>LR991058.1:28874865-30254077 GCA_905163555.1 Notocelia uddmanniana | reverse complement strand
GAATTAAGATTATGATTAATACTTCAGTTTTAGAGTAGCTGCAAATTCTGTATTGGTTATATCTGTATGCGGCGGATAGGTTCCAATTCCAACAATAGAGCAAATATAAGTTTTCAAGCTAACATGGTAGGACATTAGAATTACTGTTCAACAGTGCCAGCGTTGTATTGTGGCAACAGCGCCGAAATATAAGGAATTCAAAAATAATTATATACATGGTAAATATCGCGTTTCTAACAGTAATTCTAATAGAGCAAATTATCAGTAAAAAAATGATTGCGATTTGAGGCAATTTATTTATTCATAATTATTTTTAAGTTAGTTTTTAATATTGGATAGTGTTTAGTTTTTATTTAGTTTAATTATGAGTTATTTACCTGATTATCTGACGCTGCCCTCTAGACTCGTATATCATGGAACCAGAGGAAGACTTTAATGCTTAAACCACATTGCGGTCGATTAAATACAGATTATTAAAAAAAAGAAAACCTAACATTAGTTCACTTTGATATACAGAGTCATAACTGTATTTGCTTATTGTATTTGAATGCCATACAACTAAGTATTTTTCCAAGGCAAGTCGATCAAGTAAAAAATAATAAGCAATTTTTAACTGCTTTCAAAGACCTTCCAGTAAACTTTAAGCTGTGTTAAGTAAGCTCACTTCAACTGCTTAAGCTTATATGTACCGTGTACTAACACAAGCGAAGACAAACTCGGGTTCCAGCAAAGCTATTTCTCAGCGTGTGCTTCCAGCAAAGCCTTTTAAAAATCATGTAGTTATTTAATGTATCATGGATGGAATTTTCACTAAATTTTTTACGTTTTGCTTTTCTCACAGTGTTATTTTTGAAAGAAATAAAGTGCAGTGATAAAATAAAAATATACACCGTGAGCCTGAATTTTATTAACGGGGTTTAATAACCCGAAAGATTTAAACCAATGATTCTAGAGCCTAATTAGAGTATATAATAAATAAATAAATAAATAAATACACGTATTAGGGGTCATTTTTACACAAATCTAACTAGTTCCACAGTAAGCTCAACAAGGCTTGTGTTATGGGTACTAGACGACGATATATTAAATGTGGTATAACATACTCGTATAACCCAAAAACCCTTAATTTAAGAGATATTAATCATTTAAAACAAATCATAAGTTGAAAAGTCTCTAGTCTCACACACCCTAAAGGCGTGACTTAGCTAGCTACTACTTTTTTGACTTGACACTTTTTGTCTTGAAGACATTTGTAAGTCACGTAAAGATTTGTTCACAAAGAAGCGGTCAATTAATTTAATTTTCTCAAACATGCAATGAAATATTGATGTTATGTTCCTTATAATAGGCTGCGAAGTATGACTTTTCAGGTGCAGCTAGGACAAGAGGTCGTTAATGGAATTTCATACAAATCTTGCAGGCCTAGGCCGTCAATGTCCTCTTTTTTAATTTCCATTCCACATAAATTTGTAGCACATGCATCATGACATTCTGCCACTATGCGTATTAAAAATGAATCTTTGATTTTTTTGTTGTTTATTTCATTGCATGTTTGAGAAAAAGCACTATACATGCCTCGGCGGAAAAAATGGGGTTGCCCGCCTCAGACCTATCATGTCTATATGTCTTCGGCCGGCAACCCCTTTCGTCCCGGCCTCTGTAGTAATGTACTATTTATTTATTTATACTGAAATAGTAGTTTAATTAAAATAAATAATTGGACATATGTTGATATAACATTATTTACTCGTAGTGTCATCAAAAATGTGTAGTTAAAATCTTTCGAGTTATTAGGGCCCATGTTGTATAAATATTACATTATTACAATGAGTTTCTATGAAAAACAACAAAGGATGCCCCACGAAATGATGATGATGATTTTTGTAAAAAAGGCCCCACTCAGCATAAATGTTACGGCAAGTTCAGTAGTTCAGTGTAGTTCAGTAGGGCCTTAATTCTAACGAAAGACGACACAGATGCAATCAACGTCATAAACTAACCATAACTGTCCCCATTCTTAATATCAACCAAAGTTTAGGGTCCAATATCAAATCATGTGATATACAGCGTGATTCGGGAGACGTGAGCAAGGTCAACACTACAGATTCAGTAGATCATAAGCTACTGCTTCGTGCCCCTATTAGTGAAATTAACGTACATTTATCTTTAATGTTGAAAACAAAATGTTTTAAATTATTTACGAAATTCATGGTCACTCTACAATCAGATACTTCAGTCAAGTGATACGTGTCAAGTTGAATGTCATCTGATTCCGATTACTTTTGAAATATCGTATCTCACTCAATGTGACAATTTACTTTCTTCATAATCAAAGTGCTGTCATAACAGTTAGAGATATTTAATCTTTATAAACCAGTTGTTGTAGGGTGACCATGATTGTAGAGAATTAAACTTTAACTTAACAAAAATTAAAATACAGGAAAAATGTATGGGTGTTTCACTTAAATGCAATGGTGAACGATTCATTGCCATTTACTATGTATGTAGTGTTGGTCCTGCTCACGTGTCCTGAGTCATCCTGTATAGGTACAAAAGGTATGAAAAAAGTCACACAGTGGATTGAAAAAATGGGAACATGTTTTTTTCAGGTTAAAGAGTGCTCACTAAGAGGAGAAATAAGCAAAAGTTATAAAATTTAGAAAACAAAGTTAAAGGTACAAATAAAATTAGTAACAACTCCCAAACATTTTTATTTTTTAGTATTCTTTATAATATATATTTTTTATATTGGCACTTTCAAAGGTATAATATAACATTAACACAAACAAAATTGTGTTCTGTTTTTTTTTTGTTTGTCTGAAAACATAATTCATGCAATAGTTTTAAAGTAGTTATCTTAGTGGGAAGATTGACAAAAGTTAGCGCATGACAGAATGGTCACGAAAGTATGTTGCTGGCTCGCTGATTATATTATATAGGTCGTGACATTGGACGACTTCCTTAGCGTATGAAATATCGGATACTTAAAGCTACGCTGAATAAAAATACGATACCAAATCTCAAGTTTCAACGAATTTATGCTATTTTATAGTACATTACGATACAAGGGTTGTAAAACAAAGAAAGGCCGATATCGCAGATGTTTGAGGCCCGACCCGCAGGCGAGGGTCATAAATATGCGAGAGAGGGCTTTCTGTTTTACGACCCGTGTTTTGTACAGAATTTTACGTCAACACTTGGCCAAAAAGTGGGTTTTTTCGGACTCGCAGCGTGCGAAAAAACGCGCTTTTTGGCAAGGTGTGGTGTAAAATACATAATAGTGAAAAACGCACCCAGTTGAACCGAAGAAAATTGTGGAGTCATTAGTCTTATTTTCCTACAAACTTCAACCAAGCATTTTGACGTTTTGTAAACAGTTAAAGTAAAAGTAAAAATCACTTATTCAATATCTTATAAGTACTATTTAACATAGGCAGGTGCCTCTTTGTAAGTATTAACAATACCAGTATTAAGAGTCACCGCTCTTCCACATGTGGTTTCCGCACGTATACAATAAGATGGCAAAAATGTCTGATATAAGGCACTGTAACCTTGTTGAGGCAAAGATGCGTATCCAGATTTTATTACTATCCTTGAATTATGATGAGTCAGAGGATTTGTTGAAATGCTTTTAATTGTAGCGGACGACATATTTTATTTCGTCCGATCCCTAGAGGTTAACCACTGGTAGGGCTACTCCCCTTCCGCTCTTCCGTTAGAACTTTGCTTGCATATTTTCATCTCTGCAGTTGCTCATACACAAAATCAAACCTTCACTTCCACACTCATGCCTACACACCCATACATACACATACTACACTCTTAGACCTTATCTCCAATTTTAATGTCCGAATTTACCCGAAACCCTGTCGTATGAAAATAGTTAGAGTTATAAATAATTATAGTTACATATCTTTATTTGTAAAACATTTAAACTTATCTCTCTTCTTCTTTGTTATCTACTAAATTAAGAACCGCAACATTCTGGTAATTCCAAAGATCTAGATCTCCACGAGACAGGCAATTGCCTAGTGTGGGGATCACTGCATTGTTTCTTGCTTGTGTACTTTTATGGTAAATAAATATATTTTGATTTTGATTTTTGATTTTGGTAACTAACGTACGTAATGACATTAAAAGTTGGCGATTAAATTAGGTGTACTAATTGGCAACAGGAAGTCCAAAAAAGTTTCATTACGTTAATATTGCTGTATCAGCCACGCGGGCTATCGAATTTCTCTTTTTAAACATTATCTTTTAACAAAAAATTCTGAAATATTTATGAATCAAACTGCCCTAATTAACACACCAGCAACGTTTATTTCGCTCAAAGTGCTCCATGATGTTTCAAAATCCAGGACCTTTACTTTAACGCCATCTTTACATTTAAAACTTCAACACATAAAGACAACTTAGGTAGCGCCATCTGTCGTCAGTAGGAGAAAGTTGTTTTAGTGACTCCTTCAGTACTGTAGCGTGTAACTCAGAATGGAAATAGTGACAAAACCTGAACATAGATGTCTCTCGCTACTACATTTGTGATCCTTTGTTCGTAATGTTCATATAAATTATGAATTCACAGTCAGACATGTTATGCAGAGAATGCATTCATAAAGCTTGCTTGTAGATTATTCAGAGATAATAGGAATCTCATGGACTAGGGAATTATTGAACAATGCGTTTAATAATAATAATCAAAGGCTCGATGACCCGTTAGACACAATTTCAGATCAAATGTTTACTAAATAGGGTTTTTATAAGATCAGCATTGGTTAATAATTGGTAGTACTTTGATTGTCAATGAGCATTTGCTATGGCTAAATTTATAAAAAAAAACCCAGGCATTTTATGAACATGAAAAAGATGTTAAAAACTAAATAGACCTATATTTAATAAAAGCATGTACGGTCACGAACTTTAAATGTTGAGCCAAGAACTCACTGTATACTGGAAACTTTATAGCTAACTATAATGCCCAGTATAAAGTGAGCTCTAAATGGCTCAACAATTAAAGTTTGTGAGTATACTTATAGGTACATATTAATTTAGCATACTTTTATGAAATATAAATCTAATTTCTATTCCATAATATCTTTTTCATATTCACGTATATCTGTTTTTGTTTCTTATCAATAAAATAAGGAATTACATAACATCGTAAACCGACAATATAATTATACATAAATACGTTTTTCTTTAGGATAAAGATATTTCGAGTTAAAGTGAAATGCTCCAGTAAGTGTCTGTTTAAATTCTAACAAGTGCAAGTCGGATTCTCCCACCGAGGGTTTCGTTCAAATATGTAAAGATTACGTACTTTAAATAAAATACCATATTTTTATGATGTATTTATTTATTTAAACTTTATTGCACAACATGTTATTGTACAAATGGCGGGCTTAATGCCAAATGGCATTCTCTACCAGCCAACCATTGGGCTAAACAGAGATTACAAATGTATAGTTTTCTGGTTACCCCAGTAGTATTTGTAGTATTAGACGATATTAATTGCCAAATTTCATAGTTCTAGGTAGGTAGATACGGTAGGTGTAGGTGCCTCTCTGTTTACCAGTAAATCGCGTCTGGACACTGGCTCTCATCTGCTACCATCAATACCTCAATGTGGCTCTTCAATGTCAGAGGTCACGATTCATAACAAAGAGGTCCGTAGGTCACGCAGAGTCTGGACGTAAACAAAGCTAATGGGCCTGATGGTATACCTGCAAGGGTTCGGAAGCACTGTGGTCTCGAGTTGTCTCCTGTTCTTACACGTTTGTATCGTCTCTCTCTCAAGACGAATACCGTACCGGCATCCTGGAAGCTTACCAATGTGCAACCAGTGCCCAAGAAAGGTAGTCGTGCCGATCCTTGCAATTATCGACCTATCGCCATTACCTCCATACTCTGTAAGGTTATGGAGAGAGTACTGAATAGTAAGCTGCTGACTTACCTTGAAGCTAACGATCTTCTCAGTGATCGGCAATATGGGTTTCGCCGGGGCCGTTCCACTGGGGATCTTCTTGTGTATGTTACTCACTACTGGGGCGAGGCCATCGAGAAACACGGTGAGGCTCTTGTCGTGTCTCTTGACATCTCGAAGGCTTTTGACAGGGTTTGGCATGCTAGTCTGCTTCGCAAGCTTCCTGCATACGGTATCCATTTTGGCCTCTGTAGCTGGATATCTGATTTCCTGAGTGAGCGGTCGATCCGAGTAGTCATCGATGACTGCTCGTCGGACCTCATGGCCATTGATGCCGGTGTTCCTCAGGCATCTGTTCTCTCCGCGACCCTTTTCCTGCTTCATATTAACGACCTTCTTCTACCAGGAGTGGTCGCATACGCAGATGACAGTACGGCCCTGGAGAGAAATTGGTCCAGCGCGGGGGAAGATCGTGATGAAATTCAATCTGAGAGAGAGACAATGGTAGAGCGAATTAACTCAACCTTAAGTCTTATCTCCCAATGAGGTGATAACAATCTGGTTAGTTTCAACGCCACCAAAACGCAAGCGTGTCTGTTTACCGCAAAAAGGAGCTCATTCAATCTGGCTCCTACTTTCCGAGGTACAACCGTGTCTGTAGCCAACGATCTCGAGCTAATTGGCATGACGTTAAACTCAAACCTTAACTTCGGCACTACCATCGAGCCGGATAGCGGCCAAAAAGCTGAGCTTCCTAAATAACGTCAAGCGATAATTCACCCCTGGGCAGCTTCTATCTTTATATGAAGCCCAAGTCCGGTCTTGCATGGAGTATTGTAGTCACCTTTGGGGTGGCTCGGCTAAGTACCAAATTGCCGCACTCGACTCGGTGGAGCGCAGAGCCAGAAGGCTCATTGGCGGCAGTACGGTAGTGGGAAATAAGCTGCAGAGATTAGCACATAGACGCAAAGTAGCATGTCTGTGCGTCTTCTATAAACTGTACTTCGGTGAGTGTGCTCAGGAGCTCCATAAGCTCATACCGCCTTCCCCCTTCCATTGGACATCCAGACGTACGGCTGGCTACCAACCTTACCTGGTCAAAATTCCTCTAATTCGAACCAAGCGCTTTGCATCTTCTTTTATGATGCGCATTTCTTAGGTTTGGAATTCTCTGCCGGCGTCTGTATTTCCGAGTTCATATTACCTGGACTTTTATAAGGCACGAGTGAATAGGCATCTTCTGGGTGAGTTCGCTTCATCGTCGGCCTCATCTTTGCCCCCCGTCTAGATGCTGGCCAAGAGCAATCCCATTTTTAATAATAAAAAAAGGTAGGTAGATAGGTAGGTAGGGAAAAATAAGTACCCTATAAATTTTGATTCAATTGAGAGTGTCGAAATATACGTTTTTTTGCGGTGAAAACGGCCATATAATTTGTTACGTTAACTTAGAAGTTTTATTTTTTTACAGCTTCAAGTGACTGTAGGCCTAAGTAAAAGGTTTTAATTTAAACTCGATACGTCAACGCGTTCCCGAGATAAAGGGCCTTGACAAACAAATAGACGGACAACAAAGTGATCCTATATGAGTGCCGTTTTTCCTTTTGAAGTACGGAACCTTAAAAAACCGAGTAAAGTATATCAGAAACTGAAATGATCATACACAGAGAAAAAAACGAAACAAGAAACAGAAACGAACCTTGAGGAACTCCGAGAGCAATGTTGTTCCTGTTAATTGAGATTCGTCACATTGATGACTACATTGACTACCCGATGTGTTCTCTCCGACAGATACGATCAAATAAGGTCAAGAGCATCGTTTTTAGGGTTTCGCTGTAATTTGGTATGAGTATACATAGCAATTACAGCAACAAAATAGTATACAAAAATATTGGAAATAAAAAAAAATTAAGGGCACTCCATCTGCATGTATACTGGAGATCAAATATTTTTCTCTTCTAAACCCATCGTGTTGGGTAAATGGGAATATGCATATACTTTCTTCTACATTTTTTTAATTGTGCTATAGGTTTGCGTGATATAAATTTTTTAACTGCTAATTGATGGAGTCCAGTGTCCCTGCTAAACTGCTTCTAAACGGTTGCTACTAGGATGTGAAAAAAAATTAGTCGCACATATAATGAATTTATTAAAAAGGAAAATTATCACAGCTAAGTAGATATTACTAGTTAACGAGTAATAGCCGATCTTGATAAATGTACCCTACATTGCGCGTGGCCCGATACGCACTTGGCCGCTTTTTATCTCAGAGTGTCTTCACTTTCTAATTAAACACTCCAACAACATGGGCCGGGATAGCATGGCTGCCGTCCTCAAACTAAAAGGCGGTTAAATGTAAGAAGGTCATTTTGAGTAATGGCCAAAAAACGCGCGAAACCATGTCTCTAAAAAACCGTGTGCGATATCCATGTACTTTCTTTTTAATACTAATATTCGAGGCTTGCTCTATTTTTTTCATACAAATCTGATATGTTTTTACTTGTTTTACTAACTGAAATCTTCAATTTTCCTTTTTAGCTATGGATCCGTAAAATTTTATGTAATAAAGTACATAGCTTAATGGCGGATAAAGTATGTTTAGCGGCCTTATAGCTGAGTAATTTAGGTCATCCGTGATAGATTGTACAAATACAAAAAAGTTAAATATAAAACATAACTAAAAGGTAGTTACATGATATAGCCGCTTATTAGCTATGTATGTCAGTCAATCCTGTGCAAACAAACATGACTAGAAAACGGTCATACTACTTTAATTGCCTTCTAGTTTAAAATAAATTAATGTGTTGGAATATAATGCACATTTTGAATTATCAATGCTAGAGAAAAAGGCAGTTAATTGCAGAACAAATAAAAGTTACTGCTTTTTTGTTATGGGTTGCAATTGATATGTTACCAATACTTACCAATGACTTGGGAAGTTACTAAAAACACTGAGAAATTAAACTTAATAAAAAAACCACTTAGGTGTGTTAAAATCAACTTTAATCATACAAAATACACGGCTAGTCAATTCGCCTCGCGATGTGCTTTTTTATTTAAAATCACTGTTTAATCATATAACTATATCTTGCTTAAAACTACTTAATACTTTTGTTTAAACAAAAGTTTTAGTTTCTAACAAACATGAGATCAATCGTTTATTCATAACGTATATATGATGCCGCCATCACTAGCAAACCTTAAAACTAAGTTAAAAGTGGAATATCAAAGACTCATAACAAAACCGACAACTTCTGCGGTTAATAAACATACAAAAAATACCCTGTGATTTGTTTGTTACATATATCTAATACCCACATAAAATCTTTATTAAACTTATTAAAAATTAAAAAAACACTGAGAAATTAAACTTAATAAAAAAACCACTTAGGTGTGTTAAAATCAACTTTAATCATACAAAATACACGGCTAGTCAATTCGCCTCGCGATTGTGCTTTTTTATTTAAAATCACTGTTTAATCATATAACTATATCTTGCTTAAAACTACTTAATACTTTTGTTTAAACAAAAGTTTTAGTTTCTAACAAAAATGAGATCAATCGTTTATTCATAACGTATATATGATGCCGCCATCACTAGCAAACCTTAAAACTAAGTTAAAAGTGGAATATCAAAGACTCAAAACAAAACCGACAACTTCTGCGGTTAATAAACATACAAAAAAATACCCTGTGATTTGTTTGTTACATATATCTAATACCCACATAAAACCTTTATTAAACTTATTAAAAATTAAAAAGAGATCAATCGTTAATTCTTAACGTATAAGGCACTCATCAGTCTCATTGATAATTGAGTTTATAATAATGTAAATACTACTTTAAGATGACTCTGGCAAATCGTTCCAAAATTTTAACTTGTGAGAAGGCATCATTTCCGAACATTTGCGTATAATTCCCATTTTCCTTTCTCGATCGATACCTTTGGAGTTTAAACGTTTGGAAAAGGTAACGGCCTTTGGATTTCGTAAATATTTATCATTAAGAAAGCGTAACTGCTGGTATTCGCTTTCAAAGTCTGTTTTATACAATAGATCTAGACAACCTCTTTTAAAACATACTTCAGAAATGCTCTGCAGATATACGCGTGGTGTCGAGTTTTGGATCCTTCTGTCTGAAATGTAGTTTGGAACATTAATAAAGTCTTCTACTATCATAGATTTAACAGTTACTCTTCCTTTATTAGCTGCACCCACTGTTTCTGAAAAATCTGCAAAATCATAAATTTTGCCTTTCTTTTTCATTCCCAATTCCACTTGGTGATGGAATTGGTCAGCACTCATAAATGTATGGCCGGGTTCGAAGTAATACAGCGTTATTGTTTTTGTGCCGATCAAGTCGCTATTTACAAGGTGTACAAGCATAAAATAGAGCAGCCAGTTTTTGTTCTGGGCGCTACAATTGTCGAGCCATATATGCACATTTTTAATGTCCCGATGTTGCAGGAGAAACATGAAAAATGCGCTCATGATATCCTCTTGTTTTCGTCCTGCAACTGCATCGTGCCACAGAACGGCTAAAGGTTTATTGCAGGTCGTTATTTTGCCTAACGGAGAAAATGTCTCATTATATGCAGACAATCGCAAACAGAATATGATTCTCTTAAATGTGTCCATCCTCGGAAGCATTATGACTTTCTGCAAGTCCGCGCTACAATAGAGGTTGTCTAGGTCCTGTTTACTTTTGTGATCTTCATACATCTTTCTAGCCGCGGTATACTTTTTTACAATCGTCTGACGTATTGGCCAGAATATCGTGCGAGGTTGCTTTTTTGTGAAAAGTGTAGGTTTCACACGCCTCACATTCCTCATTACCGAGTTGCGTAAAAGATATATTCATATCTTTTATATGGGTCCTGTATAATTCGTAGGAAACCTGAGACTGTTGGTTTTTTTCCAAAAAGTCTTTGTGCATCAGCGTAATGTTAACGTCACTCGGTAAATACCGACGTAACGGAGCATGCGCTACCCTGTAGTGGGGTGCAAGAGGATGAAAAGACTCTACATGTTGACTGAGGATGTTTCGATCAAAAGTGAACGTCTTTTTGTGTTTTCCGCGAGAATCGATTGGGTCTTTATCTGAAATTGAGTTGTACAGTACTTTATCATTTGATTTATTAAATCCGAGTGTTGTCAAGAAAAATATTTTACACACCTCTACTCGTGTATCATCTATTTTATTTAAATAATAAGTTCTTTTTGGTGCTCTAACGGGCTGGCCATTGTTTTTTCTTTTAGGTACAGCTACTGGTACATTGCATTGTATATACAATCTCCTTTCATTACACGTCTTAGTCCAGTAATTTTCATTAATTTTTTTTCGATCCTCATCAATAAATAGACTAGAGCAGTTTTTCCTACATTTAGAATCACAACCAGATTTTACTAAATATTGCTGTCGTTTTTGATCTTTTTTTATAGATGTTCGTTCGGCAAGACTCGTATTGTACTTTTTTCGCTTAGGGGCATTCAAGGTTTGGCTATTTAATTCTTCATCATTAGGTTCCGGTAAATTGGTGTTTTCTCCGTTACTATTGTCAGTTATGGTTGAAAGATTTATATCTATTGTGTTTCTGCGGTTAAGTGTAGCCTTGTTTTTTTTGTTTAAATCATTTCTTTTTTCTACATCAATAGTATTCCTTCGATTAATGATACTTGTACTTTCAAATAAATTTGCATTAGACTCTGTATTCCTTCTCTTATTTCTAGTCTCGTTTGAGATGATTTCTTCTTCGGATTCATCGCTGTCAGATTCTGGAATATAATCTTTATCTACAACGGAATCGTCGGATCCGAAGTCCTCGTTGTTTCTTGATGGTGAAGAACTGGAGCTCATATTAAATTCTTCATCACACATTAAGTTCTCTGTGTCTTTTGCACTTGTCTTCGGAAACGCTTGTTGAAGTACATCAACAGCATGAGACAAATACGCGGTAGGCTCACATTGTGCGGTGGCGTGTTCTTCGAAGTTTTGAAAAAAAATTGACGTCAAAGAGTAATTTTTCTGGTAAATTTCATTAACCATTTTTTCACATGAATTCTTAGTCAATTTATAGTCTAAACTTTCTTCTTCTTGTGGTACAATGGAATTGATTTTATTGTTCGATGGCAATACCTTATTAATATTATTGCTCTGATTGTCAGATGGCTCCTCAATGTTTGATGGGTTTTGGCATCTCTCCATTATGGTTTTTAGGCGAGATGTTGTTGGTAGGTATCTGAAACAGTTTAATAAACTTATTTTAAACGGATAGTTT
Source organism: Notocelia uddmanniana (assembly GCA_905163555.1). Classification (NCBI taxonomy): domain Eukaryota; kingdom Metazoa; phylum Arthropoda; class Insecta; order Lepidoptera; family Tortricidae; genus Notocelia; species Notocelia uddmanniana. The sequence continues at coordinate 30,241,883 of LR991058.1, read as the reverse complement.
TGCCTATTTACCTAAACTTTAGCGGTGGCGGTTGTTGGTCAGTGATATGAAAGCGGAAATAATTTTATTAAGTCAACAACAACGATCAAAAACGCAAACCTATTTACAACAATAACTTTAGCATATCTTCCATATATTACACTCTCGTAACGTCGGTATTCCGGTACATACATGGTCAAAATAATATTTCAAGAAGCTTATTCCACATTTAGGTAGGTACTTGTATATAAATATATATCCAAATATCCGATTCCTGGTTATCATGCAAACAAAGTTCGTTCATAACGCACTTCGTTTATTTGAATAAGACTTAAATATTTGAATTTTTTGAATTGATTTAGATGTACGTATCAGTAGGTAGGTATGACATTCACTTTTGGTAAACTTACTCTTATGATAACATAAAACCTATGCAATCAATGAATTTGACTTTTAAGTAAGTAAAATAAGGCACACTTTGGCGTGTATGGATGCTACCCGCCCAAATCTAGCTTCTTTTTATAAACTACACGTATAGCGGGCAACAAGATTTTATAATTAAAGTTTACTTAAAGGTACTACACCTAGCCAACTAATGAGAAAATCTTACTTTACTGACCTGGTAGACGTTTTTCTTGGTGGCAGCGACATGGTGGAATTGGCGGCAATCGTCGCCCGCACCGCGTGCAAAACGACCACACTCTAGGGAAACGCTCCGGCGACTGACAGCGCCGAGGGGCTCCCCTGCGCGGGGGTCGACTTGCCGCCTTTTAGTTAGGCAATGTCATGTAGCCGCGATTAAATTAAAGAAGGATATATTATTATTACTATTATTGCTAGCTTATAAAGCCATGACGGCATTTAAGGTATGTATTTTTATATTATTAAATAATACTTACAAATAATAAGGCGGCTTTTGGATTTTAACCGCTTATTTCTTTAGTAAACATTGATAGACCGCCTTTATATCTATAACCCCTATGCAGGTGAATTATTATGTTTGTAAGCTTTAAGGCGGCAAAACTCCAATAGTCGCTTTTAAGTTGTTGAAAGTAAAATAGCCGCTTTTAAGTCTAGTACAATAATACGTCTTACGTTTAAAAATTGGCAGCTATTGACGCTTAATCGCCTTCAAGTTAAGTAAGTGTTAAATAGCCGCCTACTTAATAGTAATAGCTCAAAAAATCTGCATTTAACCGCTAGCGTCAAGTCTGTATCGCGGCCGTTTTTGAAGATATTGAAACCAAACCTAGATAGATCGATAGCTAACAAGCAGCTGAGTTACGCTGTATATATAACTCAAAAAGGTCGTATGATCCTTTAGCCGCCTTTTAGTTTGAGGACGGCAGATGGATTCACTGGATGCGGGTGGCTATGTCCAGCAGTGGACGTCCTTCGGCTGACATGATGATGATGGTAATGACTCTAATAGCATCATTGAGCCTCTTAGTTTTACTGTGCGTTTTCCTCAAGTAGACATCCAACGTGCCTATGAATTTTTCGTGAAAGGGATACTACTCTTATCACCTCCTATATAAAATTTACCAATGCTTTGATATTTTTTACTTCTGCGTGCAGTGTGTGCGAAGTTCAAATGCACTTTTTCCTATATACTTCTATCTGCTTGCAGTCCAGTAGAATATGTTTAGACGTCTCGTCTGCCTCCATTCATGCTCTACACATGGGGCTGTCTGTATGACCTAAGTTGTATAGATGTGTTTAGTGTTTTGTGTCCTGTGATTATTCCTAACTAGTTTACGTAGTTGGGTTCTGTGTGTCCTCAGTAGCGTAGTTGTGAGTCTTTAGTTTGTCTTCGTGTGTCTATCTCTTCTCAGTAACTTTGACGCAGATATTTGGCGTACCGATTAAGTTGTTTATATTTGTTTTTGTGGCGGGGGTATAATTGCTTCTGGTCCATATGCTAGTGTTTCTGAGCCTTTTCTCGCTAGTTCAACCGCTGCATCATTTCCTCTCGAGCCACTGTCCCATTATTTATTGTAATGTTACCTTGTTTTTGTCTCCACACACTTTTGTTAGCTTTTGTCGGCATTCATTTATTAGACTTGATAAAAGAATTCCACTATTCAGTGCCTGCAGTACTGATTGACTGTCTGAGAGTGTTGTTATGTTTGTGTCTCTGACTTGTCGTCTCTCTACGGCATTACAAGCTCCGATGATCCCCACACATTCAGCTTGGAAGACCGTTTTCTGTTCTCCCAAAGGCTTGGATATGTGTATGTTTAAAGCTTCTGCGAATACACCGCAGCTTGAGCCTCTTTCGAGACATCAAAAATATATTTGTCTGAGTCTCCGTTTCAACTTCGGCGAAAATACTCTAGTATGTCATGTGAATCCAGAGGATTTCTGGATTTCCCGCCGTTTTAATCTACATGTCGCACTTCTCAACCGATTCTCGTGAAATTTTGTAAACCAGATTTATTAAATTTATAGATTTTTAAGTCAGTATTAAAAAAAGTTAAAAAAGAAGATTTTTTTTTTCGCGTGGTCTTCTGCTCACAGAGCTACTAGTTCAACATTATCATCGGGTGGTTTATTTGCATCAGTGGTAGAGTGATCTGAAGTGAATCTGAACAACACCTTGTTAGCAGTTTATTGCGATTAAAATGAGATAATTATAGGCTGATTAAGAAAAAGTTTGTTAAAACATTTTGCTAAATGCGGGTAGTATTGAAATTGGTGTGCTGTTGATAAAGTCAGTTTTCGTGCCTGATTTAAATAACGGGATAATTTGACTGTGTTTCATCAGGTCAGGAAAACTCCAATACATTTATTGAAAATATCAGCTTATAAAGGAGAGATCCTACAATGGAATATAATACTTTGACTGAAAGGTCAAAGGGGAAAACAAACAGTTTTAATATTATAGCTAGAATTCTGGATGTTTTATGACAAGTACTCTGATTTACCGGTGACAACCATCAACTTAAAATATTTTTAAAAGTATAAAAGAAAAAAGATATATGCATCTAGAAATTACGCTTTTATCAGTAGTGCTGGAATCGTACAACTCAACGTGTTGGCGATTTCTCTAGTGAATATCCGGGGTAGCTCAGTCACTAAATTTAGAATCGGCGGCGTTTTGATTTACCTTAAAATTAAATCAGGCATCAAATTCCCCTTTGATATAGTCACGGCTGTCCTGAGTAAATGGAAGTTAACGTAATCGGTTTATAGTATTACGATTGAACAAATCTAAGTTAATTTTCAGAAATTGGTCTGTACGTAGTGTCTCGAGGAGTTTTGTCAGTTTTCCGTTCAAATATACTTTTTTTCCACAGCGATCAGAACTAATGTTCTTTATGTTTTTTTTTAATTGCATCGTCGTTAGTTAATGCGTAATGAATAAATACATGTCTGACTGCTCTTATTGTAGGTAGGCAGGTTTATAAATTATACAAAATAAATTATTTTAAAGTATTCACTAGACTGACAGATATGGAGAATTTACCAAATAATGTTACGATAGTTTTATCGTAACATTACCACCACATACCATAACAAATTATTAACTAATAAAAATACTACTTAGTACTTCGTCCGAATGACTCACAGGTCTGTAATCCGGTGATGGTAGCTTGTATATTTGTATAAGCAAATAAAAGTAAATTGATCCAAACACAACACTAAAGTTCTATGTATCACTTGACGGATGTTTCATTTAATAATTTCATATATTTACTTTAATTAGATCAAACATCAGGTTATTAAGCAAAACAATATTCGACTGCTTTCAAATTCCGTCAAATTGCACCAATACAACATTTTTTTTGGTATTTTGGGGATTTGAGGTCGAACCACAAATGGTTAGTAAAATCCAAAATAATGTTGGCATGGTTAAAATATACACTGTCGAACACTTATAAGAATCATCATGTCAGCCGAAAGACGTCCACTGCTGGACATAGGCCTCCCCCTAAGACTTCCACAATGACCGGTCCTGCGCCACCCACATCCAGCGGACACCGGCGACCTTTACCAGGTCATCGGTCCACCGTGTGGGGGGCCTGCCCACACTACGCCTTCCGGTACGTGGTCGCCACTCGAGAACCTTTCCACCCCAACGGCCATCGGTTCTACGTGCAATGTGCCCCACCCACTGCCACTTAAGTTTAGCGATTCGGAGGGCTATATCGGTCACTTTGGTTCTGCTGCGGATGGCCTCATTCCTGATGCGATCACGCAGAGAAACTCCTAACATAGGTCTCTCCATTGCTCTTTGGGTGACTTTGAGCCTTCTTATGAGGCCCATAGTAAGCGACCACGTTTCAGTGCCATATGTCATCACCGGCAACACACACTGGTCAAAGACTTTTTGACCCGGGTACGTCGTAAAACTACTACCAAGACCACTGGGGGATGGGCAGCAGCATCCCTGGAGTACGGTGGAGACACTGCGATCGCCAACCCGCATGCCAAGCGTGGCGATTATGGCAATTACCCCCTAATGATTGACTTATAATAATAGAATTATTCAAATTTAAATATTTAAAACTGATTGTATAATTATCAAATACACTTTTTTTTTATTGATTTCGCTCGGATACTTTTGTATGGGCATTGGATATAGGATGATAATATTGATAATCCACCACCATATCAGCCCTCGGACGTCCACTGCTGGACATAGGCCTCCCCCAATTTCATGGGGGGTAAATAATAATAATAATAATAATAATAATAAGACATTTATTCAATGTTAGCTAGTATACCTATTACATAGTATTTCCATGAACTTAAATATAATGATGGCACAACAAAAAGTATAGGTACAGAAACAACAATTGAAATGGTAGGTGGCTCAGCTTGTGTCTGTACCAAAAGACCACTAAGGACTCTTGGTCATCAGACGCTGTTATTCTGCCACCCCCGTAGCTTAGAAACTAAACTAACTACATGTGATCTAAACAAGAGTTACAAAAACTAACTGACTTACATACTAACAGCCCTATTCATAAAAAAACCTTAACAGAGGCTTGATCGGCCTGTTAGTTAGCAGACTGATTAAGCCTGTTTGACGGTTGTTAAGAAGTATGATTTATAAGCGCTTGCTAGCCGTCTGTTAGATAATCGGTTGCTGATGGGTGGATTAGACACGTTATGTTGGCCATCCTGACAAATCATAGACAAAAACATGGCCACATCGTGAATTAAAAAAAAAGATTGACTGCAGTGACAGCTAATTAGCGGGAAGCTAGGTAACCTCGAAATAGTCGAAATTTTCCTGCTCGTTAATGTTTCAATTATTGAATTCCACCAAAAAAAGGAGTGATAATTGGATATCGGAGGATAAAGTAAGAAAAACAATTCATTTACTTTTGTTTGGTGTGATATGTGAAGTGGATCTTTGCTAACCTACCTTTAGTGTTCCTATTGAATCTAAACACTGGACGTCCTTTTCAGATGTTGCTTCAAGAGCTAGTAAGTGAGAGTAAACATAATAGAAGATAAAAATACGGACACAAACACGTACAGCCGCAACGTCGCTGCGTGAGCGGACCTTCTTAAAAGGCAATCAAGTATTATATGGTACAGCTTTTTCCTAATGAGTGTTTATTATAGTTATGAAAGTATTGTTCTTGTAAATGAAACAATACGTATAACAAATTATTTTGCTTTTCGCTTTTAGTTCAATATTATGTAAAACGGCGCGGAACGAAAATAAAATCCGCCGAGAAACGCAAAGTTAGCACGGAAAAAATGACAGGTTTTGGGAGCCTCCGCGAGAGGGCCCCACAGATTCCAACCCCTTAAGAGCCTGGTTGCCGCAGAATTCCAAACAGATAGCAACAAGTTTGATTCGGACTCAATAAATCAGGTTGGTATGGTTATACACTCGTACCTATTTTTTACATTTACTTATGTTTCAATGATGTAAATGTCCACAAGTTTCAGTTTAAATACATGGATATAAATATCATGATATATACTTCGCTTCAGGGTCGGGGTCAAATTATAATTTATGTTTTGATTGTGTGATGTGTTTGATTGACATAAAAAGTAGTATCTGAACCTAGTGAACCTGTTGAAGTAAGTTCAAATTGACACCCATGAGCCCAATAGTATGAAGCTCTGTTGTATAAGTATATGATAAATTATTATTAACAAACAATAATCATTTAATATCATGTTAATAAAAATAATCAATAAATCAATATGGTTAGATAATGTGCATGTAATCAAACCTGAGGTAGGTTGGATGTAAGAGGTAACTTGTATTTGAAAGAGGTTTAGATAAGGTTACTTATCTATAGAGGATGGACGGAAAATATTGAACAAAGAGTAGCAAGTTAGCAGGATCAAAATAAATGTACCCAACCCAAAATGTATGGTTACCATAATAGACATGACATTTAGTTAGTAACTAACTAATACAGATGACTAATGTGAATGTAACTTAAAAATAAAAGCATGTCACCTCATAAAATATTTTATTTAAACATATTTTATTTTTTCATATACTGCTTGTACGAATTTCAGCTACTGCCCCTGCAACTGGTGAGGAGTCCTGTTCGTCAGTCACTATTGAAGCACAGGAAGCTCTACTAGTTGTACAAGAAGCCACACCACCTCCCATGAAGAGAGAAAAAAGACAATGAAGAGAGGAAAAAGAATCCAGAAATTAAAAGAACAATTACTTTTAGCTTTTAATCAAAATGGAATATTTTAAAAGTAAAAGGAAAGGTAGTTCAATGTGGTTAAAAGTAATTGTTCTGACCCCAGATCATTTCTCTTATCTCTGTCTTCATTTTCTTTTTGGATTTTGTAAACTTTACAAAATAAATGTATTTATATGTCATTAAGTTTTTTTAATTAAATGTATGTTATTTTTTCTTATAACTTGAGCACTTCCTTGGTAATTAACATTATTAAATCATCAACTTAATGAGGTACTTTGTATAAGTACATCATTAAACATATGTAAGAAATACTCATTCGAGTAATTCACTACTACATGCCATGAAAAGGGGGTTTACTCAAGTTATTTACCATTTTTCTTATTAATGAAATAAAGGTCTTCGGGCGACTTGAGGATTTCTGACGGTAAAGTTGTTTACGCATTTTACAAGCCTAATCTCAATAAGGTCTAATTTCCCCCTTGGGTTAGAAGGTCAGACGGCAGTCACTTCCGTAAAAACTAGTGCCTACGTCAATTCTTGGTATTAAGTAACCCTGGGCATCTTTTCGGGTGCAACTGTACTGGGTTATCGCTAGGATTCATGATGATTAATGAAATGTATACACGTACCTTTTTATCCCTTCTTCTCATTGTAACAAGAACGAAAACGGTACGTGTTTCTTTTTCCTTGGCTGTACAGTACAGCCACCAGCATAATTTTGTATACATTATTTCTTGTGTTTTATATACTTTGGTGACCTTGAGGTGTGCAATAAAGAGTATTTGTATGGTAGGTATTGTATAGGTACCTATTTATGCCGCTGTATCTACTTACTGTTACGTAAATGATTGCAATTGACGGCCCTTATTAAGGGTTTCCACCATACCAGACGCGCCATAGTTTTCTTTTGACTCAAGTAATTAAGGCAAGCTCTTGTTGAAACCACCAGGTTCGTGGAAATAGTAATTATTGATAACCTTGTTTATTGGAAGTGGCGATGAATAAAAGCACGAAGTTGTGCATTGTTTGCCGTCCTGTTGACTGCTCCTGTGTCGGAGCAGCGCGTAACAGGTCTCTTCCCTCTCGGCTGCGTTAGAAGGGATTTTTATATAATGGGCAGAGTCACGCATCAAAGTGATTCGCCATTAGTGCTCGCGCCGAGAGTCCGAGAAGCTCTCAATTCCTCAATAATTTGGGCCGTCCCCTTGTCAAACCAGTACCGGAGCCGAAATTCTACATCGGGCAGATCCCCTATATAGGTACTCTCTATAGGATCTGCCAATTTGTAATACACATTGCGACGCCGCGGTTGTGGTAGTCCATTAACAGCTTCCACATCCCGTATAACCCGGATAACTTGCATTGTCACGAAAGTAAAGATAATGATAGACGATCACTTAAGAGTCCGCAGTAAGCTCGGTTCTCCATACAAACGTAGTTTCGCTCTCATTTTCAAACGCCATGGTAGAATAACATGAAACTTTGTATACACAATGGGAGCCGCCATATCTATGTCGGAAATTAGTTTCTCTACGGAGAAAAGTTACAGCGATTATTAAGGTTTTCATACAAGACGTAAAAAACTCAAAAACGCTGTATTTTTTTCCAGTACATTTTCTAACAACAAAAACTAATTTCCGACATAGATATGGCGGCTCCCATTGTGTATACAAAGTTTCATGTTATTTCAGCAAGGCGTTTTTAAATGAGAACTAAACTACGTTTGTATGGAGAATCGAGTTCAGCCGAGCGTACTGGGGACTCTTTATACTTGAATCATAAGATCTACATCCCACAAAGCCGTGACTATGTTAATCATCATAATTTTATTTAATATACGACTATACGTATCTTCTTAAGTACCCAATTAACAGAATTTATAAAACAACATCCATACAGAATCCCTTCGCCCTTCAATAGAAATTTTCTCATGGGTATGGTTTTTCTCTTGTCGCAATCAGCTGTTCAAATTTGTGGCGGCCATTTTGTGACTTAGCAGAGAGATAAAGAAGGGTCTACGGGCCTCTAACTTTCGAACCATTTAACAGAGCCTTGAAGGACCGATTAGCGTTGACAGAGGATTATGAATCATGTTTTTTAGCATCGGGCCTTCAAGGAGCCTTCAAGGAGCCTCTAACTTTTTATGAATAAGGCTGTAAGTGTATAACATAATTTGTCACTAAAATTTGTAACACTCACAAAAACTAATCTTAAATATCTGTGTTATGTTATGTAGCATTGGTGTGTGAATAAACTCAACAGATTAGAATGCTAGTTATTTATTTTTTGAAAGTCCAATAGATGCCATAATCGCCACGCTTGGCATGCGGGTTGGCGCACGGAAAGAAATGATTTAGCTGTGGTAACTAAGCACGCTTTGCTGAAATTTTCTTTGCTGCTGTATACAATTTCTTATCTACTGTAACAAAGCCTTGTCTATAGCAACTAAAACCAGTTCGCTACCCTTGCTAACGATATTTAGCTAAACGGATTTTAAACAATTTGCTACCGCTGCTAATTGATTAACAACTATATCTAATTTATTTATCCGTATCAACAAAATTTGATTCGTCATTGTTGTTAGCTGGGACTGCTAATAATGTTTTGTTGTAGTGGACAAGAACTTTGTTACTATTGCTAATTATACATGTATTGGGCAGCAAAAGCGTATGTTTGTTGCATTTGATAAAAATATTTTGCAATCACTAACAACAGTTTTGCAACAGCTGCTAATTTTATTTTCATATTCATCTACTAATATATCCTTCGCCAGTTTTGCTAATAATCGTAGTCACATCAATAAATTACCTAGGCAATGGAGAGCATTAATATATAAGCAGTAGTAGCAAACCAGGTTTGTGTGAGGCTGCTAACAACATTTCGTAGCTGTAACTAACTTTTTCACAAATTTTACCGAATATTAATTGCTGCAGCTGCTAAATAAAAACTCGCCGATGTTGCTAAATATCTTTGTCAAACCACCGAATTTCCTATGCAATTAACAGCAATAATATATTAGCTGTAGTAGCAAATCAGACTTAGGTAAGGCTGCTAAGAACATTTTGCAGCTGTGACTAACTTTTTCATAAAACTTTAACTATTATTCTTAGCTGCAACAGCTAAGTAAAACTTCGTCGATGTTGCTAAAAATCTTTGTCACACCATCGAATTTCTTATGCAAATAACAGAAATAATATATTAGCCGTAGTAGCAAATCAGACTAAGGTGAGGCTACAAACAACATTTTGTAGCTGTGACTAACTTTTTCACAAACTTTAACTAATATTATTTGCTGCAACTGCTAAATAAAAATTCGTCGCTGTTGCTACAAATCTCTGTCACACCACTAAATTTCCTATACAAATAACAGCAATAATATATTAGCCGTAATAGCAAATCAGACTTAGCTGAGGCTGCTAAGAACATTTTCTAGCTGTGACTAACTTTTCACAAACTTTAACAAATATCATTTTCTGCAACTGCTAAATAAACATTCACCGATGTTGCTCAAAATCCACACCAACGGTTTTTTATGTAATGAACAGCAATAAACTTTAGCTAATATTCTTTGTTGCAACTGCTAAGCAATCCTTCGCTAATGTCGTTAAAAATTTTAGTCACACCACCGAATTTTCTATGCCATGAACAGCAATAATATAGTAGCAGTATTAGAAAATCCAACTTATGTGAGGCTGCTAAGGATATTTTGTACCTGAGACTAAATTTTTCACAATTTTAGCTAATATTGTTTGCTGCAACTACTTCATAATAACTTATTTTCTGTCTATAGGGTATTTAAATTTTGCCGTCTAATTGATTACTACGAGTACTACGCGATACCCTAGTACAAAGTCGATCGTTGTGCAATCAAGCCATAAATCCAAGTCTGGTTTAGGTAGAAGGAATATAACAGAAACCTCTTCAGAACAGAAAAAATGTGACATTAAAATGAATGCATTTTAAAACGACCAAATCATCTCGATACGTTTCTGCCAATTCACGGGCATTTTCCATGAAAGAAAAACTCGTGTAATGATGGACCAGCAAGAATAATCCTCCGCGCAGTCTGAAAAAGAGATGATATCCGAGAGTAACCTTGCGACGAAACATCAGTAAAATATTAATTTACCTAAAACTTTATTGTAATTCTTTTTAAACAATTTATATATGAGTATTTAAGTATTTCACTTTCCAGAGTACATATCTGCAACTAACAGCTAGTCGCCAAAGCGTTACAGATCTTAAACTATAAGAACATTAAAAATAAGTTGGTTAATGCAATTTAGAGTTTATAAACACATCCACCACCATATCAGCCCTAGGACGTCCACTGCTGGACATAGGGCATAAACACATGCAACCTATTAATTACTATACTACCTACATTGCTCTAACACAATTCCATAATTATCAAGAATAAGGAGCTTGTTTTTCTCTTTTTAGTTGATTATTGACGTGTCAGTAGTAACACCTTATTTAAGATGTACACGTATTAACCTGTATTAAAAGTATTTTTAATAGGTTTTTATCATAATGAATAAAACTTATTGAATTATCAACTAGAATGAAAGGTTAAGAATGAAAATGATTACGTAAATACGTACTTATTAGATTTAAAACTAAATACCTAAGTATGTAATTATCTATTTCTAAACACATCCTTCCGTTCTCAATCCAGAAGTGTATAGGTCAGATGGCGGTCGCTTTTGTAAAAACTAGTGCCTACGCCAATTCTTGGGATAAGGTAGCAAACCCCAGGCATCCATCAGGATCCAACAGTATATAATTATGTACCTACCTATATCATGCTCGAAATGCACATTTGAAAATTTTCAACCACTTCTACAGTCCTCAATATACAGATTACCTATACCTATCTATATAACATAGATTCTGTTGCCATGTAATGGAAAGTATCGCGCGGTAGGTAGTTATACGCACTGGACTTGTATAGGGATTTGCAGGCGTGGCCGAGTGTCAATGTGTCTAGAGACGTATTAAAAATGCATTACTCTAACAAAAATTGCTTTATAAAGCGCTTCGTGATTGCAAGATATTAATATTTTAAGTTTAATATCATGCAATCAGATTCCTGAAACAAAAAATGATTTGAGAAAACCCTCGTTATATTAAAACGAGCGATCCAAGAATGATAGCCCATACGATGGATTTTGCAAAGGAAAAAAAAAATATTTCAAGACTTTATTTTACCCTTTTGTCGGCGTGATTAATATGTATACCCATGCCGAATTACAGCTTTCTAGTAGTTACGATTACTGAGCTAAACCGCGGAGGGACGGACGGACATGGCGAAACAATGTGTTTCTTTTTCACCACGAAACCCTAATACTCGTAATAAAACTAACTTACTAACTGTAACTGCTCAGCGTATAGCATTATAGCGACACGTGCCGTGCCCGCCAGCACAAAAAATGTTAATAAGCTCGAATGTTTTAGTTATGCCAACGAATGTCAAATTCGTTGTAGTCGCTAAGGTGCATTTTGCTACTACGACGAATGTTTTCGAGTTTCACGCGGGAAAAGTAACGTAGCAAGTGTTGCCATAAATAAACGCCAGTATTTTCTAGTAAAAGCCGGGTATTACATTTTATTTAAACTGTCTGTGTGAAAAAAAATCTTGTTGATAATCTAAATATATAAAAGAAGAAACTGACTGACTGACTGACTGACTGACTGACATATCAACGCACAGCCCAAACCGCTGGTCCTAGAGATTCCAAATTTGGCACGTAGGTACCTTTGTATGGGGAAACAAGATTGGCTGGACTATTTTATTCGAAACTTCACAAAAGTATTTCTAACGATAAATGAGTAAACACGTGTTTCAGGTTTTCTGAAAAATCAACCCCTAAAAGGGGGAAATGTGGTGACATATTCTGAAAATCGACATGGGTATTGTTTTTATGGTTTATCGGGTCGCTGATAAAGAAAACAACAATGATTTTGAAATCCCACGTGGAGGACGTGAAATACCATCCCCCCTGTTGGGGTGCGAGGGGGATGAAATGTCTAAATATTAATATGGGTGTCGTTTTTACGGTTTTTTGGAACGTTCATTACGAAAATGGCATCGATTTTGAAATTTAATGTAGTGGACATGAAAACTTTTGAAAGTTTGTGCCAAATTGCAAGAAGTAACTGACTGACTGAGCGAGTGACATATCATCGCACAGCCCAAACTACTGGTTCTAGAGATTCTAAATTTAGTATGTAGGTTCCATATAAGGTCTAGAGGTGCATTAAGAAAGTACTTTACAAAATTCAACCCCTAAGGGGGTTAAATGGGGGTCCGAAGTGTGTGTGGGGAATCAAGATTAGTTGGACTATTTTATTCGAAACTTCACAGGAATATTTCTAACGATAAATGAGTAAACACGTGTTGCAGGTTTTTGAGAAATCAACCCCTACAAGGGGGGAAGGTGATGACAAATTCTGAAAATCGACATGGGTATTGTTTTTATGATATACCGGGTCGCTGATAACGAAAACAACAATGATTTTACAATCCCACGTGGAGGACGTGAAATACCATCCCCCCTGTTGGGGTGCGAGGGGGATGAAATGTCTAAATATTAATATGGGTGTCGTTTTTATGGTTTTTTGGGACGTTAATTACGAAAATGGCATCGGTTTTGAAATTAAATATTGTGGACATGAAAACTTTTGAAAGTTTGTGCCAAATTTCAAGAAATAACTGACTGACTGAGTGACTGTCATATCAACGCACAGCGCAAACTGCTGGTTCTAGAGATTCCAAATTTAGTATGTAGGTTCCATATAAGGTCTTGAGGTGCATTAAAAAGGATTTTTCAAAATTCAACCCCTAAAGGGGTGAAATGGGGGTCCGAAGTTTGTATGGGGAATCAAGATTAGTTGGATTATTTTATTCGAAACTTCACAGGAGTATTTCTAACGATAAATGAGTAAACATGTGTTTCAGGTTTTTTGAGAAATCAAACCCGAAAAGTAGGAAATCTGAAAATTCGATTTTGAAATTTAATGTTGTGGACATGAAAACTTTTGAAAGTTTGTGCCAAATTGCAAGAAATAACTGACTGACTGAGTGAGTGAAATATCATCGCACAGCCCAAACTGCTGGTTCTAAAGATTCTAAATTTAGTATAAAGGTTCCATATAAGGTCTAGCGGTGCATTAAAAAAGGATTTTTCAAAATTCAATCCATAAGGGGGTAATATGGGGGTTCGAATTGTGTGTGGGGAATCAAGATTAGTTGGACTATTTTATTCGAAACTTGACAGGAGTATTTCTAACGTTAAATGAGTAAAAATGTGTTTCAGGTTTTATGAGAAATCAACCCCTAAAAGGGGGAAATGTGGTGACATATTCTGAAAATCGACATGGGTATTGTTTTTATGATATACCGGGTCGCTGATAACGAAAACAACAATGATTTTAAAATCCCACGTCGAGGACGTGAAATACCATTCCCTCTGTTGGGTTCCAAGGGGGTTGGAATGTCTAAATATTAATATGGGCGTCGTTTTTATGGTTTTTTGGGTCGTTAATTTTGAAAATGGCATTGATTTCGAAATTTTATATTGCGGACATGAAAACTTTTAAGTTTTTGCCAAATTGCAAGAAGAAACTGACTGACTGACTGAGTGACATATCAACGCACAGCCCACACTACTGGTTCGAGAGATACCAAATTTGGCATGTAGGTTCCTTATAAGATCTTAAGTTTCATGAAATGCCGTGAATTCCCTATGAAGAGACGACCTTTTTTGATTCAATGTATTGTAAGTAAGTGGTTTTAATAATCAGTGCCGTCCGATACGATTTCGATAAAATCGATATTTGAGCGTCCGAGAGGACTCTTAATAGGAATCCGAGGTAAATTTTGAATAAAGTAACGGCTATATTAATTTTCTTCATGTCCGTTGCGATTTCGTTCAAAATTGATATCTGAGCGTCCGAGAGGTCCCCTAATACGACTCCGAGGTAAAATTGGGATAAGTGGCAGCCATAATTATTGATTTTCTTAATTTCCGTCCCAATTTCGTTCAAAATAGATATCTGAGCGTCCGAGATGTCTCTTATTACGAATCCGAGGTAAAATTTGGAAAAAGTCGCAGCCATATTGAATTTTTTTCATTTCCTTCCCGATTTCGTACAAAATCGATATCTGAGCGTCCGACAGGTCTCGTAATACGAATGCGAGGTAAAATTTGGAAATAGTGGCGGCCATATTAATTTTCTTCATTTCCGTCCCGATTTCGTTAAAAATCGATATCTTAGCGTCCACAAGGTCTCTTAATACGAATCCGAGGTAAAATTTGGAAAAAGTGGCAGCCATATTGATTTTCTTCATTTCCAAACCGATTTTGTTCAAAATCGATATCTGATTGTCCGAGGGGTCTCTTAATACGAATCCCAAGTAAAATTTGTGTAAGTGGTGGCCATATTGTATTTTTTTCGTCCCGATTTTGTTCAAAATCGAGATCTGAGCGTCCGAGAGGTCTCTTAATTCGAATCTGAGGTAAATTTTGGCACTCCATGCATGCCAGGGATTGTAAAAAAAAGGATTTGCTTTTAAAAACGACATAGAGGTTTCGATATTTTTTCCATTTAAATCAACCTTTAAATTTTTATTTTTTCATCGTATGGCTTTTATTTACGAACCGTGAAATCTACAGGAAGACAAGTACGGTTGCCAGTTTTTGTTGCACTTTTAGCACCATCCAGGGGTCACGTGTAGGGTAACGGTGGGTACTCCCTACGGACGTAGTGCAACTTCGATCCCCCTTTGTCAAGTGAGTGGGCAACTTGACTGTTAGAAGTTCTCAAGCCGCCCGAAGGCCTCTAACTTGGCTTAACGACTGCTGTCATAAACAGCAGCCGGGATCAACGGCTTAACGTGCCTTCCAAAACACGAGAGCGCTCAGTTAGTAATTACTCAAAGCGATCACCCATCCAAGACCTGACCTGCACCCACATTGCTTAACCTCGCATACCGCACGCGGTAGGCGGGTGCCGCTGGGCCACGAGCGCTCTGAATTCTTGATAGTTTGTGCCAAATTTCAATTCAATCGGTCCAGTAAAAGCAACTCGGTTGTAACAGACGGACTAACAGTAAGGAGTGCGAATGAAAGTGAAGCCAAATTTTCTTTTTGGATGCTCCTTTTAATAAATCACAATCACCAAACTTCGTATACCGAAACTCCCAGAATGTAACAACTACTATTCTGGAAACCGCATCTAAATCGGTTCAGCCAAACGCGAGATAATCTTGGACAAACATACATATATACGGGTCAAACAGTGAACCTCTTTTTTGTAGACGGTTAAAAATTACGCTTAGTACGCGGGCGAAGCCGCGGGCAAATGCTAGTAAATTAATAAAAATAATAAAATAAAAAGTAATATTAGACTTTAAAAAAAGGTAAACGAAATTAGCTCTTTGTGTTTATTTCTATCCAAATTCAAGCCATGTTCTACATTATTACTACTTAAAGCAAACTACCTACCTACTATCATTTCGACCCAACTGCGTCGTGAGAAGGGTTATATTTTTCGATGTATGTATGTTCGCGTCGACTCAAATTATCGTGGGGTTCGCATGGTACGCTTGGTAACGAGGAAGCAGGGCAGGTAAAATTTCGCGAAGTCAGGGGTATCCACAGGAGGGAATCAAATTTGGCTAATCCTGATACTATTATCCAAATAGTAATAACTGTAGCTTAAATAACAAAAACACAGCAGCTAACTAAAATTCCCAAAATCGTACAACGAATATTCAGGGCTTCATATTGGAGCGTTCGTGTCCCAGTGGCACACGCGTACCGCGTGCGGTATGCGTGGTTAAGCAGTGTCGGGCGGGGTCAGTCCTTGGATGTGTAACCGCTTTGAGTGGTTTCTAACTGAGCGCTCCCGTGCTTTGGAAGGCACGTTAAGTCGTTGATCCCGGCTTCTGTCTATATGATAGCAGTCGTTAAGCCTAGTTAGAGACCTGTGGTGGTTATCCGACATGTATTAATAAGAACATCAGTTGTTATAATTAAATGATTTTATTGAAACGCTTGACAATTGACATGACATTGCAGACCAAAGACAGCGAGGGCAGACATCTTCCTTGTTGGAAGCGGAAGTAATAATATTTTATAAGTGTTACCATATAACAAGACCTTTGGGCGGCTTGAGAACTTCTAACAGTAGAGTTGCCCACTCACTTGACAAGCCTAATCCCAATAAGGTCTAGTTTCCCCTTTGGGTTGGAAGGTCAGATGGCAGTCGCTTCCGTAAAAACTAGTGCCTACACCAATTATTGGCATTAGGTAGCGGACCCCAGGCATCCTTCAGGATGCAACTGTACTGTATGTAGCTGGGCATGTAACGGCTTGACGAAGTTTAAGTTTTTTTGTGGAAGTGTAAGCCTACAAATATTTGAATCAAAAAAATGAGAGTTTATAAAAACAGGCCATGTGCGAGTTGGACCCTTCGTTCGCGAGGGTTTCGAACTATCATTAGACGCATTTATAACATTTTTTTAATTTAATTTAAATAACGAATATCTTTTCATTTTTTTATCTATACTATATAGAGGAAAGATTTGATAGTTTGTTTGTTTGTTTGTTTGCATTGAATATGCTCCGAAACTACTAAACAGATTTGAAAAATTCTTTCACTGTTGGTAAGCTACACTATCCCCGAGTGACATAGGCTATAATATTATTTAAAAAAAATAGGGTCCCTTACTAAAATTCCAATAATGTAACCCAAGGTGTAAAAATAAATAGTTAGCATTTGAATAGGCTCCGAAACTTCTGAACCGATTTGAAAAATTCTTTCACTGTTGGAAAGCTACACTATCCCCGAGTGACATAAACTATAATATTTTTCCAAAAAAATACTATCCCCGAGTGACATAAGCTATAATATTTTTCCAAAAAAATTAGGGACCCTTACTAAAATTCCAATAATATAACCCAAGGTTTAAAAAAAATGTTTGCTTTGAATTAGGCTCTGAAACAAGAGAACCGATTTGAAAAATTATTTCAGTGTTGGAAAGCTAACACTATCCCCGGGTGACATAGGTTATATTATTTTTCCAAAAAATTAGGGATCCTTACTAAAATTTCAATAATGTAACCCAAGGTGTGAAAATAAATAGTTAGCATTGAATAGGCTCCGAAACTACTGAACCGATTTGAAAAATTATTTCACTGTTGGGAAGCTACACTATCCCCGGGTGGCATATGCTATATTTCCAATAAATCTACACTAATAATAAAGAGGATATATTTGATTGCTTGTTTGTTTGCATTGAATAGGCTCATGACCAAAATTTCAACAATGTAACCCAAGGTGTATATAATAATAATTTTTAAGAAAAAAAAAACCGACTTCAATGGGGGAGGCCGGTAAAAGATTATTATACTTAGATGCACTCTTAGATAGATATACAATAAAATAAAAATGGCTATAATGTATGTTTATAATGGTAGAAGACTAAGTACCCTCAATTCCTCACGGAATCATGAAAAAACAAACGAAGAGAACAAATCGCCAAACGTGAACTACGCGTCGTTGAAGAGTTCTGTTCTGATCATCATCAGCAATTCCACTTCATCAAATGTCACTTTTATGAATGAAAATGCTTGATTAGTTCATGAAAATACTAAAATCACTATTTGTGTGCCTTTCACATTTGAGGAGTTCCCTCGATTCCTAATGGATCCCATCATCAGAACTCGAGCATGACAAAAATCAATCGTGAAAATAGAACTTGCTTAACAAACACAGCTAGAAGGACAAATCGCCAAACGTGAACTTTTTGTCGTTGAAGAGTTCTGTTCTGATCATCATCAGCAGTTCCACTTCATCAAATGTCACATTTTTGTATGATAATGCTCGATTTGTTGATAAAAACACAAAGATCACTATATGTTTGCCTTTAAGATTTGAGGAGTTCCCTCAATTCCTCATGGATCCCATCATCAAAAATCGAGCATGACAAAAATTAATCGTGAAAATAGAACTTGCTTAACAAACGCAGCTAGGAGGACAAATCGCCAAACGTGAACTTTTCGTCGTTGAAGAGTTCTGTTCTGATCATCATCAGCAGTTCCACTTCATCAAATGTCACATTTTTGTATGAAAATGCTCGATTTGTTGATAAAAACACAAAAATCACTATATTTTTGCCTTTAAGATTTGAGGATTTCCCTCAATTCCTCATGGATCCCATCATCAGAAATCAAGCATGACAAAAATTAATTGTGAAAATAGAACTTGCTTAACAAACACAGCTAGGAGGACAAATCGCCAAACGTGAACTTTTTGTCGTTGAAGAGTTCTGTTCTGATCATCATCAGCAGTTCCACTTCATCCAATGTCACATTTTTGGATGAAAATGCTTGACTTGTTGATAAAAACATAAAAATTACTATATGTTTGCCTTGAAGATTTGAGGAGTTCCCTCAATTCCTCATGGATCCCATCATCAGAACTGCGTTTTGACAAAAACGGGACCAACTTGGATATATATACTTACAATCAAAAAAAGAATTTACCAAATCGGTTAAGAAATGACGGAGTTATGGACTAACAAACATTTAAAAAAAAAAAAACAAAAAAAAAACACAACCGAATTGATAACCTCCTTTTTTGAAATTTTGAAGTCGGTTAAAAAATTGCTTGCATTGATTAGGTTCCGAAATTACTGGACCGATTTGAAAAATCCTTTCATTGTTGGAAAGCAACACTATCCTCGGTTGACATCGATAATATTATATTTCCAAAAAAATTAGGGATGCTTACTAAAATGTGTCTATATTATAATTTTCAACTTTGACGTTTTTGTTCAATACCGTTGGGAAGCCGGGGCGGGGCGCTAGTCAGTAATAATAATAAGAACGTTAAATAATATCAAGTAGAATTTTGGTCAAGTGCGAGTCGGATTTCAGTATTCCCATACATTTTAAGACCAGTTACTTAAAAACAGCCAGTCGGACATCCAAACCGAGGGTTCCGTAGCACCGTACTCGTGCAAAAAATATTTGTTTGTCCATACGCAATACTAAGTTGGTGGGTAATAGAAAATGAGAATTTTCGACTGTTTTCTGGTTCTCTAAAATAATTTTATTTGCTGGTAAAATAAAGATACTCAATGAATACCATTTTCACATATTATTTAGTTTTTAAGTCACTAAGAACTTTATAAAAACTTGCTTGCCAATAAAGTTTAGGTACTTTGACGGTCTCTCATGACTTTGTTTTCCATCAATATAGAAATAGACAGGCTGAAAAAATAATTGCACGTTTTGATGACAACTTACATAATATATTTACATACTGACATACTAACAATGCAAGTTAAATAAAAGCTAAAAAAAACAAGTATTACGCTACGAAAACCATCCACCGTAAAATCCACTTAGGATTTATTGAATGTCGTTGCTACGGCAGGCGATAGGCCATTTTCCAAACGAAAACGGCAATTTCACTTAGCGCACACGGCAATTTAAACGTCTGCGCTGGCAACACTGGCGCTGCTGCTGCTGGCTTTCAAGTGACACGCTCCGGCTCTCTACTCTCTCCGCTGCCACTCAGACGCTTGAAAAGTGTATAAGTGTAAATTGAATATATAAGAAAAGCAGTTCAGTGTGTAATCGTCAAAATTTAAAGGCGAATCTAGTAAAAAGTTAAAGGTAATAAGAATCTAGTGAAAAGTTAAAACACAAATGGACGACCAAAACGATACCCAGGATATTTCCCAACTCCTACATCGCTGGTACTATGAGCATAAAATTATTGAGAAATTTAAAGGTAAGTGAATAGTATAATGTAATTTTTTCTGTATATTCTATTGCTCATATGGCGAACACAGGCTTGGGCCATTAAGTTGGCATTGGCTCCAGCCAATGTCAATTTTTGGTAGAGTGCTTGTCTGATTCTGCAATAGTGAGGTTCTTAAGTTTGTGTTAGCACGATAACTTTATTTTGGGCCATATTTGCCGCTTACGGAATCATCCTCATCATCATCAGCATACGTCCCACTGCTGGGCACAAGCCTCTCCCATTGATGACATTTAAAGGAGTGACATATGAAGTCCCCAATCCACACTAGGCAAGCGTGGGGACTAATTCTCGGACCCTCATCAATGAGAAGAGCCTGCCGTGCCTAGCAGTGGGACTTACATAAGTAGGCTGACTTGAGTGTCTGCCAATGAATCTTTCGTCTCGTAGGTATTATATTTATTATTATTAGAAACTATTTATCTTGTGTTTTAAGATGAAGGGATTGAATCTTTCTGTTTGTCTGTGTGATGACCGAATATTGAGTAGAAAAGCTCTTTCCACAGATTGGTGAGAGGATAACATTCATGCGAAAATTAAAACTGCAGACCAAGGTGAAATAATATGGAAAATAAATTAACTGACTACTATACTTACAAAAGTATACACAAAAGCTAGCCGATGAAATTTTAAAACAAGAGTTGAGACATGAAATCCAGAAAAGGTTTGTAGATTTGTTTATTCATTAAGCTATTTACTTAATTTTAAAGTTCATTTTTATAGAAAACTAGCTTTTATTTCCGGCTTCGCTCCCGTGAACCATAGGCATTTTCAAAGAAGCATGCGAGTAAGCAGTCAAACTTGGAAGTATGCAAGTAAGAATGCAATCGTGTAAGCAACCCGACGACAACATGTGTTTGTCGTGTTGTAGCTAAATATCTTAGTCACACCACCGAATTTCCTATGCAATGAACAGCAATAATATATTAGTGGTAGTAGCAAATCAGACTTATGTGAGGCTGCTAAGAACATTTTCTAGCTGTGACTAACTTATTCTCAAACTTTAGCTTATATTATTTGCTACAACTGCTAAATAAGACATTATTTATATGTAAGTTTTTAAACGAGATAGACTATATATGTTGAAAGGATCAATGGGTATCAACAACACATGAACAAATTTCTAGCTCTCAAAATGTTCTGACGGCTATAGACTGGTACTTAATTAACCACTATTTACTAAAGTTTATATATACACAGGGACAAAATTGGAGGAATGTTCATAATACAAGATGAACGATGAAAGTTACATAGTTTCAATTAACACAGCTACAGAAAGTTTGTAAAGCATTTTGTTTTTTAACTTTTATAAGTGTTACTTTAATTTTGTACATTTGTTTATTACCAAAGTAGTAGTGTAGTTTTACTAAATGCTTAATGTCCCTTATATTTCAATTTTATTTCCCACAGAAATGGATTTAAGTGATTTGACGCTGGAATGCAACTTTATAACGATTAACCGATGCTATCATACTAATATCTCAATAATATTTTATTATATTATACTTGTAAATACATCAGGTGATTTTGTTCTTTTTGTTTGCAGAAGGAAAACAAATTTAACCCTCTGAGAGTCGTTCCAATGTTACTTCCAATTAAAAATATTGCTATGAATGGAGGCTATGGAGGCAACGGAGGCTATCAAGATTGGAAACTAAATATGGCTTTATTCAATATATAAAGGTAAGTAGTTTATCATAATAACTTCAGGCTAACTAACGTGGGCCTGTATAGCCTAGTTGGTAGTAACACTGCCTCCGAAGCTAGAGGTCCCGGTTTCTAATCCTGGTAAGAGCATTTGTTTCTGTCGTGAGCAGAAACATTTGTTCCTGAGACTTGTATGTTTTTTATGTATTTAAGTATATGTCTATTAAATATATCGTCATCTAGTACCCATAACACAAGTCTTACTGAGCTCACTATGGGACTAGTACAATTTGTGTAAAAAATTGACCTATGATACAAAGTGTTTTGTCCATCGTTTTCCAAATTAAAATGACGGGTAGATGGGGCTTCATTTGCTATCTCCTACGGCCCCCTAAAATATTCTAGGCCCCACGCAATTTTTTATGTAATTTTTTTAAAGTTTGTTGGAAAATCTTAAAGGGTGACTGGTTAAATATCAAATTTAAAAAAAATTAAGTGGTCAAGTCTGAATTCGTTATAAAAATGTGCAATGATATACGGTTCTATCGAAGTGAAAATTAAAATCATCAGTCAATTTTTTTATTTCTCACCCGCAAAGATTTTTCATAAGATAAAAATTCAGTCGCAGGTTAACTTTGAAATGCAATTAAAAAAAAAACTAAAAAAGATCATGTTCTTAATTTTTTTTAAGTGCTCCTGACAATACTTTCTAATGATGTGCAATAATGCCAAAAAACATTTCAGAAACTTTATTAATTTGTTTACTTTATGACAAATTAAGCTAATATTCGATATTCAACTTGGCCAGCCTTTGGGCTCAAACTCAGTAAGCAGGTTTTTGAGTACGCTAAATTTGTGGGTAATAATCAAATTTCAAGCATTTTAATCGATCACAATCACTCTGTTATTCCGAACGTTAGAGGAGAAAGGCATTTCCCTTGTGACAGGACTCGGAAATTAAAAAATCTGCTATGGGAAGCCGAGAGCGAGTGGGAGATTTAGAGTCAGAGCCGCTACCGCGAAAAAACTGTCCTTTCTGTCGCATTTGAAAATTCTAGCGACAGAGAAGGAACATGACCTTCATTCGTTTTCGGGCGTTCTAGGTTGTAAAAGAGGGACACACCCCCTGTGTCCACCTGGGTTCACCCGTCGGACTTTCGGCCCTCGGGCTCGCATGGAGAGCGCGCTCTTATGGAACGCTTTGGGCCTTCGAGCTTACGCCTAGGTTGCCAAGCCCGGCCCTCTCTCACAAGGAAGACGTACATGTGCGCGGCCTGACAATCTCTCTCCCGCTCTCCGTTTCCCATAGCAGAAATATCTGACTTCTCTCACAAGCGAGATCTCTTTCTCCTCTCACACTCGAACGACAGAATGATTGTGGTTTAATGATGGAAATTTGATTGTTACTTACTGATTTAGCGTACCTACTAAAAACCTGCGTGCCGAATTTAAGTGTAAAGGTTGGCAAAGTTGCATATCGAATATTACGCTAATTCGTCACAAAGTTTGCAAATGATTGAAGTTTGTTAAAGGATTTTAGCATTATTGCACTTTATTATACAGAAGATAGATCAAAGCACTTTTTATAATAATTTTAAGATCATGATCTTTTTTAGTTTTATTTTAATTGCCATTCAAAGGTTACCTTCGACAAATTATTTTCATCTTGAAAATTTTCCGCGGGTCAATAAGAATTAAAAAAAGACGTTACCTGCAATAATTTTTAAAATAAAATAAAAAATGCAGACTGGACTACTTACTTTTTTTTTAAATTTCAGGCTTAACGAGTCAACCTTTAAGATTCTTCAAATAACTTCAAAAAAATTACATAAAAAATTGCGTGGGCCTGAGAATTGTTTTTGGGGCCTTATGCGATAGCAAATGACCCCACCTATTCACCATTTAAATTTGGCAAACGATGGACCAAACACCCTGATTATATTTATTTATAACTTTGTCTGTACTTTTACCTATATTTTTGTGCAATAAAGTATTTACATACATACATACATATAACTTAACACCTAATCTATGTCAATTCTGAGGTTCTCATCTACGTGTCTTACAAATGTTTTAATTTTTCAGTGTACCGCTGCTGGAGTCCTGCCAACCAACCTGCATAATAAGGAAAACTGTTTCCGAGGGGGGTTACTGCAAACAACTGAGGACCAAGCCCTCAGTTGTTTGCAGTACCGGACGAAAACAACATCACTGAAAGTTTTTCAATAAGCTTCCTGTAATTGTATTAATTGAAACTACAAACTTTTATTGTTCATCTTGTATACAACTCTGTCTTTACATTATTATTCACTTAGTAATTCTTACGACTCTACTAAATCAGTTGCGCTTGTTCAATCTATGTCACAAATACAGCACATGAATATTATTTATTTTGTTTAAGAGACACGTCCGATTTCGCTGATGACTAGGTATAAGATACAATATGACACCCCTTTCATAATAAATATAATGTAATTACAATAATTTCTGCATTTGATTTTTTCTTCATAACATGAAACTTACTTGCGTGTTGACTTAATTAGGGACACTAAAATTCTTTGTAACTATGTTCTTTTCAGCAGCAGCGGTAGCAGTAAGTTTATTTTGACTTTATCATGTCATTACGACTCGATAGAGTATCAAATTGACTTAGTTGCTGCAGCTGAATCATCTTTTATGCAGCTTAACGTACTGTTAAGGCGATAATTATATTCCGATAAGTCGCATGAAGGATGATTTTAGCTGCAGCAACTGCGTTTTAAAAGTTTATCAAATGAGTTTTAACTGAGACTGTGAATAAGGTTTGTTATTTCAACTAACTGAATTAGTTAAAGTAACAAACTCAATTCACAACCACAGCTAAAACTAATTCCCTATGGCTGCGAATTGAGTTTGTTACCTTAACTAAGTGAATTAGTTAAAGTAACAAACCCAATTCACAGCCACAGCTACAACTAATTCGATAGAGTGACAAATTTACTTACCTGCTACAGCTAATACTATCTTCTATGCGACGAATTATTTTAGTCATCTCAACAAAATAATTACACCACGCAACTAAACCCCTTAGTAAAAGTAACAAACCCAATTAGAAGCTACAGCTAAATTTTTATCGCAAATCGCCAAGGTAATTTGATAGAGTATCAAACTCACTTAGTTGCTATAGCTAGCACTATTTTCCATGGCTACAAATTATTTTAGCTGTCGCAGCTAATCCGATTACAACTCGTAACTAAAACTCTTAGTTACAGTAACAAATCCAACTCACAGTTACAGCTAAGATCATTGTCAAATGCCGATAAGGTAATTCGTCAAAGTATCAAACTGACTTAGTTGCTATAGCTAACACTATTTCCTATGACTACAAATTATTTTGGCTTTCGCAGCTACTCCGATTTCAACTCTTAACTAAAACTCTTAGTTACAGTAACAAATCCAACTCGCAGCTACAGCTAAGGTCATTGTAAAATACCGATAAGGTAATTCGTCAAAGTATCAAACTGACTTAGTTGCTATAGCTAACACTATTTTCTATGGCTACAAATTATTTTAGCTGTCACAGCTAAACCGATTACAACTCACAACTAAAACTCTTAGTTATAGTAACAAATGAAATTCACAGCTACAGCAAAGATCATTGTCAAATGCTGCTAAGGTAATTCGATAGAGTATCAAACTGACTTAGTTGCTAAAGCTAATATTATCTTCCATGGAGACGAATTATTTTAGTTGTCGCAACCAAAATAATTAGCAAGAGCGGCGAATTTTTTTTGCAGCCACAGCTAAATATAGTTAATAAAATTAGCTGCCACTGCTAAAATAGTTAGCAGCCACAGCTAAATTTCGGTAAAATACTTAGCTGTCCCTGCTAAATACAGCTATTCCAGTTAGCAGCCACAGCTAAATTTAGCTAATATAGTTAGCTGCCACAGCTAACTTTTCTATGATTCGAAGTGATTTCAGCTAAAAATATTTGCTATCACAGCTAAGTTTTAGTAGCAAAATACACTTTGCTATGGTAGCTAATAACTTCGCTGTCCGTATAGTTTGTAAGGAATTTAGTTACCACAACTAAATTGTAGTTACTACAGCTAAGTTTTTTTTTCCGTGCGATCGCAGTATCTCCACCGCATTCTAGGAATGCTGTTGCCCATTCCCCGGTGGTCTTGGTCGTAGTTTAAGGACATACCCGGGTCCCCGGGGTGATAATACTGATAGATTATATAAGAACGCAAAAAACTAAAATGTGGATCGACAGGCACCTGTCATTGAAAGACCAAGCTTTTAATGAATGTGTCAAAACCAAAACATGCTGAAATTCGCGATGCAAAATTGAGCTGTGACGGAGAACCTAAAAAATAACGTTCTCTGTTTCGTTTCGGGCCATAATTACACATACATACATACTGCCTTTGTCTATGATGTTTTACTTTAGACTATTGGTGCTATTAATTTTATTGATAGTTGTTTCAATCAACTTCGGTTTGTCTCTCAGCTTATTCTTCATAATTTTTTTGCATGTATATTTAATAAAATGTATTTATTCTTATAACCAAAACATGGTTGTCCAGGTGACAAACCACTATTTTCATACAAATTGAGGAGACATTTGACGTCCACTGGACGTCCGGTGAAAAAAAAGGTAAATTAATATGTTTAGTACTGTTGTGTAGTTTCATGCTATGATCTATTAACTAATGAATGCAACAACAATTAATAACAGATGAGGTCGTGTGTTCTTATAATTTTTAAGCCTTTTAAACTGCAAATAGTACTAAACAAGAGAACACTAAAAAAAAGATTTACGCAATTATAAGTAGTTTTTGTTTTCATATAAAAGTAAAAGTAAAAGTAGTTTATTCTTGAAATTAGGCATATTACATGCACCTGCACATGAACGTCAAATAAACTACCACCGGTTCGGAAAAATATACCTCTGCCACGAGACGAACCGGCGTAAGAAACTCGGCGAGGTGTCATTTTTTCAAAACAATATACATTGTATAGTTAAATATAAAATTACAGTGTCAGCTACTACAAAGTAACTTAAATAACAATGCTACAGTAGAAAACATATTTTCGCGATAGATTACCCGTGCAGGACGCTATCACTGCCAACCATCTCTATCCATGATGTAATCGTTTATCTTATAATATGCTCTTGAAATAAGTGTTTGTTTTACTACAGATTTGAATTTAGAATTGCTAAGTTCAGTAATTTTATTGTAGAATTTGATACAATTTCCCAAGAACGACTTTTTCGCCTGTACTAGTGTATAGAAGGTATGAATAAACAAAATTGTTCATTGTTCCTGGATCTTGTTTCCTATGTATTTAAGTATGTATTTATCTGTATATCGTCGTCTCGTACCCATTACAAGCTTTACTTAGTTGGGACTAGGTTGATTTGTGTAAGATTGTACTCCAATTGTTTTTTATTAATTGTACCCTAAACCGGGGCGCATGCATGAAGAATGTTATGAGAGTTCATGAAGCGAAAGTTGTGTTTCAGGATCGTAGCAAATAGAAACCCGTGATCTCTGCCTACCCCTCTGGGAAACAGACGTGATTATATGTATATATGCTCTGGATTCAGCAGCATTCCTAGAATGCGGTGGAGATACTGCAATCGCCAACCCGCATGCCAAGCGTGGAGATTATGGCATTTAACCCTCATGAAATTGGGGGAGGCCTATGTCCAGCAGTGGACGTCCTAGGGCTGATATGGTGGTGGTGGTGGTTGCTCTGCATAGTATAAATAAATATTAGTGGACAATGTCTTACACAAATCGAACTAGTCCTATAGTAAGCTCAATAAGGCTTGTGTTATGGGTACTAGACGACGATATATTTAATAGATATATACCTAAATACATAGAAAACATCCAAGTATCAGGAACAAATGTCTCTGCTCACCACAGAAACAAATGCCCTTACCGGGATTCGAACCCGGGACCTCTAGCTTCGGAGGCAGTGTCGCTACTAACAAGGCTAAACAAGGCGACCAGTAGTATAACGAGGAAGGAGAAGACAACTGCGTAAATCGACTACGCCAACATTTGTGATGATGATATTATATCTTAGTTTAGTTTAGTTTAGTTTATTTATCTCATTATACAATTTTCATATAAAACAACACATTTTGCTTATACTACTGGTCATATAGCGATCGTTTTACAATAATAATTTGCAATAATTGTCTTAAAAATTTAAAAATGGAAAATAATTTATAGTTTGCGGCACATAAAATAATAATAATAATAATAAAAAAAAAAAAAAAAAAAAAAAAAAAAAAAAAAAAAAAAAAAAAAAAAACCGCTGACACTGACGGGTGCCTCGTTTCTTTATTTTATTTGTATATTTTTATTTTTAGCCCTTTTTATGCTGTAATTACAGTTTTCGACAGTTTTTGTGTAAAATAACAACTCTGCAATACCGTATTATCAAAATAATACGATGAAATACACTTTCAGTACGCACAAAAGGAAAAGCTTAACTGTCAATGAAAATGTCAAACAGCGTAAGCTATAAAATGAATATAAATTACAATGAAAAATGAATACGAGACTACGATCAAGAGCGGAACAACGCGCACGTCTACCATCTCCGCCTGCGCCGTCCAGCTCCTCGCCCTCGTCGTCAGATGACGAGTTTGCCACGGCACCTGACAGCAGCGAGTCGAGCAGTGACGAGCGCGGGCCGTCGCCACCGCCGCCACAAACATCAGCGCGACGAGGAAGGCGACCGCTGCCGGCACGCTTGGGGCCTACGGGGCATTCCGCTCCACCCACGGCTCCCGCTGCCGGTGGTGTAGTGCGCCGCATGCGATGGACTCAAGAAATGAACGAGAACTGCATGCGAGCGTACTTTGGGGCGACAGAGGGGGAAACTAACCTATCCGCGTATCGTGTCCGGATGCTTCCTCTGTTCCAGGCTCTTGAACCGACCATCACCGTGTCTGCACAACGCCTATCGGATCAGGTGCGAGTCATTCAACGAAATAAGCGGTTGGATGACTTGACGCTTGATCGGCTCCGCCTGGAAGCACTCTCTGCTCGTGCAGCCCCCACTTCGGCGCGGGACCTACCCGCCACGTCGCCGGCTCCGGCGCTCGCTCCCAACACGGCACCGAGGGCGCCGCGGGTAGATCCCAGTGCCGACGGGGACTGCGCGGATCAGAGTGTGAGTACCCAGGCCCATGAGCAACTGAGGAGGGCTCTGGATGAGGCGATTACGCGGTATCGCTCCACACCCAATTCTAGGCCGCGACTACCACGCTTGCCCGTAAATAGACGCAATCTAGCGCTAATGGGAGCCCTAAACGATCTCCTAGACCCGTATTTGCGGGCTAGCGATGATTTGATTGATACACACTCAATTATGTACTGCGGGGCCATCGCGGCGTGCCGTGTTGCTCGCGTCAAGTTTCCGGACGCTGACCGTGCAACTAGGACCGCCGGGGGTGTCCCTGCCTGGCAAGTACGAATTGAGCGGCGTATCAATACGTTTAGGACTCTCATCGCAAAGCTGATCTGCTTCAGGGGGGGCAATAACCGCCCCCGAGTCATGCGTTTCGTGAACCAGGCCTTCGCGGGGACTGGTGTCAGACCCCGTGACTACATGGCCTGTGTCACGGAACGCATTGACTTTCTGAAGCAGAAAGTCTATGCATGGGCAAGCCGTATTCGCCGCTACAGAGAGCGTGTGGACCGATACCAGCAGAATCGCCTTTTCCAGAGTGACCAAAGGAAGGTATACCGGAAGTGGGAGGGAACCGACCATCGTGTGTGCGACGGTCAGCGACCGGATGCTACTGCCATGGTTAACTTTTGGCGTAGTATCTGGTCGGTGCCTGTCGAACACACTGAGGGTGCCTGGATCGGTGTTGTCGAACATGACTGTGAATCCATCGAACCCATGGGGTCTGTTACCATCAGCCCCGAAGACGTAAGTTGTGCCATCCGTACGGCTCCGAACTGGAAAAGTCCGGGACCGGATGGATTGCACAACTTCTGGCTGAAGTGGTTTCGATGTTCACACGAACGTTTGGCAACACAGTTCCAGCAAGCCCTCGAGCTCGGTTCCCTACCTCCTCCCTTAACAACTGGTGTTACCTCCCTGCTCTACAAGTCCGGTAGTACCACGGAAGCGAAGAACTACAGACCCATCACGTGCTTGCCTACGCTGTACAAGCTCCTTACATCCATTTTGAGGGCAAAAATTAACACGCACATTGTTACGAACAACATTTTGGCCCCTGCTCAAAATGGATGTAGGGTTGGGTCGCGTGGTACTAAAGAGCTCCTCCTCATAGACATGACCATTTGCCAACGAGTACGGCGGAACAGAGGGACCCTCTCGGCCTCCTGGATTGACTATAAGAAGGCCTATGATTCGGTGCCTCATTCATGGCTGAGGAGGATCTTAGAGCTGTATAAAGTTGATGCAGCTTTAAGATCCTTCTTAAGTGCTTGCATGGGGCAGTGGACCACGGTCCTTCGTCAACCGGGTGGAGGAGATGGCCCTTCTGGCCCGCAGGACTCCATCAGGATTGAGCGAGGCATTTTCCAGGGTGACAGTCTGAGTCCCTTGTGGTTCTGCCTAGCGCTGAATCCGCTCAGCACTCTGCTGCAGGATTCGGGGCTAGGTTGCCAGCTTCGGAGAGGGGGTGAGGTCATTTCTCATCTGCTATACATGGATGACCTTAAGCTATTTGCACCAAATAGACAGGACCTGTTGGAGCTACTGAAAACGACAGAAGTTTTCAGTAGCGCCATCAAAATGGAATTTGGTGTAGATAAGTGTGCGGTCATGCATGTACAGCGGGGGAAAGTTGTAAATTCAACAAATTTACAACTTTCTGAGACAATGTCGCTCAGATCTCTCTCCGAAGCAGAAACCTATAAATATCTTGGTATGTCACAGGCTTTGGGTATTGAGGGTGAGGGCATAAAGCAGGCGGTGAAGGAGCGCTTTTTCTGTCGCCTGACAAAAGTACTTAATAGTTTTTTGTCGGGTGGCAATAAGGCGCGCGCCTTCAACGCCTGGGTTATGCCCTTGCTCACATACTCCTTTGGCATACTAAGGTGGACTCAGACTGAGCTGGATGCCCTGGATCGAAGGGTGCGTGTACTGCTCACTGCACACCGCATGTTGCACCCACGTTCGTCTGTTATGAGACTGTACATCCCGCGGAAGTGTGGGGGTCGTGGCTTTTTAAATGCCAAAGACCTCCACAACCGCGAGGTGTGCAGTCTCAGGGATTATTTCCTAAACAGCGAATGTGGGATGCATCGAGACGTAGTGGCAGTAGACGCATCTTTCACCCCGCTCTCCATGGCAAACGAGAACTGGCGCAGATTTAAAGTACTGAGCACCGAGGACCGCAAGGCGGAATGGAAGAGTAAGGAGCTACACGGGCGGTTCTACAGGGCCCTTACGGGGCCCGACGTAGACCTGCTCGCGTCGGTGAACTGGCTACGTTTCGGGGATCTCTTCGGGGAAACCGAAGGTTTTGTCTGTGCAATTGCGGACGAAGTTATCATGACGAACAACTACCGGAAATATATCCTGAAGGACGGTACGGTCGACATTTGTCGGGCATGCCGCCGTCCCGGAGAGTCACTCAGGCATATCATTTCCGGTTGTAGTCATCTTGCTAACGGCGAGTACTTGCACAGGCATAACTTGGTAGCCAGAATTATTCACCAGCAACTTGCTCTTTCATACGGTCTTGTGGACTTCGAAGTGCCGTACTATAAATACTTACCTGCGCCAGTTCTCGAAAATGGTCGTGCTACGCTCTATTGGGATCGATCTATCATCACGGATCGGACTATTGTAGCCAATAAGCCCGACATCGTGCTGATAGATCGATCGAAGCGCCAGGCAGTGCTCGTCGACATCACCATCCCCCATGACGAGAACCTCGTGAAGGCCGAGAAGGACAAAGTCAGCAAGTACCTAGACTTGGCACACGAGGTAACCGCCATGTGGGATGTTGATTCGACGATCATTGTCCCGATAGTCGTTTCTGCGAACGGTCTAATAGCGAAGAGTCTCGACCAACATCTCAAGAGACTCTCGCTAGATGGCTGGGTCAAGGGTCAAATACAGAAGGCGGTACTCCTGGACACGGCGCGGATAGTCCGGAGGTTCCTCTCTCTGTCGCCCTAACCACCGGTGGCTTAGGCCCTGCCTCGCTGCCGGCGGCACCCTAGGTTAGGTTTTTATAATGTTTTTATATTTTGTAAGTGTATTTTTATATTTTACCTTTTGTAAATCCATTGTACAAACCTAACCTAAGACGAAAAATAAATAAAGGAATAATAATATTAAGTGTACGCAGAAAATCAATGTCGACACAAATGAGTATAAATAAAATAATAATTATACTTAGGCATAGAATGTTTATAGTCATGTTTTGAGATTATCATGTTTTGCGAATATGATGTTTTGCGACGGAAGGGTTTATACTTTATTTTTCTGTTTCTCCCATTCAAGTCATTCTAAGTTATTCAGCATCGATACCAAGCGAACGCTTGTTAACGATAAGACCGCCTGTTGCCTAGCATTGTATATGTGTATTTTAATCTTGTTTGCTTTTATGTACTCTTTTACGTGTCAAGGAAATTGACACGTGATATGATATTATTTATTTTTCGCACAGTACGCACCGCGGGTTCTAATAACCCGACAGATTTTAACCACGTATTTTTGACGACACTACGAGTAAATAATGTTATTATATATCAACATGGGTCCAATTATAATTAAACTACTATTTCAGTACAGAATAAATCAAATTAACTGACCAAATGTGTTCAAGACAAGAAGTTTCAAGTCAAAAAAGTAGTAGGTGGCTACGTCACGCCTTTAGGGTGAAGAAGAAAAGAAGAAGAAGAAGAAAAATATTTATTCGTGATCAAAAATAATTCATCATCATCATTTCAGCCGAATGACGTCCACTGCTGGACATAGGCCTCCCCCAAAGACTTCCACAATGACCGGTCCTGCGCCACCCGCATCCAGCGGACACCCGCGACCCTTACCAGGTCATCAGTCCACCGTGTGGGGGGCCTGCCCACGCTACGCCTTCCGGTACGTGGTCGCCACTCGAGAACCTTCCCGCCCCAACGGCCATCGGTTCTGCGTGCTATGTACCCCGCCCACTGTCACTTAAGTTTAGCGATTCGAAGGGCTATATCGGTCACTTTGGTTCTGCTGCGGATGGCCTCATTTCTGATGCGATCACGCAGAGAAACTCCCAGCATAGCCCTCTCCATTGCCATTGCATTGACTAACACTAGTATAAGTTTGTAAACTAACACATTATGGACTCTGTCCGAAATAAAAGATTATTATTATTATTATTATTGCTCTTTGGGTGACTTTGAGCCTTCTTATGAGGCTCATAGTAAGCGACCACGTTTCAGTACCATATGTCATCACTGGCAACACACACTGGTCAAAGACTTTCGTCTTGAGACACTGCGGGATATTGGACGAAAAGATGTGACGTAGCTTCCCGAACGCTGCCCAGCCGAGTCGGATTCGACGATTAACCTCTTTCTCGAAGTTGGACTTACCTAACTGGACAGTCTGTCCTAGGTATATGTAATCGTCTACAACTTCGAGCGTAAAGTGTCCGATTGTTACGGGAGTTGGTGCTACATGGGCATTTGACATGATCTTCGTCTTGTCCATGTTCATCCTTAGACCAACTCGCTCGGAGGCTTTACTGAGGTCATTGAGCATTGTACTTAAATCCTCCATGGTCTCAGCCAAGACTACTATATCGTCAGCAAACCGAAGGTGAGTGATGTACTCGCCGTTTATGTTGATGCCTAGCCTTCTCCAGTCCAGAGTCTTGAACACGTCCTCCAGTGCAGCGGAAAAAAGTTTAGGAGAAATAACATCTCCTTGCCTGACTCCCCGCTGCAGCGGAATAGGTTTCGAGTTCTGGTCCTGGAGTCGGACTGACATAGTGGCGTTCTCGTACAAACACTTCAGCACTTCGATATAGCGGTAGTCCACTTGGCACCGTTGGAGAGATTGTAGTACAGCCCAGGTTTCAATCGAATCGAAGGCTTTCTCGTAGTCCACGAACGCTAGACAGAGGGGCAGGTTATACTCCTCAGTCTTCTGTATAACCTGACGAAGCGTATGGATGTGGTCTACGGTGCTAAAGCCTCTTCGGAATCCGGCTTGTTCGGGAGGCTGGAAGTCATCTAGCCTGCGTGCGAGACGGTTCGTAATGACTCTTGAAAACAGCTTATAGACATGTCTCAGAAGTGAGATGGGGCGGTATTTCTTCAGTAAGGCGTTGTCACCCTTTTTGAAGAACAGCACCACCACACCTCTGTTCCATGCCTTTGGAGTTTTCCCTTCCAGTAAGACGGAATCAAACAACTTCTGAAGGGCCCTAAGGACCGGTTTTCCACCCGCCTTCAGGAGTTCAGCTGTTATTCCGTCTTCACCGGGTGCCTTGTTGTTCTTTAACTGTTTAAGAGCCATTCTAATCTCGTACAGGCTGATGTCCGGGATATCTTCGGTATAGTGCCGGGTTAATCTGGCTCTAGGGTCTTCCGCCAGACCAACTTCGGGTCTGCTAGTTGACGTGTATAGCTGTCCATAAAAGCATTCTATCTCTTTCAGAAGCTCGGGTTTGGATGAAACGATTCTACCGTCTTCAGTTTTTAATTTGGCGAGCTGGCTCTGCCCAATAGACAGATCTCTTGAGAACACTTTAGAGCCCTTATTCTGCTCGATGGCCTCTTCAATACGATTTGTATTGAATTGGCGCAGATCGCGGGTAAGGGACTTGGAGATCCGTTTATTGAGCTGCCTGTATAATGTCGCATCGGCTGAAGACTGCAGAATCATTTCATTCCTTTCCTCGATGAGCCTCTGAGTGGAGATAGAAAGCCTTTTGGCTCTGTGAGTCCGTTGGGCCTTAAAGAACTTAGACCCAATGCTATGAACAGCTTCCACAAACCCGTCATTGAAATCGTCCACGTCGCCGCCTAGACAATCAAAACGGTTTTGGAGTTCCAGCTGAAAGCTCTCGGGGTTTTGGATTTGGACTGCTGCTGGACGGAGCATAGACTTCATCAGGCGAGAGCGCTCTAGCTTGACGCATATATTCAATGTGCCTCTTACCAGACGATGATCACTTCCGGTTTTAACCGTATTGATCACAGAGACATCATTGAATATATGCCTCTTCGTCGACATAATGAAGTCAATCTCGTTTTTTGTTGCACCGTCGGGACTCATCCAGGTCCACTTCCTGTGCTCGCGTTTCTTGAAGAAGGAGTTCATCATGTAGAGTCCCTCCTTCTCCAAGAAACCAGCCAGTAGTTGGCCCCGGTGGTTCCGACTTCCAACTCCAAATTGCCCCACTCTCAGCTCATTGCCGTCTCTCTTGCCCAGTTTCGCGTTAAAGTCCCCCATAACAACGGTGAAGTAGGTTTTGGAACTATGCATGGCCTTAGTTATATCCTCATACATAGCCTCCACCTCGTCGTCGGAGTGTGCCGAGGTCGGCGCGTACACCTGTATGACCTTCAACGAGTATCTCTTGGATACTCTGAGTATAAGGTACGCCACCCTAGCCGACACACTCTCGATCTTCACCACGTTGTTTACGAGGGACTTGTGGACGATGAACCCGACACCTCCCTGGGACTGTTGGTCGCCCTCCCGGAAATAGAGCAAGTTGCCGGACTTTAGGGTTATCGTGTCCTCCCCCTCTCTTCGGACTTCAGATAACCCCACGACATCCCAACGCAACTTGCTCAATCCTTCCTCTAGTTCCGCTATCTTTTCGTCGGTCCGCAGTGTACGCGTGTTGTACGTTGCCAGGGCCAGGAGTCGTCGGTGGTGGTAGCTGGATCTTTGCCGGAGATTCTTAGCACCCCTGGCCCCGCTAGTACCCTGGCCGCTACCAAAACCAGGGCACCGGGGGCCGCCGGAACCTCGGGGCCGTGGCCTTTGTGTCGCTTTCATAGGGGGTAAATGCCATAATCACCACGCTTGGCATGCGGGTTGGCGATCGCAGTGTCTCCACCGCACTCCAGGGATGCTGCTGCCCATCCCCCGGTGGTCTTGGTCGCAGTTTAAGGACATACCCGGGTCCAAAAATAATTAGTATACAATAAAAAAATTGAATAAAAATCGTAATTCGTCACGAAAGGGTCTCGCCTCAGCATAAATGCCGACTCAGGAAGCCGGCGCTGATCTTCCGGCGAGACCTAAGTAAGAGCGTGTTCACATTATATCGGTGTCGGATTCTACACCGACATCGATCGGATAATGTGAACACGGTCGGAAAGTGCCGGTGTTTCAGTATGCTCCGCCTAAAATTGAACGCGACCGAAAAAAAAAAGAAAAGCGACGGACCTGTTGTGTGTTAGACTTGAGATTTTTCAACTTGTGATTTGTTTTAAATAATTAATATCTCTTAAATTATGGGTTTGGACTACATGCTTTACCACATTATATACTCTAATTAGGCTCTAGAAACGTGTTATAACGGCCCACGTTGTGCTTAAAATACACTAAGCCAAAATTTTAGTAACTTATACTGTAATCGTTGGTTTTTAAACGTTATCAAATAGTAAATGTTTAACAGATTTACATAGCTGTTAACAAGTTACAAAATGAGGATTGAGATGTAAATAATAGGTTAAAATAAAAATCACCATAAAAATGTAAAAGAGCTTAATTGATAGATTCAGGGACCACCACTGGGGTATGGACAGCAGCATCCCTGGAGTGCGGTGGAGATACTGCGATCGCCAATCCGGCTGCCAAGCGTGACGATTATGGCATTTTTGTGTGGAGGGAGGGCAGGTACATGCACCGCATGATGCACAATAATACTAAAGTGGATACATACATTACTTTAGGGGAATAGGAAATAAATATTGTTTTAGAAATAAAAGGGCTTGTCCATAAACATGGTCTGAACTGGATGTTATTATGTTATAATATGTCACATAATAACCCAAGCCTGATTGAGTTATAGAATGTATTTAGTTAGAATTTTAAGATCGATTAATGTTGGAGGTTTCATTCTTAATGACTCTAACCTTGTTGTAATCTGTTATGATTGACAATTATGTCAATGTTTGTACTCTTGTTTTATATCTTGTGCTGAACAAATTATGATACATTTTGTAGAAAATATGTGGTTTAATACCACCGGGGAATGGGCAGCAGCATTCCTAGAGTGCGGTGGAGATACTGCGATCGCCAACCCGCATGCCAAGCGTGGCGATTATGGCATTTACCCCCCATGAAATTGGGGGAGGCCTATGTCCAGCAGTGGACGTCCTAGGGCTGATATGGATGTGGTTTAATTGACCAAAAACATTTATTAATTTTGATTTTAATCCAGAAGTTTGTGGGCCAGTGGAGTCCGAGTACCGCGTCCGTACCTACTTTAAGCAATGTAGGCCGGGGTCAACTCTTAGATGGATGTCTACTTTGACTAGTTACTAACTGAGAATTCCCGTGTTTTGGAAGGCACGCTAAGCTGTTGATCTTTTGCAGTCTACGACAGTTTCAGGTGGCTTGAGAACTTCTGACAGACAAGTTGCCGACTTACTTGACAAGCCTAATCCCAATAAGGTCTAGTTTGCCCCTTGGGTTGAAAGGTCAACTCTAAGGATTAGGTAGCGCAACTCGGGAAGCCTTCAGGATGCAACTTTACTGAGATAACGCTAGGATGATGGATGTCAATCCAAAAGAGTTCATAAATAGAAACAGTATTTTGTGATTTTTATTTGTGAACCCACGCGCAAATAAAAATTTAAATTTTATATTTTTTAACAGTTGTAATGTCAACGCTCAATAACTATTAAAGGATACCTTACTTTTGCTACATGACATACATACATAAACTCACGCCTATATTCCGAAAAGGGGTAGGCAGAGCACACGAAAATTAAATTCAGTGACACTTTTAGCAATTGTATGTTTATATTAGGTTTTTCTATATGAAGCAAAATGTAACAACGCTGATATAAGAGTCATTTTCGCACAAAACCTCCTTTTTAGAGTACTCGAAGTAAACAATGACAGGCGAATTACCTTTTTGTTGTACGATAAGGTCGTGGAGGAAGGCAGGCGTGGCTTTCCGTTTGAAAGAGTTAAGCCGACAAAAGAACGTTTCCCGTATTTTTTAAGGCTGACAGATGTAATCCTACGAAAAAAGGCACAGGAAATATTTACGGATTATTATTTATAAATCGCGACACGTGCATGGCCTAAGCCTTACAAGGTGGATTGATGAACGGCAGGATAATCACGAAACTTTTTGAACGTACCTAGAACTGTAATTTTCAGGGTTCCGTAGTTAACAAGGAACCCTTATAGTTTCGCCATGTCCATCTGTCTGTCCGTCTGTCTGTCCGAGGCTTTGCTCTGTGATTGTTACTGCTAGAAAGCAGCTATTTGGCATGGAAATAATAAATCAATAATTCTGACAAAGTGGTAAACAAAATCTTAATTATTTTTTTAAGGGTATCCCTACGCTTAAAGTGGGGTTGATTTTTTATTCAATCCTATGTTATGGGGTGTTGTTGGATATATCTTTCAGAATGAATAGAGGTCTCCATCAATTTTTTTAAAGTGAATATTTTTAGAAATGATGTCTTAATAAGAAAAAAAATTGTGTCCCCCCTCTAACTTTAAAACTATAGGTCCAAAAAATATGAAAAGCATCATGAAAGTAAAGCTTAATAAAGACTTTCAACAAAAGCTATAGCGAATAATGATCAATTAAGCTGTTTTTGAGTTATCGTAAAAAGTCTTACCTTCGTAGTAAAAGACGAATGAAACGCTGCGAAGTTTTTCCCCTTTATTTGTTATTGATTTTTTTTTTAAATTAAGTTCATTGGGAAACTTCGGAACCATACACTGAGCATAGCCCGACGTGCTCTTAACCGGTTTTTAGTATGGAAAATTACATTTTCTCAAACATGCAATGAGATATTGATGTTATGTTCCTTATAATAGGCTGCGAAGTATGACGTTTCAGGTGCGGCTAGGACAAGAGGTCTTTAATGGAATTTCATACAAATCTTCCAGGTCCAGGCCGGCAAAGTCCTCTTTTTTAATTTTCATTCCACATAAATTTGTGGCACAGGCATCATGACATTCTGCCACTATGCGTGTTAAAAATAAATCTTTGATTTTTTTTTGTTGTTTATATCATTGCATGTTTGAGAAAAGCACTATACATACCTCGGCGGGAAACATGGGGTTGCCCGCCTCAGACCTATCGGCGTCTATATGTCTTCGGCCCGCAACCCCTTTCGTACCGGCCTCTGTAGTAATGTACTATTATACCTTACGCAGGCTCGAAAACACGTATTTATCCCACTGGTAAAGGTTGCGGGATTTCATTGGATGCGGGTGACTCAGGACCGGACGTCGTTGTGGCACTCTTTCAAGGAGGCCTTTGTCCAGTTGTGGACGTTTTTCGACTGTAACGATGATGATGATGATTATTATTATTTTATTTTACAGTTGTATGATTATATTACAATCTGTTATCTCACGTCTTCGTAATGCGCCCCAAATTGGCGCGGAGCCCAAAATGCAGCAATATATATTGCCATTTGTACGATTATATTTTGTGCAATAAAGTTTAAATAAAATAAATAAATAAATATATTATGCTAGTCGGTAGTGACACTTCGACATGGGTGACGACCGTGCCGTCAAAAGAGCCTACCTGGGCAAACCGAGTGGGAAACGCCCGGTCGGCCGCCCTAGATACCGTTGGGCCGATGCTGTGGAGATCGATTTATGCGAGCTTCAAGTTGACTCGTGGAAGGAAATGACGCAGGACCGGGATCGGTGGCGTGCACTCGTATTGGAGGCCAAGACACACTTTGGGTCGCTGCGCCAGAGGAGTAAGTAAGTAAGTAGTGACACTGCCTCCGAAGCTATAGATCCCGGGTTCGAATCCCGGCAAGGGCATTATTTGTGCATTTAGCACGGATATTTGTTCTTGGATCTTAGATGTATTTTATGTATTTAATTATGTATTTATCTGTATAAGTATGTATATCGTCGTCTAATACCCATAGTACAGGCTTTGCTTAGTTTGGGACTAGGTCGATTTGTGTAAGATTATCCCTCCTGTATTTATTTATTTATTTACCTATTTATATCACAAAGAAAGTGTTATTAGACTTTGTGGAATAAGTAAATTTGACTTTTTATGTCGCATACTAATTAGTTTATGTGGCGGTTACGTAATGAGAGCCATTAAAATACGCACGTAGGTTTATGAAACGAACGTAACCCTACCCAGGTTTTTTAATAATCGAAAGATACAGCTATATTTTAATACTTTATGTGAGACAAAGGAGCGAGAAATGGTTTATGAAATAATTAAAGTAAAGTTAAACGTTGAAGCTAATTATAACATAAAATTACACCGACATCATATCGTTCATTTTATTGGAGTCTCAAGCGAGCGAGAGACTTTGTTTTTTTTTTTCATTGTCACTGTTTGATAATTTTTATTCCATAGCTACTGTTTGATTAATAGGCTGAGTTTCACTTTTTATAACCCTTTTTCTGTACATACATTGAATAGAAAGAATAGAAATATATTTATTATCACACAACACATACAAAAAAAGGCAGTTACATGCATTTGGTTTCATCAGTAATGTGACAAAATTAACGAACTCAGCATGTGCTGTGCAAGCCATAGTGGCTGCAGAGCGCTGGTTTTCTGTTCGTCCCTCTTTTTTTATCTTATACATTCCAAAAACATACACAACACATTTAACAAAGTAAAAGAAACAACACTAATAACTAACACTAAATAAATTCTATGAGACACAAGAATATAATACAAAACAAAAAACCGGCCAAGAGCGTGTCGGGCCACGCTCAGTGTAGGGTTCCGTAGTTTTTGTAATTTTTTAAAAAACTATTCAACCTATCAAGTTCAAAATAATTTTCCTACAAAGTTTTTATAAAGTTCTACTTTTGAGATTTTTTTTCATATTTTTAAAACTTATGGTTTAAAAGTTAGAGGGGGGGGGACACATTTTTTTTTACTTCTGGAGCGATTATTTCCGAAAATATTAACATTATCAAAAAATGATTGTAGTAAACCCCTATTTATTTTTAAATACCTATCTAACAATATATCACACGTTAGGGTTAAAATGAAAAAAAAAAATCACTCCCCACTTTACGTATAGGGGAGGTACCCTAATAAAATATTTTTTTCCACTTTTTATTTTACATCTTTGTCGGCGTAATTGATATACATATTAGTACCAAATTTCAGCTTTCTAGTGCTAACGGTCACTGAGATTATCCGCGGACGGACGGACAGACGGACGGACAGACATGGCGAAACTATAAGGGTTCCTAGTTGACTACGGAACCCTAAAAAGGCAGTTACATGCATTTGGTTTCATCAGTAATGTGACGAAAGGAACGAACTCAGCATGTGGTGTGGAAGCCATAGTGGCTGCAGAGCGCTGGCTTTCTGTTCGTCCCTCTTTTTTTATCTTATACATTCCAAAAACATACACAACACATTTAAAAGTAAAAGAAACAACACTAATAACTAACACTAAACTAAATTCTATGAGACACAAGAATATAATACTAAACAAAACACTATCTAATTACATGTTATGCCTTCGGCTTCCAATTGTTTGCTTTTTTTTTTTTTTTATTACATAGGTGGCAAACGAGCAGACGAATCGCCTGATGGTAAGCGATTAGCGCCGCCCATGGACACACGCAACACCAGAGGGGTTGTAAGTGCGTTGCCGGCCTTTAAGATGGGAGTACGCTCTTTAAAAATGTGCTTATTAAAAATGTGCTCAATTTCCGCTTAAAAACTGGAAGTGAAACGACTGTTTGTAATGACGGTGGTAAGTATGTTATACCAGTATGTATGCCAGAAAGTATATCAAATAAACGTCAATATAACCATTTCTTTGCGTTGGTATCCTTAAACGGATCATACACGTGGAGAATATTTCCTAACTCGTGTCTGTAAAAAGACTTTATTTGTTCGTGTACCTAATCAGGGCCACTCGCTCGGTACTTGCCGAACTTGTATCATAAACAAGTCTTCTTTTGTTTTTGAAACAAGCAAACAAAGGAGCCAAAGTTTGCGAATAAATATTTTTTGTCCAATATGCTCGGAAATGTTCGCCTAACTGTCGCAAAAATAGTCTGTGAAGTTTCTCGTTATTGACTAGCGCAAATTTAAAAAGTTGAAAAATCATTATTGTCTTACCTTAGCGGCCGGGAAACGATAACAAATTCCATTACTGTATTGTTTTTTACCTTAAAAATACATTTTTTGACTAAGAAGCGTCACTACAAACAGCCAAAACGATTATAGCTTTCCCTCGTTTTCTTAATTTTTATAATTGCCTGAGATTAAATTTTACTTTTGGTGACGTTTTTAAAAATGTCTCAAATAGTTTCAAATAAAAAATACGAAATGCTATTCAATGTACCGTAAAATGGGGTGAGTAGGCGGTGAACACTGAAATTCAAACCTCGATAACATTTTATTTTTACATATGAAAACTGAATGGTGTATATAATAA
The DNA here is from genome assembly GCA_905163555.1 of Notocelia uddmanniana. NCBI lineage: Eukaryota > Metazoa > Arthropoda > Insecta > Lepidoptera > Tortricidae > Notocelia > Notocelia uddmanniana. The sequence goes on along the minus strand of LR991058.1, from coordinate 30,199,165 downwards.
GTGTTCCGGACGTTTGTATTTTAGTTTTTATTTTATTTTGGGTAGTTCCATTTCATAACTTTGACGATAAAGAGGAAAACCCACCTCACCCGGTAGGTGATTTTGGAAGATCGTTGGATGTTTTTTTTTTTATTATGCGTATTACTATAGCTCCATTTTAAATTGGAATACATTATTTTTGTAGCAGTAGCCTTAAAATCCCTTCTCACCCCCCCTCTCAAACCTTCTCTCCCCATTAATAACCCACCTCTCCCCGCGAAACCTACTCACCCCGTTTTACGGTAACTATTATCTATTTATTTTAAATACATATTACATTTATATTTGCTATTTATTTTAATATATTTCAATTTTAGAATAATTATTTTGATTTATAGTGGCATTATGAGTCATGCCGTATCCTTTTAAAAAAATATGTATGGCGGGGAGTGCGAACTAGGGTTTGACGTTTATATGGTTATTTTAGGGTTATATGTTCGCGTCGTTCGTCAAAGTCAACTTGTCCACGAATTGCTTTTTCCCGGCCGTTGCAATAATGTACTATTATTATTGACAAAAATATATCTTGTGTATAAATACGAGTTTTAGCGTTCCGTACAAAAACTTACAAAAGGAACCCTTATGGTTTATGTTGCCGCTCTCTCCTTCTGTGACATTGCATAGCAAGTTAGAATACAGCTCTATTATATGGGAACCGATCGAAGCAAGCTATACACTTTTGCTTGAGCGGGTTCAGAGGAAATTTGCACGGCACCTTTACAAGAGGCAGTACGGTTATTATCCTTTCTTGTATCCGTCTCTTTTTGTGGCCGGTATGGTCGGACTGGACTAAAAAAAAAAAAACATAAAATCAGACACACAAAGATAAGAGCAACGACAAAAACAATAGATGCCCTTAATCATGCCATAAAGCTCAAATGGCGGTGGGCCGGGCATGTAGCGCGATTTAAAGACCGCAGATGGACAAAACGCGTCACGTTATGGAAAGGCCCTCAGGGCAAACGTCAAAAAGGAAGACCATACTCACGTTGGGAAGACGACATTCTTAAAGTTGCTGGACCTAACTGGCAACGCATTGCTCTAGAACGAAAAAACTGGCAAGCTTTGGAAGAGGCCTTCACCTGAGAGGGGTTCCTATTATTTATCATTTTATTATTTTACTGTAAATATTTTTACATTTATAAATTTAAAAAAAAGTAAAATAGATATAAAAGCTGAATTTAGACTTGTATACGATCAGAATCTATCCATTAAGAAACTGTAAATATTTTATAAGATTTAATAAGAAATAAAAGGCTTTTTATTTTTATTTTATTTATTTATTTATTATGGTCGGACTGGAGACTCTCCATTTCAGACGTAAATTGCACCTCGCTGTCCACTATAGTCTTTTACTTAGGGTGCTAATCGACAATCCAATGGCATTGGAAGGCATTCGTCTATTCGTCCCAGAGCAGTATGGACGCGCGGGGCGCCGCCGCCGTCCGCTGTTCGCCGCGTGGGCGGCGGCGGGGCCGCGCACGCGTCGCGCCAGTAACGCACCTGCAGTTCGTGCGTCGGCGCTGCTCAATGAGCTAGTACTGAGGCAGGATGCCGACGTGTTTGCAGACAGTTGGCAGAGCCTGCTTACTAAAATAAGTGCTTTATATTGCAGATATAGTTAGTGCTACGTTATATTTGTTTATATGTAACTGTCATGTATATATTGTCAAGTCCTAACATTGTAGGCGCTTTGGTTGTTACTGTAAGCCTATTATGTAACTTATTAAATAAATAAATAAATTGCTAAATATATCATTGAACTACCTTTGCTATTGAATTAAAATTAGAAATAGTTATAAACAATGCTAACTCACATAAATTATCGATGCAAAGATCTTAAGTAAAGCAAAACTACAAGTATATCAAGTTCATATGAAAGGGCAAAATATCGATATATGAAAGAAAATGTAAAAAATGCCTTTCCTTCTTCACCTCCGTAGTTTATCGAGAAGAAACACGATTGCAAAGCATACATTTATTAATTAATTTTTACATACATGGAAAACCAACAGAATAACAAGTTTTCAAAGTACAATATAATCACACAGCCAATTACTGGTTCTCATTCATAGGACTTGTCTATCTTACAAGGAACAATTTTAGCCCAATTAAATCACACACACAAGAAGCTACAGCATAAGGATAGTGGGTACAAAATGAAGCAACTGCATGTCGATTATTATTTTTTAAGGTGATCTTTTTTTTTGGAAAAAATGTTTTATTTTTACTGAGATTTAACTAAAAAAGAAGTGAATATCATTACTGCCTTTTGTTTACAAAAAGTGTAAAAATAGTACATTACTACAGAGGCCGGGACGAAAGGGGTTGCCGGCCGAAGACATAGACGCAGCGAGGCCGGATAGGTCTGAGGCGGGCAACCCCATATTTCCCGACGAGGTATGTGTAGTGCTTTTCTCAAACATGCAATGAAATAAACAACAAAAAAATCAAAATTTTATTTTTATTACGCATAGTGGCAGAATGTCATGATGCCTGTGCCACAAACTTATGTGGAATGGAAATTAAAAAAGAGGACTTTGCCGGCCTAGGCCTGCAAGATTTGTAAGAAATTCCATTAATGACCTCTTGTCCTAGCCGCACCTGAAACGTCATACTGCGCAGCCTTATTATAAGGAACATAACATCAATATTTCATTGCATGTTTGAGAAAATATTATTGGTGTGATTATTATTGTTTCTATTTTTATGATGTTTAAATAAATATGTTATTATTAATAATAGAAATAGAAAAGCTTTATTCATGGCAAACAGACAAAATGTTAAAAAAGTTTTACAATTTTCAAAGTTTACCATGAAATGGTCCCGCCTCAGCATGGTGCTGACTCAGGAGTCAGCGCTGGTCTTCCGGCAGGACCATTGATGGGTCACGATCTGTGCGGCACAGCCAAGTTCACACACACGTACACACTTCATAAACAATAAATAATAATAATAAGGCACAAATGCGTGTACGTGTAAGTGAACCCGACTGTACCACACGGCCTTATACAAAAATTGAACGCATCCAGGCATCTAGCTCGAAGCTAATCTGTGGCTTAAAGTAAGTACGACTTTTTGCAAAGGATGCTAGTTTAACTCGTTTGTATCAGATGTCACTGGGTGCTTCCTCTGTCGCACTTACGTATTGGAGTGACAGAGATGCAGCGGTCGTACGGTTAGTTCTTACTTTATACCACTGTAGCGCTCGATCTATGTGGAGATTGTGGAGTATTTCACTGACATCTCTATGACTGTTTCTTATCTCTGTAATCTCTGTATATATATTTTACTTAGTGCTATTCTCTTCGAACATAATAAAATTAATAAAACATACACAAGAATTTCACAGTTTTTAGGGCAAGAAGAATATAATCAGTATAATCACTACGTTTTAGGGACAGGACACAGGTAAGTAACACTTATAAAACAGATACATGATAAAATATTGCGTCACTTATCTATCGCCAACCTCTAACTTTAAACTTCTGAATTATTTAGGTTCCCCGCAAGGCAACAAATGTAATTAGATGAAGAATACAATTAAGAAATCAGGACATAAACAAGACACAAAGCGAGACAATCATAAGACAGAAGCGACAATTTAATACATGCAAATAAAACTAATACATGTAATCGAGATGGTTACCAATGAATGATGTTTAGGACACGGTTACAGCTGCTAATGGCTTGAAGGCAGATATACCTATATGTTAAATGGGACCGAAAAAGGCAGGTATTTATGTACTTTATTAAAAAAACTTTATATAATACTGAGACAGAATACAATATAATTTAAAGGAAGTGGAAAATTCTGGATTTGACTTTATCTCATAAATAGCTCGTATCCAATCGGAGCGTCTCCTGCTGCTGCTGATGTTCATATATATTTTTTCTCAAATTTGCTCTAAAACTTGGTATATATTCCAGGCTACGGATGGGGGGCGGAATATTATTCCAAATCTTTGTCGCCGCGTATCTGAAGCTCCCACGGAATGCCGCGGAAGCATGCCGGGGTGTCATCAGCTGCATACTACATAGGCGTGTTCCATGTGACCTCCGGGCAGACATCCACGACAACATCTCATAAAGATAGGAAGGAGCTTTGTGATGAATTACTCCAAAAAGTAGGCTTGCTAATACTACATGCTAATATTATCGTTTATAAATTTGCCAAAAGTAAGGTATTTTTTTTATTTTCTTGATAATATTGTTAATGTAAGAATGTCTAAAAAGATACAACTTATGAAAAAGGTTGTATTTGTAACTAATTTTAAGTTAATTTATCACAGTAATTTAATATCTTATTTTACTTTTACTTTACGTCTAGTTAATAATCTTATTAAATTTAAACTTGTGTGAGGTATACGAGTATGAATATTAGCAAGTAAAAAAGAAAGTAAAAATATGTGATTTGTTTTTATTTGACACATTTATTCATACAATACAATAAATATTTATTCCATTGACACACAATATGCACTAGAATATGTCTTATAACTATGTTCAGGGTTACATTTTGTCAATTCGAGCTTAGTAAAGATAATATTTTATGTATGGACATTAAATTGCATAACATTATTTGAGTATAACTTAACATAATTTAATTTGTATGTCATAAAACTCTTTTATATTATACAGTGTATTGCCAGTCAAAGTTTGTTTAAGGTATAAATAATTAATTTATCACGGAAAAATATATTTTTGTAAATTAAAACGTTCAGGAAACAATTTGTCATAAAATTGTTACGCAATAAGTAGAGACAATTATTTGGCGCATAATTAAAATTTTAAAATGATGAGATATTTCAAGAAACGTTTTATATGAAGTATTTTTAGTGTTTTCCTCCTCCTATAATATTTACTCAACTGTAATTGCTTTCTTCTGCCGTACGACAGGCGAGCCGTTCATTAATTTAGTGTACTTAATTATGAGGCAAGCTGAGCTGAGCAGTTCTCTGATTATACGATTACTACATAATAAATACGGTTAACACAGACTGAAGTGTTTCTTAGTGTTTTTTGTCTTCTGATATTTAGCTTCCCAAACACTAGATTATGACAGAAATACCTATTTATATAGGACACAAATAAATAGGTATTAGATAGGCTAGGTTGCGTCAATCCTGAAAATAATAAAGGCACAAAATATATAACAACTAATAGTTCTTATGTATAGAAGGTTTACTGCTAGAACATTTAAAACATGGCAACCCACTCACTCGCGCATACCACATAGCACGCTTTCTTTCGTTCCTAGTGCGATCGTCCATATCGACACCCGGACCCGCGACCTGCAATAGAGATTGGTAGTAAATAACCTCACAATTGGCTGGCATGGCTAGATGCTGGCCAAGAACAATACCATTTTTAATAAAAAAAAAACGCTGTAAAAAGTATTACTTGGACTGGTCATGTAAGGACTATCGTTACTGATGTCCAAAAATCGTTTTTAGCAAACACTCCTTTATTGTCAAGGCGTTAGAGGTGATGCTCATTTGATATAGAATTGGCGTCTGTTCTTTAGCGGCCGGAATGTACCGGTGTGTACATTCCTATATCGTGACGACGATAGGAACAGAAGTTGCAGTCAAAGAGTTATATAAATATGAGATATAGCGCCAGGAACGGTCGAAAAGATGTCATGATACGAAGTAACCGGAGTGACAAATGACGATAATTGTTTATTGTGATTTTCTTGGAACGGGAACAACAGTAACGGTGCTCAAAAAGTGCCTTTTTAGGGTTCCGTAGTCAACTAGGAACCCTTATAGTTTCGCCATGTCTGTCCGTCCGTCTGTCCGTCCGTCTGTCCGTCCGTCCGCGGATAATCTCAGTGACCGTTAGCACTAGAAAGCTGAAATTTGGTACTAATATGTATATCAATTACGCCGACAAAGTGGTAAAATAAAAAGTGGAAAAAAATATTTTATTAGGGTACCTCCCTTATACGTAAAGTGGGGAGTGTTTTTTTTTTTTCATTTTAACCCTAACGTGTGATACATTGTTAGATAGGTATTTAAAAATAAATAGGGGTTTACTAAAATCATTTATTGATAATGTTAATATTTTCGGAAATAATCGCTCCAGAAGTAAAAAAAAATGTGTCCCCCCCTCTAACTTTTGAACCATAAGTTTTAAAAATATGAAAAAAATCTCAAAAGTAGAACTTTATAAAAACTTTGTAGGAAAATTATTTTGAACTTGATAGGTTGAATAGTTTTTGTAATTTAAAAAAAAAAAATGTGACGGACGGAAAACTACGGAACCCTACACTGAGCGTGGCCCGACACGCTCTTGGCCGGTTTTTATTTCTCCATGTCTAGTCTGCGAAAGCTTAGTTTACCATGAGCATGAGTGAACAGGACTGGTAAAGTATTAAACAAATATATAATCCTACCTCCTTCAAACAGTTAGATCTTATGGAATAATGTAAAAGATCTAACGTTTTATTAGTGAACCGGGCGAAAAATAAGGTAGCGTGGGTTAGCGTTTGGATTTTTGCCTTGTTCATTTCGTGAATACCTACTCCATTTACAAATACTCCGAAATACTCTTTTAATTTTTTTTTTAATCGTATGGTATTTATTTACGAACCGTGAGATCTTCGAGAAGACAAGTACGGTTGCCAGTTTTTGTTGCACTTTTAGCAGCGCCCAGGGGTCACGTGTAGGGTAACGGTGGGTACTCCCTACGGACGTACGGACTACAACTTCGACCCCTCTTTGTCAAGCGAGTGGGCAACTTGACTGTTAGAAGTTCTCAAGCCGCCCGAAGGCCTCTAACTTGGCTTGATGACTACTGTCGTAGACAGCAGCCTGGATCAACGGCTTAACGTGCCTTCCAAAGCATGGGAGCGCTCAGTTAGTAATCACTCAAAGCGGTCACCCATCCAAGAACTGACCTGCGCCCACATTCCTTAACCTCGCATACCGCACGCGGTACGCGGGCGCCGCTGGACCATGAACGCTCCCTACCCTTTTAATAAAAATCAATTTCAATATTCCTCCGGCTCGGCCTCTGGGTTGGCCTATTTAGAGCCTAGTTGGTAGTGTCACCATCTCCGAAGCTAGAGGTCCCGGGTTCGAATCCCAATAAGTGCATTGGTTTCTGTGGTGAGCAGACTTTCGTTCCTGAGACTTGGATGTTTTCTATGTATTTAAGTATATATCCACCACCACCACCACCATATCAGCCAAAGGACGTCCACTGCTGGACATAGGCCTCCCCTAAATTCACGGGGGGTATATGCCATAATCGCCACGCTTGGCATGCGGGTTAGCGATCGCAGTATTTCCACCGCACTCCAGGGATGCTGCTGCCCATCCCCCGGTGGTCTTGGTCGTAGTTTTAGGACATACCCGGGTCCCCGGTCGGGTAAGTACGAGTATATACTTATATAATATTGTTTTAATCTGTTATAGTGTACAATAAAAGTGCTTACATATATACATGGGTGAGCTCGCTTCATCGTCGGCATTTTTGCCCCCCGGCTAGATGCTGGTCAAGAGCAATCCCATTTTTAATAAAAAAAAAATACATAGGTACGTTCCTTGGAATTAAATTATCTCTGGTAAACTGACTTGATGTGCAATGTACTACCAAACAAATGAAGGAGGCAATAATGGTCCTCAAACACCATAGCCTAAAGACGTTAGCGGCTCCAGAAGTGCCACGGGCATTATATTGATTTGAGGCATTTCTCGACAGTTAGAGACAAGCCCTTCACATATATAAGCTAATCTGATATATTACCTGTCTAAAATTTACTTCATCTATCTTCTATCTAAATATATAAAAGAAGAAACTGACTGACTGACTGACTGACTGACTGACTGACTGACTGACTGACTGACTGACTGACATATCAACGCACAGCCCAAACCGCTGGTCCTAGAGATTCCAAATTTGGCATGTAGGTTCCTTATAAGGTCTAGGGGTGCACTAAGAAAGGATTTTTCAAAATTCAACCCCTAAGGGGGTGAAATGGGGGTCCAAAGTTTGTATGGGGAAACAAGATTAGCTGGACTATTTTATTCGAAACTTCACAGGAGTATTTCTAACAATAAATGAGTAAACACGTGTTTCAGGTTTTTTGAAAAATCAACCCTTAAAAGGGGGAAATGTGGTGACAAATTCTGATACTCGACATGGGTATTGTTTTTATGGTTTATTAGGTCGCTGATAACGAAAATAACAAGTATTTTAAAATCCCACGTAGAGGACGTGAAATACCATCCCCTCCTGTTGGGGTGCGAGGGGGATGAAATGTCTAAATATTAATATGGGTGTCGTTTTTATGGTTTTTTGGGACGTTAATTACGAAAATGGCATCGGTTTGAAATTAAATATTGTGGACATGAAAACTTTTGAAAATTTGTGCCAAATTGCAATAAAGAACTGACTGACTGAGTGACCAACATATCAACGCACAGCGCAAACTGCTGGTTCTAAAGATTCCAAATTTAGTATGTAGGTTCCATATAAGGCCTTGAGGTGCATTAAGAAAGGATTTTTCAAAATTCAACCCCTAAGGGGGTGAAATGGGGGTCCGAAGTTTGTATAGGAAATCAAGATTAGTTAGATTATTTTATTCGAAACTTCACAGGAGTATTTCTAACGATAAATCAGTAAACATGTGTTTCAGGTTTTTGAGAAATCAACCCCTAAAAGGGGGAAATCTGGTGACAAATTCTGAAAGTCGATATGGGTGTGGTTTCTATGGTTTATCGGGTCGCTGATTACGAAAACAACAATAATTTTAAAATCCCACGTGGAGGACGTGAAATACCATCCCCTTTGTTGGGGTGCGAGGGGGTTGGAATGTCTAAATATTAATATGGGTGTGATTTTTATGATTTATTGGGTCGTTAATTTCGAAAAAGGGGTTGATTTTGAAATTTAATATTGCGGGCATGAAAACTTAAAAGTGGGTGCCAAATTGCAAGAAGAAACTGACTGACTGAGTGAGTGACATATCAACACACAGCCCAAACTGCTGGTTCGAGACTCGAGAGATACCAAATTTGGCATGTAGGTTCCTTATACGGTCTAAAGGCGCATGAAGTGCCGTGAATTCCCTATGAAGATACGACCTTTCTTGAGTCAATGTATTGTAAGTGGTTTTATTAATTAGTGCCGTCCGATACGATTTTGACAAAAATCGATATTTGAGCGTCCGAGAGGACTCTTAATACGACTTCTAGGTAAAATTTGGCAAAAGTGGCGGCCATATTGCTATTCTTCATTTTCGTCCCAATTTCGTTCAAAATCGATATCTGAGCGTCCGACAGGTCTCGTAATACGAATGCGAGGTAAAATTTGGAAAAAGTGGCGGCCATATTGATTAATTTCCCCTTCGGTCCCCGATTTCGTTAAAAATCGATATCTGAGCGTCCGAGAGGTCTCTTAATACGAATCCGAGGTAAAATTTGGAAATAGTCGCAGGCATATTAAATTTCTTCATTTTCTTCCCGATTTCGTTCAAAATCGATATCTGAGCGTCCGACAGGTCTCGTAATATGAATGCGAGGTAAAATTTGGAAAAAGTGGCGGCCATATTGATTTTTTCCTTTTCGGTCCCCGATTTCGTTAAAAATCGATATCTGAGCGTCCGAGAGGTCTCTTAATACGAATCCGAGGTAAAATTTGGAAAAAGTCGCAGCCATATTGATTTTTTCATCTTCTTCCTAATTTCGTTCAAAATCGATATCTGAGCGTCCGAGAGGTCCCCGAATACGAATCCGAGGTAAAATTTGGAAAAAGTGGCAGCCATATTGATTTTCTTCATTTCAACCCGATTTCGTTCAAAATCGATATCTGAGCTTCCGAGAGGTCCCCTAATACGAATCCAAGGTAAAATTTGGGAAAAGTGGTGGCCATATTGATTTCCTTCATTTTCGTCCCGATTTCGTTCAAAATCGATATCTGTGTGTCCGAGAGGTCCCCCCTAATACGAATCCGAGGTAAAATTTGGAAAAAGTAGTGGCCATATTGATTTCCTTCATTTTCGTCCCGATTTCGTTCAAAATCGATATCTGTGTGTCCGAGAGGTCTCTTAATACGAATCCGAGGTAAAATTTGTGAAAGTGGCGGCCATATTGATTCTTTTTTTTTCGTCCCGATTTCGTTCAAAATCGATATCTGAGCGTCCGAGAGGTCCCCGAATACAAATCCGAGGTAAAATTTGGAAAAAGTTGCAGCCATATTGATTTTCTTCATTTCAACCCGATTTCGTTCAAAATCGATATCCGAGCGGCCGAGAGGTCCCCTAATATGAATCTGAGGTAAAATTTGGAAAAAGTGGCAGCCATATTGATTTTCTTCATTTACAACCCGATTTCGTTCAAAATCGATATCTGAGCGTCCGAGAGGTCCCCTAATACGAATCCGAGGTAAAATTTGGAAAAAGTGGGGGCCATATTGATTTTCTTCATCTTCGTCCCGATTTCGTTCAAAATCGATATCTGTGTGTCCGAGAGGTCTCTTAATACGAATCCGAGGTAAAATTTGTGAAAGTGGCGGCCATATTGATTATCTTTTTTTCCGTCCCAATTTCGTTGTAAATCGATATCTGAGCGTCTGAGAGGTCTCTGAATACAAATCTGAGGTAAAATTTGGCACTCCATTCATGCCTGTATGCAAAAAAGTTTAATGTTACTATATAGGCGTGTGGGGTATCTATGGACTTGCTTTTAAAAACGACATAGAGGTTTCGATTTTTTTTTTCCATTTAAATCAACAAGTACGGTTGCTAGTTTTTGTTGCACTTTTAGCACCACCCAGTAGTCACGTGTAGGGTAACGGTGGGTACTCCCTACGGACGTGGTGCAACTTCGAACCCCTTTGTCAAGTGAGTGGGCAACTTGACTGTTAGAAGTTCGCAAGCCGCTCGAAGGCCTCTAACTTGGCTTAACGATTGCAGCCGGGATCAACGGCTTAGCGTGCCTTCCAAAGCACGAGAGTCATTTAGTAACCACTCAAAGCGATCACCCATCCAAGAACTGACCTGCGCCCACATTGCTTAACCTCGCACACCGCACGCGGTAGGCGGGTGCCGCTGGGCCACGAGCGCTCTAAATTCTTGATAGTTTGTGCCAATTTGCAATTCAATCGGTCCAGTAAAAGCAACTTGGTTGTAACAGACGGACTGAAGTAAGAAGTGCGAATGGAAGTGAGGCCAAATTTTCTTTTTGGATGCTCCAATGGGAACTAGCAAAACCTACGTAATAAATTTAATTTTAGGAAAAATAATTGTTACACGTGATATTGAATTAGCCGTATTTCTGTACTTCAAAGGACCAGAGTTTATGACCGCTGCGCGCTGCTTGGCCGTTTACTAAGGGCCATTTAAGACATGCTTTTATTTCATCGGCCCTTTCCCCTTCGGCCTCTCGGAAATGTATGATAATAGTTTTCGATCCTTATTTTTGGCAAAATCAAATGAAATTCAACAGTTTGCCGGTTCTCAGAATGTATACTGACTTTTCATCTGTTCATCTGTTAATGAATCACAATCACCAAACTTCGTATACTGAAACCCCCAAAATGTAACAACTACTTTTCTGGAGACCGCATCTAAATCGGTTCAGCCAAACGCGAGATAATCGTGGACAAACATACGCACCTGTTTTTTGTAGCCGGTTAAAATTTCGCTTAGTACGCGGGCGAAGCCGCGGGCAAATGCTAGTTATTTTATAAATTTTAAAGATTGTATACCGGAATGAATATTTACTATTACAATATTGTAGCCCATCCTCACTTATTTTTAATCACTCATACATCTATCTCCTTTAATCAGACACTCCCTTACAAACACACACACATACACAAACACGCACACATGCACGCACGCACGCACGCACGCACGCACGCTTTACTGTTTATGTTAAAAATATTATGCTCATAGAATATTCTGTTATGGTACATTATAAACCTTCAAAAACATAAATGTGAAAAAGGCAGCTAAGTTCAATATGCGATGCGTGGTTGTTGTTTTCACCGACAAAAGAATTGAGATCTAAATGGGTGCCAAGTTCCGTAGATTATCTAAAAAAGTGCCAAGTCTGGCAATAGATTATTTACCGTTAAACTAATTTACTGCGACTAAATGCATTTTGAGCTTTAATTTGGCATTTGAGTTCCTGAGGTAAACTTGGCTGGACACGCTGCCGCGTGTCTAGATAGCTTCTTATTGGGGTTGTTTAATAATTATTTGCTTACAGTTGACTCACTGTGCCCTGAAATACAGGTTTAATCCTAGCTTAGGGTTCAGGAATTCATTTTATTCATTACCTTCTGCAACCCACTGAAATGTAAATTAATATATTTCTGTAACTAACCCTTTAGTGAAATAAAGAATTATTATTATAATATTATTTTACTTAGTTTGTTTCTTAGTTTGTTAGTTAATATTATTTTCTCAAACATGCAATGGAATATTGATGTTATATTCCTTATAATAGGCTGCGAAGTATGACGTTTCAGGTGCGGCTAAATCGACACGAGTTGCGAAATATTGTTCTAATTTCGACATATGAAAAAAAGAGAAATTTACAATACATATGGTGCTACTTTACCGCACGAGTGCGGTAATCAGCAGATTACGTGCACATGTCGAAACTTTAAAGAGCCATATGTACTGTAAAACGTTGTACGATACACGTGCGAATAGGTAATTCGGTGTGGTTAATGCAATTTCATACAAATGTTGCAGGCCTAGGCCGGCAAAGTCCTCTTTTTTAATTTCCATTCCACATAAATTTGTGGCACAGGCATCATGACATTCTGCCACTATGCGTATTAAAAATAAAACTTTGATTTTTTTTCGTAGTTTATTTCATTGCATGTTTGAGAAAAGCACTATACATACCTTGGCGGGAAATATGAGGTTGCCCGCCTGAGACCTATCCGACCTCGCTTCGCTCGGCCGTCTATATGTCTTCGGCCGGCAACCCCTTTCGTCCCGGCCTCTGTAGTAATGTACTATTTTTATGATGAAACTTTAGTTATTTAGAAGTTTTATGTGTTATGGCTTTTTTTTACTATTATAATACCAATTACGTTCTTGTCTGTCGCATTAGGTACCATGTAATGATAGACTTAAGTTATTAAATAAATAAATAAATTATTATTTTTCGGCCTGTTTAGCCTAGTTGGTAGGATCTTTGCCTCCGAAGCTAGAGGTCCTGGGTTCGATTCCCGGTAAGGGCATTTGTTTCTGTGGTGAGCAGAGACATTTGTTCCTGAGACTTGGACGTTTTCTATGTATTTAAGTATATATCAATTAAATATATCGTCGTCCAGTACCCATAACACAAGCCTTATTGAGCTTACTGTGGGACTAGTTCGATTTGTGTAAAAAATGTCCCCTAATATTTATTTATTTTATTATTATTTCCTCGATGTATCGCAATATCAGCATTTCGATATCAATAGCAGCGTTGTGCAGGGAAGTCGCCAGCTCTTCGGTCACCAGTCATGTCAATCGCAATAGTACATTACGATACAAGTTCAGAGAACAGGAAATTCGCAACGAGTGGTTATAAATTAAAACACGACCGAAGGGAGTGTTTTAAATCGACACGAGTTGCGAAATATTGTTCTAATTTCGACATATGAAAAAAAGATAAATTTACAATACATATGGTGCTACTTTACCGCACGAGTGCGGTAATCAGCAGATTACGTGCACATGTCGAAACTTTAAAGAGCCATATGTACTGTAAAACGTTGTACGATACACGTGCGAATAGGTAATTCGCAACTCGTGTCGATTTAAAACACTCCCTTCGGTCGTGTTTGAATTTATCACCACTCGTTGCGAATTTCCTGTTCTCTGCACTTGTATCGTAATGTACTATTATGCAAGACGTGGCCAAAAAGTGGCTTTTACCGCACGCTACGCGTACGGAAAAAGCAGCTCGGGCCGCAAAATCTGCGATCAGATTCAGATTCAGATTATTTTATTTCTCAATAGCATGACAGTTTTCATTAAATACAAACAAAAATATGCATACGTACTGAGATCGTCAAGATTTCAAACAATTATACATTATTTTAAACTATTATACATTATTTCAAACTATTATACCTTTGATTTTAAATTATAGGTATTAAACATTATTTTATAGATTATAATTTATAATATATTTCAAAAGAGTTTATAAATAATTATTTGATTAAATTTTAATTCATATACCATTTAATTAGTTATTTATCGATTTAAAAGATAATTCGTTCAGCTTAAGGTCATACATAAATATATTAGTACTCGTTATTCAGGTATTCCTTAACGCTATATAGTGTCTTGTCAAGTAGCAGCTGTTTAACTTTGCGACGGAATGTGTTAATGTTAGGCTCAGTTTTTATCTCTGCTGGCAGCTTATTGTATAGTTTCGATCTCAGCCTTTCTTTGCTTTACCACCCTAGTTTTGTTATGTACTACTTATATTCGTAGTTAAACTTTAGCAGAGTTGACTGCCACCGACTGTTTTTAAACGTTTCTTGAACTCTAACGGTAGACTTGCAAGCCTTTTCTGTATTTACTTTCCTGTAGTCGTTAAAATTGCATTCAGAGTTAATGTTCCCTTTACTGCTCTATTAGTAAATAAACAGCTCATTTACCAATATTATCCCGCTACTGCCCTAGACGTTATCCCAACGGAACTAGAGTGATTTTAGCTTGGAACAATTAAAAATTAAATTTGCTTTAAGGGCGAGAGTTGAAAGTAAAATTAAATGCGCGTATTTTACGGCCTTGTAAGATACTGCCATCGTAATTTATGGAGTGTAAAGTAAGAAGGAGGTGTTTGTTTTGTTTGGGTACATTAACCTATTACTTGAACTTTCTGAAGGCTAAGTTCCTGTTTTGGCTTAAATTGAATTTCTCGTGTTCTCCGCCTAACTATTTAATCGGGAATACTGGTGTGAGTATGTACTATCATCCTCTTTAATTTGGGATCCATATATTATTATTTTTTAATTAAGACTGGCATTACCTTGTAGACGAAAATCACGACGTATGCCTGTGGGCCTGACTAACCCGTAAATTAAAAAAAAACATATGAAATATTATTTTAACACGTTGATTTGTGTGTTTTTGTTTATTATTTACATTTATAATCATCATCGTCTTAGTGTTATTCCCAGTACAGTTGCATCCAGACGGATGCCTGGGTCCGCTAAGAAATAAATAACACACGGTATTCCAGACATTGGACCCGGGTATGTCCTAAAACTACGACCAAGACCACCGGGGGATGGGTAGCAGCATCCCTGGAGTGCGGTGGAGATACTGCGATCGCCAACCCGCATGCCTAGCGTGGCGATTATGGCATATACCCTCCGTGAATTTGGGGGAGGCCCATGTCCAGCAGTGGACGTCTTTTGGCTGATATGGTGGTGGTTCCAGACATTGCGTAAGCTTGAATTTATTACATAAATAAAAACACTTCATGTTTGAATCAACAAAAATAGACTCATGTCGACAAACATGTCTATATACCTTGTAGTGTTTCTCAGGCACTTTACTCACAAACAAATCAAGATTGTGCTCGCGACTGACTGCAGGAGCAACGTAGCTTCACGTAATTAAATACTTATTCATTAATTACGTGAAGCTACTGAAAGAAACGACGCGGTAAATTTAAAATTTAAAAAATATCAACTGATTTTTAACAACCTGGCTCTGTCAGACCCTACCAAGCCTGCGAAGGGTGGAGTCCTATATACAAGTCCTTGACTGTACCATACTGTACTCGTACATATGTTATTTAAATAATACAATTACACAAGATACTATTTAATTCCATATACGTTGTTTTACAAAACATGCAGCCACACAAGCCCAGTCGTAATAATAATCCGGGCGCCATCTTTTTTGACGGCGCGAAACAATTGCAGTCCGTATTGAACAACTTTCAAAAGTAGTTTTATGTTTTACACAAAAAGTATTTAGTTATATAACCTTATTAAAACTACTAACAATAATTAAACACTAAGTATCCTTGTAAATACTTATTCAAGAAAAGAGTATGAAATAGGTCAAGCCGGAAGTTACTATTGAATATAATTATCGTTAAGATCCTGTCATTAGCCATAGTTTTTGATACCTTTTTAATAATTTCAACCATTAATTAACAAGTTATGCTCGAAATGTACTATTTAAATGATAATTGGAAGAACTTTGTTTATTTTTCTAACAGTTGACTCTAGGCTAAGAATAAGTCATCTTTGGACAAAGCAAACTTAATAAACGATAACGAAGTAATGTTGGATTTTTTTGTAGTTGACCTGGTTTGTTAAACCTTATTGTAATCTTGGCGGACTTCCTCGTGCCAGGTTGCGATTGACAATCATTTCATACGTTTGTAATACGTTAAGTACTCTTCTTTGAAATATATCTTGTCCGAAATAAGCTCTCCTTTGTATTTTGTATAAAATACACGATTATGCTGTTTAGTTGACCAAAACATTAAGTAACAAGTTCGGTTTTATTACTGAGCGAAGTTTTCTTGGAGGCTTTTGTACGCTAACCCATCGATCATTCAGTATTGGCAGACGTCAATTACTGGCACGGAAGGAAGAGTGAGCCTTCGCCATTTTTAAATGAGATTTCCGTGTAATTTGTCAAATGCGCAGTGGGCTTCGGTCCGGATACGTTCCACTGAATAGTTTTGCACATTTAATGAGAAAAAGTCACTCAACTGTGACGAGTGCGGGACAATAGAAGATTTGCAACACTTGTTGATGCAATGTGTCTGGAGTCGAGAAAAGAGGGAGAAGTTAAAAAGAATTTAGGGTTTCTCGTTTTTGGATGTTAGAGTTTTCCAACCTTTTATCAAAGGCTGCAAGGCTTTTTTGAATTTAGGGTTTAAATGTTTTGTTTGAATATTTACATTTAAGAAGATAGTGGTAGTTTAGAGGCTTATTGGAGTTGATATCGTCATTTTGGCAAAATCTAAAAAAAAAACAAATTCGTAGTGTTAAGTACGATTTTCACTTACCACAAGCGTACTGGATCCCACATGAAGTCCCTCTATAAATCAATCAATCATCAATCAATCAAATAATTTATTTGCAAGGATACAGTTTAGCTTAGATGGTGAAATACATTTTTGTAGTCGTGTATTCAACTATTTCAGCCCACTAACAGGCATGCAAATTTTCAAAATTTCAATATAATAATAAATAATTAATAGCATTTTATAATAGTTGTAAGTAGTCAATATTTATTAGTTAAATCCTATTGTTCTCGAGAAATTCCTTAACACTATAATAGCACTTGTCCAGTAACCAATTGGTCAATTTGCGTTTCAGGATGTGCCCCTGTAATAATCTGATCACATCGGGTATGCGGTTATATATTTCAATACACATGTTATAAACATTTCTTCTATAGATTTGTAATAGTAATAAAATCTGAACAAAGCGTGACAGTTACAAATTTTATAAATTTAGGTTTTTTTTATTCAAATGACAAGCAGTATACTATAAGTATATATTTAAAATATGACTGATAACTTATTAGCCTTTATCGCAAACTTTCCACCACTAGTGGGTATCGAAGCGCGTCAAATGACGTCTTTATATATCACCCAACTCATAAAATAGAAATATGGAAACAAATCGCACAAAGTACAGTTAAATTCAGAGTACGATCATGAAATGACAAAAATATCTGTCCGCTCTTATACCCCCGTCATTATTATGTTCCCGTATTAAATTTTATCACTGACTTCGTTTATATTATTCTATATCGACCGAACATTTCGCTATATTTTTTTTTGGAAGTTCTTTAAGTTTCTTATTTATTTCGTGGTTTTGATTTAATTTATTTGTTTGCAATTTGGTTTATTTTATTTTATTTTATTTATTTAAGGACCACCAACGGATAATACATCTAAAACAAAACATATGTCTTAAAAACAAAAATCTAGCAAAGATGCTTAGCCACTTATAGGTGACCACAGCTCACATTTGAGTGTAACAAAGAGTTAACATTTTTAAAATTTATAGCTTAGTTAGGTTAGGCCAGATTCGACCAACCCGGAATAATAATTTAAACAGAGTCTATTCCATTTCTGTTTGGTCGAATATACCCACACTTTGTTTATGTTGATAAGAGTGCGATCATGACGTCACGGCGCCGTGTCTTCACCAAATGGTCACAATGGAAGATAAGCGCTGGCTCTGCCAGCATCACGCTGAGATGTGACCATTACGTGACAAAATTAATTATGTACCGGTCTCTGTTTTTTGTTGATTCATTATGTTGTCACGAATAAACGATTTCTTTCTTTCTTTCTTACAATTTAGGGGTTCAAAATGCGACACCGCGTGTCTCATTATGTTAAATGATATTTTCTTCTTTTCATGTTTTTCAATTTCACCGTCATAATTAATACGCAAGACTTTGGTAACGCTTATCGTAATACATTAATAAAAATAGAAATAAATGTAATAAGAACAAACAGTTAAAACTATTGCCCTAATTGCATTAAATTACATCTGCGCTCTGCCATAAGGACCCTTCTTTATTAACCAAATCTAACATAGAAAAACTTAATGCATACAAGTGAAACGAAGCTACAAATTAAACGTCTAGTGTTATTCTTTACCGGTTTACAAAAAACAAACAAAAATTATGTTTTTAAAGTATTTTACTAAACCGCTGATATCTATGAAACTAGAATTAGCCACTAGGACAGGACCCTGGCTGTTATGGAACGACATAAATATAATTTCCCTCTGACGCTGCGTCTTTAAATAGAGTAATGTAAAATAAAAAGTCGCTTCAAAATTATTAATCTTGTTAGTATAACTATTTTATTTATATGTAAAAAATATTATTTTATGTTTTCTATAACATAAAAGCTATTCATTTATTCATCTCAACATTCTCAATTCCTTTTTCAAATATAAAAACGCTTTCCGACGTGACAAACAATACGTCGTAACTCAATTTATAAACTTGTAGCAAGAATCTTTTTTGCCTTGTTTCAAATTATCTTTTTCGATGACAAAGGCGACAATCTTTCCTTTAGGTTTCGCGCGTGTACATTTCTGCAGGCACGCGGCTAGAAGGTCTATTAGAAACCATACAATTTCTATAATGCTTATAATAGAGCCTCCCAGACAGAGGCCGAATATTCCGCCCAGATTCGCTGTGAACAATAAGAGAATAAAGTGGGTTACCAACTCAAATTCTTGACCTAATCTTAACAAAGGCAAGATTGTGTACATTCAGCACTAACTTCTGTCTGACACCTCAAACCGCCTGTTAATGTAATCGCTTAATCGCTTCCGTCAACTTGACTTTCACTTTTTTCATACGGCAGTGTGAAAAAAAAGTGAAGGTCAAAATGGCTCAATTTGGGTTACACAGGGCGGTTCCACGTTACGCCTGTGCGTCAAAGCGGCCTTTAGAAATGTGTGTCGTAAATATTTACGCGCCTTGATTCATCTATATATCAAATAAATTGAATCAAATTAAGTAGGTAATAGTACATTACGATACAAGTGCAGAGAACAGGAAATTCGCAACGAGTGGTGATAAATTGAAACACGACCGAAGGGAGTGTTTTAAATCGACACGAGTTGCAAATTACCTGTTCGCACGTGTATCGTACAACGATTTACAGTACATATGGCTTTTTAAAATTTCGACATATGCATGTAATCTGCTGATTACCGCACGAGTGCGGTAATCTAGCACCATGTGTACTGTAAACACTCTTATTTGATTACGAATCTGGTACATTGGTATTGATTGGCATCTGTATATTCCATTTAACGTTAAGTTAACAAAGCTAAAAGATAATGCACAGAAAAAATAAAATATTTGATTATTTTTACGATATAAAAAGAAACGTCACCTATGATTTTTATAAATTAATTTTATAAAAAAAACAAAAGTTATACAAGCATTTTCTTACTAATCTGCCTCACTGTGAGTTACTGTCGTTGACATCATCTCAGAACATCTCGATAAAGGTTTTTCAAGTGGACGTCTTGTATTTTGATTTCCAGAAAGCCTTCGATCGTGTGGATAACGCCATTTTACTAAAGAAACTGTGCAATATTGGGTTCTCTCCTGCTATTCTGAAGTTTTTTGCCAGTTATCTACGCGATCGTCGGCAATACGTGCAACATGGTCATTTTGTTTCTGATCCGTACCATACCCTATGTGGCGTCAGCCAAGGTTGCATCCTAGGGCCTCTCCTATTCGGGATGATGGTCAATGATCTTGAATCTGTAGTATAGTATGCGAAATGTCTCCTTTATGATTACGACCTTAAATTGGTGTACGTGGTGGAGAATATGGCGGATTGCATGTCGTTACAAGAGGATATTGCTTCAGTCTTCCAGTGGAGTCTAGATAACAAGCTCAGTTTCAATACAGCCAACTGCCAGGTTTTCAGTTTTAGTCGTGCGAGTGCTCCAATACTCGCACAATTTCACCTTGGAACTGAGCTCATCACTAGGGTAAATTCAGTTAAAGATCTTGGGGTAGTCTTTGACGTGCGACTGACATTCCATGATCACATTAAAAACCTCGCCACTAGCAGTTATCGTAGACTAGGCTTTGTCACTCGCAATGTAAGGGATTTCCATGACCCCAGTGCTATAAAAGTTCTGTACAATGATCTAGTCAGAAGCAAGCTGGAAGCGTCTGCTCTTGTATGGAACCCTTTTGAGTCTTCATATATACTGCTTTATATCCGAAATGGATAGTGTGCTAAAGGATATACCTCTCACCGAAAGTGTCGTAATTATAGGAGACATAAATATCAACATAATGCTAAATAATAGCATCTCTGAGCAGTACAAAAACACCTTGTGTGGCTACGCAATGGAGTGCGTTATCAACGAGTGCACGCGAGAAGAAATACTGGACGGGCAGCTCGTGACGTCATGCCTCGACCATGTGTGGGTGCGCGCGGGCACCGACAGGGACCTGCGAGCCACCGGCGCACACATGCTTACGATTAAGGTGTCCGACCACTACCTCGTCGGCGTTAACTTATCTACAGCAGCAGGCGGTACTGGATGTAGGCTGAATCCAAGGTGCAAATCGCATACAAAAAGTGTAAAGACTGTGATTAATGATAGAACTGTTAAAACTGAATTAGATAAAATCAACTGGTCGGAGTTATGCGAAATAGACTGTCCTATAATTAATGATATGTCCTATATTTAATTTATGATAATTCAACTATGATTAAAACTTGTTCGAGTAAAAGAGAAGCGCAACCATGGATAAATAATAATTTAAATATAATGATTTATGATATTACGCAGAGATCTTTTGTTCCGTAAGTGGAAAGGTAGTCCTAATAACTCTATGTTAAGATTAGATTACACCAGGTTCAGAAATGTTACAAATAAGTGTATATACTTAGCAAAACAAGAACATAAACAAAAACAAATTCAGAATTGTGAGAATGACCTGAGAAAGCTTTGGTCTACAATTAATAACTGGCTCGGAAACGTGAAACCTAGCGTAGACGAAGTTATTAAAAAATACCTAGGCAAGAATACGTCCATAGAAATGGTATGCACAAACTTTGCCAAAACATTTACGCTGGAAATCCAAAATATAAAACATAACTGTAAGGAAACATTCCTGATCCGTGAGAACTACGTTAAAAATGGTGACATGTCATTCCGGTACCAAAAAATCACACATACAGAAAAAAAAAAAATGTTATTTAAGTAATAAAAAAGCACCAGGATTAGATAGTATAAGAGCCGTGGATTTAAAGCATATAAAAATAACATAAGCCCAATATTGGCAAAATTTGTGAATAGCAGTTTGACAACCGGTGTTTATCCGGATATGCTAAAAAAGGCAATAATAAGACCTATATACAAGCAAGGTAATCACTTGGATTACACCAATTATAGACCAATAGCTATATTGTCGGTGGTCAATAAAATTGTAGAGAAAGTTGTGGTGTCTGAAATAAGTAAATACTTAGATAAACATAATATAATAACAGACACGCAACACGGTTTCAGACGTATGCGCAGCACTTCAACCGCTCTAGCCCAGTTCACAGATGAGATTAACGAACATCTCGACCATAGAAAATATGTAATGACCTTATATATTGATTTCAAAAAAGCATTCGACACGCTGGACCACGGACAGCTAATCCTGGCAATGCAGGAATGTGGTATCCGTGGTCCAGTGATCGAGTGGTTTAAAAACTACCTGAAAAACAGAACTATAACCACTGTGATAGACGGTAAGAGCGGTGAGGAGGCTAAGGTGATATACGGCGTACCAACCGGATCTGTATATGGTCCAGTAGGATATATAATGCATGTCAACAGCATGAGCAATGTAATCCAGAACTGCTCCACATACATGTATGCTGATGACACATGCATACTGTACGCCGACCAGGACATAAAAATTGTGGAACAAAAGATACAGGCCGATTTTGTCAACATAATTAAATGGTCCCACGACAATGGTATCATTCTCAATTTAGAAAAAACAAAATGCATGCTAATTCATTCACCTTATCTTAGAAAACCGCAGCCAAATATTAATATTACAGGACACACTTACGATTGCTTGCACAATAACTTAATAGATTGTAAGTGTAGAAGTATTGAATTAGTAGATAAATATAAGTATTTAGGTTTAACTATAGATTCCAAATTCAGCTGGAGTATCCATATAGACATAGTATGCAATAAACTACGTGCAATCATGTCAAAATTGATAAGCCAAAAAAATATAGTAAGTAAGGTGATTTTGGGGTCGTGATCCGAAATTATTGTACATACTTAGTCAAAAATTCAAAGTAGACAACATCACAGTCGGTATGAAGGTTTAAAAATCAAATAATTATCTTTTTTTACAAATTTTATTGGAAAATAATACTTTTTCATACAACTTGGTCACCCTAACCCACTGTCAACTCTCCATACCATCCGTCAAAGAGAGTAGGGCAACCATGGTTTTTTGTGATTTTGTATTTTTTTATCAAAAAAAAATAAAAATTAAATGCGTTTGTTTCGTGTCAATACAATTTTTTTGAAATGGCTAACAGATACCAAGTCTAAAAACTGGTTCTTGATCCACGACCCCGAAATCACCCTGTATTGCACACCCTATACCACTCGATGGGCGAGTCCGTTATCAGCTATGGTCTAAATGCATACGGTCGTACTTTTAAGACATATTTGGACCAAATATATAACATTCAGTTAAGAATAATAAAAAATGTATTGGTTGATATAAACACCAAAAATAAATATAGGAAAAATTATAAGTTACTTTATAAAAAGCTGAGAATCTTACCAGTTCACGAAAAAGTAAAATATCTTTTAACCATTGACGAGTATGGCCTTGACCGCTTTAAAATATGTAGGAAACCGATACGTACCCTCCGGGACAATAACAGAAAGACATATGTAGAATACTCAGCGTGCAACTATTATGGCAAAAGAACACGTAAACATATAATACCAAAGATTCTTAACACTGTAAGTCCAACAATTGAACAATCCAAAAGTAAACATATTTATAAAAGTAAGTTAAAAAACAAACTGCTAGAAAACATTTACATAGACACTTAGATAGTGGTTTATTAACTTTATTATATTATATACTACTGTACATAATAACCCCGCGGCATTGTCCTTATTGGAATTTACAATTAAATGTTCGTTAGTTTTAGTTATTTTTGCCATTGTTAGTTATAACATCGATAATACAGAAGGCCTGCCCATTTGTGAACCTTATTACAAACAGATAGGGTTCTCGAATGGTCAGTGTGTTTAGTATGATGATGCAGTTTTTTTGTACTGATGAATATAAGTAGTCTTTTATAAGTAGGTATAAGTGTAAACATAAATGAGCGGAACATTCGTCAACAAACTGTTAAACAGTTTGGCGATAGTATGAATGTACCATACCATTAAGTTTCTTTTTTGAGTTTAATAAATAAAATAGAATAAAAAAATCAAAAAGCGTTTTTAAGAATGCTTTATAAAAAAATACATGGATATTATCCCTTCTTGTACCCCACTAAATTCCTTCTTGGCACTCTGGGTTTTAACTCGTTAGAAGTGAGACGAAACTGTAGTTTGCTTGTTTTGCTTGCCGGGTTTTGGGTGGGGATTCTGACTGCCTTGAGTTGGGAGAGAGGCTAATTAGACTGTTTGTCCCTGGCGTCCCTAGAATCACCCTCAGACCGCGCGCTCGGCCACTGTTAGCGGTGCCATCTGCGCGCAATGTAGCACACAGAAACTCCCCTCTAGTCCGTGCCCTGGCCCTACTGAATGCGCTCCTGGTGTCAGCGCCTGAGTGTGACCTGCTTGCGTGGAGATGGTCGGCCGTATGCCAGGAATGTCTGAGGTTTTGCGAGATGATGGATAAAAGGGTGTCTACTATTACAATGTAAGCAATAATGTACCTATATATGTGTTATGTACGAGGCTTGCACTGAAAGTGGCGGGAATCGAATACTTATTAATTTATTTTTAACATGTATTATACCTTTTTATAATCTCTGAAGTTTCCTTATCTCAACACACTGGCCACTTAGAAAAAAAAAAGTATGGTTCGGTTTCAATTGTTTATTGAAGTCGTCGAGTCACTGCTTAAAATGGAATTGTGCCGTGAAAATTTCAGAGCTATGATTTATTATGACTTTAAAAGTGGACTAACACAAAAACAATGTGAAGAGCGGATGGTTGCTGCTTTTAATATTGAAGCTCCTTCAAAGACTACAATATACAGGTGGTATTCAGAATTTCAACGTGGCCGTGTATCCCTCACCGACGAAGTGCGTGAAGGTCGACCAAAATCGGCAGTCACGCAAGAAAACGTCGATGTTGTGCGTCGTCTGATAAATGAAGACCGACATGTGACATATCGGGAAATTCAAGAGCACCTGGGTATTGGAATGAGTCAAATACAAATTATTTTAAAAGAAGAATTAGGCGTGAAAAAGTTATTTTCCCGTTGGATACCTCACCTATTGTCTGACGAGCAGAAAATAGTCCGTTTCAATTGGTGCCGCAAAACTTTGAAAAGATTTAACAAGGGACGCTCAAATGCTGTTTTTAGCATAGTATCAGGTGACGAGTCGTGGATATACGCTTATGAGCCTGAAACTAAAAACCAATCCCGAGTATGGGTCTTCGAAGACGAGCTCAAACCCACAAAAGTTGTTCGTTCTCGCAGTACGGCTAAGAAGATGGTGGCTACGTTTATCTCTAAATCTGGTCACGTAGCTACTGTGGCTCTTGAGGATCGTAGAACAGTCAATGCTGATTGGTACACCACTATTTGTTTGCCGAACGTCTTTGCTGAACTCCGAAAAACAAACCCTAGTCGTCGCATCATCCTTCACCACGACAACGCCAGCCCACACACCGCTCGGACAACAACTGAGTACCTGGACGGTGAAAAAGTCGAAATATTGGACCACCCTCCATATAGCCCTGACTTAAGTCCCAACGACTTTTTTACATTCCCCAGAATCAAGGACAAACTGCGTGGTCAGCGGTTTCAGACGCCAGAAGAAGCAGTGGAGGCCTATAAAATAGCCATTTTGTCGACCCCTACTTCAGAGTTCAAAAAGTGCTTTATGGACTGGTTTGAACGCATGCATAAGTGCATGAAATACAAAGGAGAATATTTTGAAAAACAATAAAAATAAATAAACTCACTTATACTGCATATTTTCTTCTATTCCCGAAACTTTCAGTTTTACCCTCGTATGTAATATGTTGTTATATTATTCTGTTAATTTGTCTAAAGACACGTAGTTGTGATCATTATGTGCACGGCCTTTATCCGAAGAATTCATGTCGGTGGGTAGACGGGCGAGGAGACCAGGTTTTGTTAAAATA
The DNA here is from genome assembly GCA_905163555.1 of Notocelia uddmanniana. Taxonomy (NCBI): domain Eukaryota; kingdom Metazoa; phylum Arthropoda; class Insecta; order Lepidoptera; family Tortricidae; genus Notocelia; species Notocelia uddmanniana. Next base: position 30,173,245 of record LR991058.1, on the reverse strand, counting down.
ATAGTTGCACCGAATAGCTTGATTATGGTTTAATCAGACCACAAATAAGTCAAACAAGAATCACTGTAATTTGAACAGATCACAATGGATGATAATTAATATAGCGTTCTAGCGCAACACGTAAGGCGCGAGCGCATCATGGCGACCCTCGAATGACAACTGTCAGTCCCATTCACTATGGCCGCCTCCCTAGCGCTCGGTGTTACGTCATTTGACATTTCGTTCGGAAATCAAGTAGCCGATACTAGCGCCATCAAGCCGATTCTCTTGATGCGCCGTCATGTCTGTTACCTATGTAAGTTCACAGTGTATTGGTTTTAAGCTGTAATGCTGTGTATCCTATTGAATAAATAAATAAATAAAATAACCTAGAGAAGAAACATGGGTTAAAATCACTTAAAATTCTAACCTTAAAAAAACGAGTCATAGCAATGAAAAAGATTTCTTATGGCACTTCAAACGGTTTTAAAATGGTCACTAGGTCCACACCGTGGTAAAAGGATTAAAGGGGAGTAATCTTCTAACTTGAATTTTGACTATCGCCCAAGTGAATCTATTGACATATATTGTTTGAAATTATAGATATAAATAAGTACCTAACATTTGATCCCAAGTATAGATCACTTCCCTCCTGTACTTGATACAAGTTGTGCTGGCATAGTGAACTGCGAATCTCGTGTAATTCTCATTCTTGCTGGAATTAGAAAAAAAAAATATTGTATCACAATTTTAATATTTTTAGTAACGTAGGAATATCGTACACTATTATTACTCAATAATCTTTTACTTCCTCTGGTTAGTAGTTTTAATACTGTGGCGGACTCTGTCACAATATGTTCAGAAAAACTACTAAAATAATAATTGTTAGTGAATGAAAAAATATTAAAATAGAATCTAGTATTAATAAGGGTAAAACTTGAATATATTTTGAGCAAGGTAAGAAATGTAATATATTTTAATAAGCAGTAATTAACGTAACTTAAAAAAATTGGCGTGGCCCCTTATTGTCACCAAAACCGCGCCTTAAATGGGACTAACGCATTTTTCGCTTCAGTTAAGGTCAGGTCATATCTATATCCAATTTTAGCTTTATACTCGTATGTCAAGCGGTGTTCGAGAAAACTGCCTGTAAACGATGAACAGATGCCTGGTCAACATAGAACGATTCACATTAAACGGCCGGAGTCGGCGCGCAACCCACTAGAGTCAAACGAATTTGAACCCTCCATACAGAAGGTAGAATTCATATTTACTTATACATATTTGAATGGGTTGCGAGCAGCCGGTCATATGCCGCTGCCGTTTGGATACGAAGTCTAGCTTCTGTATGGAGGGTTCGAACTCCATTGACTAATAAAATTGTGAATAAAAGGTCAGCATTCCCAGAGCCATCTGAAATTAGTTCAAGAGGACTATCGTGAGATTTTTAGTTGGTGCAAAGGTGAAATTAAATGAAATGTATTACGTAATTTGCCATGAAATGGTCCCGCCTCAGCATGATACTGGCTCAGGAGCTCAGCGCTGGTCTTTCGGCGAGACCATTTTGTAGGCCACGTTCACCGCTGTCCGACACGGCCTAAATGGCGACATTACACCTTCCAGAATTCATAACCTTTAGGGCGCGACGTACATATATGTGTTAGAGCGAGAGGCTTCAACTTCCTTCCCCTATTCTGGATGCTAAATTCAGGACGATGTAATGTCGGCTTCAAATAAATTGAACGCAGCCATTGCGCTTGCATCGAGCAGCGCCATCTGGCTGTGGACGAGTTAACGAACGCAAGGCCGCACGTACAACATGGCTGCAATGTTTTCACTCAAACCAAAGAGAATATATATAATCACTGCGTTATGTCAAAAAGTCAAAAATTGACAAATACATACAGACAAAGTGAAATGAGAATTATGAAACAGTGTTAATTTGAAAAGTATATGGTTAAATCTAAAGAAAACACAATACAACTAATCATCCTCACTACACAAAACAAGCAATGGAAAAATAAAAAAGGAAAAAGAAAAAGAAGCCACTAACCTCATGTGCGACAATGTCGAGATACAATCCACCAAAATAGGGACAAAGAATAAAGGTAATATAAGAAAAGACACTACTCGTTATTAGTACATTAAATATTTTTACAATAGAAGTTCGTATCGGCTTAATCTACATAACCTATTTCACGTTTTCAGAGGGGTGATTACGTTTTTGAGCATGCAAAAGGATGACCTAGTTTTTGTTTACCATACTGAAAAATGAGAATTAGATCCGCTTAACATAAATTTGACTTATTACGAGATCAACTATCAGATTATAATAGTACATTACTACAGAGGCCGGGACGAAAGCCTTAAGAAGCCTTAGACCTATCCAGCCTCGCTTCGCTCGGCCGTATATATGTATTCGGCCGGCAACCCCAAATTTCCCGCCGAGGTATGTATAGTGCTTTTCTCAAACACGAAATGAAATAAACAACAAAAAATATCAAAATTTTATTTTTAATACGCATAGTGGCAGAATGTCATGATGCCTGTACCACAAATTTATGTGGAATGGAATTAAAAAAGAGGACTTTGCCGGCCTAGGCCTGCAAGATTTGTATGAAATTCCATTAACGACCTCTTGTCCTAGCCGTGCCTGAAACGTCATACTTCGCAGCCTAATATAAGGAACATAACATCAATATTTCATTGCATGTTTGAGAAACAAATATTTTTCACCTCAGCGGCTCGAAAATGGCGGTTTTGTTGCGTGAAAACATTGAGCAAAATGCAATTTTGCTGCGAGCGTGAAAATTACTTTTCCGGCTTGAAACCAGTGAGCAAAATGCAATTTTGCTGCGAGCGTGAAAAAAACTAACTTTTTAATTTTTCATATCGTAGGTTAGTTCAAGTAACTTCATTCTCTCTATCACTATTCCTTTGCGTTATATGTTCTCGCCCCTGAGGTGAAAAGTTGTATGTATCACACCAGAGCAAAGATATTTGCATCTCGTGTCTTTGAGTCCCTCGCTACGCTCAAGATTCTAATTTTGAATCACTCGCTACGCTCGTGATTCAATTATACAATCTTTCGCCTGCTCGGGACTCAACATCAACACTCGCAGCAAAAATTTACTTTGCTCTCTTGTTGAACAAATAACTATTTCTGTAAGTAAAATTACTGACAGATTACAATGTTAGAGTAGAAATAGTTATTCGTTCGAGATTTGAAGAGATTTGAAGGAGTATTAAAACAATATATATGATAATGAATGTAGTGTGAAAAGGACAAGCGAATGATGATGAATAAACATTATATACATCTATGCACCACACCTTTACCATCCATTTTTTTTAAGGTAGACCTGTCATACCTAATCAACCTTCGGTTCTTGATGAAGTCCATTCTCGAGTCGTATTCCACGTAGTCACAACTCTGATAGCAATCGTTCGCGCGGATGAGGGAATGCATATCCGCGTAATTAATTTCTAAAAATGTAAAAATTTGGTAAGAATTGAAAGTAAGCTTTATTCCGCAAAATCATTGTCGGTAATTATATTGTAACAAAAATGTCGTGGATCCGTTAAGGCATTAATTATCGCATTCTGACTAGAAATAACTAAGCAAAAAAATGAATACTTTTTTTTACTGTAATTATACTAATTAACGCCTTAAACGGATTAACGGTATTTTTAATACACAGCATTCACAGATTTTTGGAGAAAAATATAATCATTTTTGTACACTGATTTTATGTTTTTTTTTTGTGTCCTCTCTTGTATCCTAGACTAAGTGGGTCTCTAAGCAGTGTTCGATTCCTGATGGAAACAGGATTGATTGCCATCAAACATTTTTCTGCAAAAAATTACAAAAAAAAATGTTGTGTTTACTGACTGACGCTTATCAAAAAATATGTGAATGCAGATTTTTTGCTCAGGAGTAATAAATATTTCCTACGTTTTATGGTAATTTCCCGCCGCGGTCCATAAATAATTTCTACCCTGTATGATTTATTGGCAAGTGTCGGTACCAAACTAAGTTGCTATGCTGGTATTTTTTGTAATAGCTCTAAAGGGTTACCTAGGGGTTTTTTATTATTATTGTTTTTTTATTATAATACGTAATCACGTTTGACCTTAGTCTAACCTGATGGAAAGTTAAGACAAAGTCTAAGATGGAACACGCTCACCCAGAAGATGCCTATTTACTCTTAAGTACCTTGAAGACATCGAGGTCATATGCTTCTGGAAATACAGACGCCGGAAGAGAATTCCAGACTGAAGCAGTGCGAATCAGAAATGAGTTGTTAAACCGCGAGTCGCATACGCTACATAGTGTCAAACAAGACAGCCCAACTGATAATAAGTAGTCGCCATCGCCTATAGACGCTTGAAACACCTGAGGTTTCACTGGCGCGTTGCCGACCCGAAAGAAACCTTTTCACGCCTTCCCATTGGTCAGGCCGTAAGCTGGTTTGCCGCCGGTGATGTATAAAAATAAATGTAAGTCTTTACATAATTTTAGCATTTATATTACGGTACTTACCTAGTCGTGAGTATATGCATGCATATCGCTCCCATGTGCAGTTAGGGTAGTCCTTTACAACCAAGTAATCCGCTAAAAAACCGATATTGTATATATCAAAATGTTCATTCTACAGGGTGTTTTTATTGATTTCCGTTTCTTCTAGCATATAAACGACGTAGCATATTTAGTTTTACAAAATTAAAGAAAAAAATATTTATTCATTTTCATACATAATAATTATATAACTAAGGGTGAATGAAAACCGGCCCTAAGAGTTAACGTGGAGTTGAGCAAAAGTTAATGTCAAGTACTTATGACAATTCGAAATTCGAATGATACGAATGTCAATATTGTTTAATTGTTAAGGATACGAGTATTTTATATTTTACTAGGGGTGTTAATTTACGAAAATGAATTCTTGAATATCTGCGAAATGGTACGAATTAGGATACTAGTGTCTTGGAGAAGATTACTTTATTTCATCTTAGGATTGTGCCCTCGAAATTAAGGAATTCAATAAAAACACCCTGTATTGAGGGAAAATAAAAATTGAGGGAAGGGGAAGAAGAGGAAGGCCGAGGATTAGTTATTTGGACCAGATCAAGAAAAAGGCAGACGTCGGGTCGTATCGAGAAGTCAGAGAACTTGCATTAAGTAGAACGGACTGGAGAGAACTGCACCGACAAGAGTGAGACTCTTAAATAGAAAGGACATAGATAACCCCCTCTAGATGGAGATTATAGGGCGACGTGCGGTCACCTCACCTATGTACCACTAGTACATGTAAGCAGCAACGCGTCGCGCTCTCAGTCAGACTCGTCCAGGTTCGCGATCTATACGTACGTCAAATAAACGAGCATTAAAAATCGATTTCATCCATTAAAAATGGTTTTTTGCTGTGTAAAGTTGTGTGGGAAAAGTTCTCGAACAGCAAACTACAAGAATGACGGAATTTCACAGGAAGTTAAACTAATTACAAAAGGCATATTTTATTCTGCCAGGCGGAGTTCATTTTACACTAGCCAGTAAGAAATACCGAAGTATTCTTGTCCCTTTCCAACCAATTCAAATGTCAATATACTCTCCCGTGTGACGAAAGTACATGCTCGGGCTAGTGCTGTGCCAGTGACGCTTTCGACATTACCGTATAAGTCCCGATTTCAATTAATGTATTCGTCCGTGTTTTGTTGCACTATTTTAATATTGAAATTCTATTGGAAAAGGTTATATTACATTTTTGTCATTAAATTGTCAGTGAAGTTTATTGATATAACAATATTAGTACCTATCAAAAGCATAATAAATAAAATAAAAAAATAACCCAATTAAAATTAATTGTCAGTGTTACCAGTGTTCTTTTAATTAAAGTAGTAAATTAGTGTCTCGTTCTATTTTATTTATACGCTATAGGTACGATACGGGTACAAATCAGTGTAGTTGAATGGAATATTTAGTTTAGAAGTAGTTATTCTGTAGTTTTATTTTATTATAAAATTTATTAAGCGGTTGTGTCATATTTATTGCTATGTAATATCGAGTATGTATATCTAATGAAATAACAAATTAGTAACAGTATTACCACTACGACATGGATTTCCCTAGCAATTAGTACTAGTGTCACGAGGAGGGTCTACATGCTGGACTTCGATGAACTATAAAGGATCTCGGAATCGGTTCAGAAGGAGCCATTGCAATTGGGTTTTTCGAATCGTCTTGGTGAGCAATTAGGACGGGTATCACGAGGTGGACCCTATGCTGGACTTCGAATAAGTATAAGAGATCTCAGAATTGGTTAGAGGTGGGGCCATTGCAATTGCGTTTTTTCGAATCGTCTTGGTGAGCACTTAGGACTAGTGTCACGAGGGGGACCCAATGCTTTTATCTGGCTGCCCCGCCATTTTATCTGGCTGCGCGAAGCGAGAGAGCACTAGTTCACCTGTCATTGAATATTCTACCTTACGTATAATGCAACAAATTCTTTATTGAATTGGTCATACATTCGATTTCATTTGGTACTTGTCTGCACTCGTCGGAGTGAACGAAGATTGCCGTTGTAACTTATATTTGTAACTTTACTGTACTTATGGATATAGATAAACAAATACCTAAATAGAAAACTTCCAAGACTCGGGAACAAATATTCGTGTTCGTTCATCACACAAATAAATGCTCTGGTCGGGATTCGAGCCCGGGACCTCCGCCTTGCCTACGGGCCACTACCAACTAAGCCAAAGTGGTCGTCAAATTATATCGCAATTTTGTAAAATTCACCAGTGCTTTAGCCGTACTACTGTATTACACTATGTATAAACATGCCTAAAATATTATTCTAGATACCAAGTCAGTAGATGAGCATATACGCTATGTGAAATTGTTAACCTAAAATAAATGGCATTACCGGTAAAAGCCGGTAATAAACAACACGTCACATCCCTACGCCGCGAGCGCCATGTTGAAGCATAGCGCGCGCTTTATGAAACAGCCAATGGCAGCTACGTTACCGACCTCCCCGCGACCCGCACATACCGCTTACTTTGGTGACTTTTAATTCGAAATAAATCGTCCATAGGGGCTATCTAGAGGGGGTTATCTATGAGAAAGAAGAAGAGTAGGTGTCAAGGGCTCTTTAACAAATAAATAAAATAAAGTCATACAACAATTAAGCCCTCCTATGCTTAGACGCATATCCGTGCCAAACATTTGGACCTATTATTTCACATTTACATCCAAAGGGCATTATTTGATTTGAATATATAACATGATATTAGACACGTAGGCAATTCTTTTTGCAATTTCTTTCGAAAAAAAAGGGCCTGGAATAAGAAATCGATAAATTATTAGAAGACACAATAAAATATTATTATAATACCTAATTCCTATTTAAAAATTGCAAAAATTTGGTATGCAAAGATTACCTTGAAGAGATCGCTCATTCGCGATAAGACTGCCTTATGACAGCTTAAAACTGCTACGAGAATTCCGGCCTGTTATCGTTGTGGGTAAGACGCGCGTCAATCTCACTGTAGAACGTGACCACGACGATAAAGTGATTTTATCCACGACGATAAGTGATAGAGCGCTCGTGGCCCAATGTGGACGTGGACGTGGTCAGTTCTTGGATGGGTGACCGCTTTGAGTGGTTACTAACTGAGCGCTCTCGTGCTTTGGAAGGCACGGTAAGCCGTTGATCCCGGCTGCTGTCTACGACAGCAGTCGTTAAAGCCAAGTTAGAGGCCTTCGGGCGGCTTGAGAACTTCTAACAGTCATGTTGCCCACTCATTTGACAAAGGGGGGTCGAAGTTGCACCACGTCCGTAGGGAGTACCCACCGTTACCGTACACGTGACCCCTGGGTGGTGCTAAAAGTGCAACAAAAACTGGCAACCGTACTTGTCTTCTCGAAGATCTCACGGTTCGTAAATAAATGCCTTACGATTAAATAAAAAAGTGATAAAATGGAAACCATTATACGCCCGCTGGACACAGGTCTCCTATCATAGATGATAGAGACGGGCATTAGGCACTGGTCCCACCACCGGAGAGTAAACGATAAGCTCACACAAAAACACTCGCTTCTCGCCGCTCGTCCACTCGTTTCTAGTATTAAATTCTACTCGTTTACCGCTCGTCGCCGGCGGTGGGACCAGTGCCTTACTCCTCATGCTGGCCCAGTGTGGAATGGGGACTACACATACAACTTTAATCTTAATTTTTGCAGATGTACGCAGGTTTCCTCGGGTTGTTTTCCTTCATCGAAAAGCGAAAGGTAAATACAAAATTTTATTCAGTTCCGTAGATAATAGTTCGAAAAACTCATTGGGAGTCGAAGTTGCACCACGTCCATACAGGGAGTACCCATCGTTACCCTAAACGTAACTCCAGGGTATTGCTACACGCGACTCGTACTCGTAAAAGTGCAACAAACTGGCTACCGTACTTGTCTTTGCGAAGACCTCACGGTTAAAACATAAATGCCATACGATTATTATTTATTATTCTCATTACTAATTTTGATTCTTAGATTAGGTTTTTACAATAAATTTATAAAAAATTAAAATGTAAAAGTTAACGTACAAAATATAAAGGTACTATAAAAAACCTAACCTAGGTTAGGTTAGGTTTAGTGTCACCGGCAGCGGGGCGGGGCCTAAGCTACCGGTGGCTAGGGCGACAGAGAGAGGAACCTCTTGACTATCCGCACCGTGTCCAGGAGTACCGACTTCTGTCTCTGGCCCTTGACCAAGCCATCTAGTGATCTTGTCTCTTAAGATGCCATCGAGTCTCTTAAGATGTTAGTCGAGACTCTTCGCTGTTAGACCGTTCGCGGAGACGACTATCGGGACAACGATCGTCGTATCAACATCCCACATGGCGGTTAACAGGTGGAATTTAAATGTACTTGCTAGCCTTGTCCTCCTCGGCCTTCACGAGGTTCTAATCATGGGGGACGGTGATGTCTACGAGCACTGCCTGGCGCTTCAATCGATCTGTCAGCACGCTGTCGCTGTCGTTGTTGGCAATAATAGTCCTATCCGTGATGACACTTATGACACACCGATCCCAATAGAGCGTGGCACGACCATTTTCGAGAATTGGCGCAGGTGTGTACTTATAGTACGGTACTTCGAAGTCCACAAGACCGTATAGAAGAGCAAGCTGCTGGTGAATAATTTTAGCTACCAAGTTATGTCTGTGCAAGTACTCGCCGTTGGCAAGATGACCACAACCGGAAATGATACGCCTGAGTGACTTTCCGTGATAGCGGCATGCCCGAAAAATGTCGGCCGTACCGTCCCTCAGGATATAGGTATTTATGGGTAATTATTACTGGCCGGGATTCCCGCACACTTGGCTACAGTTATTTAAAACCTTTAACCGCCAAGAATTTATCATCGAATTTGCCCGGGTCGCCGCCGGTACAAAGTTACTCAATATTTTATGTACAAGTTAATCAAATTAAAACCAGTGAGACAGATGAATATCCTGTTAATAAACATACTAGGGATTTTTTTTAAATTACATATGGGATTGCTCTTGGCCAGCATCTAGCCGGGGGGCAAAGATGAAGCCGACGATGAAGCGAGCTCACCCAGAAGATGCCTATTCACTCGTGCCTTAAAAAGGTCTAGGTTATATGAACTCGGAAATACAGACGCCGGCAAAGAATTTCAAACCTTAGAAGTGCGCATTATAAAAGAAGATGGAAAGCGCTTGGTTCGAATTAGAGGAATTTCGACCAGGAAGGTAAGGATGGTAGCCAGCCGTACGGCTGGATCTCCGATGGAAGAAGGGGGAAGGCGGTATGAGCTCATGGAGCTCCTGAGCACACTCACCGAAGTACAGTTTTTAGAAGACCGGACTTGGGCTTTGTATAAATATAGAAGCTGCCCAGGGGTGAAGTATCGCTTGACCTTATTTAGGATGCTCAGCTTTTTGGCCGCTGTTCCGGCTTTGGACTGGATGGTAGTGCCGAAGTTAAGGTTTGAGCTTAACGTCATGCCAAGCAGCTCGAGATCGTTGGTTTAACTTATTTATCAGAATGCGGCAACATCAGCTGGATATTTTGTGTCTTACTTATCAGACTACTGCGGTTAAAAGTTAAAAGCTTCTTGAATATTATTCAAATAACAGGGAGATTAAAAACATGTCTTATCAAATATGATAGGAATATTGTAGATTATGTTTTATTTAATATTACGATATTCAAACACAATGAAAATTGTAAATGAATTAAATAAACTGAAACTGAAACTGATAGCATAATGTTGTGACATATATTCAAAAGGATGATTCCACGTAAATGCCACGTGAGTCACGATTTCAGTCGTGTTTTTTTTGTTTTTATGATGTAAGTTTAAATGTCATGTAATCTATCATCATCATCATAAATTTAAGAGCCTTGCTCTTGTCGGTGGAGTAACCGCCATTCCGTTCTTCTCTGTGCTTTATCTTTGAGTTTCTGATACGACACAACATTGACTTTCTCCTTAGCCTGATCCATAAACGCACGTCTCGGTAGTCTTCCGCTGCTCTCTTCTTCCCTCTATTTTGCCCTCTATTATAGTTTTGATGTAATTGTCATGTCGTATCAGGTGCCCCAGCAGCATTCCCTCTTCTATTTTCTATCATCTTTAGCAAGAATCTTTTCTCACCTATCAAGTCTAATACTTCTTCGTTTGTTTTTCTTTCCGTCCAACTTATACCTTCCATCCTCCTCCAACACCACATTTCAAACGCACTCAGTCTATCTCTGTCTCTTTGAGTTAACGTCCACGTCTCGCTTCCATACAACGCTATACTCCAAATGTAGATCTTAATAAAACGTTTTCTAATGTTGCGGGAAATCTTACATTTGAAAATTTGTTTTTTGGCATTGAATGCTTTTTGGCCATAGCTATGCGGGTGATTATATCTGAAGTGCATCTGGAGTCACTAGTAATGCTGCCTAAATATTTAAAACTTTTTACCTGTTCAATGGGAGTATTTCTTATTTGAATTGAATTTATATTTGTTACTTGACTGTGCTTTGATGTAAACAATGTTTTAGTCTTCTTAGTATTAATTGTAGTCCGAGTTCTGTGAATGTTGTGTCCATTTCTTCTATGAGTTGTTGGAGTTGCTTTGGATTTTCTGCAAAAGCGGCTATATCATCGTCGAAGAATTTAAAATTTTCTTCATTAATTTTTATACCCCCCTTTCCAGAATCTACTATCTTTTTTATGGCACTTTCTATTAAAATATTGAAGATCGATGGCGAGAGGACAATTGGACATCCCTGGCGTACACCTTGTCTTATCTTAGCTATTCCTTTCTCTTCTCCTATTTCTATTGTGATTTCCTGATCTTTATATAGCTCGTGTATATTTTTTCGGTCCCTATAATCTATCCCTATTTGTTTAAGTGTATTCATCATTTTTATCCAGTCGATTTTATCTATACTAATATTATAAAGCTGAAGAGTTTGTTTGTTTGTTTGAACGCGCTTATCTCAGGAACTTCTGGTTCGAATTGAAAAATCCTTTTTGTGTTGGATAGTCTATTTATCGAGGAAGGCTTTAGGCTATATAACATCACGCTGCGACCAGTAGGAGCGAAGACGCGGACGAAGTCGTGGGCAACAGCTAGTCTAGTAATAAAAAATAACACTTGTTTACCACTGCTTGTCTACTTAAGTTTGTATAAAAAAAGATACAACAAAATTGTGAGTGCTACTCTTGTCGTAGAATGAAAACACAACTTTTTTAAATCCGCCATTGAAATTCAAATAAAGTCGTGTACAGATGGGGTTATAAAAGTTACCCCTGTAAAAGTATTTATTACAATGAACACGTCCTGTATTTCAACGGCCTAGCTCGCGTACACGTCGTGTATTCATCCCTTTTTGCGTGCCTGCCATAAACGCAATCATAAGCTAGCCAGGACTGTCGAAAAGGTATTTTCTTAAACATGCTCGGAATAGTAAGAGTTACGTTCGCGATCTTAGACTGCGAAACCCGTAGTTGCGGTGGCATACTAGTATATCAGCGCCGCACTGGACGCATAATCCAAAGAATTTAAAACCTCTTTGAGTATAAATAATGGAAAGCCTTGTTGTTACATTGAGATCCTGCAAGATAGACTCGTTTGTGCGACGTTCAGTCCAATATATAAAGCATTCTGCGCCAGCACCACATTTCGAACGCGTCTATCTTTCTTAGTATCCGTGCTTTCAGTGCCCAGGTCTCAGAAGGGTACAGGAAGATTGAGAAGATAAGGGTAAGCATGAGCTTTATCATTGTTTTGCTGTTAATTCCACGGTTTCGCCAAATCTTCCTCTCCTCTTCACTGCTGATGTTGTTATCTGGCCTCGTCGTCCGCAGGCCCCATTATCGCTCATTTGTGATCCTAAGCACCTCAACTTGTGCACTGCATCGAGGTCACACAGCTAATTGGTTCTCTGTGGGCTGCCACGCCGGACGATAAACATCAATTTGGTTTTGGTTTGGTTGATCAAAAGCCGATATTATGCAATGATGTGCCCAATGCAGTTCCGCTAGTTCTTCTTCAGTGGACCCTAAAAGTCAAAGTCAAAACTATTTATTTCATAGAATATGTATGGTCATTACAGTTTTGGTGTAATTCGAGCCCATTAGGGTATTTTTTGGTGTTCTATGATTGTGGTGGCAAACCGCAGGTTGTTCAAGAGATAGCCGGCAATGTGAATCCCACCATGTCAGTTCACTTAAACCCTCCTCATGATGTGTTCACCGATGAAATTGAACATTTCAAATCGAGGGTAAAAATTCAATAAACAAAGGCACACAAACGGCTCTGTCCAGTCTTTTGGCCATTGACCAGTCCACCAGACTTTCCGATATATGGTATGCATGTTCTGTAATCCTTCCACTCCCAAGTTCTGAAGCATTTGAGTGGTAATGCCGTTGCCGCCGCATGCCTTGTGCGTCAACTTCTGAATTTCTGACTCTACTGTACCTATAGAAGGATATTGGGTTCCATTTTGATATAACCAAACTAGTTTTCGTCATCGCTTATGGTGTTATCGTAATAGCAGCAGTATTCTCTCCAGCTTTCGATAATTATTTCTTGCTTAACAAACGCGTACTAGCGACGTAATAGTCCAGTGTTGGGGCTCAAATTACTTGGTCAGACTTTCTGAAACATGTCACGTGAGTGCGCCATTTCTTAAACATTTTTCGATATGGTGCAAATCCCGTCTATGTATGTAGGCATTTCTGTTTTTCCTTTTTGTTTACGCTGTTTGTGTCGGCATGGCGTTTACGATCTTCATAAACCGTCTTCTTTTAGGGCTTTTCTCTCTTCAATGTTCTGCGTTTGTTTTGCTTATCTATTCAGCTCAAAGTACTGCTGTTTTGTTTTTACTGGCGATATCTAAGATTGTACTTTTTAGGTCGAACCAAGCAGACTCCGGTGATTTGAATGGGTCTCGGCCAATATTGACGAGCATATTATGGATTTGCTCTCTGTAGACTACTAGAGCGAGAGCGTCCAGGTGAATGGACTTGTTAAGTTTCGCCTTGTTCGCGATTTTAAAACTAACTTTGAACTTGGCTGCCAAAAGCTGGTGATCGCTGCCACTCGTTCGAAGTTCAGGAGAATGTTTCCTTGTTCGTCCTTATACCCAATCCAAACTTGCCGACTGTGTTCCTCATATGGTAAGCGCTGTCTATTTTTCCTATCTTAGAGTCAATGTACTATAACCCATTCCGAACAAATGGTACCTTTTGGCACGGTGTGACATAAATGATGGTAATAAAGAAGGACTTTTTACCTGTGTACATGAACGGTAGGCATCTACAATAATTGACGACTTTTCTCATTATCAACGTTGCTATACATTTTTGATAGAAGGTGCCGTCAACGCCTCGGTCCTTTAAAAAAAACAACAAATTGTAATAGAAATTATAATAGGTACTGTAGGCCTATTCGCTACGGTCACATATATACATTGGCATACATAATTTAATAAGTATGTGATAAAATTATTCATTTATTTATTTGGGTACCAAACATGCAAAGCAAGTCCAAAGAGTTTCCACTACTGACTAAATAACATTCCCCATGCTGAGAACAAAATAAAAAAAAACTTCATTTTAATTTTAAGAAATTAAATAGTACAAAATGTGATACGAGGAAAACACACATAGTAATTAATGACTATGGTCTTGAATTAAATGTAGGTATATCAATTTACACCTACACTTAATTTCGTTTTGTAGGTATATTAATACCTACATTTAATTTCGTTTTTTTTTTTCGTTTTACTGCAAAAACAAATAGTTTTAATGACAAAAAATGGAACATAATCAATATCTGGCTATTGGTCATTGTAAGTTTTGTATGCTCTAGCTAGGAACCAATTTCTTGCGTATACATACATACAGTACGTCTTAAGTTGATTAAAAGTAAACGGGCTGGCATGGCATATTTTTCGTTGTATTTGTGTATCTTGTTTTTTTGTGTATGTGCTTACGGTAGGCAAGACACATTTCCTGGTCGCTAGTGGCAGCGCTTTGACCTCTTCCGAGGCGTCAATTGCGAAGATCTCAAGCTCAATGTCGAAATAGCTGGATGCAGCCAGGGCTATGGAGCTATCCATCATGGTCACTGCGTTCCCTGCATCCAAGATATACATCTGAAAAAAGTATGAATTGACAATAAATTGTATTCACATACCTAACCTATCAGTTTTATTCTATCGCAATCACAATATAAGTAGGTAAAGCCATATGTGAGTGTTTGGGAAACGTCTGATACGAGTGCCACCATGCATTTCGCCGTGCCTTCTTATTTACAAACCGTCCCGTCAACACCTCTCCCCGGAAACATCACACGTTTTTATATGAAAACTGTAAAAAATTTACAATTTATATTTAATACTGATATCTCTTTACATATAATAATGATATCTCTTTCATCTAAATCGGTTGAAATAGAGTAGTTTCGGTGTCCTAAAGAAACTCACATACATACAAACATGAACCCTGAAAACACATTACACTCCTTTTGGCAGTCGTGTTAAAAACAGTTTAAGTGTGTGGTGACAGGTTGTCGGTTGAATTCGGCCTGACCCGGTGGCTCAACGTTAAACATATAAACCAAATTAAAACGAGAAACCCTAGTGTGTATTCGACCCATTTCTCGTAAATTGCGGCGCGTAATTACATCGTGTTTAAACAATACGCAAAAGGCCATCGTTAAATTACTTAGTGAAGAATGTATTGTTTGTCTTGTTTGCGAAAGAGGACAATGTGTCCCTACTTAAGGCAATCAGCATAGGACAACATAGTTGTTAATGAAGTAAAAACACCCTTGGTAAAGTACATAAATCGGCGTAGGGACAATCCTACATAAATCGATCTAGTCCCAAACTAAGCAAAGCTTGTACTATAGGTACTAGACGACGATATATAGATACTTATATAGATAAATACATACTTAAATACAAAGAAAACATCCAAGACCCAAGAACAAATATCCGTGCTAAATGCTCAAATAATGCCCTGGCCGGGATTGGAACCCGGGACCTCTAACTTCGGAGGCAGAGTCACTACCAACTAGGCTAATCAGGCCGTCAAAAATGCAATGTCATAACTAAGTTTTTTAGTTTGGTATTTTGACGAAGAAACGTCTAAAGGTTCCGTTTGCTACAATATTATTTTATTTTGACATTTACAATTATAATTTTGATTTTATTTATGATGATAGTATTGACATTGAATATAAATTTGATAAATTATTTAATATCTTGACATATTATATAGATTTGCATTTCCCTCTTAAACAGGTACGTTTGAAAAAGAAATCAACAATTCCGTGGGCAACAGACGAACTGTTTGAATACATGCAAAAGCATGGGGACCTCCATGAGATACGGCGCCAATATCCTAACAACCAGATATTAACTGATTGCATTGAGCACTACTCTCAACTAATTAAGTCCGAGACACTTCGAGCTCGTCAAAAATACGTTGAGATAAGACTCGCTGAGAGTAAAAATCCTACAAAAGAACTCTGGAAGGTTATCAATGATGAAATAGGCTCAAAGCAGAAAAGTCAAAATATCCTCTTAAAAAATCAAGATACAAATGCGTACGTACCCTGTGAAGGAGTCCCTAATGCGTTTAATTCACATTTCTTAAGTATCGCCGCAAACTACGTAATACAGAGCGATGAATTATTATCCAGACGGTGCGTCTGTAGGCACATGGGTGATTCTCATGCTCCCACGCTCACATTACCTATCATTACACGTGACCTTATGGATAGAACAATAAAATCCATGTTAAAGACCCGAACAACAGTAGATGTATTTGATATATCATTGAATATAATATTGAGTATTTGGCCGATAATTTCTGACATTTTAGTAATTTTAATTAATAAAATGTTCCAAAATGGTATATATCCTGACGTTTTAAAAAACACTAGAGTATGCCCCGTATATAAAGGTAAAGGAGATAGGGAAGATTTGAACAATTACAGACCCATCACCATTGTACCTACCATATCAAAAATAGTGGAGTCCATTTTATCATCTTGCCTAATGACCCACTTAGAATCAAATGACTTGCTTACTGACAACCAATACGCCTATAAACAAAAAAAAGTCGACAGTCACGGCAGCGCACAGGATCATAGACCTATATGTAACGGGTATTGATGACAAGTACAAAGTGGCAGGCATTATGTGCGACCTGTCTAAGGCTTTCGACGTGATTTGTTACAAATTACTGCTATCGAAGCTAAGTCTATATGGCATAAATGATTCGGCTTACAAATTGTTCACGTCTTTCCTGTCTAACCGTAAACAGGTTGTGAAAATGTTCACGAACGGCAAAGCTCACACATCCAGCGCTGGTTTTGCGAAATTGGTCATTCCACAGGGGTCAGCGGTAGGAAATTCGTTATTTTTATTATTTATAAATAATTTACCATCGGCAGTAACTAACGGTCTATCTATGCTGTTTGCGGATGATGCAACAGTCATAGTGAGCGCAAAAACATATGACCAGCTGTCTGATAAAATCCATGCGGCATGTGGACAACTACAAAAATGGTTCTCATCAAATGGCCTTCTACTGAACTTGTCAAAATCAAATATTATGGTATTTTCAGGCCGAAATACTGCAGTGCCTCAATGCATTTCCACCAGTCCCATGCCATTATCCAATGAGTCCAAATTTCTTGGCTTTACACTGGACTCGTGCCTCAACTGGAAGTACCATGTTGACCATCTGTGCAATAGGCTTAGTAGTGCTGTCTTTGCCATAAAACTATTAAAGTCATTAGTGTCCAATTCATCGTAGAGATCCGTATATTATTCCCATTTTCATTCATTAATGTCATATGGTACGTTATTATGGGGGAATTCTACAGATGCCAAGCGAGTATTTATACTTCAAAAACGCACACTTCGGTTATTAGCCGGAGTCAAACCAAGACACTCTTGCAAAGACCTCTTCAAACTTCATAATATAATGACGCACTGCTCCCTATACATATTTGAGGTACTGATGTTTGTGAGAAATAGTATACGGATGTTCTGGCGAGTCGAGGTCACAGGAAAAGTGATTCTATCCACAGGTAGACTTAGAACAGTCCCGCGTTGCATGGCACTGCGCGTTATAGGACCGACGTATTACGAGCATTTAAACGCCAACTTAGAATCTTTTTATTGGAAAATTCGTTTTATTCTGTCAATAACTTCATGGATATGAAATTTGTTTGACATTGTATTTTTAAATTATAGTTTTATTTCATTATTTATTTTATGTCCTAATGATTATTTAAGTTATTTACATTGTAGTTTTATTCTTATAATTTATTTGGTTTTAGTATGATTCATCATCATCATCATCATGTCAGCCGAAAGACGTCCACTGCTGGAGGCCTCCCCCAAACACTTCCACAATGACCGGTCCCGCGCCACCCGCATCCAGCGGACACCAGCGACCTTCACCAGGTCATGAGTCCACCGTGTGGGGGGCCTGCCCACGCTACGCCTTCCGGTACGTGGTCGCCACTCGAGAACCTATCCGCCCCAACGGCCATCGGTTCTACGTGCTATGTGCCCCGCCCACTGCCACTTATGTTTAGCGATTCGGAGGGCTATATCGGTCACTTTGGTTCTGCTGCGGATGGCCCTTTTTCCTGATGCGATCACGCAGAGAAACTCCTAACATAGCTCTCTCCATTGCTCTTTGGGTGACTTTGAGCCTTCTTATGAGGCGACCACGTTTCAGTACCATATGTCATCACTGGCAACACACACTGGTCAAAGACTTTCGTCTTGAGACACTGCGGAATATTGGACGAAAAGATGTGCCGTAGCTTCCCGAACACTGCCCAGCCGAGTCGGATTCGACGATTAACCTCTTTCTCGAAGTTGGACCTACCTAACTGGACAGTATGTCCTAGGTATATGTAATCGTCTACAAATTCGAGCGTAAAGTGTCCGATTGTTACGGGAGTTGGTGCGACATGAGCATTTGACACGATCTTCGTCTTGTCCATGTTCATCCTTAGACCAACTCGCTCGGAGGCTTTACTGAGGTCATTGAGCACAGTACATCAGTGTCATTTTAAACTTGAGTTTTAACCGATTTATTGATATATTTATTTACTTCCGATAGTTTGAGTTCAATTATGTTTGTCGTTTAGTGTTATGCGATTAAGTTGAAAAATATGTATAGTGAAAATATTTAAAATATATCGCTACTGAGAATTTGATACTATATCTACATCATCACAGCAAAACGGTGCCTTGATTTCGAATCCGCTACTACAGCGCCCCCTTCGTATTTTCTGAAAATGATTCACAACATAATTTAATTCATTAAAAGGAGCGTTCAGTTAGGTTAAATACATAACTGAATAGCTAGTTGCGGTTAAAATGCACAATGCCGTTATTGATAAAGGAGTGTGTATGACCTAACGTATTGAATTGGAATCGTTTTTGTTTTAAGCCGGAAGCATGAGTTTTTGACGGGGGTTCTTCATTGTATTTGAAATATATGGCATCAAACTTTGGTAATTTTAGGCCAAATGTACCTAAAATTACCAAATTATTGGATGGAATGGAGTTGGACGTAACTTTTGTGAAAAGAGAGTTATAAATATAAATATCTCTTACGTTAAGAGGGCGCAGTACGTTTGGTTCTCCATACAAACGTATTTATGCTCTCATTTTAAAACGCCATGCTAGAATAACATGAAACTTTGTATATACAATGGGATCCAGCTTGTCTAGGGCGGAAATTAGTTTCTGTTGCTTGAAATTATAAAGGCGAAAAAATACAGCGATTATTAAGGTTTTCATACAAGCCGTAAAAAACTCAAAAAACCGCTGTATTTTTTTTCTTTTCAATTTCTAGCAACAGAAACTAATTTTTGACCTAGGTATGCCGGATCCCATTGTGTATACAAAGTTTCATGTTATTCTAGCATGGCGTTTTAAAATGAGAGCCTAAATACGTTTGTATGGAGAACCGATCCACACCGATCGTACTGCGCCGTCTTAAAATAAACGTCAATAAGAAACAGTGACATGTAGATTTCATACAATACAAGTTCAGGCATAAATAACATAGTTATATAAAACTAGTGCTTATTCAACCAATTTGAATAAAACATGAAAAATAAGTTCCTTTTCAAAATTTGGCTATTGCAAATGTTGATAAAAGATTATAGAACCGAGAACCGTTGGTGCCATAAATATATGTAAAGTCAACGTAGGAATATTAACTCAAAAATAAATGACTAACACGTAGTGTCAATATGACTCTATTCTAATACAAATTTTAGACAAAGAACCCTATTATAATTTACAATATAACCTCTTAGTCAAATCGACCCACTAATTAAATTTTTCCTGGCGGTCGGGAGAATGTCACTGGCAGGCGAAACGAAGTTAACTAGAAAGACAAAGACCCTTCCTTATCACGTTTTAACCAATAATGTCTTGGGAGAAATAAAAGGAAATAAATTTTCTTTATTGAATGTGTAAAGTTAGTCGCCCTGTTTAGCCTAGTTGGTAAGTCACTGCCTCCAAAGATAGAGGCCCCGGATGCATCCCGGTAAGCGCATTTGTTTCTATAATTATCGACACCTCGGCAGTGCGCGATAGACAGGGGACGAAAATTCCGATGCAATTTCACCATGTCGCATAATATGATGTCGGATTTTCATAAATATTATTTCTGGGAACATCTCACTGTTTAAATTTCCAGCCTAAACTAAAATAATAGCTAGTTTTCGTTATCTAGACACGCGGCAGCGTGTCCAGCTAAATACAGTTCCTTGCAGACGAGCAGCAGCCGTGTGTTATTTTACACGAAGCTTTTGGAGCCACTTTTGACCCCTCAATAACTCCAAATCTAATTAACTTAAAAAAATGAAGGTTTAAAATTTTACAACTAGAACCCCTAATCTATACTAATATAATAAAGAGGAAAGATATGTTTGTTTGTTTGTTTGTTTGCATTGAATTGGCTCCAGAACTACTGAACCAATTCGGAAAATTCTTTCACTGTTGGAAAGCTACACTATCCCCGAGTGACATAGGCTATAATATATTTCCAAAAATTTTTAGGAATCCTTACTAAATTTCTAATAATGTAACCTAAGGCGTAAAAAAAATGTTTGCATTGAATAGGCTCCGAAACTACTGGAGCGATTTGAAAAATTCTTTCACTATTGGAAAGCAACACTAGCCCCGGGTGCCTTGGGCTATAAGTATTATATTTCCAAAAAAAAAAGGATGCTAACTAAAATGTGTGTGTATTATAATTTTGAATTTTGAAATTTTTGTTTAATACCCGTGCGAAGCCGGGGCGGGCCGCTAGTTTCATAAATATAGGCGAAATAGTTATTGAGATATTAAAGCCCAAAAAGCGACATATTTACCACTGAGACTGACGGACTGATTGACTGACTAGTAATCAAAAACCTAATCCACTTTCGGGTGACCTAGAAAGGTGAAATTTGGCATAGAGTTTGGTACTCGTAATTGTCTGTGTGCTCATTAAAAAATGAGAAAACAGTCATTTTTTAAATTAGTTTTTATTATTTATATTATTATTTATGCTCGTTACCTGAAAACACCATCATTTATTAACCGATTTGTAAAATTCTTTTCATGCTTAAATTGGTATATTTTCGGGATGGTCTCCTTGTCATCAGGTCAGAATCTGTTGAAGGGGTCCTCGATAAATCGAGGGAATTTTTCAAATATTTTAGGTGCACCTATAGCGGTTTGGGTATTTTATATAGTACACGTGCATTCGCTCTTGAAAAGCACCATCTGGTGAAGTTTTACAAAAAGTAAGAATATCTTATAAAAAACATAAAAGTGAAAATGGGGGCCAAGTTCAATTTTAAGAATATGCGATGCATGGTTGTCCGTCTTCATCAACAAAAGAATTGACATCTAAATGGGTGCCGAGTTCCCTAGATTATCTGAAAAGGTGCCAAGTCCTGGCATTAAATTGTTGTCAGTAAAACTAATTTATTGCGGCTTAATGAATTTTGAGCTTTTATTTTGCAGTTTTTTTAAATAACCAATCGCTTTCATGTTTAACATACTGCATAGAAAACTGCCAAGTTAAAGCTCAAAATGCACTAACCCGCAATAAATTACTTTTACTGTAAACACTCCTTTGGCAGTCT
Organism: Notocelia uddmanniana; assembly: GCA_905163555.1. Lineage (NCBI taxonomy): Eukaryota > Metazoa > Arthropoda > Insecta > Lepidoptera > Tortricidae > Notocelia > Notocelia uddmanniana. Next base: position 30,151,555 of record LR991058.1, on the reverse strand, counting down.
TGGCACCTTTTCAGATAATCTAAGGAACTTGGCACACATTCAGATCTCATTTATTTTGTAGGGGAAGACGGCAACCACGCATCGCATATTCTTAATATTGAACTTGGCTCCCATTTTCACATTTATATTTTTGATGGGATTTTATAATTAGGAAAAAGCAAATGCCTGCAAATTTTGGCAGTGGAATCATTTACAGGAGAATTAAATAATATTTTGTGGCTTTTATACATATAGAAAAAAACTTGTTATATACATATAATTAATAAATAAATCGTCGGTTGACAAGCAAATGTCACTAAAATATCTTTCACTGCTCCTGAAAACCTCGTATCTCAGTTACTACATCGATATTTAGATACGAGTTTTACTTTAAGTATGTAATTGTTGGGCATGTAAAATTTCCGGGAATTCCCGGGAAATTTCATACAAATCGGGACCGGGACTGTAAACCCTAGGTATTTGTTACTTTGTGAGTTTTGGTTGTCAGCCGACGAAATATTGGGGGACGATCGTACACAAATCGAGCTAGTCCCAAACTAAGAAAAGCTTGCACTATGGGTACTAGACGACGATATACATACTTATATAGATAAATACATACTTAAATACATAGAGAACATCCAAGACCCAAGAACAAAATCCGTACTAAATGCACAAATAATGCCCTGGCCGGGATTCGAACCCGGGACCTCTAGCTTCGGAGGCAGTGTCACTACCTACTAGGCTAAACAGGTCGTCTAATATATATGTATAATGTTAATAGAAATACTTAATGCATTCATATTGGCGTGCTCTGTTTATTTCAAAATACCGTGAATTATATTATCTAATAAAAACAGTTGCGTCCGCTTCCATACAACTTCTTATTTAAAATTGGAACACTTTACCTATTACATGAACTAACCTATTACATGAAATAGGTAAAGTGTTCCAATTTCAAAAAAGAAACGATTTTTTGTATGTGTTAGTACGATGGTATTACGGTACCCTTTGTATTAAAGTCGAACTCGCACATTTCCATTTTTTTTTTAATTTTTATTAATTTAAACTGTTTTATCTCAACACCATTTCGTAATAATTAATAAAATACAACAATTACACAGGCTTATGTAGGGGTCGTGATCATGAATTAGTTTTTCCGACATGATACCTGTTAGCCATTTCAAAAAAATTGTAGTGACACGAAACTTACGCATTTCTTTTTTAATTTGTTTTTATGAGCTAAAAGCAAATCTTCAAAAACAATTATTCTTACACCTTAGAACCTAAATGGTCGCGGACGGTACGGCTTCAGAGGACTAAAGTATGGGGTTCTTCAAGAAAGGACTGTATACATTTTGAAAGGGTCGGCAACGCGTATGTGACACCCCTAGAGTTGCAGGCGTCCATAGGCTGCGGTGACCGCTTACCATCAGGCGGGACGTACGCTTTTTTGCCACCGACGTGGTTTAAAAAAAACATTGATACCATTATTTTCTTTGACGGATGATAGTATGGAGAGTTGACAGTGAAGTAGGGTGACCAAGTTGTATGAAAAAATATTATTTCCGTTACAATTTGAAAACAAGAAAATTATTGGAGTTATATAGCGTCTATTTACTTTGAATGTTAGACCATGTACTCGTACAATCATTCCGGATCACGACCCCAAAATCATCCTGTGGATATTGTTATTATATTTAATCTACTTTTTTCTCGCAACACGCTCCTCCCCACCACCCTAATTACTATATCTTTCTATAAACTACAGCATAGCAACAACTAGGGCTTTGACCCAGTAATGTTTACCCTTGGCTAAAATAATTATACACTTGAGCTGACGACGTCAAGTACCCGTGACAAGCTACTATTAGAAAAACTTGAGGAAGGAAATAATTTATCAAATTATAAAAACAAGAATAAGGCACTTGAAATCGAATCAGAATTAGATATTTGTAAGCCCAACCAGTATCAGGGTATCCCTGGTAACTCTTACAGTTTGATAAACTCGATTTTGAATCGATATTTTTATGATAGACTGACCAGCGATTGACCTTAGTCGAACATGATGGAAAGCGATGACAAGGCCTAAGATGTCGCTCACTGACTCAGTAATAGCCTATTCACTCTAGTCTTGAACAGACCCAGATTGTATGTATCAGGAAATACAGACGGCGCTCTCCACGCTACGCCTTCTGGTCGACAATCGACAATCTTTCCGCCCCAACAGGCATCGGTTCTACGTGCTACGTGCCACGTCCACTGCCACTTAAGTTTAGTGATTCGAAGGGCTATGTCGGTAACTTTGGGTCTACAGCGGATCGCCTCATTTCTGATGCGATTGCGTAGAGATACTCCTGGTTTAGCCCTCTCCATTGGGTAATTTTGAGCCTTCTTATGAGTTCCATAGTAAGCGACTACGTTTCAATGCCATATGTCATCACTAGCAAGTTGGCAGCACACACTGTATTTTTTTTTAAATAAATATGGGGGGACAATTTGACACAAATCGACTTAGTCCCAAACTAAGCAAAGCTTGTACTATGGGTACTAGACGACAATATACATACTTATATATCTAAACAGATACTTAAATACATAGAAAACATCCAAGACCCAGGAACAAATCCGTGCTAAATGCACAAATAATGCCCTGGCCGGGATTCGAACCCGGAACCTCTAGCTTTGGAGGCAGTGTCTCTACCATCTAGGCTAAACAGGCCGTCGTACTTAAATGAGCAGTAATGCATTCCCGAAGCACTTATTTAAACGTAAGGATGCATTTAAGAGTCTGTATTGAATCGGCTGACAATTAACAGCTAAATATCCTTCTCCGCACCGACAAATCGGGAATGTTTAATACTTGCTACTAGTTGGTAGTGTCACTGCCTCCGAAGCTAGAGGTCCCGGGTTCGATTCCCGGTAAGGGCATTTGTTTCTGTGGTGAGCGGAGACATTTGTTCCTGAGACTTGGATGTTTTCTATGTATTTATGTATATATCTATTATATGTATCGTCGTCTGGTACTCATAACACAAGCCTTATTGAGCTTACTGTGGGACTAGTTCGATTTGTGTAAAAAATGTCCCCTAATATTTATTTATTTATTTATTTTATTTTACTTACTAAAACTGGCCCATCTAGAACAGTTCCGTTTGGATATGCCTTGACACCGTCCACTGTGACATCTAAAGCTTGTGACGCCCTGGGACCAGAGAGGAGCGTTGTATTACTGGGTGCAAATTTTCTGAAAAAGGAATTAATTTGGTTTAATTTAGGACACATTTGTATTATTTGAAAGGGCACCATGAACTGATGTCAAGGCCCGGTTTTAGTGTATATTTTCAAACTTTAACACAATTAAAAGAACTTACAAAATAACCTGGAAATATAAGTATCGATTTTATAAGTAACTAATAATCGTAAAGTTAAAGAGTTGTTTCTTTCATCACCTGCTAAACTACTTAAGATGATGACTACCAGACGCAAATACTAGCTAATAAATAGCTTTAGAAAATACCTGAAACATATACCTAATACTTGGCTATACAATTTGAAAGTGGCCCTCAATTTCCTTAGGATCCCATCGTCAGAAATAGGTTAACTTGCATAAAAATAAGTTTTGGGTCTAAAATTTCATTTTTGGTACAAGCTTACATTGCCAAATGTACCTACTTTTTTCCACAATCATAAACTACTTGTTTAGTCGGTTCGAATGAGCCCAAACACGATGGGTTTATCTTGTGTAGTTTAGGAATTGCTATGACCACCTTCTGTCTCCATCATCAGATCAGCTCTATGTCATAATAATAAAAAATATTATAAAGCTGAATAATGAAGTTGAGTAAAACAATATAATAATATTGTATCGTTTGAGATTTTCTTAAGGGGTGTTTGAAATTGTTTTGAATTTTTAAATTTTAATTTGTAGATTGTCATGCGCAATAGTCGATTGAGGGGGTGTGTTGGAATAAGGTTTTACTGTGACGGACTGGCCTTATTCTATATTTGAATTTTACAATCGATATTGCACATGTCATGTGTCAGGTTTGTTTATTCACTCCGGTTGACATTGCATTGTCATCCGATTTATACATGCATGCATAATTTCAGCTCAATCGGAAACCGGAAAGTGGATTAAATTTAACTTGCAAGATTTGATTACAGACAAAAGGACAGGTGAAACTAAATAAAAGCTTGTAAAAATACATAAATACAGTGGAACATAAAAGCTCGTCCTTTTTAGGGTTACCCGAAAGGCCCAAACGGAGCCCTATTACTATCAACCGCGTTACTAGAGATAGGTACTGTAAAGCCTCGCTTGTACTGCTGAGGTACTGTTAGGGGATCTAAGGGGTTGTAGCTGTAATTAAATACTTTACGTCTTTATAACACACTATTAAATATTAGGGGACATTTTTTACACAAATCGAACTAGTCCCACAGTAAGCTCAATAAGGCTTGTGTTATGGGTACTAGACGACGATATATTTAATAGATATATTATTATACTTAAATACATAGAAAACGTCCAAGTCTCAGGAACAAATGTCTCTGCTCACCACAGAAACAAATGCCCTTACCGGGAATCGAACCCGGGACCTCTAGCTTCGGAGGCAATGACACTACCAACTAGGCTAAACAGGCCGACTATTGTATTCTGAAATACAATAACAATAATACAGTTAAATAACACGTGTGAGTCCAATCGAGTCCAGATGAGGAAACTACTGGAAAACCAACTGTTTTCTCAGGAATGCTGCTTGACAGGCATTCCAGAACAATACATATTCAAAATATGTAGAATTGTATACACTATGGTACTAGTTCCACATGGCCAGTCTCATAATGTATCAACCTCTACAGTACTGTGTTCGCGTGACCATCTGTCGTCTGTCGTACATATTAGTAGGATTTTTAACTTCCCATTAACAAACGAACTGAAACTTTGTAGATAATGTTTTTCATAACGTATATTTTCGTATATTTATTTATTTTTGTCGGCCTGTTTAGCCTAGTTGTTCATTTGTTTCTGTGGTGAGCAGAGACATTTTTTCCTGAGATTTGGATGTTTTTTAAGTATATATCTGTTAAATATATCGTCAGCTAGTACCCATAACACAAGCCTTATTGAGCTTACTATGGGACTTGTTCGATTTGTGTAAAAAAAGTCACCTAATATTTAATTATTTTACCCACAAATACCAATATATTTTTCCCCTCACTAGCTCGGAAAGCCGTCTTTTATCCTTTGAAACAAGCGGGTAAAAACGCATTTTATCCACAAGTGGGGAAAGTAATTTGACCTTGGAGTGTGTTTGAGTAGCTTTTGATAGATAACAAAACGTAAAACGCTCATAATAATGGTTCGTTTGATATCAATTATCATTAAATAAATGGTTTGAGATTTTAATAAAAGATACCAAATTTAGCTTTATTTAATGATTTAAGTCGTAAACCTTAAAATTCTATAAGTAACATTTTTTTTATAATGATATTGAGTATAATTGTAAACGCCCAAGTTAAGTCGATGCAATTTCAAAACGCATCGTCAGAAATGTCATCGTTGTCAATGTCAACTAAAATATACACAACTTGTCACCGACTCCGACTCACGTAAATATTATACACAACTTCCAGAGTTTTCTGTTATAATATAGTAAAAAAATCAGTGATTCCAGTGATGAAAATCATGCTTATGGAACTTTGTTTTTTTGCACGTTGCACTTTCCTCGCTATAGTGAGGAGAAAAGTTTTGTGTTACACACGGGTGCAAAGCTGTTTTTTACTTCTCGTGTGTTGAAACACTCGCTACGCTTAGGATTCTATTTTAGAACCACTCGCTTCGCTCGGGGTTCAACTATCGAATCCTTTCGCTGGCTCGTTTTTCAATTCCACACTCGCGGGTAAAATACAACTTTGCACCCTTGTATAACAAATAACTATTAGCCAGGTTTTAGAAGAGGTCGGTTCAAAATTGATCTGATTTACTGCTGTTTGATCTGAAATTTTATAACAGATCTTTATATAACCGAACCTAAGCCTGTGATTACATTTTAATACTCCAGTAAAAGTGATAGCTAGCAATTTAAAAGATACCCTATTGAGTTTACACGAGTGCCCTCCGCCCTACAGACCCATCAAATCAATCCAGGACTTTATTAACGCCTAGTAATTTATTCTCGCATTTAAAATCGAGGGCACGCCCTACTGTCCTTTTTCTATTGCAACGTCGACGTTATTTCCTAAAATGTATTACCAGCGATGATAATTAATTTAGATCGATTAAGTTAGATTTAACACAAAAGTATGTATAACAGGTACCTACATTCGCAATTCTCCAATAATGCCAATTTTTACAACATCAATTTGCCACACGTCTTTTTCTTCACAGCTGTCATTTTTACACAGAATATTTCATCATATTTGCAAATAAACGCAGTCAAATAAATCGGCGCGCATGCATGAAGAAATTTATGGGGGTTCATGACGCGAAAGTTGTATGTCAGAATCGTAAAAAATGGATACCGTGATCTCTGCCTACCCCTCCGGAAAACAGGCGTGATTTTATGTACACATTCAAAAAACTTTACAGTCCTCATAATAATATAATATAATAATAATATTTATTTGCGTTAAACATTACCAAACAGGTGTTACAAACAAAATGACAGGTATTTAATCCTGTACTGAATAATGCACAGCAGAACAACGCATCTTCCTCAAGTTTGGACCATCCCAACTGGGTTAGTACAAACGCCAACACAGTGAAATGGCCATTTATGACCCTTATTACAATGATCATAAAGTGCATGAATGCTCACGTGTTGGCGGTGGTACTCTACCTTAATGAAGTACCACAGCCATAAAAACACCAAAATTGCCCTTCAGGTATGTAACGTTGTGCTCAAAAATATGGTTATTACAATGATAATACTTAATAAATCTGAGTATGGATACAAAAAGAGGAATAATATTTACTATGCGTAGTTCAACAAGGCAACATGTCGAATAGGGTGGTCCACATATGTATGGGACCCGGGTATGTCCTAAAACTACGACCAAAACCACCGGGGGATGGGCAGCAGCAACCCTGGAGTGCGGGGGATATACTGCGATCGCCAACCCGCATGCCAAGCGTGGCGATTATGGCATTTACCCTCTATGAAAACGACACAAAGGCCACGGCCCCGAGGTTCCGGCGGCCCCCGGTGCCCTGGTTTTGGTAGCGGCCAGGGTACTAGCGGGGCCAGGGGTGCTAAGAATCTCCGGCGAAGATCCAGCTACCACCACCGACGACTTCTGGCCCTGGCAACGTACAACACGCGATCACTGCAGACCAACGAAAAGATAGCGGAACTAAAGGAAGGATTGAGCAAGTTGCGTTGGGATGTCGTGGGGTTATCTGAAGTCCAAAGAGAGGGGGAGGACACGATAACCCTAAAGTCCGGCAACTTCCTCTATTTCCGGGAGGGCGACCAACAGTCCCAGGGAGGTGTCGGGTTCATCGTCCACAAGTCCCTCGTGAACAACGTGGTGAAGATCGAGAGTGTGTGGCGTGGCGTACCTTATACTCAGAGAATCAAAGAGATACTCGTTGAAGATCATACAGGTGTACGCGCCGACCTCGGCACACTCCGACGACGAGGTGGAGGCTATGTATGAGGATATATCAAAAGTCATGCATAGTTCCAAAACCTACTTCACCGTTGTTATGGGGGACTTTAACGCGAAACTGGGCAAGAGAGACGGAAATGAGCTGAGAGTTAAGCAATTTGGAGCTGGGAGTCGGAACCAACGAGGCCAACTACTGGCTGGTTTCTTGGAGAAGGAGGGACTCTACATGATGAACTCCTTCTTCAAGAAACGCGAGCACAGGAAGTGGACCTGGATGAGTCCCGACGGTGCAACAAAAAAAGAGATTGACTTTATTATGTCGACGAAGAGGCATATATTCAATGATGTCTCTGTGATCAATACGGTTAAAACCGGAAGTGATCATCATCTGATAAGAGGCACATTGAATATATGCGTCAAGCTAGAGCGCTCTCGACTAATGAAGTCTACGCTCCGTCCAGCAGCAGTCAAAATCCAAAACCCCGAGTGTTTTCAGCTGGAACTCCAAAACCGTTTTGATTGTCTAGGTGGCGATGTGGACGAATTCAACGACGGGTTTGTGGAAGCTGTCCATAGCATTGGGTCTAAGTTCTTTAAGGCCCAACGGACTCACAGAGCCAAAAGGCTTTCTATCTCCAGTCAGAGGCTCATCGAGGAAAGGAATGAAATGATTCTGCAGTCTTCAGCCGATGCGACATTATACAGGCAGCTCAATAAACGGATCTCCAAGTCCCTTACCCGCGATCTGCGCCAATTTAATACAAATCGTATTAAAGACGCCATCGAGCAGAATAAGGGCTCTAAAGTGTTTGCAAGAGATCTGTCTATTGGGGCAGAGCCAGCTCGCCAAATTAAAAACTGAAGACGGTAGAATCATTTCATCCAAACCCGAGCTTCTGAGTGAGATAGAGTGCTTTTATGGACAGCTATACACGTCAACTAGCAGACCCGAAGTTGGTCTATACCTCGAATTGTAGTATCTTTGTAACTATTTCCTCAGGTGGACAGACAAAATTGCTGAAATAGTGTTTCGTGCTATTGGTGCCTTACACCAAGCTCAGTGGATCAGTGGATGGCTAAATCAATATAGTGTCTATAAATAATAATATATCGTTTTCACAATCAACTTACTCTCCCTGTAGCAGAAAAACGATCCGAGACGAATTTAAGCATGTTTGTAGGTAAGTTTCGTTCATGACGCTATTGGAATAACGACCCAGTGACCAAAAGAGTTCCTTTGCTGCTTTTCCCGAGCTGCTTTTTCCGTACGCGTAGCGTGCGGTAAAAGCCACATTTTGGCCAGGTCTTGCATAATAGTACATTACGATACAAGTGCAGAGAACAGGAAATTCGCAACGAGTGGTGATAAATTCAAACACGACCGAAGAGAGTGTTTTAAATCGACACGAGTTGCGAATTACCTATTCGCACGTGTATCGTACAACGTTTTACAGTACATATGGCTCTTTAAAGTTTCGACACATGCACGTAATCTGCTGATTACCGCACTCGTGCGGTAAAAAAACACCATAAGTACTGTAAATCTCGTTAAGATTAGCAGGATTAATCCCTTGACAAGCAGTAATGGGTAAATTTCAATCTACGAGAATGGCGGCATGATTCCAGAGGGTATTTTATTCATAAGTATTGAATTAGAACTAGTTTTGTATTATTGCCAGCTTGCACCAAACTTAACATTAGTGAAATAAGTTCAACACTATTAAAAACCGGTCAAGTGCGTGACGTACCACGCACAAAGAAGGGTTCCGTACCGACACCTCCTAATCTACATTTAAAACCACTATACAATACATTTAATCACAAAAGGTCGTATCTTCATAGGAAACTTACGGCACTTACACCCTTTTGTTTTGGCAAGACAGTTTTTCAGCAATAACTCAAAAACCGTTTAACCTATCTTATTCACGCCAAAAATCGTTGAAAGGATTTATGAATGAAATTCATCTTGATTTTCTTCAGAATTTTAAACTTCATAGTTTGGAAATTAGAGAGGGGAGGGGACACACTGTAACAGAACGACATCCCTCAGCCCATGAAAGCTTCTAAGCTTCGGGAAAATCGGGAAAGCTTATTTATTTTCTTGAATTTTCATTATCGATGAAGGTTTTCATGGTAAAAGTTAACGGGCTTTAAATTAAGTTTTAATAGGTTCGATTGTTTACTATTTCTTCATAAAATCTTCCAAGTTTTAATGTATTTTTATTGTATTTCAGAATAGTATTATCAATATAATTATTAGAATAGCTTTAACAAAGTTTTGTTAATGTTATTTAAGCCAGGCAGGGCCATCTAGCGACAAGTTGCTTAACTGACAAGAGATAATAATCCAACCGTGTCAAAAGTACGTCATTTGGTAGGTCCAGTAGCGATATCTGTAGCCATCTGAATTTATACGGGTAGTTGTGAGCACATAATTCACAGCGCTAAAGTTGAAGTAAAAATGACCTCACCTTAGGCGAACCAGTGTAGGTCTGACCTCCGACTACGAGTTGTTAGTACGGATCTCGGTGTCAAGATATACTAGGAGTGAGCTGTGAGTCTCGCTGATGGAAGTTATTAATTGAATAGCAATAGCTGCCGAGCCGGCTTGAGCGGGTAGACTCGCGCCTGACTTTATGATTACCCAACTAAAATGAAATTTATGATAAAGTAAGCAATTGTTTCTGCATAGGTGACTTTTTATTTTAGTGAGGTTTTAAAAGGAATAGCGAGAGTGGAGGTGTCTGGTGTCGAGTAGGAGAACTTGCGAGTTTTGTCAACCAATAGTATTTCAGATTTAGGTTGAAAACCAATGAGAATCGTTCCCTCCAAATTTACGTAAAAACATAGTGATCGCGTGATATTGGTGGCGCGGATGACCGGTTGAGGAGGATATATAAGGAGATTCACAACGGTTTTAGGGGACCTTTTGCCTTCACCAGAGCAACGAGAAACAGTAGTCTTGGTGCTTCAGGAGTGTCTTTATGTGAGTTGTTTAAAGTGTCTAGGCTAATTAAAGTATCTAGGATTCTTGTAGGGTTTTCATTATGTTAGGATATTTAGGATGTGTGTGAATAATCCTTTCTGTTCACAGGGATTTCTTTGTCAGCGAGTGTCTTAAAATCTCGTATAGCAAATATTGGTGATATATTAAAGTGTTCCGTTATTTGACTAGATAAACCACAAACGTAAGTCCGTTTTCCTCTCTTAATTTTGTTTTATTGAAGTGAGACGTTATTTAGGTATTGCTAATCCAAGAATCGGGCCATATTTGTCAGTCCGGAGATTAATATGGCTAATTCATGCATATTTATCTCGCCAGAGTCCCTCTGGATTTAGGTATGTATGATGATTCAAGATTAGCATATCACATTGCCGTAAATGAATGGTAATATAATTTCAGTTTATTCTTTTATCCATTAAAAATGCATTTTATGCTATCGAGTGTCGTATTAGCTTATTTAGCAACTGCGTTATCCATATATTTGCTATATGAGAGGTACATCGGTGACGTTTGATTACTACCTGATTTAATAAATAAATTGTCTTTTATTCGACCTACATTTATTGTGCATGCTAATTATTTACCAAATTATGGTGGCGGATTTGTGTGTACTATTTCCTTTATTGACATCCGTAGGTGCTATTCATACAAGCTGGTATTACCGAATCTTATCTTAACTATTATGCCTTGATCATAGATCATAAATTATTTATACTGTTTATACAATGACGGTAGCAAACAGGCTTACGTCTTGCCTGATGGTAAGCAGACACGATTGTCTGTAGGATAGGTGCTTGCGATTCCAGAGGAATCACGGGCGCGTTACAGACTCTTTACTGACTTGAGGATTGTAGGATATCTTTATAGGATAGAATTTTAATAATGAGTGTGTAATGTTCATGTTGATTATAGTATCGAATCAGTGTTATTTTAATGTTGCGAGATTTATTAATTCTTTGATGTGTTTTGGGCGCATAATTTTATAATGTAATACGTAGCACCTGATTTACATTTCGTGATATACTTACAGTGGTTATGCGTTTCGTATTGAATTAATATCACCTTTAAAATATTTGGGTGATTTATGTGTCTAGTCGTATTTTGTTTCTATAACCTGGCTTGAACTTTTATACACGATAAATATAACTATTAATATCCAACGCATTCATTACGAATTCTTGAGTAGGTTTTGTATATTTTTATAGGTTTTGCGGTTATCATTGGTTTTGCATTATTAGTGTAGGGTATTTATTGGTTGTGTTAATGTAGGTAGTTAAATAAGTAGGGTTCAATTAGTGTTTAACATTCAATTGATTATTACATCTAGTAGATTTCTATGCCATAGTTCGGGCGTTTGGAAGGTTTTGCGAAATCAAACCTTTTTAAGAGAAGGATAGCGTGCCAGCCACATCACTGATACTCAGAAGATACCATGTGGATAATCGATGACCAGATCCAGGCCACCATCAATCTACCTGCTGTGCCATGACAATGTGACATCCGCCAAGCATCCACCAAACGCTATATCCAACGGCGTTCCTGCGCACATTACCATATGTTACCAGAAGTTTCCAGCGCTGCGAACAACTGACTACCATTGAAGACCATCGCAAACTACACCTGTACCATGACGATCTGCCATACCTCCAATGCTCAACCTGTGAGGGAGTTCCTGAACACCATACCATTCTATCTCTGGGTTATCAGCCAAAATGTTGTCATTGCGTTGTGTGATCAGATTTTATTATTTACTTACAGCCAATTTCTTGTGCGATCTTGGTTTATTTATCTTTTGATAGAACTTGTTTCCGATTGCAAATCTGTCTACTACGCAATTAATATTACGTCAATATCTTCATCATTATTCTGATGTTATTACTCAATCTATGATACTTATTTATGTTTTCTGGCGATTTAAATATCATAAATAATGTTGTTTTTACAACAGGCCTAAACCATATTTCACGTACGACAAATGTCTTGAGTGATCTTGACTTATTTACCTTGATGGAATTTCATTTCCAATTACAGCATAGTCTGTCATTTACGTAACTCTTATTTCGTCAATATTGTCATCGTTATGACGTCACCCTATACGTATATACATATCTATACTTACTCGTGTTACGAGTAGATACTGTTCTAGTATTCTACATCTATTTAACAACTGACATATTTTACTAACAATTGTATTGTTGGAACTGGCCGAAATGGATTTTATCTGTGGCTATTTCTAGCAATGAGGTAACGTCACAGCCTGGACTGCCAATCGTTTGATACGATTATGTGTGGTTTGTTCCAGTCTATGACGAGAGGTTTTGGTTGTACATGTAGTACCCAAATATACCTAATAATAACTATTTTGCTAAAAAACGGTTTTCCTCCAGATCGACGAAATACGGTCATCAATGGGTGTTAGGGACGGTCTTTACAGATTCTTAACGACAGGCTTTCTTCTTTGGACTGAATCCACGGGACGGGCTTTGAAAAGGGCTGCTGACCCGGTTAGGTGCCGGATTCTATTACTGCTTGTCGGAATCTTTGATTCATACAAGACACTATAGATCCGTCCAGACGAGAAATCTGTATTGCCGTTTGCTGAAACTGATCATTAAAGACCCCAATATATATGTACCCTTATATACTCTACTATATGGGCGAGATGGGATGTGAAAGTTCAATGGCGATACAGGTTATTGAAGACTCGAGCAAAACTCCTTGCTGTCGTGAGAACGCTGGTCAATGCTGAGGTCTTGCGGTTGCATAACTCAGTAGTGATACTCGTACTTAGCTTATGGGATGACTGTATGATTCGATTTGGACACTAAACCGAATAGTAACAGCTTTGTTTTGTTTTCACGATATTTGGGTACGAGGTATATGATCTGTTTGACGTCCCTTGCTGGACGTAGGCCTCCCTCGCAGAGTGCCATACTAATATATTTATATTTCAGCTGATCTGTGGATCATAGTAGTATATACTACTTATGCTTTATGCATTTATTCCAACTGGCTTCTAATTTAGATCACAGTTTACTTTGCCTATGCTTTTATGCATTATAAAATGGCTGGTCTCATAATATTATGGGCTACGCTCTTATTATTACCATGTACATGTTCATTCATCAGGCACTATTGTCACATAACTCTCATAGTCTCGGTCATGTGCCTTGTGCCTGTACCACCTGCGAGGATACCCTGATTGCTCGTGTTAGGTGTTAGGTAGGGACATATCCAAGCGGCTAGCTTGAGGCTCAGGTTCCTTCGCGAGACTTCTGCCTCGACATAGTTGCCTCATCATGTCCAGAAATGGCTTGGTGGTTTATATGACTTATGCATGGTACTTTTATGAGAACTGTGGCTTTATGGTTGCGTGCAATCAGCTATTTTATATTTACAATGTTCTCATATCTTTTAGATTGAGATTTACGCCATATTTGGTAAGAAGCCAGACTTTACCTGTTATATCCTATTTTGTAGGAAACATTAATGCTATCTCGACATGAATTACCTACGTTTATCTGCTACCACGTTTAACTATATATGCTACAATAACTTAATTTGCTCCATTAACTATTTTCTATCATTTTTTCTAAACACTTAATCTTCTAGGTACTACATGACTACTTCGGATCATTTATACTTGCCTTCATTTAATTCCAAGCAATTTGTTTAAGCCTTTACTGATCACACAGCCAACGACGGTATTTAAATAGTAGGCTAGATTCTACACTTGTTCTGGTTCATATAGCATTGTTGATAATTTAAAAATACTTCTTAAGAGTGTTGTTTTATTGCTTTTATTATTCTCATAATAATGTTTTAATCTCTAGTATCTTTGTTATAGGTTACATAATATTGTGTTCATGGTTAGTAATTGATTATTCATAGGATATTATAGGATATTGTTGTTATTCGTTTAGGCAAGCTTATCCTAATTTTAGGTTTATGTTGTAATATTGTTTAAACATTGTCCAATTCTCAATTGTTTATACATTTCTCACACCTCAGTGAACTATGGCTACTACGGTTTATAACGAGGTCTTAAATATGTTACTAGATGATCATGCCATTAATCTTTCAATTATTAGTGTTTCTTATGATATTGTAATTAACAAGAATTACTCATAATTTATGTAAATTTGTCTGTTATTATGTTAATTGTATTAGCTTTATGGCAACAAGGGTTTTTGTGTGTCCGCTTGTTTTCCCTTGTCTAGGTTGGCCTAGTAATCAAGCGGATGTCTAATAAAGTTCTCCCCGGACTTTAAATTTTTGTTTGATTTATTTTCTTTCCCTATAGTAGGAACCCTATCATTTAGATCTGAGAAACTTTAATAAAAGCTTCAGAGCTTCAGTAGGTATTAGCAACTTGAGGAAAATTCTGGTTTTCAGATTTTCTGGTAAAGTAAGTATAAAGCTTTAGGTATACTTTAGGAACTTTAGGGAAATTTTAGTTAGGCTTTCTTTGGATAGACTTTCCTTGATTTTCCATAAGTTTTCATTAAAGTTCTCCCCTTAGGGGTTGTTACAACACTTTTTAGGGGACATATTTTTTTTGCAATTTCACATCATATTTCTATAGCGGTTTATAACATACACCTTCACACCAAATTTCATATTGTAGTGGTCATAGTCTCCGAGTAAATCGGCTGTGACATACGGACAGACATGACGAATCTATAAGGGTTCCGTTTCTGCCATTTTGGCTACGGAACCCTAAAAACCGGGGTCCTGATCCGGAGTTATCAGAAAACCTAAAAAATACATATATAATTCCGTAGAAGCCTTTTATTCCTACTCGTCTACAAACGATCCTACATAATACACTAGTTCTGTGCATTTTATCTACTAAATCTTAATTGAATGAGTGAACCTCTTAACAAGTAAAAGGCCTCTCTCAATTTGCGTCATTGTTATCTGTTTTGAGCTTCTGTGTGCCAGTTGTTTGGGATTTGTTTTTTAATATCGTCGATCCATCTTGACTGTGGCCGACCGCGACTTCGCTTCCCTATTGAACACTTTCGGATGTACGGAATACCGTTAGTCCTATCTCCATTCCATCCTTTTGAAAAAGGAAAACATTCGTATGTACACTCAGCATCAAAAATAGCAACACATTTGAGAATTTTAAAAGTCTTTATCACAAGGGAATAGAGCTTAGCTTTTGACACCTTCATATCCGTAGCTTCTTTTGATGTTGACTGTACATCTGTGAAGAAATTAAAAAAGCTTTATGTGAAGCCTAGGGCAGCGTGGGGACTACTGCCCCTTCCCTCTCTTCTATATCAGCCTGTGCCCAGCAGTGGAAGTATATCGTTCGCCGATAATAATGAGATAAAAAGAACAAGATTCTAAGCCTACATGTCGCTCATGCCTTCCTAAAGTTGCTCGCCCATCGGCGTTAAAAAACAAACATCAATATCCAACCGTATTTAATGTTTCTTCACGCCTTTTCCCCCTCACTGGTGAAAGCCTGCAATAAACATTGTAAGTAGCGCGGGGTCGAAAAAGTAGTCGAACAAAGGCTCTGCTGACTTAATTAAAAAAGGTACGAGTACGCGTCGGGCCTGTGAAGAGCTTTTTTTTCATTTTCATTAAAATAGTAAGTTCATTTTCATACGCATATATCGTCATCATCATTATACCTGTGTCAGTCTACTGCTGGACGTAGGCATCTCTCATGGGTCGCTACTGAACTCGATCATCAGCTCTATATCCCTCCAAACCCTGCCTTACGAATATCATTGCCCCACTTAGTTACAGGGCAACCTACACTACGTTTGCCGACACGTGGCCTCCACTCAAGAACCAGTAGGGCCCAACGGCCATCGGTTCACGTATGTATTCAGTACAAAACTACAAAGTCTATTCCAATTTAATGACGCTTAGTCGAATAGACTCATGAAAGGGAGACGAGTGCTCGAAAGTTCATCGTCTCTGATTACCTTGTCCTTACCGGATTAACATATCAGATTAATATTAATTGGGTTCGACTATGAAAACCATTTTATTAAAGCCACGCTCGAATACATACCTATAGTGTAAACGTTATCTTTTGTTTTCATAATCCTAAATTAAATTAGGACATCATTAAAAACTTGAAAATTGTTATTAGGCGCATAAAATTAGCGAAATCTGGACATAATTCGATAACTGTAATTTTCTCGTTCTATCTATGATTTAAAGTATTGTTAGTTAAACTTAAAATTAAAAGAATTAAACATTTTAAGGCTCCGCGTCAATGTTAACACTTTTGATGTAGTTATGTGCACAGAGAAGCCGTTTAATTTTTAATAATTTATCACCATATTGCAGATCTCTAAAGTCACAAATATGGGTAATTATTGGAAAACCAAATACACATGCACGTCAAAAGTGTTTAATTGATGCCGTCAACATTTTATTAGTACTATATGAAACGTATTAAACAAAAAATATCCACGATAATTGATTAAATGATATTTTTTCTTATCATACCTAATACAGACCCTTTTACATAGTTATTTATAATGGCTTCCTTACAAAATCCAAAACGTGTTAAAAAAATTATTTTTTTGTTTTTTTAACATTGACGCGGAGCCTTAAAATGTATAACTCTTTTTATTTTAATCATAACTAACAATACTTTAAATCGTAGAAAGAAAATTACAGTTATCGAATTATGTCCAGGTTTTGCTAATTTTATGCGCCTATATTTGATTTAGTGCGGCCTCTATAACAATAAGAAAGATTAAACAAGAATCAATCAAGTGGGGCGAAATAAAAAAGTGGAGGGTTTAATTGAAAATTTGCCGATTGATTACTTAGTCTTAAAAGACTGAACGAACTCTTGAGTCTTGATGTGAGGAATAATCGCATAATGACACATTTTGTCTCCGCATAATGACGCATACGCAAATTGACACTCACGTATAATGACTCTCACGCGAAATAACTCTCACGCGAAATGACTCTAACCCAAAACGACGCATCATTCAGTGATCAATTCGCTAAACGAAAGACACGCAAAAACACACTCACGCAAAATGACACTCAAGCACTTATTCATTATTAAATAAAAAAAAGCCCCAAACCAATAAAGTACTACTTACTGGACTCCGGGTACCATATAACGATATAATATATCTGTCCTTAGCAAAAGGGTCTTTATGGTAGCAGTATAATTCCTGTATCTAATTTTCTTTTCGGCAGAATACGTTACAAAATATAAGTACGTTACTAAACGTGAATAAACCAAATAGGTAAGTACCTACCTAATCTAGGACGGGAAGTAACCCAAATAAATGTTGGGCAAACAGTTTCAGAGTCTACATAACAGAATGTGCCGTTTCGCGTATATGTCGAATTGCGTAAAGTTGTTGCAAATGTTTAATGTAGCATTTTGCGTAAATGCCATTTTGATGTAAGTGGCGTTTTGCGTATATGTCTTTTCGCGAATGTTGCGTTTCGCGTATATTTTAATTTGCGTATATGTCAATTTGCGTACATATCTCATTATGCGTGTAATTCAATTTAAAAATGATTATAGATACTCAATTGACAGCATTTCATTATTAAGTAGGCTTTTTTCGATGTAGTTAAATGGGTAGAGGATGGAAAAAATTATATGAAACCACACAGAAGTCTAGTATCAAGGTGGATTTTACCTACTAAACAAAGTGTAAGTAGTGATATTCTTTTTATGCATTGTGACGGTAACAATTCTGCCTTGTTACGTCATATAGACGGTGGTTTTGTACTACTTAAATTTAAAATGTTGTCAATAATAAACCAAAATCAGATACTTTGCTGAGTTCCAAAACATATTATAAATGTGAAAATAGTTACACGTCCGTTTTACTTTTTTTTAATCATTTGGCTGTCTCTGCATCTTGTCTGCTGCTAACTATGGTAAGTAGCAATTGGATCACGGATCAGAATATAACCATCGTACTTACTTGGTGAAGCGCAGCCGAGCTTCCCGTATTTTGCTACTTTCCAGGGAGCATTCTGACGTATTCTAGATTACCTTGCTAAAATTATCGGTATACTGTCAATATTAAAAGACGGCAGCATAGGCGCACTCGTTTTTTAACCGACTTCAAGATTTCAAAAGAGGAGGTTATCAATTCGGTTGTATGTCTTTTTTTTTTAATGTTTGTTACTCCATAACTCCGTCATTTCTTAACCGATTTGAAAAATTCTTTTTTTGATTGTATGTATATATATCCAAGTTAGTCCCGTTTTTGTCAAAAGGCAGTTCGAATGATAGGATCCATGAGGAATTGAAGGAACTCCTCAAATCTTTAAGGCAAACATATAGTGATTTTTGTGTTTTTATCAACAAGTCAAGCATTTGCATCCAAAAATGTGACATTGGATGAAGTGGAACTGCTGATGATGATCAGAACAGAACTCTTCAACGACGAAAAGTTCACGTTTGGCGATTTGTCCTCCTAGCTGTGTTTGTTAAGCAAGTTCTATTTTCACGATTAATTTTTGTCATGCTCGAGTTCTGATGATGGGATCCATGAGGAATTGAGGGAACTCCTCAAATCTTAAAGGCAAACATATAGTGATTTTTGTGTTTTTATCAACAAATCGAGCATTATCATACAAAAATGTGATATTTGATGAAATGGAACTGCTGATCAGAACAGAACTCTTCAACGACGAAAAGTTCACGTTTGGTGATTTGTCCTTCTAGTTATGTTTGTAACGCAAGTTCTATTTTCACGATTGATTTTTGTCATGCTCGAGTTCTGATGATGGGGGATCCATTAGGAATCGAGGAAACTCCTCAAATGTGAAAGGCACACAAATAGTGATTTTAGTATTTTCATGAACTAATCAAGCATTTTCATTCAAAAAAGTGACATTTGATGAAGTGGAACTGCTGATGATGATCAGAACGAAACTCTTCAACGACGCGTAGTTCACGTTTGGCGATTTGTTCTCTTCGTTTTGTTTGTCAAGCAAGCAAGGTTTTTCCATGATTTCATGAGGAATTGAGGGTACTTAGTCTTCTACCATTATAAACATACTTTTAGCCATTTTTGTATTTTATTGTATGAAATCTAAGAGTGCACCATCTAAGATTAATAATCTTTCACCGGACTCCCCCATTGAAGTCGGTTTTTTTTTCTTAAAAATTATTTGTTATTTAGACGCTCAGTAGACTATCTGTACTGATTCGGCTAACAGTTTACTTTGACAGCTGGCATGTGACTCATATCGCAGCGACCCCACACTACCAACTGTAGAAGTATCCAAAATTAAAAAATAATTAACAGGATACCCAATTTACTCTTCACATACATTATAATACCACCGGGGGATGGGCAGCAGCATCCCTGGAGTGCGGTGGAGACACTGCGATCGCCAACCCGCATGCCGATTATGGCATTTACCCCCCAAGCTCGGGGGAGGCCTTTATATGCGTAGCTACTTTTGATGCTGACTGTACCAATTCGTATTTTAATCGTATACTCGTTTTCACACGTGCCCAGGTCACATGTCACATCGAGCATGAGAACCACTTTGAAATGCAACTGAGATGCGTAAGTGTTTAACCGAATTGAAACCAAAGAGGCAAGTAACAATAGAAATAGATATAACATTAGTTAACAGTGGGTTGCACTAACTTATGATTACAGAACTCCGAACTTCGAAAATCGAACTTCGTATCGTGCCGTCGCTTTCCGTCATATAGTGTATAACACGAGAGGGGGACGGCACGACACGAAGTTCGATTTTTGAAGTTCGGAGTAGAGGTCGTTCCTTAGAAACTTAAAAAAATCAATACAATCAGAATTTAACGAACTTCGCTTAAGATTGCAGATGATTTGGTGCAACCCACACTCAAAATTAAGAAATGGAAGTCCTCACTTGAAATAAGCGATGTCGAAGAGACAGCAGTGGCCTACGACAGTGATGACGTCTCGAAACATATCAGAACAGTTGTACTTCTTTGATCGCCATCGGCACTTCACCAAGGTGACGCTACAAGGTTTCTTCAACTGTCAACAAATGAAATTGGTTTGAAATATCTGGATTAGTGTGTGTGTGTGTTTTTTTTACTCCGGATAGGTTTGCGCTTGACCACAAATCACCTGGTGGTAAGCGATATTGTGGTCTAGGATGGAGCGCGCTTACCTAGTAAAAACCGGTTCACTCTCGTCTTGAAGACCGTAAGGTTGTAGTTTTCAGGGAACAAGGATTCCGGCAAGGAGTTCCACAACTTGGCTGTTCTCACAATAAAAGAGGAAGCGAAACGCTTCGTGCGAGTTTTTGGAACTGCCACCCTTTTTTATTTTTCTATTTACGTGTGAGTGCTTGGATTTTTGTTCCCACACCACGTGCAGTATGCTATCATACATATACCTAATCAAATCAGTCAATATATTGGATCGATGGCTGTTTAAGACATTTGATTTGTCTGGAATAATAGTAATACGGAAAAGATATTAAATATGACGACCTGTTTAGCCTAGTTGGTAGTGACTCTGCCTCCGAAGCTAGAGGTCCCGGGTTCGAATCCCGGCCAGGGCATTTATTTGTGCATTTTTCACGGATATTTGTTCTTGGGTCTTGGATGTTTTCTATGTATTTAAGTATGTATATATCTATATAAGTATGTATATCGTCGTCTAGTACCCATAGTACAAGCTTTGCTTAGTTTGGGACTAGGTCGATTTGTGTGAGATTGTCCCCCAATATTATATTAATATCTCCGCATATCTTCTTACAATATAAGTAACAAGAAATAAAATACACTTAAATACAATCAAGATAAATTTAATTAAATTCCCGTTACAATTTTACCTTTAGACACACAAACACAATGCATAAAGTGTGTTAATTTCTATGGGCCTTCGATAATTAATGAGAATCAAATTGCAATCATCATTTTAGGCGACAAACGAGCTTACATGGACGAAGTTGATGGCAAAAGCTAGTTATATTAGATTTGTGAATTCTCTCCGCCAGAATTTTCTTTTTGAACCTTATTGGTTTCGTTAATTTCATTTTTATACTCCAGTGTTGTAATCTGTAAATTTCATGACTGACAACAGTATTAAAGCGATGAACTTTTCATACCAATGCAAGACTGTACCATAGAATAAATACATTACTACAGAGGCCGGAACGAAAGGGGTCGCCGGCCGAAGACATATAAATGGCCGAGCGAGGCAAAGGCCGGTTAGGTCTGAGGCGGGCAACCCCAAATTTCCCGCCGAGGTATGTGTAGTGCTTCTCTCAAATATGCAATGAAATAAACAACAAAAGAATCAAAGTTTTATTTTTGATACGCATAGTGGCAGAATGTCATGATGCCTGTAGCACAAATTTATGTGGAATGGAAATTAAAAAAGAGGACTTAGCCGGCCTAGTCCTGCAAGATTTGTACCTCTTGTCCTAGCCGCAGCTTAAACGTCATACTTCGCAGCCTATTATAAGGAACATAACATCAACATTTCATTGCATGTTTGAGAAAAAATCATTATACATATGACTGCTGGGACATAATTGTGGATTTCCACACATTATTAACTCACAACTGTTATGTATTTTTATGTTCAAAAGAGGCACGTCTCAATGTCCTTATTCAGCGACCATTTCGATTTTTAATTTAAATTAAAAAAAATCCTGGACCGTTACATAATTATGTCTAAAAAATTTCGAGTGTTTAAAAACAAAACTTACTACGTTCGTTTTGTTTCAGAGACTCTCAAATTTCAAGAACCCTTATATATAAAAAAATCGCATATGTATTTTGGGATGCTATTTATTATTTTTGGAAGCAAATAAAGGTCTCTACTCATGCAAAAAAAATGTAACTGTTTTTCAAAAAATATGTAACAAAGCGTAAACTCATATCGATCGAAAGCATATTACAAGTATAGCACACACGACTACATGAATGATAAAACATCGTGAGATTAATTGAATATTTATGAATTAACTATTTATAATGACGATGAAAGACTTACATACAAAGAAAACATCCATAACTACGGAATAAATATTTGTGCACATCTTATACCCCCGGGACCCGGGTGTGTCCTAAAATTACGACCAAGAACACCTTGGGATGGGCAGCAGCATCAATTGGAGTGCGGTGGAGATACTGTGATCGCCAACCCACATGCCAAGCGTGGCGATTATGGCATTTACCCCCCATTAAATTGGGGGAGGCTTATGTCCAGCAGTGGATCTCCTTGGGCTGATATGGTGGTAGTGGTGGTGGCTCATCTTATAAATACCATGCTCTTACCGGGATTCACACCCGGGAACACCAACTCTATAAGCAGGCGGTGGTGACTATCAAGTAGGTAAAGTTGGTCAAGAAATATTTCTTCAAATCTCAGTTTAGTTAAAATTCAGCTGCAAGATTGGACCCGCACACAGATACTGACATAAAATTAAAGTTAAATAAAAGCTTGTAAAAAAGGCGGGTTATACCACATCTATCAGAACATCCACAGTGAAACCAATATCTTGCAGCAGTGAATGCATTTTTCTTATGTGTGGTTGTGGCACGTAGGTGGTTTTATGCATGTCCAAGAAACTATCAAAGAATTGATCAATGTCACTGCGCTGGTAGCCTCGGCTGCTCCTAAAACAATATTATTTTTATTATTGATTGAATAAATTCAATTAAAATTTTATAACTATCATAAAATGTTACATTTTGGGTATGTAAATACTTTTCTGCGTACGGACTTGTTTATCATATAAATCAACGTTACCTGACGGACCCAGCAATTAATAAACTTGTTTGTTGTATAAGAACAGATTTAATTTTACCATTGGATTAAATTAACTGTTTGACGGCCGCTTTCTACCATCGCACCCCTCGCCGTTGGGAATGATTTATCTTCACACCTTAGACCCTAAGGTTTTCCCGCGGAACTATAGAATGAGGTTCTTCAAGAAAGGAGGGTATACATTTTTAAAGGCTCGGCAACATGCTTGTAATAACCCTAGAGTTGCAGGCGACCATAGGCTGAAGGTGACCGCTTACCATTAGGCGGGCTGTACTTTTTTTGCCACCGACGTGGTATATTTTTTTTTTAATGGAAATGACGGTAGGTTACCACCGGTTACTTCGGAATTTTATCAGTGCGGGTACTGTCAGCTGTGGGTGTCATGTTAGTACCAATTATTAACTAAATTAAGTGCCTACATTTAAATGAGTTGCGATGTGCGATGCGAATGCAGTACTGCGCCGCTTCCACCCATAATATGACGCCGCACAACCGCGGCGTGTTCGCTGTGTGACCGCGGTGAGCACGCTCACTGATTGGCGTCACTCGCTAATTGCTAGTTTGACAAGGCCCTTAAACTGGTTCAGGCATCTCTAAGGACTTTTTGTACGGTTTCGTAGTAAACAAAGAACTATGATATAGTTTCGCTATTACTGTCTCTCTAAAAATGACGTTTTGCTGTGCCCTACTTCTCCTGTGGTACTAGTTGGGGATGTCTTATAAATGTCCAATACATTTACAAGACATTATTATATTGTTATAAATACTCGTACTTACAGTATATGAGATATGTTTTGCGCATTGGGTCCGTATACTGGCAGTGGCTCGCAAATCATCACCGCCGGGAAAGGAATATGCTCACTCCTGTAGTACGTTGACTCCACCTAAAATAGGGCATTGATAGTTCAAAATTGCTCTTTACAAAATAACTTTCTCGAATTCATATAACCTGGACCTTTTTAAGGCACGAGAGAATAGGCATCTTCTGGGTGAGCTCGCTTGATCGTCGGCCTTATCTTTGCCCCTGGCTAGATGCTGGCCAAGATCAATCCCATTTTTAACTAAAAAAAACTATGTTCCTTACCCGTTCCACTCTTCTTCATCATTATTTAGAAGCCTTTTTACGTTGAGAAATACACTTAAGTACGTTTCCCGTCAAATTTTGTTCAATGTAATTTGTCAAATTTTGTCAGTTTCCGTCAGTCAGTTAATATTATAAAAACGGGTGAGGTGAGAGGTGAGGATATGTCAGTTTGTGAATAACACCCCAGGATGCGTATGGCGGACTATTCAGCTAGAACGTACTGCCCAAATTTTTCGTGAAATATCACATCAATTTTTTAAAGTTTGTTTCATACAACAAGAACATAAACTAGTTTTTTGAAGATTTAAAATTTGTATACAAATTTCGGTGCAGTCGCTGAATATATATTTATTATAAAACTTTAAACGAGAGAGAGAGGGGTAATGACCCCTGCTCTGGGTCGTGGCTGGTCCAACAGGTCTCCATTGCTGAGCAGCGTGGAAACGCTGCGAGCATTTTGGGGACCTTTAGATCGGGCACGACACAGAGTGGGGTATAGTCAATTTTTTTTGTCTTGTTTTATTATTATTGTTTCTAGTATTTAGTTAACTGATGTTTCTTTTCTTTTTGTGTTCGTTGTTTTATTTATTATATTGGAAATATTTGAATTACTATGAAACTTTAAACTGTCGCGCTTTGTGCACATTCTTAAAATATTCGTACACAGGTCGCACCGTTACAAGGTGGAATGCAGTTGTGGAAATGTTTATATTGGCCAAGCGTGCAGGTGAGGATGTAGGAACACATAGCGGCAGTCAAGAATTGCCAAATAAATAAATCCGCTATAGCCGAACACATCATAACGACTGGATCTAATCACTGGATTGAATTACATAAACCGAAAGTTCTCTCCACCGAACGCCATTATTATCCACGGTTGGTACGAGAAGCGATAGAAATCAAGAAACACCCGAAGAATTTCCATAGGGAGGACGGTTTGACGGTTTCGCACTGCTTCGGTCTGGAATACCCCTTCCGGCGTCTGTATTTCCAGAAGCATATGACCTCGATGTCTTCAAGGTAAGAGTGAATAGGCATCTTCTGGGTGAGCGTGTTCCATCTTAGACTTTGTCTTAACTTTCCATCAGGGTAGACTAAGGTCAAACGCAATCTCACTTACAATTAAAAAAAACTATCGGCAACTTGGAGACCAGTGATACAGAATCTAAAATCTCGGGATAAATCTTCGGATTTGTGCGCGAATACTGTGAGTGTTGTGTGTCGTGCCCTAGACTATTAGTAGCCTAATGTGCGGGTAGAAAACTTTTTCATTTCTACCCTTCATTTTTATAAACAATTGTGAGGTAGTTAAATGTTGTGTATCCATATCTCCGTTGACAACTTGCTGGGACGTCAGTCTGCCGTGACCATGACTGGTGCAATCCGTGTTGAAACGTAGGTGATTACGGTAAATAAATAAATTTCGTTTTTGACCCGTATAAGAATATTTAAAGAATGTATATATTTATTGGCCTTCATATGACTACAATAGTTTGCATGTTATGCAGAATACTAATTATGTAATTTTAGTTATATACTACATTATTGCCCTTGCAGTATATATTGTGAGTTCAGTAATGTGTGCATTATTGTGCGCATTTGGATGAGTCAATTTTTTTCCCTTTTTACAACGACGTACATACTTTCTTTAACAATACTTGTATCTTTGCCCTAGACTGTACTATTGATAAACTCATATTCAAATTCGTTTATTCAAATAGGCCTCCAGACAGCAATTATTGCTGTCTGGAGGCCTATTTGAATAAAATTATTTTGCAAGTCATAGGTAACTGATTTTACCTTTATACTCGTTTAATAGCACGGATATTTGTTCTTGGGTCTTGGATGTTTTCTATGTTATCAAGTATGTATTTATCTATATAAGTATGTATATCGTCGTCTAGTACCCATAGTACAAGCTTGGGACTAGGTCGATTTGTGTAAGATTGTCCTCCAATATTTTCTTTTTTTAATATTTGGTTTAGTTACAGTTGGCGGTGATACCAGATGGCGGTCATGCAGAAGCTTTCAGACATATTTAATAAATAAATAATAGGACAATTGTACACAAATCGAACTAGTCCCTTAGTAAGCTCAATAAGGGTGCTAGAGCTATGGTACGTAAACCCGTTTCCATCACCCGTTCGGTATGCTATGTGGACCAATGAATATGATTGGTGGATCCAAACGCATCCATAGCAACGTAGCATAGCACATCTCTGGTGGAAAGGGACCCTAAGGCTTTTGTTACGGGTTAGCCAGGATGATGATATATTTAATAGGTACATACGGAAATACATAGAAAACATCTAACTCTCAGATGTTTGGTCACTACAGAAACGAATGTCCTTACCGGGATTTGAACCCGGAACCTCTAACTTCGTAGGCAGTGTCACTACCGGGCTAAACAGGCCGACAACGGTCTTTGGTTGGCTAATTGCACAAGAAAATCTCCACTATGTAACGGCAAATAGAAAATGTATAAAAAAAAGAGCACGGTAATTTTTTCTTTATTAGGATCAAGATCGCTCATGACTAATATAAGCAAGAAAAACCAAAAATAAAAACGCTTGAAAAACTCTGACAGTAATTACCACAGTGACAGTTGGGTCGATGTTGTACTTCTGCCAGATCATATGGCTAAGCGAGCACCACAGGGCGATCCCAGCGGCCATGATGGCCCCCCAGGCGAAGCGGGCGCCTCGCCCGCGGGTCAGGTAGTGCGTGCCATGGAGAGTGCTGTGCTCGCAAAATTCACTTATCTTCCTCGACAGTATTCGCCTGAGGCGCATTTTCAGCTGAAATAAAATCGTATTACGTATCAAAAGATATCTAAACTTGACAATAAAGGCACCATAGTGAACTACTCAGCAGAATAATAAACCCCTGATCCCTACCGCGCGCGCGGGTGTACACGTATGTGATCCGCATAAGGAAACACAGCTCCCGCCGCCTACGTATACAGGGTGATTCGGGAGACGTGAGCAAGATCAACACTACAGATTCAGTAGATCATAAGCTACTGCTTCATGCCACTATTAGTGAAATTAACGTACATTTATCTTTGGTGTTGAAAACAAAATGTTTTAAGTTATTTTTGAAATTCATGGTCACTCTACAATCAGA
The DNA here is from genome assembly GCA_905163555.1 of Notocelia uddmanniana. NCBI lineage: Eukaryota > Metazoa > Arthropoda > Insecta > Lepidoptera > Tortricidae > Notocelia > Notocelia uddmanniana. Next base: position 30,123,993 of record LR991058.1, on the reverse strand, counting down.
ATACTTCAGTCAAGTGATACGTGTCAAATTGAATGTAATCCGAGTCGGATTACTTTTGAAATATCGTATCTTATTCAATGTGACAATTTACTTTCTTCGTAATCAAAGTGCTGTCATAACAGTTAGAGGTTTTATCATCTTTATAAACCAGTTGTTGTAGGGTGACCATGATTGTAAAGAATTAAACTTTAACTTAAAAAAAAAAATACAGAAAAAGGATGGGTGTTTCACTTAAATACAACGGTGAACGATTCATTACCATTTACTTATACTATGTATATAGTGATGGTCCTGCTCACGTCTCCTGAATCACTCTGTATCAATCTACATTCGTTTTGCTAAAACTTTGTCCAAAGGTACGCAGTTGGAGATCATTACCGCCACACATTTCTTCGAACCAAGTTTTTATTTCTAGGGGTAAGATTGTGAAACTAATATTCAGTAACATAACATAAAACTCTATGCATCTTGCCTCCCGCCAAGATTTTTAGTCTGTGTAGATTCTAGCCATTAATTAAATATGTTAGCTTTCTGGCCCACAGTTATGTAGGTACATAATGTAAGTCCAAGAACAATGAAAACTCTGCGCTCAACCGTTTATTTTTAGAGCGTTCCTTCTAAATGCCTATAGCAGTACAGCTCAGCAAAAAAAGAAGAGAAACGGACTTATTTTTTATCGACCATGGCAACTTTGTTGTATGTGTCTATATAATATTGTTAATTTACAATGAAATCAGCAGATGATGAACAAAATAATAAGAAGTTCCACTCGTAAAGTGATATATAATATTTATAAGCGATATCTTGCGGAATGTGAAGCGGTAAAAGCTCCTGCGTGTTCTTTTCAAGGTTTAAAATGATGTAATGGAATGTTTCCGTTTTAGAAATATGTATACGCGATAAAAATGGCGACGTTAACAGATTAATGAAATTCGTCCAGGAAAATGCGTTGCCGTCAAACGAAATTTAATTAATTCGTGGCAACGGTAACGACGCGGCACTGAGTGTTGTTCCGTCCAAGCTAGCTAGTATAGCCGGCCAACCCATGTAGCTGTTATTATCCTTAACCTCCTTATATTTTTCATCATAGGTATCAACTAGGGCTCTCGCTACCCGTGTACCCACTTCGCACCCGAATACTCGTGTTATTAGCACCGCGGTGCTATGCATCTGTAATATTCCGTACTATCCTTATCTGCCCGATCCGCCGGCGTGTCCGTGTTTGTGTTCTTGTAGTTTGGGTACCCGTGTCTAGCTGGGTTCTAATTACAGACGCATTGGACCTGCCCATTACCATTCTAACGCGATAGATAAGGAAATTCGAATTAAATAATATACAAGTGGAGATAATTAAATATTAAAAAGATAGTTATTCTAGGAGTTTGGTGTGGTATCACGTGGGGTCAGTCAAGAAAGTGGTCTGTCACATTTGAACTCTATTATTATTATTATCGTTCGGCCTGGAGATAATTAATCCTGCGTATTACACATTTAAAGTTCAGCCAGTCCATAGCTGCCCCAGAGCACTCGCTAAGTTCCCTGATGCCACCAGCAAAACATCGGTTGGGGCACTCCTCCACGATGTGAGAAACTGTCTGCTGTGGTGCTCCACAGTCACAAGCCGGCGAGTCTTTAAGGCCCCACTTGTGCAGACAGTAGTTGCAGCGAGCGACCCCCGTGCGGATACGGTTTAGAGTCGTCCAGGTTTTACGGCTGACTTTAAAACCAGGCAGCTGGACGAACGGGTATTCCACGAGGTCACCCGCTGAGCACTCCTGGGACTTCCAGTCATCGGACCAGGAAGACTGTGTGCTAAAAGGCATACGACTAACGGGGTCTGACCAGAGAGGCCTGCGCGAGTGGAGTCGTTTTCGTATATCCCTGTGCAGGGTTTTGGTAATTGGCAACCTGTGTGGGAGTAGGATTTGAACTCTATTATTCAAGCATTAAGGTTCATAAGTGGAAGGCCACTTTCTTGGCTCTCTGTACATAAAGTACTACCTACGGTATTACATGTCAAGGACAAACTGTAGTACCCGTGTGTAAATAAGACCCGTGTACCCTTGTTCAGGGCTACACAACGTCGTCTTGTGTTTACTTTAATGTTCGCGTGGAACCCTTCGATATCTCATACACCAGTCCTTGGCCCCCTAGCTCTCAAACTAAACGGGCATTGAAATCCCTAAATATATGGCGAACCGCTGGCCTCGGGTTTGTAGGCTTTTTCTGGTAATTTCCGGGGCTCTCAGTAAAGAGTCACACCACCACCAACCAATCACTACCAATAACCTATTTTTGACAAACAGAACCGAAAAATATTGCGAAATTATAATCGCAGGACGCGTACGTTCAAGCCGAGCGAGGCGAGCAATAATATCATGGAGTAAATTAATTTGTTGATTTACCAAAAAGGTTTCTACACATTTCGAATATGCATCAGGTTACTAGGTTGAGCTTGTCACACAAGTCAGGCTTGTGGAAGTCAGCTAGTACGATTTACAGATTATCCTATGAATTATTCTCATATTTAACATTTTAAATTAGGGATCAAAATAAATCTCTTCATATGGTCGTTTTTCAATCAATTCATACTATTTCCAAGTCTTTGGGCGAGGCCTATGTCCAGCAGTGGACGTCTTTCGGTTTCCGTGATGATGATGATACTATTTCCGAGCAAGTTGGAGAAAAGTATGATTTTTATAATTCCCTTTAATTTAGCATCATGGCAAAGTAATTATTGATAAAATAAATATTTCACAACGAACGCTGTGAAACCAATCATCATCATCATCATCATGTCAGCCGAAAGACGTCCACTGCTGGACATAGGCCTCCCCTAAAGACTTCCACAATGACCGATCCTGCGCCACCCGCATCCAGCGGACACCCGCGACCTTCACCAGGTCATCAGTCCACCGTGTGGGGGGCCTGCCCACGCTACGCCTTCCGGTACGTGGTCGCCACTCGAGAACCTTTCCGCCCCAACGGCCATCGGTTCTACGTGCTATGTGCCCCGCCCACTGCCACTTAAGTTTAGCGATTCGGAGGGCTATATCGGTCACTTTGGTTCTGCTGCGGATGGCCTCATTCCTGATGCGATCACGCAGAGAAACTCCCAACATAGCTCTCTCCATTGCCCTTTGGGTGACTTTGAGCCTTCTTATGAGGCCCATAGTAAGCGACCACGTTTCAGTGCCATATGTCATCACTGGCAACACACACTGGTCAAAAACTTTTGTCTTGAGACACTGCGGAATATTGGACGAAAAGATGTGCCGTAGCTTCCCGAACGCGCCCCAGCCGAGTCGGATTCGACGATTAACCTCTTTCTCGAAGTTGGACCTACCCAACTGGACAGTCTGTCCTAGGTATATGTAATCGTCTACAACTTCGAGCGTAAAGTGTCCGATTGTTAAAGGAGTTGGTGCGACATGGACATTTGACATGATCTTCGTCTTGTCCATGTTCATCCTTAGACCAACTCGCTCGGAGGCTTTACTGAGGTCATTGAGCATTGTACTTAAATCCTCCATGGTCTCAGCCAAGACAACTATATCGTCAGCAAACCGAAGGTGAGTGAGGTAGTCGCCGTTTATGTTGATGCCCATCCTTCTCCAGTCCAGAGTCTTGAAAACATCCTCCAGTGCAGCGGAGAACAGTTTAGGAGAAATAACATCTCCTTGCCTGACTCCCCGCTGCAACGGAATAGGTTTTGAGTTCTGGTCCTGGAGTCGGACTGACATAGTGGCATTCTCGTACAAACACTTCAGCACTTCGATATAGCGGTAGTCCACTTGGCACCGTTGGAGAGATTGTAGTACAGCCCACGTTTCAATCGAATCAAAGGCTTTCTCGTAGTCCACGAACGCTAAACAGAGGCGCAGGTTATACTCTTCAGTCTTCTGTATAACCTGACGGAGCGTATGGATGTGGTCTACGGTGCTAAAGCCTCTTCGGAAACCGGCTTGTTCGGGAGGCTGGAAGTCATCTAGCCTGCGTGCGAGACGGTTCGTAATGACTCTTGAAAACAGCTTATAGACATGGCTCAGAAGTGAGATGGGTCGGTAGTTCTTCAGTAAGGAGTTGTCACCCTTTTTGAAGAACAGCACCACCACACCTCTGTTCCATGCCTTTGGAGTTTTCCCTTCCAGTAAGACGGAGTCGAACAACTTCTGAAGGGCCCTAAGGACCGGTTTTCCACCCACCTTCAGGAGTTCCGCTGTAATTCCGTCTTCACCGGGTGCCCTGTTGTTCCTCAGCTGCTTAAGAGCCATTCTAATCTCGTACAGACTGATGTCCGGGATATCTTCGGTATAGTGCCGGGTTAATCTAGCTCTAGGGTCTTCCGCCAGACCAACTTCGGGTCTGCTAGTTGACGTGTATAGCTGTCCATAAAAGCACTCTATCTCACTCAGAAGCTCAGGTTTGGACGAAACGATTTTACCATCTTCAGTTTTTAATCTGGCGAGCTGGCTCTGCCCAATAGACAGATCTCTTGAGAAAACTTTAGAGCCCTTATTCTGCTCGATGGCCTCTTCAATACGATTTGTATTGAATTGGCGCAGATCGCGGGTAATGGACTTAGAGATCTGTTTATTGAGCTGCCTGTATAATTTCGCATCGGCTGAAGACTGCAGAATCATCTCATTCCTTTCCTCGATGAGCCTCTGAGTGGAGATAGAAAGCCTTTTGGCTCTTGGAGTTCGTTGGGCCTTAAAGAACTTAGACCCAATGCTATGGACAGCTTCCACAAACCCGTCGTTGAATTCGTCCACATCGCCGCCTAGACAATCGAAACGGTTTTGGAGTTCCAGCTGAAAGCTCTCGGGGTTTTGGATTTGGACTGCTGCTGGACGGAGCGTGGACTTCATCAGTCGAGAGCGCTCTAGCTTGACGCATATATTCAATGTGCCTCTTACCAGACGATGATCACTTCCCGGTGAAACCAATAGCTACCAGAAATACTGAGAAACTCAAAATAACGTTTTATAGACTTTTTACTAGTCTACCGACAAAGTCGTTCTTGGGAAATTGTATCAAATTCTACAATATAATTCGTATACACATTACTGAACTTAGCTATTCTAAATTAAAATCTGTAGTAAAACAAACACTTATTTCAAATATTGACAATATGTTCATGTTATAAGGTAAAAAATCATCCGCATGGCGGCGACTCGGTCCGTCACCCGTCACGTCACGTTTCCAGTGGGGACGAAAAGCTGCTCACGGAGTGCCGTTTTGCTACGTTGAATATTGGAGGAGGAATGGAAGGAAAAATGAATGAAGTAAGGCAGATGATTGATAAAAAGAGGATTGATGTTCTTTGTGTAAATGAGACAAAACGGAAAGGGTGTGACACCACGAAACATGGACCCTATACAGCGTACTGGTCTGGGGTGACCGTTTTAGACAGCATGTCAGGGGGTTGGTGTTATACTTTCAGCTAGGATTGCTAAGTGTGTGAATGAATTTGAATGCGTGAGTCCCACATTAATATGGGTCAGAATGAAATTAGGACTGATTCGTATCTTTGTTGTTGGGGTATATGCCCCTGTAAACCTGGGTACGAGAACATCACGGTCGACCCAGGAAGAGGGAACACAGTTCTGGGAGGAATTAAGGGATGTCACAAGTAGATATATTTTTTTTTACTGGTTAAGAATATATTCTAGAAACAATAACATATAACAAGTAACAAAACTTAAAATAAACCTATAAGTTAACTTAAAAATAAACTTATAAATAAAAAATGGTCCCCAAGTCCCCTTCGTGGGCTATGGTGCCCAGAAGACTGGCAGCGTTACCCCTTTGGATGGCCAGACTTAATCTCTTGCCGAAGTAGCTGCCAGCCCTCTGGTCACCTGAGGTATCTGTGAGGCGCTGGGAGATTTCTTTAAAAAGGAATTTCGCGCTGGGCCCCCACGGTCCCAGAGTTTCAACCTCAAACGGCGCAAACATGTAGCCTTCACCGAGGGCAGCATATTTGCGCCGCTTGTTCTGTTCCGCCATTGTGGCCGCAGCCCCCGCCTTGACAGAGGTCGCCTGTAGGTGGGATGGCGCGAGCGTATCAACGCAGGTGGCGTCCCACACAAGCGTCCTCCCCAACTTCAACGTAATGAGTGACATACCGTCGGGGCGCTTGCAATCGTCACGTGCGACACGTTCGGCTCAAGGATGGCCGGCACGTTAACGGAAGCAAGCGCCCTCCGAATGACATCATTCAAAGACGCGTGGCGGGATATGCGGCCTGCGCTCCTCTGGCAGGACAAGCCGTGGTGGCCAAGCTCGTTAACCATAGCGCCACAGCGGCAGCGGTGGGGCTCATTGGCTTTAGTGCCTAGTCGCAAGCAGGTGGCTAAGATGAGGGTCGTTTTGTCGAGCAGGGTACTAATGTTGGCTGATGGCAATGCGTGGAGCCAGTATCCAGCTCCCGGTTCCGCAACTGCGAGCAGACGAGCGCGCTCTGCTGAACTCTGGGCAGTGTCAGTGAGTTCTTTTAAAGTTGACTTACATAGCGGCTCGTCCCACTGTTTTTGCGACTTTAGGCAAACCGGAAGAGGGACACCAGGACAATACTGCATCCACATGTCTTTGGCCTCGTTCAGGGTAGTGGTGCACTCGTTATCGGAGGTTGAGCAGAAAATCTTATCGGCAAGGTCTTGTATACTGTGAAATGAGGCCAAAAACGCAAGCAGGGCTACACTGACGACTTGGCGTATACCCAAGCCGCCATGTCGGATAGGCAGGGAGGCCTGGGTCCAAGCGCGATTATCGAGGTGGATGTTTAGGATGGATGAGAGAGTGGTTTTGAGTACGGAATCTAAGGGCTCGATAAGATGAGGATGTTGCCAGATGGGACTACACCTGAGTATGTAAGTGAATTTGGGAACGAACAGGCAAAACTTTATGATCATTAATGCCATATGTGTATTGATTTTTAGGAGGCGATCCGAATATGCTTTGTGAGTGTTGAGATGGTCGTTGATGAGTGGTGGTATTGATTTCGGTAAGATGGGAGCTCCTAGGAGTCTGAGGGAGTTTTTATCTATTATTGTGATATTGGGAGCTAGGGTATTAAAATAAGCGATTATGTTTTGCATATCAGCCGCAGGGAGGGGCTTGTTAATAAATAGCTCGCATTTGGAGAAGTTTAGCTCCAGACCGATTGCGCTAAAAGAATCTGTGAGGTTCTTCAAATCGTCTACAACGGTTTTCCAGTCTCCTCCTAGAGTCCCATCGTCGAGGCACCACGAGTTAATTTTTGAATTTAAATTTGAAATGGTTGGATGGATGGCGAGGCTGAAAATGGCTGGGCCAAGAGGGTCACCTTGCTGGCAGCCCACCGCTGACGACATGCGATGAGTTTTGAAGAGGAGGTGCGTAGGCTGATGATAGCACTGCCATAGATACTTGTAAATCAAGGGAGTAGCGTCCTGAACATGTGCAAGAAGTTCGCCTCTGTCTATCGAATTAAATGCGTTCTTGACATCCACTTTCAGCAGCACCTCGCATGAGTCATCCCCAACAAAGGCGCGTGCTGCATGTACAGCGGCTTCACAGCCGCCTTTGCTGCCGAAGCCAAGTTGTAGCGGCTGAAATTTTTTTGTGAGGTCGGAAAATATGTATTTACAGCATATTTTGGAACAGATGCGTCTAAAGGTAAGGCCTACGGCGATAGGCCTTATACCCCCATCTTTTTTTAAGGGCACAGAGGTTAGCTCCATATAAAATACCTAAAACCTCGTTGCAGACTTTCCCCGAGAGCATTAGGTTTACGAGCTGCGTGATGCCGTTGAACAGGTGCTTACCGGCATCGCCAGTGGCACCACAAAGCAAATCTTTGAGGTGTTGTGGAGAGATGCCATCGAGGCCGCCCGCGGAGCCATTCTTGAACGACATCACTGCAGCTAGCACTTCCTTATTAGTTGCAATTAGGTGTGGTGCTTCGGAATCCGGGGGATCAGGCAAGCGAAGTGATGCTGCTGGGAGTGGATGCTTTGAGATTAATGCTGATACAGTGTCAGGGGTGTCTGGTGCAACAACGTCACTTGAGAAAAGCAATTGGGCGGCTCCCTTTATATCGCCATCCATAACTTTGTGCTCCACTATTTGAAATAGTTTAGTGTCTCCTTTTGGGCTGCGTTTAGCGAGTGGCTGAGTCAGTAGGGTGGATACAGTTTAATTTAATTTTTTGAGTAAGGGAAATGTTATCATTATTGTCGCTTGTGTGAAGTATTTTATAGGAGAAGGAAAATAACTGGGTCCAACTTTCAACTGAGTTTTCACTAACCGTCTTTGAAATAGTTTGGCTTAGGGCATTCGCGACGGAAAGGCGAGCACCCTTAGGAATCCTTTTCACGATAGGAGTTGCATTCCGTTGTGTACCAAGCCAAGCAGGTAAATTATCGACTGTATTTACGCAAGTCCTAATATGGGTGGGCGCTGCATTTACGGGTTTAGACACTTGAGACTGTTGGGATATTTGTGACTATGTTTTGTGGACACGCGCAATATTAATATTAAGGCCTTTATGTCCTTTGAAAAGTCGGGACTGTGGGCAGTGGGGGCAGTGTAAGAAATCTCCAGTGATATTGTTGAAGGCAGTGCTAGATCTATTTTGATGAGCGGATGTTGATGGGATCTGTGACATAGGGCTGTGGACCATTCACTAAATACTATAAATATATACTACGCTAAATACTACGTCTAAAATACAAAAAGAAATAAAATAGTATAAAAACACCACTGCACTAATTGTAACTTCTGCACATTTTTTTTCTAAGCCGGAGAAGACTCGAAATACCAAAGCTTGAAAATATATATAAATTGTTCACACTCTAAATAGATTCACTGTACTGAAAATAATTTCATCAGAAAATATTGTGTTAGTAAATATCATGCATGACATAATGTGTCAAACGGCGAGGAAGCGAGGCGCATCACACGCAGGCGTCAGGCCCGCGCTGCGGTCTCCGCAAAGACGATTCTGCTATGCGGCTTGTCTATTGATAGTTAGTCTTGGAGAGCGGCAAACGTTATATATAATTTTTTTTTTAAATTATGTGGAAGATAAATAAATTTTAGCTTGTTGTTCCGTTGCCATGGCATCAATCAATAGATATATTGATGTTTGATATTGATATTTATTTATTACATATTATTTTCTTTTATAAGTATGTATGTATTAGTTTAATTTTTTAATATTTCATGCCTATACATTATGATGGATTCCTCTGTTTATTATTTAAGTATAACAATAAAATTAATTACATATTATTACATTACATTATAAATTACATTTATGTCAATATATACGAATGAATATTATAATCGTCAAAGTTGCAAAAATTTAAATTATTTATTATACAAACATACAATAAGAAAACAAAAAACGCCGAGCTTCACAAGGTCATGAATTCGTTCATGCGATATATTGTGTTCTCAAGCAGTATTTGTTTTAATTGGTACTGGAATTACGATACACAGGCTATGTCGTTCACTCGCTGCGGTAGAGTTTTTCATAGAGGCTTGGCCCCATCACCTGAGGGTCTTTGGTACACAACGCTAGCCTTCTACGAATATTAATAAGGCGATGTGCATTTCAAGTGTTGAAGCTATGGACATCATCAGCTTGCTAAAACATTTTTAAATTTCTTTTCACATTCATTATTGTATCATGTATATACAATGAGCATACAATTAGTATTTTCTTTGATTTAAATAAGGCTCGACAAGATGTCTTCGTGGACACTCCCGACACGATGCGAAGAATAAAAACTCTTTTGAAGAATTAAAACTCTTTTACTTTCGAGATTTGATTATGCGGACGTGGTATATGGGCCAAGGTTATTGGCACGCACGGACCGCATAGTGCAAAGAATTCAAAATGCGTGTGCACGATACTGTTTTGGTATTCCGCCATGAACTCATGTGACACCTTATCTGAACTCTGCAGGTATACTTAAAATGGCATTGCGAAGAGAACTTCATCTCTCTTCCCTTCTGTTTGGCATATTAAAAACAACAGAGCCTGATTATTTACACAAAAAGTTCACCTGGCGTGCAAGCAGGTCCAGCTTACACGGCATTAGAAGAATCTGCGACGAATTGCTACCTCCACGTCACTATACCGCCGCTTTTAGAGGAAGTTTCAAATACACAGCAACCAAGTGCTGGAATAATATACCTCCACCACTTAGGAAATGTACCCTAAATAGTTTTAAATTACAGTTTAAACGTCAACTTCTAAAGTTACAAGAGGCACTTCCTCCCGGCAGTCGAGCTGTGCCATCCTATATGTGACGATAATGTTATTTATATTTATTTTTAATAGTACTTACTTTTAATTATTTATTGTTTTTTTCATCAGGCCGAATCTTACAAACTAACTTCTATACTTCAAGATATACACACAAACATTTACACTATACAGTCTATATATATTCATAACATGAGACACTTCGTTCCCGACCAACAGCAAGCAATGGATTTATGATGTTGTAAGGGTCTGCCTGAAAACCAGCGTTGTAAAAGTTGCTGCAACATTATGCTGAGGCAAGCCCCTTTTTAACATCACAAGCATAACAACATGTTCATTTTAAATTGATATGTTAAGTCTAACCTTAAGATATACATTGTTAAGACTATTGTAAAGACATGCCTTGTGATGTTGAATAAAATATTTCTATGTCTATGTCTATGTCTATCCGCTGAATTACCCCAAAGGACAACACCGTAGGATATAATAGAATGTATATACGCGTAGTACACTTGTAGGAGCGTTTCCGGCGACACCAGTCTGCTCAGCTCACGTAATGCATATATTGAGGTGGCCAACCTGTTGCAAACTAGCTCAATGTGCGGTTTCCAGGAGAGTGTATTGTCAAGTCCCCGGGACCCGGGTATGTCCTTAAACTAACTAGAACTAAACTACGAAGATAGATGATATATGCGAGATTGATCAACTATGGAATGGTTTTAAAGATAAGCTTGTAAGTACAAGCCAGGGATGTATGTGGTGTGAATAAAAGGAGCAAAGGGAAGAAGAAGAATAATGTATGGTGTGATAAAGAGGTACAAAAAGCATTAAGTGAGAAGAAGAAAGTGTGGCTAGATTGGTTGGCGATAAGGGCTGACCAAAGAAGTCAAAAAGCCACGCTTGAAGACGTGAGTGAAAGGAAAAGTAACTATAAAAGGTTGAATGATCTGGTAAAGGAGGTAGTTAAAAGAAAGAAAGATGAACAAAATGATGAGATGGATCAGATGTTGTCTCAGGATTTCCAGGCAAACATTAAGTTTTTCTGGAAAGCCGTTCGACTAGCCAGAGGTAAAACTCAGACCTCAGAGCTAACCTCGATCAGAGACCGGCATGGAAGTTTATTGAATGATAAGGAATGCATATAAAGAAGATGGAAGGAATATTTTGAAGGTTTGTTTGAGAGAGAAGAGGAAAATACGTCAGGAGTAAATGATAATGCACTGCTACATAAGGAGTGTAGTATTAGTATGGATGAAATTGTGAAAGCTTTGAAAGGTATAAAACCAGGAAAGGCAGCGGGGTATGATAAAATTTTAGTCGAGATGCTGAAGGCTGGGCAAGGCAGCAGCATTCCTAGAGTGCGGTGGAGATACTGCGATCGCCAACCCGCATGCCAAGCGGTGCGATTATGGCATTTACCCCCCATGAAATTGGGGGAGGCCTATGTCCAGCAGTGGACGTCCTACGGCTGATATGGTGGTGGTGGTGAGGCAAGGCATCGTAGCAAGTCAGTTGTATCACCTTTTCAACTTGTGTTTTAATACCGACATAGTCCCAAAAGACTGGTGCAAGGCGATCATCGTGCCACTGTATAAGGGAAAAGGCTCGTAACTTGACTACAAGAACTACAGGGGTATTAGCTTACTCAGCATCGTTGGCAAATTATATGCGAAAGTGTTGATCGAAAGAGTAATGAAAGAAACCGATGAGAAAATATGGGATGTGCAAGCGGGATTTAGGAAAATAAGCCGAAAAATATTTGGCCCAAGGTCAAAAAGTCTATTGCGCGTTCGTGGGGTGAGGAATGAACTTTGGTCGGTACTGTCCGGGTATGGAGTGAGCGACCATCTCGTTCAAGCACTGAAATTTCTCGACGAGGCTTCCACTGCTTGCGTGAGAGTGAACGGGTCGTACACTGAATGGTTTAGCATCGAAAAGGGTGTTAGACAGGGATGTGTAGCGTCACCGTGGCTGTTTAATCTATTTCTGGACAGTTGTTTGCAAGATTTGAAAGACGATGAATGTGGGTTGGAAATGAATGGGTTGCTCATCAAATGTCTACTCTACGCCCATGACCAGGTTTTATTAGCGTCGTCGGCTGAGAAGCTACAGAAGATGGTAACTAGCATGCACGCATTGTTTGCAAGAAAAGGAATGAAAATGAATGTAAGCAAAACGAAAGTAGTAGTGGTATTTGAAAGAGATGAGAGTATGACAGTTTGTGAAATTGCGGTAGATGAGGAAAGGTTGGAGCAAGTGGATGACTTTGTGTATTTGGGGACTTTGTTCACGAGAGACGGTAAGTATGAGGGAGATCTTGAAAGGAGAGTGATAGCTGGGAATCGAGTGAATGGGGCACTTCACGACTTTATGAGCAGCCAGAGAGTGTCAGAAAAGGCGCGGCTGGCTGTGCATAGAGGAATGTTGGTGCCGACACTAATGTATGGTAGCGAAAGGAGGGTATGGCAGTAGAAACATCAGTCAAATGAATGCAGTGGAAATGAGAGCGCTGAGAAGTATGTGTGGCGTTACTTTGAGAGATAGAGTGAGAAACACCGTTATAAGACGGAGGTGTGGAGTGAATGAAGATAGTATAGTGACGAAAATTGAGAAAGGTATGCTAAGATGGCTTGGACATGTAGAGAGGATGGATGATAGAAGATTGACAAAACGAGTGTATGAAGGAAGTGTGGATGGATAAGTTGGAAGGGGAAATCCTCGGCGAACGTACTCCGACCAAATCGGGGACATTCTGCAGAAAGGTCAGGTCAGGAGTACCCTAAATCGGCGCGTTTGCATGAAGAATGTTATGAAAGTACATAAAGCGAAAGTTGTATGTCAGGATCGTAGCAAGTGGAAATCCGTGATCTCTGCCTACCCCACTGGGAAACAGGCGTTATTATATGTATGTATGTATGTGCGGGAAGCGGGGTAGCGTTCGGGAAGCTACGGCACATCTTTTCGTCCAATATTCCGCAGTGTCTCAAGTCGAAAGTCTTTGACCAGTGTGTGTTGCCAGTGATGACATATGGTACTGAAACGTGGTCGGTTACTATGGGCCTCATAAGAAGGCTCAAAGTCACCCAAAGAACAATGGAGAGGGCTATGCTGGGAGTTTCTCTGCGTGATCGTATCAGAAATGAGGCCATCCGCAGCAGAACCAAAGTGACCGATATAGCCCTTCGAATCGCTAAACTTAAGTGGCAGTGGGTGGGGCACATAGCACGCAGAACTGATAGCCGTTGGGGCGGAAAGGTTCTCGAGTGGCGACCACGTACCGGAAGGCGCAGCGTGGGCAGGCCCCCCACACGGTGGACTGATGACCTGGTAAGGGTCGCGGGTATCCACTGGATGCGGGTGGCGCAGGACCGGTCATTGTGGAAGTCTTTGGGGGATGCCTATGTCCAGCAGTGGACGTCATATGGCTGAAATGATGATGATGATGATGATGATGTATGTATAAGGTAAACGGAACATCATGGATAGAGATGTTTGGCAGTGATATCGTCCTGCACGGGTAATTTAGTAATATTCGGTAAATATCGCGAAAATAGGTTTTTAACTGTACCATTGCAATTTTCTCAAACCTATTCGATGAAAAAAATGACACTTCGCCGAGTTCCTTACGTATGCCTGTTCTTTTCGTGGCAGAGGTTTGTTTTTCCGAACCGATTGTAATTTAATTCATAGGTGCATATAATATGCCGAAATTGAGGAATAAACTTTAACTGTTACTTTTTAGGGTACCGTACCCAAAGGGTAAAAACAGGACCCTATTACTAAGACTTTCGGTGTCTATTCGTCCGTCCGTCTGTCACCAGGCTGTATCTCAAGAACCGTAATAGCTAGACAGTTGAAATTTTCACAGATTGTGTATTTCTGTTGCCGCTATAAGAACAAAAACTAAAAACTAAATAATAATAATAATTAAGGGGGCTCCCATACAAAAAACGTGATATTATAGCTCTTTTTCATGGCTACCACTCGCCGAGCTAGATCTCAAGAACCGTAATATCTAGTAGTTGAAATTTGCAGACATCATGTATTTTTATTGTGGCTACAATAAAAGATACTAAAATTAAAATAATATTAATAATTAAGGGGGGCTCCCATACAACAGAGTAGTTGTTGGCGTTTTTTTTCTCGTACGGAACCCTTCGTGCGCGAGTCCGACTCGCACTTGGCCGGTTTTTTATTTATCCTATAACCATGAGAAAAGTTTGGCTACAAACATTTTATTAGGTAAATCCTAATTCTAGAGGAATTAATTTTTTTATTGATATCATAAATTAATGTTTAAGTAATGTTTCAATATCAAGTACACTTCGGGTTGACTTCTTTGTAACAGACAGACAGACATAATTGCAGAAAAGGTTTCCGTTGTTAGGTACCTTTTTGGTACGGCATCCTAAAAATAATTAATTTTATAATTCTCTTAAGCCCTGTAATATTGATCCAAAAATAATCCGTCACAAGCGGGATTGTTTTCAAAACGATTCCTGGCATTAAACATAAGACAGCCTCGTTTGCTCAAAGATTTTTTTACATAAAACATTTGTCTCATAGACTCAATGTTTTTGCAAGTCATTCGACGCGTACTTAACCCTTAGTACGCAGTTCGTACGTGTAAACTAGGCTTAACGACTATAAGTGTCGGTGTGTGTCTAGTCATCAGTCAGTCTATTATGTTCAGTATTCAGTATTCAGTATTCAGTATTCATTTATTCATGCTATCAGGTTACATATAAATGTTACATGACACCCTGTCAGGGCACAGCAGACAAAAACTTAAAAAAAACTAGATCTTAACACTTCGTTATTAGTTGGGTGACAAACCTATACATTATTTGTTATTATAGTACAAATTCTTTATATACCTTTCTCGGAAAAAAAATCTTCTAAGCAGTAGTAACATTTTTCAATTAAGAATTTTTTTAGTTGTTTACAAAAAACTATTTTGCTTTTTTCGCTTTTCAAATTGTCGCCTAATTTATTATAAATTTTGATAGCCATTGCATGTGGGCTCTCGCTGTGTAGTTTTAATTTAGATCCGGGCATTCTTACCAAATTGTTTTTGGATCTGGATTGAAAGCGTCGTTGTTGGTCATGAACAGGTGTGTATAGTTGTGGATTTTTTCTTACAAATATACATATCTCGAAAATGTATATCGAAATCAATGTCAGTATTTTGTATTTCCTGAAATAACTTGTACAACTTTCTGGGCTCTTTATGTTTGCTATTATCCGAATACATTTCTTTTGGAGTATAAACAAGTCCTTTGCGTCTGTGCTATTTCCCCAGAGTACTATTCCATACTTAAGTCCTGAGTAAGCATAAGAATAGTATGCAGTGAGGGCACACTTGAAGTCTGTAGATTTCTTGAGTTCTCTCAAAGCGTATACGAAAGTTGACAATTTCGTTTTAACTTTCGCAATGTGTTTTTTCCAGTTTATGTTTGTGTCGATTACAAAACCTAAAAGTGTCGCTGAATCAACGCACTCCAATTCTATTCCGTTATTAATGACATTTATAGTAAGCGGTTTTTTTTGAAAGGGCCTAAATTGTATTATTTTTGTTTTTGTGACATTTAGTTTTAGATTGTGGTCTTCCATCCACGTGACTATTGAATTTAGTATCGAATTTACTTCATAGTTCGTATTTATGTTATTTTCATACGAAGTTAAGATTGAGATATCATCAGCAAAAAGTACGCTGTACTGTTTGATAGTTTTGGGGATGTCATTAATATAAATTAAAAATAATAAGCACCCAATCGCGCTTCCCTGTGGAATTGATTGTTTCATGTACTGGACTTCTGATCTAACACGTTTTATTTCCCCCGTTGTGTGGTTAAAATTTTCGATTTCGACATACTGTTCCCGGTTTTCTAGGTAGGATGTAAACCATTTATGACATGTACCCCTGTTTTTTGGGATGTGCGAGATGTTAGATGATGTAACACTTTATCCAGTTACGTAATATTACGTGCCGCGTTGGAAAGCCCTTGAGGATAGTCTCATGTACAGTGCCTATTTTTAACTTTAATTCTAACTGATTAGGAAGGCTACATCGGCTACTTTGGTTCTGCTGCGGATGACCTCATTCCTGATGCGATCAGAGGTACTCCAGCATAGCCCTCTCCATTGCTCTTTAGGTGACATTGAGCCTTCTTATGAGGCCCATAGTAAGCGAACACTTTTGAATGCCATATGTCATCACTGGCAACACACACTGGTCAAAGACTCGCCTTGAGACACTGCGAAATATTGGACGTAAAGATGTGCCGTAGCTTCCCGAACGCTGCCCAGCCGAGTCGGATTCGACGATTAACCTCTTTCCCGAAGCTGGACACCTGATTAGTGTACTGTAATGAAAATTACACAATTCTTACCGACTGCTGCCTGGGAAGGTATACGGACAACTAATTAAAACAGTAGGGGAACACTTACGCCAGTGAGTACTGAAACTACAGAGTGCTATCATTTGTAAATATGGAGGACGAGGGTCGATCCATGACATTTTTAAATTCCAGCTTGATTGGTGCGCTCGATTAGATGCGTTGCTACGCTTATATATTAAGTAGGAGCGCGCCAGTGAAAAAAAATCGGCTAAACCGGACTCGCGCACCGAGAGTTCCGTAAAAATATTTTTATTATATGATGTAACAAAAATTTACGGATTTCGGAATTTTTCCTTTATCTGCGTAATAAGACGTTGCTTCGTACCAAATTTCAAGATTCTGAATTCACGGGAAGTACCCTGTAGGTTTTGATTCCCATGCGAGTGTCGAAAATTTGCGGAAATTTGCGGCATAAACGGCTGTATCTTTTGATTGCGTTGGCGTAGAAGTTTGATTTTTTCACAGCTCCAAGGGGCAGTAGATTTGAGTGTTTTATATAAATTCCAGCTTGATACCTCCGCGCGTTTCTAAAAAAAAAAAGAGTCTTGACAGACATACAGCCTGTTTAGCCTAGTTGGTAGTGCTCCTGCCTCCGAAGCTAGAGATCCCGGGTTCGAATCCCGGTAAGGGAATTTGTTTCTGTGATGAGCAGAAACATTTGTTCCTGAGACTTGGATGTTTTCTATGTATTTAAGTATATTATCTATTAAATGTATCGTCGTCCAGTACCCATAACACAAGCCTTATTGAGCTTAATATGGGACTAGTTCGATTTGTGTAAAAATTGTCCCCTAATATCCCCTAATATTTATTTATTTATATAGACGGACGTAGGGACAACAAAGTGATCCTATAAGGATGCCGTTTTTTTCCTTTCGAGGTACGGAATCCTAAAAATCAAGTTGAAAAAGGATTAGTATTTGTGTTCATTGACCCGGTTGTTTTCCAAATTTCTACAAGTAGTTTTTCAAGCATATAGCCGTGTATACCCATGGAAACGACGGCATATTTAGTTTTTCAAAATTCAAGAGCTTTTTTTCATTTGAATATCAAAAAAAAAGATTATTTTTATACAGTGCATTACATGATTGTTAAATTTAATGTTACTTAAAAATGGTACAGACTTAAAAATGGTGACCCCTACACTAACTAGGCTAGGCCTGTCTCGTAGGCTGACACTATCGATTCGATTTACATGTTAACTGATACATTTTATCTAGCGCTAAAGATGAAAACATTAAAAACTAAGTATTACGTACATAATCGAAAAACTAATTCAGAATCTTGAATATAAATAACCTAAGATATTGGCAATGCGTATGGTAGGAAGGTACTCGTCGTAAGTGTGTGTGTGTTTGTCTGTGTGTGTGTTTGTTTGCTTTAGATATGAAGGTTAAGTGACTGAGATTGACGTGTGTTAATTAATTTATTTTATTATATTTTCTATTTCGTAGTAGTTTAAAGTGCTTAACCAATTGCAAGTTACAGTTTTGACCATACTTTTAGTGCGCCTTTTCAAGTCGCAAACGTGGTTGACCTTCCTATATATGAACAAGTACAGAGGATAATAAATATAATAGTACATTTCGATACAAGTGCGGAAAGTTTGTTATTTCGCACGAGTCCTGAGGTGTCTTGGCCCGATCCCAATGGCGAGGGTCGAGACAAGGGACGAGTGAAAATGACACCGCACGTGTATCGAACTACGTTTTATAACACATTTGCGAAAAAATTACATTGTAACGAAAATGTGTATCGTATATTTATAAAAAAAAAACGAATGTTGCCTATGGAAACTTAAAACATGCTTGCAGTAAGAAAAAACGCCTCTTCTTTGACAGGCGTTTCGGGGACTATTCCGTTCCATTCAGACAACTTATTAAGGCGAAGTTATTAAGTTAAGTTTAGTTCAACTTATTAAGTTAAGGCTTCGTTTGTGTTTGCGCTACAGTTAATTTTTTTGTCAATATGCTTAAATTTCTGTTTGATATTTCTTCTAATTATTCTTTTTAATTGCAATAAGATTTTTTTATAAAGCAAAATTTCGTCTTCAGGTTCTGCGTATATCCCATATGTAGGTACAAGCAAAAATTAAAATTAAATGCTGTATTTTAGGTAGTGCCAAAACTAACGAATAAAACTTGCACAACCTCTGTATGGAGAATGCCTTGCCGTACCCTTCGCCTTAAGAACGATTTTTCAATATTCAATATTAAAAAATAGATGTGTTATAATGATGAAAGAGGTAAGTAATAAAATATATGTATATCTTACATTAACAGTAGGTGTTTATGTTGATTACGACGTTTAAAGGAAACTAATATTACCACTCATCAGTAAGTAGTCATGAACTGGAACAAGTATAAATTAAAAAAAAATTGTAAATTTAAAAGTACTAGTGCGGGAGAACCAACTTTCCGCATGCTAAACAGCTACGAAAAGTACCACTTTTAGAGCAACTGTATTAAATAGTAGATTGTATGACTATAAAACGATCCATTTTAGGCGAGGGTAGATAGGCACCGCGAGGTTAAAATGGGTTTTATTACCGAGTTATACACTCTACCTTTTCACTTTGAATAAAAAAAACAACAAGTTTATTTAATAAAATTAATACAGATACTAAATTTGACAGCCAAATGCTTGCCATGAAATTCCCGATTTAAAAAAGATGTTTTGCCTCTCTATCGCATTGGCATATTTTGAGTAAAAGGGAGGGAGATAAAAGATGGTTTCACGTTACAGAATGAGCAAACAAACGTTTAG
Organism: Notocelia uddmanniana; assembly: GCA_905163555.1. Classification (NCBI taxonomy): domain Eukaryota; kingdom Metazoa; phylum Arthropoda; class Insecta; order Lepidoptera; family Tortricidae; genus Notocelia; species Notocelia uddmanniana. The sequence continues at coordinate 30,104,565 of LR991058.1, read as the reverse complement.
TAATTTAAATATGCGTTTGGTTTCTGGTATGTTGACATTGGCTGAATAATATTTTTAATAATTGTAAAGTAGGAACTATAAAACACCTTATGTCTTGAGACATGAATTACATTTTCTTATTGGTGAATTTTAATATTATCTACTTATATATTTTAATTGGTTGATAAGATAACAAATACGAAGTTTCTCTTAAATACTTAAATAATTACAACAGTATACATACCAATAAAAAACCACAATTCCGATTAACTGCCGATGAGTGCTGTGATTGGCTGTTGTGAAGTGTTTTTAAATCAAAAATATGTATACATATTTTCCCTAGGGACTAAAATACGATTTTTGCCTCGCTCTCTGCAGGTCTAATATGAATCACTTTTAAACTCAAACTCAAATGATTTATTTGTAAACATAGGTAGAAAAGTTATTACAAAATGTTTGTGTGAACGCTATGTTTCGCCCACAGGCATACAAATTTGAAATTAGGTGTACCTATACACATACCAATTAAAACACATTACTGCATTTAGAGCATGAGAAATGAAAAAATAATTATATCACCAAGGGTGAATGCAAAACGGCCTTAAGAGTTAACGTGGAGTTAAGCAAAAGTTTATGCAAGTATGACAATACTCGAAATTCGATTAACACGCACGTCAAAATTGTTTAATTGTTAAGGATCTTTTACATTATACTAGGGATGTTGATTAACGAAAATGAATTCTTGAATATCTTCGGAATGGTATGAATTAGGATACTGTCTTAGAGAAGATTACTTTATTTGATCTCAGGAAGGCGGTCTCGCATTTAACGACGAATTAAAAAAAAAACATCCTGTATATGTAGTTAATAGGATACACACTAACGAAAAAACTTTCAAATAAAGAATCGTTAAAACCTCGTCAAGGCAAACTCAGGCCAACAATAACTAATTAATAATTTTTAATTAAAAAACTGTTAGAATTTTAATTAAAAAACTTTTTCATTATCATTTTTGAAGTAAAAGCTAAGTTAATTTTATGCTAAATGACAATTATATAGAGGGTTCTGTTGAATTGGGCAAGATTTTCTATTAATATTTATGCAAATTTATTTGGTTTACCTTTACCACTGGCGTTTTCAAACAAAATAGTTCATTTTACTCTTTTTTTTAATTTACATGTATTTTATGACTGTGTATGCAATTAACGGTTATTTCAATGTATTGAGTCAAACTAGAAAAGTCTAAGTCTTTACAAATTTCTTACAAATTATGACAACAATACATTATTACATTAAAGAAAATAAAATAAATCGTAAAATAAAATACATTAGAATTTATTACCGTAAAATAGGGTAAGTAGGGTCAAAACTGAAATTCAAACCTCGATAACATTTTATTTATACGTATTAAAACTGAATCGTGTATATAATAAGTGTCCCGGACGTTTGTATTTTAGTTTTTATTTTGGGTAGTTCCATTTCATAACTTTGACGATAAAGAGGAAAACCCACCTCACCCCGTAGTGCCTCGTATTTGGGGTGAGAGGGGTTTTCATACAAAGGTGGTTTTGGAAGATAGTTGGATCGATTTTTTTTTATTATGCGTATTACTATATTTCCGTTTTAAATTGGAATACATTATTTTTTAGGAGTAGCCTTATAATCCCTTCTCACCCCCGTCTCAAACATCTCCCCATTCATAACCCACCTCTCCCCGCGAAACCTGCTCACCCCGTTTTACGGTACTACGTTTCAAATCGCAGGAGAGTTGCCCCGCAACAAGCTGAGGGCGTGTAGAGCGCGGCACACTGGAGAGTTACGGCGCGAGACTTTGCGCGCTACGGGGACGGCGAAGAGGCGCAGCTGGCCCGCGCGGAACCGGGACCGTTTATCGGGAACAAACAGTCGACAGGCCTCGCCGAGTAGGGCTGGGCAATCAAGACGACCCCGCAAGATACGGAGGATCGTGATTAATTGATCAAACAGTCTGTGCGTCGCTAGGGAGTTATAACCGAATGTACCCTATAGGTAGGCAGTAGGTTACATGAAGGGGTAGTTGCGATACAACTTGACTTGACTTGCGATACAACAAAGAGAGCGCAGGTAACGGTTCTGTATTTTCTCGATCATTAGCGCATAGGTTGCCCCATGCGCTGGCCTCTAACTTGGATCTTAACAGGAGCAGAGTAGAGTAACTTGATTGCCTTCACTGGGTAAAGCCCTCACAGTTTCGCATGACAAAGCCGAGACGCTTAAAACCCTCAGCGGTAAGTGACCGCACATGTGCGTGAAGCGTAAGGCCGGCATCGAATATTTCCCCCAGATCCTTTATAGTTTCAATGCGAGAAAGCGGCTGATCATCAATAGTGTAATGCGCGGGTATGCTCCGTGTGGAGCGCATAAAACTCATGATAGAACACTTTGACGCGTTAAGATAAAGACAATTTTTCTCACTCCATCGGTGAATCGCGTTGCATGTTCTGTCAATCCGTTGGGGTTCTCATGTCATCTATAATCTTGAGATCATCAGCATATAAAAAATGTCTACTGGTTACCAAAGAATCTGCAAGATCGTTCACCATAATTGTAAACAGAAAAGGGCCCAGAAGAGATCCCTGAATTGCACATGATTTTGTATGGTAATAATCCGAATCGTAACACCCGAGGCGAACAAACTGCCTACGGTCTTTGAGGTAACTGGAAAATAACCGTAACAGCGAGGGTAAAAGACAACCGAGGAGAGCTTTAGTAACGAAACATTGCTATCGACTTGGTCGAATGCTTTCCTGAAGACCAGATGTGCTACATCAAACTTGAGATCATGCGGTGTATTCTTGGCGCACTTCTACTACGCTCCTGTTTTGGCACAGACTCATCAAAGCAGTATAGTAAAAAGTACAGCTGTTCAACTGCTTTATTAACACATCGTTCACCCAGAACGGGAATCCCATCTATGATGTCTTGAGTGAGTAAATTGTCAAAGTCAATTTACTCGCTATGTATCGTATCTGTACAGATAGTACTATTTGTTGCCTTTAGGTCCCTCGCAAAGTTGACTTTACAGTTTACAGTTTGTTCAGGTAACTTATGGACGTAAGCTAATAAATGGAGATACCTTATTCAGGATTTAGGAACTGTTACATGGAAAAGATAAATATGGGAAATGTCTGTAGTTGGCGGGAGTCCACTGAATGCGGGTGGCGCAAGACCAGGCATTGTGGCACTCTTTATGGGAGGCCTATGTCCAGCACTGGATGTCTTTCGGCTGATATGATGATGATGAATATGTATCGGTTGACCGTAATAATTATTTATTTGCAAAACCTTTGACTTATATTCGCCGTCTCATTGTATTGTAATATTTAGTTATCAGTTTTACGTGAATGTAGGGCGGAAAGGTTCTCGGGAGCGACCACGTGCCGGAAGGCGCAGCGTGGGCAGGGTACGCAAGGTGGACTGATGTCCTGGTAAAGGTCGTGAGAGTCCGATGGATGCGGGTGGCACAGGACCGGTCATTGTGGAACTCTTTGGGGAATGTTTATGATGGTGATGATACTTTTAGCGTGTTTTTTTATTTTAATCGTTAATTTTCTTATTTATGATTAATAGAGCACGGCGTATCAAGCTATCATAACCGAGCTAACGAAACAAAAATGTTGGTCATGTTTAAAAAAAAATGGGATTGCTCTTGGCCATCGTCTAGAAAGGGTGCAAACATATCGACGATGAAACGAGCTTACCCAAAAGATGCCTATTCACTCGTGTCTTCTCTCTCTCTGTTTATGCTGATTTGAAGCCCAGCTAATAAAATAACTGTGACTTTCTGGCACTAAGGCGCCTTCCTGACTTGTGGGGGCGGTACGATATGAGAAAACTGTCAGCTGTCAGTGTCAACCGATACTGATGCAGTACTGCCCCACTTCTGCTCATGCTATTACTACTGCGCAAACGTATTACTGACAGTATTTCGTCAAGTGAGGAAATCTCACATCGGTAAATTCACGTCAAAGAGCAAAATACCTATGACATATCGCTCCCGCCCCGCCAAATCAAGAAGTCGCCTAAGGCAGAGTTGCACCAACTTACGATCATAGACCGATCAACGTTAAATATGACACCGACAGTTGTCAGCCCATAGAAACTTGTCAAACTTTCCATACGATTCAGATGTTAACGAACACTGCTTACGATTACCGGCGATTTGGTGCAACCCAGCCTTAATCATGAATAACTACGGGCCTATGATGGTTGCCATTTCATCACTTATCATCGTGTATATGACACCTGTCACTCTCGCACTCACATACTTGTCAGAACGTGAAAAATATTTCATCCACGACGATAATTGATAAAATGTTAACCACCATACGTCCCCTGGCCAGTCTAGACAGAGATGGTCGAAAATTGTATGAACTGGTCAGACACACGTCAAGATCTGAGAAAGAAGGTCTTTGCTCAGAAGTGACAGCTCATTTTATTATGTAAATAGTAGTTACATTTGACAACATTTCATTTTTTAAGGGGGCTTTTTTCTGCTTAAATCAAATAGAGGATACAAAATTCGGGCGGCTTGAATACTTCTAACAGTCAAGTTGCCCACTCACTTGACAAAGGGGGGTCGAAGTTGCACCACGTCCGTAGGGAGTACCCACCGTTACCCTACACGTGACCCCTGGGTGGTGCTAAAAGTGCAACAAAAACTGGCAACCGTACTTGTCTTCTCGAAGATCTCACGGTTCGTAAATAAATGCCATACGATTAAAAAAATATCTCGAAAATATCGCCATTTCATATTAAAAAATCATATTCAAAAGTTTCTCAGTCTAAAAGAGAGTAAGATCTATTAATAAAGGATGATTCACAGTAGGCCGTTCCGTGTCCGGGCCGGCCCGTTTTCTTCTAGAGAAATACGCCAGCCGTTGCGTTCGCTGTCATAGAAAACGGGCCGGCCCGGACACGGAACGGTGTACTGTGAATCATCCTTAAGGCGGAATTACTAAGGAAAGTGTCCCGCTGTTCTCTTTGCGCGTTCTGACTTCTGACTGTCACAATTCAGCCTTGTGACGTCATACAGTCGATGGTAGGCTATTTCTTATGACAAACGAGCAGACGAATCGCCTGATGGTAAGCTTTCTTTACATTTTCATCTCGAAAACGAATAGCTGTAAAAATATTTAAAAAATATATTTTGGGTTTCTTGTTGACAAGTTAACGATATGAGTGAATATTTTATACTACTTGTATTTTAAATGTTGTCAATTGGTATAGTATCGTATTCGACATGTTTTGAGGTAATATAAGTAGAAAAAAAATCCGCCAATTGATAAGGTTTCACCAAGTCATCATAACATCCGTGATATTTTTTCTGTCACTGTAATTCAAAATTATAATGACACATAGAGTAAAGATAATACTATCAAGGTGTGTTTTTTTTCTTCTGTCAAACATGTACGATGGTGGTTTGAAACTTAAACTAACTACTTAACCCTTTCACCATCGAAATGCAAAGTTACCAACTACAATTATTAGTTACTAAGTAGTTTTTAATTATTATCGTTATTGATATTAACCAAATTGGTTTCTATATTTTATACTGCTGCTCATTAGTTGAACAGCGGAACGTGCCGATCAAATTTGATTGTTTTTTTTTAAGTAGCGAACTTGTTTTATTATATACTTATAATTTTAATTAAATAAGTAAACTAAAACAATAATCCCATCAAGAGGTGCATTTTGATTTCTTCGTCTGGTATTATAAAAGCTTACAAAATGGAAACTGAACGCAAATTCTTAGAAAAAATCACCACAATTCACGGAACAAACCATTTTCAAGTGAGATCAGGAAAGAGCAGAATACTGTGGTGGATGGCGATGGTCATGACACTCGTTTTAACTATAACCTTTATAGCAATAATACAACAGAAATTACGCAATGACCAAATCTATACAAAGGTAAGGAGATTTATCTTAATTTAGGTGCATTTTTACCTTGCTTTTTTTAAAAGATGATAAAATATAGTCATAGTCAGTATTTGTTGCAACCATAGTTAGAATACAATATTCATTTATTTGTCAAACATCATGCACATTAAGTTGTTAGAATTTGTTATAAATAGGTATATTTGGATTCATACGGGCCTTAGTAGTAGCTAGGTACCCCTCTACTTAATTTAAATTGACATTCAAATCCATCAGTATTGCAATTCCGCGAGGAAATGCTGCCAGCATCTTCGGAACCATGCCTCGGGGCGACCCCTTATTATAGCTTTAATTTATTTTGATTAGTTTTAGTTCTTAGTTACGTTTTTTGTTTTATCCATATGTAGTTATATAAAGTTTTGTAATCAGATGATGAAATCAAAATAAAATCTAGTGTGTCAGATGTCAAGTTGTCAGTCAATGAAAAATAAAAAACACATTATTAATTTCAAATGCAGGTCCTTAAATATCACTTTACTTTTACATAAACTCTCAATAAAATTATATTTTAAAAACATTTTTAAAGTAAGTATGTCATATTGTGTACATACAAGTGGGTATTAAATTAATACAGTTTAATTTATTTGTTCGTTGATTAAAATTACAATGTTAATAAAATTCAATTTTAATTATATTATATGTTTAATTATGTCAACTCTTTATCATTCAGAACTTTGTCAATGTCTTAGTATGCTTTTTGACGTGATAACGTCTTTAAAATCGTTTTAGTCGGGTGACATGTTCAGAAACTTGTGTCACACCAAAACCTCACGAGCGCGATCGCAGGTATAAGTGAAGTGCAAGTGAAGTAAAACGTTATCACGTAAACATCTCGATCGTAAACCTACTTTACAAACAACCAATTTTTTTCAAATTTTTAATCTTAAAATTAATGATTTTTATCTTCAGCCTTAAAACTGGTACGAGTTTTGTTACATATTACACGCATACACACATACAGATTTATTTATATTTGTTTTAATGATAATAGAGGATACCTACCTCATCATCATCATCATCATGTCAGCCGAAAGACGTCCACTGCTGGACATAGGCCTCCCCCAAAGACTTTCACAATGACCGGTCCTGCGCCACCCGCATCCAGCGGACACCCGCGACCTTCACCAGGTCATCAGTCCACCGTGTGGGGGGCCTGCCCACGCTACGCCTTCCGGTACGTGGTCGCCACTTGAGAACCTTTCCGCCCCAACGGCCATCGGTTCTACGTGCTATGTGCCCCGCCCACTGCCACTTAAGTTTAGCGATTCGGAGGGCTATATCGGTCACTTTGGGGTTCTGCTGCGGATGGCCTCATTCCTGATGCGATCACGCAGAGAAACTCCCAACATAGCTCTCTCCATTGCCCTTTGGGTGACTTTGAGCCTTCTTATGAGGCCCATAGTAAGCGACCACGTTTCAGTGCCATATGTCATCACTGGCAACACACACTGGTCAAAGACTTACCTGAATACCTACCCTGGATACCTACCTGAATACACTTTTATACTGTTAATGTTATTCAAACGGTCACCACGATACAGGCTACGCCTAGTGAGGGAACACGGGCTAATTTATAAGCTTTTCAAAGCCTACTGCCAATCTTTCTACTCGAGCAGCCTGTGGGTCAGGTACACCAAGCGGGCTTATAATGCCATAAGGGTGCAGTATAATAACGCCTTTAGGATGCTGTTGGGATTGCCGAGATGGTGTAGCGCATCTGGGATGTTTACCGAAGCCCGCACAGACGGATTTCAGGCAATCGTTAGAAAAAAGATTGCCTCGTTGTTGGGTCGCGTTACATATACTACCAACAGCATCTTAAACGCGTTAGCAGAGATGTTTGACTGCGCCGTATTAAAGTTTTGGGTGAGTCAAGTTGCAGAATTTGTGTTATACAATGTAGTGTTTTGTATTGTTGTCTTTCATGTTTGTTTAAATGTACGCTTTACTAACCCTACTCTTTTAAGTACTTACTAACCTGCTATGGATATAATATGTCCGAAATAAAGATTTATTATTATTATATTGTATTCTGTTCCTTTTAAATAAACTCTGGTAAGTTAAGCCTATTTTCGTGTCGAGTTTTAATGATGAGCCGGTTATAATTTCCAGGTGGACTCGACCTGCCAGGTGAACCAGGTGCCTTTCCCTGCCGTCAGCATCTGCAACATGAATGTGGTCTCTAATAAAGAGTCAGCCAATATTGCTAGACTGCTGTAAGTCAGAGTCACATTACACTTACTTACGTAATTTACTTTGAACGTGACGTAATATCATCATAATATCACCCCAGCCTGGCATGTTTAAAATAATTTTAACAATTAAACAAGTACAGAAATATAAGTAGACGAATTTTTTTGAGCAGTCAAAACAATTCGATTCGAAAGTGCTTGTTGCTAGGCCTATTTGAATAAATAATATTTTGACTTTGACTTTGAATTAGCCCATTCGGAGCCACACAGCAAAAAATAGTATTGCTTTTGGACTTTAAAAAATCAATATAAAAACGACTTACATATTTTTTCAAAGAATCGATTGTCAGTTAAGTACATTGGTTGAAATTAATTGTTAGTAAGTCGAAAAAACATTTAAAATAATATTTGACAAATTTAAAATGCTTAGCCACATAATCGTTTATTTCCGACAATCGGGTTTTAGCTAGCCACACTACTATAATACATTACGATACAAGTGCAGAGAACAGGAAATTCACACCGAGTGGTGATAAATTGAAACATGATCGAAGGGAGTGTTTTAAATCGACACGAGTTACGAATTACTTGTTCGCACGTGTATCGTACAACGTTTTACAGTACATATGGCTCTTTACAGTTTCGACATATGCACTATCTGCTGATAGCACCAAGTAGCACCATATGTACTGTAAAATACGTTATTGAGGAACTGCAATAATTAGAATATTTGCTTATTAAGGGTCTTACGAATTTTTTTTATTATTTATTTTTATGTGTACAAAACCCTGTCCTTGGACCCGGGTATGTTCTTAAACTACGACCAAGACCACCGGGGAATGGTGTAACGATCCCCCCTCTCTCTTAATATAAATAAACCCCCAATACACCCTTAATATGAATTAATTAATAAATAATATATTAAAACTAATGACTGTTAAAACCCAGGATAAAATTACGTATTGGCCAAAGTGAATCGTCTAGGTAGGACCCCGAAGAGTTGTGAACCGTAAGAAACCCTGAATCTTTAATGCGAATATTTGTCAGGTATTGAACTCCTCTTTCCTTTGCTGAAACACTACTATCGTTTCCTAGTACCTTACTCAGCCTATACCTCAATGAAATTACGTTAATACCGAAGTTAAGAGAAATATAAATTTATAGGAATTATTAATGATAAAATAGTAACCAATTATATAAGATCCTTAAGGGATTTGCCATCCCTACAAGCTCTATGTACCTAGCTTCCGAATAGCTCATATCCTGTTATGTATTGCTATTTACAGGTTCGTATAAAAATAATCAAATTTATTGATTGGTGTAAGGTAGGGCTCCTCCAGCCGCCCTAGGGATTGCTATCCCCCTCCGGTACTAACCAGAGACCCGTGACTCTCGACCTTAGACATGGACAAGCCCCCGCCAATCTTTTATTTCACTATGCGGAGTGTAAGACAATTTCGTCCAAATGACCTAAGTTACTTTAACAGGAGTACTCTGCTAGGCTTATCCGATCAATTCGTTCGGATGGCCTTTAGGAGCGCTCGGGATAAAATCAGTTTGTAAAAGAGACTAAACCATAAGAATATGGTTCTACCTAGCAAATGCATCTACTAGCGCTTCGGAAGACGCGCCGTATGATGAGGAGAATCGCCGCAAGGCCTCATCATCGGAAGCGGGCGAAATCCTGGTGATTCTTCGCCAGAATCTGGCCCTGACCCTGAATAACCTACCCTACTCCTAGTCCTCGTTCCCTAATACCTATGAACTACTCTGCCAGACCTTTACTAAAAGAAGTGAACAGCTCGGCTCGTCACTTCAGATGCCTGATTCAATGAACTGCTCAGCTTGTCACCGAATAGTCTATCAAGTGAACCGCTCTGCTCTTCACTTGAAGGGCTTAATTCAACGAACGGCTCAGCTAGTCATTAAATTAGCTTATTCTGAGTAAATTTTAATCATTTAACTAGAAATCGTAACTTTAAAGAAACTATCTTTTTATACCGAAAATGACTAGTTTTATCACAACTATTCCCAATACTCCAAATTAACGACAAACCTAAAATAAATTATTAAACCCTACTTCCCTAATAAATGTGTGTGAAGCTACCCTACTGTTCCCCAGGAAACTTGCTAAACTGAAAGAGCATAAATCCCTTACCAGAACCAGCTCTTTTGACTGCGAATCCCTAACCTATGCAGCGAAAGTTCAGTCGGCTAAACTGAGAATTGCAATGCTAAAGGCCTGTGTTGGTTGTCTCCCCCCACTGCGCCCGCAGGCTAGGCTACAGTGAGTAAGACGCCCTATTGTGTATATAAGTTTTATATATAAATATATTTAACAAGACCGTTCCTCAAATACTGAACAATTTCGACAAGCGAGGTATACACCTCTATGCTGAGACCCCATATTGGCAGCCATGTCTACGTTGTCAGCTGGGCATTGAAGGAACGTAAGGGATTTGATTCGTCTCCATGTAGGTAAAAGGTAGACGCCAGACCACCCTTAGATCTGGTAACTAAAGACTCTGAACCCTGCTCATTGGCACCGTTAGGCGAGCAAGACCCCTCAGGCAAAACTGGTGCCTGGACAAGATTCTGGTCATTTAAATCAAATTAAATAAACTCTTAAACCCCGAGGAAATATTCAATATTTTACTTGAAAACTGATTCCTCAACATGAAGAGAGTCCCCTCACGAAGAAGAACCACTTTTAAATCAATAGAATAACCCACTAAGTATATATTATTGCGAAGACCAGAGACCTTGTCAGTCTGAATGTCGAATTCTAAGTGCCGTCAATAAAACTTCGCGCCCCTTTATATACTCTAATATCTCAGACAAATGCACGACACATGTCCGACAAATATCGGACAAATCCCGGACACATCTACGACAAATCCACGACATATGTCGGACAAATCCCCGACAAATGCACGACAAATCTACGACATATGTCGGACAAATACACGACAAATCCACGACATATGAGGCCGAAGCTAGTAGGGTAAACGTTACTATGCTCATCCAGCTTATTAAAACTACTTTTCCTTCATATAGGTATTTTAATAACACGTGTTTTTGTAGCCTAATTGTGTTCCGTTACAGCTGCCCTCGATGAATTTCATAAATATGTACTCTCAGAACTTGTTTATGAAAGTCATCTCTAAGTATTTTTTTTTAACTTGCTTCACTCTAGCGAATAACATTATTATTATTATGTATTGTTTTATGCTTATTATATATCTTCCTTTTAATTGGTTAATTAAAGATACCCTTGTTCCTATAAACCTCATGATTAATTACCCCTTTTAAGATTTACCAATAATATGTTAAGCAACTATTAGTTTGATTAAAGTATGCCTTTCCTATCTTTGTTTTCTGAATTAATTTAATGATCTAAAACAGCCTTTTCCCCAAAATTCCTGTTTGCTTGGAGTAACAGTTTGTGAAGCTGATAGATTATAGTAATCTGATTATTGTAATATCAAGCTGAATGTCTAGATCTGGCTGGGCATCTATCGATTCTGTTCACATTGTTCGAACGAGTGATATTCCAAAAACCCCTCCTACAAATTAGGAAATTCCTTTATGTAAGTACTAAGGCGCTCTTTTCTCATTAAAATAAACTTGAACTAAAACTCTCTACCTTTTCCCTCTCCTGCGTGTGTGTTATAAACATGAACCTTACTCATTTTCAGAATAATAATTAATTTTTTTGAATGTTTATTCAAGAACCTGATTAAACTAATAAATGTTACATTTATTCTTAAATTTCTTCTTATTAACTTATTGTGAACTCAATCTATTGAAAATCAATCCCTCCTTCAAAGGTGATTTTAATGTGGTGTATGTTTAAACCAATAGGTTATGGTATGCGACCATTTGGCAAAAGATAGTGAATCATTAAACTTTAACAATAACTCATGACCACTTTTTCCTCATGCAAACCTGCCTTGTTAGAGAAACCAGGTCGTGAGTCCGGTCGGCCCTAATGACCCAACTAAGAGTTTTTACCCCAAGGCTATGTCTACATTGTTCAGACGGCGCCTATAGGAAACATTGTCCTTCCTATAGATAAATCCCGTTAGTCGCCCCATACAAAACAGTTAAGCCTTTGGTATAAGTACTAAAGAGTTCAATCATTAGGATTAAAGTTCGATCCACCCTCGATCATCAAACAGCCCAGACCATCCCGATTGGCGTATGTAACACTTGAATAAGATAACCGACTAATCCTCTTTACACTCTAACAAGGTAATTTTTTATTACCGTTAGTTGTTTTTTATTCCAATGACGAAGACAAGCCAAATGTTAATTTTTAATCATTTAAACCTAAATTGTAATTTAATTACATGAATGTTTTCTTTAATACTTGTTAGTGATAATAATCTTTTCAATAATAATAATCTTGAAACATTGCTGTCGTGTATGTTTGCACACAAATGTTACTTATTTATCAATATGCGAAGCAAAAAGTTCCTTTAATATTTGTTCGTAAAAACTCGTATGATGATTAATGTTCATTAATTCAAAAGTCGGTTATCCTTTCCGAAGTGAGGTGTGTATTACCATAGAACCAGCTTAGAGCTCGAGTAGAGTCTGTGTCCTCACAGTAAGTCACAAAAGGACCTTGTCAAATTACGACTTTAACCTAACACGTATTACTGTGATAACACATTCTGTTTCATTTGGAGAGACCAATTGCCAATAAATCTAGGTTGTACTGTAACCTTAGCCCGTCCGGAAGAAACTCCTTCAAACCTTTCAATATCACCTTCATAGACTACCTTGTATTCGACCTCTTGTGTCGAGTCACCCCTCTCCTACACACCCGCACAAACTAATCATTCCTTCATTCTAATCTCCAACGCTCAGCCTCTACCGAACAAGCTAATCTTTCTTAAGTACAACCACAACACAAATGTTGCTGTTCTCTAAATATTCCATGGAAAACTGTATATGTAAAAAGGCAGACCCCCTTTTGTGCCTTAAATCAAATATTATTCCCTGCCCTCCACTTTAACAACTTTTATAATATGTTTGACCTTTTAATCCAAATTTTATAATCCTGCCCTCCGCTTTAGCAATTCTAATTAGTTTAAGGCATTAATCAAATTAAGATTATCTATTAGGCATTTCTTGTCTCAGATTTTATGTGTTTAGCTAAAAATCTCTTTAACAGAATCTTATATCTAATATAAATCCCTGGGTTTTCTTCTTTCTTAAAATTTAAAATAGACATGAAATTCGAAATGTCCATAATCCTTTTAGTCGGATATGAGTAAAGTGATGATTTACCCAATTTCTTTTTCTCCCCAGATTCTAAAACAAGTATGAAATTGAAATTTTTGACCCCTATATACGTATCAATATTATTTTTTCTAACAACAAAAAGGTTCTAAAGATTTTCTGAGCTGGCCCTCAAGCGTTTATTTCGAGAATTAACCTAAATTGGTCCAAACTAAAAGTCCCTATGTTACTATTACTTGAAAAGAGTAAAGAAGAAGTTCAAAACCTTGACAAAATCGCACTCCATTTCACGGCAACAAAATGTAGCCCAAAGGCTACTTGAATATTTTTATTACTTATCCTGGTAACATCCTGGAAATACCATCCTGGTAACAGCATATTTTATCCTGGTCACGGCACCAAAATGTAACGATCCCCCCTCTCTCTTAATATAAATAAACCCCCAATACACCCTTAATATGAATTAATTAATAAATAATATAAACTAATGACTGTTAAAACCCAGGATAAAATTACGTATTGGCCAAAGTGAATCGTCTAGGTAGGACCCCGAAGAGTTGTGAACCGTAAGAAACCCTGAATCTTTAATGCGAATATTTGTCAGGTATTGAACTCCTCTTTCCTTTGCTGAAACACTACTATCGTTTCCTAGTACCTTACTCAGCCTATACCTCAATGAAATTACGTTAATACCGAAGTTAAGAGAAATATAAATTTATAGGAATTATTAATGATAAAATAGTAACCAATTATATAAGATCCTTAAGGGATTTGCCATCCCTACAAGCTCTATGTACCTAGCTTCCGAATAGCTCATATCCTGTTATGTATTGCTATTTACAGGTTCGTATAAAAATAATCAAATTTATTGATTGGTGTAAGGTAGGGCTCCTCCAGCCGCCCTAGGGATTGCTATCCCCCTCCGGTACTAACCAGAGACCCGTGACTCTCGACCTTAGACATGGACAAGCCCCCGCCAATCTTTTATTTCACTATGCGGAGTGTAAGACAATTTCGTCCAAATGACCTAAGTTACTTTAACAGGAGTACTCTGCTAGGCTTATCCGATCAATTCGTTCGGATGGCCTTTAGGAGCGCTCGGGATAAAATCAGTTTGTAAAAGAGACTAAACCATAAGAATATGGTTCTACCTAGCAAATGCATCTACTAGCGCTTCGGAAGACGCGCCGTATGATGAGGAGAATCGCCGCAAGGCCTCATCATCGGAAGCGGGCGAAATCCTGGTGATTCTTCGCCAGAATCTGGCCCTGACCCTGAATAACCTACCCTACTCCTAGTCCTCGTTCCCTAATACCTATGAACTACTCTGCCAGACCTTTACTAAAAGAAGTGAACAGCTCGGCTCGTCACTTCAGATGCCTGATTCAATGAACTGCTCAGCTTGTCACCGAATAGTCTATCAAGTGAACCGCTCTGCTCTTCACTTGAAGGGCTTAATTCAACGAACGGCTCAGCTAGTCATTAAATTAGCTTATTCTGAGTAAATTTTAATCATTTAACTAGAAATCGTAACTTTAAAGAAACTATCTTTTTATACCGAAAATGACTAGTTTTATCACAACTATTCCCAATACTCCAAATTAACGACAAACCTAAAATAAATTATTAAACCCTACTTCCCTAATAAATGTGTGTGAAGCTACCCTACTGTTCCCCAGGAAACTTGCTAAACTGAAAGAGCATAAATCCCTTACCAGAACCAGCTCTTTTGACTGCGAATCCCTAACCTATGCAGCGAAAGTTCAGTGGGCTAAACTGAGAATTGCAATGCTAAAGGCCTGTGTTGGTTGTCTCCCCCCACTGCGCCCGCAGGCTAGGCTACAGTGAGTAAGACGCCCTATTGTGTATATAAGTTTTATATATAAATATATTTAACAAGACCGTTCCTCAAATACTGAACAATTTCGACAAGCGAGGTATACACCTCTATGCTGAGACCCCATATTGGCAGCCATGTCTACGTTGTCAGCTGGGCATTGAAGGAACGTAAGGGATTTGATTCGTCTCCATGTAGGTAAAAGGTAGACGCCAGACCACCCTTAGATCTGGTAACTAAAGACTCTGAACCCTGCTCATTGGCACCGTTAGGCGAGCAAGACCCCTCAGGCAAAACTGGTGCCTGGACAAGATTCTGGTCATTTAAATCAAATTAAATAAACTCTTAAACCCCGAGGAAATATTCAATATTTTACTTGAAAACTGATTCCTCAACATGAAGAGAGTCCCCTCACGAAGAAGAACCACTTTTAAATCAATAGAATAACCCACTAAGTATATATTATTGCGAAGACCAGAGACCTTGTCAGTCTGAATGTCGAATTCTAAGTGCCGTCAATAAAACTTCGCGCCCCTTTATATACTCTAATATCTCAGACAAATGCACGACACATGTCCGACAAATATCGGACAAATCCCCGACACATCTACGACAAATCCACGACATATGTCGGACAAATCCCCGACAAATGCACGACAAATCTACGACATATGTCGGACAAATACACGACAAATCCACGACATATGAGGCCGAAGCTAGTAGGGTAAACGTTACTATGCTCATCCAGCTTATTAAAACTACTTTTCCTTCATATAGGTATTTTAATAACACGTGTTTTTGTAGCCTAATTGTGTTCCGTTACAATGGGCAGCAGCATTCCTAGAGTGCGGTGGAGATACTGCGATCGCCAACCCGCATGCCAAGCGTGGCGATTATGGCATTTACCCCCCATGAAATTGGGGGAGGCCTATGTCCAGCAGTGGACGTCCTAGGGCTGATGTGGTGGTGTACAAAACGCGAAAGTTTAAAGCGTTGGTCATATAGATACGAGCCTTCCAACCACCTTCTAAAATACGTTCCGATACACTCAGTTTGTTTTCATTCGGATATCACCCGTTTTATAGATAATTCAATAATGACATTTCGTGAAAGGGTTAACGTGACCCAATGTTAGTCGAATTTTGAAGACGTTTTATGTTACTTCATTATAAATATAATGTAAGTTTCATTATATTATATTATTTTATTTTTTTAAGTTTTTGTTTATTTTTAATTAAATGCATTGATGGACAGTAGATGCCTATAGGCGTAATTCTATTGTTATTTCTATTTTGTCTGGAATAGTGTCCATCAAAGTATTAACTTTACTTTAGTATAGTTTAGTTTTATTTTTAGGTTTTATTTTTAGTATAAGTCATTTTAGTCAAAATTTACAAAAAATTAAAACAAATGCAAAACGCAAAGAAAAATGGCCAATTGTTAATTTGTATTATTACATGTTTATGAGAATGTAAGATTTAAGTGAACATGGTCATTAGAATTACTGCTCAAAACGGGGTATTTATGTACCATGTATGATAAGTGATAACATTAATTTGGTTCCCGATATTTCGGCGTTGTTGCAAGCACCATTTACTAGGAACTCAAGGAGTATTTCCGGACCGATTCGACCTTCAAACCTTTAATAAAAGAGCGTACTCCCATCTTCAAGGCTGGCAACGCACTTACAACCCCTCTGGTGTTGCGAGTGTCCATGGGCGGAGCTAATCGCTTAACATCAGCCGATTCGTCTGCTCGTTTGCCTCCTATGTCATAAAAAAAAGTATAAATAAGTTAATCCTTGTAAATGGTCCTTGTAACAGCGCCGAAATATCGGAAACTCAGTAAATTTAATTAATATACATAATACATACCCCATTCTGCACAGTAATTCTAATTATTTTTTTACAGTCCAGGAATTACAATATAAGCAAAAATGCCACCGAAATCAACAGAAACTCCGATAATAAAGTGTTCACGGTTATATTATGAGGGTGGTTTAAAAACTCGTAGAATGACGGAAAATTTGTTAAAAATATTTCGAACATTATGGCAGGTGCAAAAACTGGTTTCACGAATCCTGCTGTTGTAAACAATCGGGAAGAATGGTTTCATAATAAGACATACAGAGATTTAAGGCAACGCACTAATTCCTGTATATGAAAAACAGGCTAAAAGAAAACGAATAATAAAAGAAAAAGGGTTAAGACAAAGCCGTACCTCGAAAGGAGAAAACGGAACCCTTATACTCCTTATAGGATCACTTTGTTGTTCGTCCGTCTGTCTGTCTGTCTTTCAAGGCCCTTTTTCTCAGGAACGCGTGGCAGTATCAAGCTGGAATTCATAATATTGAGGTCTACTGTCCCTTGGAGCTGTGAAAAAATCTAACTTCTAAGCCTACGCAATCAAAAGATACAGCCGTTTATGCCGCAAATTTCCGTAAATTTTCGACACTCGCAAGGGAATCAAAACTTACAGGGTACTTTCCGTGAACTCAGAATCTTGAAATTTGGTACGAAGCACCGTCTTATAACACATATAAAGGAAAAATTACGAAAACCGTAAATTTTTAGTTACATCATATAGGTATAATAAAAATATTTTTTACGGAATCCTCGGTACGCGAGTCCGACTCGCACTTGGCCGATTTTTTTATTTTTATTTAATCTTCAAAAACGACGTTTCTGTTTTTAAAAACCTATGTAATAAAACAACTTTCATGTAAATGAACTTTTAACTATATAGAGCATTGAAGAAAAAACATTATTTTTAATATCTATGTATCTGTGCCTTAATGATTTCAAAGCGTTCTCTTATTCAAGATCAGCCCTCCGAAGCCCCTTTCAAATTTGATATAATGATCCATAAGTACCTACGAATTCACAAAGGTGTGTACAATATTTTATATTAATGTAATCAATACCTGCTAAGGAGGGTCTTCGTGATAGCATCAAAAGATTTACAAGTATAATGAGACCTTTTATATATTACTAGCTTTTTCCCGCGACTTCGTCCGCTTGCAACTCGTTATATCGCCGGCTAATAGTGTAAGACCTGCCAACGTCATACTATGGAAGTTTACAGGAGAGACAAAAAAGATTCAAATTAAAAAAAAAATACCATTGGTTTATTTTTTCCCCTAATTCCAAAATAAAAGACAGCGTTTTGATTTTCTGTTTTTTACGATGTCTTTTGTAACTTAACTGTTTTTTGCAATCAAATAACGTTTTATATTATAGTTTTAGCAGTTTGTCAAGAAAAAGAAAGTAGTTACATCATGGTAAGGAAATATAAGTACCTAAATCCTTAAGATATAATTTATTTTTATTATGTGATGCCAACTAGCCAATTCTTGGGATTAGGTAGCGGATCCCCGGCATCCTTCAGGATGCAACTGTACTGGGAATAACGCTAGGATGATGATGTGATACCAAATTACAATTAGTCATATGACAGTGCTTAAATATATCTACAAATAAAAACTAAGATATTTATATACAACTGCAAATCGAAAGGTACTTAAAACGATATGATATGTACTAAAAACGGTATGACGACCTGTTTAGCCTAGTTGGTAGTGACTCTGCCTCCGAAGCTAGAGGTCCCGGGTTCGAATCCCGGCCAGGGCATTTATTTGTGCATTTTTCACGGATATTTGTTCTTGGGTCTTGGATGTTTTCTATGTATTTAAGTATGTATTTATCTATATAAGTATGTATATCGTCGTCTAGTACCCATAGTACAAGCTTTGCTTAGTTTGGGACTAGGTCGATTAGAGTAAGATTGTCTCCCAATATTATTTATTTTATTTATTTATTTATTTAAAATACAAAGAAATTTCTTGAACGAAACTAAATGAAATATTCGGAAAATAAAAAAATATATATGTATATTGGGTGTTGTGCGAAAATATTCATCATCATCATATCAGCCGAAGGGTATCCACTGCTGGCCACCCGCCTCCAGCAAACTACAGCGACTTTCACCATGTCATCAGTTCATCTTGTGTGGGGCCAACGCTGCGCCTTCCGGTAAGTGGTCGCCACTCGAGAACCTTCTCTCCCTAACGGCGATCGGTTCTACGTGCAATGTGCCCCGCCCACTGACACTTAAGTTTAGCGATTCGGAGGGCTATGTCAGATAATTGGGTTCTATTGTGGCGGCCTCATTTCTGACGCGATCACGCTGAGATACTCCCAGCATAGCCCTCTCCATTGCTCTTTTGGTGACTTTAAGCCCTCTTATGAGCCCATAGTATAAGTATATATAGTAAGAATAAAAACTCCCATTAATTTTGATAAAAGGTTAACCTAACCCCAAAACATTGTATTGGATTTACAGCTCAAAAGCCACGGAATATTAATAAAAAACAATAATTTGACATGCCTTTGCGATTTTATGTTACACTTCTTCGTTTACACCAAAAACACGAAACAAAGTTAATTTTTGCGAGAACAGACATCTAGGCGATCAAAATTCTTACAAAAATGGCGGGTTTATTGAAGTTAGCCGATAACTTTTAGACTCGTGAAGTTGACTATTTAATTCATCCATTTCATCATGTGATTTAAGCAATTTGTTAAAATAACTGGCAGTAGCTGTTTTTCTCAGACGATGCATCTTTTTTTGCTACATAATGGTGGGTAATACGATATATTTAGCGGGTTTACTTTACACTCTTAGCAAAAGATATTTATAGAAATTATTCCTATTTTATTGTTGTAGGCGCCCAAATAAGCTTTTATCCCCCTTTCACCCCCTAAGGAACGATTTCCGAAATAAAAACTATCCTATGTCCTTTCCCGGGACTCAAACTATCTCTGTACCAAATTTCATCTAAATCGGTTTAGCGGTTTAAGCGTGAAGAGGTAACAGACAGACAGACAGACGGGTGACTTTCGCATTCATAATATTAGTATGGAAGTATGGATATGGATAATAATAATAATAATATTATAGTATATAGTATAGTATGGATGACAAAAGGTTAACCTAACCCCAAAACAGTGATTGTATTGGATTTACAGCTCTAAAGCCACGAAATATTAATAAAAAACAATAATAATACACGCCTTTGCGATTTTATGTTACACTTCTTCGTTTACACCAAAAACACGAAACAAAGTTAACTTTTGCGAGGACAGACATCTAGGCGATCAAAATTCTTACGAAAATGGCGGGTTTATTGAAGTTAGCCGATAACTTTTAGACTCGTGAAGTTGACTATTTAATTCATCCATTTCATCATGTGATTTAAGCAATTTGTTAAAATAACTGGCAGTAGCTGTTTTTCTCAGACGATGCATCTTTTTTTGCTACATAATGGTGGGTAATACGATATATTTAGCGGGTTTACTTTACATCAAACTAATCAATTTCATTTCATCGTGATTCCTTTTTATTAGGGCTTCGTAGCCAAAATGGTGAAAACGGAACCCTTATAGTTTCGTCATGTCTGTCTGTCCGGCGGTCCGTCCGTATGTCACAGCCCATTTACTCAGAGACTATAAGCACTATAGTTGTGAAATTAAATTGAAAGGTACTTAAGATAAAATCATACTCATAGCCTCAAATAAGAAAAAAATCTATTCATTCATTCTCTAAATAAATTCACACATTCACTCGAGAATTCCCAACCTTTTTTGTTTTTATGACATAGGTGGCAAACGAGCAGACGAATCGCCTGATGGTAAGCGATTAGCGTCGCCCATGGACACTCGCAACACCAGAGGGGTTGTAAGTGCGTTGCCGGCCTTTAAGATGGGAGTACGCTCTTTTCTTGAAGGTTTGTTTATATCAGCCACAGGTACCTAAAGTAACTAAATGTTTTAGATATTATCTGATCTCAATCTTTAACGACGTAAATAATGTGGGAGAAAACAACGCGGCTATAAAAAAACTTACAATAGACTTTTTTCCAAACGAGACTTGACATTCAAACTAATTTCGATGACCTTTAATTCTATTTTCAAGTAGACTTTCACTAACATCAATTATTTAAATGTAAGTATTTACTTACCCACGTAATTTATCAAGGTAAATGAATATATTTATAGCTCTTCATTTGTCCATTGCTTTGAGTTCTGTATATTTACTGTAGG
Source organism: Notocelia uddmanniana (assembly GCA_905163555.1). Classification (NCBI taxonomy): domain Eukaryota; kingdom Metazoa; phylum Arthropoda; class Insecta; order Lepidoptera; family Tortricidae; genus Notocelia; species Notocelia uddmanniana. The sequence continues at coordinate 30,083,227 of LR991058.1, read as the reverse complement.
CATGATTACTACACACCCAAGGACCCCCCAATGTCACGGTGGTCTATAATTATTGGACAGCCTACAGTAGCGCTACCAATCTAACATTATTTGCAATTCTACGGTAATATTAAGATATATTACATTCTATTACCGTTCACTGACAGACTTGGTTCACTAACCTTTTACCTTGCCAAAGTAACTGACATAGCCCTCTGAATCGCTAAACTAAAGTGGCAGTGGGCGGGGCACATAGCACGTAGAACCGATGGCCGTTGGGACGGAAATGTTCTCGAGTGGCGACCACGTATCGGACGGCGTAGCGTGGGCAGGCCGGCCACACGGACGTCGCAGTAGAGTGCTATCTGCGATCCTGCGGCGCCCCACTAAAGGCGTAGCCGGTAATTGTTGGGTTTTTAGACGGTAGTACGGTCCAACCGGATAGTCCGTCATACCCACCCTGATCTTTACCGGGTGGGATACGTAAACGTATTTTCCCAACGCAAAAAAAAAGGCCGGCCACACGGTGTATTGAGAACCTGATAAGGGTCGCGGGTGTACGCTGGATGCGGTTGGCGCAGGACCGGTCATTGTGGAAGTCTTTGGCGGAGGCCAGTGTCTGGCATTGGACGTCTTTTGGTTGACAAAGCATGACCTTGCTGGGAGGCGCGAGGTGGGGCAGTATGGATATATCTAGTATCCCGCTCCAATCAGGTTCTTCTTCTTCCTCGGTCCCTCATTACTGAGGATCGTGACCACGTATGCTCTGTCTCCATACAGTGCGGTCATAAGCCATGTGGGTCGCACTCTGCATACTGCCGCCAACCACCTTCTTCACAGCATCAGACCATCTCGTGGGTGCTCTACCTTGAGCACGCCTGGTGTCCATTTGACCTAGGATCATCAGCTTCTCTAGTTCATGCGTTTTAGACCGCATGATGTGTCCAAAAAAGCTGAGCGTGCGCTCCCGGCATATCGTGGAGAGGCGTGTGGTAATTTTCAGTTGCTGTAGGATGGACTGATTAGTTCTCTTAGCCGTCCAGGGTATGCGCAGAAGTCTTCGCCAACACCACATCTCGAAGGCATCGATCTTTCCCCAATCACGACTCTTCAGGCTCCAGGTTTCGGCACCGTATACAAAAATCGAAAAGACCAGGGATCGAGTCAAGCGTACCTTTGTTGTACGACGAATACTTCTATTCCTCCAAATCTTATCGAGGTTAGCCATAGCGCTTTTGGCCATGCCAGATCTACGGCGTATTTCGCCGGCGCAGCTACCGTCACAGGTTATTAGCGATCCAAGATACACAAATTCGCTGACTTTTTCATACTTTCTAAGTGCACCGGTGATGGGGAGTGTATTGGCTCTGTCTACCACCATTACTTTGGTTTTAGAATGGTTGATCTTAAGACCAAGCTTAGCACTCTCAACCTCAATTTTCTTCAGAAGAGTTGCCATCTCCTCCTCGTTCGATGCAACTACCGTCGTATCGTCTGCGTATCTCAAATTGCTTATTCTGCGTCCACCTACTACGACACCTCCATTCCAGCCATCCAGTGCCTTCCTCATAATATGTTCGCCGTACAAGTTAAATAGTTTTGGTGACAAAATGCAACCCTGACGAACGCCTCGTTCTGTGTGGAAGGTATTTGATTTTTCGTTTTCCAGTTTCACGAAGCTCGAGCCATCAAGATATAAATTTTGCACCAGGAAAGTAAGGTGTTCAGGTACGCCCATCTCAACCAGCACATCAAACATCGTCCTCCACTGCACGCAGTCAAACGCCTTAGCGTAATCAATGAAGCACAACACCAGTGGTTTGTTAAACTCGCGACATTTCTCAATGAGAAGTCGGACGTTCAGGATTTGCTCGCGAGTTCCTTTTCCAGCCACAAAATCGGATTGTTCACTCGGTATCTGGTGGTCAACGAAGGACGAAAGCCGAGCGTTTATAATGCGAAGGAGTATCTTGCCTGCATGTGACATGAGTGACAACGTTCGATAATTTTCGCATTTCCTTGTAGAGCCCTTCTTGTGCAATGGTACAACAGCGGACTGTGTCCAGTCATCCGGCCATTGGCCAGTCCTCCAAATCTTGTTACATATTTGATGGATGACCTTAGTACCCTCACTACCCAAGTGTAACATTGCTGCTGACACGCCATCAGGACCCACAGCCTTATGCTTCAATCTTTTGATGGCATCTTGCACTTCAGAGAGCAACAAGTCTGGTTCCCTGCCATGGTTGTCCCATCTCCTTTCAACGCCAAGTCCCTCTTCATCCCTGTAGAGTTCGTAACAGTAGGTTCTCCATCTATCTAAAACTTTGTCGAGCTCCGTCAAGGTGTTACCTCTCCTGTCGTCTACTATCCAACTCTTTGGTTTAAAGGTGCCAGTAAGTTGTTTAACTTTCAAGAAAAGATCCCGTGTTTGCACTCTGTCAACGTGCCTCTCGATGTCATTGCAGATGCTATTGATGTGTTTGTCTCTGTCTCTTCGTGTGGATCTCTGAACTTCGGCATGTAACTGGTTATATCGGCTGATCTTGCTTTCGGTATCAAGCCCCTCACACTTTAGCATCCTTCTCTCCTCAATCAACTCCCATGATTGTTTGCTAATCCACTCTTTCTTGCATGTCACGGTTTTGAACAGATCCCTACTCTCTTTTGCGGTGTCCAAAACGATTTTCTTGAGGGTATTCCATTCTGCATCACTGGAGTCAAAAGGGTCCCATTCCAGTGATTTAATCTTAGGGTCAATTGCGTCGTGAAAGTGGTCTAGAGCTGGTTTAGTCAATACAATGGTCCCTTGAGGTTTCGGTCGAGTACTTTTTAGGCGAAGTCTGAAGTCAGCTATTAAAAGTTGGTGGTCACTGCCGCAGTCAGCACCAGGGAATGTTTTGGCATTGATAATTGATGATTTCCACCTGGACTTTATCGCTATGAAATCAATCTGATTCCTATGTCCTTGCGGAGAAGTCCAAGTGTACAATCTCCTTGGATGATTTTCAGACCAGGTATTCATAACCGTCAGCTGATTTCCTACGCAGTAGTGTAGAAATTTTTCGCCTCTGTCATTACGCACACCTAGGCCAAAACCGCCGACGACTGTTCCCATCAATGGGTCTCCCAAGGTGCAGCCTACTTTCGCGTTCAAATCACCCTGCACGACAGTTACTTCTCTAGATGGTATTGTATGTAGTAGGGCGTCGAGTTCCGCATAGAATTGGTCCGATAGTTCTTCGTCCGCCTGAGAGGTAGGAGCATATACCTGAATAATATTAATTGGTACGGGGTTTGCATTGAGTTTTAGGGCAATCATCCTATCGTTTTGAGTCGTATATCCTTTGATGTTACCCTGTAGTTTCCTTGGGACAATGAAACCTACTCCATTGTCACTGTGGTCCTCGGCTCCGATATAATACACAGTATAGCCGTTACTTGTGGTAAAATAGCCACTGCCCCGTCGATGCATTTCACTGAGCCCCAGGATATCAATGTTGCACCTTTCCATCTCCCTCTCCACAACTTCCAACTTTCCGGGTTTTAAAAGCCCTCTCACGTTCCAGGTCCCAATGCGCAGACGTTTCCGTAAAGAGGCTTTCTTTACACCTGTACCATGACCAGTAGCATAGTTTCCACTTCCTGCCTGGTGGTCCGCAATCAAGTGGCCGGTAGCATTCTTCACACCACGTAACCCGGAATCACTATGGCGCCGAGGGTCAGTCGGATCGCATGACATCACAACTCTATCATGGGAACTTTGCATAATGGTTATCTTGGGAAAGTATAGTGCAGTAGTTTCCCGTTGCTTTCTGCACCAGGCATTTTAGAGGGTATTTAAGCCTCCAGGTCGCTGTAGCCTCTTCCGACCGGTCGCCCGGCCGGGAGTATGGTTATACCGCCATTTGCTCGGTCGCCAGAGCCTCGTTCGTTATCCAGCGGGGAGCACCGCGATGACTGTGAGCCACCGCCGCCGGCTATTCATACGAACCACCGACGCGAGCAGGAGAGGATGACATTTGGGCCGGTTAAGTTGTTGTTACCGTTCGCCCCTTACCCCTAAGTCTTTTTGGGGTCCTGGCAAAATATCAGCGATGTGGTGTCCTGTCACATGTTCCTGCCTGCCTCGAAACATGGTCGCAATTACTATTATTTTATTTCCTTATGTTGCATGCTCTTCATCTTGGCTGTATTGCATATTATGGGTACTGAATAAAGTTCCATCAATTTATCATGGACGGGTAAACGAAAGAACCTATTTGTTATGCGCTGGCCCTCAGGGCTGTGAAGTACTTTTGACGACCCGAAAAAGATCTTGGCTTCTAACATAAGATAATGCTACCTACTTTTCCTTATTCTGCACCACTTCACACCATTAAGATACTCCAAAGCAGGCTAACATTATGCGGCTTCCTTCCATGGATATCTGGAAAGACCAACCATACGTTTTCCATTGGGCCGACTCACATACCCTATCTTCAATGCACGATCATGTTCCATTCTGGGATTTTACATGATAAATTAAAAACATCATGTTAATCTGGGATCATCTCCTGCCAATAAATCTCTCTTGTTCGCTATATAAAAATATAATAGTTATAGTATTTTTCAGGAAGAATCATAATCGTACAACGACAGAGATTGACAAGTTCTTCGAAAACTTACCTAAATTGAAACATTACATGACACCCGACGCAGAAAACGCCACGGAGATAATGGATATTTTGAAGTCGTATTCCTACACAATGGACACTATTATGGAAGAGGTAAGGTTTGTGAGAGCATCATAAAAAAAAACCGGCCAAGAGCGTGTCGGGCCACGCTCAGTGTAGGGTTCCGTAGTTTTTGTATTTTTTTCAAAAACTATTCAACCTATCAAGTTCAAAATAATTTTCCTAAAAGTTTTTATAAAGTTCTACTTTTGAGATTTTTTTCATATTTTTAAAACTTATGGTTCAAAAGTTAGAGGGGGGGGACACATTTTTTTTTACTTCTGGAGCGATTATTTCCGAAAATATTAACATTATCAAAAAATGATTTTAGTAAACCCCTATTTATTTTTAAATACCTATCTAACAATATATCACACGTTAGGGTTAAAATGAAAAAAAAAATCACTCCCCACTTTACGTATAGGGGAGGTACCCTAATAAAATATTTTTTCCACTTTTTATTTTACCACTTTGTCGGCGTATTTGATATACATATTAGTACCAAATTTCAGCTTTCTAGTGCTAACGGTCACTGAGATTATCCGCGGACGGACGGACACACGGACGGACAGACGGACGGACAGACATGGCGAAACTATAAGGGTTCCTAGTTGACTACGGAACCCTAAAAAACAATATTCTATAAAACCTAGTCCATAGTCTTAGTGAGATTTTCCTTATAAATAAATGTAACTTTTGTCCTTAGTAAGGTATTTGCATACATACATTATAAATGCGAAACTAATTTTGCTACCTAACACTTAGACCAATAATCAATTAAGGTGAAATTTGGCATGTATAGTTGAACATTTGACCGTTTTTAACATGGAAATCAGCCCCTAAGGGGTTACATGTTAAATGGATCCCATCAAAAACATAAATGTGAAAACGGCAGCCAAGTTCACCGACAAAAGAATTGAGATCTAAATGGGTGCCAAGTTCCGTAGATTATCTGAAAAGTTGCCAAGTTTTGCACTAGATTGTTTACAGAAAAACTCATTCACTGCGGCTTAATGCATTTTGAGCCTTAACTTGGCAGTTTTCTATGCAGTATGTTATAATACCATAAAAGTTGTTGGATATTTAAGAAAACTGCCAAGTTAAAGCTCAAAATGCATTAAGCACCTTTCATGTTTTTATGTTAGATAGATTTGGAGTTATTGGAGGGTCAAAAGTGGCTCTAAACGGTCCGTGTAATATAACACACGGCTGCTGTCCGCCAGTTCCTGGGGTGAACTTGGCTAAAAGTTCGAATGGAGTAAACTATAACTTTAAAAATGATTATCGAAGCCAAGTCCCCTCGGTAAGTGCCCAACAACACGCAGGCAGCATTCCTGCGCTGAATCGCGATAGCAATTCTCTGCGCGAGAAAGATGAGGGCTTACTCCGAATTTCGAAAATCGAAATTCGTGTCGTGCCGTCCCTTTCACTCTCGTGTTATACACTCTATGACGGAAAGGGACGGCACATAACTTTATCTACAATAAATATATGTATGCTACGCGTAAGGAAAAAGCCGCTTTCTGGCCAAATGTAGTAATAAAATGATGTACACAACACGGGAGTTAGTAAATAAATCCCTCGATCACATATACATATATACGTCCCTCGCCTACCGCTCGGGCCGCAAAATCAGCATCGCAGCCTTTCTTTGCTTTACCACCCTAGTTGTGTAATGGTACTATTGTAGACATAGGATTACAACCGGGAATCGCTCCAAATATATATATTTTTGTTTAAGAAGATGTTCGAAGTTTGAATGTAATTAAAGTATCGACTAGGATTATGTGACACAGTGGACCCCAGTCTCCTTTGGAATATAACCGCGAAACGATCCAAATATGATTCTGTAATAAAAATGTTTGAAATGTCATTTATTTGACATTATTTAAATAACGTTACAGCAACCAATTCCCTATTTGCAGGAAAGTCCCTCGTTCTGTTTCAACCTACCTGTATAGGTTCAAAGATCTTTATTTCTCATAAGAATAATACATATTCACTTACATGAGACAATTAAACATGCTTTAACATTATTTAAATCGGTGAGTGTACACTAACAAACTACTTATTAAATATAAAACCAAACTACAAGAACACTGACACTTTTTTGTTGTAGGGTAGTTAGATAACTGCGTTTACATTGTAATGCGATGCGAGCGGTGTTTCTACGCCCGCGCCCGGACTCAGAAACAGAGATAAGAGCCACGTACACGGATATAAAGTGACTGGAGGTGACAAAGCGCTTGCGTTTTAATGGAGGGTTCGGGGGATAAGAATATTAAATGGAATTAATTTATTATTATATTTATATTATATTATATACTATATGTTGTTTTTGTTTACTTTTGTTTCTTTATGTTGACTTTTTTTTAAATAAGTCATAATTTAAGATTAGGTGTGTTGTACTTAGCAGAAAAGATTATTTACATATTTTTGACGTGATGTTTGAGCAGCCTTTTAAATATATTGATGGACTTGGCGTCTTTTATGTCTTTTGGCAATTTGTTATATAAGTTTGCACCTTCGTAAAGTATGCTTTTTTTGCCATAGTTTGTACGTGGGGCCCTAAGAATCAAGTCGTTGGCATTCCTTGATTTTATTCTCTGCACTTCGCGTTTCTTGGTAAAAGCTATTTTTATATGTAGATCTTTTTGCATTATTTTATGTACTAGTAGACAGGTATAGTAAGTATATGATTGACGAATATTCATTATTTTAGTAGATTTATAGATATTTTCTGTTGGTGTTAAGCGATTATAATTAAACAGAACTTTGATCAATTTGTTTTGTGATCGCTGTAAGGCATTTATTTGAGTAGTTCCAGCCGTACCCCATATCTGGATGAGATAGTCGATATGTGGCTTCACAAGCGAATTATAGATCATATAACGTACTATATTTGGGAGACATTTCGCTATGCTACGTAGTGCTCCAGTAAGAGAAGTAATCTTTCTTTTTATTTTTTCTATGTGTTGTTTCCAGGTAATATGTTTATCTAATATTAAGCCTAGGTACTTCTCACTATCAATTTTATTTATTTGTTGATTATTTATAGTTAGGTGTTGGTGGTGAGGAATTTTTTTGTTTTTGGGTGCGAATATGATATAATTTGTTTTTGCTACATTTATTGTAAGTAGGTTATTTTGGAACCACTTGTTGAGAATATTTAAGTCAGTCTGAGCATCAGTAATTATGTCTTGTATGGAGTTGCCAAAATAAAAGAGACTAGTGTCATCTGCGTATAGAGTTGCCTCCCCTTTTAGGCCAATTTCGTGTATGTTATTAATATAAATTAGGAAGAGAAGTGGTCCTAGAATTGACCCTTGGGGGACGCCACATGTGACGGGTAGAGGTCTACTTGCATGTTCTCCTATTTTAACTATTTGTTTTCGTCCTGACAGATATGATTCAAAAATTCTGAAAGCTGAGCCAGTGATACCAGCCTCGTTCAACTTCCTCAGGAGGATTACGTGGCTGACCGTATCAAACGCTTTCTTCAGGTCAATAAAGACGCCGAGTCCTATCTGTTTTTGGTCAATACTAACTTTGATTTTGGTTACTAAGTCGACGGTTGCTGTAAGAGTACTGGATTGTGGTCTGAAGCCGTACTGCTTATCATACAGATAGTTTATTGACTTTAGGTAATCCTCCAGACGGTTTCGTAATACTTTTTCTAGAACCTTAGATAAAGTAGGGAGAACTGAAATTGGTCTGTAGTTACTAGGATCAAGTTTAGTTCCAGACTTAAAGATAGGTGTTACCTTGGCCATTTTTAGGTTCTCTGGGAATATTCCAATTTCAAGACAATTATTAAAACACTTTGTCAACTCCGTCACTATAGCACTTTGGATACACTTTAAATGTTTAACATTGATGCCGTCTAGTCCTGAGCTGGTATTAACTTTAAGAGTGTTGATAATCTTAGTTATTTCATCTTCACTCGCAAGTGTAAGTTTCACGAGCCCGTGGTGAGTTCTTGTCGTCGATGCATACGGATAGCCTGTATTTATAACCTGAGCGTTAATTATATTTTTTGCTAATTCTGCGCCTATATTTGAAAAGAATGTATTGAAACCTTCACATATCTCCTTTGGGTCGGTTACAATGCCATTTTCCGTTTGTAGTTTCTTAGGGGTTTGAACCTCTCTTAATTTATTTGTTGATAGGCTATTTATTAAACGCCACATCTTTGGCTGATCACTTCTGCATTCGGAAAACGCTTTCATATAGTAACTATTTTTCGCTGTGGAGATAGTGCTTGCGGCTAGGTTTCTTTCCTTTATAAAGTCTTTTCTTTTTTGTAGGTCATTGGGATTTTTTTTATGTTCATGCCATAGTAGATTACGTTTATTTATCGTGTTTAATATTTCCTTTTTAATCCAGTCCTGTCTGGGAAGATTCAGCATTTTGAACTTCGTAGTTTTGCTTTTCTGAGTACAGTACAATATTTTCTCTTCTAAGGCACAGTAGTCATATTCATCGTTATTAGGCTTAAATTCAGTAATCATGTCATATAATTTTTCATAGTTAATAGCTTCATATTTTATCTTTTTGACCGGTGTTGGTTCAATTTTTTTCATCTCAAGGTATATTTGTTTATGGTCTGACAGACTTGAATCAATGATTGCCATATGAAAGTAATTTCCACTCAGGTTCGTACATACATGGTCTATAATAGACTTGGTTAATTCAGTTTCACGCGTACTGGCATTCACTGTAATTTGATTCAAAATTCTGTAGCCATTTTCTTCCAGAAGCTGTTTATAATTGTCTGTCATACAGTCCGACGCAAGTAGGTTTATATTGAAGTCTCCGAGAATAATAGCCCGTTTTGATCTTTCAAGGTATACCTCGAGTGTATCAAAGAATGTTTTGATATTTGTAGCATCTGGTTTTCTGTAGATAGCTATTAAGTCCAGTGCATATTTGTCTAGATGTATACATAGGTAATGGGTTCCGTCTATATTTTGATCTTCTATGTGACTGTGGTTTAGATTATTGTGGACAAAAATGGAAACACCACCACCTCTTTTGTCTGTCCTATAGTTATGGTAAGGGAGTCTGATCAGAGTAGATTTTAAATTGATCCTTCACTTTGTTTCTATTACGCAAAATGGTCATTGCTTGGTTTTTAGTATCAAACGTTACTATAATAAGGCGGCTTTTTCCTGGTTTAAATATTCCTACTCTTCTAGTTGCAGTTGGGTAAGGACACTCTGGTGAGATTAGATGTATAATTTTGAGAACTTCCTTGAGGTCTTCCGTTCTGCGTTCTTCTAGTGTGGATGCTGTTGATTCTGGTATCCCAACCAGGACAATATTTCTTTCCCGAATTTTTCGTTCTTCCATTTCAGCGATTATATCTTCTTTTGAGGAGGTTGTCGTTGGAACTGCAGCTAAATAGGAGTTCTGGGAACTGTTTATGTCATTTTGTATAATATAAGCCTACTTCTGCGAGTAATTAAATATACTTAAATATATCTCCTTATGTTTGTGTTACTCAGAACAACCTTAAAGCATTATTTTATTTATTTTGGCACGTGTAATTTCACGATAATATAAATGTTCAAGAAGAAAATTACAAGTAAGATTTTATCTACAATTAAGGCGAAGGGGTGGGCAAGCTCTTTCCATACAAACTTTGTGCAAGTTTTTCTTCTTTTGTGTTTGCACTCCGGTTACTATTTTTGGTCCATATGCTTATGTTTTTGTTAGCTATGTCTTGATGTTTTTCTTTTTTATTTTTTTTTTGTATATTTTTTTTTTGAAATAATTCAAAATTTCAACATCAAGTTCTGCGTATATCCAATATGTACCAACAAAAAATAAAATTAAATGCTGTAGTGCCAAAACTAACGCAAAAAACTTGCACAACCTTTGTATGGAGAATGGCTTGCCCTACCCTGCGCCTTAAATAAATAAATATTATTAAGGGACAATTTTTACACAAATCGAACTAGTCCCATAGTAAGCTCAATAAGGCTTGTGTTATGGGTACTAGACGACGATATATTTAATAGATATATACTTAAATACATAGAAAACATCCAAGTCTCAGGAACAAATGTCTCTGCTCACCACAGAAACAATTGCCCTTACCGGGATTAAACCCGGGACCTCTAGCTTCGGAGGCAGTGGCACTACCGACTAGGCTAAACAGGCCGACAAATTTCATTTGTTATGTTTGTATAAACGAAGGAGATAAAAATATTATTTGTTATTTATTATAAAGTTATATTAAAGAGTGAAAAGTCAAGGCTTAGGTATTGAAGCTCGAATACAGATTTGTTTGTTAGAAATTTTAACAAAAATCACAAATCCTAATATTGTTTTACCTTAAAGATAGTGGCTACTTTTTATACGACTACACAAAATGATGTCTCAAATCGTCGGAATCTTTTTTAAATGTTCACCAATATCACACGGTTCGAAAATAAATGCCATACGTTTTTTTTATTACTTGAAGACTATACAGGGTGATTCAGGAGAAGGGAGCAGGACCAACACTACATACATAGTAAATGGCAATGAATCGTTCACCATTGTATTTAAGTGAAACACCCATACCTTTTTCCTGTATTTTAATTTTTGTTAAGTTTAATTCTCTACAATCATGGTCACCCTACAGCAACTGGTATATAAAGATTAAACCTGTAACTGTTATGACAGCACTTTGATTACGAAGAAAGTAAATTGTCACATTGAGTGAGATACGATATTTCAAAAGTAATCGGGCTAGAATGACATTCAATTTGACACGTATCACTTGACTGAAGTATTCTGATTGTAGGGTGACCATGAATTTCGTAAATAATTTAAATCATTTTGTTTTCAAAACCAAAGATAAATGAACGTTCATTTCACTAATAGTGGCACGAAGCAGTAGCTTATGATCTACTGAATCTGTAGTGTTGATCTTGCTCACGTCTCCCGAATCACCCTGTATACCGATTTAGAGACTACAGACAGGTTTAAATGTGTGTAATAGTAGAAAAAAATTGATAAAATAAGTTTCCTCGGCAAAGTTATTAGGTCAAACCGTTTACGTAATTTATGCTACTTGCCTATGTACCCCAATATGTACGGAAAGAGGACGCGTGGAAATACCTACTGCCAAATATCTTAAATAAAATACATACGATTTTCACGACAGTATATTTACGACTTTAAAACTATGTTAGAAAAATCTACGCAGGTAAAAATGGTAATAAAGGGATAAAAATTATATATATATACCTATATAATTCAGGCTTATTTTATAGTTCAGAAAACACTGAGTAGCTTCCACTCGTTTTTCACATAACTCCCTAGGGATATTAAATATAATGAAACGGGTCACTCACATCTTTAAGATCGAATATCGCTCGACATGTTTCAGACCGGTTCGCGGTCCTTAATCATGAGCACCTATAAATTATATTTAATAACCCCCCAGGGGTTTTCAGGGGACGTTTTAGTCATTAAGAAAATGTAATTAACTTATTAAAAAAAATACTTCTAGTTTTATATTAATTCCCATTGACTTTTCGTTAGATCAGGATCTGATGACGGAAACCTGGAGAAATTAGTTAGGGTTGTCTCGTTCTGCGAGTTGACTGATGCTGTGTGACAGACGAGCTTAGCCGAAGTGATGAGAGGCAGTCCTGACACGGGGCAACATGGAGCATGATTTGAGTAATATATCTGCAGCTTAAGAGTGCGCAGTACGCTCAGTTCTCCATACAAACGTATTGATGCTCTCATTTTAAAACGCCATGCTAGAATAACATGAAACTTTGTATACACAAGGGGATCCGGCATATCTAGGTCGGAACATAGTTTCTGTTGCTTGAAATTCTAATGGAGAAAAAATACAGCGATTGTTGAGGTTTTCATACAAGCCGTAAACTAACTTAAAAAAACCGCTGTATACTTTTTCTTTTACAATTTCTAGCAACAGAAACTAATTTCCGACCTAGATATGCCGGATCCCATTGTATATACAAATTTTCATGTTATTCTAGCATAGCGTTTTAAAATGAGAAGGTAAATACGTTTGTATGGAGAACCGAGCCAGACCGAGCGTACTGCGCCCTCTTAACTAAACGTACTTAATACATTTTTAATTATACGCGGGTGTCGCAGGTACTCGTTACAAACATTGGCATCATGATTGACTTTGTAATATAATTAAGTGAGACGGGTTGAGATCATAAAGGAAAATGTTTTATAAGGATAAGTTATTTAATGTCTTGCAAAGGCTATAAATTGGAAAGGCCCCATTTTAATCACTAATTTTACGGATTCATTATTTTATTAAAAAGCGTAACGGGTCGCCGGATCAAAGAAGGGTACTAGGGGTAAAGGCCAAACCTTTAGGGAATGTTCATTCGAAGCTACGCTAGCAACTGTTTTTGCTTCAAAATTCAACCGACGGGAACCTTTTTTAAATTACAATGACAAGTTTGCCTGCGTGTTTTGCCGTTGATATTTCTTTTGATATAACTTTATTTGAAATAGCACGGGACGCTTGGAAAACCCGACCCGGGACCCGAGTATGTCCTAAAACTACGACCAAGACCACCGGGGAATGGGCAGCAGCATTCCTTGAGTGCGGTGGAGATACTGCGACCGCCAACCCGCATGCCAAGCGTGGCGATTATGGCATTTACCCCCCATGAAATTGGGGGAGGCCTATGTCCAGCAGTGGACGTCCTAGGGCTGATATGGTGGCTTGAAAAAAGATGTGACAAGGTTTTTTGCGGGTCTGCAATGCGCGAGTGATGCCTCTAGGCCCGCCTATGATGCTTGCCATTTTATCACTTATCGTCGTGGATAAGACGCCCGTCACTCTCGCACTCGCATACTTTTTAGAACGTGACGAACGTCTTATCAGTAAGTGCATATTAACGTTGTTTTTTTAAATATCCGCGATTTTGAATTTTTAACACTATTGAGTATAGATCGAAATCATCTATTGGGCTCCCCTAGTAACGAGGTCCCAAACTATCTCCATGTCAAATTTCACCTAAACCAGAGTCAATATAAAGAGGTTATAGACGTAAGAGTAAGACTTAATTTCGCATTTATAATTTAGTGTGGATATATCGTTAACGACTTACCCGTAGATAAGTTCAATTTGTGTAAAATTATCTCTATTTATTGATTACTTATAATTTTAAGGTTTATCAAAAATGCGAGAACCTGCTTCTTTACTGCGAATTCAACAGAAGAAAGAAGAATTGCATCGATGTCTTCAACCTGATCAAAACAGTTGAGGGTCACTGCTGTGCGTTCAACTATGCCGCCTTAAACGACGTATCTGAAGTGTAAGTTACCCCTGTTCCCACTTATTGGCTGTCAAACCCAGATATTTGAGACTGGGAATTCCATAATTGACAGTTTGAAAGTTACATATACGAATAATTTCCTATAACTATATACCTAATGGTGAAGCGTCGAAGAGACGTCTACCCATTGCCTTCATAAAACTTTTCATGTCAGCTGACCAGGGACCCAATGTTTCCACCGCAAGCGCCTCAAACTCGTAGTCTTTAATTAAAGACGAGTATTTACGGCGCTTCAACACCTGGGCCTGGTCAGCTGTAGCGCCGGCTTTAGAGCAAGTCACCTGGATGTGGCACTGAGCAAACGTATCCACGCACGTTGCGTCTCACACCAAAGCTCTACCCAATCTCCACGGCACTAATGTGGCACCATCAGGTCGATGTTGTACGATCTTGTTTTTATCAAATGAAAGTACAAATACCAAATTCGAATGTGATAAATGAAAACGTACGCGTGACTCCTGTGAATCGTTAATATTTTTTGGGTTAATTGACATCATTTCAAATAACACTGTGACGTCTAACTTTCACTTACTCTCTTTTAGAGTGAGGAACTTTTGAAGTAGGTTTTTTTCACATAAAATTGGGATATTTTGGGGAATTTAAGAATGTGTCTTATGGAAAAAAACCGCTCAAATAAATTAAATATTGCCCATTGTTAGATATAATTTATGGCGAACCATAAATTACTCATCCATTTATATTTATACATTTAGGTATATCATGTCACCATCGCCTCATTAAATTGGAAAGTCCTTTTGATTTTAACGTCCCTTTGATTTAATTAATTAAAATGACGTCATGTAAGATCGCGTTTTATTCACACAAAAATATCAGGTGTACTTTGGACAATAATTCGTGTTCCAAAAATTTACCTTATCAATAATTTTTCATTCATTTTATAATCCAATCGATATGTCGAACAAATGTAAGATTCAAATATCAATAGAACTTTAATATTGGGGATATACTAGGAAGACTATCGTTAGTTTTAACCTAAAGGAGAACAAAATGAAATAAGCGAAAAACTAAAAAGTCAGTGGAATCAAACGTGATGAATATCTTATCCACGATGATGAGATTGAAGAGTGATAAGTGATAAAGACGCCCGCCACTCTCACACTCGAATACTTGTCCTAACGTGACGAATGTCTTATCCACGACAATAAGTGATAAAATGGCAACCATCATACGCTTCCTGCTCAGCATCGTGAGGGGCTGGAAGTAGATAAGTCACGACGGAGCCAATTCGGATCGACGGGTTGTAAACTTCATAAATATAGCTGTGTTTTTTTTTCTTTGGTCCAATAATAAACTAGTGGCTCTGTGAGCGGCAGACCCAGCATTATTTTTTAATTTCTAAATTTGCAAAAACTGACTCGACAAAAAATCTATATAATTATCGAACCGAAATTTCACGAAAATCGGTTGAGAAATGCGACCTGTAGAGGAGAACATCCGGACAGACAGGCAGACATACGAAAATTTTTTTGTCGAAAGCTGAAACGGAGACGCTTTGCTCGCTCGGTTTATAAACAAAAGGTATTTATTTTATTGACGGTGTGAGTTAACAAGCTAATCTGTTACAGTTCCCTCCTACCACACGATGACACACTGGAGTATTATGATGGAGATGAAGAATCGGACCACGTTTCGGGAACCATTATCGCAACTTCAGAGTCTGGCAGGTATGACACATTGTCATAGAACCATCGATTATTGACGAAAACTGGTACTCGCATAAGAAATAGTCTATTTTACTGTTTGAGAATACATTTTGCCATTGTAAAAATATTACGCTCATGAGCGTGATTATGCGTGCTTAGAAATATTATCCTACAATTCAAATATTAACGTTAAGTAACTAAGATTCAACATAGAAGTTTTTAGATAGAGAAAATAACAGAATAGATTCAAGACATTATTGTAACGTACAGTAACAAATGAAATACGGCTTTTTAAGGTGTATTATGTTAAGTATACTAAATATTGTTATGTGTCTCTCTCTATTTTGTCATGTCTGTCCGTCTGTCTAAATATGACGGACGGACACACATGACGAAACTTCTGTTTTCGCCATTCTTTTAACCCTTTCTAGTGATAGTGAGACAGCGATACCAATGAATGCCCGCAACAACGAATCGCTACCATTTATATAAAAATTCAAAAACAATGTTAGAACCTCATTTTTTTAAGGACATTTAATTTGCTAATTTTAAGGACAGCCTTACTTACTGACATACGTACGAACAATTAAAATATCTACAAAGGCTCAATATCACTGTATTTGGAATCTTAAATGAGACGTGAAGGATGTTTCCTTATATAAATAAATTTGTTTTTTTTTGCAAAAAACAACTGTATTTGATTTGAAGCCGTAAACATGTTTCATAAATTTTCTTAATATTAATACTGTTTTTAATATCAAACGTTGGAGCAACAAGCACATCTATGACGTAGAATTTTGCTTTTACTGAATAAGCAACAAAATGTCCTGACCACTGGTGACACATAAACAGTTTGTAGAGAATACCTACAAGGTGATCCTGTAAGTAATCTGTAAGCCAACGTAATCTTTTTAATCAATCTCAGTCCGATTTTGTTGCCTTTTGCATCAGGATCAAAGATATTTCAGTGATTTTTTTTCAAAAATTATCTCAAAGCTAACAAGAAAGAGTTGGTGATTCGAAAGAGAATCCTTATCATATCAGCCTAAAGACGTCCACTGCTGGAAAAAGGATTTCCATAGTGACCGGTCCTGCGCCGCCCTTCAACGGCTTCCCGCAATCTTGACTAGATCGTCAGTCTACCTTGTTGGGGGCCTTCCCACGCTGCGACTTCCGTGGACTTCCGGTTCGTGGTCGCTACTCAAGAACCTTTCTGGCCCAGCGGCATCGGTTCTACCAGCAATGTGCCCCGCCCGCTGCCACTTGAGTTTTGTAACTCGCTGAGCTGTTGTCGACCCTGGTTCTCCTACGAATCTCCTCATTTTGGATTCGATCTTGTATGGAAACTCCGATTATAGCTCGCTCCATGGCCCTCAGGGTGACCTTGAGCCTTTTTATTAGGCCCATCATGAAAATAATCAACATAGATATATGTATTATGTTTTCTACCGCTACCTAAATCTGTATGTTTTGTATTGTTCTTTTTCATGGTGTGCAATAAAGAATATTTGTATTGTATTGTATATTTATACCTATATCTTATGATCGGGTCAGATCGATAGAAGTAGAATTTCATACAATCGTAAAGTAGTTCATAATTTCATACAAGCGTGGCGATTATGACATTTACCCCCCATAAAATCGGCAGAGGCCTATGTCCAGCATTGGACGTCTTTCGGCTGATATGGTGGTGGTAATAAAGTAGTTTACGGATGCTTAAAATATTGGTATAACACTGACGGCCTGTTTAGCCAAGTTAGTAGTGACACTGCCTCTGAAGCTAGAGGTCCCGGGTTCGAATCCCGGCCAGGGCATTATTTGTTCATTTAACACGGACCAATTCTATAATTGCCAGATAATGATGAGTATTTTTCTGAATGCTGTTTTTAAAATCTACGAGTATTCCTTTTTATAAATCTACCGCCCATAATTTTATTGAAAAGAGGAGTACCTATTTTAATTTCCTCGCATTTGTAACATTATTAAAAATAAAAATTTGGTGCTGATATTTGTGTTTCATGTTTCGTTTAAACAATTTATTCAAGTCTACGTAAAACTACTTTAGAAACTACATTACCAGTAGTACTAAGATAGCAATGCAATAGAAGATACCGTTTAAACAGTACGAATATTGCATCCGATTTTTTCAAATTGTATTTCAGACGCAGCATATTTTTGATTACATATACATATTTATATGTGGGATTGATATTTTTGTTTGTTGTGTAAGGAGCTGGCTGTTAGATGATAAATAAGGAAAGTTCGAATGTAGTTTGAATTGATCTGGAATGGGGAACGAGTTGACGGATGACGCAGTGTGAAAGTTGAGCTGAACGAAGTAACATTCTATTTGGTTACGAGTAGCAGCTGTGGGCGAGGCACAATGCTCGTAGAACCGATGGCCGTAGGGGCGGAAAGGTTCTCGAGTGGCGACCACGTACTGGAAGGCGCAGCGTGGGTAGGCCCCCCAACAACAAGACAACACAAGGTGGACTGATGACCTGGTAAAGGTTGCGGAAGTCCGTTGGATGCGGGTGGCGCAGGGTCGGTAATTGTGGCACTCTTTAGGGAAGGGCCAAGTCCCGCAGTGGACGTCTTTCGGCCGATATGATGATGATGATGAGCTGCTCTGAATAAAAGAAGATATTTTAAGGAAAAATATTTTGTTTTTCTGCGTAGACCCTCCGGGGTCTACATATACATATATAGTATTGCTCGATCTGTGTAAGATTGATCCTCTAATATTTTTTAAACGATATTCTAACGATAGACTTGAGTTATTACATAAATAAATATTCAGGACTTCGGGCCTCACCGTCGTGTTTAATGTGGAGCCGAAGGACTACCCAGACTGGTCCCGGGCCTACAACTATGGTGCCATGGTACGTATCCCTGAAAAAAACTCCTATTCACTCGCTGTTATATATTCTTTCCACTGTGAATACTAAATTACAATCGAAATGACTAGATCTTTGAACCCACGAGAACGTGAGCGACTCTTAATTGTGTCCGTAGGTATTTTTTTTTATTAAAAATGGGATTGCTCTTGGCCAGCATCTAGCGAGGGGGCAAAGATGAGGCCGACGATGAAGCGAGCTCACCCAGAAGATGCCTATTCACTCGTGCCTTAAAAAGGTCCAGGTTATATGAACTCGGAAATACAGACGCCGGCAGAGAATTCCAAACCTTAGAAGTGCGCATTATAAAAGAAGAAGCAAAGCGCTTGGTTCGAACTAGAGGAATTTCGACCAGGTAAGGATGGTAGCCAGACGTACGTCTGGATGTCCGATGGAAGAAGGGGGAAGGCGGTATGAGCTCATGGAGCTCCTGAGCACACTCACCGAAGTACAGTTTGTAGAAGACGCACAGACACGCTACTTTGCGTCGATGTGCTAAGCTCTGCAGCTTATTTCCCACTACCGTACTGCCGCCAATGAGCCTCCTGGCTCTGCGGTCCACCGAGTCGAGTGCGGCAAGTTGGTACTTAGCCGAGCCATCCCAAAGGTGACTACAATACTCCATGCAAGACCGTGCATGTATGCAGGTATGCAGAAGTGAGAAGTTTTACAACGTGATAAAAGTTGGTTCGTTACTGCAATGATTCTTAATACACAGCTTACATACATAGCACGCATATACGCGGCATTCATCCTTACATGTACCTTAGAACCTAAATGGTCGCGTACGATACGGTTTCAGAGGAATTTCCTCCCTCTCACCCCGTGTGGCGCTGGGTTCAAATAGCACCACCCCTTTTCTTTCCATGGGTATCGTAAGAGTCGACTGAGGGAGTTGAGTCTAAGTGTGTTCTGGGCCATCGCCCAGCAACCAATCACTGCAATTTCATTGTTGGAAACTCTATGGTGATGTGACATATATTTTGTAATTTGAACATTTAATTATATTTGTGTTCTATTTGATTCATGTCACTCTGAAATAAATGGTGAATAAGTAACGTTAGTTTTGGCTAATTCTAGTGTTTTTTTTTCCTTCAATTGGCGACCGTGACAGGACATATTTATTTTTCCATCTTTTAACCTACTATTGCTAAATGTGGCACTGAAATTTAATCTCATGTGTTCTGCCTATCCCTTTTTGGAAAACAGGCGTAAGTTTATGTATGTACGTATGCACGTTTCAGTTGTGGAATAAGCTCCCGAGGTTTGTCGAGAAAAAGTAGTCATAAACAATAATTGTTGAATGTTTCATGTACATGTCCGCCTTTGGGTAGCTGACGTTCATATGTGTAAAACATTTCAGCTCAATCGGTCCAGTCGTTCGCCAGACAGAGTCGCACCATAAGGATTTATTTCTCTTTTACCATTTTGTTACGAAACCCTAAAAATGAGACTGTCTTATACTGCTGATGAAACTATACGCCAATTTATATTTAGTTAGTTATGATCATTAGTGACCAAAACGCACAAAAAACAAACTTAAGCACACATTCGTCCCTGACACCGAAAGCTAGCTAAAAATATAATTATAATTATAATTGCGTTTATGTAAAAGTGACCAACGTGTCCTGGATCGAAGATAAATAATGTGTGAGCTAGAAAAGTGCGCGTGGTAGGTACTCGATTTATTTATTATACGTGAATAGAATGAATGGCAGGGGAAGCCGAAATGACAAGTAATTCACGTGCCATTAAAGTATTAAAGAGTAAGGCGACTTCCTGATTTGGCGGGGCGGGAGCGATATGTCATAGGTATTTTGCTCTTTGACGTGAATTTACCGATGTGAGATTTCCTCACTTGACGAAATACTGTCAGTAATACGTTTGCGCAGTAGTAATACCATGCGCAGAAGTGGATCAGTACTGCATTAGTATCGGTTGACACTGACAGCTGACAGTTTTCTCATATCGTACCGCCCCCGCATCGACAAGTCAGGAAGGCGCCTTAATCTGTGAATCTTTTGCGCGCTGAGATAATGTGTCGGAACAAATGTGTGGCATAAGTGTTAGTCAAAAACATGATTCTGGTATAATTACTCATTAGAGAGTTCCTAAGATTGAAAAAATATTTTTGTGTTGGATAGTCCATTTATCGAGGAAGGCTTTAGGCTAAACAACATCACGCTGTAACCAATAGGAGCAAAGACGCGGCCGAAGTCGCGGGCAACAGCTAGTATATAATATTATAAAGCTAAAGAGATTGTTTGTTTGTTTGTTTGAACGCGCTAATCTCAGGAACTACTGGTTCGAATTGAAAAATTATTTTTGTGTTGGCTAGTCCATTTATCGAGGAAGGTTTTAGGCTATATAACATCTCGCTGCGACCAATAGGAGCAAAGACGCGGACGAAGTCGCAGGCAACAGCTAGTGTTTTATAGTTTTGGAGTTGCTATGGCCACCTTCTGTCTCCACCATCAGATCAGCTCGGTGCACCAAAATATTGCATTTTTTTTCGAATGTAAACCTATGCTAATTTTTAAGCTCAATCGGTTGAAGGTTACTGCTTTAAAATGTAATTGTAAGATACGACTAGAACCACACATAGGTAGGTTCAAACATTGCAAATACATAAAAACTCGTATAAGTGATCAAATTTGCCAGTTTGTTGCACTTTTAGCACCACCCGCAGGAGTCACGTGTGTAACGGTGGGTACTCCCTACGGACGTGGTGTAACTTCAACCGCACTTGTCAAGTAAGTTGGCAGCTTGATTGTTAGAACTTCGCAAGCCGCCCGAAGGCCTCTAACTTGGCTTAACGACTGCTGTCGTCGACATCAACGGCTTAACGTGCCTTCCAAAGCTAGGGAAGTGGGGAGCGCTCAGTTAATGACCACTCAAAGCGATCACCCATCCAAGAACTGACCCGGGCCCACGTCCTCGCTTACCGCTCGCGATATTCGGGCGCCGCTGGGCTAAAAGCGCTCCTTTTGATCCTCATAACGTCATATATATTTATCTTAATCAAGCATTTAATTATTACAGCGATAAATTACATAATTAAGGTCAAAAACATTTTAGGATTATACCCGACTTTATAAGCCGGATTAAGGGTTCCCTTTTAAAATTGTGTCCAGATTATACTGTACAGAGTTAAATATTTATAAGTACCTACCTACTTTTATTTATTACATAATGGAACACAGAGCTGAAAAACGTTATTATTATTTAGGATTAATAAATAAACGTAAGTAAGCCACTCCCTATTATTAGATATACTTTTTTTGGTATAGGCATCGATGGAGCTGTATTAATACAGATTTATAATATGAAACTTTTCAGTCTTGTAGGTTAGAGATCGGAATGACGTGTGTTAGCTTGCGCGCGCAATCGCGGGCTTGAACGGGTGTGTGAGCGGTGCGCGCTGCGCGTGCGCTATTAAAATGAAGTCGTCATCGTCGAGAACGGTGAAGTGCGTGAATTGTGACATAGTAATATGCGAGCTGTTAGCATATGTGCAGAATAAATCGGGTCTAATGGATAATGAAAGTATGATGCGTATCTGTTTATCTGCTTTTACCGAGGATGAAATTAGTGAAGCAAAAATTATGCTATATGATAGTATAAAGGATAAAACGAAAAGGAAAATCTCTAAAAGAAAAGAAGGAAAAGTGCAAAAAGTGCAAAAGGATTTGGAGGATATAATGCTTGTTTTTAAGGACGTCGATGAGGAGTTACTCCCGACGTTCGTGGCCAGGGATTTGAATAAATTGCCGGCAGTTACATTTGACTATTTGGACGCGTCGGCAATATTAAAAGATATTGTGAGGTTAAAATATGAAATACAGGAAATTAAGAGTACATACGCCACGAACATAAAAGTAGATGAATTAGAGATGAAGTGGCAACACGACAAATTTGCTTCCTTCATAAATGGTCAGATGAATGTGAATAAAACAAGAGGTGCATGTATGCTAAATAGCGGTCCGAGAGGGTTTTTGTCGCCGAGCAGCGGGTCAACGCACGGACATCGGTTCGATGACCCCGGTCAGTCGACCGTAACCTCGCAAGTAGATGTGGCTGCGCAAAGATTGTGGCAGCGGCGCGAGCCGTCCTTGTCGCACGAGCAGGAAAAACAGTCGCTATCTCCAATGCGTGCATCGCCCAGTACAGATGTTTCGGAGCCAGTGCAAACTGTAGAACGTGTGTTGCCGCAAGCGCCCGAGCAGATAAAATCGACCGAAAATAGTGAGAATAAGGTCGAAAATCGGGTGTTGATGGAAAAAGTAAATGAAGGTAGGAATTACGAAGAGACGGCAAGTAAACAAGTCGTGCAAAGTAAGGTGAACGAACGGTTATCGTATGCAGATCAATTAAAAAACGGGAGAGTATGGAAGCAAACGAAACAAAATGACAAATGGATAGATGTACAAAGGAAAAAGTTAAGAAATAGGTTTATCGGTAGCAAAGGCAACGCGAACTCCGGTTCTAATGACAAATTTAAAGCAGCGGAAAGTAAAGTACCATTGTTTATTTATAATGTTCATAGGGACGTATTGGTGAATGACATTCAAGATTATATATACGAAAGAACGAATGAGAAGGTTTCACTAATTAAAGTGAGAATGCGGAGAGAAAAGAATTATGACTCGTATAAATTATATATTTCTCCTGATAAGCTAAATATATATTTGAATGAGGCACTCTGGCCTAAGGGTGTGTACTTTAGGCAGTTTATTTCGCTAAGGGACCATCAGAAGGCCATACAAAACATTGAGAAAGGAAATATGGAGCATGAAAAGATAAATGAGTAGCACAACATTAAGCACATTAATAAGTTTTAACTGCAGGTCTCTTAAGAGGTCAATTGAAGGAATTAAGGCATTATGTGACATAGCGGATATTCTTGCGATTCAAGAGACCTGGCTACTAGAATTTGACCTGCCAATACTGGGCTCAATTCACGAGGATTTTGCCTATACGGGAACGACGGCCGTGGATACCAGTGCTGGCATATTGACGGGACGTCCACATGGAGGCGTGGCGATTCTGTGGCGGAAATCAGTGTTTAAGGAAGTAGTAATATGAAAATGTGAAAGTGTGCGTATTGCGGCTGTCAGGATTGAAATGCCGAATTCTGCGGCACTTGTGTTTAGTGTCTATATGCCAGTAAACGCGGCTGAGAACTTACCGGTCTTTACAGAATGCTTGGCCGAAATTAGTGCTATAAGTGCGGATAACGCGGACGTCGAGGCTATATATATTCTAGGGGACTTTAATGCGCACCCTAATGAGCTGTTTTGTAGGGAGTTATTACAGTTTTGTGAGACGCAAAAATGGTGTTGTGTAGATCTAGATATGCTAGGTGATACATCGGAAACTTATACATATACCAGTGATGCGCATGGATGTAACAGGTGGTTGGATCACTGCATTGTTACACAGGCAGCGCGGAGTACTATATGTGACGTCAAAGTTAAGTATGACGTGTTTTGGTCCGACCACTTGCCACTTATGGTATATTGTGAAATGAACAAGATCCAGGTTAAATGCAATCCTGTTCAGCCGTTGCACGAGGGGGTATTATGGGGGGATAGAAAGCCAGAGCAAGTGGAATTATATCACTCAGTTTGTCATGATAAGCTGAAACTGCTGGGCTTCCCGGCCGAGTTAACGTCATGTGCGGATAGGTTATGCAACGATCCTGAACACGAAAAAGTATTAGATAGTATGTATCAGGACATAGTAACTATATTGACGGAGGCGGCGAGGGAATCGAGTAAGCGTGGGGGGGACATGCGAAGAAGGTATATTGCAGGATGGAATAGGTATGTGGCCAACGCTCACAGGGAGGCAAGGGTTTAATTCCTGGCGTGGGTATCTGCGAACAAACCAACCCAGGGGCGTACCTATGATGAAATGTGTGTTGCTAGGAGGAATTTTAAGTCCAAGTTAAAATGGTGTCAAGATAGGCAAGAACAAATAAAAAATGACATTCTAGCCACAAACCGGGCTGATAAGGACTTTAAAGCCTTCTGGAAACACACCAATAGAATGAATGTGCGGTCGGGCGTCCCTGTGAGTGTGGGGGAACGAGCGACAAAAAGGACATCGCTAATAACTTTAGGCATGCCTTTACGGTGAGTCCACTCCCGAGGAAGACTACGACGGAGATGTGCAGTAC
Source organism: Notocelia uddmanniana (assembly GCA_905163555.1). Classification (NCBI taxonomy): domain Eukaryota; kingdom Metazoa; phylum Arthropoda; class Insecta; order Lepidoptera; family Tortricidae; genus Notocelia; species Notocelia uddmanniana. The sequence goes on along the minus strand of LR991058.1, from coordinate 30,058,459 downwards.
TGAGACCCTCATGGGTGAGAGCTCCGTGGCATTTAAGGCAAAGGAAGTAGAGGCCGTAATTAAGAATATGCAAAGGGGCAGATCGCCGGGGCATGATGGTCTCAGTATTGAGCATCTCAAACATGCAGGGGTACACGTAGCGCATATCCTAGCGATGTTCTATACGTTGTGACTAAGACATGCATATCTTCCGGAGCAGCTTACTCGCACCATTGTAGTACCACTAGCTAAAAATAGAACAGGAGATTTGTCAGACCAAGGTAACTATAGGCCCATCTCACTGGCAACTATAATGGCCAAAGTACTGGACAGCTTGCTTAATGCACAACTTCGTAAGCATATTCAACTGCACGATGCGCAATTCGGATTTAGGCCAGGCCTATCTACGGAAAGTGCAATTTTGTGCCTTAAGCAAGCTGTCAGGTATTACAAGGATAGGAATACACCGATATATGCGTGTTTTCTGGACCTATCCAAAGCCTTCGACCTGGTTGTTTACGACATATTATGGGACAAAGTAGCTAAAACGGGGCTACCGCCCGAATGTACAGCCTTGTTAAAATATTGGTATAACAACCAGGTCAATCAGGTGAGATGGGCAGGGGAATACTCGGATGAGTATAGGCTTCAGTGTGGGGTTAGACAGGGGGGATTGTCGTCCCCTATCCTGTTTAAACTTTATGTTAACGAGCTGATTGAGGGGCTCAGCAGCACACGTGTCGGATGCCATATGTGGGGAACATCCTTCAACAACATTAGTTATGCGGACGACATGGTGCTGCTGGGCCCGTCAGTTGGCTCTATACGGAAGCTTGTGGGGATATGCGAGGACTATGCCGCGCGGCATGGTCTTAGATACAACGCAACCAAAAGCGAGCTTATCGTTTTTAAGGCACGGAAGTATAACCCGACAACAGTACCTGCAATCATGCTGGGCGGCATCCCCCTGAAAGTGGTCAGTAAGTTTAGATACCTGGGGCATATGCTCACCGAGGATATGAAAGACGACCTGGATCTTGAGAGGGAGAGGAGGGCTATGGCGGTAAGGGGCAATATGCTTGCCCGCAGATTTGCACGTTGTAATAAGGAAGTCAAATTGACGCTTTTTAAAGCTTACTGCCAGACATTTTACACGTGCAGTCTGTGGGTGAGCTTTACGCAGAGGTCCTTCGCAGCTATTAGAGTGCAATATAACAACATTCTCAGATTGCTATTGAGGCTACCAAAGCACTGTAGTGCGTCCGGCATGTTCGCCGAGGCGCGCACAGATGACTTCTTTGCGATCAGGCGAAAACGAGTAGCGTCGCTACTAAAACGCTTAAGAAATAGTGATAATAGCCTTCTGAGGGTGTTGGCGGAGCGCCTCGACTGTCCTCTCTCCAAATACTGGGTTGAGGTGGCTATCGGGAGGGCGAAATAAGCTTTAAGCTAAGGTCTCCTTCTGAAAGCCTGTTTTTTTAAAAATAATGTGTAAAACTCATACTCTTAACTGTCACTAACATAGCTAATAAGTATTCATTGTAACTAACATAACTAACAAAGTATGGATCGAGAATGGTCTGAAATAAAAATATTTTATTATTTATTATTTATTAGCTGCTTTCAAGCAAAATGGCGGAAAATATATCGGCTAACCACATATGGTAGATCATTGTGGACTCTCTATTATTTTTCTGCTAAGTCTGTGTGTTTAAAACGTGTGTGTGTGTTGCTAATTATTTTCGAGACTGTAATGGCTTTATCTGAGCACTTTATTATATTTTTCAAATGCATTGCTTTGACCCGGACGCGGGACCCGGGTATGTCCTAAAACTACATTCAAGACCACCAGGGGGATGGGCAGCAGGATTCCTGGAGATACTGCGATCGCCATCCCGCATGCCAAGCGTGGCGATTAAGGCATTTACCCCCTATGAAATTGGGGGAGGCCTATATCCAGTAGTGGACGTCCATCAGCTGATATGGTGGCGGTTGCATTGATTTTGCTTTTGTACACACTGCTTCGATCAATAATAAACCTAGATACACTATTTGCCTGTCAACGGCGTCCACGCTCAAGAGTGCTTAAATTCCGTTTAAGCACTCTTGCGTTCACAGTCGCGCGCTAGCCATCGGCGAGTCAACATGCCTCAGTGCTCCGTGAAAAAGTGCAAAAAAAACACGTTAACGACGTTAAAAAAGGATGGAATTTCGTATTTTCGATGAGTAGTTATATAAAGTTTCATAATTTATTGAATTTGTAGTTATATCAGGCTATAACACGCTTATAAAAAATATTTTATGTAAATATTTGAAATACTCAAACAGCCAACCAGCTACGCTGCTGTCTCTTTCCCTCACGTTGAGTTAGTCGTATATTGAAACGAAACGGAGAACGGACGAATTGGACTATAGTAAAATTTCGAATGAAAGGAGTCGCAGACTGAAAACTTTTTTACGAAAGTTTACATGTATTGTTTTTATTGTACACACATAATTATGTATGGAGTGTATTTGTATTTTACTTTATTCATATATCAAAATCGGGTGGTAACAGTTTGTTTGTCTGACATGTCGCTCTGCTCAGTATACGTTGTTTAAATCAAAAACTTTTTTACTCATTTTGATACGGTTTTCACTTACATGTAGCTTACTAACCTAACTTACTTTTTTTACAGTTTTCCAAAAAATGAAATTGAGAGAGATAAATATAGACGACCTGTTTAGCCTAGTTGGTAGTGACTCTGCCTCCGAAGCTAGAGGTCCCGGGTTCGAATCCCGGCCAGGGCATTTATTTGTGCATTTTTCAAGGATATTTGTTCTTGGGTCTTGGATGTTTTCTATGTATTTAAGTATGTATTTATCTATATAAGTATGTATATCGTCGTTTAGTACCCATAGTACAAGCTTTGCTTAGTTTGGGACTAGTCGATTTGTGTAAGATTGTCCCCCAATATTATTAAATGGAGGCAAATTATAGCTAAAGAAAGAGGTGAAGAATATTTTAAACCAAATGATTCTAGCGTGGTTTGTTCCTGTCACTTTTCAGAATTATGTTTTATGACATAGCATATAGCTGATAAAAATAAACTATGTATTCAATTTCATTTAAATTTATTTCTTAATTATAGCCACTAAACTGACATTGATTAACTTTTTTTAACAACTCACGCTAATTGGGTTCACTTATTTCTGAAAATGCCCTTGTAACATTTAGTAAAAGCAAATTGTTCGTGATGATTTATATGGTATGAAAATAAAAAAAATATGAGGGTACAATCTTACACAAATCGACATAGTCCCAAACTTAATAGAGCTTGTAATATGGCTACTACATAATATATCCTACTTATATTTAAATATAAATAAATACATACTTAAATACATAAAAACATCCAAGACTCAGTAACAAATATTCATGCTCAATTGCTTACCACACAAATAAATGCCCTTACCGGAAATCGAATCCGAGACCTCCTGCTTAATAGACAGACAGGGTCGCTATCAACTAAGCCAAAGTGGTCGTGTTGGTATAAATCGACGTTACCACCTGACAAGTCGTATGCTTGTATTCCACCGATGCCTATTAAAAAAAAAAACAATTCGACTCCACTGCACACGATACGGCCTCTGTTCCAATGTTGACATCTAATCAGTGGAAAATCAACAGAAACGAAACTGAACCTAATTGCTCTTGATTTACGGTGTACAATCCGTTAACATAATGCGGACTTTTGTGGAAATTTTCCACAATCGATACGTGCATTTTGTAATGTTATAACCGCCAAACACTATCATTCAAAATAAAACGTTATGTTTGTGATGTAAGGCTTAATATCGAATAAAAGGAAATGGTACAAATCGCATTACTTTTTTTTGTGTGTCTCCTATACACGCACACAGTCGCAATGAAATTCGGACACTTTTTCGACTTGAATTTGCAGGTGATAGTGTATCTAGGTTTATTATTGATCGAAGACACACTGTTTTAAATAATTTGGAATAATCCCTAACATACTGATGGAAGCGTTTGTCAGTGGAGCAAGATCTCCTTTCATAAAGTTAATAATAATAATATAATAAAGAAATTTATTTCGCAAAACATAATTTAGGTACATACGATTACTCATGTGTTTTAAAGTGCGAAAAAGGAGTCCACTCAGCACAATGTCGGGCCACAGTAGATGACCCGACGCTGATATTATGTGGATCCTGTTGAGTGTCACATGACCGCACTTAGGTGATTTATATACATGTTTATTATATTAACCACATACAATATTTTTCTAAAAATTAACAATATTTGACCTAGGACCTATTATAATGTACAGCTCAGAAATGAACACATATTAAGTTATAAATTAAATCTACGGTTGAAGCGCCTAATAAATTAAAAATTAAAAAAAAAAAAAACGACACGGAAATGCTAAGCTGGATTAGTCTGATGTTCAAGTAGAAACTTTTTAAATCGTTTTTTGAAAATGAATACTGATGGAGACTCTTTAATAGGAGGAGGGATATTGTTCCAGCATTTCGTGGCAGCATAGCTAAAACTGCCACGAAAAGCTGCAGTTCCGTGTCGAGGACAAATAAGACGGGGAATCCGCCTGGCTTTAGGATTCATGAACCGAAGCTTCTGAAAAAGGTATGAAGGCTCTTTGAAATTAATGACACCAAATAAGAGGGTGGCGAGGTGCAGAGTTCGTCGTGCCTCCATTTTTAGCAGTTTCCCTTTGTTTAAAAAGGGAGTTACGTGGGCTCGCCGAGGAATGGGAAAGCAAAACCTTGCACACGCATTCTGCAAGCGCTGGATCATTTGTTTAGATCGTGATAGTAAACATTTACCATAAACAGTGTCGGCATAATTAAATTTTGATAATATCAAAGAGTCGCAGAGTTTTATGCGTGTATCGACAGTCAGATGACTTCGAACTCTGTAAAGCACTTTGAGCCGGTAAAAGCAGTTGCGAATAGTTTCAAGAACATGCCTTGAAACTATTCGCAACTGCTTTTACCGGCTCAAAGTGCTTTACAGAGTTGGTATAATCTCCACTTTTCCGAATTCCGATAGTTGCCCACTCATCAAATCTCATTTAATTGTTAGTTATCTTAATACGATTTAAGTCCTATTAAATTCTTTACACACTATGTAAAATAATTTTTAATCGATCATTGGGATAATTTTATTCTACATGGGAGTTCGGCATGGCAACTAGCAGATTCAGTTCTGATCTACTTCTACTCAGCGGTCTTATAACGCGATATGCATGTTTTACTTCGCAAGGTAGCCTGACCATCTAAGTTTTATGATCCAAACGAACTCTATTCACTATGTAAATAAATGTAATTTTTCGGTAATGTGCCGTAGAATTTATAATAAACTACCAAATTGTATTAAAAAGGGCGAAAACGGTGCAAATTTCAAGAATAAATTAAATAGCATATGTTTAAATAAGGTTTTACTTAATAATAAAGTTCTTTAGGCATTCACATGAACAACTTTGACATGTTATATATTATTGTAGAAATCATTTTGAAATTGTGTACATAAATCGATTAAAATTTCATTTAAATATTGTTTGAATGTAGAATAATTAGCTCAAGAGCGGGGCACAGCGTCGTTGCGTGGCGAAGGTATTCGGAAAAGTGAATGCCGTCTGGGGGACGTCGCGCCAAAAAAACCGCGGCGGAGGCGGCTTGTATGACATCATCATCATCATGTCAGCCGAAAGACGTGCACTGCTGGACATATTTAGGCCTCCCCCAAAGAATTCCACAATGACCGGTCCTGCGCAACCCGCATCCAGCGGACACCCGCGACCCTTAGCAGGTCATCAGTCCACCGTGTGGGGGGCCTGCCCACGCTATGCCTTCCGGTACGTGGTCACCACTCGAGAACCTTTCCGCCTCAACGGCCATATGACGCAGTAACAGTGACGTATGTGACATATGACGCAGTAATAGACACCATCGACAGTTTACAGTTGAGGAAAGATCAAAAATTCAAAACCACCTTCGCTCGCACCGCGCCCCCTCCGGTTTTTCAATCTTTAAACTATTTATCTTTGCAATGTATATTTTTATTATTTTAAGCATTTATATTTATATTGGCTATGCTCAAAGAGCTCATGTTTTGAAATTTCCTAGACTTAAGACCTTAGTATACCACAACATGAAAGCAATTTAATAATCATAGGTGCATGTAATATGCCTAATTTAAAGAATAAATTACTTTTGCTTTTTTTTCTTGAATTTCTTCTATCACTTATGAACCTTATTATACAAATAATAGACAAATTTCTTGGCTGACTGTACCTATAGACAAAATTATGATTTACTCTACATACTGGGTTTGTGTTCCAGATAATCATCAGTGATCCAAATGACTTCCCAGAAACCTCATCTCGTGACACGTTCGTGACAGCAGGTAAATTAATAATATAGTGACAATTACTTTGTATCCGTAGGCTCAGAGAATATTCATGATATTAGAACACAACGGTTTACTTCAAATATAAATAACTAATTAAACCTAGCCCCGGTTACTGTGGCAGAAGTAAGTAACATCAACATCATCGTTGCAAGAGTAAAAAGAGATAAAACAGATATGGTTTTCATGAGTTTCCTTAGACGCTCATAAAACATTGTAGGAATGAGCTTTTATGTCGCCCTTAAAACATATATGACCAGTGGGTCTGTGAGATGTAGACCTTGCAAAAAAAAAAAATTTTTTTCATATTTTAAAATTTCCATAAACTGACTCGACAAAAAATTATATAATATTATCGAACCTGCTCACAAAATTTCACGAGCATCGGTTGAGAATTCGACCTGTAGAGGTTAAGAGCATCCGGACAGACAGACATACGAAAGAATTTATGTCGAAAACTGAAACGGAGACGCTTCGCACGCTACGCTCGCTCGGTCAATAAATCAGTTTTTTACAAGCTGTATTCCAAAAGTTTTTGAAACGTAAAGTTACAGCAATTAGGGGTACGAAAGCCAACTCATTCACTTGAGTAAATAATTTCTAGAGATTGGATTTAGAAATTTAGAAAGTAATACGTTTAGGACTGTTCGATTTAAAAGCCAAGTAACAAATTTAATAATTATAAGTATCCCTCAAGGTAGCGTTTTGGGTGTATTCTGTTTTTACTCACACATGCATTGCTGTACTGCTATTTATAATTAAATGTAACAATAGAGCAGATTTAACCAAGCAATAACAATTGTTTTTTGAGGCGATAATAGATTGGCTAAATCGTAATCGCCAGTTAAATTTACCGAAATAAAGTCAATTCAGATTAAAACTCGCCAAAAAAATCCTTAAGACACCAATATTTAAATTTATTCGGGATTAAACTGGAAACCGTGACTGGAAACTGGAAACTTGGACCCGGGTATGTCCTAAAACTACGAACAAGACCACCGGGGAATGGGCAGCAGCATTCCTAGAGTGCGGTGGAGATACTGCGATCGCCAACCCGCATGCCAAGCGTGGCGATTATGGCATTTACCCCCCATGAAATTGGGGGAACCCTATGTCCAGCAGTGGACGTCCTAGGGCTCATATGGTGGTAGTGGAAACTGGAAACCGCATATCGAAAGGGTGTCGGGAAAACTTTCTAGTTTCATGTATGGACTCTATGAAATAAAAAAGCGTACTAACTTAAATACAGCTTTAACAGCGTACTATGCCTATGCGCATTCATGTATAAGCTTTGGTTTAATAATATTATGGGACAATAGCCCATGTTGATAGTGTATTTGAACTTTAAAAAAATATATAAATATAAGAAAAAGGGATCATTTTTAATACGTAAAATTACGTTTAAATGAACCACACGCACGCTCTAAACGTTACGTTGTCAATCACTGTCTGTTCCCAAGGCACGGCGGTGGACATAAAAGTGGAACCGCGTGTGTATCAAAGCGAGGCGGATATACGTCGCGTCTCGCCTGAACACCGCGCCTGCTGGTTCCACGACGAGGTAAATGATAAGATAAACCAATCGCCAAATGATTTTCAAATGATCTTAACATTGTAAACTATGAAGCCAAGGGCAACGCCGAAGCGACTAACTAACGTAGAGTTTACTCTAGGGACGGGAAGGTCAAGTACTCGTTTGGAGAGTAGATTGGAGTAAGTTTAAATATTTTTTGCTGATTTATGCATGCTGCAGATACTTCATGAATGAAGAACTGACGAACCGATAGAACTTGTGCGTTTACATAAAGCTTATTTTTTGGATACCTGAAAGCCTATATTAAGAAGTGTTGTCTAAAAGAGAAGCACATCCATGACAGTCAACCAACACGCCCGCCTTTCGTAGAGGCTGATAATGCATAGACAGTCATACTTGAATTAGTTGATGGAGTGTAAAGGACGGTGGAGGACAGGGAAATAGCCCTATCAGTCTTCCTAGATATTTAGGGTGCATTTGAAATACTCCCATTTGGACCCAGGTGGATGAGGACTTGATCCCAACACGGTGCCTTGCTTAGGTACAAATTGTGTTCTTAATTAGAGTGGCTAAGCTAGAACTGCTCAATACGTCTCTTAAAGTACCAGGATTTCCACATAAATCTGGCATGAGATTTGCTTCTAATAGATTGACATTGTCATATTAATCATATTAATCCATGATCGATTATTTCTGGCATTTTTTTGGTGATGCTCATCTTCAGGCAGTGGACAGCTTTCAGCTGATGATAACGATGATCATCCTAATAATTGTGATACCTGTGATAGTTTATTTCTGTAAAATTAACTGTGTTTTTATTACATCTGGAGGTGACGCTGGAACACACCGACCGCTACAGCTACGAGACCTGTGTCACGGAGTGCACCATGGCCAGCTTCATTTATTCCTGCGGCTGCACACCTTACAAGTATCCTCGAGGTAAGTCCGCCATGGCAGTCACGCTTATAACTATCTAACTATTTCAGCCCAGTAATCCAAATATGATCTTGGCATCTAAGTAGAACCAGAGTACGTCACCTTTACCGATCCTGCGCCGCTTCCCGCACCCCGAATCTGACGCAGATTCGCCTCCACACTGTCTTTCCAGCGATACCAGAGCCGGCCGACATGGCGGCGACCATTCTGTTGGCCCAAGTATGCTCTCTTGACGGCTCGATTCTCCCCCATTCTCAATATAGATGACCGAACCAGCGAAGGGTGTGATAATAGCACAGAATAATTATATACCTATGGTGAATGATTTGCACGGATTCCGGTTTCAATTATGGTCTTTGCGCGCGTGTAAATGGGCGTTACACATCGAAATAATGAAACCAGGTAATGATGTTAATGCTTCATGAGTATGTTGTACAGTCGAGGTCAAAGATAGCTTTCCAATTGAGTGTTGCAAAAATATCTTTACATTTATATAAGTTTACACACTACATGACAAAAACATACTTACAACGCACATGACAGTTTCATTTTTCACTTAATGCACCAAAGTTCTGTTTACCATCTGTCTTCCATAGAAACATTTTCACACATTGTGATATATAAGTAATAGGTTTACATTGCATGTTACAAAATTAGATTTCCTGTCAATGTGCCCTAAATATGTTTACATTAGCAATGGCACTTGAAACTTTACGCCTAAGCGTATATGTTTTTAATTACACCTCATGCTACATAAATATCTTTACATTTTGACACAAACCACGATTCTTATTTTAAATAATGACAATCACCGAAAACAGTACCATACTGTCAAATATTCTATCTCTTTCATTTTGGGCGTGACGTTAACGATACATTCCGTAGTAAACTAGGAACCCTTATAGTTCCCCCATGTCCGTCTGTCTGCCTGTCTGTCCGTGTTTGCCACAAGTTTTGGTCTGTAATTGTTAATGCTAGAAAGCTGCAATTTGGCATGGATATATAAATCAATAAATAAGTCAAAGTAATAAAATGAAATCTAAAAAAATGTATTTTTCAAGATCCCAGCGAGTCAACATTGATTCTGGCATACTTCTGTACACAACAAAGCGGATAGGTACATTTACTTAATAAACGGGGATTTTTTTAATACTTATTTAGGGTTACGTAGCCAAAAACTGAACCCTTTAAAGTTTCGTCATATCCAGCTGTCTGTATGTTTCTCTGTATGTGACTCAAAAATATAAGGTTTATTGAAATAAGATTTGAACTGAAGATTATATCATTGATATTGTATTGGCTGAATTGTGAAGAAACTCTTCTACTGCACTTACAAGGTCAGAACCAAGGAAAAACATATTATCTGAAAAACTAAACAATTTATTGAAAAACCCGCTGCACTTCAACAGAAGGCGCTTAAGAAAAAAAGAAGAATAACTAGAACAAACAACACTGTACAAAACCACGAACAAGCTACTAAAACAGGACTACGAAAACTACAGAATACAAATAATAGAACAAAATTTACTAAAGACTGGAAGTCAAAAAAGGGCCTATAAGCAACTAAACGTAGAAAAAACGTGGATACCAACATTAAAACCGCTAAAAACAACAAAGAAAACGCAAACACGAGACGAATTGGTAAAGGTTGCCTCCGATTTTTATAAAAATCTCTACAACGACGACCTCTCTACCTACAAATAAAATGAAAACGGGCATAAAAATATACAGACAGACATAATGGTAAAAGTCACTCCCCTCGTTACTCAAGAAATATTAAAAAGCATAAAGCGATTAAAAAATGAAAAAAACCTGGCCCTGACAACATACCGAATGAAGCTCTCAAAATCGGAAAATACATACTTATTGAACGTCTTACTACATTGTTTACTAAAATACTTGAATTACAAACAGTCCCTAAAAATTGGGCGGAATCAAGAGTAATTCTTCTTTATATAAAAAAAAGGAGATCCAGCAGACATCAATAATTACAGACCAATCAGTGTACTCCCCACAATGTACAAACCATTCGCTATGTGTTTGGAAAAGAGGATAGAGCCAAAAATATAAGAAAACCAACCAATCGAACAAGCGGGCTTCCGACCAGGATACTCTACTATCGACAATATCTTTACACTCGAACAAGTCATAGAGAAATACCAGGAGTTCAACTGTCCACTATACCTAGCATATTATATTGATTACTCGAAAGCCTTCGACTCCATTACACATCAGAGTATCTGGCAAGCGCATAAAACCAAGGTATTCCAAATACATATATAAATATAATTAAAGTCATATATAAAAAAAAAGCATAAGCCGGGTGAAACTGAACAGGATAGGACCCGTTATAAATATAAAAAGAGGTGTAAAACAGGGAGACCCACTCTCTCCAAAACTATTTATAGCGGTACTACAAGATATTATGAAAGAATTAAACTGGGCACGGAGAGGACTCTACATAGATGGTAAATATCTATCCAACCTTAGATTTGGTGACGACATTGTATTGTTTTCAAAAACACCAACGCAATTACAAACAATGATAGACGAACTGTGTAGAGCAAGTGAAAATATTGGACTACATCTTAACACTGCAAAAACAAAAGTCACAACAAATAGATCTCCAATTCCTATATCAGTTAATCAGACTCCATTGGAGTATGTAGATAGCTACGTATACTTAGGAAAACTAATATCTTTTAAAACTCCAGACACATAGATGATTTGGAAAGAAGGATAAAAATCAGTTGAAAGAAATTCTGGAGTCATAAGGAAAGTCTCAAATCTAAGCTACCGCTGAAACTAAAGAAAAAAGTGATGGACTCTTACATACTGCCTTGCTTAACATATGGCTCACAGACTTGGACTTTCAACAATAAAATAAAAAATAAAATACAGACATGTCAACGTTCGATGGAAAGGAGCATCTTAAATAGAAAACTTGGCGATAGACAAAGATGTACAGATATCACAAATAAGACCAAGGTTATAGACGCTCTACATCACTCCCAGCATCTGAAGTGGAAGTGGGCAGGCCATGTTGCTCGCGCATCAGATGACAGATGGATGAAAAGGGCCACTACATGGCTAGGACCTAGCAACCATAGAAACAGAGGGCGTCCCCGACAGCCGTGGGTCGACGACATACAATATATAGCCGGAAACAACTGGAAAAGGAAAGCAGGAGACCGTAAGCAATGGAGACAACTGGAGGAGGCCCATACCCAGAAAGGGGCTTTAACTTAGTATGTAAGATATCTTACAATAAGAAAAAAAAAATAAGTTTGTTGCTAATAAAGTTAAGGAAATAAAAAGGCTTATTATTATTCTTATTCTACTCCAAAAAACGTATAGTTTTCCCTTTACATTGGAAAGTGGATACGCCACGACCAAGTTTTCAAATGCCCTATGACTCAAAACCTCTGCCTGTGATAATTATGGCTAAAATTAAAGTTGCTATCAGTTTTTGCATCTATATATCCTTTATTTGTTGGTCCACCAACATTGGGAATAGTAAGTAATATTGAAAATCTATTTTCACTTAACAGAGCAACTCGTATTTTCATCGAGCGTAAGGAATGCTGTTTTATTAGATTTGGTGCGAGGGTTCCGATTCGTATTTTTACATCGGCTGCGGCTACCAGCAATTTTATGGTAAATTGTATTTTCGGTAGCAAATAGATACGATAACGGCATAGATAGGTGAAGCAAAAAGTTCCCCCAGGGAACATATGAGCATTGTGTATTTTCTTGTAAGTCAGCCTGTTTAGCCTACATGGCATTGGCAGTTCCTACGAAGCTAGTCTCGGTTTCTAATCCCAATTAGGACTTTTGTATCTGTGGTGAGCAAAACATTACCCCGACCGGACCCGGGTATGTCCTAAAACTGCGCCCAAGACCACCGGGGGATGGGCAGCAGCATCCCTGGAGTGCGGTGGAGATACTGCGATCGCCAATCCGCATGCCAAGCGTGGCGATAATGGTATTTACCCCCCATGCTTGAACTTCCAACAGTCAAGTTGCCCACTCACTTGACAAGCTTAATCCCAATAAGGTCTGGTTTTTTTTTCCATGTTCAACTTCAAAGTGTTTAAGACTCCCCAGTACGCTCGGCTGAACTCGATTTTTTTTTTTTATTAAAAATGGGATTGCTCTTGGCCAGCATCTAGCCAGGAGGCAAAGATGAGGCCATACATACGTAGTTACGCTCTTATTTTAAAACGCTATGCTAGAATAACATGAAACTTTGTATACACAAGGGGAGCCGCCATATCTAGGTCGGAAGTTAGTTTCTGTTGCTAGAAATTGTAATAGAAAAAAAAATACAGCGAGTTTTTGAATATTTTACGTCTTGTATGAAAACCTTAATAGTCGCTGTATTTTTGTCTCTATTATAATTAAAAGCAACAGAAATTTAATTTCCGACATAGATATGCTGGATCCCATTGTGTATACAAAGTTTCATGTTATTCTACGTTTTAAAATGAAAGCGTAACTACGTTTGTATGGAGAACCGAGCTTACTGTGGACTCTTAACATATATAACTTGTAATGCTATTTAAGTTAAGGGAAACCAGCATTGATGCGAAACTGGGTCCTTGTAACACATGGTTTCCTAGCTCAGGGCACAGGAACGTGACATTTCGTAAAATAATTACTTACTTCTTGTGAACAATAAACTATTTTCATTTTCAATCATTCTATACGATCTAGGAACACTAAAGCGAATACAGTATATGTATTGTCTATTTTGAGACTCCATCTAATACGTCTACAATATTGTACAGGCTAATATATAGATGTAATTTACATCTATATCAATATCACCTACATGTAGCATTTGAATCATTTTCATATATACTTTCTAAAAGATTTTCATATTTTAATATCCATCACCATATCAACAAAAGGATTTTGAAATTTACCCTCCAATTTCATGGGGGGTAAATTCCATAATCTCTACGCTGGGCATGCGGGTAGGCCATCGTAGTATCTCCATTGCACTCCAGGGCTACTGCTGCTTATCCCGCGGTGGTCTTGGTCGTAGTTTTAGGACATACACGGTCCATATTATAACATCAGTTTCATCAGCGAAAAATCTAGTCCTTGTAAAAGCATCAAGAATATTTAGTCACGTAACTGAAACTTCTAAATTCGCAACTTTTTTTAGGTTTCCGTATTCAGCTAGGAACCCTTATAGTTTCACCATGTTTAAGTTTAAGAACTAAAAATATTGAAAATGTTATTTGTAGAAATATTTACTTTTAAAATGTTAAATGCATGCTGTGTTTACCTATAAGTAATTGTTACACTTAACTTATAACCATTGTTGCATGTAACTATGTATTTATAGTAGTGTATACAATTGTTGGTAAACCAAATAAATAAATAAATAAATGTCCCTCTGTCTGTCTGCCTGCCTGTCTGTTCGTCTGCCTGTATTTCCGAGGCTTTGCGCTGTGATTGTTAGTGCTAGAAAGCTGAAATTTGGTATGAATATATAAATATTTAAAAACAATTAAGGGTACCTCTCCTATACATACCTAAAATGGGGTTTTTTTTTTGATGAATAGAGATCTTCATCAAACATTTTGTGATAAAGTTAATATTTTCCGAAATATAGAGTCCAAATGAAAAAAAATGTGTCCCCCGTGAAAGAGGGGGGGCCCTCTAAGTTTTGAACCATGTGTCCAAAAATATGAAAAAAAAACGTGAAAGTAAAGACTTTCAACGAAAACCATAGCGATGATCAGTTAAGCCGTTTTTGAGTTACCGTAAAAAGTATTCGCTTCATAGTAAATAACGTATGAAACGCTGCGAAAGTATTCCCTTTTGTTAGTTATTGATTTATTTAGAGTAAGTTCATTAGGCAACTACGGAACTCTACGCTGAGCATGGCCCGAAATGCTCTTGGCCGATTCTTTCTTGAAAGTTTGAAGGTCGAATCGGCCCGGAAATACCACAGGCGACAGTTTATTCCACATTCGTAACTAATTACGTATGAGCTGTTTTACCTACTCTGTGTATTATGAGTGATCCTCTGTGTATTATTGCGCCTATTATGCTAAGCTGGCGTTCAGTTTAAGATTAAATCTAGGGTCGGCAATGCGCTTGTGTTTCTTTTGAAGTTGCGGTCGTCCATAGGTTACGGTGTCTACTTACTATCAGCAGGCCGTAAGCTTGTTTGCTACCGTCGTTGTACTCATAAAAATAATTATTTTACTCGACATATTTATTTACATTTTGGTGAATTTTGATTTCAGATGAGTCGAGACGATTTTGTGAGCTGGCAGACTTACCTTGCATGTATAATTTGACAGGTTAGTAAAGTACACCCAATCTTCAAATGAACGCACATTCCAGATGTTTACTTAATATATATATTTATTTATTTACTATGTTTTTAGGTATATACATATTAATCAGACTAAATATAAATGGTTAAAATAAAAACGTAACTCAGGACAAAAAATAAATATAGATTTAATGTTAAATTAAGGGGTCGCCTCGATGCTTGGTTCCGAAAATGCTGACAGCATATCCTCGCTGTACTGCAATACTGATGCGTTGAGCGAGGAAGCTGCCAGCTCTATGATCTCCAGTGGTGTCAGCCAGCCTTTTAGATACCTCTTTGATAAGTTCTTGGGCGCTGGGACCCCACGGACCGAGGGTCTCGACGCCGAATGGTACAAAACCTTATTCGGCGCCTAGACCCCTATATTTACTTAATACTCGTATTAAACAAAATTCCTCTCTCTTTGTACAGGGTGTGGCCTGTAATAGCCATTAATTTATAGTGGTTTCGGTTGAAAAATAAAATATTTTTATGTGTACCTTACGTGTACGGTAACGGACTTTAATTTTTGAGCCATTTAGAGTTCACTTTATACTGGACATTTTACAGCTAACTAAGTTGCCTCGTATAAAGTGAGCTCTAAATGGCTCCACAATTAAAGTCCGTGAGTTTACGAAGTAGGAATTACGAGTATATCAAAACTTTACGGGGTCTCATGAAACCCGTACTGACCGCAGAGCAAAATTTTCCTTCTCGTGCGTTACGGGGTCCTAAGAACCCCGTATAGGTTTTAGTTGGCCCGTACGGGGTTACCGACCACTTAATGGTCAGTGGCTCAGTATCATTAGTGCAGTCATAATTACAACACATGTTATCGGTAAATTTAAAATGAAGCTCTCGCGAAGCACGTAAGAATTAGATTTTTTTAATGAAATATAATAATGAAATTGATCATCATTGTCCCAGCGTTTTCCCCGTACAGTTGCATCCTGAAGGATGCCTGGGGTCCGCTACGTAATAAAAAAAAATGTTTTATTAATTTTAACCAATGTCTGTATAGTGAATTTTGTGTCATTAAGTCAAAAAAGTCAGGTCCTAATGTACTAATGAAAAAAAAAAAAAAAAATTAAAATCTTAAATAAGAAACCTAACTTGTGTACAGAAGGTTCAAATTCCTTTAATTTTATTAAGGTGCGACTGCAGCCGTTTGGTGTGAGCCGTACATGACACGACATTACATTGAACTTTTCTTTGGTTTGGTCCATAAATACCCTTCATAACCTGTCCCTTCTTCTCTTTTCTTCTAACTTGGAAAGATATTAATTATATTCCTCAAGGATGTTGAAAATTGAAATTGGTTACAGTATACGGGCGGAGCCTGGCATGCGACCCGCCCTGTTACGTTGAGTGTCGGGACAAAGGCTACCTTATAAGAAAGAATACATTGCCTTTTTTTGCATCGGATTATCCCTTAGACATCACGTGAGTACCGCTAGATGTCACTTATTCGATTTTATGTAACTTTTATGTAACTTTTGCTATTTGTTATGCAAGTAAGTAATTGTTAAGGGTACGCACGCTCGACTGAACTCGATTTTCTATACAAACGTAGTTTCGTTCTCATTTTGAAACGCAGTGCTGAAATAACATGAAACTTTGTGTACACAATGAGATCTGCCATATCTAGGCCGGATATTAGTTTCTTTTGCTAGAAATTGTAATATAAAAATTCTGCGAGTTGTGAGTTTTCAGGTCTTGTGGGTAAACCTCAATAAAATAATTCATTGCATATTCATTTCTAAATGCCTATTGATTGCTGTGCCAAAGGTTGACTTACGTGTTTTTTTTAAATAATCAATTATGGTCAAATGTTCAAAGGCTGCAAATGATGTTGTATCCTCTATTATTAAACATCTGAGTGCCAAAAAAAGTCCAGGTATTGAAAAAAGTCGCCCATCCAACATCAAATATGTGAACGCGGAGATAACACCTGTTTTAACCCATTTGATTAATTCATGCATCATCATCATGTCAGCCGAAAGACGTCCACTGCTGGACATAGGCCTCCCCCAAAGACTTCCACAATGACCGGTCCTGCGCCACCCGCATCCAGCGGACACCCGCGACCTTCACCAGGTCATCAGTCTACCGTGTGGGGGGCCTGCCCACGCTACGCCTTCCGGTACGTGGTCGACACTCGAGAACCTTTCCGCCCCAACGGCCATCGGTTCTACGTGCTATGTGCCCCGCCCACTGCCACTTAAGTTTAGCGATTCGGAGGGCTATATCGGTCACTTTGGTTCTGCTGCGGACGGTCTCATTCCTGATGCGATCGCGCAGAGAAACTCCCAACATAGCTCTCTCCATTGCCCTTTGGGTGACTTTGAGCCTTCTTATGAGGCCCATAGTAAGCGACCACGATACTAATTCATGCATGAGCAGATCTATTTACCCAGATAAATTAAACACAGGAATAATTCGACCCATCCATAAAAAAGGTTGCTACAATGATGTAAGCAACTACAGACCCATTACAAGTTTACCATGTATTGATAAAATAATAAATACCTCGGGCATGAAATCAACAAATAACTTACTAATAACAATGTAATTCATGACATGCAGTACGGCTTTCAAAAACAAAAGAATACTTCTGAGCTACTGAGTTAATTCACTAATGAAGTTAATCAATACCTAAATGATAAAAAACATTTGCCGGCTTTTTTTATTGATTTTAGTAAGACCTTTGATACTCTAAGATACGATAGACTGTTTTCAAAAAAATGGTATACGGTGCCCCTTTCTTGATCTTTAGAACTATCGCTTTACAACAGTAAAAGTAAATAACACACTCAGTGACCTGCTCCCAACCGAGGAAGCCACAGCCCAAGGTTCCATAATTGGCCCAACCGAGTACTTATTATATGTGAACGATATGTGTAATATATTTAACAGCGGCTCAGTATACCAATTTGCAGACGACACTTGCCTCCTGATGGCGGACTAGGATGTGCATAAGGCTGCAAGTCCACATAATGTAACGGGTGGCCAACTACGGAACCCAACATTGCACGTGGCCCGACACGCAATGGGCCGGTAATAAAACGCAACTTAACACCGCGGAATAAAATATTGCATGTGTCCAATATGTCCATTCCGAAGATTTATTCTAGTGAATTAATTTTATCGATCCGAGGTGGTATTGTTACTTCGCGCTATGAAGAAGATGGTAGCGGTAAAGATAGTTAGAACTCCAGTCGCATCTTATAATATTTCATTTTATTGTAAATAATCAGATCGTGATAACAAGTGACACAGCCTTCCCGCCCGAAGGTCGGCGCTAGATAAATCAATTATCAATCTTTTTCCGAAAGAAGCGTGTAAATATCACTTGTAGTTTAGAAGGAGTAGTGAATTTTAGTTGAAAACAGCCTTGTTTCTAGATTGATTTTGACATAGTATTTATTGTCATACAAAAAATTCAAACGTTCAGATTATTAACAAAAAATCAAAAAATAATAAAAAAAGCAGATTTTTTCACTGGATAATTTTAGAGCAAAATTTCAAAAGTCTATCTTGTAGGGCATATCCGCGCCTTGAAATTTGGAAAAAATTGAGGTGGCGTATAACATAATTATACTTCCAACTTTAGTTTGAACAAGAAAGGTCGAACGGTTTTCGAGTTATCACTGAAAATACGTCTTCCTCAGCCATAAAAATGTGGGTTTGACATTAAAATAAAAAATACGATTCAAACCTCAAATGTATCATTTCAGGAGCGGCCATGAAACAGAATATCTGGCGGCAATTAAAGTATACTTCAGTAAATCCACGTGCAGCTGCTACAAGCTAACTCTACTCATGGACGTTAACTACTTCATCGGTAACAAGCTTTTATAATAGTACATTACTACAGAGGCCGGGACGAAAGGGGTTGCCGGCCGAAGACATATAGACGGCCGCGCGCAGCGAGGCCGGATAGGTCTAAGGCGGGCAACCCCATATTTCCCGCCGAGGTATGTATAATGCTTTTCTCAAACATGCAATGAAATAAACAACAAAAAAATCAAAGTTTTATTTTTTATACGCATAGTGGCAGAATGTCATGATGCCTGTGCCACAAATTTATGTGGAATGGAAATTAAAAAAGAGGACTTTGCCGGCCTAGGCCTGCAACATTTGTATGAAATTACATTAACCACCTCTTGTCCTAGCCACACCTGAAACGTCATACTTCGCAGCCTATTATAAGGAACATAACATCAATAATTCATTGCATGTTTGAGAAAAAATATTTGTAAACAAACGACTTTTGAGGAATTTATCAAGGACTAATGTAACTGTGGTATTTCTATAGTAACAAATGCCAATCATTGCCTGCTAATATCAATACAAGCCTTAATACAGCTTACTTTGGGTCTAAACCGATTTACCTTATACTCCAGAAGAGTACAAAAATACACATAAACGTGTATTGTTACATAAACTATCATTTGCATGTATGTACACCCCCCCTGTGGTGCCGGGTTAGAATAGCACAACCCCCTTTCTTACCTTGGGAGTCGTAAGAGTCGACTATGGTATCCAGGATAAAGTGTGTTCTGGGCGATGGGCTAGCAAAATGTCACTGCAATATCACATTTTCTCCTTCTATAAACCTGCAATAGCGAAAATGGCACTGAAAAGTAATTTTTATGTGCTCATCCACCGAGAGCTTCTTTTTTTTGCTTCTATTACAGGTCACACCTTGTATGCCCAGTAAACAACATATGTTTTTTTTTTCAGCAACGTATGGAGGCGTCCTCGGCTTAAGTTTTGGAGCATCGTTATTAACTGCTGTAGAACTAATATATTTAATTGTATCCTGGCTGTGTGAAAAAATGACTATCTCACGTCGGAAGTAAACAAGTGTATGGCCCATCTGAGAGCAAGCGAGCTCTGTAGCTTGCTGGACGCCTGCAACATCTGGGTCGTCCCATGTTCGTTGCCGAACGTTTAAAAAGAATACACTATTTTCTAGAAAAACCCACACTGTAATTTTTTTTGCACGCAATAGTATAGAGTTGTTGTCGAAAACGAAGATTTGAGAGAGATATTAGAAATTTTATGGATGAGTTACACCAAACTGCCGGAATAGGCTCGCACCCCACTAGAGTCAAAGGAATTTGAACCCTCCAAACAGAAGTTAGATTTCATATTTGAATGGTTTGCGGGCAGCCGGTCAGCTCCAGTCGGCTGCCGCCGGCTCGAACGATACGAAGTCTAGCTTTTGTATGGAGGGTTCAAATTCCTTTGACACTGGTGGCGGGCGCGCCGACTCCCGCCGTTTGGTGTGAATCGTCCATTAGGGTACAGCCAGTCAAATTTAAAAATACGGGATTATCGGAGCTCGTGAAATGTGTGCTATTCTTATGTTATTATGCCATGTATAGATATTAATATTTTCGAAAGCTTTTTGCGGTAACGATAGCGTCGTGACATACTATTATGCAAAAATATAAGTAAAGTTAAAAACACTTATAAATTGTTTTTATTACTTATTTAAGATACTACACATAATTTTGCATGGAACAATTCTAATTACGTAAAGTGTCTAGCCTAGTTGGTAGTGTCACTGCCTCCGAAGCTACATGTCCCGGTTTCGAATCCCGGTAAGGACATTTGTTTCTGTGGTGAGCTGAGATATTTGTTCCTAACACTTGGATGTTTTCTATGTATATATCTATTAAGTATATATCTATTAAATATGTCGTCGTCTAGAACCCAAAACACAAGCCTTATTTTTTTTTCTTTTAAAAACAATGGGATTGCTCTTGGCCAGCATCTAGCCAGGGGGCAAAGATGAGGCCGACGATGAAGCGAGCTCACCCAGAAGATGCCTATTCACTCGTGCCTTAAAAAGGTCCAGGTTATATGAACTCGGAAATACAGACGCCGGCAGAGAATTCCAAATCTTAGAGTTTTGAAATTATTGAGCTTACTATGGGACTAGTTCAATTTGTATAAAAAATTGTCCCGTAATATTTATTTATTGAGATAAAGTAAGTAAAAGAAATGGAGAAGAAAATGGATGAGGAGTGAACGTCCTTTGGTTGATTATTATGATGAGCAAATTAACAGAATAAGACATAAATAAAATTAAATTAATATTAAAGCGCAGCAAAAATTTTATTCATTATTATTCATCATTTATGACTTAATGACAAGCCCTTTAAAACTTTTAGTGGATTTCAGAAATATATTTATCGTCATAAATTTTAATATACCTTACAAAAAGTGGCAGTCTTTTACCATATTTTAAAGGCAGAAATTATAAAAAATGGTCAAAGCTCATAGCAGAAAGATTCACAAAATCATTTCATTAGTAATTAAATTACATAATGGGACCACTACCATTTAATGACAGGGATGGTTCAATGAAGCAATGGACCTTTATAAACACTACCTTTTGCGAGCTCTGATCGTAAGGTGTGTAAGATATGTTTAGGAATGTACATATATTTATGTGTTCGACTGTACTACAAGGACTTAGACGCCAAACTTACGGTGTACTTCCAACCTTTATTAAAATAAGGAAAGTATCTTACTGGACCCTTCCGTGGGGCCCCGACCTTATTTAATTTTATTTGTGTTCTTACTCGGTGACTTTGAGCGCATTACTTTTTCTTTTTTTTAAATACATCATTGTAACAGCGGCCATGCCGTACAGGTTTAACTGCTGCTGTATCCGCTCGCAAACTGAATACGATATATTTTATTTTTACACTAATTTAACTATATTTATTTATCAGTATTAACTACAAAAGTGTTAAACTTCTAACTTAAGTTGTCAATATTTACCGCCACTGGCAGATCAAATGTAAAAAAATTGTGATAAAACCATCTCGATCGCTACTGATTACTCGTTGCATCTTGAACGATGGGGCTGGAAGTAGACAAATCTCGAGTTTGAGATCTAAATACGCGGCAGCGTGTCCAGTCAATTTCACCCAGGAACTGGCGGACAGCAGCCGTGTGTTATTTTACACGAACCGTTTCGAGCCACTTTTGACTCCTCAGTCTATAATAATATCATTAAATATGATAATTCAAATCGATTTAACATAAATGCATGCTCGTTTGAAACAACTAGAACCCCTTATTTCAAAAATACATATAAAAGAAATAGTTATTGAGATATAAAAGTCCAAAAAACGGCATTTTTACCACTGACTGACTGACTGACTAGTAATCAAAAACCTAACCCACTTCCAGGTGACCTAGAAAGGTGAAATTTGGCATCCAGCTTGGTAATTGTGTGTGTATACATAAAAAAATCAGAAAACAGATAGTGATGTTTTCAGTTTCATTATTAGTATTTATGCTTGTTACCCTAGAACTCCGTCATTTATTAACCGATTTGGTTATTTTTTTTGAAATGGTATACTTTTGAGGTGTTTACATTGATATACTGCTAAGTTAAAGCTCAAAATGCATTAAGCCGCAATACATTAGTTTTACTGTTAACAACCCCCCCCCCCCTTCCCCTGCCTGGGTAAAACTGGCAACCGTACTTGTCTTCACGAAGATCTCACGGTTCGTAAATAAATGCCATACGATTAAAAATAAAAACTGTCAACAAGACGGTTTCACAGACATCAGAGAAAAGCAGACTCGCAGTATTCAGCTAGATGATTTTTCATATAGTTGTCTCGTTAAATCCTTATGGTGCACCAAAATGAGTTAGAATGCGACATGTACTCGTAGTACGACCATTTTCAGCTGTTACCGAATTATCTCCATTTGAAAGCATACCGTGATGTTAAATCCTATATAAACTTAACATACCACAACGTAAGATCAGTACAATTTTCATTTATGAAGACGGAGACACAGACAGGTGAAGACCTGTCAGATGTCACTTGTCTGTCTCTCTCAAACTTTCTGATTTGTGCTTTAGTGAGAATAGATCAGATGTACTTACAGAAATCGTTGAACTTATATGAGCGGATCTGCTTTACTCTGATAATCTGATATCTGTGGACGGTTTAATTGTGTTGTGCGTTGTGCGTTTACTTAGTAAAAGGAATTGTCAATTTTTGTGATGTGTGCAAATGATAAAAAAAGAAAGACAAAACTCTTGTATCGTTGTATATTTTGTTTAATTATACAAAATCTTAAGAGTACTATTTACATTCTTTTAAAATACGTATTTCGTTTATTAAGTTTCGTGTTTCTTGTACAAACACTATATAGGTATAATGTAGGATTATTAATCTTGTATTTCAATACAAGTAATGACATCATGTTCTGTGTTGCCTTTCAAGAAAATATATACAAATAGAAATAGAAAAGCTTTATTCATGGCAAACAGACAAAATGTTAAAAAGTTTTACAATTTTTAAAGTTTACCATGAAATGGTCCCGCCTCAGCATGGTGCTGACTCAGGAGTCAGCGCTGGTCTTCCGGCAGGACCATTGATGGGTCACGATCTGTCCGGCACAGCCAAGTACAAGATTGCTTACCCAAAATAATTTAAATTATATTAAAACTAACTTACTTAAAACTAAAACAGGCCCATAAGACATTGTACCGACGATGCAGGTGGTATTTCCTCGTTGTATCGCAAAGCTGATACGTTGTTATGTTATGTTATGTGTTTATTTGTACTAATCATACATTGTCAATTACATTCATGATTAAAATTAGCATGTCATTGAAAAATAAAACAATTAACATAATAATAATAATAAAAATAAAACATGAATAACATTAAATTAATTTTGACATATTTATTCGTCAAGGAAATTCCTTACGGAGTAAAAAGCTTTTGAAGCGCAATACATTTTGAGTCTGTGCATAAAACTCCGTTCAGAGTCCAGAGTTCTTATTGACTCTGGTATTTTATTATAAATTCTGGCACCCATTACGCCGAGAGACTTACCGGTCCTCTGGAGCCTGTACGCGGGGACAGCCAGGCCTGGTTTCCGTCTAGCAGAACCAGTATTCCCCATTGGGAACTCCTTGGGGTTTCTTCTCACATATTTCAAATATGAAGAGAGAAGTTGTGCGAGGAAGTCGCCAGTTCTAATTGTTAAAGTATTCTTTATTAAATTACAGTTTATTTACATACACTGAGGGTATTAAACTACGAAAACCTAAAACTACGACCAAGACCACCGGGGAATGGGCAGCAGCATTCCTTGAGTGCGGTGGAGATACTGCGATCGCCAACCCGCATGCCAAGCGTGGCGATTATGGCATTTACCCCCCCATGAAATTGGGGGAGGCCTATGTCCAGCAGTGGACGTCCTAGGGCTGATATGGTTGTGGTGGTGGAGGGTATTAAAAGTAAGCACATTTTTGCTTTAGATTTTTTTATAGTGTAACGGTCGATCTGACAATTGGTTAACACCTATTTGTGTACACTTAACGTCGTGTATTGTCATACATTTTCAACGGATCAAAGTGACAAAGTACTTAAGAGTGCGCAGCACGTTCGGTTCTCCATACAAACGTATTTATGCTCTCATTTTAAAACGCCATGGAGAAGAAATACAACGATTATTAAGGTTTTCATACAAGCCGTAAAAAACTCAAAAAATCGCTGTATTTTTTTTCTTTTACAATTTCTAGCAACAAAAACTAATTTTCGACCTAGATATGCCGGATCCCATTGTGTATACAAAGTTTCAAGTTATTCTAGCATGGCGTTTTAAAATGAGAGCATAAATACGTTTGTATGGCGAACCGAGCGTACTGCGCCCTCTTAAGTGTCCAACTACTTATGAGTTCGACTGTACCAGATATTGAGATATTTATGGCAGAACTTAAGCTTGTGACAGTAAGACAACTATAGGTACACAATTTAATCGAGACGGGGGGGGGGGGGTGACACAGATAAATACATTTAATTGACTAGATACTTACGATAAAACTCTTTCAGTCTGATCGTGTTTTATTCGAATAATATAAATTTACATATTATTTTTTGATAGTCCGTTTTGTGTTTTGCACATGACGAACCAACTTCGATTACCAGTGATTGTAACTTTTGTAGCATTTTTGGTGCAGTGTGGTGGTGTTAACGGAATTGGGACAAATGATTCAAATTCATATGATTCATTAGCGTTAATAACGTTAATATTAACCTTAATTAACCGTTTAAATTGTATTTGTCCATACCAAGTCCGTTACAACGACTGCGCTGCACCGAAAATGCTACAAAAATTCACTGCTGATTACTTATTTTTAACAAATCTTTATTTTCGACCGTTTAATTATTTTTTATGACTTGTCTGGGAGCCCAATAAGTGTTATATATGCTGATATGTGCTATGACACGCAATTAACATGATAACAATAACTATAGGGAACGCGAGATTAATTAGAAATGTAACCCATCAGACAACGGTAGTCAATGAAGCTTAAGTAAGTGTTCATTAACAGAGTTAATTAGTTAGACTTGCCCACTGGAAAGCTAAAGGTCCATGGTTGATCCTCGGCAGAGATTAAACATTTGCATAACAAGTAGGTAGAGTATTTGTTGCTGAACTTTTAAATAACTAATTATAATTTTATTGAAGAATTCGTTGTTAATAACTTCTGTAAAACAATGTAATGCCCAGTGCTTTAACAATTTCCTACTATTAATGAGTAAATCGTGTTGTCATCATGATACAATTTAACTAAAGATTAAACAATCGGTGGTTTACATTTCGGAGAATGGAATAAAATTTGTTATTTGCTAGAATATTTAGAATTATGTCATGTGTGGTAAATTATGGATGGATGTAATATTCATTGAATGACATGTAAGATTAACCAGGTGATAGATTTCATCATCATAATTGTACTTAAGTCAACTTATGACTATTAAAACACACAAGTCAGAAGACAGAAAATAAAGTATATTATTAAATAAATAATGCTTGCAAGTTAAAATCTAGAAATACCTTAATACTATAAAACATTAATCAGACAGCCAAGTACTTACTAATATATTTTATTAACAAATATATTGCCTTAATATGTGTGCCTCAGTTTAGCCCATAGGTCCTCAACGTGGGCGATAACGCCCCCTAGTGGGCGCTGGAAGCTTCCTGGGGTGATATAGAAGACCCAGAGAAAATCAGAGGGCGTTGAGAGGGCAAAGGGGGGCGTGGGCAAACGTTATCAGGAATTCTGGCTACAGAAGCCGATTCCGCATCTGTACCCAAGATTATGGACGATTGTTCAACGATTTCTGATGGCATTCCCATCGTCATACTTAGCGGAACGTGGATTTAGTGCGGTAATAGCAACATTGATAACCAAAAAGAGAAATGGGCTCCATATTACTGAGACTTGCGGTTGTTTTTAAGTAAAAAAGAGCCTGATGTAAATTGTAAACAAATTACTCAAAATTCATCAGGTTAAACCTTTACACTAATGAAAATAATATATCAATATAATTAAGTACGCGTTTTAATTCCTCTTATTGAAACATTCCTATTTAAAATCAAAAATAGGATAAGGCAAAAAAATGAAATGTTTATTTTGCAAAACATACACAGATGTTATAAATGACATAAATGTACATGTCAGGAGATGTATAATATAAGATACATTTAAATATAATTGTGGCAAAAGCTATTCCACATTGATAAGTAAAAAAATGTGGGGGGGGGGGCACTAGAAAAATAAAATGATGTCAAAGTGGGCGGTGGATAAAAAAGGTTGAGAACCTGTGGACTTTCGCCAATACTGTAATATTTACTTTTAATTAGTGGATGTTAAAAGTGAAAGGGAGTAGACTTTCTAGGAATAGGATTGAGGGTCCTACCTCGTTTTATCAAAATACTAGCTAGTAATTCGGAGACATTCTGCAGAAAGGCCAGGTCAACACTGCATGAATGCTGGCGCGCATGCATGAAGAATTTTATGAGAGTTCATTAAGCGAAAATTGTAAGTCAGGATCTTAGCAAATGGAAATCCGTGATCCCTGCCTACCCCTCTAGGAAACGGACGTGATTATTATGCATCTATGTACATATATACTAGCTGGGACGACAATCTAACCACGTGTAACATTTATCTTAACGGTATCATATACATTTTTCTCCTTATTCATAAACGTCCATCAAACCTATATTAGTTAACAAGCCGCTAAAGTTGGTTTGCCCTTATCTGTCAGTTTGATGTTTGTGAGAAAGGGACAAAACAAATTTTAGCTAACAGAGGTTTATTAAGTTTTATGAATAAGGGGGTTAATATATAGCTTATATACACCCTGTTAGTCCTTTCTACAAACTGGGGAAAGAATTGTAAACATCGAATACGCTATATCTTCGGTAAATTGTTATACACATACTTATTTTATTACATCGGCATCGATAAACGTCTCAGTGCTGTACACACACACACACACAACACCAGACAGTTTCAATATGTTGTCCTATTAATAGAGGGCAAATATTAGAAGTCAACCTACTCGTTAAAAAACTTTTTGGAAATAATTTATTTATTTTAAAACATAAAATGAAAAAAAACAATAACAAATAATATTAAATTTTAGTATAGTTAAGTAAGGCTTAATTCTATGAACTTAAAATAAATTAAAACTAAACTAAATATAAAAATGATCCCTGCGGCATTGTGCCGAAAACGCTGGCAGCATTTCCTTGCTAAATGGCTAAGGTGATTTTTTGTGCGAGGTAGCTGCCAGCTCTTCGGTCACCGGTAGTGTTATTAAGGCCCTTCGCGATCTCTTTGAAGAAGCTCGAGGGCCCCACGAAACAAAGGTCTCGACACCAAATGGGACGAAATCATAATCGGTGCCAAGACCACTATATTTTCCCACCTTTACTTATATATAAATAGACTTAGCAGAGCTTCAGTAGCAATCCACAGATTGTAGTTGGTTGATGCTACTCTGAGAAAGACAGATTTATAACTATCATTAATTACAAACTGACGAACTTACAAATTATTGGTCCATTAATTCGGATAGCGTTAATAAAGTGGGGTGAGGGAATTACCGCGCAAACACAAAATAATTCCTTCATTCTGAATGGAATAAATACGTTAACACGTTTTATGGTACATTTGAAAAAACAGAACAGAACACAACACAACAACTGTAAGGCGTTAAGTGTTTGGTTAGTATCGTCAGGCCAGTCTGTGTGTCCGTGTTATGAACGGGCATTTTACTCGAATTCAATAAAACTCATTTCATAAAAAATTAAGTCTCTTTTAGCACATATTAAATATCAGTTTCATTTTTTCTAGTGACTTATTTCTCGGAATATATCGCCAGTCCTTTGTGCTCAGTCATATAAATCAACAACATTTATTCAGGAGAAATTCCGCACTATTGGAGCGAATAAGATATTGTCCGAACCAATATTATTTCAACCGATTTCTTTTTGAAAAAGTTATTTTTTCTGAAGAATATGTATTTGACTACTAGGATTTTAAAGTAGGTAAATCTTTGGGCCTTTCAGTTGTGGACAGCTATTGAAAAAGTCAGCCTGTATAATAATTGTAGAATACATCGATATTTTTGTATACAACGACGGTGACAAGTAAGTTTTCGGCCCTCCTAAGCTGACACCGTATGCTATGACCGCTTGGAACACCAGAACAATCACAAGCGTATTGCGGTATTGACTTGAGGATTTTTTGTGTTGACAGCTAGACATATGTGTCTGCATATGTTCAGATACCTCACTCTCAATACATTGTATCCTCGGGTGCTCTGATGACCTTACTCACCACCAGGAACACAACACCACATACCTAACGAATAAGTAGTAGCGTTATTATGGCCCCGGGAATGGGACCCGGGTATGTCCTTAAACTACGACCAAGACCACCGGGGAATGGGCAGCAGCATTCCTAGAGTGCGGTGGAGATACTGCGATCGCCAACCCGCATGCCAAGCGTGGCGATTATGGCATTTACCCCCCATGAAATTGGGGGAGGCCTATGTCCAGCAGTGGACGTCCTAGGGCTGATATGGTGGTGGTGGTGCCGTTATTATGGCTGCGGCATTCTGTAAGATGGATAGTGGTGGCTGGCTGGATAGTGGTGGATGGATAGGCTGCCCCATATATGAGGTTTCACTATGCCCTAACTTCCGTCAACAAATTTAGCAACATCTTATTCATTCATACAACACATTTGTTTTAGTTTATTGCATGTAAGATTAGTACTAACGATAGTTGATTAAACTCTGTCGATTTCGGTACGTATTTATAATGAAAAACGTACTTTAATCTATGGCAAATTTACACGTATTAAAATAAAACTGCCAAAATGATGGCTTGTGAAATAGTTACGTTTAATTGGTGGTGTGACCAGAGACTAGATGGAAGATGCATTCCTAATGGAAGATGCATTTGTTTTTCTTTTTACTTTTTATCGTTTATATTATTTTACCTATGTTGACATTGTGCTATTATTATCCTTATTTTCCTTGTTATGACGATCATGATAGCAATTCCTTATCATGAAATAAAATAATCTAATCTAATCTAATCTATATCTGAGTGTCGCATTCCATTTCAGCATACAAGTTTTTGACCATCCATTAGTTTCCAAATTGAATTTAATTTTGTTTTTCATACTAAAGTGTTTCGTGCACTTTTGTCTTCACATTTATAATAGCCCGACAGGCGTGGATCGAGTGTACTAAAACAGATCGATACTAATTGCGAAACGTAAGTCCTTAATCGTCGATCCGCAAAATTGGATAGAATATAAAAATATTTTACGTGACGACATAAAATAACTAACAGAAAAACTAGAAACTTCAACAAAAAATGTCAAATGGTTCCAACTCAGCATGTATGCTGTGTGATTGCCGCTCTTACAGGAATGCGAGGTTGGTAAGTGCCGCTTCGTGCTACATCAAGCAAACATGATCGTATTATACTCAACGTGTACAACAGACATGCTGCATATTTTTAACACAATTTTCTTGGATTTGTATTGTTGCTTATACCGTAGCCATCCACAACTCGGCAATTTTTCTAAAAATAATATTTGTAACGGCATATCAGTAGTTAGAGTATAGCCGCGGGGCACAACTTTCACATACAAAATATATACAGAATGAAATTTTATTGACTCTTCAAATTTTTCCCAGTATCAAAAAAAGATGCCATTTCTGAAAAAAAAAACACAGGCAAAATTTTCACAATAAAATTTGATGTCCGAATAAATAATTAGTTACGTGTGGATAATCGGGAGTTGAATGACGCTTGGGGTAAGCGGTGCGGGGAGAGGAGCGCGCTCACCTATCTTATTTCGACCAAAATTGCAAATTGGTCGCACGCGCATTTCCGCATGAGCGGTCGTGTACTTTCGTGTTGTATCTCTCCTAAAGACGCGCGATCGCTAACAAGACACAACAATGTTTTCGAACCGGGAGTACTCCGTGCATGCAGGAAAATTTGTATTTGTTTGTTTTTACTAGATTTCATCAATAAATCGTGGGGGCGGGGCGATCGTTATCGCCACTGCGGTATCCACGAACGCATGGTTTTTTAGGATATCTTTCAGCTGCTCTGTCTCAATATTTTAATACTGAAAGATACTAAAAGAAAAACACGTACTTTTTATTTTTTGCTTCCACTTCCACTTAATTCCGAAGAGTAATTACCGCAATATATTTCTATCCTTAGCCAAATAACTCATTGGTCGAGAGCATAATAAAATAAGAAACAATTCTCTTAGTCCTCATTCTCCCGTTAGGTCACCTTATGCTTCACGCCACAACCTTTTATAGTTCTGAAGCGTTGCCTCCAATCCCGATGATGACCCGAATTACTTTCACTAAGCGTTCCAAATGATCTAATTCACAGAAACCAGCACACTTCTCCCACTTCCCGCTCTGTCGGAAGGATGAACACTGCAGTATATTTGTATAGTAATCATTACAACGCAGCGGTGACGCAGCGTCGTCGCCTAGTTGTACTGGTCGTGCGGAAGGTGTCAGCGTTTCAGATCGAGCTTCGCGTGTCGCTGCAGCATCTCGGCGGATAGAGCGTGCGGCGCGGCGCGGCGTGACGAGCGTGTCACGTGCGACAGCTGCGTGCGCGCATCGAGGCCCGGCGTGTGCGCAACGCCATGCCCGTTGTGACGTAGCGTGTTCATCTACGGACAATACGTTACAGTTAATATTTCAGTCAAAGAAAACTATCAATGCCCACAAAAGGCAAAAGACAAAAAAAAAGTTTTTAACAATACCATCAATAAATAACGTCAAACAATAGAAATTAAAAGAACTTATACTAATAACTGCCAGCACGTCTACGGAAAGAAAAGTGGACGACAGTATCCACTTTATAGAAAGGCCCTAACACGAACCAAATGTATAAGAAGGCCTAATAGTTATAACTGGCAAAGCCTTGGTAAAAAAAAAGCGGAAAACAGGACAAATTGGCCGACGAGGGGTCTTTACAATAAATAATAGTTTCTTTTCACAAACGTTATTATTTAATACGTTAGAGCTATCGTTAAAAATAATAAAAAGGGTTTTTATTTGTTTACTAATTACAAATATTTGTGAATACTATCGAAATCAATCAATCAAAATGCCTTTCATCATCAGCATTGGCCTTATAATATACATTCATTAAAGGATGATTTAAGCAGCGTCTACGGGCACGTTCTGGGGGCGCGGCCTTGACCCATTTACATATTTTGATATTTTATTTTAAAATTAATACTAGGTCATGGAAAACAACACGCGGCCGCGGATCAAGATCTGCGCGCGTTGTGTGCGTAGCCGTGCGTGCCGCCGTAGGTACACAAGCGTTAAGAGGGCGCAGTACGCTCGGTTCTCCATACAAACGTATTTATGCTCTCATTTTAAAACGCCATGCTAGAATTACATGAAACTTTGTATACACAATGGGATCCAGCATATCTAGGTCAGAAATTAGTTTCTGTTGCTAGAAATTGAAAAAGAAAAAAAATAAAACGGTTTTTCGACTTTTTTACGGCTTGTATGAAAACCTCAATAATCGTTGTATTTTTTCTCCATTATAATTTCAAGCAACAGAAACTGATTTCCGACCTAGATATGCCGGATCCCATTGTGTATACAAAGTTTCATGTTATTCTAGCATGGCGTTTTAAAATGAGAGCATAAATACGTTTGTATGGAGAGCCGAATGTCTACGATAACATCACTATGTTACAGTATAGCACCACGCGCCTCGGCGCGATGCTCGCGTTGACGCGCGTTCATGTGAACTTTTGCCGGTTTCGACGCCTGCCACAGTATGGGCCATCACGCCATGATAGCGCATCAGATGATTGTGAATCTAAGCGTCCGATAGCGGATCGACGCCTCGTTTCGGGCGCGATGACACATCACGTCAGAAACTCTAACGGCTGCTACTAGGTATGCGAAAATAAATCATTGTAGTAGTGTATTGTATATAATGAATTCAAATAAAAATGTCGCAGCTAAGGGGATATTACTAATACCTATAAGTTAAAACGGTTGATTGATAAACTTCCTCTCGTGTTTCTGAAAGGCCAGTCACGGCTATGACAGTTATTCGAAATTAAGCATCCTTCGATAAATACGCAGAAATAATTAGGAGCGAAACGCGTCTATCCCCTATTAAAAATGGGGAATATAGGGAGATAGGTGTGAGTAATAGGTGTTTCATTTCGGTCTTTGAAATTTATCCGCATACCTTTGAACAGGTAGGAGTAATCATAGTTAGGTACCCGATCCCCGAAAATCCTTATCTATCAGCCGCAGACAAGACGAATTGGGTCCTAAATGTCACGCCCATCTCCCACACTCGTAAATATATCCTTGATAACGTATTGATCTTACCTATTTCTCAAATTGCTCCGAATTCACACACTCAGTAGTGTGTGAAATATAAGCCACCCAGTCACAAAGTCATATACAAAAGAAATGTTTTTAATACAAGTATAACTATTTTTAATAATTTACTAAATGATTTACAAGCATTATCGGGGAATATATCTAGAAATAAATTAATGAAATGGCTGATGGATAATGTTTTACAGTGTAAGGGAATAATTAAATTATAAAAATCAACTGACATTATACTAACTGTTTATCTTATTATTATACAGTGACATCTATCAGTATTCTATTCTAGCGTAATTTATAAAGAATTTGTACACATGCTTGCATGTTGAATACAATGACATTTTATACTGTACAATCTTTTATGAACTGTTATCTAACAAATAAAATTTTCTGATTTCTGATTTCTGAATTCGGAGCAATTGTGGAAGAGTAGACTTTTTTTTTATTTATTTTCAAAAAAGTTACATTTTTCTAATTCAGATTTACCCACCAAACTAAACGTTTGATGGCGAGACGCGCTCTGTTATTGTAACAAAAGTAACTTAACCTATATCATTACCAGCTTAATTGCTAATGATTTTTAATAACAAAAAATAACTTCATAACTTTCAAGCTTTACCTATGCCTTAATGGAAATAAAAAAACATACTGATCTTAATACAGCTCTATGTGCCTACCACGCATTTGCCCAATCGTGGTTACGGTACGGTATTATTATATGGGGCAACAGTACAAATGTTAACGATCTCTTTTTATTGCAGAAAAAATGTATAAGGATTTTAGTTAATATAAACCAAATGGATAGCTGCAGACCACATTTTCTTAAGCTTAATATTATGACTCTGACATCTTTGTACATATTTGAACTATGTAAATTTCTACGAAAGTATAAACAGTTTTTCCCAGCAGCAAAAAAACCTTCAAATATTAACTTACGCCCTAGAGATAAAATCCCAATACCGTCATCTAAGTTAAAAAATGCATGCCTCTAGTCCACACTTAATGTGTATAAAGGTATATAGTAAACTGCCAAAGACTATAAGAGATGAAGAGACAAATACTTAATTTAATAGAAAAATTACTAGATATTTGTTAGATAACTGTTTTTACACATTGCGAGAGTTTTTTGATAGTTAATAGTATGTTTTTAGAATAGTAGATTCAAAATATTTGTTATGGACCTATAGTTTTAAAATATGTGTAGCAGTTAAGTTAGATTTAAGATGCATTGCAGTGCCCTACAGGGTTTCATAGCTGACCAAATATTATAATGTATCACCTGTAAAACCTATGAAAGCAATAAACATACTGATTACTGATTACTGAATCAAACCAAATGTTCTTAACCAAATATTTCTTCACATACAACTTTGTGAGAAGGAAAAAAAACATATTCTAGCTACAAGAGGCTTGACAAGTTTCATGGACATAAGTTCTAACCAAGTAGGATAAAATTTGTTAGGTTAGGTCATCTACTAAATAATGGAGTTTGTCTTAATAGACTAATTTGGTTAAAAGTTTTAGGTACTATTTAATCATTTTAATCATTCAAGTATTGCTTTGTGTGTACAATGGGGGTCTTATCACTAATTTAATGTATCAACACAACCCTGCAAGGGCACTGCAATAGTAGCTTACCTATTACAATTAAATACTTACATTATTATATTCATCTACCATGCATCGACATTTTAAATAAATATTATTTAACCAACTAATTAACTCAACACAAGCTTTTCCTATACAATTACGTGTTATATCCATATTTTGAGCAATACTAATATAGTTTTACGTAAGTACTCTTATACATTTCAAAAGGTGTGGAAGAGAGAGAGAGATATTTTCATTATGCTTCTTTGTTTAAAGCTATTTATTTTTATCTTGTAAATATTCGTTTATCGTGTAGTATGCTTTATCTATAAGAAATTGTTTTAATTTTTTAATAAATTTATTTTGTTTAAGCTCATATTTTATATCTGTAGGTAATTTATTAAAGATCCTTATTGACATGGAATAGGGTCCCTTTTGGTGCATCGCTATTCTTGATGTGGTTTGTATTAAATTGTTTTTGAACCGAGATTCATAACGACTTTGAGCATCTCCGATCTTAGAATAAAATTCCGGGTTATTTTTTATAAATTTACACGCTTCCAGTATATAAATGCAAGGTACAGTTAGAATCCCAAGGTCTTTAAAGTGAGGTTTACAGCTTACAGTATTTTTTATGTTTTTTAGTACACGGATGCATTTTTTCTGCAAGATAAGTAAATCTGGTGCATCAGTACTATTTCCCCATAAAAATATCCCATAGGAAAGCCAAGCGTGAGCGAAGGCGTAGTACGCTGACAAAGCGGCCTGTAAGTTTGTAGTCTTTTTTAATTGCTTTAGCGCATAAATGAACTGACTAAGTTTTGTTTTAATTTTATGTACATGTTCTTTCCAGTTAATGTGGGAGTCGATTGTTATGCCAAGAAGTGGAAACGTAGGAACACATTCTAGCTTAGTGCCATCGAAAGAGAAATTTACGTCTATATCCGGTTTTTGATGAGGCCTAAATTTCATGATTTTCGTTTTGGAAAAATTTATTTCTAAACTATGATCATTCATCCAGTTCACTATATTCTTTACAATGGTATACAGTTTTTCATTGAGGTTAGTATTATTTTTATAAGGCAGCAATATGGAAAAGTCATCCGCAAACATAACACACGATTCATTGATTGACATTGGAAGGTCATTTATATAAATAATAAACAGGGCACAACCAATCACGCTTCCCTGTGGAATTGAGTTCAACACAGTCTGGACATTCGACCTAACAATGCTGATTTCTTTAGATTTATCAGTGTACTCGATTTCAACGCATTGTTTTCGGTTACTCAAGTAAGACTGAAACCATCTGTGAACTATTCCTCGCACGCCAATACCGTATAACTTGTCGAGTAATATACTAAATTTTACTTTTTCGTAAGCCTTTGTCATGTCGAATAACATTCCGATTGCATAGTCTTTTTTATTTAAAATATTTAGAATATTATTTATATATCTATACGCTGCCAGGGTAGTTGAACGTTTTTTACGAAAGCCGTGCTGTGAATCGGCAAAGATCTTATACTTTTCACAGTAGGAGTATAGCCTTTTACACATTGCTTTTTCGAATAGTTTTGAAATTACAGGCAATAACGCAATAGGGCGGTAGTTTCTTGGGTCCGTTTTACTATTCTTTTTGTACACAGGTTTTATTATAGCTTGTTTTAACTTATCTGGAAAAATACCTTCAGAAAAGGATTGGTTAATTATGTAGGTCAAGGGAGGAGTTAGACAATCTGCACAGACCTTGACCAGTGTTGATGGCAACTCGTCAATTCCATAGCTTGGTTTACTCTTTAGGCTTTTTATTAGGTTATACACTTCGCGCGATTCAACGGGTTGCAAAAACATCGAGTTTACGGAAGGTTGGAGCACAGGTCGGCCGCACGGCTGAGCTCCCGTGGGCATCGCGTGAAACTGCCCGGCAATAGTAAACAAGTTATTAAATTCGTTAGCGACTAACATAGGATCGGATATTAATTTATCGCGAATAAATAACTGCATGTTTTGCGTTTGCGCATTGCATTTTTTATTTTTCTGTTCATTAATTATTTGCCACATACATTTTATTTTATTAGATGACATTTGCATTCTTCTGGTAAATAAGAGCTTTTTCGATTTTACAATTACATTTTTTTAAATTTTTTCATATGATTTATAATGGTTTTTTAAGACTGTACTTCTAGATGACATAACGTGGATCCGTAGTAGTCGCTTATGCCTACAAGATGCTTTTATACCTCGGGTTAGCCAAAAATGTTTCTTATCTGATTTTATTTTTATTCGTTTTTTAGGTAGCGTTTTATTAAGTATATCAAGTAGTATTCTGTCCGGAGTATCATAATTTTCGTTTACGGATTTGTGTTGAGATACATAACCACCCCAGTCAACTTTTTCAAGCTCTTTTCTAAATAATTCGATGTTGTTTGAACTGTATATTCGTTTTGAATGGTACCGAAAATTTTGATTATATTTTTCTTGACTTAGATTCGGATAGTGTTCCAATTTAATTGTTGTGCACTTGTGATCGGAGAAACCTAATTCAATTACCGAAATAGTAAAGTTTTTGGTGAAGTTAGTAAAGATTAGATCCAGGCACGTCGAGCTATTTTTGTTTACTCTCGTAGGTTCAAGAACATATTGTCTGAAGTTATATTCAGACATGAGATTTAAAAGTTTTAACGTCTGTTGTGATTTTACTAACACGTTTATATTAAAGTCACCGCCGATTATAATTTTTTTCGTAACGAATTTTCTTTGAAGATATTCTAATATTAATGTCAATTGATTATAGAAAATATCTGGCTCTCTGCTATTCCAATATATTAATACTAATATGATGTTATAGTTTGTAAGTTCTATAGCACAGGCTTCTATAATATATTCGACGGACATGTCCATTATCTCCGTTTGTTCGACGTATTTCACGTTATCACGCAATATTATGGCGACGCCGCCTCCGTTGTGTTTCTCGCGGTGGAATGATGCAGCTAGGTGGTAGTTTCCAAAGTGAATGAGGTTTGCTTTTGTTTCTGAGAGCCAAGTCTCTGAGATACAGAATGCAACATACGGTGAATTTCGGTGTTCTTCGATGAAGGCCTCAAAACATTCCTGTTTATTTGCCAGGCTTTGCATGTTCTGGAACAGAAAGCTAATCGTTGCGAAATGGACGAAAATTTTGTTTCTCCGGATTCTGACTCGATATATCTGTCTGTACCAAACTCGCACTGCCTTCGGTCTTGTCACCTCTGTTTTGGTCGCTCACTGTCCTCACTGATGGTAGTTGCGAGGTGTCTGATACTAGGTGGAGCTTTTCCGACTCTTCTGCTGGCTTGAACTCGGCGCCGTTTATATATAGTTTATTGTTTCGTATTATGGCATGGTTTCCTTTTCTACGGGCATCTATTAAAGCTTCTCGGAGACGTCTTCTATTTTCCAGGGATTCGTTATCTAAGACATCCGCGACAGCATAACCGGAGCCTCTGAAAGTTTGAGCGTTGTTCAATACATATTTTTTCATTCTTTGGCTTATAAGTTCGATGATCAGGGGTCGACGATGACCTTTTTTTCCTACTCGTTTGATTAATTCGATGAACCCATTAATCTCAATGTTTAAGAAATCTCTGAACATGCTATTTATTCGAGGATACAGGTCATGCTCGGTCTCTTGGTAGTTTTCGTCCAATCCGTACTATAAATGCTGACACTCTTTGCCCATAATAATTGTTAGCCCTAGGTTGAACAAGTTTTTTTTCTCTGACACTTCTAGTATTATATGTATTTTTAATACTTAATTTATACTCATTACTGTAGTAATGTTCCAAAGCGATCAAATATTAGATTTTTCTGTCTACTGGTTAGTATTTTACAAATCGGAAACAGTTTATCATATTCTCCTTTACAATTTTGCTTAACTTTCTAACTAACTAAGAACTTAATCAGTCTTCTCTTTGATTACTGATTACTGATTTAATTTATTTTATGTATTTAGGTATTGTAGGTGACAAAGTTCGTCCATAAACAATGAGCCTATAACTGATGAGTGAGTCGGCCAGTGCATAATAAACAACCCGTTATGTGTTTTTATTATACTACAGTATGGGGGTGGAGGGACTACAGTATGGGTTCTTCATGAAAGGATACATTTTAAAGGGGCGGCAACGAGCATGTAACACCCCTGGAGTGGCAGGCGTCCTTAGGCTACGGTGACCGCTTACCATCAGGCAGGCCGTAGTGGACGTACGCTTGTTTGCGAAAAGTGTGCGTTAACTTTTCTTGATCATAAAACTTCACGTAAACCTACGTCATTATTAGTTTGAAAAAACTCACGATGTCGGATGTTGGAAAGTAAAATGCCTTAGAACGAGTACTCCTTCCAACTTGTTAACAATAGTACCTGGAACTTTGTCAGACCGAACAATGGCAACATATGCGAAGCTAAGTAATTACGCGAATCAGGCGACCGGAAAAGCGAGTACCGATGTTTTAGAGGAAGTAATTTTGTCCGTTCCAGTAAAGTGTAGTGTTTCCATTAGATTCCGTGTATACTTTTTAAAACCTCGGAAAACGTATTGGCAAAGTCAGAGTAATGATTTATAGAATCAATTGGAGAAGTAGACCCTCGCTCGCTAGATTTTCCTCGCTCAACGCCTCAGTATTGCAATACAGCGAGGAAATACTGCCAGCATCTTCGAAACCATGCCTCGGGGTGGCTATTAGGGTATAAACATAATTTCTTTATTTGTTTTAACTAGCCATTGAAGGTTGAACCTATTTCATTATTTATAATTGTTAAAGATTGGACTGTATAATTGATATTCTAACGAGAGTGGATTTTTGCGACACTGGGATACTAGAACGAAATGCTATTCAGTGCCTTGATTGACGGAGGTAGACACTCACCTTGGGGTGGGAGGGTGCGATGCTTCGAAGAGCTGACTGAAGGGCCACCTTATCTCGGAGAGCGAGCACCCGACTTACCTCACGAAACCTAGGTTACCTGCAGTCTGAAATGCACCACGTAGAGCGTCTAACTCCCCTTCTTCAAGGCACCTTGTAGACCAAATTATTAAATAACGAAAATGTAGGCTGCGCTGTGGGCGCGCTTCCCGAATTCAAAAATATTTGCGCGCTCACGTCGTTCCAGCGATAGCGAACCGACAGACGTAAAAACGAACGACTATACTTTTTTTTAAACGGATTTACAGTTGCACTGACAGTTGTCAGTGTTGCTGTTTCAAAATAATATAGTTTGAGCGGGGACTTAACATTCCGCCCACCAAAATGCAAAGTATTTTCAAAAGAACTTTGGTTCGACTAATCCTATATCTTATCTTATGTCTTATTGCTACTAGGATTTTTTTTTGTTATTATTATAAGGCTTGACCCTTAAAAGATAAAACCTTAAGGGCAACCTAAGACAAATTATATCTACGAATTTTCTTAGCTAATTAACAAGCGGTAGAGCGCAAAGCTTTACCATCGGACGTTTAAATTCACCGGGTTCAGTGCGAACGGTTACGATACGACATGTACCGTCGACACCTGGATGAAGTTGAGTCACTCGGCCCAGAGTCCATTTTAAAGGGCTACACTGTTCGTTGACAATTAGAACCATTGTACCGACATCAATATTTTGCTCCTTTTTGAACCACTTGTTGCGCTGTTGGAGAGTGTGAAGATACTCAAAATGCCATTTGCGCCAAAAATCTTAAAATAAAAATAAAATAAAAAGAAATTTATTCAATAACACAAACAAGTTACAAAAGAGATGATACATGCACAAATATAGTATGTCTGCGTATTGAAAGGGTTCGAGACTCAGCGAGACCGCTGATTTTCAGTCTCTACCCATGGCCTTACAACTAAGTCTTAAGCCTAATGATAACTAACGAAGCGAGTTCGCTGTCATGACGAGAAGATATATATGTAACTAAATTTAAACGGAAGTGCGTAGGGCTTTTTCTACATTTTATGGGGCTAAATTTGGTCACGGTGTCACGTTTTGGTTATGTTACTGGTAGCCAGTTACTCGAGGTTTTTTGCTGTGACAGAAGCCAATTTTTGCATCCTTTTTTACCCACGACGGAACGGAGAAGGTATATGCGTTTAGGGTGAGAGGTTGTTTGTTTGTTTGTTTGTTTGTTTGTTTGTTTGTTTGTGCACCTCAATATCTCCAAAACGGCTTGACCGAATTGCATACGGTTTTCTGCAATGGGTTCGTGGTTCATTCGGGACGAACCCCATAATAATTGTTACGACCATAACTCGCCAGGGGGCGCTGCAGTAAACATTTTTTGCTTGAAAGTGCGTTTGTGCTGGTTTGAGCGCATTTTCTCCGGAACAACTTCACCACCGTGGATGATTTCGATAGTGCTGGGTAAAGAGTACATGTACTTGAACTCTGAGGATCAGATGATGGAGCAAAAAACATAGTAGGGAACTGTACAGGGGTTCGATTACTTACTGTTCGTTTTTGGGGCCTTTTGTTTATGTTTGCTTAGCAGCGATTGTAAATGAACTTCTGAGGGTCTGATGATGGAGTAAAATAACATCACACAGAACCTTTCGAAGGCATATAGGTATTTGGCCGTGTTTGGGCTCTTTTCATTGAGTTTGCTGAGTAGTTTCTGCACATGGTATGTTAAGGGTCTGATGATGGATCAGAACAATATTGCAGGGAATCTTATTAAGGTGATCATTTAGTGAACCGTGTTTCGATTGTTTGGCTGGTATGAATTGAGAAACCTCTTCACATGAACTGCTGAAGGCCTGATTATGGAGCAAATCAGCACAATAAGGAAGTTTGCGAGAGCACATATATATGCATTAACGTGTCGTGTTTCTTTTGATAGTGTTTTCTGAGTAGCTTCTTTGTATGAACTGCTGAGAGCTGTAGGTATGATGAAACAGAATAACATAGTAAGGAACTTTGTGAATCCTCATGGATATAATACCGTGATATAGCTCTTTAAAAAGTGATGACTGAGTAAGTGATAGTAACTTCTCTACCTATAACTACTCATG
This sequence comes from Notocelia uddmanniana, assembly GCA_905163555.1. Classification (NCBI taxonomy): domain Eukaryota; kingdom Metazoa; phylum Arthropoda; class Insecta; order Lepidoptera; family Tortricidae; genus Notocelia; species Notocelia uddmanniana. Next base: position 30,016,838 of record LR991058.1, on the reverse strand, counting down.
AACTGCTAAGAGTAGAATTTTTGCTCTTTATACCCGCCACGGAAGAGTAGGCTTAAATCATATGTCCCCCAAACAGGTCTGCTTATCTAAATATTATGGTTTCGGTTAAAGTAGGTATTATTGTGTAGTTAGAACTTATCGGCGATACACGACGTGAATATGCCATGGGACACACTACGCATGGATAAAACTATCGTGTTATGTTATAAAACTGGGTTAGTGCGAGTGGGACCGTCGCGCACGAAGGGTTCCGTACCATTATCCATATGTTTTTAATATTTGTTGTTATAGCGGCAACAGAAATACATAATCTGTGAAAATTTCAACTGTCTAACTATCGCGGTTCTTGAGATACAGCCTGGTGACAGACAGCGAAGTCTTAGTAATAGGGTCTCGCTTTTACACGTTGTAAAAACGGGACCCTATTACTAAACGACCCGACGGGACCCGATTACGTTGTTTCGGGGCTACAGAACTCTGAAAAGCACATTTATTCCAAAACGGGTTCACTAAATTATATGCAGAGCAGAGCGCAAAACCTCCACGAGTGTCTGGGCTCTTCCCTCGCGGGTCTGGGGGAAGGGGAAGGGTTCTGGCCGGTGCGCCCTGGAGGCAACGGTAAGTGATTCATTTTCGGAGGGATCGTTTACCGGTGCTACCAATAACCCGGAGACGGGTTCGCTCTGGGTTTTCCTCTGTTTAGCGGAGGACACTCCAGATGCGACCAATGGGGGGATGGGGGGTTCCGCATTCGCAAGACTCCCCAGGTGCGGCGAGAGGGACAGGCCATGCCGTATGCCTGTAAAAATAACTACGGACTCGTAACCCTAGCTTCGGCAGAGGGCCGCTATGGTCGGGAGCGGGGGCTGACACCGTCAGGGCGGGGCCGGGTGGTGACTGCGAGGGAGAAAACCTCTTTAAAAAGTCACAAGGGGACCTGAGGGGGTGAATCCGGGGTTTTCCACTCTCTCCCAGCGTGGAGGTCCTTTGGTCGGCAAGTGTGTGGTGTCGCCCTGCACGCTTGCCGACGGGTGGGAGACGCTTGCCTCAGCAGTGAGGGAACAGCTTCGGCTGTTGCAGCAGGCGGTGTTCGCAGTTGTGTGCCTTGGCGATCCCGTGTCACCGCCACTAATGCTGCGTGATGGGCATACCCTGGTGGATTTAGACGGTAGTCCGGGCGGTTCCCGGGAGTCCGTCATACCCGTCCTAGTTCCCCAGCTAGGCGGGATGCGTAAATGCATTTCCCCATGTAAAAAAAGGATAAATTAAGGGCAATAGGCGCAGATTCTCCAAATCGGCTAAACCGATTAAGATTTTTTGCTATATATTCGTAAAAAAGTAAAAGTTTGTCGAAATTTAGAATGAATGATCCAAGTTAGTGATATTAAATTTGATGTGCTTGTGATAGAGGAAGGAGGATGTGAGTGTCTACGTGGGCTCGCATATACTCGTAGTGCGCGGTCTGAAGAGAAGCTTAGGACCTTCGGCCCCACGCAGAACTCGGATCGGCTCTACTTTGAACATTTAGCGATAGGATAGTGCACGAGAGTCCCGTGTAGGCTCGCGTACAGAGCGTGACCCTTCGCGCTGAGGCTTTTAGGCACTTCGGGCCTTCTCACCTGCGCGGAGCTCAGCTTTTGGTCTTGCGTGCCTTGCCACTCACCTTTGCGCTATTGGCCCTCAAATTTAATTGTAAAGACACAGGTGGATAGTGGTGGCTCGCCCTTTGGGTCTTCGGCCCTCTGGCTTGCGGAGAGAACTCTCTCAAAGGACGCTCCGAGCCTTCGTCTTCCAGGTTCTCTTGTAAATAAGTCTCTTGTAAACTACATCTCAAAATAAAAAATTTAAACACAAAAACATGAACTTAAAAATTAATGATCGTGTTGCAGAAACTCCCAAGCAAATAGCTAATACTCTAAATGACTACTTTGCATCGGTTGGTGAGTTACCGCTGGCAGGTAGCAGCGCTGGCGCGAGCGCACCGGCGCATGCGGCAGGCCGCCCTGTGATTACACCCATAATAAACTCCATACTAATTAGCGAAGTAACCGAGAGCGAAATTATTACACTAATACGGCAAATGAAAAATAGAACTAGTTCTGGCCTAGGCGAAATTCCGCCGGTACTGATTAAATTGTGCACTACTGAGTTAGCGGCCCCCCTTAAGTTACTAATAAACCAATCATTTTCCGAAGGAATATTTCCGGAACTGTTGAAAGTCTCCAAAATTAAACCAATCTTAAAACCAGGGGGTAAAGAAAATGATCCAAGCTATTACAGACCTATTGCACTTTTACCAACCTTTTCCAAACTATTCGAAAAAGCCATGACCAAACGAATATACAACTTCCTTGAAAAATACCAGGTTTTAGATAAAAATCAATTCGGCTTTAGAAAACGACATTCAACGATTCTTGCGATCTATAATTACATCCAGGAGATACTTAATTACCTAAACTCTAAAAAATATGCGGTAGGGTTACTCCTGGATATGTCCAAAGCCTATGATCGAGTCTGCCATAACATTCTACTCCGGAAATTATACGGCATGGGCATCCGCGGAAACGCCCATAAATGGTTTAAGTCGTACTTACAAAATCGCAAACAGTGTGTACAAATTGATTGGTTCTATAAAAACACAGGCGCAGTAAAGGCGATAACTTCACAAATGCGGACCACTACTTGCTCAATTCCGCAGGGAAGTGTAACAGGATGCATCCTATTCCTTGCTTACATCAACGATTTACCAAAAAATATAGAAAACAAATGTGTGATGTTTGCCGATGACGTTTCCTTACTGCTAAATTGTGCAGATAGTGTCGAGTGCAACGAGCGCCTCCCACAAATTGCGGAAACCATAATGGAGTGGCTTTCAGATCATAATCTTGAAATAAATCTCACAAAAACGAAAATAATCCAATTCAAGCCTATTCAAAAGAAACCACTGAAAATGTCATTACAAATAAAAACTCAAACTATAGGGGAAGTAAATGAATTTAAATTGTTAGGAATAAACATTGATACAAGTTTGAATTGGAAATCACATATACAAAACATAAAATCAAAATTATCGAGCTTTATATACGCGCTAAGTGTGCTTAAGGTTAATACTAACTTGGAAACTGCCTTATCAGCATATTTTGCATTTGCACATGCAAGGCTCCAGTATGGTGTGATTCTGTGGGGGGCCAGCACTGATGTCCATGAACTATTCGTGATGCAGAAGAAGTGTATTCGCATACTAACCAACACACGGATACCAGATAGTTGCCGACCGCACTTCGCTAAATTAAATATTCTCACGCTACCCTCTATATACATTATGGAAGCGTCAGTCTTTGTTAGGAACAATTCGCATCTTTTCACCAAGAAAATGGTTAATTCGCAACGAAGGAAAAATGATAAAGACCAGTTACAACTGCCTGCCTCTAAATTAGAGATGTTCAAAAAAGGCCCATACTATCGATGCATAAATATAGCAAACAAATTACCACAAAAAATAAAAAATGAAATAGAAGACGAAGTGTTCAAAAGGGAACTAAAAAAATTGCTCCTCAAAAAATGTTATTATTCCATAGACGAGTACCTCAATGATGCATCTTTGCCAAAATGAAATAATACTTATTATATCCGAAGATAACGCATGTGAATTAAATATTTTATTAAGTAGGTAAATTAGAAAAAATTAATAATAACTATCAAAAAATCATATCTAGGTAAACAATTGTAAACTCTAAACTTCATCTCCTAGTTTTAGCTTTAATTTTAAGAAATACTTGCCGCGCCCTAACAGGGTTCATGTGTGATCCAACCCTAATGTAACACCTATTTTGTACCACATGATTAAGATGCAATAAATGAATTATGAATTATTATGAATTAAAACACTCGATAGGAAGGATCTACTTGGGCTTGCCCTTCAGGTCTCGGGCTGGCGTCGAGAGTGCTTTCTAGTGGGACACTTTGGGCATATGTCCCTACGCTGAGCTCTGCCTTCGGCCTACCGTGCTTGTTTCCGGAATATATAGCGTTAAGTGAGAAACAACCATTGTTTTTCTACCACGTCGATGGCATACAAGCATACAGTCCGCTTGATGGTTAGCGGTTACCGCAGCCTATGGATGTTTGCAACTCCAGGGGTTTCAATGCGCGTTGCTGACTCTTTAAACATGTATACACTCCTTTCTTGAATAGCCCTATACTATAATATAATCCCTTGGGAAAACCTCAGGAGGGAGCTCATTCTACAACTGGAACGTTTGAGTGAGGAACGTATAGACATTGCTCTCTAAAAATAATAAAATAAAACAAAATTAAAAATTTTGAAAAAGGCACGACGGATTAACCAAATTCAAAAATTATAAAATAAAGTAAATGTGAATCCCCCGACTGGGTATTTACGAAGTAAGTACATAGAGATAATAAATAGATTTCAAAAACGGTTGTATGGTCGCGAGGTACAGTTACAAAGCCAGAAAAATCCGTCGGGGGCTGCCATTGCCATGTCTGTTCCTAATTTCATTAAAATATTAATAATAGTAAAGCTCGAGGTACATTACATACAGCAACTTAAATTGAAGTACCTATAACACGGACTTCGTAATCTTACTTCATTTCAGGGCAGGCAATGGCAGCCCCCGACGGATTTTTTCTGGCTTTGTAACTGTACCTCGCGACCATACAACCGTTTTTGAAATCTATTTATTATCTCTATGTACTTACTTCGTAAATACCCAGTCGGGGGATTCACATTTACTTTATTTTATAATTTTTGAATTAGGTTAATCCGTCGTGGCTTTTTCAAAATTTTTAATTTTGTTTTTAAACATGTATAGAGTTTTCGTTTTCTTTATAGGAGGTGGTAAATCGTTCCAGCATTTCGATGCTGCAAAACGAAAACTGCCCCTAAACGACACTAACCTATGAATGCGCGGTACGCCTATTGACCCAGTTCTACTGTCATTTGCTCGCCATAACAATTTGTCATACAGATATGTCGGACGGCCGCTGCATTTAATATTAAACATTAGCGTTGCCAACTTCAGCCTGCGTCTGTTTTTCATATTGAGTATATTATATGTGTTCAAATATGGAGTGATGTGAGACCTTCTGTTAATATTAAAACAGTAGCGAATGCATGAATTCTGCACACGCTGCACCGTTTTCTCCGTTTTTTGTAAAGACATGGACCATAAACTATGTCGCAATAATCCAGATTAGATAAGACTAGTGATTCCGTTAACTTTACTCTGACGGGTGTGTTTACAAATGGTCAAATTTTGTACAGTGTCTTCAATGCCCCGTAACATTTTGCTGTTTTATTTTTAACATGTTCCTCAAATTTTAGTTTTCCGTCAAAGAGAACTCCTAGATTCCTTGCAATTAAGGTTTCTTTTATTGGCTCTCCGTTGATAATAACAGAATGTTTGACACGATGTACAGCGTTAATTTGTTGCTTGTGTCTAGTACAACGTATGTGCATTTTTGCGCGTTAAGTTTAAGTCCGTGGCTTTCTGACCAGATCCTAATTGAGTCTAAATCTTCATTGAGTTGCGTGATAGCATGAGTTATATCTGTTGTATTCGAATTGGCAGATATGATAATCTGTGTGTCGTCTGCGTACATTTGAGCAAGGCCTGATTTTATGGTTTTCAATATATCTGCAGAGTAAAGAGAGTACAAAGTCGGGCCCAACATTGAGCAATCTTGGTGCATCTTCTGCAACAATTTCCAATGCTGGAGTGGACTAACTTTAACGTCCGTAAGAGGTGGCTCAGGAAGGAGAGTCAACGGCTCTAACGTTAAAAAATGCCTGGAGTTAACACGGAAAAATCATTGGTATCTGAGCTAAGCGGCGTCATAGGGCGTGAGTTGAGCAGTGCCTCAATCTGAGTTAAACGTGTGTAAAATTCTTCAAATGTGAGGCGCTGTAAACCGATTACTCGCGAAAGATGAGTCTTGACAGACTTCACACCCGCTTCAACCAATCCAGAGAAATGCGGGCTACCAGGGGGGTTAAAAACGAAGTCTATGTGCTCCACCTGAGAAGCTTCAGCCATGAACTCCTTGAGAAGGTTGCTGGCGCCTATGAAATTCCGTCCTTGGTCCGAAATCAATCGAGAACATCGACCCCTGCGTGCGATAAAACGTCGCAGCGCAGCCAGGTAGGCTTTAGACACTTGATGCAAGATGATATAACCGAAAGAATAGCCCGTTTGGGCGATGAGATCCAAAAGTCCTGGGCAATTAGATTTTGCAAGGTTTGCAAACCAGAATGCAGAAATCTGCGATGGTATTCTTCGACTATCAATGAAGTGATTTTGTGTGCACGAGGTAGCAATAAGGGATGCTTCTTCTCATAGTCCATGTTAAGACTTTGAGAGAGCCGACCGCCTGCCCTGAGCAAACCGTCCTTATCCAGAAACGGACATAACTTACGAAACGATTTGGGAAGTGAGTCAACTGAACCCTTTTGTACATTTTTAATTTCTGTCAAAAAGACACGCTCTTGGACGTGTCTAACGAGAAAATGAATTGTATGGTTCGTTTCAACAGACGACAATGCCTTTCCGGCAATTTTTCGGCTAGGGTCCTTCAAGTTATGAAGGTAACGAAAACAATACGATAAAATATTAACGACACGACGAAAGGACGAAACTCGATTCAAAATCTGATCAATGAAGTCAGCATTCAAAGCACTGAACAAAGTCAACACCTTTTCTTCGTCAAAGGCTGATCCGTCAACTTGAGAGAGATGTCTGGGCCAGGTATCTTCCGGTTGCGAAAGCCAAGTAGGTCCCGCCCACCATGATTCACACCGCACTAGATCAGCAGGAAGTAAACCACGAGAACCCTGGTCTGCTGGATTGTCAAAGGTAGAAACATGGTGCCACGAATCGGGAGCAATTTTTTCTTGGATTGAAGCAGTCCTGTTTGCGACAAAAGTTTTCCAACGCGAAGGGCAGGATTTAATCCATGTCAATGCCACAGTAGAGTCCGACCATGCGAAAATTTTGTTTATCTGATGGAGCTCTATTAGCGATTGGGAAACTGCTGACATGACATCGGCAAGCAAAACAGCCGCTTGCAATTCAAGACGAGGAATCGAAAGTTTGCGGAGCGGTGCGACTTTAGATTTTGCACAACAGAGACGCACGACTATATCTTGGTTATTGTTAACCACGCGACAAAAAACAACAGCGCAATAACTACGCTCTGATCCATCACAAAATCCATGGAATTGAATATCCTGAAAGGTCTCGATCATTCTCCGAGGAATAGAAAGTGAATTCAACGACGAAAGTTGCGATTTTAGTTTGAGCCACTCAGTAGCGATATTCTCAGGAATATCATTATCCCATTGCACACCTGAGGACCACAAAAGTTGCATGATATACTTCGCAAGGAATACGACAGGCGACAATAGTCCAAGCGGATCGAAAATACGAGCAATATCCGACAATATTGATCGCTTCGTACAACGACCATTGACTGAAGTGGTTTTGAATGAGAATATATCCGATTTGGGTAACCACAGAAGACCTAAAATCTTCAACGACAGGTCATGACTGTGTTCAAAATTCCGAAATTGTTCCGAATACAAATCGGAATCCGACAGGTTTTGAAGAAACTCATTACTATTGGAAGTCCACTTCCGCAAGTAAAGACGCGCTGACGACAAAATCTTTAACAGTTCGTCACGAATACGCACAACACTCTCTACTGAGTTTGCGCCTGACACTATGTCATCGACATAAGCATCTCTGTAGAGAACTGCTGCACCTAAAGGGGCAGTTTAAGAGTACTCCTTGGCCAGCTTGGCAATACACCAAAGTGCTTGGTATGGAGCACAGGAGACACCATAAGTCACTCTGAGTAGACGAAAATCCTTTACAGGTTCCTCTGGAGAGGACCTCCACAATATGCGCTGATAATCGCAATCTTGAAGGTCAACGAGAAATTGACGGTACATTTGCTTTATGTCCCCTGTAAAAACAACAGCGTGCCAGCGAAAACGAATCAACAAATCGAAGATATTCTTTTGTAGTTTCGGGCCTGGCAGCAATGTGTCATTCAAGGACTTTCCGAGGGCATCTCTAGTGCTAGCGTCAAAAACCGAGTGCAAAGGAGTTGAAATAGAGTCAGGACGTAATATTCCAAAATATGGATTATAGTAGAAGTGACCTTCACGAGACGAAGGGGGTTCGACCTCTTCCATGTGACCACATTTAATATAGTCATTCATAAAATTGACATAAGCAGTCTTGAATTGAGGGTTCATACGAAACTTCCTCTCCAAACTTAAAAGTCGCTTAAGAGCGATTTCACGAGAATCTGAAAACCGAGGCTTGTTCTGAAGGTCCACAAAGGTTAGTGGAACGACCATTCTTCCTTCAGAATCACGACGATAAGTAGCCTCCATATGGTTTTCACACGACGAACCATTTTTCGACAAAATTACAGTTTTAGGAGTCTTAATATTTTCTATCTCCCAAAACCGCTTAATACTGTTGTCCAGGGACAAACTCGAAACGAAAAGACAATCCTTGGTAACTACACAAGAATCGTTGCGAAAACGACAGTGAGAAGAATCAATATCAGTAGCACATTCACCCATAACTATCCAGCCGAAAACAGTGCAAATAGCTATAGGCTGACCGGGCTTGCCCTTGACAAGACCAGGCCGACGCGAAAAGGTTGACATTGACCAACATATCGACAGGTCCTGGTTCATAGAAATGAGGATCAGCAAGATCCAAATTCTTCAAATGAGTCCAGGTCGAAACATCAATTTGAACAGCTGGCATGTCTGAACAAATTCTCGACAAAACAAAAACATCCAAAGAAAATGACTTTGATGTGTTATTAACTTTTGTTGAAAATAATTCACATTCAACATGGCCGAGTTCATCAGTTGAGGTTTGGCCGATGCCATTCACAGACTGATGACTGCTTGTAACATGCAACCCGAGCCGATCAACTGCATCTTTGGTAATAAAATTACAAGCACTGCCAGAATCAAAAAGAAGGCGTACTGGTATCAACACTCCCTGGCCATTCTTAATGTGAACCACAGCGGTCGACATCAAGGCTTGCATATTACAACTTGGAACCGATAAAGTTGTCAACTGACTATCAGACTGCGTAGACTGGACTTTATTGCTTGGTTCTACTTCCTTCTCAAAATGAAGCAAAGTGTGGTGACGGAATCCACACCTGCTGCAACGAGCGGTTGCTCGTCGCCGCAGTCGGTCGTCGTCGCTTAAAATCCTGTAAATCGGTTGATTTACAGGATTTTAAGCGATGTGATGAGCTAAAACACACAATACAAAGTCCCTTTTCTTTAATTTTATTAAATCTTTCAGTCGGCACCAACTTTAAGAAGTTGGGACATTTGCTTAACCCATGGCCCATAGTAGCACATTTGGCAGTTACTAATAGGTGTCGCCGGCACAATAAGAGTGGATTTGGTTTTATTATTAGCAGGCTTATTAGTGGTTATGTTTAACTTTATAGTAGAATTTTCTAGGGCTTTACTCCTTTTTTCAATAAACTTCTTTAAATCCTCAAACTGTGGGATATCAGTTTCATCATCCTGTTGTAACTCCAACGTTTCCCTAGTAGGGAGGTCCAGCTTCGACCACAATAAGTAAAACATCATGAAGTTATAGTCGGGTAAATTAAATTTAGCTAGAATTTTCAAATTTTCATTAAATGCCCTAGAAATCCTATCACTCTTGGTATTGACAGGTTCACATGTTAATAGTTTTTCATAGTAAACCAATGCAATCTGTCGCTTTTTGTCATAGTGTCTAGTTAAAGTTTCATACGCGTTCATGTAATTATCATCGGCTAACGGAAAGCTCTTAATTAAATCATAAGCCGGGCCCTGTACACTCGACAACAAATAGTGTAACTTTTCGACATTAGGAATATCCCGATTATGGATAAGAGAGTCAAATAATTCCTTGTAAGACACCCAATTCTCAAGCTTGCCATCGAAAGCCTTAATTGTAATTTTAGGCAGCTTGGCCGTGTTCGAACAATTATTGGAAACGACAGGTTTGACTTCGTTAACTTTATTTTCAGCATTCTGCCTTAGTCGACATTTTACCGTTTTTAAACGCGTTTCGAAATCCTTTGTCACTTGAAACTCAATAGAACGATCATGAGCGCTCAAAAGCCGTATTATTTTAAGCTGTGCACAATGAAAATCTGTTTCAATCTCTTTAAAATCTTCGTGACAATAACCGACCAAATCGGAACTCTCGATGTGTTCCAAACGCATAATTGCATAGTCTCTTTGTATGCGAAACGCATCGCCAACAGCGGATTGCTGGTCATCACCGTTGTCACTCATTTTAAAAACACTAAAAATAAGCTGAATTAGAAAATATCATACAATATCTCCTATCGTAAACACTATTAACATAGGTTATGTTGTGAAAGTCAATTTGCAGTACTTGACGTGACGTTTAAAACCATAGACGACACCAATATGGTTACCAATGCGTTTCGTTTCACGAAATTACTCTGTCAGCGACAATGTTTGAAAATATTTATTTGCCATTAATTTATTTTAGAATTAAATCCTACAAATTTTTAAATATAATATTAGTTTTATTTTATACGATAATTGTAATTTAATTCAATACGAAATTCGAAAGCAATATTTGAGGTAGTCCAACAAAAGCTTGAATTCTTAACGAAAAAAGGTCTACCCTTCAATTTGGTGGACGAAAATTATTATATGCGAAAACGACAAATATAACACCAAAATGCAAGGAATTTAGCACGAAACAATGAAATCAAGCTCAAAACTAATAAACTATTCATAGTTACTTTCTCTAGATCCGGTGTGAAGGAACAAAATGTTAAAGAGTGGACTGTATAATTGATATTCTAACGAGAGTGGATTTTTGCGACACTGGGATACTAGAACGAAATGCTATTCAGTGCCTTGATTGACGGAGGTAGACACTCACCTTGGGGTGGGAGGGTGCGATGCTTCGAAGAGCTGACTGAAGGGCCACCTTATCTCGGAGAGCGAGCACCCGACTTACCTCACGAGACCTAGGTTACCTGCAGTCTGAAATGCACCACGTAGAGCGTCTAACTCCCCTTCTTCAAAGCACCTTGTAGACCAAATTATTAAATAACGAAAATGTAGGCTGCGCTGTGGGCGCGCTTCCCGAAATCAAAAATATATGCGCGCTCACGTCGTTCCAGCGATAGCGAACCGACAGACGTGAAAACGAACGACTATACTTTTTTTTTAAATGGATTTACAGTTGCACTGACAGTTGTCAGTGTTGCTGTTTCAAAATAATATAGTTTGAGCGGGGACTTAACAATAATGTTGTCTTATATTGTGAATAAAGACCTACTTAAGAAAAAAAATGAGAAGTTCAAAACGTTTATACCACTTTATATAATAAAGTAGGTAGTAACATAAGATATTCGTTTCACACTGTATGTACAAAATCATACACAAGAATTTACCTCGTTCGTGTTCGTTTGAGCTATTTTGGCTAAACGCTAAAGAATTCGAAGTCTATTTAATTCTATTAAATAAAAACTTTATTCTTAGTTGCTTGAATAAACACTAAAGATATTATATTTTGACAAGAAGGAGAGTCACACATTTCCTCCAAAAGGGAGAATTTTATGAACATGCACTAGGTAATCAGCTTATCAAAATGATAAGTAATCTCTAGTTTTTACTGAGTTAGTAATTTAATAATCTTGTAACTACTTATTATGTACGTGTCTGAATACCATAATAGTAGTCGACTATGTAGTTTGGTAACTAAATGTTTTTATAAGTGGAGCCGATCCATTCTGGCGAGTGCCACTTTTCTGCCCATCGTACTCATAAGTCGCCCACAACTTCCTGATTTAGTAGAGCCCATTAAGTTGTCGCAACTTGGCATGATGCTTGTCCCATTGGACAGATGGTACATTCTGAGTTGAGAAATTGAGGACAAGTTATAAAAAAAATACCGCTTAGATTTACAATGGATATAAAAAAGGCAATTGCGTGCCGAGCCACGTGAAATGTAGGGTACCGTAGTTTGCTACCTAGTTACACTATGAACTTAATAGTTTACAAATATCTATTACACCCACTATGTTTGGCAGAACTAATAAAACTATCTAAGTAGTTGATGGATTTTTCACGAATGTTTGCTGTTTCAAGTAGTCTTAAGTTCAGCAATTACTCATTAACTAATAATGTGCTTAACTTAGATACTTATTCTTTCAAAATCATTATACATACTACTACTATAATTTACTACGCAGCCAATCGCTCTAGCCGCTGAGCTATCGGAACCAATCAAGCTCAGACACGATATCTTGCTCTACTTCCCTCCTTAGGGAGGCTTAGGGGGAGCACCGAAATACAAAATGAGTTTTTCGCAACACCCTAAAACACGAGTGATGTGAGTCTGACGCGTGGCTTACCTGGAGGTAGCAGCGTTTGTGGGGCTCATGATAGAGATTGTAGTCACTGGATGAGCCCTCAGGTTTCTGCGTGCAGCGCCACTGCAACAAACAATAATAACATTACCTACATTATCAATAAAATATATAGTCGTCTAATACCCGTAACACAAGCCTTATTGAGCTTATTATGGGACTAGTTCGATTCGTGTCAAAATTGACCTATAATCGAACGAGATGGTTTCTCAAATAAAAATGTTTTAGAATTTTGGATAATGGTCATTTCTTCCTACGCCCTTTGCGCCTACGGTAGTTGATATACATTTGAATAAGAGTGACAGAGGGAGATGTATCATTTGTGTGTATTTAAACAGTTTATTGTTCATAATATAGGTTAGCATTACGTGTCACACAAGATCGAAGTGCAAAGGCAAATGTATCTTTCTTTTAAGATTAAGATTTATAGACATTATGAGATTATTGAAATAAAACTTAACAGTACGAGGTGGGCTATAATAACTCTACATGATAATATGACAGTATAGAAATATTGGTAGTATACTGACATTCATAGGTGCATTTAATATGATTAAGAGTCCGCAGTAAGCTCGGTTCTCCATACAAGCGTAGTTTCACTCGCATTTTAAAACGTCATGATAGAATGACAAGAAACTTTGTATACACAATGGGATCCGGCATATCTAGGCCCGAAATTATTTTCCGTTGCTTGAAATTATAATGGCGAAAAAATACAGCGAATATTAAAGTTTTCATACAAGATGTAAAAAACTCAAAAATTTTCTTTTTCTGTTACAAATTGTAGCAACAGAAACTAATTTCCGACCTAGATATTGTGGCTCCTATTGTGTATACAAAGCTTCATGTTATTTCAGCAAGGCGTTTTAAAATGAGAACGAAACTACGTTTGTATGGAGAATCGAGTTCAGCCGAGCGTACTGGCGACTCTTAAATTGAAGAATAAATTAGTTATACTTTTTTTACTTTTTATTGTAAACATATATGGCGAATTTGACGCTCAAGAGGTAACATTTTTTTGAAGGTTGCTTTAGCATTAAACAAACGGAAATGTAATAAATCTTTGAGCACACACACATACACAGCATATTTGATGTCTTTATCATGGTTTTTGTCTTTCCCAAATTATTTTTTATGACTTTGGGGTTAACAGATGATTACCCGCCAAAGCTAAAAAAAGTTGTTTACTCGTATGGTAAGCGTCAGCAATTTTAAGCAAGTGCTGATTTCAGCAAATTGGAGGACCTTTCCCGTATGTCTTGGGCGCAAGCGTGTAAGGACTATATTATATAATTTCTTCTTATAAGATGCCAAAACTTCTTCATAATTTATGCGAGTTTTACTTAGCAGGTTCTCAGACCACATAGATATAGTTAAATCGGTGTCTGACCAAGATATCAAGCTAATGATTTACTAAAGGACAGATATCCCGTCACAACGTCAACGGCGTCAGACGAAATGTCGCGACGGCCTGTTTAGCCTAGTTGGTAGTGACTCTGCCTCCGAAGCTTCGGGTTCGAATCCCGGCCAGGGCATTTATTTGTGCATTTAACACGGATATATATTTTCTTGGGTCTTGGATGTTTTCTATGTATTTAAGTATGTATTTATCTATATAAGTATGTATATCGTCGTCTAGTACCCATAGGTTGCTTAGTTTGGGGACTAGGTCGATTTGTGTAAGATTGTTCCCGAATATTTATTTATTATATTGCACATCATTCCACATGTCGCGTGAAACCTCGTGTCGCCTAACATTTCCGCATCTTCATACTCCTACTCTATCATTGTGTAATAAAAACTCCTTCTCTCGTGATAATATTATATTTATTGCTCCAAATAGTCTCCACTTCACAATCTCAAACACCTTTACTAGCTTTCACGTAATCATGTCAACACTATCAATTCTCCTGATTGACTGCCCCACCATCCACCATGCCATTGTTTTTATACCCTCAATTTTAAAGTTATAAGTTTCAATCACATTACCCTTTATTTCTCAATCCCCATATTTACTTTATATTATGCATAATAATTATCGACATAATTTAATTAATAATTTATATCAATTAATCTAAATCTTACACTTGGGACATTAATATTCTGACGTGGTGAAGCACAACAGCAGCAGAAAAAACGTAACTTTCGGCTTTTAAGAGACACTGAGCCATAAAAACGACAAACAAACTTTGAAGTTTAGCGAAATTATTATTCTTTTGAAGAGTATTACAATATTGACAGTTAATTTCGGTACATTATAATAAGAAAAAGTCGGACGGCTTATGGAAATTTCAAAAAGACTTCATTTTCGTTGCTCGTTCGTTTCGGACTAGTAACAGAACTCTAGTATATTTTCCAAACATAAATACAAACGAACGAAACTCAAAATAAAATTAAAACTAAATTGAATCTAAAACAGGCACTTGGCGCAGTATACCGAGGATGCTGACGGCATCATAGCATTGTTATATGCATTAACAAATAATTAAGGCCAATGAGAGAACAATTTGCACAAATTTCCCGACGTTACACTTCATATATTGTTCTCAAATGTAAATGGCGCGGGTGGTTGTAATATCGCCTCCATTGTTCATAGGTTATGAATTCGCGCACTGAAATCACTTATCGGGAGTGTTTGTAGGTCTTAATTTTTATTCAAAAGGAAAAATGCCACCTTCTTCTATAATTTGATGCCTACCTATATTTCACATTCAATTAACCTACTGCGCCATATTAAATGAGTATGAGGACGGAGGAGCAATGACACTTACAAGTTACATATTAGACTGACTTTATTCTTCTACACACATATTTTATGTATGTGACACCTATGAAAATGCTTTGATTAGGCAAGAACTTATGGATCGAGACGGGACTCAAATAAAATCGTGTAGCATTTATTTTCGAACCGTGAGATCTTCGAGAAGACAAGTACGGTTGCCAGTTTGTTGCACTTTTAGCACCACCCAGGGGTCACGTGTAGGGAAACGGTGGGTAGTTCCTACGGACGTGGTGCAACTTCGACCCGAAGAGTTTGGCTAACAATAGTTGAAGCCATGTACATGTTATTTGTATACTAAGCACCAGTTGAAAACGAAAAAAATTTAAACAAACATTGTATTGAATTTGACATCATCATCATCATTTCAGCAGAATGCCGTCCACTGTTGGACGTTCAGGAGGCTGAAAGTCATCTAGCCTGCGTGCGAGACGGTTCGTAATGACTCTTGAAAACAGCTTATAGACATGGCTCAGAAGTGAGATGGGTCGGTAGTTCTTCAGTAAGGAGTTGTCACTCTTTTTGCACCACCACACCTCTGTTCCATGCCTTTGGAGTTTTCCCTTCCAGTAAGACGGAGTCGAACCAATTCTGAAGGGCCCTAAGGACCGGTTTTCCACCCGCCTTCAGGAGTTCAGCTGTAATTCTGTCTTCACCGGGTGCCCTGTTGTTCTTCAGCTGCTTAAGAGCCATTCTAATCTCGTACAGGCTGATGTCCGGGATATCTTCGGTATAGTGCCGGATTAATCTAGCTCTAGGGTCTTCCGCCAGACCAACTTTGGGTCTGCTAGTTGACGTGTATAGCTGTCCATAAAAGCACTCTATCTCACTCAGAAGCTCAGGTTTGGACGAAACGACTCTACCATCCTCAGTTTTTAATCTGGCGAGCTGGCTCTGCCCAATAGACAGATCTCTTGAGAAAACTTTAGAGCCCTTATTCTGCTCGATGGCCTCTTCAATCCGATTTGAATTGAATTGGCGCAGATCGCGGGTAAGGGACTTAGAGATCTGTTTATTGAGCTGCCTGTATAATTTCGCATCGGCTGAAGACTGAAGAATCATCTCATTCCTTTCCTCGATGAGCCTCTGAGGGGAGATAGAGAGCCTTTTGGCTCTTTGAGTTCATTGGGCCTTAAAGAACTTAGACCCAATGCTATGGACAGCTTCCACAAACCCGTCTTTGAATTCGTCCACATCGCCGCCTAGACAATCAAAACGGTTTTGGAGTTCCAGCTGAAAGCTCTCGGGGTTTTGGATTTGGACTGCTGCTGGACGGAGCGTGGACTTCATCAGTCGAGAGCGCTCTAGCTTGACGCATATATTCAATGTGCCTCTTACCAAACGATGATCACTTCCGGTTTTAACCGTATTGATCACAGAGACATCATTGAATATATGCCTCTTCGTCGACATGATGAAGTCAATCTCGTTTTTTGTTGCACCGTCGGGACTCATCCAGGTCCACTTCCTGTGCTCGCGTTTCTTGAAGAAGGGGTTCATCATGTAGAGTCCCTCCTTCTCCAAGAAACCAGCCAGTAGTTGGTTCCGACTTCCAACTCCAAATTGCCCCACTCTCGGCTCTTCGCCGTCTCTCTTGCCCAGTTTCGCGTTGAAATCCCCCATAACAACGGTGAAGTAGGTTTTGGAACTGCATGACCTTTGATATATCCTCATACATAGCCTCCACCTCGTCATCGGAGTGTGCCGAGGTCGGCGCGTACACCTGTATGACCGTCAACGAGTACCTCTCGGATACACTGAGTATAAGGTACGCCACCCTAACCGAGACACTCTCGATTTTCACCACGTTGTTCACGAGGGATTTGTGGACGATAAACCCGACACCTCCCTGGGACTGTTGGTCGCGCACCCGGAAATAGAGCAAGTTGCCGGACTTCAGGGTTATCGTGTCCTCCCCCTCTCTTCGGACTTCAGATAACCCTATGATATCCCAACGCAACTTGCTCAATCCTTCCTCCAGTTCCGCTATCTCGCCCACCCATACCCGGGTCCAGGACATACCTGGGTCCTTATCCTATTATACCTAATATTATATGTCCTTAAATATACACTACCGTCAAAAAGTTTAGGACCAAACACAATTTTTAGTTTCATTTTCATAAATTATGACGCAAACCAAACAAGGCAAAAATATTGCAATGGGCATTTTTTCTCACAAGGATTGGACTTTTGCAAACTGGTCGAGAGTACTACGGATAGATGAATCAACGTCGAATGAATAATCAATCAATGTTGATTATTTGCATATTTTGTGTTTGGTCTTAAACTTTCTGACGGTAGTGTATATATAAAAGTTTTATATTGTATCTTTGTAAATTGTTCAGAAAACGTTTCAAAAAAACGCGATATTATTCATTTCATAGCCTTATCATGTTGATTTTGCCCGCGGCTTTGAACACGTTAATTCCATCCCTTAGGATAACGATATTGAACAAAAAAGTAATTTTCATTTTAATCCAGATCCAGGCCATAGCATATTGCAATATTCATGTTAATCCTTTCAGCCGTTTTTGCGTCATTGGCATTCAAATAAATGGAAAAGTTCACAAGCATAAATTTGAATTTTTACTCCAGTGTATAACGCTTCACTAGTCATAAGCCTGTGCTACAGTTTATTACGCCGAAATATCATCATTTATGTGCACATTCACTCCCACACCACACCGCCATTCGGTTTGACAGCCGTTGTCGTCATGCAGAGTTGTATAAAATACTAGCGACCTGCCTCGGCTTCGCACGGGTGCAATGCTGTAAACTTAATATACTACAGAATGTCTTTATACTATACAACCCCGCCGGTACCAACGTAACCGCCATGTTCATGCATTTTAAATCAGCAATATCCTCGAAAATATGAATTTAAATTACATGCTGTAAAAGGCCATATTGATCTATATTAAATGCAAAATGTATTTAGGGTACGTAATTGAATAAGGATTAATGCTGTATTACTTAAAATCGCTTCGTATATAAGCCATTATTTATCGTAATTACGTTCATCGCGGACTTTTTTGTAGACCATTTTAAGGTGTACAATACTATAGTACATTATTTTGATCAATCTCGTAGGATTCAGCCAGCGTTTGCATTGTAAGCGCAAAAATGTGTTTATTTTACGGCATCACGTTAGAAAATTATCAGTGTTTCTAAATTCTATATATTATTTATATCTGATGCATATAAACCTTCCTCTTGAATCACTCTATCTATTAAAAAACCGCATCAAAATCCGTTGCGTAGTTTTAAAGATTTAAACATACGAGTACATAGGGACAGGCAGACAGCGGGAAGCGACTTTGTTTTATACAATGTATGTAGTGATAATATGTAGAGTCAAATTGCACATCTATTGTAAAGAATAAAATGCAGAATTCAATAACAACCCGGGATATAACTATTATCATCTCTACACTTTTACCTAAAATACGGTTATTGACATAGGTATTGTATGTATCAAAATATTTGATCAGTATCAAGAGCGTATACAGAGAGAACTGACTAAGGACCCAAAATCTTTCTGGACCTACGTCAGATCCAAGCGAGGGGCGGTGAATCGAAGGAAAATAACAAAAAACGGAAACAGTTTATCGGATTCGGCATGTGCAAAGGAATTCGCCGAGTATTTTCATTCGGTTTACGGGAGCTCGACGGCGGAACTGGACGTGGAGGCGGCGGTTCGCAACGGCGGCGCCGGCGCCGCGCGCGTGGCGTTGCCCCGGCTGGCACTGCGCGACGTGCGCGCCGCTCTCGCTGCGCTCAAGCCGAAGCGCTCAGCGGGGCCGGACGGTATTCCTGCTTTCATTGTGAAAGATTGTAGGAGTCTCTTGGCGGAACCGCTTCTGCATTTATTTAACTTGTGTTTGGGGACTTCATATTTTCCGGAACGGTGGAAAACTACAAGGGTGATACCGATACCTAAAGGCGATGCCGGGTCGGAGATAAAGGGATTTAGACCGATCGCGATTCTTTCCACGCCAGCGAAGGTATTTGAATCGGCAGTGCAGCGCAGCATCCAGGCGCAGGTGTCGGCCAGACTGTCCGACGCGCAGCACGGGTTCCGACAGGCGCGCAGCACGACGAGCAATCTGCTTAACGCCATGGCATATGTAGTCCCTCATGTAGACGCTGGAGTGCAAGTTGACGTCGCTTACTTTGACTTCAAAAAAGCATTCGATTTGGTGGATAATGACGTCTTGTTGGCAAAGATGGCGGCGGTTGGTTGTACTCCTCAAATGCTACAGTTTTTTAGTAGCTACATGAGGGATCGACAGCAATACGTTGAGTATGCAAATTGCAAGTCTCGGCCGTATTTCACGAGGACCGGGGTAAGCCAAGGAAGTAACTTGGGGCCGTTAGAATTTTTAATAATGATTAACGACCTGCCAGAAGTAGTTAAGGATGCCAAATGTCTTTTATTCGCGGACGACCTGAAGTTGCTCCTGGCGATTAAGGATGAGAATGACTGCCAGTGCCTCCAGCGTGATATAGACCGAGTGGTAGAGTGGAGCCAGAAAAATAAGTTACCATTTAATGTAGATAAATGTGTTACAATCACTTTTACCCGGGCCAAGACACCACTTAGTCACAACTATGAGGTAGCAGGAGCGCAGTTAGCGAGAGTGGCCTCTGTTAAAGACCTAGGGGTACACTTAAATGGGGACTTGACTTTTCGAGACCATATACTTACCATTTCAAAAAAAGCTTTGCGGATTCTTGGCTTCGTTCTTCGGCGAGCAGTGAGCTTTAAAAACATACAAGCCATTTCAGCGCTATATAATACTCTCGTAAGAAGCCAACTAGAATGCAATGCTGCAATATGGGCACCACATGAGAAAAAGTATAGCCTCATGTTGGAAAAGATTCAGAACAAATTTACTAGGTATTTGTACTGGAAGCTATACGGAGTCTACCCGTTCTATCCACTGATGTACCCTACGTCCTTCGTCATAGGCATGGTAGGCTACAATAAATTAGAAACGCGTAGGGATCTGACATTGGCATGCTACCTAGTCAGAGTTATGCGTGGTAATATCTGCAACCCAGGTATATTGCAGCAGTTAAGTTTTAATGTGCCAGACGGGTACGCGGGGCGGCGGCGGCGGCCGCGGTTGCTGGCGGAGCCGAATGGCAGAACCAACTTGCTTCGTAAAGCGCCTCTTAGCCGTGCCGTACATACGCTTAATCTAGTTGCTGACCAAACTGACCTTTTTTATTGTACTATGTCCGAGTTTGTGAATGTATGTTTGTGTATAGTGTCCAGTTACTGTAATTAATTAGTTTTTATTCAAATCATATTTAAGGCACTATTGCATTAGGGTAAACCTGTAATAATAGTTGCTGTTAATTATAAATAAATAAATAAATTTGTTATGGTTCTGGCAGCACTAGTATCAAACGATTTAATTAATTATAATTATAATAAATATTCTAGAGAAAATTATGTATGTCATTAAGAACCTAGACTCGTTCTGTAAAAATTCTAATCTATACATATAATAAAGCTGAAGAGGGTCGAAAGTCTGTACATAGAAGATATTCGAATAAAAGTTGGCTGGGGATACTTAGAATCGATAACAGAACACGTTCCAACAGTTTTTAGAATTTTTGTCTGTTTGTCTGTTTATCTGTTTGTCTGTTTATATGAACGCGCATCACGTGAAAACGGCTGAACGGATTTTGATGAAAACTTTACTAATCTATCGAGTAAATACCCGGTCAGGTTTTAGGCTATCAAAATTGTACAGATTTGGGTTAAAAGAGGGTAAAAAGAGGAGTTGAATTTTGTATGGGAACTCCCTTAATCCATGAGTTATAGGTATGAAAATTGGTAAGCATAAACGTGACGACAAATAAAACACATCCTCATTCAAAATTTGTGAAATCTTAAGATAAAAACTGAAAAAAAAGTAAACGCAAGCGCTGCGCCGGGGCGCTGCACAGTGTGCACGCCAGCCACCACGGTCTCTTCAAATTTTGAACACTATTATGATTTATTCCATTAAGTAACTGTGTTTGTCACTGAATCACGCAGAACCAGCTGAACAGATTAAGATGATTTGTATGCTAATAGTATATAATCTGGATTCACTTATATATATTGTAAGTCTACTTTTTGTCCCAAAGATCTTCCATCAAAGGGATATTAAATCGTGGATGCAAGTAAGGTCTATGAAACGGGGTAGTTTAATCCTACGCCATTCTACGATTTAAGTTTCAGCCAATTGGGAGTATAACAGCGTGTCAAGAAATTTAACTTAAAGCATAGCAGAATTGTAAACAAGTTGACGATTAATTATGTCAAAACCGATGATTGTTGACGCTATTTTTGAGCAAAACCTTTTCGCAATTAGTTCTACTTTGCGTGTACATCAAAATGCATTTGCAATACTTGGGCATTGTTTTTATTCATATGTTTAAATACAAAAACAGCTGTTTCAATGCACACTTTGTATCGTCGGTTTACCATTTAATTTTGTCGAGCGTTATTTTTTATGTAATTGTTGACCCTTCACACCATAAAAACTGTTTGATATAAGAGATCACTTGAGCTGGGCAAACCCAATCGTCAGCATAAACAGTTGGAGCATCTTAGATGTACACTTAGAAGAGGGTCGAAAGTCTGTACATGGAAGATATTCGAAAAAAAATTGGCTGGGGATACTTAGAATCGATAACAGAAATCGTTTCAACAGTTTTAAGAATTTGTGTCTGTTTGTCTGTCTGTTTATATGTCTAGGCGTCACGTGAAAACGAACGAACAGAGTATAATTTACCCTCATTAATATGGCAACTGGATCTTCGGCGACGACATAGCTCGGCCTTCGGCCTCGCATGCCTTGCCACTCTCCTTCAGCTTTTCAGTCATCAACCTTACATGAAGAATCTACTCTGTTGGGAGGCTCGGCCTTCAGCCTCGCGTGTCACGCCTCTCTGCTTCAGGCCTTCGGCCCTCAGCCTTACATGAGAAGCCCGCTCTGTGTGATTATTCTCGCATGCCTTGTCGCTCTGCTTCCGGCCTTCGGTCATCATACTTACATGAAGAACTCGCTCTGTTGGGATAACGTTTTACGGCAGAATTGCGTAGTGAGACTTTTACCATTGTATACAATGTACATGTAATGTTTTTGACGAGATTGAGTCGTCTAGAATCGGTACATTTGATATTCCGAAATAAACACTTAAGCATTCGTTTTAACAACGGGAATTCTAGGGAATGTCATATTGACTGTAATCATTTCTTAAGGGGGTGTAAAGAAGGGTGAAAGATTGTATCATCATCATCATCTGAGGCGTTATAGGGCCCTAGGCTAGCCTGGTCAAGCAAATATCTCCAGTCCGATCTATTCGTGGCTTTCCTTCTCCAACATGTCACCCCTAAGTTTCTGGTGTGCACCTGAGCTTGAGAAAAATTTTATGGGAAAACAAAACCACTTAACCATTCGTTTTGACAAAAGGATTTCTAGAGAATACACCCCTAAGGTCCTGGTGTCCTTTTAGACGCCGTCCAACCATCTCAGCTTGAGATTTTTTTTATGGGAATACAAATAATTCTAAGGCGAGAACGAGTTCTACGCGAACGAAGTCGCGGGCAAAAGCTAGTATATAATAAATAAATAAATATTGGGGAAAATCTTACACAAATCGACCTAGTCCCAAACTAAGCAAAGCTTGTACTATGGGTACTAGACGACGATATACATACTTACATAGATAAATGCATACTTAAATACATAGAAAATATCCAAGACCCAAGAACAAATATCCGTGCTAAATGCACAAATAATTCCCTGGCCGGGATTCGAACCCGGGACCTCCATCATTATAATACTAGAAATAAAAATAAATTTTCCACTAAAAAGTTTCGTGTTCACAAATATACAAGTCTTTTTTCGTTCAATGTATCCGTTTTTATAATAAGTTACCTGATGAAATTTCTAATTTACCCTTTCCAGCCCTTGAAAATTACTTGAAAAAATCGTTGATGTCAAAGCCTTATTACAGGGTCGAGGACTATCTAACAGACAGAAATGCGCGGCCCAAACCAGAGACCTAAATAGCATTAATATTCATATATGTATATTTTCATTGTATCACGTTTAGGAAATGAGTAAACACATGTTGTCTTCTTGAACTATACATTGTAAATATTCTTCGTCTTTTGTTTCCAAACTCAGATTTATTTATATTAAGTAGGTTGAGTATTATCATTGTAATAAGCAAAATTATTTATGGGAAAAAAAGACTGACTGTCGAGTTTCTTTCGGCGTTTCTTCTCGGCAGTGATCTTGCAGAAGCGCTAGTAGATTTTGACTTGTAAAAGTGCCAGTGCCACCTACTTGCAGAATAAAGTTCATTTGTTTCATTTAATACTTTAATAGAAGAAATTTCCATATTTTTCCTTCCAATTCGTACTTTGTTATACCGTATCGACATGTTTGCTTGTAGAACTCCGCATTATAAGTATTTTTTCTCGGTTTTGTATTTTTATCCAGATTTACTTATTTACTCGTAGATAAGTTAAAAGTGAGTATTATCATTGTAAACATATTAAGTATAATGAAACGGGTCACTCACGTCTTTAAGGTCGAATATCGCTTGACATGTTTCAGACCGGTTCGCGGTCCTTAATCATGAGCACCTATCGCGGCGGCGGTTTTCTTAACACTAAGAACATGTCGAGCGATATTCGACCTTAAAGACGTGGGTGACCCGTTTCATTATATTTAATACTAGCTTTTGCCCGCGACTTCGTCCGCGTAGAACTCGTTCTCGCCTTAGAATTATTTGTATTCCCATAAAAAAATTCTCAAGCTGAGATGGTTGGACGGCGTCTAAAAGGACACCAGGACCTTAGGGGTGTATTCTCTAGAAATCCTTTTGTCAAAACGAATGATTAAGTGGTTTTGTTTTCCCATAAAATTTTTCTCAAGCTCAGGTGGACACCAGAAACTTAGGGGTGACATGTTGGAGAAGGAAAGCCACGAATAGATCGGACTGGAGATATTTGCTTGACCAGGCTAGCCTAGGGCCCACCCGCGGCTATAACGCCTCAGATGATGATGATGATACAATCTTTCACCCTTCTTTACACCCCCTTAAGAAATGATTACAGTCAATATGACATTCCCTAGAATTCCCGTTGTTAAAACGAATGCTTAAGTGCTTATTTCGGAATATCAAATGTACCGATTCTAGACGACTCAATCTCGTCAAAAACATTACATGTACATTGTATACAATGGTAAAAGTCTCACTACGCAATTCTGCCGTAAAACGTTATCCCAACAGAGCGAGTTCTTCATGTAAGTATGATGACCGAAGGCCGGAAGCAGAGCGGCAAGGCATGCGAGAATAATCACACAGAGCGGGCTTCTCATGTAAGGCTGAGGGCCGAAGGCCTGAAGCAGAGAGGCGTGACACGCGAGGCTGAAGGCCGAGCCTCCCAACAGAGTAGATTCTTCATGTAAGCTTGATGACTGAAAAGCTGAAGGAGAGTGGCAAGGCATGCGAGGCCGAAGGCCGAGCTATGTCGTCGCCGAAGATCCAGTTGCCATATTAATGAGGGTAAATTATACTCTGTTCGTTCGTTTTCACGTGATGCCTAGACATATAAACAGACAGACAAACAGACACAAATTCTTAAAACTGTTGAAACGATTTCTGTTATCGATTCTAAGTATCCCCAGCCAATTTTTTTTCGAATATCTTCCATGTACAGACTTGCGACCCTCTTCTAAGTGTACATCTAAGATGCTCCAACTGTTTATGCTGACGATTGGGTTTGCCCAGCTCAAGTGATCTCTTATATCAAACAGTTTTTATGGTGTGAAGGGTCAACAATTACGTAAAAAATAACGCACGACAAAATTAAATGGTACACCGACGATACAAAGTGTGCATTGAAACAGCTGTTTTTGTATTTAAACATATGAATAAAAACAATGCCCAAGTATTGCAAATGCATTTTGATGTACACGCAAAGTAGAACTAATTGCGAAAAGGTTTTGCTCAAAAATAGCGTCAACAATCATCGGTTTTGACATAATTAATCGTCAACTTGTTTACAATTCTGCTATGCTTTAAGTTAAATTTCTTGACACGCTTTTATTACTCCCAATTGGCTGAAACTTAAATCGTAGAATGGCGTAGGATTAAACCACCCCGTTTCATAGACCTTACTTGCATCCACGATTTAATATCCCTTTGATGGAAGATCTTTGGGACAAAAAGTAGACTTACAATATATATAAGTGAATCCAGATTATATACTATTAGCATACAAATCATCTTAATCTGTTCAGCTGATTCTGCGTATTCAGTGACAAACACAGTTACTTAATGGAATAAATCATAATAGTGTTCAAAATTTGAAGAGACCGTGGTGGCTGGCGTGCACACTGTGCAGCGCCCCGGCGCAGCGCTTGCGTTTACTTTTTTTTTCAGTTTTTATCTTAAGATTTCACAAATTTTGAATGAGGATGTGTTTTATTTGTCGTCACGTTTATGCTTACCAATTTTCATACCTATAACTCATGGATTAAGGGAGTTCCCATACAAAATTCAACTCCTCTTTTTACCCTCTTTTAACCCAAATCTGTACAATTTTGATAGCCTAAAACCTGACCGGGTATTTACTCGATAGATTAGTAAAGTTTTCATCAAAATCCGTTCAGCCGTTTTCACGTGATGCGCGTTCATATAAACAGACAAACAGATAAACAGACAAACAGACAAAAAATCTAAAAACTGTTGGAACGTGTTCTGTTATCGATTCTAAGTATCCCCAGCCAACTTTTATTCGAATATCTTCTATGTACAGACTTTCGACCCTCTTCAGCTTTATTATATGTATAGATGTCTCAAACTCACGGGAGTTTTCTATATAAAATTATCATCGTAATAAGCATAATCGTATTTTTTGAGAAAATGACTGACTGTCGAGTTTGTTTCAGTGTTTCGTCTCGACATTGCTCTTCCTTTCTTCTGAAAGTCAAAATCTATATAACGCGTAGCGTTTCTACGTTACAAGTAGTGGATTTTGATTTCTAAAAGTACCTACCATTGCAACCTACTCGCAGAATAAAGGGCGAATCTTCTTTTCTTTTTGAGTTCACTATGTACAAAGAAATTTTACAGACCAGCTTACCTATCCTTATATTCAGAACTGTTGATTAGTATATCTGTGGGCACGGCAGTGCTCGCGCCAAGTCGAGCAAAACAAACAAAAGAAGGGCCGTACCATCATTTCTCGAAGCCATCCAAGTCGTTTTAGAGCCCCTTGTATATCTTGTACTTTTAGGTAGATACGGTAGAAAGCATAAATTGGACCATAAGGAAACAAAGTGGTACAAAACAATCAAGTCACAAATGGAGAGAATATTTTTTGCGGTGAATTTCCCCGAGCAAGGATACCCAATCAATTTGCCCTTTTTGCCCATTTTCGCCTTTCCCTGGTTAGTTGTTTAGGTAGATATCTCCCGGAGCATATTTTAGCTCTGTTTGAAAACGTGACAGGGAAAACAAAACATGAGTCCATCGAAACTAGATTCCTGCTAACGAAAGGTGAACTCACTAACAAAAACTAAAATTAAATCTAACTAAAATTATGCGGCAACACTATTACATCGTATGCATGGTATGCTCAGTCGTATGCGTATTAAAGTAAGCACCAGTTGAAAACGAAAAAAAATGTAAACAAACAATGTATTGAATTTGACATTCAATATTCCGATGGCCTTTGGGGCGGAAAAGTTCTCGAGTGGCGACCACGTACCGGAAGTCGTAGCATGGGCAGTCCCCCCATACGGTGGACTGATGACCTGGTAAGGGTCGCGGGTGCCCGCTTGATGCGGGTGGCGCAGGACCGGTCATTGTGGAAGTCTTTGGGGGAGGCATATGTCCATTCTGAACAAGCCGGTTTCCGAAGAGGCTTTAGCACAGTAGACCAAATCCATACGCTACGTCAGGTTATACAAAAGACTGAGGAGTATAACCTGCCCCTCTGTTTAGCGTTCGTGGACTACGAGAAAGCCTTCGATTCGATTAAAACGTGGGCTGTACTACAGTCTCTCCAAGGGTGCCAAGTGGACTACCGGTATATGTCGCACCAACTCCCTTAACAATCGGACACTTTACGCTCGAAGTTGTAGACGATTACATATACCTAGGACAGACTGTCCAGTTAGGTAGGTCCAACTTCGAGAAAGAGGTTGATCGTCGAATCCGACTCGGCTGGGCAGCGTTCGGGAAGCTACGGCACATCTTTTCGTCCAATATTCCGCAGTGTCTCAAGACAAAAGTCTTTGACCAGTGTGTGTTGCCAGTGATGACATATGGCACTGAAACGTGGTCGCTTACTATGGGCCTCATAAGAAAGCTCAAAGTCACCCAAAGGACAATGGAGAGAGCTATGTTGGGCGTTTCTCTGCGTGATCGCATCAGGAATGAGGCCATCCGCAGCAGAACCAAAGTGACCGATATAGCCCTCCAAATCGCTAAACTTAAGTGGCAGTGGGCGGGGCACATAGCACGTAGAACCGATGGCCGTTGGGGCGGAAAGGTTCTCGAGTGGCGACCACGTACCGGAAGGCGTAGCGTGGGCAGGCCCCCCACACGGTGGACTGATGACCTGGTGAAGGTCGCGGGTGTCCGCTGGATGCGGGTGGCGCAGGACCGGTCATTGTGGAAGTGTTTGGGGGAGGCCTATGTCCAGCAGTGGACGTCTTTCGGCTGACATGATGAATATTATAATTATTGATTAGGTATATGATCGTTTCCCTTAATAGAGCCGAAACATTACTCATCGTCATCAGCACATGTCCCACTGCTGGATATAGAACTCCTCTCATAGATGAGAGGAAACGGTCAATAATCCCCACGCTGGCCCAGTGCGGGTTGGAGACTTCACATACACCCATGAATTCTTCGCAGATACAAGGTTTCCTTTTGTTTTCCTTCACCGAAAAGCTAACGGTAAATCATCATCAGCCGAAGGACGTCAACTGCTGGACATATAGGTCTCCCCCAAAGAGTGCACAATGACCGGTCCTGCGGCACCCGCATCCAGCTGCAGCTTCACCAGCTCATCAGTCCACCTTGTGGGAGATCTACCCCCGCCGCTCCTTCCAGTACGTAGTCGCCACTTGAGAACCTTTCCGCCCCAATGGCCTTCGGTTCTACGTGCAATGCCGGGAGAGCCACATTGCTACGGTAAATATCAAATACAACGTTGTTTAAAGTTTCAAAAACGAATTGGTATGTATGATTCGGGATGTGAACCCACATTTTAATAAAGTATTGTTTGATTAGGCTGGGGAAAAAGAAAATAAAAGCTCAACATTGGCCTTTTTTTTGTATCGATAAATTTTAAGCATTGTGCCGGTGAAATTATTGGAGATGAACAGAATACAGGTTATTTAATGCCATTGCAAATTAATGAACGGAGGAAAATAGGACGGATTTTATTGCACAGCTAATGGGAAAAATACGCGGTGTCTTATATCTTGTTTTGGTTTACATAAACTTGTGTTGTGACTACGTCTCCTTACTATTACGCAAACTTTATCTTGTTTGGCACGCTTGTGGTATAAAACGCTATAATGTAAGGCCACAGGCAAAACCGTCACTAGTTATCTAACCGCAAAGTTAATAATGTATAAACATAAACAAGAGCTCAATTCGGTGGGTCTCTTTCGTATCGCAATGACCGTAAACATATTTCAATATCTTCTCTCGTATCTAAAAGTTAGCTGGGTCTTATAACACGCGCGCGCGGGTCTTATAAGCGCGTGACACACATTAAACTAAATATTACTAGGATGCGAAGCAACGGACGAAAATCGACCTACAGCTTAACGTACTGCCAGTTTCGAACGACGTAGGGTAAATAGAGTTTGCCGGCACGCCTGCCAACCCCTCACGTTTAATTTTTAGCCCAAGGCCGCAAATTATTTCATTACTAGATGAAAGCCCGGCTTCGCTCGGGTGAAATAAATAAGAAAGAAATAAACAAAACATTTATTCGTGACAGTTATGCAAACGACGAAAGAAATAGTGTACAAAAATGTATAAAATAAAAACATTACAACAACGGATTATGATGAAACTTCGAATCGTATAGAAATATAGTCTGTAGTCTGGATTGGGAATAAAAGTATGGAATTGGGAGTAAAAGATTACGCAAACGACGTCACGGGCAAAGGCTAGTATCTTTGCAAGTTAATTTTTATAAGGCATTTTTATAAGGGTAGTATTTAAAGGCACATAAAAAATTTGACACCGTAATCAGTACTGATTTGTATAGCTAAAATACTAATCGTTCATTAAAATTCAATTCAGATGTGCATTGTTAAATATTGATGTGCCAGTCAGTATTTTTGGTGCGAAGTCCGAGCTGCTAACGCGAAAAACAAATGAAGTTCGTGTATCTCCCTCTCTGTCGCACTTGCAAATTCGAGCGACACAGAGGGAAATACACGATGTTCGTTCGTTTTCGTTTCGCGATAGAAGCTCTCTATTCTCCGCCAAATTCTATTCAGTGGGGCCCTTTACACTCAATATTATCGCGATTTTTAAAATTGTATGGGGTCTGTTAAACGCTTTATACTATCACAATACTGATGTGTCAATATTATCGTGGTTTTCAAAATCGTATGGATTTTTCTTCAATATTCATTGCACGTGATACGGATCGTGATATGAGTATATCGCGTGATAATAATAACCATGTAACAGGCCCCTATGAATGTTGCTTCAATATTCAGTGTTACGGAACCCTCAGTGTGCGACTCCGACGCACTTGGCTGGTTTTTATTACATTTTGAATTTTATTTCTCTTATAGTAAAATACCCTATTCGTTTTAAAGTTGACGCCTGAGGGCCAACCGCGAACCAAAAACGAACTATCTTCCTCTCTGTCGTTCGAATATACATGTGCGAGAGAGGCAGATACTTCGTTTTCGGTTCGCAGTAGCGCCTCTAACGTCCGAGCGCGGCGAACGGCATGAGCTGAGGGTCTACTCCGAAATTCAAAATCCTAACTTCGTATAGTGCCGTCCCTTTCACTCTCCTGTCATAGACTATATGAGTGAAAGGGACGGCACCATACGAAGTTTGGATTTCGAATTTCGGAGTAGTCCCCCAGTACCACTAAGTTATAAGATAGAGCGAGATAGGGATAGAATTTTGCTAGACGTTTAAAAGCCATAAGTCACCTAGTAGTTTGTCACAAACAAAATAGAGACGCAGCTTTAAGATGGCGGACAGACTCAGCAAACATTCAAGTGGTGTCCTTTACACGATTAATATTATCACAATACTGGGGTGTCAATATTAACGCAGTTTTCAAATTTGTATGGATTCTGCTTTAATATTCACGTGATACTTATCGTGATATGAATCCATGTAACAGGCCCCATACATTCGCTTTGAAGGCGGTTGTTGTGACAATCAGTCTAGCTAGCACGATAGATTATACCGTTACGTTTTATGTGACGTTTTAATACATTTCGCCCATATAACGTGACGGTATAAGTTATCGTGCTAGCTAGGCTGATAGGTGTATAGAACGCTTGAAAACTACAAAAACAAAACGCTGCAGACGCGGCTAGCCGAATCCACACAATGCGCGATGATGGCCCATCACCCAGAACGCAGCCCAGCAACCTGGCCAACATACCGGACGCAAAAATAGTTCACGATTTTCGAACGTAGCCGACACTGTCAACCAACAAATTTAATATAGCAATATAGTCTGTGGGCAATATGGCCGACGTTTTGTCATCAAATTAACACTTTTAAATGCAAAATACGCGACAATCCGAATTTTGCGGATACATATGTTCAACTCAAAAATCGTTATTTTTGTACGTTCTTCAATTTGAGACAGGTCTCGTTCGGGTCTACCGTACCCCTGCACGAAATTATTAATATAGATAGTGTGTTTTGGGGCGCACCGCACTAAGCAATCATTGATTATACTATTCTTGAATAGAATGGAATATAATATAATAAAGTAATATTAAATGTGAACAAAGGTATCGTACATGTTCGTTTTACATACAGAATAGAGTTCAGCTATTTTCTGCCTTGCGGCGTACAAAAATAATTCTTGAAAACGAATTTCATTATTTATCTGACTTACATTAGCTTGTAACATTTATATGTATTACTTATTGTAATCATGCAGATATTCATTCACCGAATAATAGGCTTTTTAAAGTAAATAACTACGTAGGTAGTGCTTGCTTATATTCTTTGATACTATCTTTGTCTCAACTAGCACTTGGTAGTTTATTACAAAAAATTGGGGCCATTTCTGGATCACTTTTCGACATGTGTTTTGTCTGTGATGGCGCAGCAAGCAATTGGTATCGTAGCCTATTACTAGTGAAGTATTTAAATTGGTCGCGATTTGCTTAAACAAATGATGCAATTTCCAATATATACATCATTGTATATACGTTTAGACAATGATATAAATATTTAAATCTATATCCAAACGGCTCGTAAGCACTTCTTCTGTGTTCGAAATATAGATTCACGATTCGTAGAATTACCCCAGAAAATGATTTCGTACCTGAACTTTGACAATACATACGCATGGTATGCAATCATCACGGCTGAATGGCCGACTAACACGTGCAAGGCGTACTAATATCGACTGAGCTCATGACAAACATTTTCAGTTTGACGTTGCCATGATAGATTTTTGACCAAATCAAAACTCAAGATTTTGTATTATCGACTCCAGTGACAGTTAAATCATTGTATATTGCCACATGATTCTGCTGATTCTTAATTTTGCGCTTGAAATTCATAATATGAGTGTGGGATAAGTTAATTTTTAGGTTATTGCTATTGAGGCATAAATGGTTGAGTTTAGGATTGTACTTTTTTCAGCTTCTAGCCAATCTAGTGGTACTTTAGTGTATATGATTGTACTGTCGTCATCAAATAAGACCATAGGATATTTAACAGCTTTTTGGAGATCAATACTATAAATGATAAATAACAAGGGCCCCAAAATACTTCCTACACCACACTTGACTTCTCTCAAATAGGATGGAATAAACTGTCTCTTCCTTAGATTTTATATCGATATGGGTAATTTGTGTTAACTGTTACCTATTACTGAGGTAGGATTTGATTCGTTCATAGACATTTCCTCTAATTCCATATTTATATAATTTTGTCCAAAAGTGTCTCTATGTTTGACAAAGACGAACTCTTTTGTCATTATGGATTACCGAAGCTGGTAGGTAATATTTGTCCTTTGTCCATGTTAGAAAAGTCAAAAAAGGCCATGTCAATAGACTTGTTCTTTCTAAACGCATTTTGTACTTTAGCAAATAGATCATTACATTCAAAATATTCATAAATGCAGTCATAAATTACTTCTTCCAGAATTTTATTGTGTTAGTGATATAGGCCTCTTTTTTATATTTCCTTTACTGCCTTTCTTAAGTATCGGTTTGATAATTGAAATTTTTTACTTTTCAAGGAATATCCATATCCATATATTTAAAGGGATGTGTGCAATACAGAACTAAATTACTATCGATTTTCTGTGGGCATATTTAGACACTTGATACTTTTTTAATTAACTTTTAAAAAAATAATGCTCAATAGTGCACCCTTTCATTAGAGGCACACTTTGTGTAAATTAAGGCAAACATTTGACCACTATTGCAGAAAATATTTTAATGATCACAAACATTCATCCGCTTCACCTGCTTTCTATGTTACCTAAACCCGTACTAAGACAATCTAATTTTGCCTGTAAGGTAAATATTGTGTACCTGTTAACATTCAACTCGACTTCAGCCTTCAACCAAACTTCAAACCGACGAGGAAGTATATACTCGCCTTCCTTATGTGGAACTTCTGTGGCCTTCTGTAGAAATTGCTTTTCGTGTGCAGTTACGTTCAAGTACGGGTGAGTAAGTTTACTTAGTCCACCTCAGTACTACGTATTTACAAGAGAGCTAGCGCGTAACAGACTCAGACATAAACTTCTCAAAGTTATACTAAGAGAAGAATCACAAGCGGCTTATTGACCATTTATTGATTTGACGATTTCGTTTGTTAACTAGAGACAGACCGGCGCCATCAGAAATTCAATACCACCTTGAACCCAGGACTAACAGCTTCTTAGGCAGGGTCACTTCCAACTACCCTAAGGTGGTTGTTGCTACACACAGACCATATAGACGCCGCAAACGCGCTCAATAGTATGGAAACCGAGCGTGTCAATTTTTACGTGCCTACTATGACGTCACGTAAGCAATTTAGTGATGTCCAATACTACCGCCGCGTTAAACCGATTCAAAGGCGCCGCCGTCGGTTTAGTACTCAGTAGGCCTTTGCGGTGAGAGGACGTACGCAGCCCGCCCGCTTTAGTTTACGTTCTGCTTCAAAATTCGAGTAATTAACCTATGAATTTACGTTAATACGTCTGTTTTAAGCATACAAAATGTTCCGTAATAACAAATCGATATTTTTATGATTGATTTTCTGTCGAGTATTTTATTGATCATACTTCGAGTTTATAGACGGACAATGAGAAAGTGATTCAAAGATTACTAGTGGCTCTGTGAGTTGTAGACATGGCAAAAAAAACTTTTTTTTTTAATTTCAAAATTTCCAGAAACTGACACGGCAAAGATATTATATATATGTAATTATCGAACCTGCTCACAAAATATCACGAGAATCGGTTGAGAAATGCAAACTGTAGAGGAGAACATCCGGACAGACAGACATACGACAGATTTTTTGTCAAAAGCTGAAACGGAGACGCTTCGCTCGCTCGGTCAACAAGTTAAGAGATTTTTTTATACGATTGCCCAAAAGAAGGATTGAAATGTTTTTTTATAACAACAACCTTTCATCGATGCAAAACTATAGTTCATTTCAGAGAGGAATAGATATAATGAAAATAGGTGTTTTATAGTGTATTTTTTGATAGCATTCAATACGTCAATAAGTAGTGTAATAAGTGCTTGGTGGTTATTAAATAAATTCAATTAAATGATTGCATATTCTTCTTCGCTTAATGCCCTGATACCTACGAGTACGTATAGTCAACAATCAAATAAATAATATTCTACGAAGTACTTTATGAAAGAAGATCCCTGCTTCTGTGCTGCTTAAGAATCTATTACTAAAAAATATTATTAAATTAAAATTATTAAATATTTTTAATGTAAAAGAATAACATTATTGTGTGGTAACTAGCCTTAATTTTCATTGTCAATCACAAAAAACGATTATAAATCGAATTGCACAGTGACATTGTATGAAACATCGCAGTGTACAGCACTACTCACTTTAAATCGACAGACAATGAGAAAATCTCTACTACCATACAACGTGAAGATTTACGAAATAATATATATATATAAAATATCAGTGAGCCACATTTACCTAAATGTGACTCTTGCTTAACCGATGGGTGTTAATTCACCCTTTCACTCATCGTAGCAGCACGGCATTGTGCCATGACGATGACACGCAAATGTGACGACCCTAATGAGACAAAAAACCGCTTAAGATCTCTTTCTAGCTGTCAAACAATCGGTTTTGATCCACAGTGGTTTTTCTGTACGTACTATGATTAATATTGATTTAACTTGCACGATTTTTACACATTATTATTGGTAAACGGAACTCAATCGCATAAAACTGAAAATTATTCACCTTTTTTGAGCTTTGCTTGACCTTTCGAAGCTGATCACGAATGTTGTGATACATTCAAAACTTTGAATGTCTATTAAGTCCCGTTCAGCAATAATAATGGACGATTTATGTTTCATTCTGTGGACACAGAGTGAATCACAGTGATGGTCAGTCCGGATGATACCCTTGGATCTTTTCAAGCCGATAGTGAATAGGCACTAGATACGCATGTGACACTTTCGACCGCGACTTACCATCAGGAGATCTAGTGGTTAAATGCTTGGGGCCCTATTGCCGGGATCACAAGCTGACACCCAAACAATGTATATATGCTAGCTGCACAGAAAATTACCGTAAATTTGGCTTGCTGGCAGACGGCTCGCCCGCACAGCAGCTTCCTCACAGACCTCTGGAAGTTCCTCGTCATTATGCAGTAAACTATTGGGTTAATCGCAGAGTTTGCGTGACCTGCAACAACAAAGAATACATGTGTAAGGCGCTTGAACACTAGTGAGCCATTACAGGATCACGTCAGTCACATTATATTGTTATGGATACGTAAAACAAGTCAGCCATTACTATATTGAGACCTGGTTTCATTATTGGCACTGTCGCAACTGAAGGACTTTTTACCGAAAACATAAAATAATTTACAAAAACTTAAATAACTTCAAAAATGTTGACGGATAGAGCAAACTTTGCCTGACATGTTAGTGTTCTAAAACAGTCAGGAATACACTTTAAAAGTTTGTAGGATTAAACGCGCACACAGTATATCACCACGATTCATCATCTTCGATTCGATTCGAAGTCTTGTCTCCCAATGGGGTGATAACAATCTGGTTAGTTTCAACGCCACCAAAACGCAAACGTGTCTGTTTACCGCAAAAAGGAGCTCATTCAATCTGGCTCCTACTTTCCGAGGTACAACCGTGTCTGTAGCCAACGATCTCGAGCTCCTTGGCATGATGTTAAGCTCAAACCTTAACTTCGGCACTACCATCGAGTCCAAAGCCGGAACAGCGGCCAAAAAGCTGAGCATCCTAAATAAGGTCAAGCGATACTTCACCCCTGGGCATCTTCTATCTTTATATAAAGCCCAAGTCCGGTCTTGCATGGAGTATTGTAGTCACCTTTGGGATGGCTCGGCTAAGTACTAACTTGCCGCACTCGACTCGGTGGACCGCAGAGCCAGGAGGCTCATTGGCGGCAGTACGGTAGTGGGAAATAAGCTGCAGAGCTTAGCACATCGACGCAGAGTAGCATGTCTGTGCGTCTTCTATAAACTGTACTTCGGTGAGTGTGCTCAGGAGCTCCATGAGCTCATACCGCCTTCCCCCTTCTTCCATCGGACATCCAGACGTACGGCTGGCTACCATCCTTACCTGGTCGAAATTCCTCTTATTCGAACCAAGCGCTTTGCATCTTCTTTTATAATGCGCACTTCTAAGGTTTGGAATTATCTGCCAGCGTCTGTATTTCCGAGTTCATATAACCTGGACCTTTTTAAGGCACGAGTGAATAGGCATCTTCTGGGTGAGCTCGCTTCATTGTCGGCCTCATCTTTGCCTCCTGGCTAGATGCTGGCCAAGAGCAATCCCATTTTTAATAAAAAAAAAAAAGATAATAATGGGTAGATCGAAGACAATACAATACACATACTCTTTGATGCATACCTTACGCAAGTACCTTACAATACTCACCTAAAAGTAATGCGTAAGGCAGGAACATGCTCAGGTCTTTAGCGTTGACAGCATACATGTCCAACAACAGCTGCATAATGTTGTAGGGCAGCCAGCATAGTGCGAAGAGAACAGCGAGTAATAGCAGGATCCATGCCACTCGCTTCCTCTCTTTCATTAACCTTAAACCCTGTAAGAGGAAAACATTATTGACGATTGATTATTGATTATTATATTGACGGCCTGTTTAGCCTAGTTGGTAGTGACTCTGCCTCCGAAGCTAGAGGTCCCGGGTTCGAATCCCGGCCAGGGCATTTATTTGTGCGTTTATCACGGATATTTGTTCTTGGGTCTTGGATGTTTTCTATGTATTTAAGTATGTATTTATCTATATAAGTATGTATATCGTCGTCTAGTACCCATAGTACAAGCTTTGCTTAGTTTGGGACTAGGTCGATTTGTGTAAGAATGTCCCCCAATATTTATTTTATTATTATTCTCTTTATTTTTCTTACAACTTAAGTTAGGTTTCTTACAAAACATTTATAAAAGTAAAATATAATAATACTCATACAAAATATAAAAGCATTATAAAAAACCTAACCTAGAGTGCCGCCGGCAGCGAGGCGGGGCCTAAGCTACCGGTGGTTAGGGCGACAGAGAGAGGAACCTCCGGACTATCCGCGCCGTGTCCAGGAGTACCGCCTTCTGTATCTGACCCTTGACCCAACCATCTAGCGAGAGTCTCTTGAGATGTTGGTCGAGACTCTTCGCAATTAGACCGTTCGCAGAGTCGACTATCGGGACAATGATCGTCGAATCAACATCCCACATGGCGGTTATCTCGTGTGCCAGGTCTAGGTACTTGCTAGCCTTGTCCTTCTCGGCCTTCACGAAGTTCTCATCATGGGGGACGGTGATGTCGACGAGCACTGCCTGGCGCTTCAATCGATCTGTCAGCACGATATCAGGTTTGTTGGCTATAATAGTCCTATCTGTGATGACAGATCGATCCCAATAGAGCGTAGCATGACCATTTTCGAGAACTGGCGCGGGTGTGTACTTATAGTACGGCACTTCGAAGTCCACAAGGCCGTACAGAAGAGCAAGCTACTGGTGAATAATCTTGGCTACCAAGTTATGTCTGTGCAAGTACTCACCGTTAGCAAGATGACCACAACCGGAAATGATATGCCTGAGCGACTCTCCGGGACGGCGGCATGCCCGACAAATGTCGACCGTACCGTCCTTCAGGATATACCTCCGGTAGTTGTTCGTCATGATAACTTCGTCCGCAATTGCACAGACAAAACCTTCGGTTTCTGCAAAGAGATCCCCGAAACGTAGCCAGTTCACCGACGCGAGGAGGTCTACGTCGGGCCCCGTAAGAGCCTTGTAGAACCGCCCATGTAGCTCCTTACTCTTCCATACCGCCCTGCGGTCCTCGGTGCTTAGTACTTGAAGTCTGCGCCAGTTCCTGTTAGCCATGGAGAGAGGGGTGAAAGATGCGTCTACTGCCACTACGTCACGATGCATCCCACAATCGCTATTTATGAAATAATCCCTGAGACTACACACCTCGCGGTTGTGTAGGTCTTTGGCATTTAAGAAGCCGCGACCTCCTAATTTCCGCGGGATGTACAGTCTCATAACAGACGATCGTGGGTGTAGCATACGGTGCGCAGTGAGCAGTACACGCACCCTTCGATCCAGGAAATCGAGCTCAGTCTGAGTCCACCTTAATATGCCAAATGAGTATGTGAGCAAGGGCATCACCCAGGCATTGAAGGCGCGCACCTTATTGCCGCCCGACAAAAAACTGTTGAGTACTTTTGTCAGGCGACAGAAGAAGCGCTCCTTCACCGCCCGCTTGATGTCCCCACTCTCGATACCCAAAGACTGTGACATACCAAGATATTTATAGGTTTCTGCTTCGGAGAGGTCTTAGTTTAAGGTCGTCCATGTAGAGCAGATGAGAAATGACCTCACCCTCCCTCCGTAGCTGGCAACCTAGCCCTGAATCCTTCAGCAAGGTACTGAGCAGATTCAGCGCAAGGCAAAACCATAAGGGACTCAAAGTATCACCCTGAAAAATACCTCGCTCAATCCTGATGGAATCCTGCGGGCCAGAGGGGCCCTCTCCTCCCCCCGGTTGACGAAGGAATGTGGTCCACTGCCCCATGCACGCAACTAAGAAGGATCTCAAAACTGCATCAACTTTATACAGTTCTAAGATCCTCCTCAGCCATGAATGAGGCACTGAATCATAGGCCTTCTTGTAGTCAATCCAGGCGGCTGAGAGGGTCCCTCTGTTTCGCCGGACTCGTTGGCAAATGGTATTATTATTATTATTATTATTGTGGCGGGGTTAGGACAAGCCAGCCTGGATCAGTCTGTCGCAGAAGTTACTTCAATTGTTGAACCGTTTACGGTAAACTCCTTTAGATAAAATGTTGTGAGCAGACCTATTGAATTAATGGGAATTTAGAATATAAAAAATCGTGCTGTCTACATTTCACAGACACAGAACCACTATTTAGGACCCGGGCATGTCCTAAACCTACGACTAAGACCACCGGGGAATGGGCAGCAGCATTCCTAGAGTGCGGTGGAGATATTGCGATCGCCAACCCGCATGCCAAGCGTGGCGATTATGGCATTTACCCTCCATGAAATTGGGGGAGGTCCAGCAGTGGACGTCCTAGGGCTGATATTGTGGTGGTGGTGGAACCACTATTTTACAGAAAAGAGAACCACTATTTTATTGAAAATAATACCAAAACGCAGGCCGATTATGAGACGTTCTTGAGAACTAACCTTTTCAAATTCAATTGACATTTGGGTTATTTTATGCGTAATTAAAACGAAATAGAAAAATATCTCAGACGGATTTATAAATCATTAATTTCCGTTTTTTTTTTTTAAGTCGTTTCATATCTAGTATTATAAGATTATAAAACTACTTTAATCTTAACAATATTTGAAACGCTGTTCTGACCAGACGAGGTTAATAAAACTTTACTGTTTGATACGGATTCAATTTTCAGACATAATGATTCATGACTTTCTAATTGTTTTTTGATTATAGTCGTATCATGATGGCTTAAAATGACTTCAGCCAACTAAAACAATTATATTCTAAACGACACAATTAAGCTAAAACGATACAATTATTACTATAACTAAACTCTCGTCATGACTATAAATAAAAACTTCACAAAGTCAGATTTTTATCGAAATTTGTACGAAGAAGCCATTCTCGAAGACTGTTGCTCGTTTTAGCGTTCGTGGAAGACATAAGCATGTCTGCATATGCCCTACACGGGGCTCATGGCTTACAGAATCGATGCACCGCTTAAGCTTCAGTTTGGTCCTGAAATAATCTATTATGGTCTATCTATTACCTTTTCACTACTAACCGTTGAATGAACTTAGATATTAATGGACATGATTAAGTCGTCTCCCGTATCGTATTTCATATTTTTCCCTTCCATAAAACCCGTTATAAATCGATTATCTCTTTATCTTCTCTAGCTGTCTCAGACACAGTTTACCTAATTTAAGTACAGTGGGATCACACCTTTGATGTAGGCGGAAAAGCCGACGGCGTCTTGCGACCCCAAAGTAAGCCAGGGTTGTCACATGGGGTAGAATAAAAATAACTGTCAAATATGGTGTGTGTATCAAAGTATAATAATAATGTCATTGCGGCGCGTGCACTGTGGAGGTTACGCTCGTGTTTTTTCAAATAACAGAACATTCTAGTAACTTAAAATAAGACTTATCTGTACTGAATAAGTTATACGTGTCTATATTGTTTAACGCCTTTTAAAATACAAACTCTGCAAAACTAATACACTTTTTAACGAAATTATAAAATAGTAGATGAATATTTAACACGCGCGCCGCAGAGTCATCCTTTCAACTTAGGCACCAAGTTGCCTCGGTACGGCTTGCTTCCTGACTCGGCCGTCACGATTTCCCCAAAGCTCACGGTCGTGACACCACTGTATGATATAAATCAATACAGTGTACTACTGACCTGTTGCATGCTGACGTTCCCTTCGTCGATGTCGAACGGCGGCTTCACTGAGCAAAGCGTTCGGCCCATGAACGCGTATGAGAGTATCGTGATCGATCCTGCGAAGCAAACATACCATCGTCATGAAGTCGTCCAGTTACAGTGCTGAAAATAGTCTCCCTTTGCATTATAGGAATTACAAAATAGAATCTCATCCTGTTCGTAATAATACAGAACAACATTTTACAATAATCGTTATAAATTATTATTCAGATTTTTATATTACTGCAAACAACCGTTTTATCCTATTAACAACTTTATTTCTAATGGGGTGTTAGTTCCAAGGTTTAGTTTTAATTTTAAGAAATACTTGCCGTGCCTTAACAGGGTTTAGGTGTGATGTAACCCTAATGTAACACCTATTTTGTACCACATGATTAAGATGCAATAAATGAATTATTATTATTATTATTATTATGAACTAGCGACCCGCCCCGGATTCGCACGGTTGCAATGCTGATATAAAAATGTACTACAGAATGTCTCTTTATATACAACCCGACCGGTCGGTACCGCCGCAACCGCTATGTCCCTACATTTTTAATCTGTAATATCTTCGAAAATATTCATTTAAATTACAAGCTGTAAAGGAAGAACGGAATTGGATAAGGATTAATGCTGTATTGCTTAAAATCGCTTCGTACGTAAATAAGCCATTATTTCTCGTAAAAAGTAAAGGACCAAAATGGTTATTGTGGGTTATCCCTAAGAGATAGACATATACAATCACGGACTTTTTTGTAGAGCTTTTTAAGGTGTACAATACTGTATTACATTATTTTGATCTATCTCGTAAGGTTCAGCCAGCGTTTGCAATGAAATCGCAAAAAATGTGTTTATTTACGACATCACATTAGAAACCTCTAAAATTATCAGAGTTTCTCTACTATATTATGTATGTATTATATATATAAACCTTACTCTTGAATCATTCTATCTATAATAAAAAACTGCATCAAAATTCGTTGTGTAGTTTTAAAGATTTAAGCATACATAGGGACAGACAGCGGGAAGCGACATTGTTTTATACTATGTAGAGTGATAGTGATGATTATTAACCACGTTTGTTACGCACCACAGAACACTATAACATGT
Source organism: Notocelia uddmanniana (assembly GCA_905163555.1). Lineage (NCBI taxonomy): Eukaryota > Metazoa > Arthropoda > Insecta > Lepidoptera > Tortricidae > Notocelia > Notocelia uddmanniana. Next base: position 29,975,023 of record LR991058.1, on the reverse strand, counting down.
TTCAATGCATCGGTGAATCAGTAAATATAAGAACTGGGAAACACGAATGAGGTGAAATGATACTGTGAAAAATTGTGTTTGGACTTTGAAGCATAACAAATTTGGAAAACTGCTGTTGTAAAAAAAAGTTTGTGAAAATTGCGAATTATATATAAGAAATCATCCTGGTTGAGTCCTTATTACATATATTTTTATGATGATACATTAATTAAGTACAAATTATGTCTGGTTAGCTGTTTTAGGGTTTTGTATTTACTTAATCGCAAGGCATTCACAAACAAGAGGCAAATATACAACTATAATTATTCATGTCAGATTGAACCAATCTCGGCTACGAGTATCTACCACATTTCTTCACGTGTCCCCTGGGTGGTGCTAAAGAGTGACAAACTTAGAGTGGAGAGAAATTACCGCAACGTAACACCAGTCGTAGCGTATGTTACTCGAGATGACGTAAGGATTCTAAGGCACTGGTCCCATCGCCGGCTACGAGCGATAAACGAGTAGAATTTAATACTAGAACGAGAGGACGAGCGGTCGAGAAGCGAGTGTTTTTGTATGAGCTTATCGTTTACTAAGTTTAACTAGCCGGCGGTGGGACCAGTGCCTTACGATACCTCATATATAAATCGGTTAAAGCGTTTAGGAAGTTCTGGTGGTATAATTAATCTCACATACTTTGAAAACATTACACTCCTTTTTCTTTTTTTAGGCAGTTGTTTATTGTAAAAAATTGGTTATATATTGTACTGAAATAAAAACAAATTGAGAGCTGTCACCGTTCCCGGCACAGAAGAAGCGAAGAGATCCTGTAGAAATATTTAATTAACAATCGTCAAGTTACTCTCGACAAAACTTCAGATCTCTTTCAATTGGATTATTTGAAATCATTTCGAAGAATTAGATAACTATTGCGATGAATGGAATTCCAGGGGATTAATTTCCTGCAGTGTTCAGGGAATGCTCTTTTACTAACTTAGAAATAAAATGTAGTAAAAACGTTTCCGGTCTGTATTAATTTGCATATAAAGTGTACCTAAGTGTTAAGTTAACTTTTTTAAAACCACGTCGGTAGCAAACAAGCGCACGGTCCGGCTGATGGTAAGCGGTCATCGCAGCCTATGTACGTCTGCAACTTCAGGGATGTCACATGAAATTGGCTCAAGTTTCTTCATATCAGCCGAAAGACGTACACTGCTACACAAAGGCCTCCGCCAACCTAACTTTTCTGCCCCAACGGCCGTCGGTTCTACGAAGTTCTTTTGATACGAGTAGCACATATTATACAGAAGACAAGATATATATATTGTCTTCTGTATAATATACAGGATGTTTTTATTGATTTCCTTTCCTTCAAAAATATATCCGTGTATAGCCATAGAAACGATGTAGCATATTTAGTTTTTCAAAATTTCAGTTTTTTTTTCATATTCATAAGAAAAATGAATTATATCACCAAAGGTGAATGAAAAACGGCCTTAAGAATTAACATGGAGTTAAGAAAAAGTTAATGTCAAGTTGTCAAGTATGTCAATTCGAATGACACGCACGTCAACATTGTTTAATTGGTAGGGATGTTTTATACTATACTAGGGGAGTTAATTGACGAAAATAAATTCTTGAATATATTCGAAATGGTACGAAGTAAATATATATTATATGTCTCTGTCTGTAATTTGTATAGAACAATTTATAGAACTATATAGCGGATGTATTCGAGTCATTATTTTGAATGTAAGCTTACTAAATTTGTTCTCTGGTATTAGTTGGACAGCCTAACAATGTTTCTGCTTTTCCTAAAGGTTGAGTGAGAAAGAATGCCGCATTAAGTCCGTCTTTTGTTCGTTAAGATTTCTTTTTGTGCAATAAAGATGTAATAAATAATTACACCCAACACAAGAGTTTAATATGTAGTACTAAGAGATAAAGATGAAATGTCAAGTATCCGGAGACGAGGTCAAGGACAGAATGACGTGGAAAAGGAAGATGCGCACTCCACGTGGGACAGGTACATAAAAATATACAACACGTTTAAGGCTCAGAAACAAATATCACAATCATCACAAAAATAGTTTTCTTTGCTGGGAATAACCCGGAATTTCATCTATTTTTTACGGTTCCGTACCCAAAGGGTAAAATGGGACCCTATTACAAAGACTCCGCTGTCCATCCGTCCGTCTGTCTGTCCGTCTGTCACCAACTCACCAGGCGGTATCTCATGAACCATGATTAGACGGTTGAATTGTTACAGATGATGTATTTATGTTGCCACTATAAGAAAGAAAGAAAGAAAGAAAGAAACATTTATTCACAGACACACAGAAGACGTTGGTACCTACATACAAATCACATATAATGTGTGTCCCCGCGGCAGTGAAACGGACACTGGCTCAGCAATATGCTGAGGTGACGGACACCTATAGCGCTGATTTTCAACCGTCGGTGACTCACGGAACGCCATACAAATATATAACATAAAAAAAACCTTCAACATGATAATAAAAGAGATTACACAAAAAATAAATAAGTGACTATAATAGAAAAAGAAGCAGGTGAATATAATACATAAATAGGACAAAGAAACTACTTACTACTTACATCATCCGGATTACGTATAAAAACAAATAAGGTAAAAAATAAATAAGAAAAGAACGGTATGTTTTTAGTACTTAGTGCTGGAATAGAATTAGGATTTTTGAAGCGTCAACAAGTAGCCTTTAAGCTTACGCTTAAAGGTATACCTGCTAGGCGTCCCCTAGATAGGAGGTGGGATGTCATTCCAGCACTTAGACGCCGCAAACCTGAAACTGCCTCGGAAAGCCGCGGTTCTGTGCATAGGCACGATAGCCAATGCCTTGAACCTGCGCGCACTCTTGGACCATTGCAGTTTTTTAAAAAGGTACGATGGGGTCTCGTTATGTACCACTCCAAACAGTAGTGTGGCGAGGTGCAGGCGTCGGCGTGCGGGCATATTAAGAAGGTTGGCGGCGTTCAAGTACGGAGTGACATGGGAGCGGGGAGGAACTCGGAAACAAAAACGAGCACATGCGTTTTATACTCGTTGTAAGAGCCTCTTGGAACGACCAACAATACATCCGTCATAGATGACGTCACATTAGTTTAATCTAGATAATATAAGCGATTCACAAAGCTCAACACGCAAATCGACACTAAGGTAATCACGTATATTATATAGAACTTTAAGGCGATAGAAGCAGTTACTCACAACATTGAGTATGTGGCTCTCAAAGCGCAGATTCCCGTCCATGATTAGGCCGAGGTTATTAGCTTCTATCACCCGCTCTATTGGTTCATTCATGACGGCGACATTACCGGACGTAAGGGCATGAAGGGTATTACGGATTTGATGCTTTGATCCAAAAACTACATATTTTGATTTGGCAGGATTAAGAACCAAGCAGTTCTTCTCCGACCACGAGGAAATACTATTTAGGTCCGCGTTAGTATTCTGTAAGGCAGCAGATGTGTCCGATGGTACGCTGGAGAAGTAGAGTTGCAAGTCGTCCGCGTAAAGATGGTATCCACAGCTCCTTATACTGTTAGTGATGTCAGCGGTATACAGGATAAAGAGCAGTGGACTCAGTATTGAACCCTGCGGTACTCCTCTTGTCACAGGACAAATAGAGGACCGCAGAGTTCCACCGTCCATTCTTGCGAGTATACATAATATTTTCATAGATATATTGTGAGGCAACGGTGAGAATATTGTTTTTATTAAACTTATCTTTAAGAGGAATGCGTGATCCTAAATTATAAATACTGCGTATAGCACGTTTTTGTAAAAAAAAAACTGAATTGATGTCAGCGGCGTTGCCCCACAATAGAATACCGTAAGACATGACGCTATGAAAATAGGCAAAATATACCATCCTTGCCGTCTCAACGTCTGCAAGCTGACGAATCCTTTTAACTGCATAAGCAGCTGAACTAAGTCTACCTGCTAGAGTGGAAATATGTGCACTCCACTGTAATTTTGAATCTAAAGTCACGCCAAGAAAAACAGCTTTATCTTCAAACTCAAGAAGTTCATCTTTTAGAGTAATCTGTGCGTTGCTTGAATGCTGTACATTCGGCAATGAGAATCGAATGCACTTCGTTTTCTTAGCATTAAGAAGCAAATTATTTATAGTAAACCAGCTAACAATAGACGACAGTACATTATTTATTTCACTATAATTATCTATAAAAACGGCAATAAAATCGGGTTTGTTGTATGGGAGCCCCCTTAAATATTTATTTCTGTTTTTCCACGGTTCATGAGATACAGCCTGGTGACAGACGGACAGACAGACAGACCGACGGACAGGGCAGTCTTAGTAATACGGTCCCGACCCAAAGGACCCAAAGGGTAAACGGATTATAAAGAAAACACAAAAGTTGTCAAAAAGGAATAAATTGTTTTTCAAGAACTTGAGATTTAGCAAAATTAATATAAATTTAGTGGATAAGTTGGATATATATTCTGCTCAGTTGAAAAATAGTAAATCAAAATATGAAACTGACACACAGATATTGAAATTAAAAATTCATAAGTTGGAGGACTCAATAAAATCTTTAGATAGGATGAATGAAAATTCAAAAAAAGTTATTAATGAATATTCATTAGCCATGGATGATTTAATAACACAAATTAATTATAACTCAGAACGGTTTGAGTCACTGACCAATGGCCAGTCATGTTTATGTAAACAAATGAGTGGTCATTTATCAGATGGTCCATCGAACCCAAACCTTTGTGCCAGTGTACCTCCACAAGAACAAAATAATAATAGCTCCTTCCACACTTCAGAAACGAACACACCTAATGTAATTATGTACTGTGATGAGTTTGCAAGTAATATGGGCACATATCTAAGCGATCACTTAACAGGGCTTAGCGCAATAAGCAATTGTCTGCCTTATAGTAGCCTTGATAATATGTCAAATCAAATTATGAGTGATAATAGTATTCATTCTAAAACAACACTGCTTATTCTTATGGGTAACAGAGGAAATGTGAACAAACATAATTTAATTAATTTTTTTGAAAAATTGGACACATTAACTGTAAAAGAAATTATTATGTTCACATTCCCCTATTGTCATCAGATTTCAAAGGCAGAAAATGACACTAGATATAATTTGAATATAGCTCTGCATAATTTCTGTACATATAGTAGTAAGTTTAGCATAATTGACACTAACAAATATGTTGGTAAACATAATTTATTGACTAAAGGTAAGTTTTACCTTTGTAATTATTATAAAAGACAAATAGCTTTGTCACTATCCTATTTATTTGACATTTCTGCCAAGAATTTGGCACTTAACTCTGCTCCTATTGAGCAGTTCAATATACAGTTGGAATTGGTTCCAGTTTTAACCAATCATTTAAATTAGATTTTAAGACAAAGGAGTACTCAAACTCTGGCAATTTAGTTATTAATAAATTTAATGAAAGATACTGCCATCATGGAAAATATATGCACCTGGTTCACCAAAATATTCAGTCTATTAGAGGAAAAGACTTACAGATTGAACTCTTTTTGAATGATTATAATATTGAAATATTGTGTGTAACTGAACATTGGTTAAAAAATAATGAATTAATGCCTCAATTTAATAACCACCAGGTGGGAAGTTCGTTCACCAGACTCAGTTCCATACATGGTGGGTCATTAATAATATTACATAATAAATTAAAATTTAAGGAACGTAAGGACATTGTATCCTTGTCTGTTGAACGGACCATAGAAATAAGTGCAGTAGAATTAGAGCAATTTATTGTTGTCTGTGTGTATAGGCCACCATTAAGTAATTTTGACCTTTTTGAAATCATAATGGAATCCGTGCTACTTAAAATATCACTCTCTAGTAAGAAATTACTTATATGCGGAGACTTCAATGTAAACATTTTAGAAAATTCAACAACAAGTATCAGATTGTTAAATCTTTTCAAATCTTGTAATTTGAGTCATATATTTACGGAGCCTACTAGAGTCACTGCTACAAGCGCCACCTGTATAGATAACATTTTCACTAATATTATTCCAATCACTAAAAGTGTAATCAGTAAATTAGAATCAGATCACTTAGGTCAATTAATGGTATTTGAGACATTAAGAAGAAATACCCTGAGGAAACAAATAACTATTGTACCAGTAACCACGGGCCGTATGGAACGAATGAAGCAAAGTCTAGTCCAGGCACTACCCTTTCTGTCTTCCGATATGAGTCCAAACGAAATGTACAATTCATTTTTTCACACTTTTATGAAACATTATAATGCGATTTTTACATCCAAATCGGTCGTGGTTGGTGGGACATCAGTTTTTAGTGAGTGGGCTACTGAGGACTTACATAAACGTAGACAAGCACTGTATGCTTTATATGAGGAACGCCGGTTTAATATGAGTGATGAATTTAAGGAACATGTCAAACAATATTCTAAGAAATTTAAAATAGATTGTCATATAGCTAAACGTAATTTTATAAGCCAGAAAATTACAAATAGTTCGGACATTATCAAAACAACATGGAAATTAATTAATGTGGAAACTGGTAGATCAAAGCACAAAATGAATGATCTTAAACTAAAAATTGATGGCAAAATTATAGATTCAAGTTTAGAAGTAGCAACAGAATTTGAAAAATTTTTCACTGAGATACCAGTATCCACAACAAAGACATTAAATTCTTCACCTTCGTCTGCCGTTACATTGTTAAAAGATAACGCCTCAGAATGTAGTGGAAATCTTCATTTTGAATATGTTAGTACCCCAGATGTAATAAAGGCGTTTAAATCAATTAATGTCAAAAAAACTGGTGATATCTGGGGAGTCTCTGTCCATGCTGTCAAATCTCTAATAGAAGTCATAGCGCCTGACTTGGTAGTTGTATTTAATAACAGTATTGACTGCGGTGAGTTTCCTGATCTAATGAAACATAGTAAAATAACTCCTTTATTTAAATCAGGTAGCACTTCTGACCCCACTAATTTTAGACCAATATCTGTGCTACCAACATTTAGTAAAATTTTTGAAAAATTAGTTTTGTCCCAATTAATAAGACATTTTAATACAAACAATTTAATGCATAATAAGCAATTTGGTTTTACGCGGGGTCGCTCGACAACCGACGCGGCTGTTGAGCTAACTAAACATATATTCGATGCCTGGGAAGAGTCACAGGATGCCTTAGGTATTTTTTGCGATTTGTCCAAGGCCTTCGACTGCGTATGTCATGAAACATTAATCAGGAAACTGCACTACTATGGAGTTAGAGGATCGGCACTGAATTTGCTAAAATCTTATCTATATGGTAGAATACAAAGGGTCGATGTGAATGGACAGCGATCACCGGGATCAGTGGTCTCGATGGGTGTACCGCAGGGATCAATATTGGGACCTTTCCTATTCCTTATCTACATAAATGACTTGCCATACCTCGTAAAGACCCACCATGATATAGTATTGTTTGCAGACGATACCTCTCTAATATTCAAAGTCAAACGACAGCAACAAGCTAATAATGATATAAACAATGCTATTGCTAAAGTAGTTAATTGGTTCAATGTCAACAATTTATTGTTAAATGAGAAAAAGACCAAATGTATCAAGTTTGTCACGACTAACGTTAAGCACAATCAAACAAGTGTCATTGTGAAAGATGAGGAATTGGAACTAGTGGATAGTACAGTTTTTCTTGGATTAACATTAGATTCCAAACTCCAATGGGGTCCCCATATTGCTAATCTCTCGAATAGACTGAGTTCAGCAGCTTTTGCCGTGAGCAAGATCCGCCAACTGACAGACGTGAAGACAGCTCGATTAGTATATTTTAGTTACTTCCACAGTATTATGTCGTATGGTATTTTACTATGGGGCAGTGCTTCAGATATTAATACCATTTTTGTTCTGCAGAAGAGGGCTATTCGAGCAATATATAAAATGAACCATAGAGACTCACTTAGAGATAAGTTCAAGAACATTAATGTAATGACATTGCATTGTCAATACATCTATGATAATATTGTGTATGTACATAAAAACATTGTAAATTTCAGGAAGAACTGTGACATACATAATATTAATACTCGAAATAAACACAAACTCGCGGTGCCCACCACTCGCCTCCAGAAAATTAGAAAATCATTCATGGGTAATGGTGTGAAGTTTTATAATAAGCTTCCAAGAAACGTAACTGAATTATCTATTAATAAATTTAAAAATTATGTAAAGCGTCAACTCATATCGAAAGCATATTATAGCACACATGACTACATGAATGATAAAACACCGTGGGATTAATTGTGACTGAAATATTAATGAATTAATCATTATGGCATTAAATATTAATATGATCTTTTTTTTTTTTTTTTATTTTATTCTAGAAACTGTCTAGATTTCTATTTTTTATATATTTTTTTATTATTATTATTATTTATGTTTTGACGATCCTATTGTGAATTTTACTACAAAATAATTTTAAAGAATAATAATAGCATCAATAAATTGCTCTAAATAATTAATTAATATATATGTTAATACATGTTATAACTGACGATTCGAAAGTGCTTGTTGCTAGGCCTATTTGAATAAAGAATATTTTGACTTTGACTTTGACTTTGGAACCCTAAAAAATACAATTATTTAAATTAAATTAAAAAAAGGTTATAATAAAGTGGCTAATGTAATGTTGTACGGAGCCCTGCAGGCCCGAGTCTGACTCGCACTTAACCGGTTTTTTAATATATTTTTTGTTTACTATCTGCAAGGTGGTCATGTTATAGTTCGAACTTAATACAATAGGTAAATCTAACTGTCATTATAATTATGGAGAATGACATTTAGATCTGCTTTACGCACGCTTGATAACGTTGCGTTTTTTATAATCTCTCATTACATAATAATTTATACCGAAAAAAAAACCGACTCCAATTTTGTACTTGCTGTGCCACAATTTGTGGTTTCCGTGAGCCAATGCTCGGTTACCTACAGAAAATACCAAAATCGGCATATGCGTGCTATAGGAACAGTATATGCGTTGTCAGCTTTCCGCGCGCCTCAGGAAGGTCCGACGCGTGGCCCGCTCCTTTAGTTGTCTCCCGGTCGTGGGCATAGTAATACACGTCTTAATTAAGCTACTCCGCCTTCTCATTGATACTCCCAGATAGCAATACCCTATAGTGGTGACCCGACTTTGAACATTTAGTGAATTATTTTGAATATTTTAAACGCAAGTGTACATTATATAGTTACATTTTAAAGGGTATCTGGAGTATTTAGTTCGCGTACTTGAGTATTCGTGTCCGCGTGTGTTGCAAGTAGCAAGCAGTATCGGGTAGACAATTCCCCGCGCTCCAGGGTCAACGGAAGCAAATTTAATCGGTGTTGCAGTGCAGAATGACTCCGACACCACCACCCATGCCAGGAACCTCGACAACCATTGAGTTGTCGGCAATATCACTCGCAGCAAAAATACCTGAGTTTTGGCAGGACCAGCCGCGGCTATGGTTTCTTCAAGTGGAGGCTATATTGGCTCAACAAAAAGCAGGTGATCAATTGGTGGTTAATTTGAGACCTTGAAAACGAGATTGCTTAGTGTATATGAAGAGACAGAGGCCAAGAGATTACAACAATTAATGTCAGATATGGAGCTAGGTGATCAACGTCCATCTCAGCTTATGCGAAGAATGCGCGACCTTGCGCGCGATAAAATTCCCGACGATACCTTAATTTATTTTTGGCAAGGACCTCTTCCACCATCGGTGAGGGCAGTAGTAGCGTCAGCGGATTCGAATAATTTAGAAAGCCTGTCTAGCATAGCCGTCAGGGTAATGGAGACATTTAGACCTAACTTGCTGCCATTCAGAGTACCTCGCGTCAGAGTCCGTCGAGAGATTTTATAGAGGCGGAATTAGCGAAGATCAACAACCGTATCAGTGAATTAGTCAGCTCGCGTGGACGACCCAGGAGCCGAGGCAGGAGTCGCAGCCAGGGGCGTGCACGTAGTCGCTCACCCAACGACAGCCGCACGGGAAGGACTCCTAACAGCCCTGATTGGTTATGTTTCTACCACTTCCGCTACAAGGCCAAGGCCAACAAGTGTGTGCAGCCGTGCAATTGGAAAGGACAACAGCCGGCGGGAAACTAGGCGCTGTGCAGGCGTTTTCGGTGGAACCCTGCACCACGGTAACAAATTATCGCCTTAGTGTAATAGACAAAAATTCGGGTTTTAAATTTTTGGTCGATTCTGGTGCTAACGTCAGTGTAATTCCGAAAAACTTTAAATATTCAAAAGATCAGTTACATCCAGTGAAAAATTGCAAGTTATATGCCGCGAATAATACCGAAATTAAGACATATGGGTATGTTAACTTGAAGTTAGATTTAAATTTAAGACGAACTTTTAAATGGACTTTTATTGTATGTGATGTTAAACAACCTATTATAGGCGCAGATTTTTTACGCAATTTTAGATTACTTGTAGATTTGCATGGTAAAAAATTAATTGACGAAATGACATGTGTAAATGTAATTGGTACGATCATAAACCAAACTGACTCATCAATTACTTCACTCATTACGGATTGTAGAGCCTATAATCTATTGAACAAGTACCCAGACCTATTAAAGCCATTGTTATTTATTGAGGAACCTAAACACTCTACGTATCATTACATAGAGACGACAGGACCTCCGATACATCAAAGAACTAGACCACTGCCTCCCGATAGGTATGAGAAAGCGAAAAAGGAATTTCAAACTATGCTCGAGATGGGTATTTGCAGACCATCCAAGAGTCCGTGGTCTAGTCCCTTGCATGTAGTTCCTAAGAAAGATGGAGAGATACGACCATGCGGTGATTACAGAGCTCTAAACGCTGTTACGAAGCCGGATCGCTACCCTATTGCGAGGGTACATGACTTCACCTACCTACTTGCAGGTAAGTCCATATTTTCTTGTGTGGATATTCGTAGAGCTTATCACAACATAATGGTACATCCGGACGATAGAAAACTGCGATTACGACACCTTTTGGTTTGTACGAATTTCCTAGGATGAGTTTTGGACTGAGAAACGCTTGCCAGACCTTTCAGCGGTTTATGAACAATACCGTTTTACGAGATTTTGATTTTGTGTATTGTTACTTAAATGACATACTTGTTGCTTGTCTCTCAGAGAAAGAACACGACGGTCATCTCGATCAATTGTTTAAACGACTTAGTGAATTCGGCATTACCATCAACCTAGAGAAATGTCCTTTTAAACAAAGGAAATTAGAATTCCTAGGTTATGAGGTATCAACCGAAGGTTTCAAACCCTTGGAAAATAAGGTCCAAGCAATCAAAGATTATCCAAAACCACAAACTGTCAGCCAGTTACGAACATTTTTAGGCATGATTAACTTTTACAGACCGCATATGCCACACGCAGTACAGTTTCAGGAAATATTACAAAGGTATATTCATAAAGCTAAGCGTAATGATAAAACACCTATAGAGTGGACACAAGAAGCTGACAAAGCGTTCCAACAATGTAAGCTTAGCTTACAGAACGCAGTCACGTTAGCATATCCACTTCCTACAGTACCTATTTCACTATATGCCGACGCCAGCAACACGTGTGTTGGTAGTGTGTTACAACAGTATGTAGAAGGTAATTGGAAACCATTAGCTTATTTTTCTAAGAAGCTAACTGCTGCACAAATGAAATACAGCACATATGATAAGGAACTTCTAGCTGTGTATTTATCTGTACAACATTTTAGGTATCTGCATGAAGGCAGAGAACTAATCATTTTTACAGATCATAAACCTTTGACATATGCTTTTAGAAAATTAAATAGCGATAATAGCAAAGAGATTCCGAGACGAACAAGACAATTACTTTTTATAAGTGAATTTAGTACTGATATTAGACACGTACAGGGTAAGGACAACGTAGTGGCGGACGCTTTATCGAGAATAGAGACTGTAGATTTTCAGAATATTGCAATTGATTATTTCATGTTATCGAAAGCACAGGAAACCGATCACGAGTTAAAAACTTTATTACAGAACTCTCACGATAAATTGCAATTAAAAAAACTAATGTTGCCAAACTGTACATATGATGTTTACTGTGAAATTTCAACGGGTAAGGCGAGACCTTACATTTCTGAGTTATTTCGTCGCGATGTTTTTAGACATGTTCATAGTTTAAGCCATCCAGGTGTACGAACGTCTCGTAAGATGATTGCGGATAGGTTTTTCTGGACGGATATGAACAAGGATGTAGGTCTTTGGGCCAAAACCTGCGTTCAATGCCAGAAAGCTAAAGTCTCACGACATACCAAGTCAATTCCAGGTAAGTTTCCAGAAGTAGACAGGTTTGAGCATATACATACGGATCTAGTAGGAGCTCTTCCAACTTCACCTGAGGGTTATAGGTATTGTCTTACCATCATAGACCGGGCTACCGGATGGCCGGAAGCATTTCCATTGCAGGACATATCGGCAGAGACCGTAGCACAAACTATTTATGATGGCTGGATAGTGCGATTTGGATGTCCAGTTACTTTAACTAGCGATCAGGGTAGACAATTCGAGAGTAATCTTTTCCAACAATTAAAGAGATATACAGGAACGGAAAAGCTCAGAACTACACCTTATCATCCAGAGGCTAACTCAGTTCTGGAACGTTGGCATAAGTCATTAAAATCAGCATTAAAGGCGCGTATTAACAGTACTTCTTGGGTTACAGAGTTAAGTACAGTTTTATTAGGTCTCCGTACGGTACCTAGAACAGACACCGGCGTGAGTGCCGCACAATTAGTTTATGGTTGTTCCATACGTTTACCTGCAGAATTTTATTGTAAGGTTGAAAAAAAAGTAACAGAGCAACATACTATGTTAGATAAAATTAAAGAGACAATACGGAATTTGAAACCAAGACCGTATCATCATCATAGTAAGGATGACAGATTCTTTGTTAGTCCTGATCTTAGAACATGTGATAATGTATTTGTTCGTAGAATTGTAAAATCATCCTTACAAACGCCTTATGAAGAGCCATACAAAGTTATAAACCGAAATGATAAAGTGTTCAAAATTCAATTAGATGACCGTGAGGTCAACATGTCAATTGACAGGTTAAAACCTGCGTATTTACTTAACGAAGAAGTGAGCTCACCACAAAGCACAACTTTAACAAGTATACCACAAGCGGATAGCGGAATCGCTCCGCCTGTGCCTAGAGCCGCACCCTATGTTACACGCAGCGGTCGGACAGTTAAGAAATCGGTTAGGTTTTGTGATGAGTAAACTTAAACATAGTTTAGTAGGTTACATTTTTGCAAGTATGTAATAACTGTAACAACATTTTATTTAGGTTTAGTAAATGTATTTTTATTTTAAATTGTTTTTGTTTTGGGTAGCAAGAAAGATTCAGATAACACAGATAAATACCCTGACGGCGGAAGCCTCAGTTAACGTTTCCGGAATGGCTACCCAATTGAACACATTCAGCATCGTGTTATTGGTGATTGTTATAATTTTAATACTATTTATACTGTACTACTTCTACAGTACTTGCAAAAAGAAGATGAACAAATGGTTCACCAGACGAGTCCGAGTCCTGACACAGGATCAGCAACTGGTTTCGGGAGTCCAGGGTACTCCAAGCCAGCCGCAACAGATATTTTTAAACGTGTAAAAAATAGTGCAGTGCGAATCGTTTAATTTTTTTTTTAACTTAAGTGAATGTAAACAAAGTTAATTCTATTTTTAGACAACTTACACTGTTGATTGAACAGCTAAGTACCTATGCAATTTAAATTGAACCTTATGTTTGTGAATATTGAATTGTAACTTTTTTTTTTACTCGCGTATATGTACCGATTTATCGTAGTATATCGTAGTTATCGTAGTATATAAACATTATTTATTTTCTCTCACACACACATTTTTATCTTGAGTGTAAGTAATAATAGGATATTTAATCGTATTTTCTGTATTCAATTATAAATTATGTGTATTCAAAATTAATTTGTTTTGTTTTAACTTTGGTTCGGTGCATAATTCACAGGTTGTTTATCGTCATCCTCCATTTGTTTTTAATAAGCTCATTTGCTCAAAGGTTAGCTGGAAGAGATCCCTTGAAGGGATAAGCTCGCCTTTGTACGTCTACTTTTTGTTTGTTTATCGTTTTGTCGTGTTTTATGTACAATAAAGTAATAAAATATATATATATATTGTGACCAAATTACATTGTGTTTGTCATCGCTATTGAATTCCAAGTAGTGATACCGCGTTATTGAATCAGAGGCACAATTTATTAGTACAGTCAGTCAGAATATTAAGTATAGTTATGAGTGGTAACAGGCACAATGGAATAAAATACATTTTGTTTTCCCAGATTTTATAATTCAGCATATCTACGTACATGTAAAAATTCTTTTAGCATTACGTATTCATAAGTTTTATTTTGTTTTTTTTTTTTAATTTTTTTTTGGGATGTACGACTATAGGAACAGTATATGCGTTGTCAGCTTTCCGCGCGCCTCAGGAAGGTCCGACGCGTGGCCCGCTCCTTTAGTTGTCTCCCGGTCGTGGGCATAGTAATACACGTCTTAATGAAGCTACTCCGCCTTCTCATTGATACTCCCAGATAGCAATACCCTATACGTGCCTATCAAATTCGAGGAGTTCCCTCGACTCCTCCTAGATCCCATCATCAGACCTTCACCTAATTTATATGGGACCAATATCGAGGTACCTGCTTTGAAACAAAAAAGAATTACCAAAATCGGCCAACGTGGTCAAGAGTAATCGGGGACATAAAAAAAAACAAGCAAATGCGGACGAACTGAGTACCTCCTTCCTTCTATTGAATTCGGTAAATAATAACAATCACCACCACCACCATATCAGCCGATGGACGTCCACTGTTGGACATAGGCCTCCCCCAATTTTATGGGGGGTAAATGCCATAATCGCCACGCTTGGCATGCGGGTTGGCGATCGCAGTATCTCCACCGCACTCCAGGAATGCTGCTGCCCATCCCCCGGTGGTCTTGGTCGTAGTTTTAGGATATACCCGGGTCCACAACAACATAAAGTTCACAACATACCGGTTGACCGGGTTAAAGTAAAAGTAAAAGTAGTTTATTCTTCAAATTAGGGATATTACATGCACCTATGAACGTTAATAAACTACCACCGGTTCGGAAAAATATACCTCTGCCACGAGAAGAACCGGCGTAAGAAACTCGGCGAGGTGTCATTTTTTCAAAACAATATACATTGTATAGTTAAATATAAAATTACCGTGTCAGCTACTACAAAATAACTTAAATAACAATGCTACAGTAGAAAACATATTTTCGCGGTAGATTACCCGTGCAGGACGCTATCGCTGCCAAACATCCCTATCCATGATGTAATCGTTTATCTTATAATATGCTCTTGATTTACAACATAAAGTTTTATTCGTTGTCTTAAATAATATTGCCTTCGCATTTTTGTATAATTTTATTACACGAAAATTAAGTCAATGACATGATAATACATAGAATCGTAACATTGAACGCCACATAACGGCTGATTGTGAACAGCTCTTGAACGATTGTAACTTTAATGGAGCTACCACACTGCAGTCATAAAGTGTTGTTAAAATACGACCTGCAGAGGAAAATAGTGGAAAACCCGGAAATCTGTCGGCCGGACAGATTTGCCGAAACTGAAAAGAAGACTATAACAAATCTCTTCGCTCGGTCAATTATATAACAAAATCTGAAAAGGAGACCAAAACTAATCGCTTCTTTCGGTCAATTATATAACAAAATCTGAAAAGGAGACTAAAACCAATCGCTTCGCTCGGTCAATTAAATAACAAAATCTAATAAGGAGACCAAAACCAATCGCTTCGCTCGGTCAATTAAATAACAAAATCTGAAAAGGAGACCAAAACTAATCGCTTCGCTCGTTCAATTATGTAACAAAATCTTAAAAGGAGACCAAAACTAATCGCTTCGCTCGTTCAATTATATAACAAAATCTGAAAAGGAGACCAAAACTAATCGCTTCGCTCGTTCAATTATATAACAAAATCTGAAAAGAGGACTAAACCAATCACTTCGCTCGGTCAATTATATAACAAAATCTGAATAGGAGACCAAAACTAATCGCTTCGCTCGGTCAATCATATAACAAAATCTGAAAAAGAGACCAAAACTAATCGCTTCGCTCGGCCAATCATATAACAATATCTGAAAAGGAGACCAAAACTAATCGCTTCGCTCGGTCAATTATATAACAAAATGTTATAAGCTTTGTGTGGGAGGGGATCACCGTTATAATTAGTCACTTCTACACAATAAATGATTTGTGTCTAGAACCGTCAGCTTCGTACGCACCCGAGCGTACTTAGCTAAATCGGTCGAAAAATTCAAAATTTATGCCAACTAGGATGTGCCAGAGTGGGAGTGCAGAGTGGAGGTGCAGTATGGAATTCTTCAAGAAAAAAGTGTATAATTTTTTAAAGTGTCGGCAACGCGCATGTGACACCCCTGGAGTTGCAGGCGTCCATAGGCTGCGGTGACCGCTTACCATCAGGCGGGCCGTACGCTTGTTTGCCACCGACGTGGTATTAAAAAAAAAGTGCCAGTTTGTCGCATATGCGACGTTAAGGTACTTTCTGACTCGATGGGGCGGAATCGGTAGGTATGCAGTATTTTCAATTCTGAGTGCATACTGATGCCAAGAATTCCTCACTTGCCAGTCAGTGAGTTTACGCAGCAGTAACATATAAAAAATGCGCGATAAAACGCAGTAACGCAGTACTGTGTTCGTACCGCCCCGCTTCTGCGCATCCCGCATCAATTAAGAAGCACTTGTTTATGAGGGGGCGCACTAAAAGAATTCTTACTGACTCAACTGACAGCTGACAGTACAGTTAGCATAAAAAGTAGCTATGTATCCATTTGAAAAGTTCAAAAGTGTTCATTGTATAAGGAAATAAGAACTGTTGGCAACTTTATACGAGTGACAACTTTATGCGTCAGTAATATTTATTACCGACGTCGGCCGACGTGGTCAAGAGTTATCGGTGAACATACATACATAAAACAAGCAAATATGCAGACGAACTGAGAACCTCCTGCCGAATATAAAAAATACAATATAAATTAACTAACTTAAACTAAAAATAACCAAAATAAATAAAATTAAATACAAAAAATAAATACCTAAAATAACCTAATTGCGCCAAACAAAGAGTTTTCATAACACCGCGGCAGTAAGGGCTTTGTATAATGTGCTAGTTAGGAGTAGGATGGAAAGCGGCGGAATTATATGGAACTCGCACGAGAAAAAATATACCGATATGGTGGAGAAATACAAAACAAATTTATCAGATATTTGTATTTCAAAGAATATGGCATATATCCTTTTTACCCCCTGATGTATCCTATACTTTTTGTACTCGGTATGGTGGGGTACACAAAATTAGAGGTAAGAAGGAACGTAGCGTTGGCCTCTTATGTATTTAAAGTGTTACGGGGTAAATTACATAACCCTACCGTGCTAGAGTCGCTGGGGCTGGCGGTGCCGCGCGGGCCGCGGCGGCGCGCGCCGCGCCTGCTCGCGCGCCCGACCGCACGTACCAACTTGCTCGCTAACGCGCCACTTGTCAGAGCCATAAAAATGCTGAACGCGACTTCAACTAAAATTGATTTATTCAATTGTTCGCTGGCTGAATTCACAGAGGTCATATATAGAATACTATGCTTTTGTAGTTAAGATAAATAGAAAAAAAAAAATTAAAAAATTTTTACTAGGTATATGTGTAATTGAGTGGTTTATGTAATTATTTCCTATTGATTTTTATATTTGTTTCTTAGAGTTGTAATATGTATCACGTGTTGGATTAGTCTGTAAGTGATATGTATATTAATAAAATAAATAAAATAAATAATAAATAAAAATAAAAAACCTTATAACAGAACACCCCGTCGAGGAGGTCTCCTTGCGGCAAGGTCTCCATTACGCTGGCAGCATTACTTCTCTGTACATATCGCTAGAGCGATTCGTTGAGAGAGGTAAGCGCCAGCCCTGAGATCGCCTGAGGTGTGGATCAGCCGATTGAAATCGGTTAAAAATGAATCTGAATCTAAATGTGAATCTTTTGTGCTGCCGTGACTATTCATTTAAGGTATTTACCTTTAAAGGTAAATACGAGTAAATATTGTAAATTTCACGTTAGACCCGTGTAAGAATATTTTTTAACTGTGTATTAATCGCTCGTAGTGACATTATACCTTACCTTATTATAAATAAAATAAAATAAATATTGGGGGACAATATTACACAAATCGACCTAGTCCCAAACTAAGCAAAGCTTGTACTATTGGTACTAGACGACGATATACATACTTATATAGATAAATACATACTTAAATAAATAGAAAACATCCAAGTCCCAAGAACAAATATCCGTATTTAATGCACAAATAAATGCCCTGGCCTGGATTCGAACCTCTAGATTCGGAGGCAGAGTCACTAGGCTAAACTACCAACTAGGCTAAACAGGCCGTCGTATTATAAACTAATATTATAATAATAATAATAATATTGGGGATCACTTCTCCCTTCGGTCGTGTTTCAATTTATCACCACTCGTTTCGAATTTCCTGTTCTCTGCACTTTTATCGTAATGTACTATATTATTCTTGCTTTTATTTTTATGGCCCTATTCTTATTTTATTGTTGCAGCACTCTGTATTGACTTTTCCATGCCAGTATTTGGTGAAATGTTTGCATCATGAATATACAACAGTTTTTGTACCAATTTTTTTAACTTAATTATGATTTATCATCATCATCATCATCCTACTAGCGTTATTCCCAGTACAGTTGCATCCTGAAGAATGCCTGGGGTCCGCTACCTAATCCCAAGAATTGGCGTAGGAACTAGTTTTTACGGAAGCGACTGCCATCTGACCTTCCAACCCTAGGGGGAAATCAACCTTATTGGGAATAGGCTTGTCAAGTGAGTGGGCAACTTGACTGTTAGAAGTTCTCAAGCCGCCCGGAGGCCTCTAACTTGGCTTAACGACTGCTATCAAAGACAGCAACCGGGATCAACGGCTTAACGTGCCTTCCAAAGCACTTAATGATGCTGACTGTACTGCACCATCAAAATAGCCTTTGGTGCTTTAGTAAATAGGTAGGTAGGTGGATGATGTAGTATCGATTTGACCTCGGCGTATAGCTTGTATCTCTCCAATGTTATTGAAGTGTAGTGAACCATTCAACTCGCGGAATGTATAATGTAATCGTTTAACATAAACAGCAATTAACTGATGTCTAGACACGTGGCAGCGTGTCCAGCCAAGTTCACCGCAGGAGCTGGTGTACAGCAGCCGTGTGTCAAAATCAAAATCAAAATCAAATATTTATTCTGCAAATAGGCCACAAGGGCACTTTTACAAGTCAAAGCGTGAATTTATACAATTAAAAAAAAACACGTGTTATTTTACACGAACCGTTTGGAGCTACTTTTGACCCACCAATAACTCAAAATCTATCTTTTATAAAATAAAAAAATTGGCAAATGTATTAAAGTATTTTAGAACAACTAGAACCCTAAATTTCATATTTATAAGTTTTATAGTTATTGAGATATAAAATTCCAAAAAACGGCATTTTTACCACTGACTGACTAGTAATCAAAAACCTAACCCACTTCCAGGTAACCTAGAAAGATGAAATTTGGAATGTAGCTTGGTAATTGTATGTGTACACAAGAAAAAATTAAAAAAACTGTTTTTTCATTACTTTTATTATTATTATTTATGCTTAGTTACCTCAGAACTCCGTCATTTATTAACCGATTTGGAAGATTCTTTTTTTGTTTGAAACTGTATACTTCAGGGATGGTCACATAGTTATCAAGTAAGAATCTGATCATAGAGGCCTGGAGAAATCGAGGGACCTCTTCAAATATTTGAGGTGCACCCATTCCGATTTGAGTATTTTGTATAGTAACTCGTGCATTTGCTCTTAAAAAGCACCATTTGGTGAAGATTGACAAAAAGTAATGATATCCCATCAAAAACATAAATGTGAAAATGGGAGCCAAGTTCAATATTAAGAATATGCCATGCTTAGTTGTCGTCTTCACCGACAAAAGAATTGAGATCTAAATGAGTGCCAAGTTCCGTAGATTCTCTGAAATGGTGCCAAGTCCGGCAATACATTGTTTACAGTAAAACTAATTTACTGCGGCTTAATGCATTTTGAGCCTTAACTTGGCTGGTTTCTGTGCAGTATGTTATAATACTATAAAAGCTGTTGGATATTTTAGAAAACTGCCAAGTTAAAGCTCAAAATGCATTTAGCCGCAGTAAATTAGTTTTACTGTAATTTAAACAATGTAGTGCCGGACTTGGCACCATTTCAGAGAATCTACAGAACTTGGCACCCACTTAGATCTCAATTCTTTTGTCGGTGAAGACGACAACTAAACATGGCATATTCTTATAATATTGAACTTGGCTCCCATTTTCACATTTATGTTTTTGATGGGATAGCTTTAACAAGATACTACCAACACAATACAGCGAACTTCATTATAAACTAGAATAATGTCTGAACACTGAACAGCTGTATTCAGATTTGCAAAGAGCAATATGCGGTATAATCACTGGGACAGAATAATTTCGACTTGTTTATACATGATAGTCTTGAGAATGAGGGAGCTGATGATGAGTGCGAACATAACAAATCCTCAAGTCAATGGTGTGTTGGTAACGGGCTAGTGATTCTTTTGGAGTCCCAAGCTTTCACAAGTCAACTGAATCATACGAAACGCATTGAATGCAAGTAAATTTTTAACAAAAAAACACCGACTCCAAACTTCGCAAGATCCCATCCTCCTGCTATATCATTTGAGGAGTTCCCTCGATTTTTCCAAGATCCCGTCATCAGATCTAGACTTGGTGACAATGGGACTAACCAGAAAATATACCCTTTCAAACAAAAAATTTTTTTTTTAAATCGGTCTACTAGTATCCGAGTAATCGGTTAACATACATAAAAAAATCCGACGAATTGAGAAACTCCTCCTTTTTTTGAAGTCGGTTAAAAATGGTGCAAATGTACGCAAATCTCTATATTGTAATTTATAACAATCTAATATAATTTAAACCTAAAAAAACGACTCCAACTTTGTAATTGCTATGCCATAATTTGTGGTTTCCGTAAGCCAATGCTTGGTTACCTACAGAAAATACCGAAATCGGCATAATGCGTGCTGATAAAATTTGAGGAGTTCCCTCAATTCCTCCTAGATTTCAGGGATGGTCCCATAGTTATCAAGTAAGAATCTGATCATAGAGGCCTGGAGAAATCGAGGGAACTCTCACCATCACACATCAGAAATTTATATGGGACAAACTTGAGGGTAACTTGCTTTCAAACAAAAAAAGGATTATCAAAATCGGCCGACGTGGTCAAGAGTTATCGGGGAACGCACATACATAAAACAAGCAAATATGCAGACGAACTGAGAACCTCCTGGCGAATATAAAAAATACAATATAAATTAACTAACTTAAACTAAAAATAACCAAAATAAATAGAATTAAATACAAAAAAATACCTAAAATAACCTAACCTTATAAAAGAATACCCCGTCGAGGAGGTCTCCTTGCGGCATGGTCCCCATTACGCTGGCAGCATTACCTCTCTGTATCGCTAGAGCGATTCGTTGAGAGAGGTAAGCGCCAGCCCTGAGATCGCCTGAGGTGTGGATCAGCCGATTGAAATCGGTTAAAAATGAATCTGAATCTAAATGTGAATCTTTTGTTCTGCCGTAACTATTCATTTAAGGTAGGTAATTTTAGTTTAAAACGTCACAAAGTGAAATAAAACAGAGGACACTTTTTCCTTGATCAGAATCGAGATGATGATGAGTGAAGGTAAAAGGTATACCTACTCCTGAGTGATAATACCCGTTATACCTATACACTTACTATCATTTTTTTTCTACCTACATTTTGTTGCGAACGTAATTTACATCCGCTGCCGTACTGCGTGGGCAGTTTTAACTGATGTAGGTAAAATTTGGGACCGCGTGATTGTGACATGAATGTATTTTACACACGGTTTTATCTTTAATATACATTATACATATGTTTCCAAACTATGAAGTTTAAAATTCTGAATAAAATGAGATGGTGTAGGTACGTTAATAAATAATTAAATAATAAAGACTAGTAAAGGCGAAAAAGTCGTTCTTGGGAAATTGTATCAAATTCTACAATAAAATTCCTAAACACATTACTGAACTTAGCAATTCTAAATTCAAATCTGTAGTAAAACAAACACTTATTTCAAGAGCATATTATAAGATAAACGATTACATCATGGATAGGATGTTTGGCAGTGATAGCGTCCTGCACGGGTAATCTATCGCGAAAATATATAAGTATTTTCTACTGTAGCATTGTTATTTAAGTAATTTTGTAGTAGCTGACACTGTAATTTTATATTTAACTATACAATGTGAAGGTCGCGGGTGTCCGCTGGATGCGGGTGGCGCAGGACCGGTCATTGTGGAAGTCTTTGGGGAGGCCTATGTCCAGCAGTGGACGTCTTTCGGCTGACATGATGATGATGATGATGATGATGATACAATGTATATTGTTTTGAAAAAATGACACCTCGCCGAGTTTCTTACGCCGGTTCTTCTCGTGGCAGAGGTATATTTTTCCGAACCGGTGGTAGTTTATTGACGTTCATAGGTGCATGTAATATGCCTAATTTGAAGAATAAACTACTTTTACTTTTACTTTAATTTCAAACGATTTATGGCTTAAACAAGATAAGTCTCACGGGTTTTGAACTATAGCTGGAAAGCTGTCTTGCCCAAACAAAGTGCCGGGTGCCGGGAGCTATCTATGAAGATATGAACTTTTTTAGGTGTCAGTACGGAATCTTTCTTTGTGCGTGATCCGACACGTAACTGGCCGGTTTTTTTATTCTACCAAATATTGGGTTTTGGGCAGTGTTTTTAGAAAATCGTTATAAATTTTAAGTGTTATTCCGCAAAAAAATACACTGCAAATTGTGTGCACTGTTTTGTTAGAATTTTTCTAAACACTATAATACATCCTGGGCCTTAATAACCCGAAAGATTTAAACCAAAGATTCTAGACCCTAATTAGAGTATATAATGTGGTATTAATGTCCGTCTAGTCCAAAACCCCATAATTTAAAAGGTACTTATTATTTAAAACAAATCAAAACTTGAAAAATCAGAAGTCAAATCAATCAATCTTTGTGTTTTATGGCCCCATCGATATTGTCGATGATTCCGCCAACGTCAAGGTTTAAAAAGGCACGTGTTTATTAAGAATTTGACCGGTGACTTCAAATTAACACACCCTCAAGGCGTGACGTACTCGTAGCCAACTACTAATAAAAGTAAAAAGTAGAAGTAAAAGTAGTTTATTCTTCAAATTAGGCATATTACATGCACCTATGAACGTCAATAAACTACCACCTAAATCAATAATTTTTCGACATGACACATGACACTTCTTGTCTTGAAAATATTTGCAAGTCACGTAATGATTTGTTCACAAAGAAGCGGTCACTTTATTTGGGCTTATTAACCGGCTTATTAGAGCGCTCGTGGCCCAGCGGCACCCGCCTACCACGTGCGGTATGCGAGGTTAAGCAATGTGGGCGCAGGTCAGTCCTTGGATGGGTGACCGCTTTGAGTGGTTACTAACTGAGCGCTCTCGTGCTTTGGAAGGCACGTTAAGCCGTTGATCCCGGCTGCTGTCTACGACAGCAGTCGTTAAGCCAAGTTAGAGGCCTTCGGGCGGCTTGAGAACTTCTAACAGTCAAGTTGCCCACTCACTTGACAAAGGGGGGTCGAAGTTGCACCACGTCCGCAGGGAGTACCCACCGTTACCCTAAACGTGACCCCCGGGTGGTGCTAAAAGTGCAACAAAAACTAGCAACCGTACTTGTCTTCTCGAAGATCTCACGTCACGGTTCGTAAGTAAATGCCATACGATAAAATAAAAAAAAACCTTTATGGGTCCAATTATTTGTTTTAATTAAATTACTATTACAGTACAAAATAAATCAAATTAATTGACCGCTTCTTTGTGAACAAATCTTTACGTGACTTGCAAATGTCTTCAAGACCAGAAGTGTCAAGTTAAAAAACCGGCCAAGTGCGAGTCGGACTCGCGCACGAAGAGTTCCGTACCAGAAAAAAAGGCTAAAAGCTGGTGCCAATAAACACTTGTTTTATTGAGTTTTTTTGTATTTGTTGTTTTAGCGGCAACTACTCTGTTGTATGGGAGCCCCCCTCAATTATTATTTTTATTTTAGTATTTGTTGTTGTAGCCACAATAAAAATACATAATCTGTGCAAATTTCAACTGTCTAGCTATTACGGTTCTTGAGATCTAGCTCGGCGAGTGGTAGCCATGAAAAAGGGCTAAAATATCACGTTTTTTGTATGGGAGCCCCCCTTAATAATTATTATTATTTTGTTTTTAGTATTTGTTGTTATAGCGGCAACAGAAATACACAATCTGTGAATGTTTCAACTGTCTAGCTGTTACGGTTCTTCAGATCCAGCCTGGTGACAAACGGACGGACGGACAGACAGGGAAGTCTTAGTAATAGGGTCCCGTTTTACCCTTTGGGTACGGCACCCTAAAAAGTAGTAGGTGGCTTGTGGATGATGTGGCGGTGGATTTGATTTAAATAATTAATATATTTAAAACAAATCCACGTGTTTTATTGCCAATGGAACTTCTTGGTGATTTTAATCGCTTCAGCAACTAAGTAATCGTGGTTCTTGATACACTAAACTGCTGCGAAAGCTGTTTGTGGGTACGCCTTTGCTTGTAGCCGGCAAAGATAGCTTGTTGTTGGCAGGGATTCAAATTTTTCGCCCCACAAGTCTTCGTCATCTTCACCTCGTTAACCACATATCGTTTTTAAGCTATTTTAGGTAATAATTTCACATTTACATACAACTGTAGGAAAACTGTCTTGTAGTGTTTTTGCGGAAAAGAAACAAAAAACTAATTAAAAACCTTTATATGTGGCCAGGTTTTCTTATCGCTCGTCCAAAGAGTTTAAATACTACCTATTGCATGATGAGGTAAGGTAAAAACATTTAGGAATATATATATAAAAGTTTCGCCCTAAATACCTAAAGGTCATATATTATTGGCCGGTACCTGTACATATGATACATATGCCCTTTCTGATACATATGGTCTTTGAGCATTTTTTGTTTCGGGATTAGTATCATTATAATTTCTGTCATTAACAGATAAAAATGCAAAAAAGGCACACACTTTTTTGTAATTACAATAAAATATATGTCGGTAAATATCATGCCGATATCATGAATTTATGATTCAAAAAATACAAAGTTATGTTTGGTTTGTTTCGGTATTTATCTTCAGCATCTATCCATATTAATATCAACACATGCCATTAATGACATAACAATACCACGACTTTCCGGGGTTCCGCTCATGATGTATATTCATATAAATGTTAAAACTAATTAGTGAGATAATCGTGAAATAATTATGAATCCGAATTAGAGTACCACCAGACTATAGGTAAAAAACTTAAGAAGATGACCTATTGTATGTAGTTGTGGATCGTTCGAATAGACATTACATATTTAAAATGTGTAACACAAACAAAACAAACGCCTATTCGTACACGTCACAACTACATTCAACAGGTCATCTTCTTAAGTATTCTACCTATATAGTTTGGTTTTTCACCTATACCAAAATGTTTGTAACGTTTGTGTCGAGTATGTTGTTTAAGATTTTGTGAAAATTATGACAAGCTTCTTTGAGTCAGCTTCTGGCGCCATTTTTAAAGTTGATTGGTATACAAATTTACAATTGTAAGTTGGAGCAACTCACCCGCCAGACACTATCAATAATAATGTCAGTATAATGACTGTATTTAGCGAAATAACCCGCTCTGTTGGGATGTTCGACCTTTGGCCTTGCGTGCCTTACTACTCAGTGTCGGGCCTTCGGGCCTCAGAGTTCGTAAGGAACCCGCTCTGTTGGTACGTTCAGCCTTCGGCCTCGCGTGCCTTGCCGCACTCCTTGGGGCCTTCGGCCCTCATGGTCGCTTATAAGACACTCGGGGATAGACAGTCTCCACGTTAGCTCGCCCATTGGGCCTTCGGCACTCAGCCATACATAAATAGTGCCCTATAATGTGACTCTGAGCCATCAGCCTCGCTTGCCTTGCTGCTCTCCTTCCAGCCTTTGGCCCTCAGGTTAGCTTATAATATACTCGGGGACAGAAAGTGTCACGTTGGCACGCCCTTTGGGCCTTCAACCTTAGCCTTCCAAAAAGAGCCAAGCTCTGTTGGGAAGCTCGGCATTCGGCCACGCGTGCCTTGCCGCTATGCTTTGGGCCTTTGGCCCTCAGCCACTAATAAGGAGGTCGCTGTGCGTGAATGCTTGGCTTTCAGCCTCGCATTTCTTACCGCTCTGCCTCTGCTTCGCATTTTCGGCCTTCATCATTACATAAACAACTCGCTCTATTGGGACAACTTTTTACGGCAGAACTGCATAGCGATACTTTTACCATTGTACATGTAATGTGTTTGACGAGATTCATTCATCTAGAATCGGTACATTTGATATTCCGAAATAAGCACTTAATCATTCGTTTTGACGATAGGATTTCTAGAGAATGTCATATTGACTGTAATCATTTCTTAAAGGGGTGTAAAGAAGGGTGAAATATTGTATCATCATCATCATCTGAGGCGTTACAGCCGCGGGTGGGCCCTAGCCTGGTTGAGCAAATATCTCCAGTCCAACCAATTTATTCGTGGCTTTCCTTCTCTAACATGTCACCCGTAAGTGTCAGTGTGTTTGTCTGGCTTCTCTTCTGACCCCTACTTACCTTAAGACTGTGCTTTAACATTAAATTTAAGTTTTTATAAAATGTAACTAACAAATTTTATGGACTGCTGTCTGAAATAAACGAATTTTATTTTATTTATTTTATAAGGTCCTGGTGCCCTTTTCGACGCCGTTTAGCCATCTGAGCTTGAGAAAGATTATATGGGAAAGAAAAATCTAAGGCGAGAACGAGTTCTACGCGGAAGAAGTCACGGGCAAAACGTAGTATACAATAAAAGTCCACTTACCAGGGATGGCGTACACGAGGGTGAAGCTAAACATGCCGAACTGCTTCCTCGTGTCCAGCTCGCCCCAATCTTCCGTACAGAAGTGCACGTCTCTCGACCCTATCTACGACAAATTAAACACCTTCAATAGGTATCTTGAACATTTTCCTTCAATACTTATAATATTTTTATTAAGGCGAAGGGTAGGGCAAGGCCTTCTCCATACAAACGTTGTGCAAATTTTATTCATTAGTTTTGGCACTAAATCATTTTATTTTATTTTTGCTTGTACACATTGGATATACGCAGAACCTGATGTTCAAATTTTGCTTTATTTAGGATTAAAAAAATAAATAAAAATAAAAAATAAAACATCAAGTCATAGCTAACAGAAAAATAGAGGTATGCATATTGACCAAAAGTAATAACTGTAGCGCAAACATAAACAAAGAAAAACTTGCACAAAATATGTATGGAAAGAGCTTGCCTACCCCTTCGCCTTAATATCCAGATGGATTCATATATGACTGAAGTGACCTTGTTTAAGCCCAATAGAGTCCTCTTTAAAACAGCTGCACTACTTTAAAAGCGCCTTGTAGGTTTGCTTAAATAGACCCAGTTTTGAGATGAAATTTGAACTGTTGTACTTGGCACTGAATATCAGAGGTGAGAATGAATATAATTGGCTTATGAGACACGCGGCTTGGCAGACATCTGGTTCCGGACCCTGCGCGTTTGGTTAGTAACAGACAAGTTGAAAAACCTTCGTTATTTTATGTCAAATTGCAATAGCTCAAAAACGGCTACACCGATTTTGATAATTTTTTTTTATCCCACAATATAATATTATAAATGCGAAAATTTAGTTGTTTGGATGTTTGTTACTCAATCACGCAAAAACGGCTGAACAAATCAAGATGATTTTTTGTATACTAATAGAATTTAATCTAGATTCACTTATAGTATACTTTTTGTCCCGATATACACCCTCAAATGGATGAAATCGGGGGTGCAAGTATGGTCTATGAAACGGGGTGATTAAATCCTCATACGCCATTCGAGGCTTTAAGTTTCAGCCAATTGGGAGTATAACGGCGTATCAAGGAATTTAACTTAAACCATAGCAGAGTTTGACGTATTGTAAACAAGTTGACGTTTCGGTATGTCAAAGCCGAAGTATCTTAATTCCTTCTCATTGTTGACGCTATTTTTGAGCATTACCTTTTAGCAATAAGTTCTATTATTGCGTTTAAATCAAAATTTACTTGCGATACTTTGGAATTGTTTTTATACAATGCCAAATTATGCTTAAATACAAAAACAGCTGCTTCAATGAAGACTTTGTATCGTCGGTGTACCATTTAATTTTGTCGTGTATTATCAACGTAATTGTTGAAAGTTGACCCTTCACACCATAATAACTGTTTGATATAAGAGATCAATAGGATTGGGCAGACCAATCGTCAACATTGACAGTTTATCTATGATATGTATGTAGGTACAGTCAGCATCAACAGTAGCTACGCATATGAAGGCGTCAAAAGCGCTTATTCCCTTATAATAAAGACTATTTAACTTTTCGATCGCGAACCTACTTTTAGTATATAATAAAGCTGTACAGGGTCGAAAATATGAAAATTGATGTTATTGGAAAAAAAACAATGGAGGGTTCAACTGATAACAGAACAAATTTCAACAGTTTTTGTGTCTGTTTATATGTATAGGCATTACGTGAAAACGAGCAAATGGAGTCTAATTTTACCTTCACTAATATGGCAACTGGATCTTCGGCGAAGACATAGGCATAGGCTATACATACAATCACGCCTGTTACCCAGAGGGGTAGGCAGATATCACGGATTTCCACTTGCTACCATCCTGCATACAACTTTTGCTTCATGAACTCTCATAACATTCTTCATGCATACAGGGGGGTAAAAAGAGGGGTTAATTTTGTATGGGAACTCATATAATCCATGAGGCCCTCAGGTTCGCTTTTGAGGCACTTGGGGACAAGTAGTGTCACGTTGCCTCGCCCTTCGGGCCTTCGGCCTTTAGCCTTAAAAAAAGAAACACGCTCTGTTGGGATGCTCGGCATTCGGCCTCGCGTGCATTGCCGCTCTGCTTCGGGCCTTCGGGCCTCAGTCTTTTATAAGAAGCCCGCTCAGTAGAGACGCTCGGCCTTCGGCCTCGTGTTTCACTAAGCTTCGTGCTTCCGGACGAGTGTTTTTATTTATTTATTAAACCCAAAATATAGAATTACAATAGGCATACACTTTTTGTTCGCCAAACTGTATAAACAGTTTGTTGGCAAGTATTGCGCTCCCTAACACATTTGAAACTTATACCTACTTATTTACATGTATTGTGTTTTTTTTATATACTACGCCGGTGTCAAACAAGCGTACGGTCCGCCTTATGGTGCTCCTGGTCCGGGCTTACGTCCAGGTATCTCACATATTGCGAGAACGATGAATGAATGTGGTTGTTTTTGTTGCAGATCTTTTTTAATTATTATTTCTAGATATTTTTTTAATGTGTATTTCACCTAGTAGTATAGTTAATATTTGTGTTCAGTTGTGTGTATGTATGATTAACAGGTGTAAGTGGTGTTAACCGTCCTTGTTATATTAATAATAAATAATAAATAAATGGTAATTTTAGTGGCGGTCACCACAGTGTATGGACGCCTTCAACTCCAGGGGTTTCACATGCGCGTTGCCGACCCTTTAAAATTTATACACTCCTTTCTTGAAGAGCCCCATACTGTAGTAAATACAGTATAGTCCTTCGGGAAAACCTCACGTTTTTGACGGGATTCATTCGTCTAGAATCGGTACATTTGATATTCCGAAATAAGCACTTCCATATCAGCCCGAGGACATCCACTGTTGGTCCTAGGCCTCCCCCAATTTAATAGGGGGGTAAATGCTATAATCGCCAGGCTTGGCATTCGGGTTGGTGATCGCAATATCCCCACCGCACTCCAGGGATGCTGCTGCCCGTCCCACGGTAGTTTTGGTCATAGTTGTAGGACATACCCGGGTACGGGTCAAATAATCTTGATCATTCGTTTTGATAATAGGATTTCTATTAAAATTTTGTCCGTGCGTAGAAAAGAGCAAGTCATGTTGAATGTTTTCATTTCTTAAGGGGACGTAAAGAAGGGTGAAAGATTGTATGGGAGAGCAAATAATTCTAAGGCAAGAACGAAATCTACGCAGACGAAGTCGCGGGCAAAAGCTAGTTTATTTATATAATCAAATTACAACTTACATTTGATTTCTCGCCAAACTGTTATGGCTAAGAACCATCGCTAAACCGCTGAACCGTTTAAGTGCTACGATGCCATGCCACAGACCGACACGAACATACATAGGTACACATGTAACCCTTTTAACACCTCTCTTTTTAACTCGTGACTTGAGTTTTTGCTGCGTAGTAATGCGCATTATGTAATTCTTTTTACATACCTATTATTATTTTTGCGCAATCTTGCAAATATGGAAACAACAAGTGTCAAAAAACCGGCCAAGAGCGTGTCGGGCCACGCTCAGTGTAGGGTTCCGTAGGTTTCCGTCCGTCACATTAAGTTGACATATTAAGTACAGAAACACAAAACCCTAAAAACGGGCCCACAGAGGACGGTGATAACTAAAGAAAGAGTTTGGATTATACGGTTAAATTACAAACTTAGTTCAGAAATTATTTTTGTAATTTTTTCAAAAACTATTCAACCTATCAAGTTCAAAATAATTTTCCTACAAAGTTTTTATAAAGTTCTACTTTTGAGATTTTTTTCATATTTTTAAAACTTATGGTTCAAAAGTTAGAGGGGGGGGGACACATTTTTTTTTACTTCTGGAGCGATTATTTCCGAAAATATTAACATTATCAAAAAATGATTTTAGTAAACCCCTATTTATTTTTAAATACCTATCTAACAATATATCACACGTTAGGGTTAAAATGAACATAAAATCACTCCCCACTTTACGTATAGGGGAGGTACCCTAAAAAAATATTTATTTCTACTTTTTATTTTACCACTTTGTCGCCGTAATTGATATACATATTAGTACCAAATTTCAGCTTTCTAGTGCTAACGGTCACTGAGATTATCCGCGGGCGGACGGACAGACATGGCGAAACTATAAGGGTTCCTAGTTGACTACGGAACCCTAAAAAAATAAATCGTAATCTCAGCGGCGGGGCGACCCTTAATCCCTCTAGAGACCTCACCATAGAATACAAAAATAATTTATTTGTTTAAACACGGTACAAATTGATAATATTAATATTATAAGCAGTTCCACATATTTACCGGGTAAATAAGCCGATACTTGCATCCAAATTATATTATTGTCGTAATTCTAAGTCATATACAGGGTGATTCAGGAGACGTGAGCAGGATCAACACTACATACATGGTAAATGGCAATGAATCGTTCACCATTGTATTTAAGTGAAACAGCCATACCTTTTTCCTGTATTTTAATTTTTGTTAAGTTAAAGTTTAATTCTCTACAATCATGGTCACCCTACAACAACTGGTTTATAAAGATTAAGATTGGGTTGCACCAAACCGCCTGTAATTGTAAGCTGTGTTCGTTAAAATTTGAATGTATGAAAAGTTTCACAAGTTTCTATGGGATGACAGCTGCCGGCGCCATATATTTTAACGTTGATCGGTCTGTGATCGTAAGTTGGTGCAACCCAGCCTAAGCCTGGGTTGCACCAAACCGTCTGTATTCGTAAGCTGTGTTCGTAAAAATTTGAATGTATGGAAAGTTTGACGAGTTTCTATGGGATGACAGCTGCCGGCGCCATATTTAACGTTGATCAGTCTGTGATCGTATGTCGGTGCAACCCAGCCTTAACCTCTAACTGTTATGACAGCACTTTAATTACGAAAGTAAATTGTCACATTGAGTGAGATACGATATTTCAAAAATAATCGGACTCAGATGACATTCAATTTGACACGGATCACTTGACTGAAGTATTCCGATTGTAAGGTGACCATGAATTTCGTAAATAATTTGAAACATTTTGTTTTCAACACCAAAGAATAATGAACATTAATTTCACTAATAGCGGTAGGAAGCAGTAGCTTATGATCTACTGAATCCGTAGTGTTGAGCTTGCTCATGTCTCCCGAATCACCCTGTATAGAGAATATTCAATAGTGTTCCCTACAACTCAAAAATTGTTTTTCCTCATTCGTTATTTAGACATCCTTAGGCCTTGGCGCTAAGAGTGGCCGCTCCATTCGATCTAAGCTAAGATTTTCCTTAAGTTCGAATTAAATTATTATTTTTATAAGGCACACCCGAGAACACTCTTGCTCATTCATATTTTTAAAATTGCAAGAGTGGTTCTACTGCAGTCAGTCTATTGCTCATAGTATTGTTACATTTTTGTATTCTAAAACATGAGGTCCTGGAAGGCGCAGCGTGGGTAGGCCCCCCACAAGGTGGATTGATGACCTGGTAAATGTCGCGGGAATCCGCTAGATGCGGGTGGCGCGGGACCGCTAATTGTGGCATTCTTAGTGGGAGGCCTATGTCCAGCAGTGCGTCTTTCCGCTGATATAATAATGAAGCATGGGGTCAAGTTATTACTCATACATTTTTTCAAAAAAATATCCAATGGAACACCCAGTAATATGTCTGTTAACAAACAGAGGAGACGAGAAAACACCACAAACAGAAGTCTCACCGAAACATTCAAGAGCCCTTTAGAGATGACTGGAACGGTCTCCCTCTGGACTGTGGCAACATTTAGTAGTGGGATGAAGATGAGCATGGCTGCGCACCACAGCAGCAGCAGCAGTAGCACGGCCTGACGGCGACTCGGCGGTCGCAGCCGCGGCTCCGGTGAGATTGACAGCCAGCGGTCTACTGACATCGCAGCGATGGTGAACACGCTCGCTGCTACTGCCACGCCTGTAAGTAAATGGGTCATTAACTATTTCATTCCGAAGAGTCCCAAAAGAACGCTTCAGAACTAAAAGAACAAAAAAACTAGCGTAGATACTCTTACCCGCAAGGGACAACATAACAGAGTTTCTAAGGAAAATTGCTTTAACATGGACATGTAACGTGTTCAGAAAGAAGATGGCCCGTGAAAAACAAAACCTTCCATTCGCTGCATTCAAACCTATAAGTTCACAGTTTCAAAATACAGTACTTCATACCATGAGAAAACGCAAATTTCTCACAGAAATGAAGCAACTGTCTTAGCCCCTGAGCTGAAGGGATAAGTAGTATCATGTTATCTGCATAGCTTAAGCTAACTCATCATCATCATCCTAGCGTTATTCCCAGTACAGTTGCATCCTGAAGGATTCCCGGGGTCCGCTATCTAATCCCAAGAATCGGCGCAGATACTAGTTTTATATAGCTTAAGCTAAGTATTAAGAGGGCTCAGTACGCTCGGTCTGGTTCGGCTCTCCATACAAACGTATTTACCCTCTCATTTTAAAACGCCATGCTAAAATAACATGAAAATTTGTATACACAATGGGATCCATATCTAGGTCGGAAATTAGTTTCTGTTGCTAGAAATAGTAAAAGAAAAAAAATACAACGGTTTTTTATTTTTTTTACGGCTTGTATGAAAACCTTAATAATCGCTGTATTTTTTCTCCATTATAATTTCAAGCAAC
Source organism: Notocelia uddmanniana (assembly GCA_905163555.1). Taxonomy (NCBI): domain Eukaryota; kingdom Metazoa; phylum Arthropoda; class Insecta; order Lepidoptera; family Tortricidae; genus Notocelia; species Notocelia uddmanniana. Next base: position 29,941,153 of record LR991058.1, on the reverse strand, counting down.
AGAAACTATGTTCCGACCTAGATATGCCGGATCCCATTGTGTATACAAAGTTTCATGTTATTCTAGCATGGCGTTTTAAAATGAGAACATAAATACGTTTGTATGGAGAACCGAGCGTACTGCGCACTCTTAACGCAAACGCCACCTATAATGACATTGGACCTTAGTACTACTTAGCCCCTCAATCAGAACGTTAAGACCTGGGACGATTATAATACAATACAGAGGCTGCACAGCATATTTTTACAGAGGCTGAGAAAAAGCAATCAGATATGTTGATTTTGACGGATGATGCGAAGCTGAGCCCCTCAATAGGTTAGGCTTCCACGAATTGGAATTCCCGCCGAGGCTTATAATCGTATTGTGCTTTTCTCAAATAATGCAATGAAACTTGAAAATCATAAGAACAATCTAAATGTAATTCTAAGGACTCAGTAATAAAACAAGCGCTGTAGCAGCCGGAGACCGGCACACCGGGAAACCCCGGAAACAAAAGACGGTCACTTAGTCGGCCTAGACCTCCAATTTTGTATGAAATTCCATTATCGGCCGCTCGTTTCACCGTACCCGAAACTTGATACTTCTCAGCCTATTGTAACAAACATAACGTCAATATTTGAGGCAAAAATGTGTACGTTTGAGGAAAAAACTATTAATTGCACTCCTCAATAAAAAAATCGGACAAGAGCAAGTCGGGCCATGCTCAGTGTAGGGCTCCGTAGTTTCCCAATGAACTAACTTTAAAAAAAAAAACAATAACACTCAATACCATGGCAGCGTTTCATACGTCTTTTACTAAGAGGGGAAGACTTTTTACGATAACTCAAAAACAGCTCAATTTATCATGACCGCTATAGTTTTCGTTGAAATTCTTTACTAAACTATAGTTCTATGATTTGTTTCATATTTTTTGGACACATAGTTAAAAGTTAGAGGGAGGGAGGGGGAGGACACAACTTCTTTTTCTTTTTAAGTGAATATTGTTTTTAAAGACCTATCCAATAACTCTCCACACCATAGGGTTGAAGCATGCAAAAAAAGTCATCCACACTTTACGTTTAGGGGAGGTTACCATTAATTATTTTTTTTGTATTTTATATTACGATTTTCTTAGTTTTATTGATCGACATGTCCATACCAAATTGCAGCTTTCTAGCATTAACAATCACAGAGCAAAGCCTCGGACAGACAGACAGACAGGGCGAAACTATAAGGGTTCCTAGTTGACTACGGAACCCTAAAACACAGTAGTAAACTTAATTACATCAAGTAGAGGCAAACAACAGATCGAAGGCAAAGAACAACAGATTGCTAACATTATTTGTGTCGTGTGTCGTATGTATTCAAATTTATCAAGCACCTACTATGAATCCACGAATAAGCATTTTTGGGTACGTCCTTTGCCGTGGTACACTAAAACTACATCGATAATTATTCATGACTTCTGTTTGACTTTGTAATCCGAATGGTTTCTTTGATATCACACCCTTGATATTATTTTTTACCGAACACAAGAAGATATTTCTTACGAGATTTTTCTTTTCCTTGTGAGGTTCGCTTCAACAAAAACACTGTTGTATATAAATTTGGAGAATGTAAGAAATATTTTGTCCCAAAATAAAGGACGTTCCTCTCTAATTGCTGCAAATAACTGCTATCAGTGATCGAACCCCAAAATTATTAAAAAGGTCTAATTGCCATTTAAATAGATGGCACAAATCTTATACAGCCAATACAACTTTTAGGGTTCCATAACTTAAAGAGAAAAAATAGAACCCTGAAAGGATTACTCGTGCGTCTGTCTTTCCGTTCGTCTATGACAGCCAATTTGCTCCGAACATGAACAAATCCATTCGCTAGCTCGTGTTTCAATTCCACACTCGCGCTTGAAATACAACTTTGCATCCTTGTACCACAAATAACTATAATTCAAATAGGCCACGTAACAAGCACTTTTGAATCGTCAGTTATGACATCACCTTAAGCTTATTATTCAGAGCAATTTATAGTTGCTATTATTATCCTTTTTTTTTTACTCCAGATAGGTTTGCGCTTGACCACGAATCACCTGATGGTAAGCGATATTGTGGTCTAGGATGGAGCGCGCTTACCTAGTAAAAACAGGTTCACTCTCGTCTTGAAGACCATAAGGTTGTAGTTTTCAGGGTACAAGGATTCTGGCAAGGAGTTCCACAGCTTGGCGGTTCTCACAATAAAAGAGGAAGCGAAACGCTTCGTACGAGTTTTTGGAACTGCAACCGTAAAACGATGTCGCATTGCCGTATTCCTGGTCGTCCGATGGTAGAATGGAGCGGGGAGTATTATACTGTGCAGTTCTTCAGCACACTCCCCGAAATGCAACCGATAGAAAACCGAAAGACTAGCAACTTTGTTAAAGTCTCGCATTGCAAAGAGAGTATTTTCCTATGAGCTTCTTGGCACGTTTCTCGATTGTTTCCAACTGGTACTTATCGTGCCCTTTAGAACCATACTAGTTCGAGTGCATTGCTGATCAGCTATGGCACGTACACTCCTGCAAGCAACCGATCAGCTGCAGACCGATTCTTTCAGCCCAAAAAATTATCACTAACAGTTGCTGACCGCCGCCTCTTTATAAAAATCATTTGAATGTAACAGCATTGCTGACTTACAGCGGCATGCAAACTTCTGAGGTCTAGTTTCCCCAATAAGTTCTAGTTTCCCCTTCGGGTTGGAAGGTCAGATGGGAGTCGCTTCCTTAAAAACTAGTGCCTACGCTTGGGATTAGGTAGCGGACCCCAGGCATCCTTCGGGATTCAACTGTACTGGGAATAACGCTAGGGGGATTATGATATGATTATGATGCAAACTTCTAAGGTCAACAGGTCCGCTGTAGACCTTGTTTAGGGTTCCGTACCCACAGGGTAAAACGGGACCCTATTACTAAGACTCCGCTGTCCGTCCGTCTGTCTGGCTGTCTGTCTGTCCGTCTGTCACCAGGCTGTATCTCATGAACCGTGATAGTTAGACAGTTGAAATTTTCACAGATGATGTAGCCGCTATAACAACAAATACTAAAAACAAATAAAATAAATATTTAAGGGAGCTCACATACAAATAACTTTTAAAAAGTTGCTCGATTGTGTTCATCAGGTGCTGGGTCTCAAAGTGTATAAGAAAACTAAAATCCGATTCTTGCTTGACCAAAATTCTACTTTATATTATTTAACGTTCTTATTAGTGATAAAAAAATTAAAAAAGAGTATTATTCTTTAAATTAAATTAAAAAAGGTTATAACAAAGTGTGTTGTTGTGTTATTGTAGATAATAGGATGGACCCCTTCGTGCGTGAGTCCAACTCGCACTTTGTTGGTTTTTTTTATGATAGACTGACCAGCGATTGGCCTTAGTCTCACCATGGAAAGCGATGACAAGGCCTAAGATGTTGCTCACTGGCAGCTCAGCAGGAAAATGCGTCACTAACCTTGCATGTAGTTGACTATCTTGCAGACCGTCTCTCCATAGAACCAGACCAGTGTGACGGCTTTGCTGAGCTGCAGTGGCATGCACAATCCTGTCACCAGAAGGTCTGCCGTCGACAGGTTCACCAGGAATATGTTCGTCACGCTGCCAACAAACAAACGAACACGTATTACACTTATGTACAAAGATATCTAAGTTTTAATCTAATATCTTATTTAGTTATTTATAAACGTTCATCAAATCTGTTTTTATTAACGGACCTTAGATAAGGATGTTGAATGTATTTTTTTATGTTTGTCGGAACTTGTTATTTATTTCAGCCATCATATCAGCCAAAGACCATATAACATCTCTGAGATATTAAATTTATTTTACTTATATACTTTTTGTTTATTCGGACAGATCATATTCAATACCTCCTTAATATTTGTAAATTTATTTTCATTTAATTGTTAATCAGTATAATTAATTTTAATCATTAATATTAAGTATGATGTCAGTTTTTTTAAATTGTATAAATTCACGCTTTGACATGTAAAAGTGCCCTTGTAGCCTATTTGCAGAATAAATATTTGATTTTGATTTTGAAAAGGACGTCCACTGCTGGACATAGGCCTCCCCCAAACTCACGGTTGGCATGCGGGTTGGCGATCGCAGTATCTCCACCGCACTCCAGGGATGCTGCCACCCATCCCCCGGTGGTCTTGGTCTTAGTTTCAGGACATACCCGGGTCCAAGTTATTTATTTATTAAGAAATTATTAGGAATTATTAGGAAATTTATTGTTGGTTACTCAAGGACATGGAAGGGTTTCATTTAATTTCGGTGACGATCTGACGCTGACTTCCATGAGGACTCAAACTTTTTTGGTAAAGGTTTTGTTATTTGAAATGCCGTTCCTTATTTGTCACTTTACCATGTGTATTTCTAGATTGGGACGTAACGCATTTTAGTTTACGGGTTCGTTGAGTTTTAGGAAAAGTCTCCTAACTATTCAAGGATGTCTAATTGTCTATTGGAAGCCCAAGCTCATGACAATTTAAGAGCGATGCAGTTTCAGTATATAAGTTAAAATTTTCGTGAAAGGGCGGGAACAACGAGCCCCATTCAATTGCAAGGCACTGGAAACGTGTCCCCCCAATGCAAAACGTGTGTTTATTTGTGTAACACAACTCACACAAAAAACTTTATTACCGCAGGATTATGTAGGCTTCGTTCATAGCCAAACACGCGGTGCACGTGGGGTTGTAAATCCATACATAACCAACATTACAGCACAGAAGCATTCATATTCACGCAACATGCGTTAATAAATGAAACCCTATATCAAACAAGCGAATGGGCGTTTACGCATAAATTATTAAATATTCATGCGACAAAAGCAAGTCCCTGTACAAGAATGCTGGTTTTTTTATCAGATACCACAAAAGAACGAAGATAAAAGGACGAAAATAATGAAAATGCGATATTGCGACCGAACACGATTTATATATAAACTCTTTAACTTACTGAAAAAGATAGCCATGTTGATACACAAACATGCAAACATTGAGAATGTGAATACACGGAAGAGATAAAAATGTCATTATTTATAAAGTACGGCCAGCGGGAATATCTATTTTTCAGCCAAAAGACACTCCAAATACATTTTTTGGATAACTGTAACGTCATCTATATCTGCGGATCTTGTCGATATTATTATTATCATTCCACACTGTATTACTCAGTGAATGTACCCATGGTAAGCAATGACAGCTGCTTTTTTGGAAACAACTTGGCTTATTTTTCTTAACACATATACCTATGTAATACTTTTTTAATGAAATATATACACATTGGTTAGCTTTATGTTATACTATTTCAAATCGCTATTTCCTAAAGTATTTATTATTCATGATTCATTTATTCATTGCACCATGGTAAGGAAGGATGTTAAATACAATAATTTTTAAGAAAAAAAACCGACTTCAATGGAGGCGGCCAGTGAAAGATTATTATACTTAGATGGTGCACTCTTAGATTCCATACAATAAAATAAAAATGGCTATAAATATGTTTATAATGGTAGAAGACTAAGTACCCTCAATTCCTGGAAAAACCTTGCTTGCTTGACAAACAAAACGAAGAGAACAAATCGCCAAACGTGAACTACGCGTCGTTGAAGAGTTCCGTTCTGATCATCATCAGCAGTTCCACTTCATCAAATGTCACTTTTATGAATGAAAATGCTTGATTAGTTCATGAAAATACTAAAATCACTATTTGTGTGCCTTTCACATTTGAGGAGTTCCCTCGATTCCTAATGGATCCCATCATCAGAACTCGATCATGAAAAAAAATCAATCTTGAAAATAGAACTTGCTTAACAAACACAGCTAGAAGGACAAATTGCCAAACGTCAACTTTTCGTCGTTGAAGAGTTCTGTTCTGATCATCATCAGCAGTTCCACTTCATCAAATGTCACATTTTTGTATGATAATGCTCGATTTGTTGATAAAAACACAAACATCACTCTATGTTTGTCTTTAACATTTGAGGAGTTCCCTCAATTCCTCATGAATCCCATCATCAGAAATCAAGCATGACAAAAATTAATCGTGAAAATAGAACTTGCTTAACAAACACAGCTAGGAGGACAAATCGCCAAACATGAAGTTTTCGTCGTTGAAGAGTTCTGTTCTGATCATCATCAGCAGTTCTACTTCATCCCATGTCACATTTTTGGATGCAAATGCTTGACTTGTCGATAAAAACACAAAAATCACTATATGTTTGCCTTTAAGATTTGAGGAGTTCCCTCAATTCCTCGTGGATCCCATCATCAGAACTGCGTTTTGACATAAACGGGACCAACTTGGATATATATACTTACAATCAAAAAAATAATTTTCCAAATCGGTTAAGAAATGACGGAGTTATGGAGTAACAAACATTTAAAAAAAAACATACAATCGAATTGATAACCTCCTCTTTTGAAATTTTGAAGTTGGTTAAAAAAGAGTGCCAAATGGAGCCTGATAGTGTGTCACAATGTTATCTTAAGAACTAAGATCTATACATAATGTGGTTGAAGAAATAAGTTTATATCGATAATTTTGAAGTGGAAACCATGATGAAGTACATGGCTATCTTAAGGAATAGTACTACAGTTTGTCGTAATAATTTTTTTTACTTTATAATTACATTTTTGAACATGGAATGTCTTTAATTTCCTCTCATAGTTTTTGTCTGTTTCTTCTGCCTTAGTTGGTATTGGGAGATTATTATAACATTTTATGGTCCGAACTGAGGGCTCTTTCTAAATGATTGTAATTGTAAGTTGATTAGGGGTTGAACCAGCTTATGTTTAAACCGTCTATTTGTTGCTTTTTGAAAAGTTGTAAGTTTTTCGCGCGTACATGCTCAATTCAAAAATATATGGTGGACTTAGCTACCTATGTTTCCTATGTATTATAAAGTTTGGCCTACAACTTTCCTGATTTCCAAGACCTCCCAGTATACGTATACACAGTTTTTGCATCACAAATAGGCCGTGAGCATCTGTGCTGTCACCCCACATTGCGATACCATAACGCAACCAAGAGTGTGCATAGGCGAAATAAGCAGAAAGAGCTGTAGAAAAACAAGACGTTTTGCGGAGCGTAAAAAGTCCATATGAGAAATTTTATTTTTTGGTCCAATGTTACACCTTAAAGATTAAAATGTTCTACTTACTCGATGTCTATATTATTTAATTTTGAACTTAATTTTTTTATGGTTCTCTTTGACAGGGACGTCAGAGACAAAATTTTATCAATTTGGTTTTATTGGTATTTATCGAGAGGTTGTTAGCGCCTATCAAATTGTTTACTTGTTTTATGCTTTGGCTCAATTGTTCGTTATAATTATCGAGTTTCAAAAATTTAAAAATAAGGACACATCATCTGCATATAATATACTTTTTACATTCATTGATTTTGGAAGGTCGTTGATGTACAAAAAGAAGAGTAAACGACCTAAAACACTGCCCTGTGGAAAAGAGCCCTGCACTTTTAGAATCAGAATTATTTACTGTCACACTCACACATTCAACATTTTGTACAAAACAAACAATGCTAAATAGATAGAGCATGCCTCGTCCTGCTCTAAAATACATGAAATCATTATTTGGCACTTATTTTACACTACTTATAATCTATAATTAATTACCATTACATTAATTGTGCTTTTAATATACTTATTAAATTATAACTATTATAATTTCATGTAAAATTTCTACTAGATACTATACGAGTAACTCCTGTTCAATGTTGATTGTTTAGCCCACTAATACTGGGATCGTCCTGTAGTAAGTAATATAATAAAAAAAAACATTTACAATATTACTACTAACACCTACTAATACTACTACCGGCAATACTAGAGCCTAGCGGTATTGCCAGAGACGATGGCAAGAGGCCCGACGGTATGTCACTTATACCGTGGAAGTTGGGACGAGTGCTCGCGTGGGACTCTACCTGCGTGGACACGCTGGCGCCGTCCCATCTCCACGGTACCACACACAAAGTAGGCGCGGCGGCGGAGGCGGCTGAGGCCCTGAAAAGACGCAAATACAGGAGTCTCGACGCCAACTACAACTTCGTTGCTTTTGGAGTCGAGACTCTTGGTCCGTGGGGCCCTGCAGCACAGAAACTGTTTAAAGAGTTAGCTAAACGGCTGGTCGGTGTAACCGGGGACAAAAGAGCTGGCGGCTTCCTCGCCCAACGCATAAGGATTGCGATCCAGCGAGGAAATGCTGCCAGCATCCTCGGCACATTGCCACAGGGGCCAATTTTAGACTTAGTTTTTTTAGATTTGTAAGGTTTTAATTTAGTTTATTTAATATTATACATGTTATACTACTACTAGATTTGTTTATATTAATCAAATTTTGAGTAATCATTACTGAGATATTCTTTAATGCTGTATAATGTGTGATCCAGCAAGAGAGTTTTCAATCGTTGATAGAATGCGCTGTCACTTTTTTTTTATATATTATACGGCAATTTGTTGTATAGTGTACACCCCATAGCGGTGGGAGAGCGTCTAGCCAGCTTTAGTCTGTGTACAGTCGGCATTAAATCAAGTGATCTCTGTGTAAAGCGTGGGTTACATTTAGATCATATTTGGAATTCATGCATATTCTTTCGAACGTACTTGATAACCTCCATTATGTAAACAGAGATGGACGTTAAGATACTTAGGGTCTTAAAGTGCTCCCTACAGGTTTCTCTGAACTTTGCTCCCATGAGTGTTCTTATAGCTCGCTTTTGCATCTTCAAGATTCGCTCATTTTCTGTAGAGCATCCCCACAATATTATGCCATAAGATAAAATTGAATGGACATAGGCAAAATACGTCTCTTTTAGACTGTCGCGCGATACTATGGGCTTCAATTGTTTTAGAGCAAAAATACCCGTTGCCAGTTTATTACATGTGACGTCGATGTGTTGGTTCCACGTTAATGCTAAATCTATGTGAAATCCAAGTAATTTCACTACATTATCTGTCCGTACGAATGTGTTGGTTTCTAATGCGATGTCCATGTGTTTTAATGTGGATTTCCCCGTGTGAAACAAAACTATGCTCGTCTTATCAGAGTTTAACTTCAGCCCATTGGCCGTAAACCATTCCCCACACAGATGCATTGCATTCACTATTTTAATTTCAAGCTGCTCGTACGTGTCTGCATTCACTAAAATTGTCGTATCATCAGCGTACTGGATTATTCTGCCATCAGTGTTCAATGATGACATATCATTGACGAAGATAATAAATAGCGTATTTCCCAATGCGGAACCTTGAGGTACTCCAACTGAAATCTCCCGGGGAAATGATTTATGTCTTTTACCCTGAGTTTTAATTTCGACTAATTGCTCCCTATTGGCTAAGAACGATTTTATCAAATCACCGCTTTGACCACGAATACCGTATATTTCCAACTTTTTTAAAAGTAGCTGATGGTCAACAGAGTCAAAGGCCTTTGACAAATCAAGGAAAATTCCCGCGACTTTTCGTTTATTTTCTAAACATGTAACAACATGTTTATGAAATTGATGTGTTGCGGGCGTGGTTATAATATTAGAGTGAATTATTTCTAACTAATTCATTAGGCCCATGATTTAGGTGCTCTACCTGAACGAGTTGCATTCGGTCTTTCAAGTACGATTTAAACCAATCATGAACAAATACCTCTTAAACCCGCATTATATCATTTAACAAGTAAGATCTTGTGACAAACTTTATCATAAGCTATTGTAAGGTCTATCGCCTTGTGTATAACGAGTTATGGCAAGAGTCGTGGAACTGTTTTTCCTAAAACCATATTGGTTTTCATGCAGTACTTGGTAATTTCCAGAAACTTTTAAACCCGTTTGCACACACATTTCTCAAAGATCTTTGATACGGTGGGCAAGAGTGCTATAGGTCGAAAATTGTTAGTATCGAGAGAGCTGCCTTTGTATATATAGGTTTTAGTACTGCTACCTTAAGTCCCTGGGGAAAAAAAATTGCGATGTGATAGAGAGACAGTCGCACAGAGTCGCACCATAAGGGTTCCTCTAATATAATATACAACGGAAACGTACATATATATATTACTACTAAGAGAGCGATGCGGATTAGGGTCTTACCCCTCAACCGCCATTTTTGCTACATTATTTTTACCTAGACCGGTAGGATTGAATTGGACTTCAAAGAAATGAAAAAAAAAAACCAATGGTAAGAAGAAGTTTCAGGCCGCTCAGCTAGTCAGTAAGTATTTGTAAAATAATCAGGCAAAAGGCGAACCGGCGCCGTTTAACACAAAACTAACGCCTTTTGACGTTCCTTTGAGATCGCATAATTAGCATTCTCTTTCGTCAGAATTAAGTTGACATTTCCTAAGGCTTTTTTTAATTCTTATCTATAGTTATAATTAGACGACCGGTGAAAAATAGAAGTGGTTGTCTACTTTTCATCGGTCGTCTATTTATAAATTTCGGCCATGCTTATCTTTAGAGCCAAGCAGCTCACGTAGGCATGATCTGGTAAGTAGGAAGGTAATCTGGAGACCTCCGTCGCTACGAAGCTGGCATTGAAATAGCGCTATTTTCGCATATCGCCGAGTCCACAGGATCTAAGGTTACGATGAAATTAAGTCCAAATAACAGAGCCTGGAACACCGACATCAAATCGCTTTGCCTATGCTTTATTGCCTAATCATTTATTGCATTGAGTGAACACAGGAACTATATGCATCTTCCAAATGGACGATTTCTTATTCTTTCACAGAATATCTCAGCGTGGGGAGCGCACTCTTATGTTATTCGCACGAAGTAATTTTCCTAGTCATTATTAATGCGAACTGCTAAGGATTATAATTCGTTACCATTATCTACATCATTTTTATACCTATGTCAAGGTTAGCTGGGACACCCCAGCAACCTTGATATAGGTATTTGCAAAGCAAAAACCAATAGGCAATTTTATTACTGAATCAGAGAGCTACATGTTAGGTCTGTCCTCAATCACCATAAATTTTATGTAAAAACTACAATACGAATGCGTAGACTGCCAGTGATGGTGGAAGCCGCAGGAATTTGATCATCACTGAATATTTCATCAATGCTTGCGACGCGTTAATTATTCTCCTTTGTAATGGAGTGATTGATGAAATCCTTTTTGATGAGTATCCTGTGAAATATGATATGAAATTTCCAATAAATTGTGGGCAATTAGTAAGTTTTGCCGGAGCACGCGCGCAGACGCGTTTCGTGATTGATTGCTCATAATTACGCGCGATCATGTGGTTGACACCGGTAACTTCAACAAGTCAATATCAACAGCTTTTCAACATGTACAATTTCTTTTTCGCTAACGATAAAGTTTTTAACTTTGCCCACATAAATGTTTTTAATATTTTTTCGACGTATCAATCATTGATCTGAAGGCTTTCCAATAGATCAACGCCATAGATGGTAACGAAACTTGGCGAGGTAGATTTTTAATGGAAACGAGACTTTCTTAAGGTTACTTGGGCAGTTTTATTCTATCAAGACTAATTGAAAAACGGATCATTTCCATTTTATTAATTTAAGAAAATATTACCATATAGGCAACTTAATTTTTCTTTTTGGGTTTCGGATTAACCGTGCTTATTGATCACAACCATTAGGCCATAAGTGTATGTCACACATTTAAATCTTGCGATAATTGAGACAGGTAAATTACTTTCAATTGAATGAGAAGTGATAACTTATAACTTATATTGACATGTCTACAGAAATCAATTTATTTTAAAGAATAATAATAGCACAAACTGGTAAATTATTTATTTCTAAATTTAAAAATAATATTTTCATAAAAAAACATATACTTATAATAAAACTACTATTAAATTAAAATACTTAACTAAAACTAAACCTTAAACTTAAAAAATATAAATAAAATAATTAATAATTTAACCTTTTTACGTTTGACGTTTGACGCCCGTGCTTTCAAAAAGCATTAAAATTATACATATGAAACTTTCCATTTCTTAAACAAGTTCATGCGAAACAAGGAGCCGCTGTGAGGCACTGTGAGTGTGGGCAGCGTTGAGTGAACTCCCCTCCCTTTGCTTTTTGTGATAATTTGTCCGGCAACGCTCATTGTCAGAAGTGTCATAGACGCCATCTTTTATCCTGCGCCACAAGCTTTTCCCCCTGCAACGCGCCGACGTGAGTCAACACACGCCCACGCCCTATTGGTTCAAGCTGACATCGTCAAGGCAACCTAAGAACGAACACATGCGCACAAACGGTTTTTCAATCAATTTGAAATGAAACTGTCACCATTGATTTTTATTTATATTTACGTTTAGTTTTGATAGCTATAATATGTGATTAGGTGTTTTAATAGGATATTTTTACTGAAAAACATATTGTAATAGTAATTAAAAAGATAATTATAAGTATCAGTGAGTGCCTGTTGCCTCGGATGGAATGCTGTGTTTGCCAAAAGATTTTCTCATCAGCAAGAGGTCTACGTATCCACCAGGGACGTATCCATCAGGTCCGTATAAACTATGTTCCATCAACACCTCACATCCCGGCTCCCAGCTCCAATACTCCATTACCTCCCACCCCCGACACTCCTCTCCAGACTCTCCTCGGCCAACTCAAACAGTCAACTCCCATTATAAAACGAATACCACGGGGTGCCCGGTCGACGGTTTCAGAGGCATTAGCGGACGCAATAAATAATTGCGTTAGAAACAACAATACTAATTCTTGGCACGACCTCCTTACCTTTTCCTTTAAAATTCTCCATGTTTCAGAAGTATCCAACAATAATATTTCCCTAACGCAAAAATTAAAAAACAACATTTTAAATCCGTGTTCACCAATTTGCGCCTCTTCATCTGGAACCCACAGAAAAAAGTATGACTTGTTTGGGAAGGTCGAGGAAAAAATACACGACGGTGATCTTAAAGGAGCAACACGCCTGTTATTCTCAAACGACACCTTAGCACCGGACACTCCGGAGACCAAAGCCGCATTACAGTCCAAGCACCCCCCAGGCCCTTCCACTCCGATTTTCTTCGACCCTCCCTCTGACCCCTCAGCCTGCCTCCACGCCACGGTAAGAGACATACTAACAGCCCTCGCCTCGTTTCCAAAAGGTTCGGCGTCCGGTCTAGACGGCATATCCCCGCAGCATCTGATTGACCTCACCAGCTACGGCTCAGGTGTTGCTGGTGAACAGTTGGCCACAAGTCTCACAAAACTGGTTAATCTCATGCTTCTGGGAGATGTGTGCCCGGATGTGACACCGGTTATATACGGAGCAAATCTTATTGCCTTGGCAAAGAAGGATGGTGGCGTACGCCCCATCGCAGTAGGCTCTACGTTCCGACGTTTAGCAGCTAAGATCTGCGTCCAGCTCACTAGAACAAAATTACAGGCCCTCTTGGAACCCGCACAAGTCGGCTTTGGAACCCGTGGAGGTTGCGAGGCAGCAGTCCACGCTGTACGTACATTCATAAAAAGTGATTCTTGCGAGGTTCTTCTAAAATTAGACGTAAAAAACGCTTTTAATTCGGTCAATAGGGACACCCTGCTAAATGAAGTTAAAATACATGTCCCAGAAATTTATAACTTCCTTCTCCAGTGCTACCACTGTCCCTCAAAACTAGTTCATAAAACCAATGAGATTCTTTCGGCCGCAGGTTGTCAGCAGGGTGATCCCCTTGGTCCAGCGATATTCAGTTTGGCTATAAATCCGATAATCAACCACCTAAATTCGAAATTAAATATTTGGTACCTCGACGATGGGACCTTAGCCGGAGACGCGCAGACAGTCTTAGCAGACTTGATGCATGTTAAACAGCACTTCAATCGCATTGGTTTAGAATTAAATTGTGACAAATCTGAATTATATATTTCGGACAAACTGAATCCACTGACCGCTTCCGAAATCGCTCAAAATTTTAACAACATTGCCTTTAACATAAAAATAGTATCGAAGGACAGTCTGCACCTCCTCGGCTCCCCCATCTTCGAGGAGGCCATTCCTCTTCTCTTAAATAATTCTACAACAAAATTCAGTAAGTATTCGGACCGCCTTGTCAAAATTAGTAGCCACTCAGCTTTATTTATTTTAAAATTCTGTCTGTTTGTTCCTAAATTTACCTACCTACTTCGCTGTTGCCCGATTTGGAAATTCCCTCATTTAATCACACCTATTGACAACCTAATGAAATCCCAAATTGAAAACATCCTAAACATACACTTCAGCGAACAGGCATGGACCCAAGCCGCTTTACCAATAAGGAACGGCGGCTTAGGAACCCGCAAAATTTCAAGTGTAGCCTTGCCGGCATTCCTGTCTTCAATCCACAGCACGCTAGATCTCGCAGGTAGAATACTAAAAGCTCCACCGGGCATTGACTGCGAGATTGCATGCTTGAACGAGGCCACGAATGCCTGGCTAGCTGGACCAAGTCCAAATCTCCCGTCCAAACCACATAGGCAAAGGGCCTGGGATACCATAGCCTCCGTCACCACCTTACAAAATTTAATAGAGCGCTCAACAGGCCGGGACCGTGCCAGGCTGCTAGCTGTGTCCAAGCCAGAATCTGGATACTGGCTTCATGCATATCCCTCACCCAATACTGGAACTTTCATCGACCCAGACACTTTACGAATAGCTGTCGGTCTCCGGCTGGGAGCTGGGATCTGCACAGGTCACACCTGTGTTTCTTGTGGGGCTCCAGTGGACCGACTCGGCCACCATGGCCTCTCCTGCTCCTCGGGCGCCGGCCGTCTATCCCGCCACGCCGCTCTCAACGACATTATCAGAAGGGCGCTCGTCAGTGCCTACGTTCCCGCTGCTCTGGAGCCTCAGATTGTGCGGAGCGATGGCAAGCGCCCTGACGGTATGTCGTTGATACCCTGGAAGACGGGCCGTGCGTTGGTGTGGGACGCCACCTGTACAGACACCCTGGCGGCGTCCTACCTGCCAGCAACTACCAAACGTGCGGGGGCGGCGGCAGACGCCCGGGAACGCCTGAAGGTCTCCAAATACAGCTGTCTCGGCGCCCAATATCATTTCTTTGCTTTCGGCGTCGAGACACTGGGTCCTTGGGGTAAGGGTGCGCTGGAGCTCCACAGGGAAATCAGCAGAAGGTTGAGGGAGACGACAGGCGACCCTCGCGCCGGTGGCTTTCTCGCGCAAAGAATCGCGATAGCAGTTCAGCGCGGGAATGCTGCCTGCGTGATGGGCACACTGCCAAGAGGCCCAGGTCTCATATTTAATAATAGCACCAATTTATTTTAAATAATAACATAGCACTTAGAACCGATGGCCGTTGGGGCGAAAAGGTTCTCGAGTGGCGACCATGGACCGGAAGGCGTAGCGTGGGCAGGCCCCCCGGTGGACCGATGACCTGGTAAAGGTCGCGTGTGTCCGCTGGATGCAGGTGGCGCAGGACCGGTCATTGTGGAAGTCTTTGGGGAGGCCTATGTCCAGCAGTAAACGTCTTTCGGCTGACATGATGAATAGCATCAATAAATTGCTCTAAATAATTAATATAATAACATGTTATAACCAGGGAGCGAAACTTTGGTGCTACATACGGAGTGTTTTTATCTGGATTATTGAAGGAATCGATTTTGATGATGAAAGGTTAACTTACAACAATAATTTAGTTGTAGTTGCGATTACAGGCATTATGTACAGTATATGTATGTAGGTATGTATTTAAATTAGAAGATGCGATGTTGTGTTTGAATTCTAAGCGTTCTGCTTATTTTTCGACAATCCACGTAATATAATTTGTGTTTTTCATTTATCCGAATATATTTTATACAATTAATTACTTAGTAAAATATTTTATCTTATTGTCTTCGTTTTTTTTAATATTTACATTATTTTCAATATAAATAGTAATTTCTTTATTTATAAAAAATAAAATTTACATTACCATTGTTACATTATTAATAATAATCAGCTGGCAACCCTAGCCATAGTAACTATCGTGCCCGGCTACTTTAATTCGAAAATAATAGTAAATGACTGTTATCAAACGAAAAAATGACGTTAGTGGATGTGCGGAGTGATGATAGTGGACATACAGTGTTATCTCTGAAAAACAATGTGAGATAATAGTGCAAATTCAAATAAAGCAAGTGGAACAAGACTGCCTCCGTTACATATATTTCGCTAAGATTTTGGTGAGCCTTATAGTGCACTCTTCTAAGAATTACTTACGATTGCGCCAAAGTGTAAATAATAAATGCAGTTAGAAACTTTGATTCATTTCTATATTAAATAAAACATTTATACCGTTGAGAATACGAAATCGAAGTCTCTTGACTGTATTGGCCCTCTAGTAATGTAAACAAAGAACAGCTGACCAATCGTATTGGTGCACATCGTGGTTGACATATAGATAATTGTTGCCATATGAAACTCACTTTTAGGCTCCACGCTCTAGTTGAACGCTTTATTTGAACGCCATCTATGTTGGTACACCGGAACTACCATACAGTGACATCTATCAAACTCAGTACAAAGTAGATAAAACATCACTAATATGACATCGAAAACCAACTTGAAATTGACAACTGGTACAGATAGCGACCGCAAGATGACGCCTGTGGTCTGTTACAAATGCAATTCCACTGTGCATTTGAAAGATACTATATTTTGCTCAGCGTGTACTAATAGATACCATTTTGACTGTGCTGGACATTCTGAACAGTTATATCGCCTTATGAGTAATGAATCGAAAAATAAATGGATATGCAAATCATGTATTATAACAAAAAAATATGGCAAAGGGCGAGTATTAAGTAAACAGTCAAATATCACACTGAGAAAAGCTCAAAAGCAAAACTCATATAAAAATACTACCCCCGAAACATCCAAATTCTCAGCGACGAATACTTCTAATGGGATGCAGTTGCCTTCAAAAAACCTTATCGCTGACAGCAAAATATCAGAGGAAAGTACTACTCAGTTATCGCCATTACCTCTACAACCCACTCTCAACAATGAATTACAACCTACACAGGATACACAGTCAACGCTACACAATGAGACCTGTAACTTTTTGCTATTGGACACCCATGTACTCTCGGAAAATGACGTGTCGGGCTTTTCGGATGAGCCTTTATCCCCATCTGGTATTTTATCAAAGAGCGTGGACGGGGACATATTTGGCCCTACAACGCACTCAATCATACAAAGTCAAGAACTATATGATAAAATATCCGGACTCGAGACTGCGCTATTTAGCACGGAGAATGAACTGGAAAATAAAATATTAGAGAATAATGAACTACAAAAAAAAATCCAGCAACAAACAATGGAAATAGAAGTACTTCAATCGTTGTGTTATTCGTCATCTTCCGATATCAAAAACATCAGTACCGCAAGAAAAAGACGGAGAGACTCCTTAGTTACTCATATTTCATCAATACCAACTTCGCCAGCCGCCGGTTTACATGCAGACAAGGGATTAGAGAGCACCAAAAATCTGCTAAACTTGCAATTAAAAATAATTGATGTCGAAAAATTGCTCAAAAATATAGAAAATGAAATCACAGTGCTCAAGCAACAGATGGAAAGTTTGGTTCAAAATCTTCAAACTCCTGACACGAAATCTACACCAAACATCACCATGGGAGCTTTGGACGACACCCCCACACGAGCTGCTTATCGAACACGTGACTCACCTAATAAGTTGACGTCAACACTGCTACAAGCCAAATTCTGTGTTATAAGCAACCACTCAAACCACATGCTAGAGTTGATAAAACGGGAATTCGTCAGTAAAAACACTTGTCTCTATTTAACACCTGGAGCGGGCACACGAGAACTGTTTGTTGGCCTACGTGGCAAGCTTCAAGACTTTACACTAAATGATTTTTGCATTATTTATGTTGGTGACAAAGAATTTAAAACTAGAACAAATTATTATAATCTTGTTAATTTTATTCAAGAACAGTTAAGCCTGGTTCAACACACGAACATTATTATTTGTTCACCGACATTTAAAATTAATGAATATTCATTTTTGTACAATAAACGTGTAGAATTATTTAATAACTTACTGTGTAATAAAAATTTGAAAGATAAATTTTGTTACCTTTTAGACTCTAATTTAAATTTATCTTATGATGGCTCCATGTTTTCTCGTTTCGGAAATGTAAACAGACAAGGATTCATCACTATTTTTGATGATCTAATACAACTTTTGTCATTGTTTCCTTTTGTTTGTAAAGTGACCCAGACAGCTGAACAAAACTCAAAAATTATAGAAAGACCTATGAATGATAATAATGAAACTTTTTTAGGCCTAGCTCAGGGATAAGCGTTTCTCATTCTAATCACTTAAGGAAGGAGTGCTTATCCGTGCTGCATCTTAATATTAATCGCCTACGAAATAAAATACTATTTCTGGAAACTCTCCTAGAAGTGGAACTTGATACCAAGCCATATTTTGTATGTATAACAGAGTCTTGGTTAAGGCCGGACGAAGATACGAGCATTCAGTTATCTGGTTATCAAATTATAGCGAGCTGCTCTAGGTCGATTGCTCAGGGAGGTGGATGTATTGTTTTTGCCAGAGACGATATTTCTAAAAGCTGTCAAGTTTGCAATGTTGAGCGCTACTATAAAGAAAAATTGTTTGAGGTGTGTTGTGTATCTTTGCAACTGGAGACATACATGATTCTTATAAGCACGGTGTACAGAAGTCCAAACAGTGACACGAAAAGTTTTCTAACACAATTAGAGCTATATTTACTCAATAATAAAAAACATTGTTCTATCATATGTGGAGACTTTAACATTGATTTAAAAAGCGAAACAACTGTGGCTGAAGAATTTTTGTTATTACTTAGGGAGCATAACATGATGCCTACTGTAAAAGACTATACTCGGGTAACGGAAACGTCTCAAAGCTTAGTAGACAATATATTTTCTGACATGTACGATAGCTTCAGTGCGCGTGTTATTCCCTGTGACTTTTCGGATCATAATGCTCAAATTGTATTCTTTTTTGATCAATTAATAGTGCCAGTGAAACAAATAAAATTTCAGGTCAAAAGAAAGTATTCCCAAGTTAGTTTAAAGAATTTTAAAGATGATCTAAGAAAGGTTTGCTGGAATAATGTATTTGAACAAAAATCATGCCAGGGAAAATTGCAATTATTCTACACCATAATACATAGTATCATTGATAAGCATTTGCCTTTGAAAAAAGTTAAATTACGAAACAATCATAAGACATGGATAACACGAGAAATTAGAATATTGTGTAGGAGAAAAAGGTTCCTATTGTTAGAAACTCGTAAACTCAGACATGATAGAAGTCTTAAGGATTACTATAAAACTTGTAACAGTACACTAAAAAAACTCATATTTACAGCTAAAAACATACATGTTAAAAGTGCAATACTAAAATCAAAATCGAAAAGTAAAGCCATATGGAATATCGTGAATGAGAATACAGGCAGAAAGAAAATGACCGGTAAAGGTAGGATCAAGCTATTGGATGATAATGAAGTGATTGATGATCCTGTAAGAATAAGCAACCGTTTTAATGATTATTTTATTAGAGCGGGACAGGTATTTGAAAGAAATGTGGAACATAGCGGTCAGCATATGTACCTTTTACAAAACAATCACATTAATAACGCAAAATCTATGTTCATGTCTCCTATTGATGAAATAGAATTAATAAATATAGTCAAATCCCTAAAAAATACAAGTTCATGTGGTCCGGATGATATAAGTACCACTTTAATCAAATATAGCATTGAAGTTTTATGTGTACCGCTGTGTGATATATTTAATGCATGCATATGTGATGGAATTTTCCCCGCCCAATTGAAAACAGCAAAAGTAGTCCCCTTACACAAAAAGCACTCTAAGACAGACATAAATAACTACCGCCCTATTTCACTGCTATCAATTCTATCAAAACTTTTTGAAAAGGCAATTGCAACTAGAATTATTGAGCATTTTGAAAAAATAATTATTTTTGTTCTCAGCAATTTGGTTTTAGACGAAATTGGAATGCTGTTACAGCTATTACTAAATTAGTCCGACAAGTAATGACCAATCTTAACCAAAACCTCAAATGTGCTGGTATATTCTGCGACCTTAGTAAGGCGTTTGATAGTGTGAATCATAGAATATTATTGGACAAATTACATTATTATGGAATACGGGGGTCTATATTAAAACTTCTTACATCTTACCTCACTGATAGAGTCCAATTTGTCCAAATATCTGATGTAGATAGGTTGGGGTGCATTGAATTTATCAATTCTGCTCAAAAATCGGTTACCTGCGGGGTCCCCCAAGGATCTGTCCTTGGTCCCTTGCTGTTTATTATTTTTATTAATGATTTACATTGTAATATTACTCATGGAACAGTTTACCTCTATGCAGACGACACAAGCATTATATTTGAAAATCAAAATGATGTGAAATTTAGGGCTCAAGTTAGCCAGACTTGGGCGGACCTGACATACTGGTTTGAGTGTAATGGTCTGAAGGTTAACATGGAAAAAACGCTGTATCTCCCTTTTCTAAGACATACAAATAGCGTAACGTACGACTTGCCTTTACCCATAGTAAAAGTCACTAATGTCAAGTTTCTAGGCGTAGAATTAGATACACAGTTGCGTTGGTCAAGCCATATAAGCCTACTAAGGAAAAGACTAGCCAGCGCCTGTTACGCTTTAAAAAATCTCTCAAAAATGTTGAACTCTTCGGTACTTAAGACAGTCTATTCTGCATATTTTGAAAGCTTACTAAGGTATGGTCTTGAGGTTTGGGGTAATGGTGTTCATGTGAACCGTGTTCTCATACTACAAAAAAAGGCTCTTAGGTATGTCGAAAAAGCAAAGCCTCTTGAACATTGCCGTCCACTTTTTGTAAAACACAGAATACTAAAGGTGATATCGCTTTACATATATTTGGTCTGCATTTTTGTTTACAAAAATAAGTCCAGTTTTGCATGTAATAGTAACAGTAGACCACGTAGATTATGCAGAGACAATTTTGACATTCTGTTACCTAAATCTAATAATTATGTGCATTTCAAAAGAAGTATTGAATATAATGGTATAAAAATTTATAATAATTTAAACGACGACATAAAGCAATGCGATAATATAAGTGAATTTTCTAGAACATTAAAATCGTACTTGATAACTCGACCATTTTATAACTTAAATGAATATATTGATAAATTGTATAAATAGATAATAGTCTTGACGTTTTTAAATTAGATTTTAGATTTTGCATGCCAAATTATGGCGGAACATGCATGAACATGTAATTTAATTCTACTGACATGTAAATTTATAACATCTGTGTATGTTTTTGCAAATAAACATTTCATTTCATTTCATTTCATTTCATTGGAGTGTAGCAATGTTGTTTTTATAAAATCACCCTATATGTGAATTTGCGTCAAAATGATGTCACCGGCACCAAAGTTTCGCTCCTTGGTTATAACTGACGATTCGAAAGTGCTTGTTGCTAAGGCCTATTTGAATAAAGAATATTTTGACTTTGACTTAACATTTTTACTTGGCCTTTGGTATAGTATAGGGTAGAATTAATTATAGAATAGGGTATCATATTCTATTTTTACCCGACTGCACGACGCAAAGGTGGGTAATGTGTTTAACAGTCTATGTATGTATGTTTGTTCCTTTGTGCACTCTAGAGACCACGCGTCAGCAAATTTTGATGATGCTTACTTAGTCATTGGATTCTTACGTCAATCGATTCGTCTTAATTGTCCAAATGTCACTAAAGACATTTTTTTACGCAGTCGAGTTATTTTTTAATTTAGCTTGTTAGCAGTACTTGTTTCAACGAGTACCTATATAATAGCATTTTTTTAATACAAGATATATATATTACATATTTATAACTAACATAAAAGGATCATGCTTTGATTTACAAAACTGACTTTGAGCAGTTCAAAAATATGTAGAACCGAAATGTTCAGTACATACACTGTCAAGATGAACTAATTAATATAATAATATTTAGGGATGATTCACAGTAGACCGTTCCGTGTCCGGGCCGGCCCGTTTTCTAT
Source organism: Notocelia uddmanniana (assembly GCA_905163555.1). NCBI lineage: Eukaryota > Metazoa > Arthropoda > Insecta > Lepidoptera > Tortricidae > Notocelia > Notocelia uddmanniana. The sequence goes on along the minus strand of LR991058.1, from coordinate 29,919,077 downwards.
GACAGCAAACGCAACGGCCGGCGTATTTCTCTAGAAGAAAACGGGCCGGCCCGGACACGGAACGGCCTACTATGAATCATCCTTATTTGGCATTTTATTCTCCAATGTAATTTTTAATAAAAGCTATAATCCCAGACTAATCTTAAATTCCCAATGTCACTGCAAAGTTATTCCCTCAAGGGTATGCCGCCAATATTATAAGTATTACAAGAAATCATTTGCAAAGTAAACAAATTGTTTACGCTTGAACAAACATCGCCCTCTAAGGAAAATCACTGCGTTTCTTCAATAAAGCCCAAATAGACGAAAATAGAATAAAGACTCATTGGGATGAAACGTCAAACATCGGCTCTAAATGGGTTAATAATAATAATTGGGATGTTGACAACAATAAAAATAAATGACTCTTACATTACCAATAAATAAATCTCACGAAAATACTCGGAAAATATCACGCCTAATTATTTTTGCTATTTTAAACATTTTTAAATACATGAAGAACAATAAATGGACGATATTTGATCGTCGAAAAGGCGTGACGTCACTTTTTGCTATTTCCTTACAAACTTCATACTAACAGAGCGTTTTTGACGTTTCATTAAAAGTTGCTGATTTGACTATCAGTCAACATCCCCATTGTATGGCATTTATTTACGAACAGTAAGGTCTTCGAGAAGACAAGTACGGTTGCCAGTTTTGTTGCACTTTTAGCACCACCCAGTGGTCACATGTAGGGTAACGGTGAGTACTTCCCTACGGACGTAGTGCAACTTCGACCCCCTTGTGAAGTGAGTGGGCAACTTGACTGTTAGAAGTTCTCAAGCCGCCCGAAGGTCTCTAACCTGGCTTAGCGACTGCTGTCGTAGACAGCAACCGGAACCGACGACTTAACGTGCCTTCCAAAGTACGGGAGCGCTCAGTTAGTAACCACTCGAAGCGGTACGAGGGCGCCACGAGCGCGAAATAAATGGGTTAAGATCGTGATATGGAAGAATGCTTAATTTGTTTACATTAATTGCTTTCAGACACACTGACTTGACATATTACAACAATCAATATTTACGAAAGAAAGATACGAATATCCCTTCAGCGGTTGGTTGGTTGTATTAATCTTAGAATTCTAAGTAAAAATGCCTGCACCAAAATGTAATCGTTTAGCCCAATGGTTGACTGGTAGTTAATGTCTTATGGCATTTAATTCGCTATTTTGTATGTGTTGCTTTATGTAATAAAGTTGAGATAAATAAATGAATAAAATTCCTAAGAAAGCCCAAATTTCGCTTTGGAACCTTATCCCAAGTTCAAGGAAAGCGACTGCCATTTGACTTAAGGTTCCGTAACTCGAAAGGAAAAAACGGATCACTTATAGGATCACTTTACTGTCCGTCCGTCCGTCCGTTTCTCTGTCTGTCAAGACCCTTTTTCTCAGGAACGCGTGGAGGTATATACGTGGCAAATTTTCGACACTTGAAAAGGGAATCAAAACCTACAGGGTACTTCCCGTGAACTCAGAATCTTGAAATTTGGTACGAAGCAACGTCTTATAGCACAGATAACGGAAAATTGCGAAAACCGTAATTTTGAGTTACATCATATAATAAACATATATTTTACGGAACCTGGGTGCGCGAGTCCGACTCGCACTTGGCCGATTTTATTTATTTATTAGATTGGTTTCTTTGCGATGTTTTCCTTCACCAAACTGTTAGATATTTATGATATTTCTTTTTTGTATTCCCTGTATTAATACTAACCTGGGTTTCAAAGCTGGATTCCATCTATCTGGCATCTAAAGTCCGAAGCTAGTGTAGCATAAACCTGTTTCGTATAATAAGATTTTCAACGAATGTTAACTGTGCAGAAAATGAAATAGTTGACATAAAAACAAATTGATTTTTTTCATGTTGAATACTAGTACATTACTACAGAGGCCGGGACGAAAGGGGTTGCCGGCCGAAGACATATAGACGGCCGAGCGAGCTAGGCCGGATAGGTCTAAGGCGGGCAACCCCATATTTCCCGCCGAGGTATGTATAGTGCTTTTCTCAAACATGCAATGAAATAAACAACAAAAAAATCAAAGTTTTATTTTTAATACGCATAGTGGCAGAATGTCATGATGCCTGTGCCACAAATTTATGTGGAATGGAAATTAAAAAAGAGGACTTTGCCGGCCTAGGCCTGCATGATTTGTATGAAATTCCATTAACGACCTCTTGTCCTAGCCGCTCCTGAAACGTCATACTTCGCAGCCTATTATAAGGAACAAAACATCAATATTTCATTGCATGTTTGAGAAAAAAATGTTATACGAGTGAAAATGTTGACTTGTAGAAGTGATTAGTTTTTAATCATTCTAAATGCATAAAAAGTTGGTATAATCTTTCAAGTATAAGTAATTATCAGTGTTTATGAACAGGTCTTCAATTGTATAATGCACAAACGTTATGAATAAATAAATATTGGGGCAAATCTTACACGACGACCTAGTTCCAAACTAAGCAAAGCTTGTACTATGGGTACTAGACGACGATATACGTACTTATATAGATAAATACATACTTAAATACATGGAAAACATCCAAGACTCAAGAACAAATATCCGTGATAAATGCACAAATAAATGCCCTGGCCGGGATTCGAACCAGGGACCTCTAGCTTTGGAGGCAGTGTCACTACCAACTAGGCTAAACAGGTCGGCATAATGTAGTAATGTTTCATGGTTGTGTTACTGTACTCCGCCAGCCTTTCATCGTTTAAAAACTCCTAAATTGAGTAATAGCATTTATTACTTAATATGTTTTTAAGTCTATTTTTAAATAATTTGTCACTTGGTTCTAGTTTGATACTGTCCGGAATTTTATTTTCAAGGGGTTCGTGTCAGCATCCTCTATACATCCTTTATACAAAGATTAATTCCGTTATTCATCCTCAAACGGGTCAAGATATCTCGAGACACAAGCGTTGAAGTGTGGGGTTTCTCGAACAATATTATTCTGCTTGCGTATCTTTCATTGCAGTTATGTAAATCGAGTTTGAGTTTGTATTATATATATACAAACGAATGTATGTACAATTAGAAACCAGGATTGCACAGTCATTTGCTATTTTTCGTAATTTAGCTGTAATATGAATGACCGATGCTGCCCGATTTTGTAACAATGAGATACGAATCTTTGTCACGTCAAAATTTCACTTTGACATGACATACTAAAGGGGTCTCCCTTATCCGAGAACAATTGATAAGCCAACAGGCCGACAGCTATTCGGTTTTGTTTCGGGTTTTCCCGAACTGTCTGTTCTGTGATACTGATACGTACAATTATATCCCGATTGTCTACGACAATACTACAATTACGTTATATTATAACTATAACAATGATAGCTCGGTTAAAGTTGCTAGACTGTAAGTAATTGGTCGAGTTGTTTAAAGTTCATTAATTAGTGTACGAGTATGTACAGTTAGTTATTTCGACTGTACAACCAACCTATCTCCATAGAAATACCACAGTAAACACACTTATAATGAGATGTGATTCATGAGTCAAATAAGAATGCGAAAAACCGCAAACCTACGCAAAGCTAACCAAAATCAAACATTAATTTTGCTAATAGGTCATAAAGACTAGCTAGACTTTTATTTACAACGAAAATAAATAAATATGTGTGGGCAATCTTATACAAAAAGTCCAAGTCCCAAACAAAGTTGAGCTCGTACTATGGATACGAGGCGACGATATACATACTTATACAGATATAAAAGATAATTAAGTAATTAGTTATACGTAGAAAACATCGAACCTGGGACCACTAGCTTCGTAGGCAGAGTCATGAGCATGAGTCATGACTATAGGCTAAATTAGTGATGGTTGCCCTAATACTGTGAATTTTATCACAGATAAAAATAAAAAAGCAAAATATGAACAATTTAAATTTTAACGATAAAATCACGTCCACATATAAAACTAACTAAGGTATCATTAAATGAGATACAAAGAGGTGTATGTACACTACCGTCAGAAAGTTTAGGACCAAACACAATTTTTACTTTTATTTTCATAAATTATTATGGAAACCAAACAAGGGAAAAATATTGCAATGGGCTGTTTCTCACAAGGATTGGACTTTTGCGAACTGGTCGAGAGTACTACGGACAGATGAATCAAAGTTGAATGAATAATCAATCAATGTTCATCATTTGCATATTTTATGTTTGGTCTTAAACTTTCTGACACCTACACTAAGGTGTCAAGATGGATGAGGTAAGAGAAGCAGAACGGATGATTTATTTACGTGCGCCTTTAAATGCAAAATTATAATATACTTTTATTATTTCTATTGCGCCAATTTAATATTAACTGACAGTATACCTACCGACATAACCGACAAGTAAAGAAATTTGGGAGCATAAGTAGGGTCACGGTAGGCGGTGGGTAAACTATAAAAATACCGAATACAGATGTCCGCTCTCCTAGTGAGAAAACAGTCTGGTATATGAAGAGCATTACAATCGCTGGCTTATTTTTTGATAATGGCCGTATGGTCGGGCATGTCTAGACAAAGTCATGGCAAGGTGTGGGCTTGAAAAGGGAAATTATATTAATAGATGTTGTTGTTGAGATGCCAGGTGATTTTATTTACTTATATAGCCACTTGTAATATTACATTGTTAATTACTTATTCCATCTACGGTTTGTTACACTGTATAACTTTAGCATGTATGGTTATATAGATGCTAGGTAATACTTAAAAAAACCGTTGCCCAGTTTTTTCTTTTTTTCCACAAAAAGTAATCGGCTGTCCTATATCAAAACCTAGTATTTCCGTCTAACCAAATTTTACAGGCGAGCGTAAAAACATAAAATGTGTCAGCTTCAAAAAATCTGCATATATCTGTAGAAAAATGAACATGAGTTGGTCATGATTTATAATAATTTCATATTCTAAGGATTTTTTCCGAATCTTATAATAAAGTCATACCTCTATTTAAGTCGGGTGATTTAAACGACCTAGCCAATTTCCGTCCGATATCAATACTACCAGTGTTGAGTAAAGTTTTAGAAAAAATAATGTTAAACGATATTATGATAGTGCACTTCAATAGAAATAAACAAGTAATCAATTCGGTTTCACAAAAGGGCGTTCCACGACTGATGCAGCATCTGTGCTTATTAAACATATTTACAATATTTGGGAGAATTCGTGTGATGCGCTTGGTATTTTTTGTGATCTTTCCAAAGCATTGGATTGCGTGGATCATGAAACGCTCATTTTGAAACTAAAACATTATGGTTTGTCTGATAATGCTTTAAGTCTTATGTCTTCATATCTTAGCAATAGGACACAAACAGTTGTTGTAAATGGAACCCAGTCTAGTGGAGCTATAGTGAGATTAGGAGTGCCTCAGGGCTCTATTTTAGGTTCCTTTTTGTTTCTGGTTTATATAAATAACCTGCCCTGTATAGTAAGTAACATTTGTGATAAAATCTTGACTGTAATCTCAATGTATTTATATCGTTTATGTATTTATATTTTTTAAAACAAAAATCAGTATCAACAGCAAGGCATGACTAAGAATCATAATCTTAGACAAAGAAATAAATTTAAATTAAATGATGCACATTATGACCATTTTGACAAAAGTTTGAATAATACTGCTATTAAACCTACTTCCTGATGAAATGAAAAATATTAGGGACTTAAAATTATTTGATAAAAAAGTGAAGGAATATTTTCTGACCCGTCCATTCTATTCAATTAATGAATATTATATGAGATTTTTTGACAAAATATGTACATGACCTTACAAGTATATTATTCTTTTTATTTTATTTTATTAGGACCTGTAATCTGCATCTGACTTTTATTGTGTTTTAAATAATGTATTGTTTTTTTTTATTCTGTAATGTTAACTATATCTGCATGCATTTATGTGTTCTATGGCAAATAAAAGGTTGATTGATTGATTGATATAGTATTATTTGCGGATGATACATCATTAATCTTTAAGGTGGACCGAAAATCAACAGACTATAGTAGAGTAAATAACATTAATTGGTTTACCGTTAACAATCTGCTACTTAATGCTAAGAAAACTAAATGTGTTCGTTATTCTTTACCAAATGTTAGACTGGTGGAAACTTGTATACTTTTAAATAACGAGTGTTTAGAAGTAGTCGATAAAGCAATATTCTTAGGTATAACATTAGACAAAAATCTACAATGGAGACCCCATATAGCCGTTTTGGCGCGTAAACTAAGTTCAGCTCATATGCTATTAGAAAAATTAGACAATTGACCAATGTTGAAACAGCTCACTTAGTTTATCATAGTTATTTTCATAGTGTTATGTCGTACGGTATTCTGGTTTGGGGTAAAGCAGCTGATATTCAGACAATCTTTGTGTTACAAAAAAGAGCCATTCGCTCCATATACAACCTAGGCTCACGTGAATCTCTAAGAGGACTTTTTAAAGAAATTAACATTTTAACTGTAGCGTCCCAATACATTTATGAGAATATTATTTATGTCATTAAAAACCTAGACTCGTCCTGTAAAAATTCTGATATCCATCATTTTAATACCAGAAATAAAAATAAAATTGCCACTAAATTATGTCATTAAGAACCTAGACTCGTTCTGTAAAAATTCTGATATCCATCATTTTCATACCAGAAATAAAAATAAAATTGCCACTAAAAAGTTTCGTGTTCACAAAGTATACACAAGTCTTTTTTCGGTCAATGTATCCGTTTCTATAATAAGTTACCTGATGAAATTTCTAATTTCCCTTTCCAGCCCTTAAAAATTACTTGAAAAAATCTTTGATGTCAAAGGCTTATTACAGAGTCGAGGACTATCAGATCTAACTGACAGAAATGCATGGCCCAAACCAGAGACCTAAATACTATTAATTAATATTAATATCTGTATATTTTCATAGTACCACGTCTAGTAAATTAGTAAACACATGTCGTCTTCTTGAACTATTAATTGTAAATATTCTTCCTCTTTTGTTTACATACTCAGATTTATTTATATTAAGTATGTTAAGTTTTACTACGCGGGGCTTCTATTTCTGGGCGGTCGGCCATTCGGGCATCTGAAGCTACCTAACGAACATAACCTATTTTTTTATTTTAACTAGGATGGATCTAACACTAGTCAATAAGTAGGAAGGTTAGGTTCGTTAGGTAGCTTCAGATGCTCGAAGGGCAAACAGCCCAGAAATAGGAGCCCCACGCAGCGTAAGCGTCGCTTAACTTCTACCTTTCTTCCTTCCTTTTAAAGGTAGTCGTCAAAACCGGAGATGTACCAGGAGACCATACATGAATAGGAGTTTCTGGTTATGAAAATGGAAAAAAGTCTTATTCCATAACTGGTTATGAAACAGTGAAAAAAAATATTTATTCATAACCAGTTATGAAATCTTAGTTATGAACGTGGACGAAGGGAAATAAACAGAGATGTTAAAATATTCAGGTTGTTGCACAGCAATTTAGAAAATCTTCAAAGGTATTTCATGGAAGCCGTTGAAAATAATCCCATTCCTTATATCGTATAATTAATTTATTCCTTCCCATTTGTCAATCTTTTCATTACATTCATGGCTATGGTTTAAAATCCGGTGAAGTGTAATTAATTTAATACCTATTTGCGGATGATTTAATGTCTTTTATTACTTCTCAGGATTTATCGAGGACATCCGTCGGGTTATGAATTCGATTAAGGGTCCACACGCTCGACTGAACTCGATTTTCCATACAAACGTAGTTTCGTTCTCATTTTAAAACGCCAGGCTGAAATAACATTGAACTTTTTATACACAATAGGATCCGCCATATCTAGGCCGGAAATTAGTTTCTGTTGCTAGAAATTGTAGTAGAAAAAAAATATTCCGAAGAATTGAGAACCTAGTCCTTTTTTGAAGTCGGTTAAAAAATACAGAGAGTTTTTGAGTTTTTTAGGTCTTGTATGAAAATCTTCATTATTACTGTATTTTTCCTCCATTGTGATTTCAATCAACAAGCAACAGAAACTAATTTCTGACCTAGATATGCCGGATTCCATTGTGTGTACAAAGTTTAATGTTATTTTAGCATGCCGTTTTAAAATGAGAGCGAAACTACGTATGTATGAAAAACCGTGCTTCCTGCGGACCCTTAATTGTTTAATGAACGATGAAACGTACGCCCCCCTTTACATGAAAAGCCCACTAAGCTACCGAAGCCCATGAAAACTGACTAAAATTACTTGAGTCGCTTTAAGAAAAACGAGGTTTATGGAAATAATTGGCCTTGTGATCGTCTATGGTTGAACCCCATTAATTTTGTGAACCGTTGGCAACCCCAGAACTTTAATGTGAAGCTCCTAGGATCATCGGACTCCTCATCTCTACTAATATTCGCGATCTAAGCTGTCCTTTCTCACATCTCTCTCAGTTGCCTTAAACGCTACCTATCTAAGATTGGACTGCACTGGCAGCCCCACCACCACCACCACCATATCAGCCGAAAGACGTCCACTGCTGGACATAGGCCTCCCCCAATTCTATGGGGGCTAAATACCATTATCGCCACGCTTGGCATGCGGGTTGGCGATCGCAGTATCTCCACCGCACTTCAGGGATGCTGCTGCCCATCCCCCGGTGGTCTGGTACTGGCAGCCCGTACCATTAAAATTCTACTACTAGGGTTTTACTTAAGACTAGCCTACCTGAGAGGAGCCTAAAGATTAACCTGTCTGGTCTAGTCGTTGTAATGGTCATAATAATGTGAAACACACAGTTAAGTAGCCCAACTAAGTGACTTCTCATTTAGTTGCTCCTATAGGCTCTAGCTAACAAAAATAAGGTTTTATTTGAGTTTTCGGTATTTATCCCCGCCCACACCTGAAAGAGTCTCTATCTGTATTCCAACCCAACTTTCAGTAATGCCTACTTTACTTCAAACTTCAGTGAAATGCTTAGTCGAAACTTTCATCGAAGTAACTTTAGTATTGAACGTGGCAGACCCGCACCTGCGTCGCGTGACAACGATTACAGCTAGTCATTACGAGTAAATGCTTTTGCATCTCAGACCACGAAAAAAATTATAAAACTAATTTACAGGATGTGGCCTGTAATAGGAGCAAAAATTAAAAAGACTCTTCCTTAGGGCATTGGCAAAAAAATATTTCTTTTGTTATCTTCGAAAAATATTGATCTTATGTTATGATCTTGATACCGCGAGACTATAGCGCGGCAATCAATATTGATTATGAGGTAGCATCAAGTTATGACTCATAATAGTTGTTTCATTTTTGTTACAAAAGATATTTAAGGGATATTTTAAATTGTATTTATAAATATTTAGTGTTTTTAAAATAATAATAAAATATTAATATCGCTCCAGTAGACTAATAAATACCTACATGTAAGCTATATTTGCATTAAAAATAACAAAATTAGTTTTATTTCCATTGCTATTTTTTGACCATTTATTATTACGAATGTGGGTTAGGGTGTAAGATGCATGCAATGATATCTATTCACTCGCGACTTGCACACCCCTATATTGTACCTATCTAGGAACACAGACTTAGTCAAGGAATTCCTCTCCTTGACGGTACGAATTATAAAGTTGGAGGTGAAACGCTTGAACTGGAAACAGTGAAGTGAGGGGCGTTCGTACACGTAATAACAAGACGAAGCAACCGAACATTCATTGAAATAGAGATAATTACGTAAAAACTGCCGTTTCAAAGAACAAACAATGTGCCAAAAGGTATTAAATCATTCTGCACGATCATTTAATCGCACTGAGCATAGAAATGTGTTTTTTCATCTCGCTATCATTAAATCATAATTATGTTAACAACTCAGGTCGTGAATACTGAACGAGTCCGAGCGTGTAAATATTTGTATACAATTCCAGCTCGTCAAAGTAAACATTCTGCAAATTGAAATGTTTATTTTAATAATCTTATTTGGTTTTGACGTGATAACGTCTTTAAAATCGTTTTAGTCGGGTGACATGTTCAGAAACTTGTGTCACACCAAAACCTCACGAGCGCGATCGCAGGTATAAGTGAAGTGCAAGTGAAGTAAGACGTTATCACGTAAACATCTCGATCGTAAACCTACTTTACAAACAACCAATTTTTTTTAAAGATTATTTTGTATTGATATGTATGTTAGTCTGTAAGGTATATGTTAATATGGGACTTTTGTTGCCTGAAGCAAATAAATAAATGAGAAACAGATAACAAGTAGGTGCATATACTCGTATTCCGAGGATTGACGCGTAGTTGGCGTCCAGTATAATGACGAATTCAGGATGCTGTTTGGGATTCCGCGGTATTGTGGTGTCTTCGGCTATGTTCGCTGATGCTCAGAGAGACTGCTTTTACGCTATCATGAGAAAATGAAGTACCTCGCTCCTCGACCGCAGCCGCAGCAGACCAAATAGCATCCTGTACAAACTAGCCTGGGATTCGCCGCTGGTGTGATGACAAGGACCCGGGTATGTCCTAAAACTACGACCAAGACCACCGGGGGATGGGCAGCAGCATCCCTGGAGTGCGGTGGAGATACTGCGATCGCCAATCCCCATGCCAAGCGTGGCGATTATGGCATTTACCTCCCATGAAATTGGGGGAGGCCTATGTCCAGCAGTGGACGTCCTTCGGCTGATGTGGTGGTGGTGGTGACATGCGTAGCTGCACGCACCTGTCACCGCTTTTAAATTCTATTATTTTATAAATACTAACCCTATAGGCATAAGTTATTACTGTCATTACTAACAAAATATGGACAAAGTTGTCCGAAATAAATATATTCAAATGTGTACTTGCAATATACAAAAGGCAGCAGCAATGCTCGCGATATTTGAGCTTCCGAAGCCCGTGCAACCCGAACTGAGCCAATTAGGTTACTGCAATTACGCGTTATTGCTTTAACTAAAAAGTTCAATAATCTTTGACTACTTTTCCCTAGTTGGTAGTGAGGACGAATCTACTTAGGAAGTCGGTGGTCTTCCTGACTTCAGATCCCGGTACGAGGCTTTTATTTGTATGACGAACACAAATAATAGCGATTTCACAAGACCAAAACAAGATTTTTTTGCGTTACCAAATCGTTACCAATAAACAAATCGTACAAAAATACTCTTGGAGCTACTTTGTAGCTTCCTGTGACATTTTTGTGTTTTCGTATCTTATCTACGAGTAATAGATGAAATGAAAGTATCTAATATTGATATTATGAACACTATATCATCTTGTTACTTGACTTATTGTTATATTATATATATTAATATAACAATTTATGATAGAGTTAACAAATTTTAACAATTTTAAGACCTGTCAACTGTATAGCCAAACTTTTTTTCAAAGTTTTTTTTTATAAACAACGTTTATTTTATTATATTTTACATTTCTAAGTTCTTGTTTGTTATCAAAATTTGTATGGTGAAGTTATTACAAAAATTAAGGGATTATACGAGGCTTATGCCATTATTGTTTCTTACTATTCGTGATTCTGCACAAAATAAATTCCACACAACTGAATTAAATAACATGCGTAATGCTTCACAGTCATTATTTCTACGCAAGCTTGTTTCTTCCTATTCGTGATTCTGCACAATATGAATTCCACACAACTGAATTTAATCACGTGCGTAATGCTTCACAGTCATTATTTCTACGCAATCTTGTTTCTTCCTATTCGTGATTCTGCAGAATATGAATTCCACACAACTGAATTTAATCACGTGCGTTATACTTCACGATTTTGTAATATTTTTTTTAAATCTCATACATACACCGGGAAAAGAACCCGGTCGAAATTGGGCGGAAAAAATATATTTTTTTGAAGATTTCAATCGACCCTCGTTTTTTATCTCATATAGTTTCTTATTTCTCCTTACTATTTAGATTGGTCACAACCTTGGAGTAGCTAAACTACTCGTCTGATATAAATATATGAGGTATCAAATGATTCTTTATTTGTGGTAGTCGTACGTTTATGTCGCGTCTTAACGAGTCCTGTCAATGTTAGATGAAAAAGACGGAAATAATGGGGGTCTGAGTCTGATCCACTAATGCCCGTTGACATCAAACTTGGAGCCGATTTACAAGCGTGTAGACCACTTCAGGTATATGAAATTAATAGCAGAATCGGAGCGGCTGCTGCTGCCTTCGGGAAGCTTCGTCTCAAGGTGTTCTGTTCACATGACTTAAAGCTCGCGACCATGATCATTTTTACCGCAGGAAAAGCGATAGGAAATTTCTAAACGCGTTTAGGAAGAAACAAGATAGTATAGAAGATACATAGAATAAAAGATAAAGATAGAGATTAAGATAGTATCGTGAAGTATAACGCACGTGATTAAATTCAGTTGTGTGGAATTCATATTGAACAGACTCGCGAATAGGAAGAAACAAGATTGCGTAGAAATAATGACTGTGAAGCATTACGCATGTGATTAAATTCAGTTGTGTGGAATTCATATTGTGCAGAATCACGAATAGGAAGAAACAAGCTTGCGTAGAAATAATGACTGTGAAGCATTACGCATGTTATTAAATTCAGTTGTGTGGAATTTATTTTATGCAGAATCACGAATAGTAAGAAACAATAATGGCATAAGCCTCGTATAATCCAAATTAAGATACTCGGCAAGGAAAAGCATTACAAATAAGTTCCCAAAACGACTCACAATTTTAATATTTCTATATAGTATGTATGTAAGCACTTTATTGTACACAATTACAGGTTGAAACATAAAGAGGTCACAAAGCGTTAAAGAAAAAAGGCGAGCTTATCCCTAAGGTAAGCTAACCTTTGAGCAATTAAATAGTATTTTAATTATAGTATGTTATAATACCATGAAATCTATTAGATATTTAAGAAAACTGCCAAGTTAAAGCTCAAAATGCATTAAAACGCAGTAAATTAGTTTTACTGTAAACAATCTAGTGGCAGACTTGGCACCTTTTCAGATAATCTACGGAACTTGGCACTGATTTAGATCTCAATTCTTTTGTCGGCGAAGACGATAACCACGCATCGTATATTGAACTTGGCTACCATTTTCACATTAATGTTTTTGAGGGCCTCCTTTACTCCTTCAAGGGATTGATTTCCCTTCATTGGCCTATTAAAATGGTTCACCGTTTATAATGATCTCTATTCCGCCGAAAGGAATACCAATAATTGTATAGATACTTACACTGGCATTCCTAAATTGTAAGCGAAGTCTTACTTAATGTTAAAATATAAATACTTTGGTATTATAAAAGTATTTTTACTGCGGTCATGCTCAGAAACAAAACAATAAAGACCAAGTCAAGAGAAACATTTTGGGAGCGAATTTGCTTTTGTATTCGGTAAATGAATTCCGTGTCGCGGAGTTTGATCAAACTCCACGACACGGAATTCAATGCTTGTAATAAATATTACTTTCTACCGGTTCAATATTTCGAGTAGAGTATATTTGGCTAACTTTACAAGTTATGGATTCAAACAATCTAGTAACTAACTGTTTCCATTAAATAAGGGTTCCATTAAAACGCCACCTTGCCATCACCTATATTACCCGCGAAGTTCAGTGCCCACGTGAGATCATTTTTAGGGTTCCGTAGCCAAATGGCAAAAACGGAACCCTTATTGATTCGTCATGTCTGTCTGTCTGTCCGTCCGTATGTCACAGCCGATTTACTCAGAGACTATGAGCACTGCTATATAGTGTATGCTATGAACCGCTATAAAAATATGATGTGAAATTTAGAAAAAAATATTAAACCCATACATGTAACAGCAGGGCAATTTTTTTTAAATGCACATTGGCGTGTGGGTTATCTAGGGATAGGCCTTCAAGAATGATAGAGCTTCCTAGAAAACTTTTCCATTTAAGTCAACCTTTGGCGAGATATTAGCTGTCAAAATGTTAAAAAGTGTGTCCCCTTCCTCTAATTTCCAAACTATGAAGTTTAAAATTCTGAAAAAAATCTAGATGATGTAAATTAATAAATACTTTCAACGATTTTTGGTTTGAATAAGATAGCTTCTTTACGATTTTTGATTTATTGCTGAAAAATTGTCTTTCTACCGTAAGTTTTCTATGAAGATACAACCTTTTTGATTAAATGTATTGTATAGTGATTTTAAATGTAGATTAGGAGGTGTTGGTCCGGAACCCTTCGTGCGCGATTCCGACTCGCACTTGGCCGGTTTTTACTTATTCAGTATCTGTTCTCGGTACTTAGCTATCTACATATACGTTACGATGGATATGGCTACCGGCCAACCCACCATCTTTTCATTTTCAATTTATTTTCAATATAGGTATACAAGGATAAAGATCCAGAGGACGCTCTCCTACCCGATGGACGGACCTTTTAAAAGTAGTAACGAAGTCATCCGTCGTCGAGTGCACTCGCAATGCAACCAACCGTCAAAAATGGAGAGACATCGCAAGGGAAAGTTTGAAGTCCATTACCAACAACAAAGCCGGAAGCGAAGACCAACTATGTACGGCATCCTAGCATCCACGACCACTCTGATAAGAGTGAACGACTGAGAAGAAAACATTGATAGTTACATTTATGTCCGTCAAATGTTTCACATTTCTTATCGGTCCCATTGCAAACAAAGCCGAGGGGCTTCTCTTTGCAAAACAAATACTGGTGTCGACTCTACAGTATCTGCAAAGGCCACGGTAGGTCTAAATCTTTCAAACACAATTAAGGATGAAAGAAAGCTTGTTATCTGACTGCAAACTTGAATATCAAACTGCATACACCAAAACTGTGCTACCATAGCCTTGACGGCCTGTTAAGCCTAGTTGGTAGCGACGCTGCCTCCGAAGCTAGAGGTCCCGGGTTCGAATCCCGGCCAGGGCATTATTTGTGCATTTAGAACGGATATTTGTTCCTGGGTCTTGGATGTTTTCTATGTATGAGTATGTATATCGTCGTCTAGTACCCATAGTACAAGCTTTGCTTAGTTTGGGATTAGGTCGATTTGTGAAGTGCGAAGTGTGAAGATTGTCCCCCAATATTCATTTATTTATTTATAAAGGGAATTATCTCAGAGCCACTAGAGCGAGTTACAACAATTTATCCGTCACGGACACACCATATTTAACATTTCTTATTACTAGTGAAAATTGTTACATGCACGATTTATATAAAAATCGTTAAAATTATAAAAGACTCTATCAATGAGTCAGTATTTTAAGCTGGTTTAAAATTGTCTCAACTGGGAAGTTATTGAAGACATGCATTGCAGCAATGAATGCACTTTTATACATAAGCTTATTATTGACCTCGGGATGTTGACAATTATATTTAGTATACTGAGTAGGCGACTTATAATTAAGTGATGTCTTTTTAGTGAAGTATTCACCATGTGTTTTACAAAGGGGCTAAGCTCAAGTATGTAAGTTTTAGTTACCGTAAGTAGCTTCTTTTCCTTGAAAACATCTCTGAGTAAATGTAGACAGTGCTAGTGATACAGTCATGGTGCGTAAGCACCTTTTTGCAATCAAATGCAGTTAAAACGTCACAGGAATCACCCCAGTAAATGATACCATACGCAAGTAACGAATATACATTTCCGCAGTATGCACTTTTGATTACATTCTCAGAACAAGTCTCGGAAAGTACGGATAAAGCATTACAGACTTTATCAATTTTATGTGAGACTTCCAATTAAGATGTATCTAGTTTAACATCTAAAGAGTTAGTACTATCAATTTGTTCAATAATGACTGATCCCTCTGTTACGGCAACAAACCTCGGTGCTGTTTTATAATTCCTGAATTGACACGACGGGGAGACTGAGTACTATATTGTTGGGAGTTTTTTTTGCATCCTCTGTTTTTCTTATTTATTTATTTATTTATTGTAGCACATACTAAGATACGATTATAGTCAGTTTGCATAATAAAAATATATATTATTATTAGAGGTCAGATCATTTTTTTACATAAATCGAACTAGTCCCATAGGAAGCTCAATGAGGCTTGTGTAATGGCTACGAGACGACGATATATATATACTAGACGACGATATACATACTTATATAGATAAATACATACTTAAATACATAGAAAACATCCAAGACCCAAGAACAAATATCCGTGAAAAATGCACAAATAAATGCCCTGGCCGGGATTCGAACCCCGGACCTCTAGCTTCGGTGGCAGAGTCACTACCAACTAGGCTAAACAGGTCGTCATATATTATCATATATGTCATATATTACTATATAAGTATGGTATGGAAAACCATGTAAGTTTAAAAATAAATTTATCCTTATTCTTATTCTTATCTGATGTTGAAATGAAGTTGCTCGCTCTTTGCGCTTTGGCGGATTGTCCAAAACGAAAATCTCTCTCCGTAGTAATTTTTCTTCAGAACGTAATAATCTTGTGTTTGGCATCCTATTAGTTCAACGCACCACGGAGCCTTACGCCGATCCAATCATATTTTCATCAGCTCTGCAAATATTTGTATGCGCAGCTCGGAGATTGGCTAATTTATATGTGTGGAACGGACGTGGTAACAAGCGAGTCATGGTGAACAAGCTTTATTGGTCTCAGATCCAGTATATGTGAATGAAAAGGTACCCTCACCTGTTAAAGGATACAAAGATTACGTAGTAGATAACATATCCAGGTTATCATTCCAAATGGGTCAGTGGAGAGAAGTGAGAAACTATGAGACATAGGAACCATGGCGTCGATTTTAGTGACAAGTAATACTGCATTTATAGATTAAAAACCGGCCAAGTGCGGGTCGGGTCACGCACAGAGAAGGGTTTTGTACCGACACCTCCTAATCTACATTTAAAATCACTATGCAATACAGTAAATAAAAAGATCGTAATTTCATAGGGAAGTCACGGCACTTAAGCCTTTTTGTTTGGGCAAGACAGTTTTATAGCAATAACTCAAAAATCGTTGAACCTATCTTGTTCAAACCAAAAATTGTTGAAAGTATTTAATAATAATAATAATAATAATCATTTATTCACATATATCTTGCTTACTTCTACATTATATTCTTCTGCCAAACCACAGGGTGGTTTGTTGGCAGACGAGGCTCCTTTACACTTATGTAATTTCTAATTGTACCTCATCTTGTTTTTTTTTTCAGAATTTTATACTTCATAGTTTGGAAATTAGAGGGGGGGGCACACTTTTTACGACTTTGACAGCTAATATCTCACCAACGGTTGACTTAAATGGAAAAGTTTTTTAGAAACATCTATGTTATTTTTGAAGGCCTATTTATAGACACCCCACACGCCTATGTGCATTAAAATAAAAATTGACCCCACTGTTACATGTATGGGGTGCCCCCCAGTTTAATATTTTTTTCGTAATTTCACATCATATTTCTATAGCGGTTCATAGCATACACCTTCCTACCAAATTTCATAATTGTAGCGCTCATAGTATCCGAGTAAATCGGCTATGACACACAGACGTACGGACAGACACGACCAATCTATAACCGTTCCGTTTTAGCCATTTCGGCTACGGAACCCTAAAAAAGAACTTGTCGTACTCAGTTCAGGAATCGAAACCGTCTTATTGAAGAAATAAAACTTTCAGTATTTCTATTTAATTGTGCATTTTATTAATTTTAAATATCACGTTTCATAGTAACATTTACTGCTTATGTATTAAGTTATTTTTTTTTCTTTAATACTAGCGGGTTCGATTCCCGAACCGAGTACAAGTTTTTTTTTTTAATCTATGAATGTAGTTTTTCTTGTCTCTAAAATAGACGCTATGTGATGGTTCCTAAGAACAGATTTCTATCTGTTATTGCTGTATTTTTATCTGTTATAGATTCTGACTTCTCCCTACTGACCCATTTGGATTGATCACCCGGTGGATTGATAAATCGCACAGGGGTTGCCCAGCCACAACCTGGCCCGAACATGTTTAAAAAACTGGCCTAGTGCGGGTGGGGGAGTGTCGGAACACGCGCAATGTAGGCTTCCGTTGTTTCCCACCCGTTACAATACGAGGACGTAAGTTAACAAACTTACATTCACTACGTGCTTGACACAACTGCAATGAAGAAAGTTCTTGGTGGATTGTTTAAGCTTGCTCCCTTGGGTCGCCTGGTAACGAGGAAGGGTTGTATGTCGAAGGCGGTAGCGGAATTTGTATTTAAAGAGAGATTGCTAAGTATTCTAAGTAAAAGAACCTTTATTTCCAATGGCCTACCTATTTTTAACCCCCGACGCAAAAAGAGGGGTGTTATAAGTTTAACGTGTCTGTCTGTGTATCTGTCTGTGGTATCGTAGCTCCCAAACAGATGAACCTATTATCGTTTATTAGATAATTTTATCCCGAGTGTTCAGCCATGTTTCATGATAATCTGTTCAGCCGTTTAGGAGATATTGAGCTTGGAATTGAAAATATCGGGGGTTTTTCAACTATTCTAATTTGTAGATATATACACATATAGGGTTATCGCTTATTTACAAGTAATAAAAAATAAATAATGGGTTGTTGGAGTACAATCTTACACAAATTGACCTCGTCCCAAACTACATAAATCAAAATTAAAAATTTTGAAAAACCCACGACGGATTAACCTAATTCAAAAATTATAAAATAAAGTAAATGTGAATCCCCCGACTGGGTATTTACGAATTAAGTACATGGAGATAATAAATAGATTTCAAAAACGGTTGTATGGTCGCGAGGTACAGTTACAAAGCCAGAAAAATCCGTCGGGGGCTGCCATTGCCTGCCCTGAAATGAAGTAAGATTACGAAGTCCGTGTTATAGGTACTTCAATTTAAGTTGCTGTATGTAATGTACCTCGAGCTTTACTATTATTAATATTTTAATGAAATTAGGAACAGACATGGCAATGGCAGCCCCCGACGGATTTTTCTGGCTTTGTAACTGTACCTCGCGACCATACAACCGTTTTTGAAATCTATTTATTATCTCCATGTACTTACTTCGTAAATACCCAGTCGGGGGATTCACATTTACTTTATTTTATAATTTTTGAATTAGGTTAATCCGTCGTGGGTTTTTCAAAATTTTTAATTTTGATTTATTTTATTATTTTTAGAGAGCAATGTCTATACGTTCCTCACTCAAACGTTCCAGTTGTAGAATGAGCTCCCTCTTGAGGTTTTCCCAAGGGATTATATTATAGTATAGGGCTATTCAAGAAAGGAGTGTATACATGTTTAAAGAGTCAGCAACGCGCATTGAAACCCCTGGAGTTGCAAACATCCATAGGCTGCAGTAACCGCTAACCATCAAGCGGACTGTATGCTTGTATGCACTCGACGTGGTAGAAAAACAATGGTTGTTTCTCACTTAACGCTATATATTCCGGAAACAAGCACGGTAGGCCGAAGGCAGAGCTCAGCGTAGGGACATATGCCCAAAGTGTCCCACTAGAAAGCACTCTCGACGCCAGCCCGAGACCTGATGGGCAAGCCCAAGTAGATCCTTCCTATCGAGTGTTTTACAAGAGAACCTGGAAGACGAAGGCTCGGAGCGTCCTTTGAGAGAGTTCTCTCCGCAAGCCAGAGGGCCGAAGACCCAAAGGGCGAGCCACCACTATCCACCTGTGTCTTTACAATTAAATTTGAGGTCCAAAAGCGCAAAGGTGAGTGGCAAGGCACGCAAGACCAAAAGCTGAGCTCCGCGCAGGTGAGAAGGCCCGAAGTGCCTAAAAGCCTCAGCGCGAAGGGTCACGCTCTGTACGCGAGCCTACACGGGACTCTCGTGCACTATCCTATCGCTAAATGTTCAAAGTAGAGCCGATCCGAGTTCTGCGTGGGGCCGAAGGTCCTAAGCTTCTCTTCAGACCGCGCACTACGAGTATATGCGAGCCCACGTAGACACTCATATCCTCCTTCCTCTATCACAAGCACATCAAATTTAATATCACTAACTTGGATCATTCATTCTAAATTTCGACAAACTTTTACTTTTTTACGAATATATAGCAAAAAATCTTAATCGGTTTAGCCGATTTGGAGAATCTGCGCCTATTGCCCTGAATTTATCCTTTTTTTACCTGGGGAAATGCATTTACGCATCCCGCCTAGCCGGGGAACTAGGACGGGTATGACGGACTCCCGGGAACCGCCCGGACTACCGTCTAAAACCACCAGGGTATGCCCATCACGCAGCATTAGTGGCGGTGACACGGGATCGCCAAGGCACACAACTGCGAACACCGCCTGCTGCAACAGCTGAAGCTGTTCCCTCACTGCTGAGGCAAGCGTCTCCCACCCGTCGGCAAGCGTGCAGGGCGACACCACACACTTGCCGACCAAAGGACCTCCACGCTGGGAGAGAGTGAAAAACCCCGGATTCACCCCCTCAGGTCCCCTTGTGACTTTTTAAAGAGGTTTTCTCCCTCGCAGTCACCACCCGGCCCCAGCCTGACGGTGTCAGCCCCCGCTCCCGACCATAGCGGCCCTCTGCCGAAGCTAGGGTTACGAGTCCGTAGTTATTTTTACAGGCATACCCCCCTTAATTTACCCTAAATTTTTATACCTTATCCTTTCCGTCGTGGGTAACCAACCACCATATTAATTGCGCTCTGCTCTGCATATAATTTAGTGAACCCGTTTTGGAATAAATGTGCTGTTCAGAGTTCTGTAGCCCCGAAACAACGTAATCGGGTCCCGTCGGGTCGTTTAGTAATAGGGTCCCGTTTTTACAACGTGTAAAAGCGAGACCCTATTACTAAGACTTCGCTGTCTGTCACCAAGCTGTATCTCAAGAACCGCGATAGTTAGACAGTTGAAATTTTCACAGATTATGTATTTCTGTTGCCGCTATAACAACAAATATTAAAAACATATGGATAATGGTAGGGAACCCTTCGTGCGCGACGATCCCACTCGCACTAAGCCAGTTTTATAACATAACACGATAGTTTTATCCATGCGTAGTGTGTCCCATGGCATATTCACGTCGTGTATCGTCGATAAGTTCTAACTACACAATAATACCTACTTTAACCGAAACCATAATATTTAGATAAGCAGACCTGTTTGGGGGACATATGACTTAAGCCTACTCTTCCGTGGCGGGTATAAAGAGCAAAAATTCTACTCTTAGCAGTTCATGAGTAGTTATAGGTAGAGAAGTTACTATCACTTACACAGTCATCACTTTTTAAAGAGCTATATCACGGTATTCTATCCATGAGGATTCACAAAGTTCCTTACTATGTTATTCTGTTTCATCATACCTACTCTCTCTACAGCTCTCAGCAGTTCATACACAGAAGCTACTCAGAAAACACTATCAAAAGAAACACGACACGTTAATGCATATATATGTGCTCTCGCAAACTTCCCTATGGTGCTGATTTGCTCCATAATCAGGCCTTCAGCAGTTCATGTGAAG
The DNA here is from genome assembly GCA_905163555.1 of Notocelia uddmanniana. Classification (NCBI taxonomy): domain Eukaryota; kingdom Metazoa; phylum Arthropoda; class Insecta; order Lepidoptera; family Tortricidae; genus Notocelia; species Notocelia uddmanniana. Next base: position 29,897,676 of record LR991058.1, on the reverse strand, counting down.
AGGTTTCTCAATTCATACCAGCCAAACAATCGAAACACGGTTCACTAAATGATCACCTTAATAAGATTCCCTGCAATATTGTTCTGATCCATCATCAGACCCTTAACATACCATGTGCAGAAACTACTCAGCAAACTCAATGAAAAATAAATAAATAAATAAAATAAATAATATTGGGGGACAATCTTACACAAATCGACCTAGTCCCAAACTAAGCAAAGCTTGTAGGTACTATGGGTACTAGACAACGATATACATACTTATATAGATAAATACATACTTAAATACATAGAAAACATCCAAGACCCAAGAACAAATATCCGTGAAAAATGCACAAATAAATGCCCTGGCCGGGATTCGAACCCGGGACCTCTAGCTTTGGAGGCAGAGTCACTACCAACTAGGCTAAACAGGTCGTCAATGAAAAGAGCCCAAACACGGCTAAATACCTATATGCCTTCGAAAGGTTCTGTGTGATGTTATTTTACTCCATCATCAGACCCTCAGAAGTTCATTTACAATCGCTGCTAAGCAAACATAAACAAAAGGGCCCAAAAACGAACAGTAAGTAATCGAACCCCTGTACAGTTCCCTACTATGTTTTTTGCTCCATCATCTGATCCTCAGAGTTCAAGTACATGTACTCTTTACCCAGCACTATCGAAATCATCCACGGTGGTGAAGTTGTTCCGGAGAAAATGCGCTCAAACCAGCACAAACGCACTTTCAAGCAAAAAATGTTTACTGCAGCGCCCCCTGGTGAGTTATGGTCGTAACAATTATTATGGGGTTCGTCCCGAATGAACCACGAACCCATTGCAGAAAACCGTATCCAATTCGGTCAAGCCGTTTTGGAGATATTGAGGTGCACACACAAACAAACAAACAAACAAACAACCTCTCACCCTAAACGCATATACCTTCTCCGTTCCGTCGTGGGTAACAAACAAACAAACAAACAACCTCTCACCCTAAACGCATATACCTTCTCCGTTCCGTCGTGGGTAAAAACAACCTCTCACCCTAAACGCATATACCTTCTCCGTTCCGTCGTGGGTAAAAACAACCTCTCACCCTAAACGCATATACCTTCTCCGTTCCGTCGTGGGTAAAAAGCAAAGCTATCGATACTACACGACGATATACATAGTCAAAATAATTTCAAAATAATACATTAAATCATACTATTTTCATAAATATCCTTAAAGGTCTAAGAAATATATATGTATAATGTGTATTACATATAAATAAATAGATAAACACATATTTAAAGACATAGGAAACATCCAAGACTAAGGAACAATATTCATGATAAATGCTCAAATAATGCCCTGAACAGAATCCGGGACCTCAAGACTCGTTGGCAAGGTCACTACTAACTAACAAGGAAAGGTACCCAACTCTCCGACTCCGATTTGATTTATTTTGATATATGTTATAGAGTAGTCTAAAATAATGGACACGTGTTTTTAGCTTCCCGAACTCAACTTGTTAGGAGAAAATGGCCTTCAAAGTACTGAAAATTCACCAAACCTTCTAATTTCTGAGAAGAGATTTGTTCAAAAAATTTGATAATTATTAACTGGTTTCGTCATATGTTGGATAACATGAATAAAGAATGGGGACGTGTTTTGTCATTTCACCACAAACTCATTTTTTATATAAAAAAACACATGTCGAAGTTTCATAAATTTCGTAGTGACACTCACTTCCTTATAGTTATTTTTTTGTGTAAATTGTTTTTTTTTATTGTCTTTTTTTTCAGAAGCGTAAACCATGAGATCATGGACCAAGAAGTTTTTAAGCAAAAAAATAACCATAAGGAAGTGAGTGTAGCGACAAAATTTATTAAACTTTGACATGTGTTTTTTTGTATAAAAAATTAGTTTGTGGTGAAATTACAAAACACGTCCCCATTCTTTATTCATGTTCTCCAACATATAACGAAACCAGTACTTAATTATCATTTTTAGGGTTCCGTAGTCAACTAGGAACCCTTATAGTTTCGCCATGTCTGTCCGTCCGTCTGTCCGTCCGTCTGTCCGTCCGTCTGTCCGTCCGTCCGCGGATAATCTCAGTGACCGTTAGCACTAGAAAGCTGAAATTTGGTACTAATATGTATATCAATTACGCCAACAAAGCGGTAAAATAAAAAGTGGAAAAAAATATTTTATTAGGGTACCTCCCCTATACGTAAAGTGGGGAGTGATTTTTTTTTCATTTTAACCCTAACGTGTGATATATTGTTAGATAGGTAATTAAAAATAAATAGGGGCTTACTAAAATCATTTTTTGATTATGTTAATATTTTCGGAAATAATCGCTCCAGAAGTAAAAAAAAATGTGTCCCCCCCCCTCTAACTTTTGAACCATAAGTTTTAAAAATATGAAAAAAATCTCAAAAGTAGAACTTTATAAAAACTTTGTAGGAAAATTATTTTGAACTTGATAGGTTGAATAGTTTTTGAAAAAAATACAAAAACTACGGAACGCTACACTGAGCGTGGCCCGACACGCTCTTGGCCGGTTTTTTTTGAACAAATCTCTTCTCAGAAATTAGAAGGTTTGGTCAATTTTCAGTACTTTGAAGGCTATTTTCTCCTAACAAGTTGAGTTTGGCAGCTAAAAAAAAATACTTGTCCGTTATTTTAGACTACTCTATAACATATATCAAAATAAATCAAATCGGAGTCGGACAGTTGGGTACCCTTCCTTGTAAGCTAATGAGGTCCAGATAGACGACTATTGTTGGTAAGGAAAAATGACGAGGTATAAAAATATCAGAATGATGTTTATTGAAAAGAAAGAAAAAAGTCGAAATTGTAAATTGACGAAGTATAAAAATGTCGAGAAGTAGAAAAGACGAATTGACAATAGTCCGAAAGTAAAAAGACAGAGATGAAGATTAATAATTCTAAAAAAAATCTTCTATAAGTGATCTACAACGGCCACAGGTCTTCATCTTCATCATCATCTTCATATTCCCGAAGGGCAAACGGCGCAGAAATAGGAGCGTCAATTTTAAGGCAGAGTGAAATTAGTCATTTCAATACTTCGACGAAATTCTATTTCGACATTTTTATTCCTCGACCCTATAATACTTTGTCATTTTTCCATATCGTCATTTTTATAAAGCGCATTTAGACATTTTTATACACCGTTATTTTTCCTTGCCGACAATAGTCGCCTAAAGGAAGTAGTCGTCACGATATGCGTTAATGTCGCGGTAAACTATTGTTACTGCTAAACACTTAATGTGGCTATTCCCATACTAGACAACTAACAACTTTATCTAAGTAATCAATGGGAATTGCACGAAATTATATTTTTCCATGCAAATTTTTAATTTCCACTATATATTTATTTATTTATTGTAAAGGGAAACAAACAGCTTAAAAATTATACATAACATAAACTTAATAAACTAATACATGAGCCAAAACAGTTTCCACTAATGGAATTAGAACAAAAATTGCTCAAAGGGAACTATGAATAAAAATGCAAATGAGAAAAAACAAACATAAAAGTAAAATGAAGAGAAATAAAAATGACTGAAGTTAAACAACAAAAGAAAGTTCTACATACAATATGTCAGTTTAGACTACCGCTAAACACCATAAATGAACCTAAAAACTATTATTTTTTACCGGGTATTAATATTCAGTGACGAAACTAATTAAGCCTATTTTTCTTAGTAAACTAAAAATGTCTACTTATCTGCTACAGTTTTTCTTTTAAACTGATTATAGACATTATACAGTGTGTTACGAGCACGCAGACTGGTTTCTAAACGAATGAATACTGTCTGTTTTATTAGCAATTGTTTGTATGTATTAGCAAATCATTATTTTGAATAAATAAATAAATAAATAATTATTTAAATGATTGAAAATTAAATGAAATGTCGTGAAATTCGACGCGCTACCTTCACCCCATTAGTAACGTCAGTGGATGGCGTCATTGCACCCCAAGCCCCAAATGTCCACCACCACCACCATATCAGCCCAAGGACGTCCACTGCTGGACATAGGCCTCCCCCAATTTCATGGGGGGTAAATGCCATAATCGCCACGCTTGGCATGCGGGTTGGCGATCGCAGTATCTCCACCGGACTCTAGGAATGCTGCTGCCCATTCCCCGGTGGTCTTGGTCGTAGTTTAAGGACATACCCGGGTCCATTCCCCCGCCCCAAATTTGGGGTTCAGCCCCAAATGTCATCTTTCATCAAATGTCATCTTTTATCAAACACATGGGAGAATCCATAACAGACCGTTGGAATCGATTCCTTGAGTACCGTACTGGAATGGCTCAGAACTCGAATGAGCATGCCACCAGCATGTGCATACGTGGTACTCGTCACAAATTTAAGCCCGTGCCGTGGCAAAATGGCTAGGATTCGATGACGGTGCCGCCCTGCCACACATCGACTGAATTTACTTTTATTATTGATCCCAGCTGTCCATATATATTTTGTACCCATTTATTCAATTTAAATGAACTCTATTTACATCGATAACAATTAACAATTTCTTAAATCTGCACCGTCAATGTACTAGATGCACTGCTTAAGATGACGTCGTAGTAAATCGAACATTAAGATCTGTCATTTGTATCTGATTTGTATAGGTAAAAAACTTAAGAAAATGACCTGTTGTATGTAGTTGTACCGCGTACGAAAAGACATTATTTTCTAAAAAGAGTAACACAAACAAAACAAATGTCTATTCAAACACGTCACAACTACATACAGTAGATACTTTTCTTATGTATTTTACTTATGAATGAATGAATGATTTTATTTATTTCAGACAAGAGTCCATGATAATAGTAGGTACATGAATTAAATTAAATTATATTATATTGAACAGAATAATTGAATACAGAAACTGATTTTTTTTACATTATACACTATAAAGACTACATTAAAAATACATTATGAATTATTAAATATATATACTTAATACATAATAGGTACTATGCGCCTGCAGGGGCGTGTAACTGCACCCAGTGTTGCAGCAACGGTGTGTCCCACCGGTCAGCCAACACGCGCAGGATCGTGTTAGGGCTGGCGCGCCAGCGGCTCAGTAGCGAGCCACAACGCTTCCTCATGATAGCATGGAAGCCATCGACTCGCCCCTCCGCGAACATACCTGAGGCGCTGCAGTGCCGCGGCAGCCTGAACACCACTCTGTACGCGTTGTTTCATTGCATACGCAGGGCGCAGGTCGTTGTACGCTCGCTGCGTGTAGCTGACCCATAGGCTGCATGTGTAGAAGGACTGGCAAAATGCTTTAAAAAACGTCACCTTAACCTGCTTACTACACCGTGCAAACCTACGAGCCAGCTTGTTACAGCGCACGGCCAGCGCCCTGCGTTCCCTCACCACTCTCGCCAGGTCCATGTTGTCACACAGGTCCTCGGTGACCCAGTGGCCTAAATACTTAAAATGGTTTACCTGCACTAAAGGCAATCCGTCAAGATTTATAGGGGGTACAGCCTAAGATTTTTTACCCAACTCAAAAAGCCTTATCTCACTTTTCGTAGCATTGTATTTGAGCACATGGGCCGCCGCATAGGACTCACATTTACGCAACAAGCATACTAAGGCGCCTGCCGATGGACTCAGAAGCATCATGTCATCCGCATAACAGATGTTATTTATGCGAACTCCGTCCACTGAACAGCCTAGCAGCTCCAGCAGTCGGTTTATGTACAGATTAAAGAGGCGAGGCGAGCTCAACCCTCCCTGCCGCACCCCACACTCCAACCTGTATACCTCCGAATGCGTTCCGGCCCACTTTAGACAGTTCTGTTGGTTACCATACCAGTATTTAAGTAACGACGTAACCTCATACGGGACGCTCTTCTCCGATTGTAACTTATGCCACATGTGTGTCATAAGACTCATAAGATACAAGGTCGAATGCTTTTGATAGGTCCAAGTAACAGGCGTATACAGGTGTTTTCCTAGCTATGTAGTACTGGACAGTCTGCTTCAGGCATTGGATGGTAGATTCGGTGGATAAGCCAGGTCTAAAGTCAAATTCAGCATCATTTATATACATATGCTTCGCTAACTGCTTATCCAACAGACTGTCCAGCACCTTGGCTACGACATTAGCCAGAGAAATAGGCCTGTAATTGGACATATCAGAGACATCACCAGTTTCCGGCATGTAACTATGACTCAAACATAGATTAAAAAACATTAAAAAGTACTCTAGGGAGATGTACCCCCGCGAATTTCAAATTTTCGTTGCTAAGGCCGTCTTTACCATGTAACTTTCCTCGCTCCATCTTGTTAAATACTAAGGATATCTCGTTCGCCGAGAAACTAACTAATTTCGCCTCTGTACGCTTCTCAGAATCGAACAGATGAAGCAGCGGCTTTCCCGGTGGTTCCACTCTAAAATGATTCCAAAACGCATTGGCTATGGCTATGGCTATTGACGACCTGTTTAGCCTAGTTGGTAGTGACTCTGCCTCCGAAGCTAGAGGTCCCGGGTTCGAATCCCGGCCAGGGCATTTATTTGTGCATTTTTCACGGATATTTGTTCTTGGGTCTTGGATTTTTTCTATGTATTTAAGTATGTATTTGTCTATGTAGGTATGTGTATCGTCGTCTGGTACCCATAGTACAAGCTTTGCTTAGTTTGGGACTAGGTCGATTTGTGTAAGATTGTCCCCCAACATTATTATTATTATTATTATTATCGGCTCGTGGTGCCCCGTTACGCTCACCGGCAGACCCGGTCTAGAATTTAATTTATTCGTCGATTGCCAATTTTTTTTAATTTTTTTTACTACACTGTCTTGTCTTGTCCATTTACTATCTTTTATTTATTTTATTTATTTATATATTATAAAAATAATAACTACCTAATTTAATATTTACAGAATAAAAATGATCTAATCAAAAAGCCTGCCCCGGATCATTCCCGGTGCAAAAGTGCCGAACACGCTTGACGCGTTACCGCGTTGTGTCGCGATGGACAGCCTGTGCACCAAGAAAGACTCGGAACGGGTGTCAGCTCATGATTAGCTGAAGGAACTACATTTCAATACCCTACTTAAAGAAAAGCCCGCGTGAAAAAATGTTCCCATAAAATATTATTATAACATACTAACTCACTAATTTGTCAACTTTTTGCTATTTAATGCAGAAATTACTATAAAATGTAACTAGGTGTACACGTGTGTACAGATAAATGTTTAGTATTATATTCATAGCAACGCATTTTACCTCTAACACAATATACCCAGTCGAAGTATTACAGGAAATCTGATTTTATTTGACGGGACGTCATTTTCCTGTACTTTGATATCTCTTGTGAATCTTAACTAAATTCCAAGCTCTGACTCGATTTATTCCCAGTGGTAAAATTCCGATAATAAGTTAAAACTTCGGATTCTCTAAAGGGATTAGAGGCATATTTTTTGCGGAGAAAACTTGTTACTTATAAGATATTTTGGTTTTGAAGAAATTTGGATGCTTCGATGTGCCAGGGAAATTAGACCAGTGCGACGTTTGGTGTATATTTGCAAAGTGAAATTAATATATAAGTAATTATCTAAGTAATATAACAAGGCGGATTTTTAATTATAGTGACCTATCTATAAATAAATAAATATATAACTAAACATTAAACATAAACATATACCTGTAAAAAATGGAATAAAGAAGCTTAATAAAAAAATAAAAATAAAAAACAAAATACTTACTAAACTAGGTTTCTATGAGAGAAACTATACGATTGTAGCTAATCAAGCCATCTAGTGATTCCAGTCTGGAAGCATAGATGGCGCTGTGCTTGACAGGCTTCTTTAGAGAAAAGAGAGAGAAATAATTGCCTTTTAGACTTTCTTAATCGTCTTAACAATCGTATAGGTGAAAAACTTAAGAAAATGACCTGTTGTATGTAGTTATAACTAGTTCGAATAGGCGTTTGTTTTGTGTGTGTTGTGCATTTTAAATATGTATTGTTTAATATTGATTAGCGGAAAGTTTTACAGAAAATATAACAGCAGTTATTAATATAAAGTGGAATGTTAACTAAGATGGATCATAAGACGATTTTTATTCTTGTATTTTTAACCGACTTTAAAAAATGGAGGAGGTTCTCTATTCGTCAGAACGTTTTTTTACCGACTTCAATAGAAGGAAGGAGGTACTCAGTTCATCTCCATGTTTGCTTGTTTTTTTTCATTTACTTATTTATTTATGTATGTTCCCCGATAACTCTTGACCATGTTGGCCGATTTTGATAATTCTTTTTTTGTTTCAAAGCAGGTACTCCGACATTGGTTCCATATAAATTGTGAAGGTCTGATGATGGGATTTAGGAGGAATCGAGGGAACTCCTCGAATTTGATAGGCACGCATATGCCGATTTCGGTATTTTCTTTAGGTAACCTCAAATTGTGGCATAGCGAAGTGCAAAATTGGAGTCGTTTTTTTTTGTTTAAATTATTTGTTATTTTTGTTTATTATTTAGATTGGATCGATTACTTGGAGACTATTTCAAAAAGTCTGTTTTTGTTTGAAAGGATCTGCTTCCTTGTTAATTTCACTTTAACTGAGCCAATATCTGATGACGGGATCCTGGAGAAATCGAGGGGACCTATAGTCGCTTAATATTTTTTAAATTAACGCGTACATTTGCTCTCGTAAAGTACCATGCGGTGAAACAAAGATGATGAAAACCATAACTGGCCATTTGAACTCCTCCCACCACCACCACCATATCAGCCCTAGGACGTCCACTGCTGGACATAGGCCTCCCCCAATTTCATGGGGGGTAAATGCCATAATCGCCACGCTTGGCATGCGGGTTGGCGATCGCAGTATCTCCACCGCACTCTAGGAATGCTGCTGCGCATTCCCCGGTGGTCTTGGTCGTAGTTTAAGGACATACCCGGGTCCAACTCCTCAGTTAAGAGCTTTTCATGGTAAGTGATAGGATATTTTGATTAAGATAGTTACCAAATCGATTGTTACAGAGTAAATTGAAGGCTTATCTTTTTATAAATCAGCTTGTAATGTTAAGGCTGGGTTGCACCTACTTACGATCACAGACCGATCAACGTTAAATATGGCGCCGGCAGCTGTCATCCCATATATAAGTAAACTTGTAAAATTTTCCATACATTCAAATTTTAACGAACACAGCTTACGATTACAGACGGTATGGTGCAACCCAGCCTAAGTCTACTAACTGACTTGAAAAAAAGTTTCTCGTTAAAAAAATATTTGCTCCATCCATCATACTATTCTGCATCATACCCTTCCGTCCATCCAAACATCGGCATAAACTTTTACGCTTATGATATTATTTAGGATCGTTGGTCAACAGTCTAACTATTTTTGTGAAAATTGTTATGTGCCGATAGTCGCAAGCAGATGGACGAAAAGAGTGATAAATCAGAATTAGCCCCGACTCAAAAGTTAGTGTTGGCTGAGATTCAATTCGGCTGCCATTGTTTACGATTATGACGCGGAGTATTTGTTGTACTCGTATCTGAGATAACTGCGGCCATTTTGTTTTGTTCCTAAATGTTTTGACGTTAGTAAAATTTTCAATCTTGTACACAGTGACCTTCTAATATGAATGCACTCTTCATGTTGTATTTGAGCACCTTGGTAGGTTTATGTCGTATATATCTCATCACGCCATCACGATGAGATGGAACGGTTTCGTTGTACTTTTTTTTTATTTATTTTTTGTATTGATGGATGGCAAGAGTAACATAGATGTCCTAAAAAGAATGAAGAAGAAAAAGGAAGTACTAGCCATAGTTAAACGTAGGAAAATTGCATATTTTGGTCACTTACATAGAAACGAGAAATATGATTTATTGAGAGTTATAATAGACGGAAAAATAGAGGGCAAACGGGGAAGGGGAAGAAGGAGGATGAACTGGGTCGACAATATCAAGAAATGGACAGGCATCAAGAACGCGGCCACGCTCGCAAGACTGGCCAAGAATAGGAAGGACTTTGCAAGGCTGGCCACCGACGCCCGCTTGGGCATGGCAGCTGAAGAAGAAGAATAAAAAAAGTAATAGTTCTTTATTCTTTAATTTAGGCATATTATATGCACCTATGAATGTCAAGAAGCTACCACCGACTCGGAAAAATAAACCTCTGTTACGAAAAGAACCGGCGTAAGAAACTCGACGAGGTGTCTTATTACAAAACAATATACATCGTATAGTATTGTATAAAATAACAGTGTCAGGTACTACAAATTTGCAATGCTATTTCTGTCTGTCTCTATCCATATTTTTTTGTTTATTGCACGAATTATATTTTATTCTATTCTATCTGATGGCGACTGTACAACTGAATCTAGCACATTTCATCATTATCATCAGCCTAAATTGGGGACTTAACATACACCTTTGCATTTCTTCGCAGATGTATGCAGGTTTCCTCGCGGTTTTTTCCTTCATCAAAAAGCTAACAGTCAATATAAAGTGATTATTCCGTACTTAAGTTCTGAAAAATTCACTAGCACTAACCCACGGCCGCCGTTTGACAGCCACATGCTTGAACCACTAGCTCACAAATTCACAAATCACCGAAGAATATTTGGCTCAAAATCGATACTGCAGCCACCATGCTGTACACACAACATAATATTCCTTTTATTAAAGACTGAAAATCTTGAACACTTCAAGTAGATTCAATTATGTAAGTGACCCCACCCACATGTAGCCGAATTCCCTCCATGCCGCGCCTCGCGGCTTAAGAAATCATTTCTGATTCGCACTGCTTCAACTTCTTCTCTGTATTTCCGGAGCCATATGACCTCGATGTCTTCAAGGTAAGAGTGAATAGGCATTTTCTGGGTGAGCGTGTTCCATCCTACAGCTTGTCTTAACTTTCCATCACGTTAGACTAGGATCAAACGCAATCCCAATTACAATAAAAAAACGGCCAAGAGTATGCGGCAAAAAAATCAATAACAAGCAAAAGTATTCCACCTTTCATACGTCATTTTATGCAGCATTTCATACGTCTTTTACTAAGAAGGGAAGACTTTTTACGAGTACCTACTCAAAAACAGCTCAACTGATCATGTCCGCTATTGTTTTCGTTGAAAGTTTTTATTAAGATTTTGTTCATATTTTTTGGAACCATAGTTCAAAAGTTAGAGGGGGGGAGGAGGCACATTTTTTTTTCTTTCACTTTATCAAAAATTGTTTGATGAAGACCTCTATTCATTTTGAAAGACCTGTCCAACAACCACCTCACACCAAAGGGTTGAAGCAAAAAAAATGCATTTCACTTTACGTGTAGGGGAGGTACCCTTATTTTTTTTATTAAATTTTTGACGTGATAACGTCTTTGAAATCGTTTTAGTCGGGTGACATGTTCAGAAACTTGTCTCACACCAAAACCTCACGAGCGCAATCGCAGGTATAAGTGAAGTGCAAGTGAAGTAAGACGTTATCACGTAAACATCTCGATCGTAAACCTACTTTACAAACAACCAATTTTTTTTACAATTATTGGTTTATGTTAGAGATGGGTAAATCCTGATTTGAAGATTTAAATGATTCGAATCACCGAGCGGATTCGAATCTCTTAATTCCTTACAAATGATATCGAATCCGCCGGTTATAAACTCCGACTATCATCAATCGGTACAGTGGAGCACGAGCCGTTCTAATACGACATATTTAGCGAATCTGTTAGGAATCGAATCGAATCGTGGCTCGTTCGGTGCTTCGGTGGCGTCCGCCTGTGCTCGGCTCCGCTCAGCTGTCTGTTCGGTAATGCTAACGTATCCAAAAGTCAAGGATTAAAAAGAGTTGAAGAGTCATTAAGCGGAGTCGGTACTGATAGCGGATTCGGATTTAGTGATTCGAATCACCGCGCGGAGTTGAGATTACCCATCTCTAGTTTATATATCCATACCAAATTGCAGCTTTCTAGCACTAACAAACACAGAGCAAAGCCTCGGACAGACAGACAGATGGACATGGCGAAACTGTAAGGCTTCCTAGTGGACTACGGATCCCTAAAAAATAGTACAGAGCTGTTGGTAAAAATGTATGCTGCGTACGTATACATTGCGTGCGTACACATGCCTACCACAGAGGAAATCGTGGTGTTATTGTGACTACTTCAGTAAGGAGGCTTTCCCAGTTAGGCTCCAAATATGAGCCTGATTACATTCCAGTGTCCTTCGAAACGTAGAAGAGAAAATAACAAACTTGGTCTTATATAATTGTTTTCATGACTAGACGACTTTGGCCCAACAAGTAAGAATAACTTTTCTAACTAGATTTATGTAGTTGTAAACTAAATAGGGCTCAGCTCAGGCATGAACTGGTTCACGAAACACTGCTTTATTATATTTTACATGTAAATGAGAACAATAGGAGGAGGGACCATTTTCGCTTGCTGAGTGGTATATGTAGGTATAGAAAGAAATAAAGAAAGATGTTATAAGAATATTCGTTACCATCAGGCCGCTTACCATCAGGCGGGCCGTACGCTTGTTTGCCACCGACGTAGTATAAAAAAAAACACAAGTTTCTGGAATAGGCCACGCTACTCGGAACAAACGAGTAATGAAATGAATAGCGAAATGAATATCGGAATTATCGTCTAGACTACTCGGAAAGGGCTATATATAAAATGGGACCAATTCTTCGGTACAAGGCAATTCAGTGTGGATCGGAGAGAATATCGAAGAGAGTTAAAGTGAAGTGATAATGTGCAAAGTAAATCAGTGAAATGAACTATGTCACGTACTAATAGACGCGGACTCGGTAGACTTTACCAGTGTATCTAAGTCGCTGAATAAAGCTATACTTAGTCGGGCAACAAGAGGTATTTTAACTCTATTCTGTATCCCACGTTCCTGAAAAATACAAACATACAAACAACTGTCCTGTTCCGTAGCTGGTTAATTACTGGTCTGACGTACGTAAGGAGATTATATGTAATCATTTTATTATTTATTCCATTAATCATCAACGTAGCACTAAGCCGGTTAGGATAGTGGACACATAAATTATTATGGCAGCTGCTGCAAACAGTGCCGTTGATTATACCCATATTAATGAGACCCGGTAAATGTCAACATGCGGTGTAGGTCCGGGAGACCGCTCAATCGCGTTATACAATGGGTGGCTAAGATTATTTCCTGACTACGCTACGTTTATTCTCTTTTGAGGTGTGCAATAATAGTACATTACACAACTAGGGTGGTAAAGCAAAGAAAGGCTGAGAGCTGTAGGCGAGGGACGTATATATATGCGATCGAGGACTTTATTGATTACCTCCCGTGTTGTGTACATCATTTTATTACTACGCTTTTTCCGTACGCGTAGCGTGCAGTAAAAGCCACTTTTTGGCCAGGTGTGGCATAATAGTAGATTGTACAACAAGTGCACAAAACGAGATAATTTCGATATAAAGTAGAGGATAAAATGGGTTTTCTACACGAATATACACTCTGTTTTTTTTTTCACTTCGATTGCGAGAAAATTAATAAAATAATGAATGTAATTAAACTTATGTTATCAAATTTATACTTATGTGGCCTTTGACTTTTGAACTATGTGTCCAAAAGCATGAAAGTAAAGCTTAATAAAGACTTTCAACGAAAACTGTAGCGGACATGATCAATTTATCTGATTTTAAGTTATCGTAAAAAGCCTTTCCTTCTTAGTAAAATACGTATTAAACTCTGCGAAGGTATTCCCTTTTGCCTGTTATTGATTTTTATTTATTGAGTATATTGGGCAACTACGGAACCCTATTATTATTGGTAAACGGGACTTAATCGCGTACAAAAATTAATCACCTGAGGTGTGCCCGACGTTTCGAATGTATCGCAACATCCGTGGTCACGAGCTGACACGTTCTGAGCGAGTCAGTAATAATGTGTAAAAATCGTGCAAGTTTAAATCAATACGGAACCCTACACTGAGCATGGGCCGACATGCTCTTGGCCGATTTCTTTTAAATACAGTGGTAAAATTATACACGCCGGGGTCTAAGCCCGCGACCTTTAACACGTGCCTTAAAAAATAATAAGTGCCTGTCTAATGGATTCAACTTGCGTTTTCTAGACTCTATCTACTAATCCAAACTTTCATATCCATTTCGTATAGTGTACTTGTCAAAAAATATCTTTATGCTCTAATGAAATGATGAAAATTGTATTGCAGTCACGCAAAATTACCGTATTAAAAAATAAGTGCAAGGAATACGGCGATGCGGAGGTCCCGTAATTTATCAAAGACGTAATTGAGAGTCACGCAACTTACTGCGAAATTTTCCGTTTCTCTTGGCATGGAACTTTTCTGACTTCAACGTCCTGTCCTGTGCAACTAACAACTGCTTAACGATGCAACTTTTTAATTTCCACCCGCGTCGGGTGAACGAATGATCGCATTTTGCACTAATCTATTCTGCCCGAACTTTAGCACGGAAAGCGACACCAAACGTTCCATTTCATACCTTAATAAAACACCCCAACAAAAACAAATAATTGAGTTGTTTATATTCAGGTATTATGGAAATATGTGTCTTGGTTTAGCCGCACCGCATCAAGAAACTTGAGGCAACGATGACAAAATGCGATTACCGTGTCATGTATTCAAATTACATCTTTGAGGTCGCCCGGCATTTTGGATGTCACCACAAACTTGCTTTGCTTGGCTTGATTTTTGGTGGCTTAGTCATCTCGCGACCAAGCCTGTTGGGACGTATCCGGAACATCGGGTCACTAAAAGAGTTAAATAGTGTCCTATTGTCTAATAATGCAAGTCCATTTCCCATTTTTTCTGCTGAGTAGTCAGTGTTGAGGGCCATTCTCCATATGTCTAAGCCCAATGGCAATGAAAGTAGGTTTGCAATCGTTAGTGTCTCGAGCAGTCGGGCTGCAAGAACTCAACGGGTGCAGATTTTAAACCACCACCACCATATCAGCCCTAGGACGTCCACTGCTGGACATAGGCCTCCCCCGATTTCATGGGGGGTAAATGCCATAATCGCCACGCTTGGCATGCGGGTTGGCGATCGCAGTATCTCCACCGCACTCTAGGAATGCTGCTGCCCATTCCCCGATGGTCTTGGTCGTAGTTTAAGGACATACCCGGGTCCAACCACCCACATTTAATAATACATCAACAAAATTGTATACATACATACACATACATGCATAAACTATTACTGTGTTAAACCATGTATGTTGTGGATATGAATAAAGAGTTAATCAATCAATCAAACTCACGCCTATATTCCCAAGAGGGGTAGGCTGAGCACACGAAAATTAATTTCTTTTATTGGCAGTTTGTGGGCAGTTTCAGTGCCACTTTAAGCAATGGTAGGTTTTAGATGGAGAAAATAAATGTGATATTGCAATGACAGGTTGATAGCCCAACGTCCACAACAAACATCAACCTGGTTACCATAGTCGACTCTTACGACACCCAAGGTGGTGCTAATGGTGCTACCACACAGGGAACATAAAAAAGCCACACCACCACACAATTGTATATATCTTACTGTGACCCCTACGTTATAATAATTATATCTTAAGAACCAAGTCCAGTTTAGTTTGGCATTCGAATGTATTGAACTTTTGTAAGGATTTGTCATCGGAAATCGTTTGACTGTCGACGGCTCCACCCGTCTAAAAAAACAACATGAAAATCAGTTGACATTTACAATCGCATACACACAACAGTTTCGTTTTTGTCGGGAAAAAGGATAACATACGTTTTCGTAAGATAAAACTACCTCAAAGCACTGATATGACCCTTAATTTATTTTTCCTATAAGTAATTTCAAGTACAGCAAAACCCCACATTATCCTAAATAGAAATAAGCCCTCGTAGCCCACCCACAAAGAGTGACATTTGACATTTTCGGGGACCTATACACTAGCACCTCCAACAGCGAATTCATACGCGACAGCTCTTGTTCATCCACATTCGACCTTCCTTATTCATCTTCTAATAGCCAGCACCATTCACATACGTCAAAACGTACCATTTCCACATGCATATATTTTTGGAAAAGCGCCAAACATATCCTTGACATTGACGACGTTGAATGCGCTGGTATTGCTGCCCTAAATTCTATTCAGAATCTAATCCATGAGCGGCAACGCCAAACTATTGGCGCAGTCAGCAGGGATAATCGAAAATCCTTACAAATGGCACCGTCAGCCGCACTCCAATCCATTCACGAGACATTTTATCTGAACCGTGAACTTCCTACCACATCATGATCCGGGAATTCATTGCAACTGTCCGTATTCGGAGATCAGGCATTACTGGCTGAGAATGACTGCACAGAATCAGATTCATTACGCAATCTATCTGAAGCTCACTCTGCATCTAATATATGTGAGCTGTGTGTGTTAGCGGTTTATGTTGTATATGTTTGTTTGGACAGACTCAAAACTACAAAGTAAATAAATCAACTGGTGCATTTAAACATGGCTTTTTACTGGTGCATTAAACATGGCTTGTTATTAGATACACAAAGTGTAGGTAGTTGGTTAGAGAAGGTTATACCTACTCTTGTAATATTTAGATTTGTAATACTATTATAAAATTAGACAAATCTAATCTAACTCCATACGAGGATATACTAATTCAGTTCAGTTATAAAGCTGAAACCCGAATTATATAAAAAAAAATTTATGCCATGTCGGTGGCAAACAAGCGTACGGCCGCCTGAAACTCCAGGGTATGACATGCGCGTTGCCAAACCTTTAAAATCTATACACTGTTTTCTTGGATTCTTTCTCCCATGTATTTAAGTATACAGGGTGATTCGGGAGACGTGAGCAAGATCAACACTACAGATTCAGTAGATCATAAGCTACTGCTTCGTGCCACTATTAGTGAAATTAACGTTCATTTATCTTTGGTGTTGAAAACAAAATGTTTTAAATTATTTCAGAAATTCATGGTCACTCTACAATCAGAATACTTCAGTCAAGTGATACGTGTCAAATTGAATGTCATCTGAGTCCGAATACTTTTGAAATATCGTATCTCACTCAATGTGACAATTTACTTTCTTCGTAATCAAAGTGCTGTCAGAACAGTTAGAGGTTTAGGGCCGGTTGCACCAACCTACGATTACAGGCCGGTCAACGTCAAATATGGCGCTGACGTACGTTAACTCCATTTTTGCGTTGCACCATCCGTTCGTAGCCTTGACGTACGTTAAATTTTGACGGTTACATTAACCAGTGGTCCGACCCCCTGTTAACGTCAAATCCATTCGTCAAATATGGCGGCATAGTACCATATTTATTATTAAAATAGTTTTTCTTGACCATTTAAGTAATAAATTACAGAAATTTAATTAATAAATGGCAGCGTATTTTGTAGCAGTTTGTGGAAAGTATCGGAACGCGATTCTATAACCTGATTTATGCGTAATTCACTTCTGTCAACCCAACCAACATTTTCGCTTGGCAACAAAGGAAACTTTTACAAACTTTTGTGATGTGAATTAAATGTAGTTTATAGTTTGAAAGACGATATGGTTTTAGTGCAGATATCCTAGACAAAGAACAGACTGATTCTTGTCTCACACGCCTTACAATATAGGATGAAGTATATACCGAAACAACGGAAAATATCGGACAACATATAAAAGTGGTTTAAAACGGATATTCAAGGGCTATGCTATGAATATGAAGAGAAGACCGTCTTTACATTGGAAAACTAACATTATTGTGTTACCTCAGTGATCTTAGTGTATCAAACTTTACAGAAGTATAAAGTAGTGTCACAACAACAAACAAGTTTTACTTACAATGATGAAAAGTTTCCAGCAAGCCTAAATTGTATTAACCATTTGAATGTGTTGAAAAATATTAAACAGTTCAACTATTATTATGTGTTGTTTTATTTGTACTGGTACCACAAGGACATCAAGATAATCATTCATTCAATCACATTTGATTTACCCCTTCATAGGACCTAGTGAATTTCACATTCAGACAAATCCTAAAATAAAGGTCAGTGAAGGATGCTTACAGCAGACTGTTATTTTCCTGTCATTTCATATGCATGTACATGAGGGCTCAAAATCAACTAGCTATATTGAGCAAGTCCACAAATGTTTCTATCATTCTCATTTTGAAAAATAAAGAGTTGTAGATTTACATCTCTTTATATCTCTAGCATCTATTAGAAATAACCCCATGGATAGATATTTATTTCTAATACATGCTAGGGACATGTAACCTTAGACCTTATGTATTTTAATATGCACCTCAGCTCAGGTAAATGTACATGTTACCAGGAATCTGTATTCGGTACAGTACCTAGCTACTATATTGATATACCTAAAATGTTGGGGTACTTAGTATTCTATACAGTATCGCAGTATCAAAATGCAGCCAGTCATGTGTGTAAAAGATGAGTTAATTTTCACACTGCAGGTGGACCAGCAGAAGAGCAAAGCAACCCACTCTCCAAATATTCTACACATTACCTCAGTATTGTTTACAGATAACATAACATTTAATTGCATGACCGATTCGTTAAATTAATTTGTAAAACAAATATATCCTAGAGGGCTCCCAAACTTTGTTTCATCATCATCATATCAGTCAAAGTACCTCCACTGCTATGACATAGGCCTACCCCAGAGTGCCAAAAATTGTTTGTTTTGCAATAATATAAATACATAAAACAATAGTAAAGGTTTATCCTATTATATTCAAATAATATGAGTAATATAGCAAAATTTTGACAATTTATTTAAAAATGTTGTTTTATTTATCAGTACTGGAATTAAAGATGTTGGTATGGTGTGGTAGAATGTCATCTTGCTAATATTTGGAGCAGAACAAGAAGCCTTTTTGACACTAATGAAAAACAAGAGTAGACTGAGTGGATGCTGTTCCCAGCCGTATCATGGGAGTGATGTGTCCCACACAGACTTAGGGAGCACAGGGGTTATTGCGGGTTGATGAAATCTAAATGAACCAAGGTATTGGGTGAAAATGATGGTCTTATCTATTTAATGCCTGACATCACTATTTTTATGAGGAAGATAGGGTCTAGCAAAAGCTGATGAAATTGCAGTTTTTAATATCATACCTACCAACCTAATATGTAAGTGCATTTGGTATGAAATCAAAAATAAAAAAACTAAACATTGTAGGCAGTAAATATCTGTAAAGGCCAATAATAAACAAAATTGAACAATTTTAATCATCATTTTTATTACAATTGAAAAGAACCTTATGTAAAATGAGTAAGTTCTTCTAGGTTACTATTAATCCCGGTATTAATAATTCCATTTCAATTGGTTTGAATGTGCCACACCTTTTAATTTCTGTCACTTTGGTCTAAAATAATTGCTCATGCATCTTAATTCTGCACCTGAAATAAATTCCCATATTAATAAAAAACATGACATTTATGATATTTACACCATACAAGTATTTATTTGTATATATCAACATCTACTAGTTGAGATTTTTACTACAAAAATCAAGTTGTTTTAGTTATGTCCTAAAGGAGCCCGGGGTCTGCTTTGGTATCCAAATTCAAGGATTAGGCATAGGCACTAGTTTTATAAAAGCGACTGCCATCTGACCTTCCAAGCCAGAGGGAAAACTAGACCTGTTGGAACTAAACCAGTTGATGTTCGCCGTCACCCAAAAGCTAATGTAATAATCGATGTCATATGATATTTCACACTCTGACCAAGTAAAAGCCGGGTTTCGAACCCACAACCTCCAGAATGAAAGTCGCGTGCTTTAACGCTCGGCTACTGAAACTAGTTTGTAAACAGCTTTAGAGGTTAGGTTAGGTTTCGTAAGTAGGTAGGTAGCGGTAGTATGTAATAGACGTAAAATATTATAACTCACCGTAGGTATTGAAGAAGGAGAATATCATCAATCCAACATACTAAGCTCAGAATGCTTGTGAAACACAAGATGTTCTAAGGACGGGTCGTCGTTTTGAGAAATCTCACTCGGTAGATTGTATTCTGCCCATGAATATTAGAGGCAAGTTTCTTGACTACACTTTTTTTGTTATTTGATCGATTAAGTAACGTGTATTCGCCTAAAATTTATCCAATTTATCAGTATTTTAAAGAGTAGCTGCTTTTAGCGCGTTTTTATCGCTTGTCAAAAGTGACATGAGCACAGACAAAATTGAATTTTCATGCTCGGTTGCTATATGTAAAAATAATTACCCGAGAATTATTTTGGTGGGAGTGCGTTTCTTAAGTGGCAACCCGATTAACAATTACAATCCGTGATTTTGAAGATGGTGCAACCCAGAGGATTTAACGGTCGTTAAAATCCGCATGTGATCGTCAGATTTTGACGAAGACCGCTTACAATTACAGACGGTTTGGTGCAACCGACCCTTAATCTTTATAAACCAGTCGTTGTAGGGTGACCATGATTGTAGAGAATTAAACTTTAACTTAACAAAAATTAAAATACAGGAAAAAGGTATGGATGTTTCACTTAAATACAATGGTGAACGATTCATTGCCATTTACTATTTATGTAGTGTTGGTCCTGCTCACGTCTCCTGAATCACCTTGTATATCTATTAAAGATATCGTCATCTAGTACAGTCGAGTTCGAACAAATGTGCACAGAAAAATTATCAAAAATATGTGAACATAACATAAGTTTGTATAGATATATTTTGAACCTTTGGGAACGTACATATATTTATGAATTCGCCTGCACCCATAACACAAGCCATATTCAGCTTACAATGGGACTAGTTCGATTTGTGTAAAAAAATATGTCCTCTAACCCCTCTGGCCCTCGGGAAAACCTCGCCAGGGAGCTCATTCCACAAGCGGAGCGTCCGAGGGAGGAAATTTATCTGAAACCGTACCGTATAGGTATCAACCATTTAGGTTCTAATCTCGTCAATTGAGGAAACCTCTGCGGCATCAGTAAGCTCACGTCAAAGAACAAAAATGTGTCGTATCGATTCCGCCCCGCCAAGCCATGAAACAGGAAGTCACCTAATATAGCAAGGCATACTTTTATGTCGATAGTATTGTGCTCTTTGCGTGACCAAAATGTCAAAGACTAAGTTGAGATTGATCAAAGGCGTCGAAGAGTCATTTATCTGTTGGGCATCCAACAAATACAAGAGTTACAGCTGATTGGTGAAATCACTTGCGGTTTTTAGAAGCGATCGCTAGCTAGATTTACTTCATCGTTACTTTAAGTTGAGCAGACATTTACTGCCACGATCGTTATTGACTTGGCACAACATTATGACTGTGACGAACATAATTTATTAAAGCGACGAGGTATCAAATCTTTGTTCTTTTATAAATCAGTGCCAAGAACAGCTATTGATAAGAAAAATCATAATTATTAGTTTGTTGTTAATGCCCTCTGAAGTTACTGTGAAGTAAAACAAATCGTTATATTAATATATATTCTATAGAAAATATGTTAATAAATGGTGTAACATAGCTCTTAGAATCAGAGGCTTTACATATGTCCAGAATTAAAGTCCAAAGAATGGTTTTTGTTTTCCAGGTAAACAATACACATGGTCGTTTTTAGGGTATAGATCACTAACGATGAAAACGACTTATTATAAGAATAAGAAATGGTTTGTTGCCTGCCAGAAAGCGGCAAAAGGAACACATTCAGCTACTGGCCCATATTTGTACCACCAGCGCTGGTTTTCAATGTGCCCCTACGAGTAACTCGGTCTATGACGTTTGCCGAGAAGAAAATGCAGTGAAAGTGGGTATCATACTAAATTGTTGCTACACTAATATGCAACTACCGAATTAAAATATAAATACCTTGTGTGTGTGTGTTTTAAAATTTGAAAAACCCACGACGGTTTTACCTAATTGCAAAATAATAAAATATAACAATTAAAAGCCCCCGACCATATACGAAGTACATAATTATAAAAGTAGATTTCAAAAACGGTTGTATGATTGCGAGGTCAAGCCCAGAAAAATCCGTCGGGGGCTGCCATTGCCTGCCCTGAAATGAAGTAAGATTTGTGGTCTGTGTAATAGGCACCTCTATTTAAGTTGCTGTATTATGTAATGAATATCTTGAGTTTTATGAAATTAAGAACAGACATGGCAATGGCAGCCCCCGACGGATTTTTCTGGGTTTGTAACTATACCACGCAATCATACAACCGTTTTTGAAATCTACTTTTATAATTATGTACTTACTTCGTATATGGTCGGGGGCTTTTAATTGTCTAATTTTATTATTTTGCAATTAGGTAAAACCGTCGTGGGTTTTTCAAAATTTTTAATTTCATTTTATATTATTATTTTTATAGAATAATGTATATACATTCCTCCCTAACACGCTTTAGTTGTGGAATGAGTGTATACATTTTTAAAGAGTCGGCAACGCGCATTACCACCCCTGGAATTACAAGATGGACGCTTACTGTAGTCCCTTGGGAAAACCTCGGCAGGGAACTCATTCCACAACTGCAGGTTGCAGTAACCGCTTACCACCAAGCTGACCGTAGTTACACTTGTATATCACCGATGTGGTATTAAAAAAACTATAGTTGTTTCTCACCTAACGCTATATATTCCGGCGAAAGGGGCATAGTAGCCCGAAAGTCGAGCTCAGCGTAGGGCCAAAGTTCCGAAATGTTCCATCGGAGAGCACTCTCTACGTGAGCCCAAGGGCCGGAGGTCCTAAGGGCGAGCCCACGTGTAAAGATGATTCGAATTAGACCGTTCCGTTTCCGGGCTAGGCCCAGACCGAGCTGCTTCTGAGGGCCAACTCCGAACTTCGAAAATCGAACTACGTATCGTACCGTCCCTTTTCGTCATATACTGTATAAAACGAGAGTGAAATGGACAGCATGACACGAAGTTCGATTTTCGAAGTTTGGAGTAGGCCCTCTGAGCCTCGGCCGTAGTACCTGGGTCGGCCGTCAAATGCCTGGGTTGAACAAAGGCGGCCGGGTTGGACCGCTTCCGAGCATCACCGGGCCCGGCCGCGCAACGGCCGTCGTTTTATTGTCAAAGAAAACGAGCCGGCCCGGACACGGAGCGGCCTACTGTGAATCATCCTTAATCTTCTTAGCCCCAAGTGACTTCCAAGAGAACCTCGGGCCGAAGGCTCGAAGCTTCCTTTGAGAGAGTTCACTACACGAGCCCGAGGGCCGAAGGTCAAAAGGGCGAGCCCACACGGACACTCACTATCTATGAGTTCTTACAAATAGAACTTGAGAGCCGAAAGGTAAGTGGCGAGGCACGTCAAACCAAAGGCATGACCAAAGGCAGAGGTCAGAAGGCCCGAAGTGCCTAAAAGCCCGAACGTGGAGGGTCACGCTCTCTGCGCGAGCCTACGCGAATTCTCAATATCGCTGAGTGTTCAAAGAGGAGCGTCGAGGCTAATGGGACTGATAGACCGAAGTGTCTCACCAGGGCGTTTTCTACGCCAGCTGGCGAGCTAAAGGGTTGAAGGTCGAGCCCACGCGTGAGCAGCAAGGCACGTAAGGGTAACTACTGCGACTACCGCGAGGCCCAAAGTGTCCCAGTATCCCTTCAGTACGCGCTTACTATGCGAGCCATATCTATAAGACCGAAGGCCTCAAGGGCGAGCCCACATGAATACTTTCTATCCCAAAATGTCTTAAAAGAGAACCTGAGGACCGCAGGCCCAAAGGTGTGTGAGGAGGCACACGAAGGCGGAGGCCGAGTTCTGCGTAGGGCCGAAGGTCCGAAGCTTTTCCCTTCAGAAAGCGTACTACGAGTAAATGCGAGCCCACTATAAATGCGAACCCACTAGAAGCTCGTACTCATTAGCCTTTTTCACAAGAACAAGAAATTTTAGGTATATTAGTTATTTGGACCATTCATTTTAAACTTCAACTTGTGGCAAAGTGGAAATAATTAAGTATGCCGTACATCTAAATTAGTGAAGCCGTTTTGATCCTGAAATTATTTTATACAGCATAACACGATGGTTTACTAGTTCCCCGTGGCATATTTACGTCATGTATCGCCGATAAATCACAAACTCCATAATAATACTGAAACCATAATATTATTATATGTATATTTAAATCGGCAGATGTGTTTAGGGGACATACAGCTTACACGTAACCCTCCGCTGCGGGTATAAAGAGCAAAAATTCTACTTTTAGCAGTCCTTGTAGAGAAGCTACTCACTAAACACCTTTAAATGAGCCGTAATACGGAATTCTATCTATGAGCCTTCACAAAGTTCCTTACTACATTATTCTGTTTCATCATACTTGAAGCTCTCAGCAGTTCGTGCACAGAAGCTACCGAGAAAACACTATCAAAATAATCACAACACGGTAATACACATATGTGTATTCGCAAAGTTCCCTAAGGTGCTGTTCTGCTTCATCATAAGACCTTCAGCATTTCAGGAGAAGAGGCTTCTCAATAAATACTATCAAAAGAGTCAAAACACGGTTTACTAAATAATTACCTGAACAAGATTCCCTGCAATATTGTTCTGATCCATCATCAGACGCTCAGCAGGTCATGTACAGAAGCTACTCAGCAAACACGATGAAATGAGCCCAAACACGGTCAAGTAGCTATACTTATATGCCTTCGAAAGGTTCTGTGTGATGTCCATCATTAGACCCTCAGAAGTTCGTTTACAACGGCTGCTGAGCAAACATAAATAAAAGCGCCCAAAAACAGACATAAAGGTATCAAACCCCTTAACAGTTCCCTACCATGTTTTTCTGCTCCATTATGATCCTCAGAGTTCAATTACATGTACTCCTCATCAAGCGCTATCAAAATCTTCTATGCTGGTCAAGCAGAGTTCCGGAGAAAATTCGTTCAAACGTACTTTCAAGAGGAAAATATAAACTGCAGCGCCGCCTGGTGAGTTACGGTCGTATTTTTTTTGGGCGTTCGTCCCGAATAAACCACAAACACATTGCAGAAAACCGTATTCAAATCGGTAAAGCCGTTTTGGAGATATTGAGGTGCAAACAAACAACCTCTCACCCTAAACGCATATACCTTCTCCGTTCCGTCGTGGGTAAAAATACTTATTGTTAGGTCGGGTCCCATTTTCTAATTAAGGCGGAATATACCAGCCTCTCAGAAATACAGTCAATTTTATTTAAGTCCCAGTAGGACTCTAACAGGCTACTTAAAAGGTATGGCAGATGCTTTTTAAGGCATCTATCACCGTAGTAATTCGTAACTCCTGGTACATCAAACTTTCCTGTGGATATTTTTCCATATATGTTAGTTACAAACTTACATAATTATTATAGTGTTGAACGTTACAATTTAATCTATTTTATAGAGGTATGGAGCTTTGTCCATCCATGCAGGAGTCCCATCTATCCGCTAACGCTATTGAATACTGTTGGCGCTATCCTGCCAGCACACCGCTTTCGCATGATAGCGTAAAAACCGGCAAGTGCGTGTCGGATCACGCACAAAGAAGGGTTCCGTACCCACACCTCATCATCATCATCATATCAGCCGAAAGACGTCCACTGCTGGACATAGGCCTCCCCCAAAGAGTGCCACAATGACCGATCCTGCGCCACCCGCATCCAGTGGACTCCTGCTACCTTTACCAGATCATCAGTCCACCTTGTGGGGGGCCTACTCACGTTGCGCCCCAGCTGGACCCCGGGTATGTCCTAAAACTACGATCAAGACCACCGGAAGATGGGCAGCAGCATCCCTATGGTGTGGTGGAGATACTGTAATCGCCAACCCGCATGCCCGCATTTTTTTATACCACGTCGGTGGCAAACAAGCTTACGGCCCGCCTGATGGTAAGCGGTCACCGCAGCCTATGGACGCCTGCAACTCCAGAGGAGTCACATGCGTGTGGCAGACCCTTTAAAAATTTATACACTCTTTTCTTGAAGAATCCCATACTGTAGTTCCTCGGGAAAACCTCGGCAGGGAGCTCATTCCACAACGGGAGCGTCCGAGGGAGGAAGTTCCTCTGAAACCGTACCGTATGTGACCATTTAGGTTCTAAGGTGTGAAAATGAATGCCCTGCCGACAGCGAGCAGTGCGATAATTAAACGGCTGTGACATACTGATGGACGGACGGAGGGACGGGCAGACATGACAAATCTTTTTGCCATTTTGGCTACGGAACCCTAAAAAGCATCAACCTGCGCCTCCGCAAACATCCCCGAGGTACCGCAGTGACGAGGCATATTGCTCTGGTGCTAAGTTCGTGGTTCAGTAATGAATTATAAAGTTTGTCAAATAGATGTTTGCGCAATATGCGTTTGCGAATGAACTGAACTTTAGTTTGTTCGAGAAACCCGATACTCAGATATAAATAACTAAATGTCGGAAAAACTGCCATTAGCAATACTGCCGGCACAGGAATAATAAATGAGATTACAATCTTGTACCCCCATTTCCAAAGGGTTGGATAGTGAAAATGTTGTATTTTTTAATGTTTATGCCATTTGTGTGTGGATTTAATCTGTGAACCGAATTTTAGCTTTACTTATATAGCCCGTTAAATATAGTACAATCTTGAATAAATCTAGGCAATCTAGATATTATGTGGATATGAAAAAAAAAGCACTCGAATGGCTCGGTCTAAATAATCATCTCTATACTTGCATGCAGGTGAACTTTGAATTTGATGAGAACGTAATAAATGCACAAATACTACGAGCTGTTTCAATACCAGCCACATAACTACAACGCCCTCAGTCTGGCCAAAGAAGTGTAATTTGCCAGTTTTAAGCACTCAAATGGCGAGAAATCTATTTTGAGAGGCCATTTTCACCAGGGCAGTGATCACTTCGATGTAGTCCGATTTGTCCTACGATTTTGTTCACATCGTAGGACAAACCGGACAAAAAAATCCGTTTTGTCCTACGATATTATATGTCAATTTTCGTAGGACAAAACGGATGTTTTTGTCCGGTTTGTCCTACGATGTGAAATAATTAAATAAAAGCAATAGGAAGGGAGGAATTTCCTCTCCGGTTGTGGAATGAGCTCCCTGCCGAGGTTTTCCCGAAAGACTAAAGGGTCGACAACCCCATGGAGTTGCAGGTGTCCATAGGCTGCGGTGTCTGCTTACCATCAGGCGGCCGTATGCTTGTTTGCCACGGACGTGGAATATTTTTGTTGTTAAAACGTCCTAGTCGAATTAATTCAATTGTGAAAGTAAGATTAAATTATATATTTTCTCAATCTATTTCATTATATCTCTAAAACGCATTCCCGTATACAGGCGTGCTCGGGAGGATAAAGTAATCATACCTACTCATAGTATAAATGTGAAAGTTTGTATGTTTAGATTCTTGGGAATTTAAAATTTAATCAAACAGAAACGGTTAAACGGAAGTTAGTGCACATAGATGGTTTATTGCCTGAATTAATCGACTCGATACGACTTTAACCCGAAGATTTTTTAAACGGTACAAAATTTGTGGTGAGGAGGAGAAACACAGTACCGCATAAGTGCGAATAATGACTAATAAAACATATAATGTATTTAACAGTGGGCCTAATGAGAAAGCTCAATGTCAGTCAGGGAGCAATGGAACTCGGAGTTTCCCTACGAGATCGAATCAGAAATTGAAGATCCGTAGGAGAGCTATGGGCCGTTGACATAGTTCAGAGTGGTGCAGGACTCAAGTGGCAGTGGGCGGCCATGAGATACTTGGGAGAAGGTCTGGTCCAGCAGTGGACGTCTTTTGGCTGATGTAATGATTTCATCTGCAGCTGTCGAGTGCCTCGTAGTTTGCATTAAGCCGCAATGTAATTTATGTTCCCAACATAAAATATACCTAAAATGCGTTGACTGTATCTAATAATTACCAAAGCGTAATAACTATAATTATAAGACTTTAAAAAAAATCAAATTATTGTTAAAGTGACATCTTGTGTGTAGTAGAATAAGTTATTAGACACTCTAGGAAGCAAGTAGCTAAATAGTTCGGCTATTTGCCACTTGGAGTAATCGTATTATATTTTAGTAATAATGCCGACTCCACATAATCGTTTTAGACGCTTAAATTTTATAAAAGGTAAATATTTAAAAAATAAAACTTGCCTATCCTATTTTACATAAAATAGCGTCAAAATATTAAATTCCAGTATTAGTAATTAAATTACATTCCAGTATTAGTAATTAAATCCAGTACCTATCAATGGTTTGGAGTGTCAAGGCAAAGAGAGCGCTTAAGGTGCGTTTACACTGGCAACATTTTGAGCAATAGTTGGCCTTGAACAATTGAGTTTTCTTACATTCAGTTACAGATTAAATTGAGAAGAATTATTGTTCAAAAAATTGTCCGTGTAGGAACACCTTTAGACTGACATTACTGTACAGCGCACTTTCTACTCCATTTTGCCGTTAGATGTCCTAGTCTATGCACATTGGGCTCTCCTTCGCGGGTTTGATAATTTTTGCGCTTTGAACGGTAAACTTAACCTTTTCGCCACCATTGAATTACAAGTCGGTAAAAGCGACCCACACGCCATGACCTCATATCATTCGATGTTAAATATTGTAAAGGCAACCTACATACTCTCAAGTAAGGTTCATTTTCTGTCTTTTGCTATAAAGTGTTTGGCGTGTGAGACACTACTTACGGAATCTACTGTGGTGGTTTAAGGATGTACTGTAGTAACCCTTTGAATACCATTCTTCATGAACGGCAGTGTCACTTAACGCATTCGCTGACAGTCCTTTTTTCTGGACCTCTGGTTATATTTTTACATTTAGTGCGGCATATACGCACTTTTCTATGTTCTTCAAATGCACATGAGAGTTTAATCAAGTATATATCCAGTGCCTCAAACACACATATGAGTTCAGGATAAGATAAGACATGTGTAACATTGCAAAATGAATACAACTTGCATATGCGTTGAAGGCACTGTGCGAATCAAGCTAAATTATATGAACTCACAGACGCGTTCAGAGCACTAGATGAAAGTAGTTGCTGGCAGTGAATGCGTTAAACGCCAACTAACTGTCCATAAGATTTAATCTGAACCCTAGTGACGGCGACTGGTAGCGTAGCCGAAGGCACGACAAAATGCAACATCTTCGTTCTTTAGTTGCTCTTGGCGTTCAAAGGGTTCAATATTTTTATTTAGACCTAGTAGTTTCCTAAACCTATAGTGCGGGGTTTATATGTTGGTCTAACATCGGCAAGCATGAGGAAGCTAAATATAATCCAGAGAAATCACATGTCAGCGGTTTTATCGCAAAAATTGCAATTTGATGGATTCATCCCTGTCGCTCGAGTTAAAGTAAGTGCGGTAGGGATGATGGAGTTTGGAATTTCATGATTCTATTTCACAAAGGCGATTTCCACTTATTATTTTGCCCGTGCCACAGAGGTTGTTATACGCGTTTTTTCTCATTAGTCCAATCGAAGTAGTTACGTGGCGGAACTAGTGAGACTTTTTCCCGATAGTTCCGTTCCAATGTTCGGTTGTGGCGCTTCGCGGGCCGCTACAGCGGCACGGTCGCTTCGCTCGCTCGGCTCACGCGTTGTAGGATCGCAGTTCTACTAACACTCCTTTTCGCTCGTCGTCGTACAGAATACCTAACTACCCCTTTCTACCGTTTACAGAACTATTGGGAAAAAATCTCTATTAGTTCCACCACGGAACTTCTTCGACGGGACTACTGGGAATACGCGAAATGTAGACATTTTACCATTATGTAATGTATTAACAGAAAAGCATTTTCTCGCCCGTGAATACCAGGTGGTATCCTAGTTACAAGGATAGTAACATAGGTATACCCGTATATAACAACGTTCCGTGGTAGACAAAACGTATCTTGTACGTTTAAACGGGCAATTCTTTATATCGGGATTTTGGAAACTGCTCAAACGATTTCAATTAAATTGGGTTTTCGGGGGCCAACAATCGATCTAGCTTTGTCGTATCTCTGGAAAATGCAGTCAGAGTGAAGACCGGTCACCCAGTTATTTACTATCTGTAATAACAAAGGGAATGATAATCGCGTTATCGCCACCATATAAACTCCGCATAACAGAAAGTATAGAAACAAGCCTTTACTACAATAAAACGTTTATAATATAGAATAATCTCCCAGAAAACTTTATTAAACAAATTATAATGCGTACCATTATTAAACAATTCAGTGATATAAAAAAGTTACGGGTTATAATCATAATCTTTATTTGTACTAAGAATATGTTAAAAGTATCATTAATACATTACTAGTCGATTATTAACTAATGGCAGGACCAATTATTGATAGGACAAAGCTACAATACGATGGCAAACAGTAGGTTCTAGAAATAAGGTGCCATCTTGAAGAGTCTTGTATTTAACGGAAGAAGGACGGGACAACGGAACTCTATCGTTCAGTTCAGACGTGGGACGCGGCAGGTCCCTGTCGGCCTAAACGGAATTAATCGGTAGACCTAAAACAGACTGACGTACATCTCTGTTGGCGTTGGGTTGGCATACTTTGAAGTCTATCTGTCTCGCATTAGTGCGACAGACATTGATCCATAAATTCAAACTCCAAGACGTGTATGATTTTGACAATTATATTTGTATGCCGACAGGCACCACATAGTGATACGAAAAATTGTTAACACCTTGTTATTACCTATGATGGACAAATAAACTCTTTGAATCTTGAAAAAAAAAGACGTGGTCGCCGAAACCTATGGAGGGATGGATGGATACTTGTGACTCCAAAATAATCACAAGTTTGGTAATAATCACATGCTTGGTTACCTACAGAAAATACCGAAATCGGCATATGCGTGCCTATCAAATTCGAGGATTTCCCACGATTCCTCCTAGATCCCATCATTAGACCTTCACCAAATTTATATGGGTTCAATGCTCAGAACATAAAAAAGAGAGAAGTGCCCTACTGCTTCCTTTCAACGAAAACCAATATCCCCAGTTTTCTCCCACCAAGTCCACACACACACACATTGAACCGTGTAAAAACAAAACCTCGGGCGGTGCCGCCGAGTTTACGACATCATGCAAACAAGCGCTGCGCTTGGCTTTACGCACCCCTCAAAAAAGGCAATGAACACTAGAGGGAGACAAACGTTAAATGATGTTTTATCGACATCGATCTCTAAATTATTATGTTAAGATATTGATGACTATTGAAATTTTATGGTGTTCATATAATCACCAAAGTTGTATAACATAGTAAAGCATTATAGCGGTACATACATAAAAAAAAAAATTAAAACAAGTTTAGTTGGTGTTCATATAATCACCAAAGTTGTATTACATAGTAAAGCATTATAGCGGTACATACATAAAAAAAACATTAATACGAACTGAGAACAGTGAGAAACTTCTTTCTTCTATCAAAGTTGGGTAATAAGATCAATTTGGAAGTTGGTCTACAGTCTTTTGGAACAAAGTTATGTTTATTAAATATTGATTTGTGAATTTACCGTTGATATTAAATGACTAGTTCGACATTCTATTCCTATTTTATCGATGACGCATAAATTGCAATTTTGACCGGCACCACTCTAGTCGGGCGGAGCCTAACAGTGGGCCGGCGACTGCGCACCACTAAATAATTTACGCAGCGACCAAAGCTACAGCGGCATGATACATTGCGCCGTGGCTTAGCGCGGTACGGGGTGATTATTGTACAAATCTTTCAATGTACAGCTCGCAGAAAATATCACGCTTTTTCATATTTTATCACTTAAACTTCTTCTTGACCATGTCACGGCGACATGCGCCTCGCCCCCATTTCACATCTATTTCTTTCTATGATCTGAGGTTCAATGCCAGGGTACCTGCTATGAAAGAAAAAAAGAATTATCAAAATCGGCCAACGTGGTCAAGAGTAATCGGGGAACATACATACATACATAAAAAACAAGCAAACATGCATACGAACTGAGTACCTCCTCCTTCCTTCTATTGAAGTCGGTAAAAAACAAAATACATCTACACGCAAGCCTAGGCACCGAATTCTAACTTATTTATAGGTAGGGAGTTTTAATTTGTTTTGTTTTTTGCATGTAGTGTCAAAAATCGTACTTAACGCATCATCTAACTCCTGTTTTAGAGTTACCTTCCATCATCAGCTAACCTGAATGACTTGAACGAATACGGCTAATGGCCTATTATTATGTGCGTAATTATGATATTTAAAGAATCATCCTCTTACTCCTAACCGTTAAGGAGTTTTACCGTCCATCATCAGCTCACCTGAATGACATCAGGAGCGCTCGTCGCCCGCAGCAGCGGCCGCGTACCGCGTGCGGTATGCCGGAGGTTAAGGTTGGCTGGGGTCAGTTCTTGGATAGGTGCCCGCTTTGAGTGGTTACTAACTGAGCGCTCCCTTCTTTGTAAGCCAAGTTAGATGCCAACTTCCAACAGTCAAGTTGCCCACTCACTTGACAAGCCTCATCCCAATAAGGTCTAGTCTCCCCCTTGGGTTGAAAGGTCCGATGGCAGTCACTTTCGTAAAACCTAGTGCCTAGACTAATTCTTGGGATTAGGTAGCGGACAGCGGGCATCGTTCGGGATGCAACTGTACTGGGATAACGCTAGGATGATGATGATCATAATGATCAGCTCTCCTGAATAACCTGAAAGAATAAAGGTATCGATTTATACGTAATACTTTTACTATTTAACTCGAGAATTATCCTCCAACTCCTAACCGTAAAGGAGTTGTATCTTCACCAGTTCATGAACATCAGATGGCGATTACCAGATGCAAATACTTGAATAGCTTTAGAAAACAAATAAAACAGATAGTAAATGCCCATTAACATATGAAACAGATAGGAAAACATATGAAACAGTAAATGCCTATAAAGTTTGAGAGTTGCCCTCGATTTTCCTATGATCTAATCATCAGATGCAAAGAAACCGGCGAACATCATACATAAAAAACATACAGCGAAAATTAAAACCTCTTTTTAGTTGGTTAAAAACAAGGAGTTATAACATTATGGCTGCGGTCTACTGTTAGGTGGAGCTGCTTCCCTAGCTGAGGTGCTCCAAATATGAGCGAGATGGCAGTTCACTGTTCTTTACTTCTCATAAAATCCCAATATCCGCTTCGTGCTTATTATGAATGCAAAACTAAATGTACCTATCCCTTCGTAATCTAGTGGGATATAAGTCACATGGATAACTGACTGATAAGCTAAAAATTTAATCAAGTTTGGGTGGGTAACTAAAGCAACTTTTCTTTAAATAAGTTCATAGCCATTGTAACTCAAAAACTCTTAATTGCTTAAGCTTATGCTTATGCTCGCCTTTGTACATATGTCAACTATCCTTGTAATTATTGTTTTATTGTTATGTTTCACTCATGAACAATAAATAATTTTACATCCGTACATACATACATAACTAGTCCTTCAGCTGAAATTTTATAAATTCTTAGCACATCGTAGCAGTATCGTACTATACTATTCAGTCGTATCGTTTCCACTGTATGAAATGCTTCGAATGGTTCATACAACAGTTTGGAAGTGTTTTGATTCGGTGGCCGGCACTTTAAGTTATGAACCCAAAATAACTGATGCCAACTTTCATTTTGCCCGCTCCAATGACTTAAGTCTGAAAAGTTAACAGAAATACAGTGTCACATTTATCGCCTGCATACCGCGTGCAGTATGCGAGGTTACGTCGGCACAGGTCAACTCTTGGATAAACGACCGCTTTGAGTGTTTAACTAAGCTTGCTTTAGAAGGCACGTTAAGCCATTGATCTAATGACAGCAGTCGTTAAGCTAAGTTAGAGGCCTTCGGGTGGCTTGAGAACTTCTAACAGTCAAGTTGCCGACTCTCTTTAGAAGCCTAATCCCAATAATGTATAGTTTCCCTCTTGTGTTGGGAATTCAGATGGCAGTCGTTTCCGTAAAAGCTAGCAAAAAAAGAATCCCAACACTGCCTTCACAAAAATCCCTATGATGCTGTTCTGCTCTTTAGGCCTTCAGCAGTTCATATGAAGAGGCTTCTTAATAAATACTAACAAAACAGTTTTTTTTTTATATTGGGGAATTTTTATACACAAATCGTACTAGTCCTAAAGTTTAAACATGGTTCACTAAATAATTACCCCTTAACAAGATTCCCTTTAATATTATTCTGATCCATCATCAGAACTTCAGCAGACCATTGTACAGAAGCTACTCAGCAAACACAAAAGCGGTTAAGTAGCTATGTTTCTTCGAACGGTATTTTGTGATAATGTTCTACTTCATCATCAGACTCTCAGAAGTTCATTAAGAGCGGTTCCTAACCAAACATAAACAAAAGGGCCCAAAA
This sequence comes from Notocelia uddmanniana, assembly GCA_905163555.1. Taxonomy (NCBI): domain Eukaryota; kingdom Metazoa; phylum Arthropoda; class Insecta; order Lepidoptera; family Tortricidae; genus Notocelia; species Notocelia uddmanniana. Next base: position 29,863,400 of record LR991058.1, on the reverse strand, counting down.
ACAGACAAAAATATACCTTACATCTGTACATTCTCAACTATGTTTTTGTGATCTATCATCAGATCTTGTAATCTTCACTAAGCCCTATCAAAATTGTCCACACTGGTCAGGCAGTTCCAGAGAAAATGCGCTCAAACGAACTTTCAAGCGAAAATTTAACTTCAGAGCCCCTGGTGAGTTATCTTTGTAACATTTATTTGTTATCGTTGTAACATTTATTTATTTGAAGTTCGTCCCGAAAGAACCAGTAATTCATTGCATAAAACTGTATCCAAAGCGGTCAAGCCGTTTTGGAGATATTGCACAAACAAACAAACATACAACCTCTGACCCTGAACGCATATATATCTTAGCCGTTCCGTCGTGGTTAAAAATACATACAGTGAGTGAAACATAGGGCTTCCTCCTTTTTTGAAGTCGGTTATAAACCGAACAATATAGCAAAGAATCATCGCTGAACATATTCACTTTTTTTCTAAGGTTGTCAGTCAGGCAGCCCTACTGCTGGGCCAAGTCAAGGGGGAGCTTGTACATAATTTATAATAAATAAAATAAAATGATTTAAAGACAAAGACGAAATGAAATTTTAGTCGGTTAAACACAGCTAAACTAATGGCTAGGTCTGGTGTTAAACTGCACGAAGCTTACTAGCAAATAGAGATTACAATATACTAGAAGTATTTTAAAATTGCTTACCTTAGGCACATGCGTGAATATTTTTAGTATCACGATAATATTGAGAAAAGCTATTGCAACTACATATATCACAAAATTACACGTTACAACAAATAAAACGAAATAATTATGTATTTATCTGTCGTAAAGCGCATGCGCACTTCTAAGGTTTGGAATTCTCTGCCGGCGTCTGTATTTCCGAGTTCATATAACCTGCACATAGGCATCTTCTGGGTGAGCTCGCTTCATCGTCGGCCTCATATTTGCCCCCTGGCTAGATGCTGGCCAAGAGCAATCCCATTTTTAATAAAAAAAAAGTAAACCAACATGTTCTCAATTTTATGCCATTAAATGATTGACACTTGTATATTTATTTGTTTGATTGTACATAATTCCAGAATTTTTCCTAAAACACGAAACTTACGACAAAAACACGAACATATGACCCCGGTTTAAAAAAAATGCCGGTTTCCGAGCCCTGGACGTCTGTCCAAGCAGCAGCAGCAGAAAGAAGCCTAATGGTATATAAAATTATTTATTATTTAAAGACTAGTTTCTGTCCGGCTCATCAACTGTGTGCAAATTCGTTTAGCCGTTTTTGTATGATTGAGTAACAAAAATATTAGTTACACTTTCATATATTATGACGGAGTGGAAATCCGTGACGGAATTTACGGGACGGAAAAGATTCCGACGACAGTTACTCTATATAAAAATTAACCAAGTCACTGTTTCTATGGGGGCCTGTAAAAATATTAATATCTTTGATAAAACCACGTCTTCCAGGTGGTCGCAAGCCGCCTCTGGGGTCGCATAACCGGCCTTGCGACTCTACCGCATGTCATTTCACTGGCCAATTTAAATAATAATATAGATTGAAAGTGTCGAATTCACCATTATGAGCTGCTGTTCAGAGCCGCCATCCCGAATAAATAAATAAATAAAGTAATTGGCCTTAGTACATATCGTCAAGCACGATAATCTCACCCGAATCCGTAATATAATTGCTTATATTCTACTCACAGTAGTCCAGGTCAGCTCCATGTGTTGCGTGTGGCAATGTTCAAGTAAAAGTTCCTATTTGCATGATCAGGGCATGCTGTTGGGCAGTCATGGCGTGGTACAGTCAGCGTGATATAGTACGTAGCAGCCAAAGGGGCCAAATACTTCGGAACACCATACAAAATATATGGTGTATCGAACTATTTGGCCACTTTGGCTGACATGTACTATATGACACTAACTGTACGTATACTACTTTTTAATTATTTACTTATATTCTTAGTGCCAATACTTACTTTGGCATTTGTACTTTGAAACCTACAAAAGTCAGCGAAGAAATTCAAAGGTGTATGTAAAGTCCCATCCCAAGCAACCCGAGTCAGCGTAGGGACTACTGCTCATTCCTGCTCAACTGTGAAAGCAGGCATTTGTCCAACCACCATCCCCACCACCATATCAGCCCAAGGACGTCCACTGCTGGACATAGGCCTTCCCCAATTTCATGGGGGGTAAATGCCATAATAACCACGTTTGGCATGCGGGTTGGCGATCGCAGTGTCTCCACCGCACTCCAGGGATGCTGCTGCCCGTCCCACGGTCCCATTTGTCCAACAGTGGGATATAATAGGGTGATGATGATAACAACTTTGTTCAAACAAATATCATAATATTTATCTTCGTGTTGTTGGTAGCTTCTAAAAGCAGATTACCCAAACGCGCTTTCGAGACACTTACCTCTTTTATGGGTATCGCTTTCAGCTCAAAGCGGTTTGGTAAATGGCTATCGGGGGGTCAAAAATAACTTAACAGTTCATATAAAATTAACCAACAACAAACCACACCATAGGATTGAAGCAAAAAAATGTTCTCTACTGCATGTGTAGGTGAGTTATACCCTTAAAACATTTTATTTTACATTTAATTTTACCACTTTGTCAGTTTTATTGATTTATATATCTGTGCCAAATTGCAGCATCCTAGCACTAACAATCACAGAGCAAAGCCTCGGACAGACAGACGGACAGACAGACAGACAGACGGACATGGCGAAATTATAAGGGTACCTAGTTGACTACGGAACCCTAAAAAAACGCCTTCAATTTAGTTTTACGCCAAGGCTTTCCGAGAGCTGAGTATTTATTGACTGCAGAAAACACCGAAATTGCCATCGACTTGCCTATAATATCTGAGAGTTCCTTAGATTCCTTATGTATTTATTCCCTGTAATAATTATCGAACTATATGAAAACAGTAGATATAGTAGAGAACTGTGATAGTTCATCGCCTGTGCTACATCTTCATATATTAGCCTACTACTCGTACACACTTATTGCTCTGTAAATGGGTATGTGGTGTTGTGTTCCTGTTGGTAAGCAAGGCGGCCAGAGCTCTCGAGGACGCGATGTGCTGAGAGTAAGAGTCCTATGTCAATACCTAGCAGTCAACACAACGAATCCTAAAATCTATAAAGGGAAAGCAACGTAAACTTTGAAGTCGCAAGCGTCCTTCAGTCTGCTTACCATCAGGCAGGCCCGAGGATGCGCTTTGTTGATCGTGAGGGGTGTATGCATTTGTTTCTTGGTGTCAAAAAGTGAACCCTATCACTTGCGGAGAGTTCAAACACGAAGGGTTTATCTTTTGAATTTTAGATGTCAATATAGCCAACTTGTAATCGTCTACAGTTAAGTAAGTCCAACTTCGAGAAAGAGGTTAATCGTCGAATCCGACTTGGCTGGGCAGCGTTCGGGAAGCTACGGCACATCTTTTCGTCCAATATTCCGCAGTGTCTCAAGACAAAAGTCTTTGACCAGTGTGTGTTGCCAGTGATGACATATGGCACTGAAACGTGGTCGCTTACTATGGGCCTCATAAGAAGGCTCAAAGTCACCCAAAGAGCAATGGAGAGGGCTATGTTAGGAGTTTCTCTGCGTGATCGCATCAGGAATGAGGCCATCCGCAGCAAAACCAAAGTGACCGATATAGCCCTCCGAATCGCTAAACTTAAGTGGCAGTGGGCGGGGCACATAGCACGGAGAACCGATGGCCGTTGGGGCGGAAAGGTTCTCGAGTGGCGACCACGTACCGGAAGGCGTAGCGTGGGCAGGCCCCCCACACGGTGGACCGATGACCTGGTAAAGGTCGCCGGTGTCCGCTGGATGCGGGTGGCGCAGGACCGGTCATTGTGGAAGTCTTTGGGGGAGGCCTATGTCCAGCAGTGGACGTCTTTCGGCTGACATGATGATGATGATGATAGCCAACTTCTGTCTCCATGCTTCCTTGAGTTTGCCAAATTTCAGCTGAATCTATTGAAGATAACTCTAGCTCTAGAATTCAGATGCAAGATTTGTCCCACACACACATACATACTGTTTTACTAGCCCTGCCCATTTTATACGGTCGTAACGTACCTATACAGACTGGTAATAATTATACAGTAATGAAGTTGCCCGTAACATATACCTAATATATTTGTGATCAATTCTTCTAAAATTATCTGAGCCTAATTTCGTTACTTGCAAATAGACTACCTTACCTTAGTAATGATGTCAGCTCATGAAAAAAATCTTCTACAATTAGTGATCATGTACTCTTAACAGCGGGGAAAGACGAGTTTTTGAGCGGAGGCCACATTTGTATTATGGCACTTAGCACCTGGTCAATCTTAATCATTTCTATTTACAGAGTTCCTGAAAGAATAAATTAACATTTAAAGTTCCTGTTCAAATAGTTTCTTTATTCTTAGTTCGTAGCTACTACCAATGGTATCAGTTTACTATAGCAAATGTATTTTTATTTTGAAGAAAGTATATCCTTAACGTTATTAACAAGCAAATCTGCTATTGAACACCTCCACCAACGGATGTGTTATTATTAGTTCTTTTAGTCTAGTATTCGTATATAAGTTCGTAAAACTCCAATTGGCACGAGGCGGGATTCGAACATTTCTTACCACGAGCGCCGCTTGACAGCTGCATGCTCAAACACCTGGGCTACCGTTGCTTATATCACATTTGATATTCACCGTTATTTGAGTTGATGATACTTATGTGGAAGAACACCGTGAGTGAAATCCCGAACCTGCAGTGGGGCCGTGTGGGAACTACTAACCATTCCTTCTCGTCTATGAGAGGAGGCCTGTCCCCAGCAGTGGGACGTATGAGGGCTGATACGTCAATTCCAAATTGTAATAGTTGTAATTGTTTCTTTGTTCTCGCATAGAACTATTTCTACCAAAATCTTTTTAAACAAACTTAACTTGTAATTCAGTACTTACCTTTTGGAAATAAATCTAGTCTACATCGAGATTATGTACCTTCATCGGCATCAGCGTCAACGCTATTTATTTGTGATTCTTGTAAAACCTTACATTACATTTTTACTTATTACATATTTTCGACGCAAGCTTTCATCGCCGATTTTACCTGAAAAAGAATGTCATTAGCTGCCGTCAAGTTTTTGTTTTTAGAACATTCAAAAAGTCCGACTGCTGCCTCCTTAATGGTTGACAGTCTTTGGCTGTTAATTTATGTAACAAAAAAGAGCACATGATATTCTGTCCGAAGATTTCTGTAGATTTAATATTTAAGTTGTATCTAGTTACGTGACGAATAAACAACATATAACTCTTCAGGCGCGTTTTACATGCTGCGACATCAACCGGCACCCTCGCCACCAAAATGATGACCACCGACTCCGTTCGATTTGGAGCCAATCCGATCATTCTGCGTGAATGGCTGTTGCACGCCAAACAGCAAAAACAAACAAAAAAAATATACAAAATTGTCATTAGTGTAAGTTTAACACTAACCTTCTTGCAAAGACGTTTTGAAAGTGCTATTTTAGGTTCAAACTCAGAGTACCCCAGAGAAGACGTCAAATAATAATACCGCTACCGAGCGAGATGGTCATATACTAAATGAAATAAGGGCGACAGAGCGGGATATAGAGTTGTTGTCCTTGTCATATATTTGCTTCATTATTTGCTTCAATGTCATATTCACGTCATGTCAAATAGTAGATAAACGACTACCCGCCCAAATTAAAGAGATTGTTTATGGTTAGCCGCCAGGCGTATAAGGCCTGGGGTTCTACCGCGAACTTCGCATCGTACCGTCCCTTTCCGCCATATAGAGTATAGCACGAGAGTGAAAGGGACGGCACGACACGAAGTTCGATTTTCGAAGTTCGCGGTAGCACAGCTGAATGATACTGGCGCGGCCTGCGGTAGCGGTCAATAGTGAATTTGACAGCTAATGACAAGTAAGCAAAGCTAAGCAAAGCTTGTACTATGGGTACTAGACGATGATATACTTACTTATATAGGTAAATACATACTTAAATACATGGCGCTTATGGCACTTACCCCCCATGAAATTGGGGGAGGCCTATGTCCAGCAGAGGACGTCCTTTGGCTGATATGATGATGATGATGATACTTAAATACATAGAAAACATCCAAGAACCAAGTACAGAATCCATGCTAAATACACAAATAATGCCCTGGCCGGGATTCGAACCCGGGACCTCTAGCTTCGGAGCCAGTGTCACTACCAACTATGCTAAACAGGCCATCAAGCCATGCATGCTATTAATAATTCATGCACAATAAAGGGTTCCGTACCTACTAGTCCTAATTTAAAACCACTATTATATACTGTGAATTAAAAGTACGCGTAATGTAGGGTTCTGTAGTTGTCCACCCGTGACATTATGCGGCTTTAAAATATCGTCTTATATTTACAATATCGCCTAAGACCTATCGCTAGAAAACCTGTTTTCAAATATAAATAAAAACTGGCCAAGTGCGTGTCAGGCCACACGCAATGAAGGGTTCCATAGCTAGTACTACTGCTCTATATTTTAAAACCACTATCCTGCACTTCGTATTAAAAAAGGTCATATCTTCATTAGAAATTTACGGCAGTTAAGGTCTTTTGTTGGGGCAAGGCAGTTTTTCAGCGATAATTCAAAAACCGTTAGACTTATAGAGTTCTTACAAGTTTTCCTGTAATCTATATGTATACATAGAACGATTTCATGTGTTTTTTCAATGGGAGAAGGGTCTATTTTCTTAAATAACTTCAAAACCATTTTTCAGCCCACCGTGCCGCGTACGACTACGACAGCGACACGTGATTAGACAATTTTATTGAAGTTGACTAACGGCGTCACGTGATTGGTCAATTTTCATTATAGGTCACTAAAGTGTTTTCTTACGAGTAGTTTTGAGTTCCATAGAAAAAAATGTGTGATTTAGATTATACGTTGGTCTAGAAACATTTACTTGAAACATTAAATTCGACCACAACCATTGTCACCAACAAGATATCGTACCAAATTCAACACAATCGGTCTAGTTGTTTCGGAGCAAATTGGCTGTGACAGACGAATGGACAGACAGAGAGACAGACGCACAAGTGATCTTATAAAGGTTCCGTTTTTTCCTTTTGATGTACCGTATGGAACCCTAAAAACCGCACTCGAATCGGATCATCTGTTAAAGAGCTATGGTGCCACAGACAGACACATATACACAGATAGTACAGATACACATGTTAAACTTATAACACCCCTCTTTTGCGTTGCATTGGCGGTTCAAGATTTTTTTTTAATAATTTCAATATATAACAATGTAGTGGCCGATATAATATATAATACACCTACATTACAAATTGTATTTAAATACACCTTATAAAGACAGACAGAACAGATAGACAGATAGACGGGCTTGACGAAAGTAAAAGGATTCAGCTTTTGTCATTTTGGCGTTGGAACCCTAAAAATCCTGTTGTTGTTAATAAGGTTTCCGTAAATAAGAGCTATTTACAAATTTAATTCGATACAATAAAGCATACTAATAATTGAGGCCGCAGGATGTAATACTATTATGTGCCGCAGGTCACAAAAAGAAAACAGACTAAGTACTTCAAGTTTGCAAAGCCAGACAGGGTAGCCGTTAGTGTGACCACATCACACGGACCATATCGGGCCACTTTTTGACCTCTCTATAATTTAAAATGCTATTTGACCTACACACAACTTCCCACGACTTATAAGACCTTCTTCCTATTACCAAATCCTGAATTTCAGTAAAAACTCTTACCGTCCAGGAGATTATGACTTCCAAAAATTACTATATTTATACCGAATGGCTGATTGACTGACTCACTTTGTCACATTGAAATGTTTGACTACTTCCCCCACACGATGGACTGATGACCTGGTAAGGGTCGCGGAAGTCCGCTGGATGAGAGTGGCGCAGGACCGGTCATTGTGCAAATCTTTGGGAAGGCCTATGTCCAGAAGTGGACGTCCTTCGGCTGACACGATGGTGACATCCGGGTGACCTAGAATGGTGAAATCTGGCATCCAACTAGGTAGTTGTGTGTAAAAAAGGGATAAATCTAAAAACTGAATTTTTACATTTGGATTTTTATTAATTTGCAACGTTGTTTACGGGCAAATCTAGCAACTTAATTTTAAAGCGTTTATCTTCAAATAATACAGAAATATGAATAAAACTCCACGAAATATGTCCAAAAAAGACAATCCCAAAGAATGGCGTATCTGGTAATTTTTTCGTGCACAGAAGACGTAACCGTCTCTTACAAGGGGGACGCAGTTTACCAAATAGAGGCATTACCTTAAATATATTCAATGAAAAATGTTTTGTAAAAAAAATAGCTCCAACATTATGAGGTATTGTTTATTTACTTGTTCATAAATGGCAGCGCTGACCGAAAGGTTCTTGAGTGGCGACCACTTACCGGAAGGCGCAGCGTGTAGTAGACCGGCCCCCCAACCCAAGGTGTAATGATGACCTGATAAAGGTCATGGGAGTCCACCGGTCACTGGCACTCTTTTCGATAGGCCTTTGTCCAGCAGTGGACGTCCTTCGGCTGATAAAATGATGATGATGAAACTGGTTGGTCTCATGTTTGTTGAACAGTGACGAATTTACATATTTGCTATCCAAAGTAGTTTACTCGTACTTCCTCTACCGACTTCTAATTCGAAACCACTAATTTCTCCTCTAGCCGTATAAGCTTACTGTCTTGGTCGTGCTACCTTACTTATTGGGTACTTTTCATGGACAACTACTCACATTGAGCTTTTAGCTGTAGTCATCACTGCATCTAGTTGATAACTTACATCTTTGCAATTAGTGGAATTCCTGAAATAAAACGTACACAACACTGACACAACAAATATTTTTTCATGAATTTGTAATTATGACAGCTTGTCAATAGTTTACGACGTAATTATTTTTTTCTTTAAAAATCAGTGCACCGACGCCTTTGTCGGACAATGATGAAGGACTCGTTCATGCAAGAGTAACACCGTCGTTTCAAACTGCAATGAGAGTATTACCACAGCGACATCTAGTGTGGAGTAGCAAACCGATTGTGCACGTAATTCAACTTAAATATATTATGTTTCATAACGTTAACTTAACAACTCTTATTGTCAACGTAGCGAAATCTAGTGTCGAATAGAAAAACGTTGAGCAATGAATACAAAAGTACATGGGAGACCGCGCTTTGCTCGCCGTATCATCTGCTTAGGTCATATTCCAAGGAGTGGATGCTTTGCTATGGTGGGATCGTGCGGCTTTCAAAGCCCCCACATAGCATTCATTAAAATCGTTAGAGTAGCCGTTTCCAAGACCCCTAAAATGTATATATAATAATTACTCGTTTAAAGATAACATTAGATTATAGACACGGCTGATGCAACCTATACCGCCCTCACCCACCTATACTCAGGGCCATCGACAGAGGTGCTGCACCTCATATGCAACTCAGCTACATAGTTTGCACAGCCTAAATGTTGGCATCTGATTTTGAGAAACTACATGCATTGATGTAACAATTTACTCAGAATGGAATTATTCCCGTCGGGGCCAAAGTTCATTTCTACAATTACATATCACATTTTAATAGCAGTTCTTTTTTTTTCGTCTAGTTCTATTTTCTTTTTTTTACTACCACGTTGGTGGCAAACAAGCGTATGGCCCGCCTAATGGTAAGCGGTCACCACAGCCTATGGACACATGGAGTTCCAGGTGTATCACATGCGCGTTGCCGACCCTAAAAAAATATATCAATCCTATCTAGAAGAACCCCATAATCTAGCCCCTCGGGAAAACTTCGGCAAGGAGCTCATTCCATAACCAGAATACCTATTAGCAGTTCGTTTTGTTCTACTCGTTGAACAAATCGTAGGACAAAACGAACTTCTTATTATTTCCGTCCGTTTTGTTCACATCGTAGGACAAAACGGATTTTAATGTCCGATTTGTTCACATCGTAGAACAAAACGGATTTTTTTGTCCGGTTTGTCCTACGATGTGAACAAAATCGTAGGACAAATCGGACTACATCATCACTTCGATATAGAGTCGCGAGCTAGCGAGGTCACCAATGGAAGTGTACGCTATTTTTTCAGCACAAACAATTCTGGAATTGTCACCTGCCAGACTCAATATGCAGTGGCTGTGATGAAACTTTGTGAAGAACCTATTTGACTTCCATTCACGGGAACCCAAAGGTTTCTCAGCTGGTCAAAAGGGAACATCAATGGTTATGAGGTTTAGAATAGAACATTTATTGTGCCGACCCGGTTATATCCTATACCTACGACTAAGACCACCGGGGGATGGGCAGCAGCATCCTTGGAGTGCGGTGGAGATACTGCGATTGGCAACCGGCATGCCAAGCGTGGCTATTATGGCATATACCCCTATGTAATTTGGGGGAGTCCTATGTCCAGCAGTGGACGTCGTTCAGCTGCTTTGGTGGTTGGCGGTGGCTCTTTGTGCCAACATTTGCTGGTCGTATTAGATGTGCGTAGCGGAAGAGGTCTGCAATTTACTATAACCTGTTGAGAATATTCCGACTCCCGTCTTAACCAAGACGTCTATCCCGCAAGTGCGACGCTGATGAAAGTGATCGTGCTGGTGTGCCTGATGCCCATCGATACTGCCCTGTCCACTATGAGTACCGTCTTACCTAATGTTGATGTAGACCCCGGTTCTATCAAAGAATTGAAACGCAAAATTTAAATTGCTCCTCCGGTAAGCATTCTCAGGGAACAAAGGACTGAATAATTAGCATGGATTAAACTTTTTAAAGACGGTAACAAAGGGTTTAGAGAACACCGGGAAATGGAAATATTGCGCCTTGACTATTTCCAGTCAAGGATTATGAGCTACGAAAAAGGTAGCAAACAAAATGAGTACCTGGTTTTCGCTCTCTAAGTGGTTGAACTATATAAAGCTCAGCAAAATATGTATGTGTGCGGCCGTTAGCGCTAGGATGGATTAGAACCCAATAATAAACCAATATTAAACTTATGTTCTTATTTTTATGCTGGTCTTTGTTGTGTTAGTATTTTAATACTACTAAACTATCCTTGTTGTGTACCTTGCATGCACTAATTCATTAATACACATTGTATTAATTAATTAGTGCATGAGTTGTAAGAACTCCACTCTCAGAATTTGTTTATAATCTTTAATTATTTGCTTACATGTGTGGTTAAGTGCGTAACATAAAAACCTACTAGTAATATTATGTCACTACCTGTGAGTTCCTATAATTGGCTTTCTATTTCTATGTTATTGCCTAATGTAATGTCATAGTTGTTGGATCTCCAAAGAAAATAAATAAATAATATGGTACTTTCATCTCGTTATGCGAAATATCAGAGACACTCAAGTGTCAGTACACTGCCAGTGCATAAGGCCTTTACAGTACAGGTCTATTGGCTATGGTGCGTGTAGCCGCCGGTGCCGATGATGATGGAACTCGAAGACTTTTAAATGAAACTTCGATGAAAGTTTACTGTAGCTATAATTTCCAACAATGTTCTGGTTTACAAGATAGTTCGCCGAAAGAGTATGTAGAAGTGGTAGAAGTGTATGAACAAGGTAATGAGAAGCAAGATTTTTACTGTTTTTAGTTAAAGTGTAGATTTTTGTGGTAGGGATAACGAGCTGCTATTGGTGGCTTTTAGAAGCCGCCATTATACTAACCGTGCCCGATGGGCGCGTTTTGCTACTGCATAAATAATGGTATGAATCTATACAAAAATAGGCGTTGCGTTCGCAACAGTGCGAAATATGAGAGCGCTACAATTTTACATAACATTGTCATGTAACGATTTGCGCTGGCTGGATATCTTGCGAGTGCTCTTGATGGCAGGTGGTCGACCCCATTTTCCGGTATCACAGTTTATTTTCCGGGAAAACTGCTGTAAAGCTCGAAATGCACAGAGCGGGCGCGGCGCGGCGCGGGGGCCTAGGCGGTTTTCCATTTTTAATCTTTCCGAAAATGTCGATTCCGAAAATGTCGATATTAACATGCCACCTTCGGTCTACCGCGCTTCCAAATACCGCGCGGTTTTTTGGTGGGACGTGCCCCAGACCGCGTTCGATTTCAAAACCGCTGTGCCACGCTCTGTGCGTTTCATGAGCTTAAACAACTAGAAGGTATGGAATATTTAGCGTCTTGGAAACAAGAAAAATTCTTAAAGATACTCACGACAAAATATGTCTGGAATAGCTGAATCGTCTAAGGAATCTTTAGAATGCGTAAATTCAATTCAACCAAATTCAGTAACTGAATAGGTAATTTTTCTCATGTATGTGTGTTTTATATGTGTCTGTGAATAAAAGTTTATTTCTTTCTTTCTTTCTTTCTAACCATAATTATGAGCGCAACGTATATAATGCGACTCTGCTATGCGTTGTTCGGAAGACTACGCAGATAATCTATACTAATATTATAAAGCTGAAGAGTTTTTTGTTTGTTTGTTTGAACGCGCTAATCTCAGGAACTACTGGATCAAATTGAAAAATTAGGCTACACAACATAACAATAATTTTTAAGAAAAAAAAAACCGACTTCAATGGGAGAGGCCGGTGAAAGATTATTGTACTTAGATGGTGCACTCTTACATTCCATACAATAAAAAAAATGGCTATAAGTATGTTTATAATGGTAGAAGACTAAGTACCCTCAATTCCTCATGGAATCATGGAAAAACTTTGTTTGCTTGACAAACAAAACGAAGAGAACCAATCGCCAAACGTGAACTACGCGTCGTTGAAGAGTTCCGTTCTGATCATCATCAGCAGTTCCATTTCATCAAATGTCACATTTTTGTATGATAATGCTCGATTTGTTGATAAAAACTCAAAACTCACTATATGTTTGCCTTTAAGATTTGAGGAGTTCCCTCAATTCCTCATGGATCCCATCATCAGAAATCAAGCATGACAAAAAATAATCGTGAAAATAGAAATTGCTTAACAAACACAGCTAGGAGGACAAATCGCCAAACGTGAACTTTTCGTCGTTGAAGAGTTCTGTTCTGATCATCATTAGCAGTCTCACTTCATCCAATGACACATTTTTGGATGAAAATTCTCGACGTGTTGATAATAACACAAAAATCACTATATGTTTGCCTTAAACATTTGAGGAGTTCCCTCAATTCCTCATGGATTCCATCATCAGAACTGCGTTTTGACAAAAACGGGACCAACTTGGATATATATACTTACAATCGAAGTAACAAACATAACAACACAAACAAACAAACAAGCAAACAAGGCTTTAGGCTACATAACATAACACTGCGACCAATAGGAGCGAAGACGCGGACGAAGTCGCGGGCAAAAGCTAGTAGTATATAAAGATCTTTAGGTACGTCCAATTTTCCGCAGCATTCCAAGACTTCTTTTGGTTAATGATAATGACGGTAGTTTTTTTTAAACTGTTATTGTGTACAATAAAGTTCTTACATACATACATACGAAGTGATTTTTTAGGATTCCGTACCCAAAGGGTAGAAACGGGACCCTATTACTAAGACTTCGCTGTCCGTCCGTCCGTCCGTCTGTCACCAGGCTGTATCTGCGTGTATTTCGGTTGCCGCTATAACAACAAATACTAAAAACAAAATAATAATAATAATAATTAAGGGTAAAAACAAAACAGTGTAGACACACTAATAAAGCCGAAGAGGGTCGAAAGTCTGTACATGGAAGATATTCGAAAAAAAATTGGCTGGAAATACTTAGAATCAATAACAGAAGACGTTACAACAGTTTTTAGAATTTTTGTCTGTTTGTCTGTTTACTTGACCGTGCATCACGTGAAAACGGCTGAACAGATTTTGATGCGAACTTTACTAATCTGTTGAGAAAATCCTTGGTCAGGTTTTAGGTTATAAAAATAGTGCAGATTTGGGTTAAAAGGGGATAAAAATGGGGGTTGAATTTTGTATGGGAGCTCCTATAATCCATGAGTTACAGGTTTGAAAATTGGTAAGCACATACCAGACGACAAAGAAAAAACATTCACATTCAAAATTTGTGAAATCTTAAGATAAAAACTGAAAAATAGAAGTAAACGTTAGCGCTGCGCCGGGACGCTGTGTAGTGTATGTACGTGCCAGTCGCCATAGTCTCTTCAAAATTTGAAAGCTATTAGCGTTTAGCCCTTTAAGTACCTAACTGTGACCCTGAACCCAAATTTCGGTCCCGTTTCCTAGATATAAAATCTACATGTGTAACTTTGTAATCCTATTAATTTTGCCGATTACCTAATAGTGATAGTGTCCTGCACGGCTAATCTATCGCAAAAATAGGTTTTCTGCTGTAGCATTGTTATTTTGTAGTAGCTGAGACTGTAATTTTATATTTAACTATACAATAATATTGTTTTGAAAATATTACACCTTGCCGAGTTTTGTGGCAGAGGTTTATTTTCCGAACCGGTGGTAGTTTATTGACGTTATGATAAGTGCATGTAATATGCCTAATTTGAAGAATAAACTACTTTTACTTTTAATATTCATTCAACTGATACCACATAAATAGAAAGATAAAGAAAGAAAGATAGACCCATGATGTCGTCATAAATAATCTACTTATACATAGTGTGTATAACTACGCTCTGGCATTAGCCTCGCGTGCCTTGCCACCCTCCACCACGCCTTCATCGTCGCTTGACTTGGCACGCCCATCGGGCTTTCGGCCCTCAGCCTTATATGAAAAGCCCGCTCTGTTGGGATGCTTGACCTTCGGCCTCGCGTGCTTTACCTCTCAGCTTCGGGCCTTCGGCCCTCAGCCTTATAGAGCCCGCTGTTGACATGCTCGATCTTCCGCCTCGCGTGCCTTAACACTCAGCTTCGGGCCTTCGGCCCTCAGCCTTATTAAATAGCCCGCTCTGTTGGGATGCTCAAACTACGGCCTTGTGTGCCTTACTACTCGGTTTAGGGCCTTCGGCCGGTGTGTATAACTACTTGCCGCCCTCCTCCATGCCTTCATTATCGCGTATAACACTCTTGACTTGACTTGGCACGCCAATCGGGCCTTCGGCCTCAGCCTTATATGAAAATTCCGCTCTGTTAGGCCTTTCATATAAGGCCCAACAGAGCCTCGGGCCTTCGGCCCTCAGCCGTACATAAGGAGGCCGCTGTGTGGGAATAATCGGCTTTCTTTCTCGCATTTATTGCCGTTCTGAGCTCGTGGCCCAGCGGCATCCGCCTACCGCGTGCGGTATGCGAGGTTAAGCAATGTGGGCGCAGGTCAGTTCTTGGATGGGTGACCGCTTTGAGTGGTTACTAACTGAGCGCTCTCGTGCTTTGGAAGGCACGTTAAGCCGTTGATCCCGGCTGCTGTCTACGACAGCAGTCGTTAAGCCAAGTTAGAGGCCTTCGGGCGGCTTGAGAACTTCTAACAGTCAAGTTGCCCATTCACTTGACAAGCCTAATCCCAATAAGGTCTAGTTTCCCCCTCGGGTTGGAAGGTCGGATGGCAGTCGCTTCCGTAAAAATTAGTGCCTACGCCAACTCTTGGGATTAGGTAGCGGACCCCGGGCATCCTTCAGGATGCAACTGTACTGGGAATAACGCTAGGAGGATGATGATTTATTGCCGTTCTGCTTCGCATTTTTGACCATCATCATTACGTAAAGAACCCGCTCTGTTGGGACGCTCGGCAAGTACAATTTCTATTAGAATCGTGTTAGAACGCCGGGCGCGTGAGACGGAAGATACTCCATACAAACTCTATTAAGAAATAGGTGAATTCGGATCGCCGCACGAAGATAACGCGTATCCGAAGATATCAGAGAATTGCCGACTAGACACGAGGCGGCCGGCCGAGTGGATGACTCACGTATTACCCGACCAAGCGAAGTTAACGCTGAAAATATAAAGCTTTTCTTGCGCGCCAATAGTCAAGTTCGCTTAGTTGGTTGAATAACATGTCCTGTGCACTTTTCTTCGACCTTGTCCGTGCAGGGCGCTATTATTCGTTCAGTGTTTATTGTTTGTTTTTGTAAAGTAAGTGTGCCATTATGAAATGAGGAACAGTGTGTTTAATGGAAAGAATGAGTATTAACTTAAATGTCGAGAATATTAAAAACAATAATAAAACTTTTGTGATTGATAAATTATACCCGACTGGGTATTTACGAAGTAAGTACATGGAGATAATAAATAGATTTCAAAAACGGTTGTATGGTCGCGAGGTACAGTTACAAAGCCAGAAAAATCCGTCGGGGGCTGCCATTGCCTGCCCTGAAATGAAGTAAGATTACGAAGTCCGTGTTATAGGTACTTCAATTTAAGTTGCTGTATGTAATGTACCTCGAGCTTTACTATTATTAATATTTTAATGAAATTAGGAACAGACATGGCAATGGCAGCCCCCGACGGATTTTTCTGGCTTTGTAACTGTACCTCGCGACCATACAACCGTTTTTGAAATCTATTTATTATCTCCATGTACTTACTTCGTAAATACCCAGTCGGGGCATTCACATTTACTTTATTTTATAATTTTTGAATTAGGTTAATCCGTCGTGGGTTTTTCAAAATTTTTAATTTTGTTTTATTTTATTATCTTTAGAGAGCAATGTCTATACGTTCCTCACTCAAACGTTCCATTTGTAGAATGAGCTCCCTCCTGAGGTTTTCCCAAGGGATTATATTATAGTATAGGGCTATTCAAGAAAGGAGTGTATACATGTTTAAAGAGTCAGCAACGCGCATTGAAACCCCTGGAGTTGCAAACATCCATAGGCTGCGGTAACCGCTAACCATCAAGCGGACTGTATGCTTGTATGCCATCGACGTGGTAGAAAAACAATGGTTGTTTCTCACTTAACGCTATATATTCCGGAAACAAGCACGGTAGGCCGAAGGCGGAGCTCAGCGTAGGGACATATGCCCAAAGTGTCCCATTAGAAAGCACTCTCGACGCCAGCCCGAGACCTGAAGGGCAAGCCCAAGTAGATCCATCCTATCGAGTGTTTTACAAGAGAACCTGGAAGACTAAGGCTGGGAGCGTCCTTTGAGAGAGTTCTCTCCGCAAGCCAGAGGGCCGAAGACCCAAATGGCGAGCCACCACTATCCACCTGTGTCTTTACAATTAAATTTGAGGGCCAAAAGCGCAAAGGTGAGTGGCAAGGCACGCAAGACCACAAGCTGAGCTCCGCGCAGGTGTGAAGGCCCGAAGTGCCTAAAAGCCTCAGCGCGAAGGGTCACGCTCTGTACGCGAGCCTACACGGGACTCTCGTGCACTATCCTATCGCTAAATGTTCAAAGTAGAGCCGATCCGAGTTCTGCGTGGGGCCGAAGATCCTAAGCTTCTCTTCAGACCGCGCACTACGAGTATATGCGAGCCCACGTAGACACTCACATCCTCCTTCCTCTATCACAAGCACATCAAATTTAATATCACTAACTTGGATCATTCATTCTATATTTCTATATTCATTCTAAATTTCGACAAACTTTTACTTTTTTACGAATATATAGCAAAAAATCTTAATCGATTTAGCCGATTTGGAGAATCTGCGCCTATTGCCCTTAATTTATCTTTTTTTTACCTGGGGAAATGCATTTACGCATCCCGCCTAGCCGGGGAACTAGGACGGGTATGACGGACTCCCGGGAACCGCCCGGACTACCGTCTAAAACCACCAGGGTATGCCCATTACGCAGCATTAGTGGCGGTGACACGGGATCGCCAAGGCACACAACTGCGAACACCGCCTGCTGCAACAGCCGAAGCTGTTCCCTCACTGCTGAAGCAAGCCCCCGCCGGCAAGCGTGCAGGGCGACACCACACACTTGCCGACCAAAGGACCTCCACGCTGGGAGAGAGTGAAAAACCCCGGATTCACCCCCTCAGGTCCCCTTGTGACTTTTTAAAGAGGTTTTCTCCCTCGCAGTCACCACCCGGCCCCGGCCTGACGGTGTCAGCCCCCGCTCCCGACCATAGCGGCCTCTGCCGAAGCTAGGGTTACGGGTCCGTAGTTATTTTTACAGGCATACGGCATGGCCTGTCCCTCTCGCCGCACCTGGGGAGTCTTGCGAATGTGGAACCCCCCATCCCCCCATTGGTCGCATCTGGAGTGTCCTCCGCTAAACAGAGGAAAACCCAGAACGACCCCGTCTCCGGGTTATTGGTAGCACCGGTAAACGATCCCTCCGAAAATGAATCACTTACCGTTGCCTCCAGGGCGCACCGGCCAGAACCCTTCCCCTTCCCCCAGACCCGCGAGGGAAGAGCCCAGACACTCGTGGAGGTTACCCGACTAGCGCCCCCCCTTAATTTACCCTAAATTTTTATACCTTATCCTTTCCGTCGTGGGTAACCAACCACCATATTAATTGCGCTCTGCTCTGCATATAATTTAGTGAACCCGTTTTGGAATAAATGTGCTTTTCAGAGTTCTGTAGCCCCGAAACAACGTTATCGGGTCCCGCCGGGTCATTTAGTAATAGGGTCCCGTTTTTACAACGTGTAAAAGCGAGACCCTATTACTAAGACTTCGTTGTGTGTCACCAGGCTGTATCTCAAGAACCGCGATAGTTAGACAGTTGAAATTTTCACAGATTATGTATTTCTGTTGCCGCTATGCCACTCGCACTAAGCCAGTTTTATAACATAACACGATAGTTTTATCCATGCGTAGTGTGTCCCATGGCATATTCACGTCGTGTATCGCCGATAAGTACTAACTACACAATAATACCTACTTTAACCGAAACCATAATATTTAGATAAGCAGACCTGTTTGGGGGACATATGACTTACGCCTACTCTTCCGTGGCGGGTATAAAGAGCAAAAATTCTACTCTTAGCAGTTCATGAGTAGTTATAGGTAGAGAAGTTACTATCACTTACTCAGTCATCACTTTTTAAAGAGCTATATCACGGTATTCTATCCATGAGGATTCACAAAGTTCCTTACTATGTTATTCTGTTTCATCATACCTACAGCTCTCAGCAGTTCATACACAGAAGCTACTCAGAAAACACTATCAAAAGAAACACGACACGTTAATGCATATATATGGGCTCTCGCAAACTTCCCTATGGTGCTGATTTGCTCCATAATCAGGCCTTCAGCAGTTCATGTGAAGAGGTTTCTCAATTCATACCAGCCAAACAATCGAAACACGGTTCACTAAATGATCACCTTAATAAGATTCCCTGCAATATTGTTCTGATCCATCATCAGACCCTTAACATACCATGTGCAGAAACTACTCAGCAAACTCAATGAAAAGAGCCCAAACACGGCCAAATACCTATATGCCTTCGAAAGGTTATGTGTGATGTTATTTTACTCCATCATCAGACCCTCAGAAGTTCATTTACAATGGCTGCTAAGCAAACATAAACAAAAGGGCCCAAAAACGAACAATAAGTAATCGAACCCCTGTACAGTTCCCTACTATGTTTTTTGCTCCATCATCTGATCCTCAGAGTTCAAGTACTCTTTACCCAGCACTATCGAAATCATCCACGGTGGTGAAGTTGTTCCGGAGAAAATGCGCTCAAACCTGCACAAACGCACTTTCAAGCAAAAAATGTTTACTGCAGCGCCCCCTGGTGAGTTATGGTCGTAACAATTATTATGGGGTTCGTCCCGAATAAACCACGAACCCATTGCAGAAAACCGTATCCAATTCGGTCAAGCCGTTTTGGAGATATTGAGGTGCACACACAAACAAACAAACAAACAAACAAACAAACAACCTCTCACCCTAAACGCATATACCTTCTCCGTTCCGTCGTGGGTAAAAAGAAGAACTAAAATTGCTACCGGCCAAACGTCATCGTAACGCATCATCGTTTGAAACTTCAACGATTAACCTGGGGAGTATTGTGTTCAATATAAATAAGTCATAGCTGCATTTTATGTTACATTTAATAACATTTAACTTTAATACTTCCCGTATTAAATTAATAAGTAACTACAAGCATAACCTCACTCGGAACTGACATCGGACTCGGTCAGCTGATTCATAACTTTTATGCCAATTGTGTTTCACTCTGTCAAATATTCTTTTCATACATATTTTCACTCTTATATTCACAATTCAAGTCTGCCTTCCACGTTTATATTTATATTCTACTTATACACTTAATATCTGTTCAGTCCTACTCTTTCTCGACTGTGCTTTCCTTGCTTGGTGTTTAGTCGTGTTGCCATCATATTTCAGGTGCTGTGGAGAGCTGTGTGTCCAGCTAGCTCAACATGTCTAGCTCAGTTATGACACGCAAGGCCACAGTACGTGAACTGGAAAGGAAATTAAATGCAACACTCAAGGAACTAAAGCAATCTAAATCTCTTTGTGACCAGCTACTGCGGTAACGAGATGAAAGCGAAGAGGAGGTTAAATTGATTATTCAAAAAAACACAGGACTCAAGCGTAATTTAGCCAACCTGGATGCTTTGCATGCGGATACTGTCATACAGTGACCATCTGTTGGAGAAACTGAACAGTCTTCAAGAGTGCTGTGATATCCATGAGCGGACACTGCAACGTGTGGATCACCTGGAGTATGAGCTCTCCGATGCCCACAAGGTGGTCCGTCAATTGCAAGAAGAGGCAGAGAGCCAGCAAATAAACAACACTCAGCGGCTCTTTGAAGAACTTGTGACACCAAACGCCTATGCAAAGCATTGCAGCAATTTTGGACCTTCTGATGTAATAGATTTGACGGAGGACTCCTTTTATGATAAGCAAGTTTGTTTTAAAAGTTATAAGAAATACAAAAAGTATGTTAAGTTAAATAGATTTATAAAAAAATCAAAACGACTGTACAGACAGTATAATAATATTCATACAATTAACGAACGCTGATAAACCAATAGCCACCAGAAACACTGGAAAACTGAAAATAACCTTCTATAGACTAGTAAAGGCGAAAAAGTCGTTCTTGGGAAATTGTATTAAATTCTACAACAAAATTCCAAAACACATTACTGAACTTAGCAATTCTAAATTCAATTCTGTAGTAAAACAAACACTTATTTCAAAAGCATATTATAAGATAAACGATTACATCTTGGACAGGGATGTTTGGCAGTGATAGTGTCCTGCACCGCAAATCTATCGCGAAAATAGGTTTTCTACTGTAGCTTGTTATTTTTGTAGTAACTGAGACTGTAATTTTATATTTAACTATACAATGTATATTGTTTTGAAAAAATTACACCTCGCCGAGTTTCTTACGCCGATTCTTCTCGTGGTAGAGGTTTATTTTTCCGAACCGGTGGTAGTTTATTGACGTTCATAGGTGCATGTAATATGCCTAATTTGAGGAATAAACTAATTTACTTTTACTTTTTTTACCGGTCATTGTGGAAGTCTTTGGGGGAGGCCTATGTCCAGCAGTGGACGTCTTTCGGCTGATGATGATGAATAAATATATCTAATCTAGAAGTTTGCATGCAGGGGGGTTAAGTTTCTCTGCAGCTAACTGTACTTAGGAAAGTTCAAGATTTGTCAGTGTGGAGGCGATACGGTATGAGAAAACTGTCAGCTGTCAGTGTCAACTGTCATTCAAGACAGTACCGCTTTATTAACCGACTACAATAATTCAGATTTTTGTTTTGTATGTTCAACGAACACTCGGAGACTATTGGACCAATTTCTTATTTTGTTTGAAAGGGTATGTTTTCTAGTGGTCCCATCAAGTCTGGATCTGATGACGGGATCTTGGAGAAATCGAGGGCTATTGAAGTATGGTCATTAGTCACCTTTAGAGTTTAACAGTAACTTCATAGTTTACTGCAGCATAAACGCATATTGCTCTGTCTGGTTGACGTAACTGGTGACCGAAGAGCTGGCGGTTTCCTCGCTCAACGTATCAGCATTGCGATACAGCGAGGAAATGCCGCCAGCATCCTCGGTACAATGCCTCAAGGGCCCGTTTTAGATTTAAGTTAGTTTTAATTTTCTTTATATTATTTTGGTTAAGTATTGTTGTATATATTTTCGTTGTACATAAATAAATGATTACATTACTTATTAAAGTTGTTAATATTGCAATTACCGTTGTGAGGCAATATGTCTCAGACTCGGCATGTGCTGAGCAGAAACTCCGGCGCTGGTTTTCAGACTGAGCCTTTGAGATGTGTCGGTCACAAGCAAATACATTCTGTTATATACAGGGTGACATGGGAGACGTGATCAGAAGTTAATTTTTCAGACTACACAGGATCGCCTTTTCAATGCAATAGTTGTTACATCGAATAAAACAAGTTATTTTTTCAAATATTTACTAGACAAATAATAACGCCATACTTAAATCATGGTCACCCTATCACTTTTGACACACGTTGTATGAAGGATGACAAGACGTCGTGTGGTGTAGAGTGACCAAGTTGTATGAAACATTATTTTTTCTGTTAATAATTTGAGAAATAATAGTCAATATTGCAAGTAGTAACTGTGATATCATCTTCATCGACTCAAATATTTTCTGATCACGTCTCCGATGTCACCCTGTATAGTGCTCATATCTACGTTTGTTTACAATAATAATATGCTATTAAAAAAACAGTACATGTACAAAAAAGAAACAAGGAAAAAAAAAACATAAATCATAACACTAAACCAAAAAAAAGCCAAGTATGTGTGTGTGAATATAATATGTGTATATAAATATATATTTAGAGTGTATAAATTTTAAAGGGTCAGCAACGCGCATGTGACACCCCTGGAGTTGCAGGCGTCCATAGGCTGCGGTGTCCGCTTACCATCAGGCGGGCCATACCCTTGTTTGCCACCGACGTGGTATAAAAAATATGTATATATAATAAAACAATACTGTCGCCAAAGTATGTGCGTTCACCATAGAATTTACTATTCATTTTGGTTGGAATATCTTTTTTTTTTATTTCCTCGCAATCGAAGTGAAAAGCAATGCGTAACTCTAAAAACTGTATTACCTACCTCTCGACTATTTTCCGAACGAAGTTAGCAAGAACCATCTCATGGTGATATGGCATATTATAAACACTAGTTATGCAGGGTGTGGCCTGTAAAAGGAGCAATAAATTTAATTGACGCTTCCTTAGAGCATCTGCAGTAACCACTTGTGTCCAAAAAAATTATTATTTTTTTATTTGGAGAAATTTTGATCTATAGTTATGACCTCCAAGTAGCGGGTCTTGGCACCCAGAGATTATAGCGCGGCAGTCAATGCTGATTTTGAGGTTGCATCAAGTTATGACTCATAATCGTTGTCGCATTTTTGGTTTAAAAGAATATTTTTGGGGTTTTCTTTATAAGTTTTTAGTGTTTTTTTTTAATAAATAGTTATTAATATCACTCCAGTAGAGTAAACAAGTACACGTAAGCTATATATGGGATGCTCAAACTACGGCATTGCGTGCCTTACTGCTCGGTTTAGGGCCTTCGGCTCTCAGAGTTACGTAAAGAGCCCGTTCTGTTGGTACGCTCAGCCTTCGGCCTTGCGTGCCTTGCCACTCTCCTTGGGGCCTTCGGCCCTTATGGTCGCTTATAAGACACATGATGTTGTCCTAAATAACCTATACATAGTGTGTATAACTACGCTCTGGCGTCAGCTTGGCGTGCCTTGCCGCCCTCCACCACGCCTTCATTATCGCGTATAACACTCTTGACTTGACTTGACACGGGCATCGGGCCTTCAGCCTCAGCCTTGTAAAAAAACGTTTTTTTTGTATTTTTTTTAATGAAAATTTTAGCTATGTAGCTAATATTTTCATTAAAAAAAATTAAAATAAAACTTTTTTTTTTCAATTGAAGCCATTTGGAAATCATTGCTGGAGAGCTCAATAGTGTATTGTTTAATTTTTTGCTTATATTACAGGCCACATCCTGTATAATCTACTATTTATCACTAGTGTATAGGTACAGAATGTAATGATAGGGTTACCTGCAGGGTAATCACCTAACTTTTCGAACGTACGTAAGACAGTTTCGTCATGTTAAATTATATAAAATATTGCCGTTATATTGATAGTATATCATCAAATTAACACAATAAAGTTCTGCCCCACTGAAAACCAGCTTCGCAGTTAGCCGGGGTATTATGCTGAGTGGGCCCTTTTTACCATTGTCTGTTGTATACTTATATAAGTTATTTCAAAAATTTCATTTTGAAATTTTTCTCTTCAACTTTTTTCACAATCATAAACTACTTGTTGAGTCGGTTCGAATGAGCCCAAATACGATGGGATTATATTGTGAAAATTAATTTCGTATTAAGCTGTAACGTTGCTAACGAAAATTCCAAATTAAAAGGAAAATATTGAAAAAAATTATGCTCCGAGCAGGGCCCCCTCCGTAAGCCTACCCTCCCTTACGCCGCTGGTGGTTACGGTGCTGTACGCCTCCCTAAGGTGTTGTAAGAGGGAACTAGTGAGGGATTTCGTGCACGAGCTTGGTTGTTCCGATAGCTCGGAGGCTAGAGCGACTGGCCGCGTATGCCAGATGTCGCAGGTTCGAATCCTGCTTCAGAGCATTAAAATTTTAATTTTTTTACCCGTAATTTGAAATTATCTTGTGTAGTTTAGGAATTGCTCCTTCTGTCTCCATCATCAGATCAGCTCTATGTCATAATAATATTGCATTGTCATCCGATTTATACATGCATGCAAAATTTCAGCTATTACGGAAACCGGGAAGTGGATCAAATTTAACTTGCAAGATTTGATTACAGACAACGGGACAGGTGAAACTAAATAAAAGCTTGTAAAATGTTGTTATGTAATTATGTTGTGTGAATATGTTATTAAAGTTTTTTTTTTCTTTCAAAATAACAATATAAATTCAGACTAATAATAAAATACGAGACTTGAAACTTTCTAAGATATGCATTTTTGTTATCATTTAAAAGTTAACAAAGGCTACCAATAGAATTAACATGATTCAATAAATAACAAATTTTTCATCAACTATGTACTTAAACGCAGAAATTAACGATTAAAATAGCAATTTTCTCGTTTTTTGGTGTCTGGGAGCAATATCCACCGTTGACTCTCATTTGCGGCTTTTCATCATCCTCCTAGCGTTATTCCCAGTACAGTTGCATCCTGAAGGATGCCTGGGGTCCGCTACCTAATCCCAAGAATTGGCGTAGGCACTAGTTTTACGGAAGCGACTGCCATCCGACCTTCCAACCCGAGGGGGAAACTAGACCTTATTGGGATTAGGCTTGTCAAGTGAGTGGGCAACTTGACTGTTAGAGGTTCTCAAGCCGCCCGGAGGCCTCTAACTTGGCTTAACGACTGCTATCATAGACAGCAACCGGGATCAACGGCTTAACGTGCCTTCCAAAGCACGGGAGCGCTCAGTTAGTAACCACTCAAAGCGGTCACCCATGCAAGGACTGACCTCGGCCGACATTGCTTAACCTCGCATACCGCACGCGGTACGCGGGCGCCGCTGGGCCACGAACGTTCCTCTCATTTGCATTTTTTTTACTTTACTTTTGTTGTACTTTAATCTTAGTTGGCCCCATACAAACAATCCCCTTTAAAACAAGTTCAAAATGGCACCTTTTTTGGAAACTAGCCTATTCTAACAGACTTTTTTAATATGTAAAATAACGTTTAGACCTGCCTACACGGTCGAAAACGTTGCGTAGTTACTCCACTCACTGTAACTTGTGCCTGCTTAATAGTATTATACTGTTGTATTTGTGTCATCATCATCATTATCAGCCGAAGGATTTCGTCAGAGGAATGACCGATACTGTACCACCCGACTCCAGCCCGGCTAGTATGATAGCTTATACCGTCACGTTTTATGTGACGTTTCAGTACATTTTGGCCATATAACGTGACGGTATAAGCTATCATACTAGCCGGGCAGCGACCTTTACCGGTACCGGGTCATCAGTCCACCTTGTGGCAGCCTACCCACGCTGCGCCTTCCCGTACGTGGTCGCCACTCAAGAACCTTTCCGCCCCAACAGCCATCGGTATTTGTGTATTATTAAATAACTAGCTGTTGTACGCGACAAATTTTAAGGCATATATTTATAGGGTATTCGACTACAATTTAATTGTTTCCACTGTGATACGAAAATTTGTAATTATTTGCGTAACTTTCGTAACACAAAGGAATGAATTAAGTTGTACTCGTAGACGAATTAAATGCTTTAATGATTCTGATGGCCTTTTCAGCCTAGTGGTAGTGACACTGCCTCCGAAGCTAGAGGTTCCGGGTTCGAATCCCGGCCAGGCCATTATTTGTGCATTTTGTTCTTGGGTCTTGGATATTTTCTATGTATTTAAGTATGTATTAATCTATATAAGTATATATTAATAAATAATAATAAATGAATAATAAATATTACGGGACAATTTTTACACAAATCGAACTAGTCCCATAGTAAGCTCAATAAGGCTAGTGTTATGGGTCTAGACGACGATATATTTAATTGATATATACTTAAATACATAGAAAACATCCAAGTGAAAAACAACAAAGTGAAAAAAAGGAAACAAATGCCCTTACCGGGATTCGAACCCGGGACCTCTAGCTTCGGAGGCAGTGGCACTACCAACTAGGCTAAACAGGCCGGCAAAGGTATAATATATCGTCGTCTAGTACCCGTAGTACAGGCTTTGCTTAGTTTGGGACTAGGTCTATTTGTGTAAGATTGTCCCCCAATATTTATTTATTTATAATGATGGTTCAAAAATTTGGTACTAACCCATATACAACTCGTATAATATCCACGGATAGAAAGGTGATAGCGATACTCGAACCCGGCACTAGGTACTGGGTAATATTACACACAACAAATAGTAAATAAAATAAAATGAATGTAGCATAGTTTGCCGTGTGACATCCAATATATCATTTTTATCATGTTTCCAATTCCCGCATTTCAAAGGTTTCTTATAAAGTTGAGTCCAACATTCCAATGGCCTCCCAATTCCACACAATTTCCTCTTCCTGTTGTCATCTGTTACTGTTATTGTGTTATAATATTTTTTTTTTTTTTTATTGACCATTATAAGTTACAATTTTAACACTTATTATTGTACTCGCCAAACTGTTACGTTTGATGGCGAGAGACGCGCTCAGTTTCAACAAAAGTACTTAACCTATTATATTTTATCTACAATTCAACGCAAGCAAAAAAGCTCTGGGAGGCTAGTGGATGGGGTACGATTTTTCATACATTTGGTTCGCAAACTAGGTACATCGCCAGGAGCTCTTTTTACGTGCGTTGAATTGTACTTATCACTATAACACAATTCGATCTACATTTTCACATCATATTGGGAATGAACAGGTACTTTCCAAGTTCCGTATAAAACTTTGCTTCTTAATGCTAAGAAAACGTAGTGCATTCGATTCGCATTGCCGAATGTAACAGCATACAAGCAACGCACAAATTACTCAAAAGAACAAACTTCTTGAGTTTGAAGATAAAGTTGTTTTTCTTGGCGTGACTTTAGATTCTAAATTACAGTGGAGTGCACATATTTCCACTCTAGCAGGTAGACTTAGTTCAGCTGCTTATGCAGTTAAAAGGATTCGTCAGCTTGCAGACGTTGAGACGGCAAGGATGGTATATTTTGCCTATTTTCATAGCGTTATGTCTTACGGTATTCTATTGTGGGGCAAAGCCGCTGACATAAATTATTTTTTTGTCTTACAATAACTTGCTATACGCAGTTTTTATAATTTAGGATCACACATTTCTCTTAAAGATAGGTTTAATCAATAATCTCACCGTTGCCTCACAATATATCTATGAAAATATTATGTATACTCGCAAGAATCTTGACATGTTTAAGTAAAACAGCGATATTCATAAGTATAACACTAAAAATAAAAATAAATTTACCATTCCCGGATACCGCCATCGTAAAGTGAATATGTCAAATTGTATACGATTTTACAATGAGTTACCTCCTGAAATGCTGAAATTGTCAATGAATAAATTTAACTCAAGCGTAAAACGCCATCTTTTACAAAACTCCAATTACACTATAAGTGATTGTATGTGCTTACGACGCTTTTATATAAAATAGCTATAGTTAAGTAAAATAAATGTATATAATGTATTTAAATGACTTGTAAAAGTGCTAGTTTAAGCCTATTTACAAAATAAATAATTTGATTTTGATTCTTGATTGTTAACACGTTCCTTGTGCATGCGACAATTTATAGCAAGAAACACGAATGACCGGAGGAGATTTTTAGTAATGTTGCCAGGTATAAATAAAAAACAATTTATAATTAGTAGTTTTAAATAAAAATAAAATATATATTAAATTAACAATTTGTAAAACATATACCATAGTCAAATTATTTCGTTGTTCAGGAACCAATAAAATCATAAATGGTACTGTTCTTCGCATTGGTAACACTGGTTTCTACATTTGAAAATTTTTTATTATATGCAGATGACACGACTATTATTGTAAGTGATGAAAGTGATGACAAATTAGCTAATAAAATAAGAATAATTCTACAGAAACTGGAGTGGTGGTTTAGAATTAATGGCCTCAAACTAAACTCTGAAAAAACAAATATAATGAAATTTAAAACTCGGCAAAAGGACTCTAATGAAATAAAAATAGATTTGTCAAATGGCACAATGCTTCATGGCGTACAGCATGTGAAGCTACTCGGTTTCAACTTAGATCCAACATTATCATGGAAAGTGCATGTAAACTCAGTCTGCGGAAAGCTAGCCAAAGGCATATACATCCTGAAACAATTGAAACCTCTCATATCAAACTACCATCTGAGAGAAACCTATTTTTCATACATACATTCCATTTTGTCTTACGGGATTATACTATGGGGAAACTCAACCGACTTTGAACGTGTATTAAAAATGCAAAAACGGGCTTTTCGAATCCTAGCTAATGCAAAATATAAAGATAGTTGCCGAGAACATTTTAATAAACTAGGAATACTAACAATAGTGTCGACATATATCCTAGAAGTTATAATGTATCAGGAATAACCCCAGAGAATTTAAGCGTATCGGTGACGTAAGTAAACGACCGACAAGATATCCTGATGATATAATAATAATAATAATAAATATTGGGGGACAATCTCACACAAATCGACCTAGTCCCAAACTAAGCAAAGCTTGTACTATGGGTACTAGACGACGATATAAATACTTATATAGATAAATACACACTTAAATACATAGAAAACATCCAAGACCCAAGAACAAATATCCGTGAAGAATGCACAAATAAATGCCCTGGCCGGGATTCGAACCCGGGACCTCTAGCTTCGGAGGCAGGGTCACTACCAACTAGGCTAAACAGGTCGTCAAAATATAAATATATAAAACAAAATATATGCAAATTACAAATGGTTAAAAAATGTCCCAATATAATAGGACCGAAACTATACAATAAGATGCCAGCAGAGATAAAAACTGAGCCTAACATTAACACTTTCCGTCGCAAAGTTAAACAGCTGCTACTTGACAAGACACTATATAGCGTTAAGGAATACCTGAATAACGAGTACTAATATATTCATGTATGACCTTAAGCTGAACGAATTATCTTTTAAATCGATAAATAACTAATTAAATGGTATATGAATTAAAATTTAATCAAATAATTATTTATAAACTCTTTTGAAATATATTATAAATTATAATCTATAAAATAATGTTTAATACCTATAATTTAAAATCAAAGGTATAATAGTTTGAAATAATGTATAATACTTATAGTTTAAAATAATGTATAATTGTTTGAAATCTTGACGATCTCAGTACGTATGCATATTTTTGTTTGTATTTAATGAAAACTGTCATGCTATTGAGAAATAAAATAATCTGAATCTGAATCTGAAATATATATTGGCGCAAATCTGGTTCAGGTGATGCACGGGGTGATTACATTCGAGGTTTTTTCGAGAACAACAGAGTCTGTAACTTCAGTAAATGTGGCAGATTCTTCAAAAACAACAAAGATAAGTTACAACAATGAATGTAGCAGTTTCTTCTAAATAACTGTGATGTCAATCTCTTAAGTCATTAATAGTCTCCGTGCAATGGGAAAACTCAAAGGACATGTCTGAATCATCAAATTCATCCCTAATCTGATCTTTGCTCTTACTTTCTTCTAAAATTGCCCATATTTCTTCCGATTAAATATTATAAAATAAATATTAAAGAAATAAATATTAGGTGACATTTTTTTTACACAAATCGAACTAGTCCCACAGTAAGCTCAATAAGGCTTGTGTTATGGGTACTAGACGACGATATATTTAATAGATATATACTTAAATACATATAAAACGTCCAAGTCTCAGGAACAAATGTCTCTGCTCACCACAGAAACAAATGCCCTTACCGGGAATCGAACCCGGGACCTCTAGCTTCGGAGGCAATGACACTACCAACTAGGCTAAACAGGCCGATTCATACTAAGAAATCGGTTTACCTCGATTTTTCGAGCGTTTTATGATATATAAATAGTTTTCCAAAAAAATGCAATTTATTACTCAAGTAATGTCCGTATTGGAACCACGAAACAATATTTACAAACATTTTATAACTTGTTACGGTTAAACTCCATATAGACCACAGATAACCCATCAAGATACCTGTCAAAACTGCTATCAACGTGCGTGCCACAGATATGCAGCATGCACCCAAGAACCAGTACGTGCGTGAATCATAATATGTATAGCACCAGGCAGTGAGCTCATACGTGCGTGTAACATATTGTGCTACACTGAAAAAAAATAAGAAAATGGGAAATTGGTTTTCCGGAATATTTTTTCTGCTTATTATGTGGGTAATTTATAAAACGTTAATAACGTTAACGTAAATTTATAAAACGATCATAAGACCTGTCGTAATGTATGGATCAGAATGTTGGGCAACAAAAGTGACGGATGAAAGAAGAGTGCACGCAGCTGAGATGAGAATGCTGAGATGGATGTGTGGAGTAACGAGGAAAGATCGAATTAGAAATGAGTACATAAGGGGAAGTTTGAAAGTGGCACCCGTGACAGAGAAAATGAGGAGCAGTAGGTTAGCATGGTATGGGCATGTAATGAGGAGGGATGAATGTCATATTGTTAAAAGAATATTAGGGTTGGATGTAGAAGGACGAAGAGCGATTGGAAGGCCCAAAAAGCGATGGATGGATTGTGTGAGAGAGGATATGAGAAAGAAAGGAGTAAGCGCTGAAGTGACGAATAATAGAGAGGAATGGAAGAAGAAAACATGTTGCGCCGACCCTGCATAAGCGGGATAAGGGCAGGGAGATGATGATTATGTGGGTAATTAATACGGATACCTACCTGTTTATGAAAAAATAAAATTGCACGTAGGGGGTACATTTTGAATTTCCCGTTGCACAGGGAACGTGTTAAGTGCAAAAATATGGGACATAGGCACGTGGATATTGAGGTGCTCTTACCCCAATTCCTGATACGTGACATCAAAAATAAAAATGACGTTGAAAGTAAAGTTTTGATGACCTCAGAACGTCATAAAGATAGATATACTCCATACCTTTAACTTTCACAATAAAAATTACAGACATAAAATACCATATTCTTTTCGAACGTACTACGATGGGTAGATCTAATAGTAATTTTTAGTATGGAAAAGGCACCCGCAATAGTTGCCTAATTACCCCGCTAGAGACGTCTCATTCAGTCAATTACGACGAATATTTGTCTCCTGAGACCTATTAAAGTTCTGGACCTCGCTATTAGTAACTTTTTTTCAAATTGACATGCCACATCTGCCCGCTCTTGGGTAAGCGTGTAACCAAGTAGGAGTTAGCTGCAATAATAAGGTTCATGGTTCCCACCAGCGGCCCGTCTCAAGAGCTGCCGTAGATTCATTTGGAGCTCTAGTCTTCTCACGGACTACCCCTCTGATATTTAGGCTTGCTGTGTGATCTGATTGGTTTAAAAAATCTAGTTGGTCGCGCTCCACAAGAATACCGCTCTGTGATTCGTTGAAATATTGAAGCTAAAAAATTTAGTTGGCCGCGCGCCGCATGATTACTACTTTGTGATTGGTTGAAATATTGAAGCAATGCGCCCATCTCAAGCCCCAGCAATCATGCATTGATACTGGAGGTGAATTGTCGATTTCGTCAATTTCAATTGGTGTTGTCATTAATGTCATTATTTATTTCTTCTCCAATGTAATGAAAAACAATGTGATTATCTCGGGCGTAAAATATTACAAGCTCAAGTCATCAAAAGTTTCCTTTGCCCAACGTTTATGTGCCCGTTTGGGAGCAACTGCCACTGGGCCAAGAGGAATCATGGCCCACTTGGAGGGCGCTATACAGGGTCAGATTGCAAATTGGCCGCTGCAAGGAGAACATGGCCAAATGAGGATTGCACCGGGGCCACCATACCCAATGTGTCTGTGCTGTGATACAGCGCCGCAAGCCATGGCGCACGCCTCATGCCCACACTTCAGCTCGGAACACGAAATGAGAGACGCGACGGCCAAAGCTGTTTACATCACTCTTCATTGGGCATCTCTTGAAGAGCCACAACTCGAAAGAAGAAGAATTAATTAGCTTGAGTTGACACTGGAAACTCCGGCAAATTAAATATCATAATGTGTCACAGGCTGGATCAATCGGAACTAGAAGGTACAAACTTACTCTGATTTTGAAGAAATGAAGAAAACTTCCATTGTTTTTCACGAAATAGGCAATAATTTGTTCAACAAGAGAGCAACGTAAATTTTTGCTGCGAGTGTTAATGTTGAGTCCCGAGCAAGCGAAAGGTTCTATAATTGAATCACGAGCGTAGCGAGTGATTCAAAATTAGAATCTTGAGCGTAGCGAGGGACTCAAAGACACGAGATGCAAATATCTTTGCTCTCGTGTGATACATACAACTTTTCACCTCAGCGGCGAGAACATATAACGCAAAGGAATAGTGATAGAGAGAATGAAGTTACTTAAACTAACCTACGATATGAAAAATTAAAAAGTTAGTTTTTTCACGCTCGCAGCAAAATTGCATTTTGCTCACTGGTTTCACGCAACAAATCAATCTCTAACATTTCGCGGTTATTCTCAATTCAGAATCAAAAACTCTACGTTTAGAATAACGATGCATATCCATGTCCACTAGATACAGAAACTCATAATTTGCGAATAAAACTCGGAAAGCGGTTTGAAATTGGGTTGTCCAGAAAAACCGATATTTAAATGTATGGTTGGTATCGATAAACCAAAATATACATTCGGGTATATACACGTACGACAACATGTTTGAATTCAAGAATTTTTAGTAATAACTGTGTGTGATGTATGTATTTGTTATTTAGTTATTTTTTTGCTTGTTCTTTTTTTATGTATGTATGTTCCCCGATACCTCTTGACCACGTTGGCCGATTTTGAGTTTTTTTTTTTCAAAGCCGTTACCTCAACATTCGTCTCATATAAATTTGGTGAAGGTCTGATGATGGCATCTAGGAGGAAACGGCGGAACTTCTGGAATTTGATAGGCACGCATATGCCGATTTCGGTATTTTCTGTAGGTAACCAAGCATTGGCTCACAGAAACCACAAATTGTGGCACAGCAAGTACAAAATTGGAGTCGGTTTTTATTGGTATAAATTGACGGCCTGTTTAGCCTAGTTGGTAGTGAATCTGCCTCCGAAGCTAGAGGTCCCGGGTTCGAATCCCGGCCAGGGCATTTATCACGGATATTTGTTCTTGGGTCTTGGATGTTTTCTATGTATTTATGTATGTATTTATCAATATAAGTATTTATATCGTCGTCTAGTACCCATAGTACAAGCTGCGCTTAGTTTGGGACTAGGTTGATTTGTGTACGATTGTCCCCCATTATTTATAAATTATTATAGTTGTATCTACGATACATAATGTCACGACTAGTCAGAGCATTTTTTCTCCCTTTAGCAAGAATATTAAAACTTGATTTAGAATAAAATAAATCACCGTTTGCACGATAAATTTCGACACTTTAAAATTGAAGTACGAAAGATTTTATATTAAAGAAGAGACGAAATTAAATGAATTTCATTTTCAATTTTTTGTCTAATCAAATTTATAAGGCGTAAGAAGCGTCGAAGAGCGATTATAATTATACCATACCAGGAAAAACGGCACGGTATATTGATATAATGACAATTCTATTTTGGTCTTATGAGTGCAAAATAGATTGTAGTAGAATGTTATATGACAGTAGGAGAATTGTGGAGGCAAAGGTTGTTAAAAAATGGCGTCCAAGCTTGTTGAATAATAGTACATTACGATACAAGTGCGGAAAACAGGAAATTCGCAACGAGTGGTGATAAATTAAAACACGACCGAAGGGAGTGTTTCAAATCGACACGAGTTGCGAATTACCTATTCGCACGTGTATCGTACAACGTTTTACAGTACATATGGCTCTTTAAAGTTTTGACATATGCACGTCATCTGCTGATTACCGCACTCGTGCGGTAAAGTTGCACCATATGTACTGTAATAGTACTTTACAGTTGCGGTAATCAGCAGATTACGTGCATATGTTGAAACTTTAAAGAGCCATATGTACTGTAAAACGTCGTACGATACACGTGCAAACAGGTAATTCGCAACTCGTATCGATTTAAAACACTCCCTTCGGTCTTGTTTAAATTTATCACCACTCGTTGCGAATTTCCTGTTTTCTGCACTTGTATCGTAATCTACTATTACAGTACATATCCCCACTACTACTTCTATTTTACCGCACGAGTGCGGTAAACAGCAGATTACGTGCATATGTCGAAACTTTAAAGAGCCATATGTACTGTAAAACGTTGTACGATACACGTGCGAATAGGTAATTCGCAACTCGTGTCGATTTAAAACACTCCCTTCGGTCGTGTTTTAATTTATCACCACTTGTTGCGAATTTCCTATTCTCTGCACTTGTATCGTAATGTACTATTACGATACAAGTGCAAGTCATCCCACTACCACCATATCAGCCAAAGGACGTCCACTGCTGGACATAGGCCTCCCTCAAATTCTCGGGGGGTTATATGCCATAACCGCCACGCTTGGCATGCGGGTTGGCGATCGCAGTATCTCCACCGCACTCCAGGGATGCTGCTGCCCATTTCCCGGTGGTCTTGTTCGTAGTTTTAGGACAGACCCGGGTCCCCCGATTCTGTCATGTTAGCCAGAAAATAAAATAATTAGTTCCAAACATTTTTACAATTCTTGCTACAAAGATACTTCGTATAAGCTAACGTAAAACCTTATTACCTTAAGAAAAAAGAATCAGTGGACATCGCCAAGGCAACGAGGAAAAGTCGATAGACCCAATTATATGGCACAAAGTTTTCTTTTGAAATATTAAGTCGTATCTGCACTGGCCTGCAAATGAAGGTATAACATTTTTTGTTCAAGAAAGCTAAAATTAAAAAATTACAGCATTTGAAAAGGGAGCGTTTTTTTTTCGTTTTTTTTTTCAGCCATCTTTTAAAAGGAGGTTGTCAAAAAGGAGTTTATATAAAAAAACTTTTTCTAAATAATGATTTTTATTTCAAGTTTCTAATATTCAAATAGTACAGAAGTTACAGTCACGTTTATGAGTGTTATACCTTCTTTTGCCGGCCAGTTTATGACGATTACACATTAAAAGGACAGTCGAGAAAATTGCTTTTTTTTGTCACTTAGGACTCTATTACTATTTAAAAAATGGACAAAAATTCAGTCTACATAATTTCAATTTTTTTTGGCATAAATATTTTGTGCTACATAAACATCAATACCTATATATTCCGTAAGTACCCTCAGTAACGTAAACTACACTGCACACTTTACATACCTGAACCAAATTAGTTAAAGCTAAAATGTAAACACATTGTTCTTGAGAAATATTGTTTATTAGCTCTGTACGATAGCATGTCTCGATTTTAATGCTTGTTATTCTACTGGGTCCTGTAACACAGGGAATCCTAGCTCAGGACCCAAAGACTTGTTTCTTTGTTGTAAATGTTTTGTCAATAAATATTTCTATTTCTATATAGACAATATAAAATCCTTCAATAAACATTTAAAAATGTTAGATTACGAGCTTTAACAGTTATATAACCGTGTCAAAACGTGGCTGCCTCATGGACTGGTGAAGGGGTAAAAATTGTTGAGACTTTCAGATTCAAGAATTTTTAATTAATACATATTTCCCTCGCGCTGATATAAGTGGGACGGGAAATTAGTGTGATAAGGACCACCTGAAAAATCTGCGTTTGGTTTTGGGTTAGAATAGCACCACCCCCTTTCTTCCCTTGGGTGTCGTTAGAGTCGACTATGGGAACTAGGTTGAAGTGTGGGAAGTAGGCTAGCAACCTGCCACTGCAAAATCACATTTTTACTATTTATTTATTAAGCAAACAACAAAATTACTACCCCTGCAAAACTGTTTTATACAGTTTGTCTGCAATAGCTAAAAGTGGCACTGAGTTAATTGTCACGTGCTCTGCCTACCCATTTTGGGAATATAGGCGTGAGTTTATGTATGTATTTGAGGACATACTGTACACTCAGGCAAAATAGTGGTCTATGACATTTGAACCCTAACATATCTACAATATAATACAGTCGACTCTACTAAGAAAAAAACCTAGTTAAAATATTCATTGACAAATCCAGTTTGATCCGACGCAATTGAAGTCTCTTTAGGTAGATTTATCTTTTTGGTGCAAAGTCGTCCTTAACTTAGCAGTTCAAGTAGTACCAATCGTCGTCGTCGAGAAAGGCACATTTATTGACTGATGCTAACCTTATTATAATTAATGGTTGTAAAAGAAAAAAAAGATGAAAATCTAATGGTATTATTTTGTTCAAGCGATTGGAAAAATACATGGTTTAAATGAATGTGTTTAAGATCAAAACCGCTTCCCATTTCCTTAAAGAGTAAAATAAATAAATAAATAATAAAATAATATTGGGGGACAATCTTACACAAATCGACCTAGTCCCAAACTAAGCAAAGCTTGTACTATGGGTACTAGACGACGATATACATACTTATATAGATAAATACATACTTAAATACATAGAAAACATCCAAGACCCAAGAACAAATATCCGTGAAAAATGCACAAATAAATGCCCTGGCCGGGATTCGAACCCGGGACCTCTAGCTTCGGAGGAGAGTCACTACCAACTAGGCTTATGATATTCAAAGTTCAAAATGAAACTAATATTAATCCTCCTTTCAGACCCTTATTCGGAGATATTTCCATCTAACGTTTTTATTATTGATTGTACTTTGTAAATAGTATCTCTTTATTGGGAGAAACAATACAATATTATATCCTTGCTGACATGTGTCAGACTTCTATCCTTGTGAAATCTTCCCCATTTTTTTAAAGAAAGGTATCATTTGTTTGCTTAGTCATGGTTCCGCTTGTCATTATTTACCTCAATGTCATGTTCACATCATGTCAAAAATGACGTTTAAGACCAGTTCTCAAAATTCTCAATATAGCTGCGTAAGAGCTTTTCTGTCCCTATTGGTGAAACTACTATAGGATCTCTATAGAAATCCTCACTCTGAGGTAACATCAATAAGCTCTCGCTAAAGAACAAAATGCAACATATCGTTCTCGCCCCGCCAAATCAGAAGGCCTACCGCGAATTACAAACGAAATGTTGCCTCCCTGACGCACTTACGTACGAATTAGCAAATGCGACAGAGATGGAAAATTTCGTTTCTGGTTCGCGGTAGGCCCTCAGGAAGTCGCCTCATTCAGCCATTTTTGTGTAAGTGATTGACTAATGTTCAAACTTACGTTATTATTATATTAATAGGAAAGTAGGATTGCTATTTTTTTACACAATGGAAATCCTATACAGATATTTTTTCCCTATTCTCAGGATACACGTTTCAAACAACCTAAGTAAGGAACAAAATTCGGCCTACCTGAAGTGTAGGTATCTGCGTCTTGTGTATTTGGTTAAAGGCAAGTTAAAGATTAATTTGAGCCGTTAATAACACTTTTAGCTTAAACAGTATTAACACATAATGTGGGCTGAACACGGCAATTTATCCCACTATCCCACTATATATATACAGTGTGTAAGTCTAATACGGGCGAATCTCTTAACGGTGGTTAGTATAGGACAAAGTAAAGGTAATTAGATAACATTTACTTAAAGTTGCAACAATAATTTTGTCCATACAAAATAATTCAGCCCGCAATGTAATGCAAACACACTCACGTTGTTGTATTGCTAATGAACATTTGACATTTCGGTACCGCAACCATGTTTACAGTACATTGCTGCTGAGAAATTTAAAAAATAATAATTATGGGGTCGTAATGAACTGTAATTTAAAAAAAACTTTTAAATTCATGATTACTCTAATGAATACTATGTTCGATTTAATTTATCGCCCGTATTAGACTTACACACTGTATATAATATTACTAGCTTTTGCCCGCGACTTCGTCTGCGTAAAACTCATTCTCGCTTTTGAATTATTTGTTTTCCCATACATCTTTTACCCTTCTTTACACCCCCTTAAGAAATGATTACATTCAATATGAAATGCTCTTTACCGCGCACGGCAAATTTGAATAGGGATCCTTTTTTCAAAACGAATCATCATCATCGTCATATCAGACGAAAGACGTCCACTGCTGGACATAAGCCTCCCCCAAAGAGTACCACAATGACCGTTCCTTTGCCATGCGCGTCCAGCGGCCACCTGCGACCTTTACCAGGTCATCAGTCCATCAGGCCTACCCACGCTGCGCCTTCTGGTACTTAGTCGCCACTCGACAACCTTTCCTCCCCAACGGCCGACGGTTCTACGTGCAATATACCCCGCTCACTGCCACTT
The DNA here is from genome assembly GCA_905163555.1 of Notocelia uddmanniana. Lineage (NCBI taxonomy): Eukaryota > Metazoa > Arthropoda > Insecta > Lepidoptera > Tortricidae > Notocelia > Notocelia uddmanniana. The sequence goes on along the minus strand of LR991058.1, from coordinate 29,824,555 downwards.
AAGTTTAGCGGTTCGGAGGGCTATGTCGGTTACTTTGTCGGCCTGTTTAGCCTAGTTGGTAGTGACACTGCCTCCGAAGCTAGAGGTCCCGGGTTCGAATCCCAGCCAGGGGATTATTTGTGCATTTAGCACGGTTTTTTTTCTTGGGTCTTGGATGTTCTCTATGTATTTAAGTATGTATTTATCTATATAAGTATATATATCGTCGTCTAGTACCCATAGTACAAGCTTTGCTTAGTTTGGGACTAGGTCGATTTGTGTAAGATTGTCCCCCAATATTTACTTTACTTACTTATTTACTTTGGTTCTACTGCGGATGGCCTCACTTCTGATGCCATCACGCAGAGATACTCCCAGCGTAGCCATTGCTCTTTGGGTGTCAGAAGGAATTATGATATTTCGGCTTAGACATATCAAAACGTCAGTTTGATTACAATACGTCAAATTCTGCTATGGCTTACGTTAAATTTATTGACACGCCGTTATACTCCCAATTGGCTGAAACTTAAAGCTTAGAATTGCGTATGAGGATTTAAATCACCCCGTTTCATAGACCATATTTGCACCCCCGATTTCGGGACAAAAAAGTATACTATAAGTGAATCTAGATTACATACTGTTAGTATACAAAAAATCATCTTGATCTGTTCAGCCGTTTTTGCGTGATTGAGTAACAAACATCCAAACATTTAAACTTTCGCATTTCTAATATTAGTGGGATAAATGCGAAAGTTTAGATGTTTGGATGTTTGTTACTCAATCACGCAAAAACGGCTGAACAGATCAAAGTTTAAAGGGTTAAAGAGGTATTTCCCGTTGGATATATGGATACTACGTATCATTTTATGATTAATATGTACCGTATCTGCACTACAGTTCCATAAGTCACGTAAAATAGGTATTGAAGTAGAACTGTGTCACTTTGTAATATTGAAAAATAAAAAATAAATACTTTGTGAAATTATTTTCAAATTTGCTTTTTTGAGGTTAGATATGAGGATATCACGTATCATTTGTGGTATATTGTATTTAAAAAAAAATCAGCCATATCGTGAGCCCAAACTTGGTATGTTTCGAAAATTATTTTTGTTTTAATTAAAAAAATATGGCGGAAATGTAATTTAAGTGATGTTGTATATTTTTAGAATCGCCTTAAAAAGCCCTTTCATATGATACTACACACGATAGGTTTCTGAATAAAAAAAATTTTTTTCCATACAAAAAGTAAAATGTCTTATCAATCCCCCCCTAAGGGAAATTTATTTAGGAACTGCGGGTCAAAATTTTTGTTTTGACCTCTAGTATGCGTGTGCCAAACGGCTAAACTGTACATCGATTTGCAGTATTTCTCTGAAATCGGGCTTGTACGGCTACCACTACTAATACAGGTAAAATAATTATTCATCTTTTTGTTTTGATGCATAAAACGTTTTTGACCAAAAAACAGCACATAAAAGCATATTGACGAAGTTCTTCACACGCTGAGAACGACTCGGACACTGTGAAGAACATGAACTGTGTGACACATAAAATAGAAGATTCTCACTAGACCGTTCAGTGTCCGGGCCGGGCCGAGCTTCCGAGCTTCAGATTGGCCGTCAAAAGTTTTCGTTGTCCAAAAGGCGGCTGGCTGCAGTTGCTGTCAAGGAAAACGGACCGGCTCGGACACGAAACGCCCTACTGCGAATCATCGTTAACGTGGCAGATCATTGTACCTTTGACAAAATAGTAAGTATAATAAGACCTCCTTTGTCAAATGCTCTAAGATAAAACATTATGAGACTTACTTCTTAGTGTAGTTGCATTTGACAGCGACGAAGATGAGCAATACATTGGCAGCGAGCGAGAGCAAGATGACCGGCACATAGAGTGCGATCAGTACCGGCTCCGGCCGAAACAGGATGTCCAACTCGTCCAACTGGCCATCCAACACATCCAGCACTTCGAAGAGCGACGAATTGCGCGCGCGGAGTGCATCCAACCCACTCACTGATATATTTGTCGCCATCGTATGCTTTTGGTCATTTTTCACTTCACTTTCACTTCACGTTCAACCACTGATACACATTATTGTTGAATTTACACTATTTGCGCGAGAATATTTAGCTGTAATCAATAATATGATAATATAAATTAAATTGCCACTAAAAAGTTTCCAGTTCACAAAGTATACAAGTTTTTTTCCATTGATGTATCCGTTTTTATTATAAGTTACTCGAAATTTTGAATTAACCCATTCCAGCTCTAAAAACATACTTATTATTTTTTTACAGAGTTGAGTACTATCTAAAATACAGAAATGCATGGCCCAAACCAGAGACCTAAAGAATATTAAAATTCATATATTATGTATGTCATGAATATACTGCTATTCTCAATGATAGGACTATGAGAATAGGGAAATGTGGGCGATGTGCTAACAACCTGTCACTGCAACATCATATTTTTGCCCTTAAACCTAAAATTATAAATTGTTTATGTGCTCTGCCTACCGCCTTTGAGAATAGGGTAAGTATGACCCTTCGACCAGAAAACGTACCGGGGCAGCGGTGAAAGCCCGAGGAAACTAACTCTAAGGCGGGAAAATACAATTCTCTCGGCACCCATTGCGAGTGTCGCATTTGGCATCGAGAATCAAGTGCCAAGGCCCTTGGGACAAAAGCGTGAGGGAGTTCCACAGGACGGTCGCTAAGTGGCTTATACCTGGCAGAATATCAGCGATGTGGTCGCCTGCCGCATCAATAATGCTGAGCCAGCGCCCATTCTCTGCCACGACACATGGCTCCCATGTACTATTGTAATTTGTCTGATTTTGTTACTTAGACCCTAAGTTGCATGCTCTTCATCTTAATTGTCATAAAAATGCCATGTATATTGTGGGTACTGAATAAAGTTCTATCTATCTATCTATCTATCTATCTATAAGTTTACGACGTTATAAATCCGCATAATATCCCGGGTGAACAGTCACTGAACCCTGCATTGCACGTGGCCCGAGACGCAATTGACCGCTTTATTAATATTTAGTTAAATCAGTATTCCATTTTTATTTTTCCATCACTAGTGTTTGTTTATGTAATCGTATTGAGCCTTAATATGAGAAATGAAATATCACATTAGCAAATTATTATTCATATTAGTATGAAGAGAAAAGTAAGTTTATATTAGTTTGCCAATTTCAAATTACTCGTAAAGCAAAATTTAAAATTAATTCAAGAGCATATTATAAGATAAACGATTACATCATGGATAGGGATGTTTGGCAGTGATAGCGTCCTGCACGGGTAATCTATCGCGAAAATATATTTTCTACTGTAGCATTGTTATTTAAGTAATTTTGTAGTAGCTGACACTGTAATTTTAAATTTAACTATACAATGTATATTGTTTTGAAAAAATGACACCTCGCCGAGTTTCTTACGCCGGTTCTTCTCGTGGCAGAGGTATATTTTTCCGAACCGGTGGTAGTTTATTGACGTTCATAGGTGCATGTAATATGCCTAATTTGAAGAATAAACTACTTTTACCTTTTTTTTTACTTTACTTTTAAAGGGGAAAAAATTAAAAAAAAAAAAACAATTTTAAATTTTCGTTAGCAGCGTTACTGCTTTAGTACAAAATTAATTTAGTTTGCCAATTGTACTTTAGTAAGTTTGGAGTGAAATGTTTATCGTCATCGTCAAGCGTTCTATTTTTATTATGTTACTATTTGACGCAGATATTCATCGGAAGCCTCATTTTATTGATATTAAATATTTTGTTGAGTTAAGCCCGAAAGCCTATTCCACCAGTGAAGTACAAACATTTTTGTAATGGAATTTTATTAAGTGAAGTAAGTGAGTTGGCTTACCCGTGATCAATAAACTACCAAATATGTCACAATTTTGTTAACAAATGTATTAAAATTTCATTTATATTTTTGAATGAATCGTGATTCAAAAGGAGGACATTAAAAAAATAAGTAAAAGTTATTCATTCTTAAATTTAGGCATACCTATCACATGCACCCCTGCCACGAGAAGAACCGGCGGAAGAAACTCGGCGTGTTGTCATTTTTACAAAACAATATACATCGTATAGTTTAATATAAAATTACAATGTCAGGTACTACAAAACTACAATGCTACAGTAGAAAACCTATTTTCGATATTCATTACCCGTGCAGTACCGCTACCATGAGATGCTATCGAAAATATACATTACGTTACTACAGTCGCTACCGAATAAACGCGTTTCGAGTAGATTTCGATTGTGCTCGTACCATGAGTCAACCGCGCGTTCACTGCGCCCGCCAGAAGCTAACGTAATATTCGCTAGCGACTAACGTTTTGTAGCGGTTGCCGTAGATCGGTACCATGAGTCACCAATTTGACAGTCGCTATCGAAAAATACCGTATCGACTGTAGTAAACTATTTCACTAGCAAATTGGAGCGTGAAAGCTTATTAGAGATCTTGTTTCGTAAGTTATTGTGATAATTATTTATCTAAATAATATCGGCAAGGCATTATTTTGTGTGGAATATGTTAGCGACGGCTGCGTAAGAAGATGAACGACAAATAACAGAGATAAATTGAGGCTGATATGAGAATTAAATAAAAAAAATCCACTTCAACATACTATAAAATGAGATTAGGTTTATTAATTATATATAATCTATGTACATCTAATCACATGAAACTAAAAAAAATCATCATAAAAACTGGGAAGACTGCATCACTCAGTTTATAGGTATGGCAATAATAACTAAAAATAACCAAAGCAAATACAAGATTCACTAACATTTGACCTTGTGCTACTGTTCTACGACACTTTAAATTAGCAGGTTTATTTCTATACTTTTGAAAGGAAGCCTTGGGTACTTAGCCTTTTGTCCAATATCGTCCTTGCTCTGTCTTTTCAGTATAGTTAGAAAGAGAGCTTTGTATGCTGTGAAGTTAGCCACGTCACTCCGATCGTAACGTAAACTACTCGATGAATCGAGTTAACGTTAGCGAGTATAGTAAACGTGTAATTGACTCATGGTACGAGTACCGATCTGTAGTTCTATGAGTGACCACCAGAGGCGCTGTACTTATTCTCCATACTGATTGTTTACGCAGTCGCTAGCGAGTACGGTCACTGCAAACTCATGGTAATGCTACAGGACGCTATCACTGCCAAACACCCTATCCATGATTTAATCGTTTACCTTATAATATGCTTTCGAAATATGTGTTTACAGTACATATGGTGCTACTTTACCGCACGAGTGCGGTAATCAGCAGATTACGTGCATATATCGAAACTTTAAAGAGCCATATGTACTGTAAAACGTTGTACGATACACGTGCGAACAGGTAATTCGCAACTTGTGTCGATTTAAAACACTCCCTTCGGTCGTGTTTCAATTTATCACCGCTCGTTGCGAATTTTCTGTTCTCTGCACTTGTATCGTAATGTATTATTGTTTCACTACAGATTTGTATTTAGAATTGCTAACTTCAGTAATGTGTTTAGGAATTTTTTTGTAAAATTTGACACAATTTCGCTAGAAAACTACTTTTTCGCCTTTTATAGTCTATAAAACGTTATTTTTAGCTTTCCTGTGTTTCTGGTAGCTATTGGTTTATCAGCGTTCGTTGGGAAATTGCACAAATTCTTCCTAACGTACATTATTATTTCAATTACGTATATGGACAGCAGGATTAGAACTTATATTTCAGTATCGCTCCTTTACTGCATCATCATCATATACGCCGAAGGGCATCGACTGCTGGACATAGGCCTCCCCTAAAGAGCGCCACAATGACCGGACCAGCGCCCCATCCAGCGTACTCCCACGGCATTTACCAGGTCCACTTTGTGGGGGGCCTACCCACTCTGCGCCTTCCAGTGTGATCACCACTCAACACCTTTCCGCCCCAACGGCCATCGGTTCTACGTGCAATGTGCCCCGCCCACTGCCACTTAAGTATAACGATTCGGAGAACTATATCGGCAACTTTGGTTCTACTACGGATAGCTTCATTTCTGAAGCGATCGCGCAGAGATACTTCTAGCATTGCTCTTTGGGTGACTTTGAGCCTTCTTTACTGCATGCCTATATGACTGGGTCACATTTCCCGGCGAACTGATGATGGCGACCACGTACCCGATGACGCAGCGTTGGACTACTCCGTCAAGTGACGGCATCTGTGCAACATCAGTCAACTCACGGCAAAAACAAATACAAGGCACTTTGGCGTCTACGTTTTTCGCCTAATTAATGCTTCGGGCGCCAACGTTTTATGAGACGTTGTTGGCCTTGATTGTTTTTTTTTCGTTATTATTTATAGCAAAAAACACAATACATAAAATACATTCAGACACAATGTATTATTACATATATGATATAAAACAGGAGGAAGTTTGAGATTAAAAAAATAATCTTTAAGGTTCATATTTTCAATTATATGCCATATTCCCAAGAACATAAAAAATGGAAATCGCTTTAGGATTAGGGGTTTGTAAAAACATTGTCGCTTTATGTATGGACAAAATCTGATACACAATACAAAAAGAGGAAGTTCGCCAAATCACATAGCCGTGTGCTTGTTTGGTACCGTCCTACTATAAAAAAGTCATGGCCTAAAATTACCGATCATAATAAGAATTTAGTATTTACACACGTGGATACTAAATTGGTTCGTGTTTACATCGACCCAGTGCTCCGAACGCATCACATTAGCTGCAATGTACTGTTTATTTGACTAACTTATCAACACATCACTAAAACTGGCACTAATGCTCCTAGTTCCGCTAATTACCGTTAGACTGACGCACTGCAAACAGAAGAATATTGGAAAACGTCTGGCGCAGCTGGCTCAATATTACACTGTTTGGCACGAACAAACTGGAGTGCCCACACTACAGGTTGCCCACACTTCATAATGAGGATTTAAAAGGTCACAAACTCATATTTACTATATGTTTGTCACAACTTAAGTGCTTTTCCTGGTACATTTTTTAACTAGTAGCATAAAATACTCGTAAACTAACAAGAAAGATATATGCTCTAGATCTCAAACTAATGTACAGCGGAAGCACAAAGTTAATGCGCGAAAGCGTATTTTATTTAGCTTGTAAGATTACAATAAAATGCCGGATTCCTTTAAAATATCACCAGTTCTACAATTTAAGCGTAAGCTAGCGACATTCCTAATTAATACTTGTCATTTACGATTATTTAATTGAAAAGACTCCTTTGTGATTTTTTAGTGATAAGGTACATATTTAGATTCAGTTATAAAGCCTTGTTTTTTTGTATGCCTTACAGCGAAGCATAGCGTATTATTTATTTATATTGCATCTAATATCACCATGTAACATACCTATACGTATGTTTACAAATACTGGTTTCCCCTTTTGGGAATACGGTAGCATTACCATGAGTTTGCAATGACCGTACTCGCTAGCGACTGCGTAATCAATCAGTATGGAGAATAAGTACAGCGCCTCTGGTGGTCACTCATAGAACTACAGATCGGTACTCGTACCATGAGTCAATTACACGTTTACTATACTCGCTAACGTTAACTCGATTCATCGAGTAGTTTACGTTACGATCGGAGTGGAGTGCCTAACTTCACAGCATACAAAGCTCTCTTTCTAACTATTCTGAAAAGACAGAGCAAGGACGATATTGGACAAAAGGCTAAGTACCCAAGGCTTCCTTTCAAAAGTATAGAAATAAACCTGTTAATTTAAAGTGTCGTAGAACAGTAGCACAAGGTCAAATGTTAGTGAATCTTGTATTTGCTTTGGTTATTTTTGGTTATTATTACCATACCTATAAACTGAGTGATGCAGTCTTCCCAGTTTTTAAGATGTTTTTTTTTTTTGTTTCATGTGATTAGATGTACATAGATTATATATAATTAATAAACCTAATCTCATTTTATAGTATGTTGAAGTGGTTTTTTTTTATTTTGTTCTCATATCAGCCTGAATTTATCGCTGTTATTTGTCGTTCATCTTCTTACGCAACCGTCGCTAACATATTCCACACAAAATAATGCCTTGCCGATATTATTTAGATAAATAATTATTACAATAATTTATGAAACAAGATCTCTAATAAGCTTTCACGCTCCAATTTGCTAGTGAAATAGTTTACTACAGTCGATACGGTATTTTTCGATAGCGACTGTCAAATTGGTGACTCGTGGTACCGATCTACGGCAACCGCTACAAAACGTTAGTCGCTAGCGAATATTACGTTAGCGTCTGGCGGGCGCAGTGACCGCGCGATTGACTCATGGTAAGAGCACAATAGAAAACTACTCGAAACGCGTTTATTCGGTAGCGACTGTAGTAACGTAATGTATATTTTCGATAGCATCTCATGGTAGCGGTACAGGGCGTGAGTTTACGTATGTAATAGGTATGGCGTTGAGCGGTGTCCATGCCTACACGGCGTAATTCCATTTACTAGGATTTTCCGGCACTCAGGATTTATTATAGGTGTGAGTAGCATCACTGTTTGCAGCTACTGCTACCGTAATAACTTATTTGTCCATGTTCGTAATCACTAATCAGCTTAACGTTCCTGGCGTTGTAATAGTACGTCACGCATGAATATGAGCATTATCGTACCCGGGCCAGGAGCATACTTAATACACAAAGGATATTTTCATTGAGATGAAATTAAGTATGTATGTATGTAAGCACTTTATTGTACACATTTACAGGTTGAAACATAAAGAGGTCACAAAGCGTTAAAGTACAAAGGCGAGCATATTCCTATAAGAGATCTCTTCCAGCTCACCTTTGAAACCTTACCCTTAACCTTTTAAGTAATCTTCTCTAATATACTAGTATCGTATAATTTCGAAGAATTCATTTTCGTCAATTAACATCCTTAAAATTTAAACTAATTTAAATCTAAAACAGGTCCTTGACTTTGAGGCATTCTAGCGAAGAGCTGGCGGCTTCCTCGCTCAACGTATCAGCAGTGCGATACAGCGAGGATATGCCACCAGCATCCTCGGTACAATGCCTCAAGGGCCTGTTTTACATTTAAGTTGGTTTTAATTTTATTTATATTATTTTGGGTATGTATTCTTGTATATAGTTTCTTTGTACATAAGTAAATTTATCAACATCCCTATTATAGTATAGAAGATCTTTAATAATTAAACAATATTGACGTAGGTATCATTTGAAATTCACTTCTTACTTGACTTTAACTTTTGCTTAAGGCGACTTCCTGACTTGGCGGGGCGGGTGCGATATTTGATAGGTATTTTGTTATTGCGGTGCGGTTGTGCTAGCCAGTGCGGAAGTAATGCGTACAACTGGACTTAGCCTTGTGTATTCTGCAGGAGAATACTGCGCTCCGGTTTGGCTTAACAGTGCCCACACAGATAAGATCGACGTCCAGTTGCGTAAAACCATGCGTTGCATATCCGGCACCATACAGTCGACCCCCATCCAATGGTTGCCAACACTAAGCCACATACCTCCACCACACCTTAGAAGACAACATGCACTGTTTAATGAAGCAAGTAAAATAGCTGGCAACCCAGATCTACCAGTCAATCGGGAATTTTTGTGCCCTCCACATCATCGTTTGAAATCGCGACACCCATCCTATCAGACAGCGCAAAATCTGCTACAGAAACCGTTTGACATAAAAGCACGATGGAGAGGTGAATGGAAGGCAAATCCACCTAGGGTCGATGTTTCAAATCATGACCCCACGCGGAAGCCGGTAGGTTTCTCGGCCTGTAGACGGAATTGTTGCCAGCTGAACAGGCTAAGAACCGAGCATGGACTCTGCGGGGACTACATGTTTAAGTGTGACTGGAGAAACTCACCGGCGTGTGATTGCGGAGCGCCTGTGCAGTCCATACACCACATAATTTATGATTGCCCAAAGAGGAAATATACTGGAGATTCCTTGAACTTGCTCATCCCTGATGTGAACGCAGCCCGATGGGTGAAGAAGCTAGATCTTAAATTATAATATATAATAATTAAATTGTAGTTCCATATTGTGTAAAACTAGCAAGCGACCAGTTGGAGCCATACGATTAAAAAAAAAATTGTTATTTGACTTTACTGGTGCGATATTTCCTCACTTGACGACATACTGTTTGCGCAGTAGTAATACCATGCGCAGAAGCGGGGCAGTACTGCATTGATATCGGTTGACACTGCCAGCTGTCAGTTTTCTCATATCGTACCGCCTCCGCATCGACAAGTCAGGAAGGCTAAGGAAACAAGGCTACTCCGGATTGTGACACGTAAGGTGATTTAGGAGAAAACTGTTAGCTGTCAGTGTCAACCGATATCAATGCAGTACTGCCCCACTTCTGCGCATCGTGTTAGTACTGCGCAAACGTAATACTGACATTAATTCGTCAAGTGAGGAAATTTCATATCAGTAAGCTTACGTGAAACACCAAAATACTTATGACATATCGATCCCGCCCCGCCAAGTCAGGAAGTCGCCTAAGCCTACGTCACTGTTTTTTTGCCACGTCTTTATAGTAACAACACCACTAATGAAGGATTTTTTTTATGCCGTAATCATCCAAAATATATCATTTACGCATTACAATTGTCATTTGTTTGTCTGATCAAACAAAATATGTCAAGTTAAACATGAATTTACGTAATTACAAGTATACATGGGAGTCGGGGAGTATCATAATACAACACTGGCAATAGAGCAACTCACACTTACACCCGCAAAACCATCGATACAAGTGATGACGTAGACTTGTGTCACCCACACTACTGAATTTCCCCGGAGTGCCGAGCCAGAGTCAATTATAGATTTACATTCTTAATAATGGTACATAAATATTAGCACTTCGTTACTCGTATTATTAATCATTTTACATTTATATTTTTACCTATAAAAACATTATAAATATTCCCTAAACATCCTTGGCACAATGGAAACATAGGCTGTGCCTTCCCGCTTTAGATTTTGCACATGCGCAGTAGTTGATATGTTGAGCGCGCATGTATTTAAAACAAAAGGCCGCCGTTTTTCATTTTACTATTTTCTTGTTTAGTTCGAAGTCAATCTATGTTATTTTTATTAAATATGAATTGAAAGTGACGAATCGGATTAATTTAACTTCAGAAAATGTTATTCAAGAAGCACAAAATACTAACAAAGATCACTACTCGTAGCCGGCTAAATCAACGTTAATAACCAAAACAATATTATTTACGGTGAAATCTAAAAAGTTTGTGCAATATATTTGCATCTCTAAAACAGTAAAACGATGGTTTTGAGTAAAATGTTATAGCAATCTATGTCAAGCAGTTTATAAGTGAAGCGCCAGACAATAAGTACGTATCGAGCCAGGTCAATTATAACCTATATATTTTGAAGTAACTTTTAGATTGTATTATTTTGTTTCCTCGCACAATGCATAGTAAAACGTTGTATGATACGCGCGCGTAAAGATGATTTTCGACTCGTGTCGCATTATAAACTCGCTCGTTGCACTCGCTCGTGTATAAGAATGACACTCTTCGAAAATTACAAACTTTCCGCACTTGTAGCATAAATAGCTATTCTTGAATTTAAAAACTAAATATGCTACGTCGTTTCTATGACTGTACACTGCTATATAGCATATGCTTGAATCCGTTCCTTCAATATCAGCACTGTATTTCCACCACTTTATAGCCAGCTGACGTTTCTATTCGTTTATATTATAGGCTTAGCTATTACTACTACTTAACTGCAGTGGACGACCCAAAGTGGATCTTGGCCTCCGACACCGAAGACCACCAAGCTACCCTTTCGACGACGGCTTGGGGCTCCGTTAAGTCAAGAAGTGCATTGTCTTCGTTTCTGCGACCAGTTGGACGGCCTGAGTACGCTCTCCAGACTGCACAAGCATCACCCATCCAGACTACACGACCTAACCATCGGAGTCTTGCGGATTTCGTTTGTTCTATGATGTTCGGCAGGGACACTAGGTCTTCGACCTCTAGGTTTCTTCGGAGTCTCCAAGTGCCGTCCTCTCTACGAGTTGGTCCCAGAATTTTGCGATAGACATCCCGTTCCGCCACTAACAGTTCCTCTTTCTGTGTTAAGGTCCTGGGTTCTCACCTGTACATCAAGATTGTCTTATGACCGTTTTATATATACGGAGCTTGGTGTTTCTGGTCATTAGCCTGAACACTAACACTTTATGCAGGGCAGCTGCACAACGAAGGTTGCCTTTGGATCCGGATTTGTACCTCCTCTTCCCTTTGGTTGGTATGTGTGACGGTACACCCAAGATACCTAAATGAGCTATTATCTGATAATATTATCAATTGAGAGGAAATGACCAATAAATATTCTTTTACGTGTTTGGTGACCGTTGGGGCGGAAAGGTGCTCGAGTGGCGACCACGTACTGGAAGGCGTAGCGTGGGCAGGCCCCCTACAGAGTGGACTGATGACCTGGCAAGGGTCGCGGGTGTCCGCTGGATACGGGTGGCGCAGGACCGGTTATTGTGGAAGTCTTTAGGGGAGGCCTATGTCCAGCAGTGGACGTCTTTCGGCTGACATGATGATGATGATGATGATATGAGTTCCTTACTTCAAATATCCTTTATTAGGCCACCCAATTACAATGACAAATTCAGAAAAATCTGGTACCAGTGATTGAAGGAACCATTGATAATGATTATTTACTTCAGAACGAATGCTACATTGAAAACAAAATGTCTCACAACACATATTGGTTGTAATGAGCTCATTAGGTTTGCGACAATAAATGCGACACGATTTTATCTCCGACTGGACGTTTTTCACAGTCACAATGATTATGAAGACGTATTTGACGATGACAACAAGGTGGATGTACATAATCATGTGTTTATTAGTTAATTTGGCCGCTTTCTCAATAATTATCTCAATAGGCGAAACAAACTTGACTCGCTAATTTTGACCTGAACACACATCCAAATATTCATGAATGATGAAGATAAATAAAGCTTTCAAAGGGCAGACGTAATGTTATAACGTAACTTTGTATGCTGTGTTTAAACCCGCCATTAGTACTCTTGTAACATGACTACCAAAATAAAATAATTTACTCAGAACATATACAAATTAGGAATTAAATTTTATTTTATACCTAATTAGCAGAATTGTCTATTGAAAATTCCTTTTATTTCAGTAGGTTTGTTTCGCTTTGATAATTTTCTCGGTATTGACATGGTGCGATATTTAGCGGCAGGACAGTAATAATACTAAGTATGTTCTTTGTGTTTTACAATACTCTAATTTAATTATAGTACATTGCACATTACGGCTCGCATACTACTAAAAGAAGATCGCTTACTATGGGCCTTGGCCTCATAAGAAGGCTCAAAGTCAAACCAAAGTAACTAATATCGCCCTCCGAATCGCTATAATTAAATGACAGTGGGCACATAACACGTAGAACCGATGGCCGTTGCGGCGGAAAGGTTCTCGAGTGGCGACCACGTACCGGAAGGCGCAGCGTTGGTAGAACACAAGGTGGACTGACGATCGGATCGCAGGAGTTTGGATGCGGGTGGCGAAGGACCGGTCATTATGGCACCCTTTGTGGAGGACTATGTCCAGCAAAGGACGTCCCTCGGCTGATAGGAGGAAGGCAGAGGGCTTTTAATGAGTTGAGTTTGTAACACCCTTACTGCCCGTGATTACACACAATATTTTTCATCACATTTGCGGGGAAATAAATACAAACAACAAATGGAAAAACAATCCTGACTACTAAAGTTTATTTTAAACTCGGCAATAATAGATTCAATAGATTGTTTTCACCAATAATTATATTTTTTATCGATTTTCAAAATAAAATGTACTGCACTAAAATGCATTTTTTATGCAGAGTAGAAGTACAGTTTTTAAATGCAGTACAGTAAAGCGTACCTAAACATTACCATTATCCAGTTCGCAGAAGTTTCGATATAAAAGAAATCTTTTATTTTAATCCTTCTTACATTCAGTCGTAGATGTCATACCACGACATATTTCAAAACTAGACCTATCCTCAACCCTCCCTTTAAATGTGATAAGAAACAATCTTACTGTAATTTAGTGTTTCATTTTACACAATTATTGTCTGCCTCTACGTAAAGGCGAACTCATAAGTAGTTGGTACTTTGTCACTTTCACTTATTACTCATTTATTATGACAGTATAAACTTGATGTTAAAGCCACAAAAAGGTAAGTACAAAAGAGTTAAGCCCCATGTGAGCCTGAGCGTCACGTTTATTGTGAGGTTTGTATGAGCATAATTTCATTTCATTCTACATAGTAGAATGAGCTGATAACCATATCTCTGTTTTATATTATTGCTATCTATGAACATTTAAGCGTCAATTTTCTTAAGTGGCAGTAGACAGGCCACATTGTGGCGTCGTAAAAAATAAAAATAAATAAATAAATATTGGGGGACAACCTTACACAAATCGACCTAGTCCCAAACTAAGCAAAGCTTGTACTATGGGTACTAGACGACGATATACATACTTATATAGATAAATACATAGAAAACATCCAAGACCCAAGAACAAATATCCGTGAAAAATGCACAAATAAATGCCCTGGCCGGGATTCGAACCCGGGACCTCTAGCTTCGGAGGCACAGGCACTACCAACTAGGCTAAACAGGTCGTCAAAGGTCGAAAGGTCGTTGTGGTGGAAAGGAATTCTCGAGTGGCGACCACGAACCGGAAGGCACAGCAAGGTAGTGATGCGGGTGTTAGCGCACGACCGGTCATTGAGCACACTTTGGGGGAGGCTTAGTTCCTGCTGACCAGCTGAGGAAGTCCCTCGGCTGATGTGATGATGATGAATAATAGTTTTTTATAGGATATAGGTTATATTTTTAGCATATATTTATGACATAATCGTAATTCTAGCACTTAACCTCGTCCCACCTTTCAACCCAGAGGAAATAATTAATTTTCATTCCATAGTTCAATATCCCATAAACTGCCTAATCAATTTAAGTAAAATATGAAGAACCGTCGCTAGAAAACCTGCTTTTAAATAATATAATTTTTCAGAAAATAAAACCGACTTCAATAGAAGGAGGCCGGTAAGAGATTATTATACTAAGATGGTGCACTCTTAGATTCCATACAACAAAATAAATATGGTTATAAGTATGTTTATAATGGTAGAAGACTAAGTACCGTCAATTCCTCATGGAATCCTCCATCAGAACTCAAGCTTGACAAAAATATGTCTTGAAAACCTAGCTTGCGTGACAAACAAAACGAAGAGAACATATCGCCAAACGTGAAATACGCCTCGTTGAAGAGTTCCGTTCTGATCATCAGCAGCAGTTCCACTTCATCAAATGTCACTTTTTTGAATGAAAATGCTTGATTAGTTGATAAAAACACAGAAATCACTAAATGTTTGCATTTAAAATTTGAAGAGTTCCTCAATTCCTCATAGATCCCATCATCAGAACTGCGTTTTGACAGAAACGGGACCAACTTGGATATATATACTTACAATAAAAAAAGAATTTTCAAAATCGGTTAAGAAATGACGGACTTATTTAGTAACAAACATTAAAAAAAAAAAAAAACATACAACCGAATTCATAACCTCCTCTTTTGAAATCTTGAAGTCGGTTAAAAACTGAATTGTAATCGGTTCCCCGCTTAACCCTTTACCAGGCCAAGGGATATATTCCACCCACATCTTATATCGGTTACCGTAGTCAGGTTTTAACTCCAAACCACCTACAAAATATTATGACAATCCCTGAAAATATTATTTTATGATCTTCATTCACAACACGCTTCTAAATTGCGTAATATATCTTTGGCAGCCATTTAAATTCACTTGAACGCTAATTTCAGTAAACTACGGAGAAATTCAAACACTTTCCATAATTTCTATGAAACAGAAGTACATAGGTCGAACAATTTTTTGATATTTTGTAGATTTTGAGTGTTGAAAGCTAATGTAATCGTAAACATTGCTAAATATTCATGCATTATTGTGTATGACCAGAATTAGGATGTGGGTTGACATTATCCCATGGCCTTATTAGAGTTTAACTGTGTGGGGAGCTATTTTTTCCATGGCCCAGTAAATTGTCTTGTCATGTCATAAAAACTCACTTAAGTATAAAACAGTTTTTGTGTTCAACCTAGAGCGAATTCATGTACCTAGCTATAAAATCTCCTTTTAAAGACTTTCCCTGAAGAATTTCTTCTTGTAGATAGTATCATAAAATTGAATAATTGTGTTGCTTTTAACCAAAAAGTAATAAGGTAAGTATATAATGAGGTAAATATTGTTTTCAGTGATTGATATAATGTTTCGTAGGAGATTTGGAGTTAATCCTTGACTATTATAACCGATATAAGATGTGGGTGGAATATATCCCTTGGCCTGATCAAGAATATAATAAGACAAAATCTAGTATGACAGTTCATTACTTAGACAGGCGATGGGATAACCGTAACCCACATTTTTATTTCTGGTGTAAAGGAAGATCTCCGACTTTCATAAATACATTTTTTACAAGGCGTTCAATACGGTTGCAACAGCATATAAAGTACGTATTAAGACACGCTGGTTCTTCGGGGGCTGGTAAAGGGTTAAGAAGGTACCACAAGCAGACACACACACAGCACCAGCTATCAAACTTATAACACCCTTCATTTTTCATTTGGACTTAAAAAATATTTTGTCATTTTTGCACAATAAGAAATCTTAACGTTCAAAAGGCGGACTTAATGCCATGAATATTTAATTATTTTTTAATTATTTACTTATTTATTAATATAACAAGAACGGTTACATCTGTTACATGCACACAACTGAACACAAATATTAACTACTTTATACTAGGTGAAATACACATAAAAAAATCTAGAAATAATGATTATAAGAGATCTGCAACAAGACCAACCACATTCATTCATCGTTCTCGCAATATTGTGAGACATCTCAGGATTAGAAGAACACATAGACACACACATCACATAGACTGATATAATATTTCAGAAGAGACAGGCTTAGGACTTCTATATTCCACATTCTACCACTATCGAGCGTACTTAAGAGGGCGCAGTACGCTCGGTCTGGCTCGGTTCTCCATACAAACGTATTTACCCTCTCATTTTAAAACGCCATGCTAGAATAACATGAAAATTTGTATACACAATGGGATCCGGCATATCTAGGTCGGACCATACTTTCTGTTGCTAGAAATTGTAAAAGAAAAAAAATACAGCGGCTTTTTGAGTTTTTTACGGCTTGTATGAAAACCTGAATAATCGCTGTATTTTTACTCCATTATAATTTAAAGCAACAGAAACTATGGTCCGACCTAGATATGCCGGATCCCATTGTGTATACAAAGTTTCATGTTATTCTAGCCTGGCGTTTTAAAATGAGAGCATAAATACGTTTGTATGGAGAACCGAAAGTACTGTGCACTCTTAAAACCCGTTACGTAATTGAATTAATATGGAAATTCAACTAGGGCAACTACTAAATAGTTACAATATTGAAAATTTGATAACGAAAATCTAAAGCAACTGACTAGATAATACAATCTAATATAGCTCAAATAGGCCTGAGTCTAATGTACCCTTGAATAAGAATAAGAAAGATTTATTGAATGTAAATGAGTCTAACCAATTATATATTTTTTTCTAATTTCCTAAGTGGCCAGCTACATGTACTATGTTCAGTGCCCGACTTAAGGCCTGAATCACACTGGCGCGGCGGTCAATAGTAAATTTGACAGCTAATGACAAGTTTACTATCGACCGCCGCGGCCAGGCCAGTCTGTGAGAGGCTTAAGATCTCATTAATGATACACCTTCTTACGCGAAACTTTTGGAACACATTTGCTTGATATATTGTCATACTTGACATTAATTTTTGCTTAAAAAGTAAAAGTAAAAGTAGTTTATTCTTCAAATTAGGCATATTACATGCGCCTTAACTACACGTTAACTCTTAAGGCCCCTTTGCATTGACCCTTGACGATATAATTAAAATATAATATAATTGAATTTAGAAAAACTAAATTACCTCCCAAGGTGGACGACTTGTAACGGACCTGGTACCCTCGGCTCCCCAGTACGCTCGGCTGAACTCGATTCTCCATACAAACGTAGTTTCGGTCTCATTACAAATAACATGAAACTTTGTATACACAATGGGAGCCACCATATCTAGGTCGGAAATTAGTGTCTGTTGCTAGAAATTGTAATAGAATAAAAATTCAGCGAGTTTATGAGTTTTTTACATCATGTATGAAAACCTTAATTATCGCTGTATTTTTACTACATTATAATTTCAAGCAACAGAAACTAATTTCCGCCCTAGATATGCCGAATCCCATTGTGTATACAATGTTTCATGTTATTCTAGCATGGAGTTTTTAAATGAGAGCGAAAATACGATTGTATGGAGAACCAAACTTACTGCGGACTCTACAGAGAGCCTACCGTGAACTTCAAAAATCGAACTTCGTGTCGTGCCGTCCCTTTCACTCTCGTGTTATACACTATATGACGGAAAGGGACGGTACAATACGAAGTTCGATTTTCGAAGTTCGCGGTAGGCCCTCAGGTCGCAGGAGTCTGCTGGATGCGGATGGAGCGAGACCGATCATTATGGCACTCTTTGAGGGCCGCCTATGTCCAACAGTGGACGTCTTTTGGCTGATATGATAATAATAATAATAAATAATAAATATTAGGGACAATTTTTACACAAATCGAACGAGTCCCATAGTAAGCTCAATAAGGCTTGTGTTATGGGTACTAGACGACGATATATATTTAATAGATGTATACTTAAATACATAGAAAACGTCCAAGTCTCAGGAACAAATGTCTCTGCTCACCACAGAAACAAATGCCCTTACCGGGATCCGAACCCGGGACCGCTAGCTTCGGAGGCAGTGGCACTACCAACTAGGCTAAACAGGCCGACAAATGATATTAATAATTCCACTACCATGCCCTATGTATGGTTTAATTGTTTACTCACATTACTCGTTAAATATACAAACTGTATTAGTAAATAAATATCTTGTAATTTACTCGTGGACAAGTAAATTTTTAACAAAAAAAACATTGACTCGAAACTTTGCCACATCCCATCCTCCTGCTATATAATTTGAGGAGTTTCCCTTGATTTTTCGAGTATCCCGTCTACAGATCCAGACTTGGTGATAATGGGAGCAACTAGAAAACATACCCTTTGAAACACAAAAATATTTTTTTAAATCGGTCCACTAGTCTCCGACTAATCGGTGAACATAAAAAATAAATAAAAAAACCATTCCGACGAATTAAGAACCCCCCCTTTTTTGAAGTCGGTTAAAAAAGACGTAATTTGACACAACAACAACAACTTTAGGTAACGAGATATTCCGCGCGTATAATTAAATAATTTGCCTTCCCAAAACGGATGTAAATATTAAATTTTTCACTAATTGCATAAAAGAGGCAAAGGACAACCTTTGATGTCGGGTTTAATTTATAAGCAGAGTTATATGAAATCTGCCTTTTTCGCCATGTCGCCCAAGAGATATATGAATCGACACGTTGTATTTGCTTAATTCCTTTACGTTTAGTACCATACAGTGTAATACTTATATATTTTGTTCTTTATATTTATAGTAGTAAAACAAACACTTATTTCAAGAGCATATTATAAGATAAACTATTACATCATGGATAGGGATGTTTGGCAGTGATAGCGTCCTGCACGGGTAATCTATCGCGAAAATATATTTTCTACTGTAGCATTGTTATTTAAGTTATTTTGTAGTAGCTGACACTGTAATTTTATATTTAACTATACAGTGTATATTGTTTTGAAAAAATGACACCTCGTCGAGTTTCTTACGCCGGTTCTTCTCGTGGCAGAGGTATATTTTTCCGAACCGGTGGTAGTTTATTGACGTTCATAGGTGCATGTAATATGCCTAATTTGAAGAATAAACTACTTTTACTTTTTTTACTTTTACTTTATTATTATTGGAAATTTTTGTTTCTCTCTGCTCGGCTCTTATAAGACTGCCAATTACCTACCGTTATTTTATTACAATTGTTTTATTTTGTTTTGGTGAAATGATATTTGTATTTATACATTGTATTACTTTATAATTATGTTCATACATTCATTATATCATTCACTAATGTATCTTATGCTATCTATGAAATAGTAAAATATTTTCTTTTTATTTATTTATTAGTTTTGCTCTATTGACCTCCAGACTGATATCTGCCGGCACGCAGTTTAAAATGTAGGGTAGGCGTTTCCGCAGGCATCTATTTCCACAGTATTTTTCGTATCTACGTACGTCAATATACATAGTTATTTACCGTGTATTTATAAATGTTAAGTGTAAGAGGTTCTAACTCAGTCTTATACAGTCTTGGGACTACCCAATTTTCTTTAATCGTACACGATGCTCGTTAAAATATGATTTTACCCTCCTCAGACCCCATGTACAAAATTTTGTGCATTTTTAAGTACTAAACTTTTCCCACAGACCTAGTGACGTGATATGATCTATTTTCTTAAGGGTTGTAACCTCCTTCCGATTAACCTATAACTTTACTCGAGCTTGTCATGTCATTGTCAGTCTAGATTTCTCCGTATATAATGTAACTAATCGTACAATTCTATGTTTATTAAAACCTGAATACTACAGGTTTTCTCATTCTTTCAATTTAATAAACATAAATGGACAAGTATCTAAGACCGGAACGGTTCGAAGAAGATCCGTCCAGTAAATCTGCGAAAGAATGGCTACATTGGAAAAAGACATTCGTGAACTTCTTGACTCAGTCTGAACCATCTGCTACGGACAAAGACGCTGCTGCAAAATGGCCTGAAATTAAACTTCAGCTTTTGATCAACCACATCTCGCCGAAGGTTTACGCCCATGTTAGTGAGTACGAAACATATGACTCCGCGATTGTTGCTCTTGACAAATTATATATCAAGATCAAGACAAGACAGTATTTATGGCATATCACGCGTATGTTACGTCTACATTAAAGTATGGTATAATATTTTGGGGAAACTCAACGGAAAGAGAATTAGTGTTTAGGGGACAAAAAAAATGTCTGAGAGCAGTCTGTGGTATTCGACATACGGAGTCATGTAAACCATTGTTTATAAAACACCGAATATTGACATTCCCGTGCCTTTTTATACATGAAGTGACTTTATATGTAAAAACAAACCCTAATCAATATACTAGTTTTAATAGTGTGCGTCAGCGAGGTAAAATAAACAACAGACCAATGAAAACCGCCTTACTCGGGAAAAGTGTATTTGGTATGGCGCCTAAAATATTCAATCGTTTGCCTAAGTCCATACTACAGATAGATAATGTAATCGAATTTAAGAACGAAGTTTATAGATTTTTATCAAAAAAAGCGTATTATTCGATAAAAGAGTATCTGGATGATGCAAAGCGTGATGACATATAAGCATGGAAATATTTTCTACCTACCTATTAAGAATGACGTTGGATGAATATTATTATTATTATTGTTTTATTTTTTTGTAAACACAATTTGACATTTTATTTTATTTTATTTTATTTTTAAATTTAATTCTATAAGTTCGATCGTTTATAGATGCTAATTAAATTTTTTTATGTAATAATAATGAGATGTTATATTTTTATTGTGTACACATGAATTGTCATTTTATTTACCTAATTGTATAATTTTGAAATTCTAATTGTAAAGAACTTTGTAAGTCTTATGGCAAAACACAGTTGGGCCTTATAAATTTATAATATTAACACCTTTGTACCTGTGTTTGACAAATAAATTATTTTGATTTTGATTTTTGATTTCAATAATATCATCTATGCCAGACACTTACTTACCACGAGAGAGCAGCAGGCTGGTGAGACTCTAGATATATACATGCAGTCACTCAAAAAACTCGCGAAAGACTGCGATTTCGCCAGCGTTGATGCAGAAACTAACAAAAACGACACCATTCGGGGTGCATTTATCGCAGGCATGACGTCCGGTAAAATACGCTCGAGACTTCTAGAGAGCTTATCATTAACACTGGACCAAACTTACAATACAGCCCTGTCAATGGAAATGGCGGAAACGAATTCGCTAACCTTTACCAACCCTATTATCAATGCCGTGTCTTTAAGGCCTGAAACACAAAGCAACGCCAATGATCCTGAGACTGTTACCACAACCACAACTGCCGCTACGACGTCAAATGTCACTAACTCCTCTTCGGCTCGATAATGCACCAGCATTTGCAGTGATCCACCACAGTACCAACTGTGGTGGATCACTGCATGCCAGGAGGAACTGCCCGGCAAGAGACACCGTCTGCAAATCCTGTAGCAAGAAAGGTCACTTTAGCAAGGTATGCCGATCAAATCCCAGTACTAGTGCATCAATTACTTCACCGGAAGAAGGTGAACATTGCTCTGCCATCATTGCTGCTTCGCCGGTCTCTCTCCAGAAGGCCATGATTCCTGCCGTCATCAAAGGCATCAAAGCTCAAGCTCTGGTTGATACTGAGACCTCAATTAGCTTTATAAACGAGAATTTCGCCAATCTCTGCCGTCTGAAGCGAAGCCCTTGTACCTAGACAGTCTCAATGGCTTTTCTATCTCATACTTCGCAAGTCTGTGGTTCAACCTGTCAGAACGTACAATTAATTAGGTGACCACTGTTATGAAAAGATCAATTTATTGATAATCCAGAACCTTTGCGCCAACCTGATCATAGGCCATGATGTCCTGGCGCTCCATTCGACTTTGGAGTTCGCCTTTGGTGGACCTAAAGACGCGTTCAAAGTGTGCAGCGTTGCAGAGGCCTCAGTACCTGCTGTACCGCTCTTCGCCAATATGTCCACTGATTGCAAGCCTATAGCAATTCGTTCCCGTAGACACAGCCCTGAGGACCAGGCATTCATTGCGGATGAAGTAAAGAAACTGCTAGAAGATGGTATCATCGAAGAGAGCCAATCTCCCTGAAGGGCACAAGTACTCGTGACTAAAAAAGCAAATCACAAAAAGCGTTTAGTAATTGATTATTCTCAAACCATCAATAGGTTCACTCAGCTAGACGCATACCCGCTACCTAACATTGAATAACTGGTAACAAAAGTCTCTAAGTATGCGGTCTTTAGTACCATCGATTACCAAAGCGCCTATCATCAGGTCCCCATCCTCGCCCACGAGAAATCCTTCACAGCTTTTGAAGCTTGCGCTAACTTGTCAATCAATTTCGCCATATTCCATTCGGGGTAACTAGCGGGGTGGCCAGTTCCCAAAGAACCGTCGACTGGCTCATCAGAAAAGAAAATCTTTCTGGTGCATACGCTTACCTTGATTATATAACTATTTGTGGCAACACCCAACAAGAGCACGACGTGAACTTAGAACAGTTTTTACGGGCGGCTGACAAATATGGCCTGACGCTCAACAAGACTAAAAGCAAATTGAGTCAACGCACCATCAATTAACTTGGGTATACAATACAAGACCACGTCATCAAGCCTGATAGTGATCGACTACAGCCCTTTCTTAAAATGCAACCGGCAAATGATCTAGCGTCCCTGAGGAGGACATTGGGTATGTTCGCCCACTACTCGAAATGGATCCCTAACTTCTCCGAACGAATTCATATTCTGGCTCATGTTGACTCTTTCCCCTTAAGTGAAGAAGCTAAAGATTGCTTCGAAGATTTAAAATCCACAATCGCCAAGTCCTCCGTTCATGCTATTGATGATAATATGCCCTTCACCGTTGAAACAGATGCATCCGAACACTCAATAGCTGCTACACTGACCCAAGATTCACGACCTGTGGCCTTCTTCTCAAGAACCTTAAATCACAGTGAACTCAATCATTCAGCCGTCGAAAAAGAAGCGTACGCCACTGTAGAATCGCTAAATAAGTGGAGACATTTCCTTATTGGAAAATATTTTACTCTTATAACATATCAAAGATCAGTTTCATTCATGCTCGATGCCAAACACGCCAGTAAAATCAAAAACCAGAAAATCCAAAGATGGCGGCTAGAGTGAGCGCCATATAGTTATGACATAGTATACAGACCCAGGATATCTAAACTATCGTGCATATGTGCTTGCACCACGAATAACTCATCAAAACTCCAATCTCTTCACGCATCACTTTGTCATCCAGGAGTAGCGAGAATGTACCACTGGCTGAAGAGTAAAAATCTTCCATATTCTGTCGACGAAGTCAGGACGATGACTCGCAACTGCCGTCTGTGCGCTGAGATTAAGCCGAGGTATTTCAACAACCTAACTCCCTCGCCGAAACTTATAAAGGCTACATCAGCATTTGAACGCTTAAGCCTAGATTTCAAAGGCCCTCTCCCATCAAAGTCTAACAACAAATACATTCTCACGATAATAGATGAATACTCTCGATTTCCTTTCGCCTTCCCATGCAGCGATATGAGTGCTAGAACTGTGTTAAAGCATTTAAACAGCCTGTTCATGATCTTTGGCATGCCCGCATATATTCATTCAGACCGAGGCACGCAATTCCTGTCGGCTGATCTTAGAGACTACCTCCACTCTAAAGGAGTAGCTACAAGCAACACTACTGCATATAATCCACAATGCAACGGACAGGTCGAAAAATTGCATGCGACTGTATGGAAGGCAATACAATTAGCTTGTGGAACTCATAATGCACCGATTGAAAACTGGGAACAATACTTGTCAGTGGCCCTGCACTCGATTCGCTCTTTGTTGTGTACTGCGACGAACTGTACTCCACATGAAAGAATGTTCATGCACACTCGCCGATCACCCAATGGGAATACGATACCAACATGGCTCACAAGTTCAGGTCATGTGCTAATGAAAAGATTCGACCGTAAGAACAAATATCAGCCCTTAGTAGAGGAGGTCGAACTAATACAGTCAAACCCTGACTACTCGTTTGTCCGATTACTAGATGGACGAGAGACAACGGTATCTAATCGACACCTCGCTCCTATCGGGGAGAATACCGGCGAGAGACTAGAAATCTTTGAGACGGAGCCCATGATAGAAGAGTATATGACCCCACCAAGCTCACCGATTCGTGCAGAAGAAACAACAAACTCTGCTCCCTCTAGTCCACCGGTGCATTCTCAAACATTAAACTCTCAGTCTCCTGATTCGCCACAACCTTTCCTTTTCCCTGCACAAGCGCCAGCTACTACGCATCAGATTCCTGCTTCAAGCACCACTCCACCACGCGTAGAAGCTCCACCTCCAGTTCTTAGAAGACCGAGCCGTACTCGCAACCTGCCTCGATATCTTGAAGACTATAGTGTGGGAGAATGACGTGATATGATCTATTTGCTTAAGGGTTGTAACCTCCTTCCCATTAACCTATAATTTTACTCGTGCTTGTCATAGTTGTCATGTCATTGTCAATCTAGATTTCTCCGTATATAATGTAACTAATCGTACAGTTCTATGTTTATTAAAACCTGAATACTACAGGTTTTCTCATTATTTCACCTAGATAAACCTAGATGCCCCCAATGAATGTACTTCGCGTGTATCTAAATGGTGCGGTGCACCACTTGCCGCTCAATCGCGCTCCTGTTGTTATAACTGTCAGACGTTTGTTGCTGCACTAGAAAATGCCACACTGCGCCGTAATTAACTGTTCAAATTCAACAAGAGTAGTTAGTCGAGTAAACGGTGACGTTTCCTTTCATAAGTAAGTATTTTTTGTAATAAATTTCGCCTTATTTAATTTAAATTTAATTATTTTCAACTTGGAGTGATGTCGTGTCGTTTCTACCAAAATATTTACACACATAGAATATGTTTGAAGTACGCCATCCATTGCGGCTTCTACTTAAAACTATATTTAAGGACTGTTATTTGTAGGCCGCAATGGACAGTGAAGCAAACGATTATTTCGTAAATCTTCACGTTGTAGGGTAGTAAGGATTCTCATTGTCTGAGTGAGTAGTGCTGTACACTGCGAAACTGCGATGTTTCATGCAATGTCACTGTGCAATCGATTTATAATCGATTTTTGTGACGGACAATGATAATTAAGGCTAGTTACTATACAATAATGTTATTCTTTTACATTAAACATATTTAATAATTTTAATTTAATAATATTTTTATCAATAGATTCTTAAGCGTTACAGAAGCAGGGATCTTTTTTCATAAAGTGCTTAGTAGAGTATTTATTTGATTGTTGACTATACGTAGGCATCAGGGCATTAAGCGAAAAAGAATATGCAATCATTTACTTAATTGCATTTATTTAATAACCTCCAAACACTTATTCATTACACTATTTCATGTATTGAATGCTATCAAAAAAAATGCACTATAAAATATCTATTTTCATTGTCTATTCCTCTCTGAAATGAACTATAGTTTTGCATCGATGAAAGGTTGTTGTAATGTTTCATTGCAATCCTTGTTAGAGCAATCGTGTAAAAAATCTCTGACTTGTTGACCGAGCGAGCGAAGCATCTCCGTTTCAGCTTTTGACAAAAAATTTGTCGTATGTCTGTCTGTCTGTCCGGATGTTCTCCTCTACAATTCGCATTTCTCAACAGATTCTCATGATATTTTGTGAGCTGGTTCGATAATTATAAAGAATTTCTTTATTGTGTCAGTTTTTGGAAATTTTGAAATGAAAATAAATGCGATGTCTACAACTCACAGAGCCACTAGTCACTTTGAATCACTTTCTCATTGTCCGTTTATAAACTCGAAGTATGATCGATAAAATAATCGATAGAAAATCAATCATAAAAATATCGATTTATTATTACGGAACATTTTGTATGCTTAAAACAGACATATTAACGTAAATTCATAGGTTAATTACTTGAATTTTGAAGTAAAAAGCTGAACGTAAACTAAAGTGGGCGGGCTGCTTACGTCCACTCACCGCAAAGGCCTACTGAGTACTAAACCGACGGCGGCGCCTTTGAATCGGTTTAACGCGGCGGTAGTATTGGACATCACTATATGTATTAACGTAAATTCATAGGTTAATTACTTGAATTTTGAAGTAAAAAGCTGAACGTAAACTAAAGTGGGCGGGCTGCTTACGTCCACTCACCGCAAAGGCCTACTGAGTACTAAACCGACGGCGGCGCCTTTGAATCGGTTTAACGCGGCGGTAGTATTGGACATCACTAAATTGCTTACGTGACGTCATAGTAGGCACGTAAAAATTGACACGCTCGGTTTCCATACTATTGAACGCGTTTGCGGCGTCTATATGGTCTGTGACTTTTCCTAAACAACAAATAAGTAGATACATATAACTCCAAAATCAAACACCTAGATCTAACCACAAAATTATTTAAAACTATTATATTATAATTTCACTGATTTCATAGTAATATTTAACTTCAACTATTGGCTATGTGCACGTCAGAAATGTCAAACGTCATGGGTCCCGGGACAATGTCAAATAATGAGACATGAATATTGTACGTATTTATTTTACTAAGCGAGAAAGACTCCTTACTGGAAAATTTACTGAAATAAATAAGAAAATAAATAAATGCAAACGAAACGAATCGTAGGAAAAGTCATAGTAAATTTGACAGATGTTCCCGGTAGCCACATATTCCTGCCATGCCATGGTGTGCGCTGCGATCGCTTAGCTTACCCCCACCACCTACTTCACACATAGCTAATAAGAGACGCTGACATCTACAATATATAATTATACAATATACAATATATAATTTCGTGCAGGGGTACGGTAGACCCGAACGAGACCTGTCTCAAATTGAAGAACGTATAAAAATAACGATTTTTGAGTTGAACATATGTATCCGCAAAATTCGGATTGTCGCGTATTTTGCATTTAAAAGTGTTAATTTTACGACAAAAGGTCGGCCATATTAAATTCGTTGGTTGACAGCTTCGGGTAGGGTACGTTCGGAAATTGTAAACTGTGTTTGCGTCCGGTGTGTTGGCCAGATTGGATTCGGCAAGCCGCGTCTGCAGCGTTTTGTTTTTGTAGTTTTTAAGCGTTCTATACACCTATCAGCCTAGCTAGCACGATAACTTATACCGTCACGCTATATGGCCGAAATGTATTAAAACGTCACATAAAACGTAACGGTATAAGATATCGTGCTGGCTAGGCTGATTGTCACAACAACCGCCTTCAAAGCGAATGTATGGGGCCTGTTACATGGTTATTATTATCACGTGATACATTCATATCACGATAAGTTTCACGTGAATATTGAAGCAGAATCCATACAAATTTGAAAACTGCGATAATATTGACACCCCAGTATTGTGATAATATTAATCGTGTAAAGGACACCACTGTTTGCTGAGTCTGTCCGCCATCTTAAAGCTGTCTATTTTGTTGCGACAAACTACTAGGTGACTTATGGCTTTTAAACGTCTAGCAAAATTCTATCCCTATATCGCTCTATCTCATAACTTAGTGGCACTGGGGGTCTACTCCGAAATCCGAATTTCGTATGGTGCCGTCCCTTTCACTCATATAGTGTATGACAGGAGAGTGAAAGGGACGGCACCATACGAAGTTAGGAATTTGAATTTCTCATGCCGTTCGCCGCGCTCGGACGTTAGAGGCGCTACCGCGAACCAAAAACGAAGTATCTGCCTCTCTCTCGCACAAGTAGATTCGAACGACAGAGAGGAAGATAGTTCCTCAGGCGTCAACTTTAAAACGAATAGGGTATTTTACTATATGAGAAATAAAATTCAAAATGTAAGAAAAACCGGCCAAGTGCGTCGGACTCGCGCACTGAGGGTTCCGTACAACTAAAAAATAAATGTGATTTATCAATATATTGATATTTTTGGTAAAATATACTTCATAATAAACATTATCACCTAATTTCAAGTTCATAGGTCGAAGGGAAGTTAAAAAAATATTGTGTGACAGACAACACACGGAATGTTCTTTGACTTTCTTCGACCATCCGCCGCGCTCGGACTAAAGTGCTACCAACCGAAAACTAAATATATATGCCTCTCTGTTGCACTTGCATATTCGAGCGTGGAGAGGGAAATACTTCGTTTTCAGATCGCGGTAGGCCCTTTGATCTGACGGCTCCTATTTCTGGATAGTGCGCGTATCGGAATGTGAAATACCTTTGGCAAAACGGAACAAGTTGTTAAATAGCTTTTATTAATTGGAGAAAATATTACCAACTGTTATTATTATCACGCGAAACACTGAATATTGAAGCAACATCCATAGGGGCCTGTTAGATGGTTATTATTATCACGTGATATACTCATATCACGATCCGTATCACGTGTTGTTTAATGAATATTGAAGAAAAATCCATACGATTTTGAAAACCACGATAATCAATATTATCGTGTTTTTCAAAACCAGTATTTTGACAATATTAAGCGTGTAACAGACCCCATACAATTTTGAAAATCGCGATAATATTGACACATAATATTGAGTGTAAAGGGCCCCACTGAATAGAATTTGGCGGAGAATAGAGAGCTGCTACCGCGAAACGAAAACGAACGAATATCGTGTATTTCCCTCTGTGTCGCTCGAATTTGCAAGTGGGACAGAGAGGGAGATACACGAACTTCATTGGTTTTCGATCACGTTAGCAGCTCTGACTTCGCACCAAAATACTGACTGGCACATCAATATTTAACAATTGCACATCTGAACTGAATTTTAATGAACGATTAGTATTTTAGCTATACAAATCAGTACTGATTACGGTGTCAAATTTATTATGTGCCTTTAAATACTACCCTTATAAAAATGCTTAGGATTAACTTGCAAAGATACTATAGCCTTTGCCCGTGACGTCGGCAGCGTAATCATTTACTCCCAATTCCATATGTTAATCCAGACTACAGACTATATTTCTATACGAAGTTTCATCATAATCCGTTGTTGTAATGTTTTTATTTTATACATTTTTGTACACTATTTCTTTCGTCGTTTGCATAAGATAACTGTCACGAATTACTTCATTTCTTTCTTATTTATTTCACCCGAGCGAAGCCGGGCTTTCATCTAGTATTAACTTAAATCACTGCTGCGATCGCTTAGCTTACCCCCACCACCTACTTCACACATAGCTAATAAGAGACGCTGACATATTAACTTAAATCACTGCTGCGATCGCTTAGCTTACCCCCACCACCTACTTCACACATAGCTAATAAGAGACGCTGACATATTAACTTAAATCACTCCAGCATACTTTATATTGCCGCTTGAAATGAAACTCTTCAGTAAAGAGAGTGTGCGGTTTTCTGTCAGGTGATTGCTAAGAGGTGTGGTGAGAGGTGTGGTGGCCAACTGGCCATCCACAGACGATTGTAATCGGTCCTAAAATATAGCACGTGCAACCACTATCAATCTGATTCCAACCCGCACATCGTTGAATAGAACTCCGGCACTGACGGCGGCGATCAGTCGTTCGTTACCTTCACAGGTTGAACCAACTAAGATTGCTATGTAACTTACTCGTAATACTGATTCATTTTCTTTGTCCTCTCTCACTATGACGACGTTCATATTCCAAAATACGATGACAGATCCTAATTAAAATCATCGTTAATAATATTGGCTATACCTTTGTTTCGAATTTAACACCCGTTTTTTACTGCGCCGTCACCGCTTCACTTCCGTCCAGGTACAGTCGAGTTTGAAAATATATGCATGGCCAAAGTTATCAGAAATATGTTAACATGACTTTATTGTTGAAGTTGCTCACATATTTTGTAACCTTGGATCAATAACTAAAAAAGTCGCGCATTGATTTGGATGAAAAATAGTTTTTATCAAAATTACAACGGACAAAAACAGCTGCATATATAAATTTAAGAAGGTGACCTGTTGTATGCCGTTTTAGCGTGTTTGAATACACATTACATATTTAAAATGTGCAACACAAACAAAACAAACGCCTATTCGTACACGTCACAACTACATACAACAGGTCGGCCTCTTAAGTTTTTCACCTATACCCGATTTTGATCAAACATCCTAAAATTTAAACATCAATAAGTATAAACTCTGACGTTTATAAACCAACACCAAAACGGTTTCGGCGGCTATTGACGACCTTTCAATTTGTCAATTTGTCAAATTCACAACTTCTGAAATTGTACGGAACAAGGGTCATCGATCGTCAAACAGCTATCGAATAACATCATCGAAGTCGAATTCTTGGGATTAGGTAGCGGACCCCGGGCATCCTTCAGTCCGCTACCTAATCGGAAATATACAATGGGTTTCAAAAATGCATGGACAAATTTTGTGCCAACCCCAATAGTACAGCAATACCACAGTTTAACAACATACAATTGGGCAACGAATGTACTTGCGCAGAGCAACTGAGGGGTCAAGCGCGGGTGAGCGGGCGGTGCGGGCCGCCGACACCAACTCGTTCAGTCTGCGTTCTCTAACATTCAAGGCAGGCGCGTACATGTTTTTGAGTTGAGTGATTGTGATTTTATAATTAAACCTCATCAACAATATTAAATAAAGATTTCATAGATTTCCTCGTGATGAGAGGTAAGTTTGTATACTTAATTTCGTTAATTACGTAGGTACCTAACTAAGCAGTTTGTATCGCGCTCCGGCGCCATTCGTTTTTTTTTTATGTTATACCTACGGTCTATAGAGTTATTAATATTATAGCGAGTTACGTATCTGTTCACAAAAATTGATTTGTTAATCAGTAGCTATTGAATTTTCATATGTAACAGCATCTTAAGCGCGATCTCGGAACTTTAGTGTTGTTTGTTCATACCAGCCTAAGTTCTAACCCAGTTGTCGCTATCGTTATTTTAAAAAGACGTAAACAATTCAAATTTTTTACAAACTATTGGGGTATAGTCACGGAATGAAAAGGTTCGTCACTTTTCGACCTTAACAACATTGAAATAGAGTTGAAAAGTGATTAACCATTTCATTCCGCGACGGTAAATATAATTTTTGTGTTAATACTTCGTAACGTTTCAAGAAAACTGTGTGACGTCACAGCCCTTAAATGTAAACAGAAGTGCCGTGCGAGATGAATAAAGCAGTTTGCATTTTCAAGTTCAAGTGTTACCTTACTAACGCCGCGTGAGTTTATGCTCAAATTGTTCATACGCATGCGAATAAATTACATAGTTAAATTTAATAATAGAAGACTCAAAACATCTAAAAACAAAATCTCACGTAAATATCTGGCTGTGCAACACATGTAAATAAATCATTGCATAATAATAACGTTTGTTTTATTTTCCATTTTGTGACAACCCTGGCACATCCGCGCGTGACAGTGACGAGCCGCGGCGTCGCCCGACATCAAAGACGTTTCACTACTGTAGGGAATATATTGTAAGACTGTGGCAATACGGTCGACATCCTGGCCATGCAGTAATGAACTTGACTGTACTGGGATAACGCTGGGATGATGATGACTAAAGCATAATAGTAATTACTATTGATATGAGTAATTTGTAGAGGGGTAGGTAAAGATCACGGATTTCCATTAGCTACGATCCTGACATACAATTTTCGCTTCATAAACTCTCATAACATTTTTCATGCATGCGCGCCGATTTAAGGTACTCTGGACCTGGCCTTTCTGCAGATTATCTCCGATTTGGTCGGAGTACGTTCGCCGAGGTCTTCCTCTTCTTATTTCTTCTTTATAAATCAAGGTTTTAAAAACTAAATACTCTTAAAAAGGAAGCTATTTACTTATAACCAGCAGCTATAATACGAAAATATAAAAACACAAATAAACATCGTCGGCCTCATCTTTGCCCCCGGTCTAGATGCTGGCCAAGAGGAATCCCATTTTTAATAATAATTAAAAAAAAACAGAACTACAGGTAAAAATCTCCCCTCGCATCGCACTTGGCTCAAAGGTCAAAATAAACATTTTACATTAATGGTCATTCTATTTGCTAACGAAAGTAAAAGGATTGCCAACGTTAGAAGTGTCCACTTAATATAATTTACGGTTTCATCCCCGGTACAACCCACTCATTTCTTAATTCAAAGGAGTTAATTAAAATTGCAAGAGGTATTCACCTAAATATGACGCCTAAATAGGTCCCTAATTAATACTAATTAAAGCAAAGCTGTTTCATCTCGGCGACTTTTATTCAGGTAATTTGTTTGTTTTTGGGGATGGTAAACAAATATCTACGTTTCATTTAAATATGCAAATAATCATTGTAAATTGCAATAACTGCGTTCTACGTTTTACGCCTGTATTCGTGGTAGACAGAGCACATTCATGATTTGCTTTTCAACGTTTTTTAATTGATTAAAAATCGTAAGTATAATTAATATGGAAGTTTGTCAACTGAAACGACTCACTACTAGTCATACTCATTTAAAAAACGAACTTTAAAACAATCAAAAGTGTTCATATGTATTTGGCTTTCATCGCGGGACCGCTGTAAGTATTCTTGGAACGTTGGAGATACCTAACGGTCAAAAATTTAGACTGATAAGTTCTTTTCTTTTTGTATGCCTATTTTTTTCGTTCTTGTGAATGAAAGAAACCTAATACGCCTTGGATTTTTGGTATGTGCCTTTTTAGGGTTCCGTAGTCAACTAGGAACCCTTATAGTTTCGCCATGTCTGTCCGTCCGTCTGTCCGTCCGTCCGCGGATAATCTCAGTGACCGTTAGCACTAGAAAGCTGAAATTTGGTACTAATATGTATATCAATTACGCCGACAAAGTGGTAAAATAAAAAGTGGAAAAAAATATTTTATTAGGGTACCTCCCCTATACGTAAAGTGGGGAGTGATTTTTTTTTTTCATTTTAACCCTAACGTGTGATATATTGTTAGATAGGTATTTAAAAATAAATAGGGGTTTACTAAAATCATTTTTTGATAATGTTAATATTTTCGGAAATAATCGCTCCAGAAGTAAAAAAAAATGTGTCCCCCCCTCTTACTTTTGAACCATAAGTTTTAAAAATATGAAAAAAATCTCAAAAGTAGAACTTTATAAAAACTTTGTAGGAATTTTTTTTTTAACTTGATAGGTTGAATAGTTTTTGAAAAAATTACAAAAATAATTTCTGAACTAAGTTTGTAATTTAACCGTATAAACAGGTGTTTATTGTACCTGTCATTTCTACAAAATCACAATGAAATGACGTGCTTTCAAAGGTTTTGTGTTTCTGTACTTAATATGTCAACTTAATGTGACGGATGGAAAACTACGAAACCCTACACTGAGCGTGGCCCGACACGCTCTTGGCCGGTTTTTATTTATTTATCTCTCAAAAATTTAATTGGTACGTACATACTAATTCCCACCAAACTAAGGGCAGTTTTTTGGTTTAATCATGTTTTCATTCTTAGACTTACTTTTTTATTGAAGTATTGCCCTTTTAAAGGGTTTTATACAAGTGCTGCATGAAATCCCATAATTCTCAAAACTTTCACAACATAAAAACTAATGCTTGGTCTATCTATACTGACTTACAACTCGCAACTGCAATGCGTCTCATAATCAATATATACGCCACTAATTCTCACTTTAACAAAATCCTATTGGTAAGTAAGCACAGCACAAAGACACAGAGTAAGTAATGTTGAATCTATCGCAGGACGAAAGTAAGATCCGAAGCGAAGTTCCGTGTCATACGGAGCGCGCGCTCCTCACCGCGCTCGTTAAACAACTGACGGTCACGCTCGCTCCCGTCTGAAAATGTTTTCGCTTCGTTTTCTTTTGACCAAGTTTAACGTCGCTAACTAAGCTTACAACTCCATTGAATTTATAATATAACACACCGGATAGAATTACTAAAGTTGGGTTGCATCAAACCGTCTGTAATCGTATTATCTGAATTATCTGATTGTATAGAAACTTTGGCAAGTTTGTATGGGATAACAGCTGCCGGCGGTCTGTTACCGCAATTTGGTGTAACTCACCCCATATGTAAGGTTGATGATTTTGTTCCGTAAGTTATAAACTGGGTAATTATAACTCGTCGGCAACTTTGCGGGTTCCTGGTTCAAACATCAGTTTATAACGAGAACAGAAACAAATATAAAGCTCTGAAAAGTTTGCGAGTTGGGCCAGTTTTAAGGAAAATTCACATAACTAGGAAACTTTCATGTTATTGTAATATTACTCACCTCATGTTAGTTAGGTACAGCAAAGTTGTCGAAGTTAGGATTACTCATGTTTAAACTTAACTTTTATTTAGAGGTAAAGCGCGTCAGTATTTTTTTTAATTAAGGAAGGTTCACGGCATGTTTTGTGTTGAGAGGAGGGGCAATGGGGCATGTAATAACAACCTCTTTCAGTTAGCTTCAGCTCAAAGCCTAGTGAATATAAGCCGTACATATTGTAGTCCCAACGAGAACTAGCAGGGTAATTACGCAAGGCCTAAATATAGTTATTTGTTATACAAGTGTGCAAAGTTGTATTTTACCCGCGAGTGTGGAATTGAAACACGAGCCTGCGTAAGGATTCTAAAAAAAAATGTTACTTATTTAAGGTTTACGACGTTCCTTAAATAAAGCTAAATTTGGTATTTTTTATTAAATTCTCAAACCATTTATTTAATGATAATTGATATCAACCGAACCATTATTATGAGCATTTTACGTTTTGTTTTCTGTCAAAAGCTACTCAAACACGCTTCAATTCAAATTACACGGCCAAATTACTTTCCCCACTTGTGGATAAAATGCGTTTTTACCCGCTTGTTTCAAAGGACAAAAGACGGCTTTCCGAGCTAGTGAGGGGAAAAATATTTTTCCATATTTAAACTGACAATTCATTAATCATTTATTTATGTACAAAGAAAATATATACAAGAATACTTAGCCAAAATAATATAAATAAACTAACTTAAATCTAAAACAGGCCATTGAGGCATTGTACCGAAGATGCTGGAGGCATATCCTCGCTGTATCGCAATGCTGAGCGAGGAAGCCGCCAGCTCTTCGGCACCAGTTACGTCAACCAATGACAATTACACAGAAAAAATGGATAGCTCAACTAGTTTGGCTACTTGAGAAATAGCCAAATTTTGCTTAGTAGGAACTAAAATTATGCTAATTTTCAACAACTAATTTGGTTACTAGTAAACTCTCAGTTTGCCAGTCCTCCGATTTAGTTACTTGCAGCTAACATTTGGGCTACTGTTAACAAATCTTTTTTTTTCAGCGTAGACTAAAAGATTTCCAACACCTTAACATGTCATACGTGTGAATTGCAAAAATGTAACCATACATAGTTAGGGAGTTAATGTGTCTACATTTTAACTGATTCCATTATGTGACGAAAAATAGACTTACAATTTATATGGATAACTCTTTAAGCATGTCTAATATAAAACTCATTTTCGTATATTCTTAAAAGTAGTGATTTTATTTCATAATGATTATAAACACATAATTACAATCTTAGTTACACCGTTATTTCCACGTTGACATTATTGAATGACTGTAACTGTGGCTTAGTAATAAAGCAAACGAATAAAGACTGGGATGTGGGGCATTTTATGTTCTTCACAAGGTTAAAGACAGTCGTTACTGTGTTTTAGTAGTTCCTTCGAATGAAATGACTAAATCAGGTTTGTCTGTTTCGACAATATCATGTCAAAGGTTGGTTTGCGTTGCTATGATGTTGCGCCAACAGTTAAAGGCTATGTTTCTAAGTTGGGTGTAACTTGTGTATAAAAAACAATATACACTGGCCTGCAAAAGAAGGTATAACAGTTTTTGCTTAAGTCACGTCTATGAGTGTAATACCTTCTTTGACATGCCAGTATATAAATAGGAGAAGTCATTAGTTTACTTCTATACATACATATTGACGGCCTGTTTAGCCTAGTTGGTAGTGACACTGCCTCTGAAGCTAGAGGTCCCGGGTTCGAATCCCGGCCAGGGCATTATTTGTGCATTTAGCACGGATTTTGTTCTTGGGTCTTGAATGTTCTCTATGTATTTAAGTATGTATTTATCTATATAAGTATGTATATCGTCGTCTAGTACCCATAGTACAAGCTATGCTTAGTTTGGGCCTAGGTCAATTTGTGTAAGATTGTCCCCCAATATTTATTTATTATATAATAAAGCTGAAGAGGGTCGAAAGTCTGTACATGGAAGATAAACGAAAAAAGTTGGCTGGGGATACTTAGAATCGATAACAGAACATGTTCCAACAGTTTTTAGAATTTTTGTCTGTCTGTTTATCTGTTTGTCCGTTTTTATGACCGCGCATCACGTGAAAACGGCTGAACGGATTTTGATGAAAACTTTACTAATCTGTCGAGTAAATACCCGGTCAGGTTTTAGGCTATAAAAATTGTGCAGATTTGGGTTAAAAAGGGGTAAAAAGAGGGGTTGAATTTTGTATGGATACTCCTATAATCCATGAGTGACAGGTATGAAAATTGGTAAGCATATACTTGAAGACAAAGGAAAAACATCCTCATTAAAAATTTGTTAAATCTTAAGATAGAAACTGAAAAAAAAAGTAAAGGCAAGAGCTGCGCCGTGGCGCTGCCCAGTGTGCACGCCAGCCACCACGGTCTCTTCAAATTTTGAAACACTAATATGATTTATCCGAATAAGTAACTGTGACTCTTAACCTAAATTTCAGTCCCGTTTTCAAGATTTAAAAACTACGTATATAACTTTGAAATCCTATATAAAAACATGCAATTACAATGTTACTTTTGCCGTTCACTTCATGTGCACTCACTTTATACCATAATCCCACTACTTAATATTATAAATGCGAAAGTTTAGATGTTTGGATTTTTGTCACTGAATCACGCAAAAGCGGCCGAACAGATTAAGATGATTTGTATGCTAATAGTATATAATCTGGATTCACTTATATTTATTATAAGTGTACTTTTTGTCCCGATGATCTTCCATCAAAGGGATATTAAATCGAGGATGCAAGTAAGGTCTATGAAACGGGGTGGTTTAATCAACATACGCCATTCTACGATTTAAGTTTCAGCCCATGAGAGTATAACAGCGTGTCAAGACATTTAACTTAAAGCATAGCAGAATTGTAAACAAGTTGACGATTCAATATGGCAAAACGCATGCGTGTACATCAAAATGCATTTGCGATACTTTGGCATTGTTTTTATTCATATGCTTAAACACAAAAACAGCTGTTTCAATGCCCACTTTGTATCGTCGGTGTACCATTTAATTTTGTCGTGCGCTATTTTTTTCGTAATTTTTGACCCTTCACACCATAAAAACTGTTTGATATAAGAGATCACTTGAGCTGGGCAGCCCAATCGTCAGCATAGACAGTTGGAGCATCTTAGATGTACACTTAGAAGAGGGTCGAAAGTCTGTACATGGAAGATATTCGAAAAAAAGTGGGCTGGGGATACTTAGAATCGATAACAGAAATCGTTTCCACAGTTTTAAGAATTTGTGTCTGTTTGTCTGTCTGTTTATATGTCTAGGCATCACGTGAAAACAAACGAATGGAGTATAATTTACCCTCATTAATATGGCAACTGGATCTTCTGGATTGTTCTGGAAACTTACATGAAGAATCTACTCTGTTGGAAGGCTCGGCCTTCGGCCTCGCGTGTCTCGCCTCTCTGCTTCAGGCCTTCGGCCCTCAGCCTTACATGAGAAGCCCGCTCTGTGTGATTATTCACGCATGCCTTGCCGCTCTGCTTCCGGCCTTCGGTCATCATACTTACATGAAGAACTCGCTCTGTTGGGATAACTTTTTACAACAGAACTGCGTAGCGAGACTTTTACCATTGTACAATGTACATGTAATGTTTTTGACGAAATTCATTCGTCTAGAATCGGTACATACCACAAACTTAAGTGAGACCCAAAAGTAAACTACAGACCAGTATCGAAAAATATTATGGAAGAGACAAATGGTGCTCTTTCAGACTAGATTTAAAAGACGCACTAGATTTAGCCCGTCTTACATCAAGGGACAGAGAGTTCCATAGTCGGACAGCTTGAAAAGTAAATGAACAGTTATAAAATTTAGAGGAGGACGAAGGAACGCAGATAGTTAAATCGTTCCTTGAGGTAGCGAGAGGTTGCCGGATTAAAAAGTATATTAAAGAGAAGAGAAAGAATGTGAGAGTTACGACGAAGACGGATTGGGAGCCACTTGAGTTTTAAACGGATACTAGAGACATGGTCATACTTGGGTAACGCAAATATGAACCGTATGCATACATTTGAATACGCTCAAGTTTATTGAGTTGCTCCTCAGTGATATCAAGATATGAGATGTCCGCGTAATCGAGAATAGGGAGAAGAAGGGTTTGGGCAAGCGCCATTTTAGTGGCGATGGGAAGGAAGTTACGAAGGCGTCTTAGAGAAGCTACTGCAGCAAACATCTTCCTGCTGACCTCGCTCACTTGCGGCACCCAGGATAGAGTGCGATCCATAATAATCCCTAGATTTTTCACCTGGGTTGAGAAAGGAATCTGAATACCATCGAAATATACAGAAGGGAGATTGGCGAAGTCGATTCTGGAAATCATATTACTACCGCCGATAATAATAACTTGAGTCTTTGTTGGATTAATTTTCAGCCCAAAACTCTCGCTCCACTTTAGAATGCGTAGTAGATCCTCATTAGTCGACTTAATTACAACAGGTAGATCGCTAAGCACGAACACTATTGCATATATCTCCCGTGAATTTGGGGGAGGCCTATGAGCAGCAGTGGACAACCTTCGGCTGATACGGTGGTATGTATGTTTGTTCGGGTGGAATCTTGCAACTCGATTTTGAAATAGATATCTTCAACAGATTGTGCTGAAATTTGGCGTACTTATGTAAGCACCACCACTAGGTATATCAGCCCAAGGACGTCCACTGCTGGACAGGCCTCCCCCAATTACATGGGGGGTAAATGTCATAATCACCACAATTGGCATGCGGGTTGGCGATCGCAGTATTTTCACCGCACTCCAGGGATGCTACAGCTCATCCCACGGTGGGCATACTTATGTAAGGTGACAATACATTAGTACATTACTACAGAGGCCGGGACGAAAGGGGTTGCCGGCCGAAGACATATATACGGCCGAGCGAAGCGAGGCCGGATAGGTCTAAGGCGGGCAACCCCAAATTTCCCGCCGAGGTATGTATAGTGCTTTTCTCAAACATGCAATGAAATAAACAACAATAAAAAAAAACAAAATTTTATGTTTAATACGCATAGTGGCAGAATGTCATGATGCATGCCTGTGCCACAAATTTATGTGGCATGGAATTAAAAAAGAGGACTTTGCCGGCCTAGGCCTGCAAGATTTGTATGAGATTCCATTAACGACCTCTTGTCCTAGCCGCACCTGAAACGTCATACTTCGCAGCCTATTATAAGGAACATAACATCAATATTTCATTGCATGTTTGAGAAAAAAATATTATGGTACAATCGAGCTGATCTGATGATGGAAACAGAAGGTCGCCATAGCAACTCCTAAACTATAGAAGATAAACCCGTATTTGGGCTCATTCGTCAAACCGTCTCAACAAGTAGTTGATGATTCTGGAAAAAACTGGCCAAGTGCATGTCAGACCACGCACAAAGAAGGGTTTCGTACCGACACCTCCTAATCTACGTTTAAAACCACTATACAATACATTCAACCAAAAAAGATCGTATCTTTATAGGAAACTCGCGGCACTTGCGCCCTTTTGTTTGGGCAAGACAGTTTTTCGGCAATAACTCAAACACAGTTAGACGACTTTTGTTCAAACTAAAAATCATTCAATGGATTTATTAATACACATCACCTCGATTATTTCTGAATTTTAAACTTCAATTCAATACAAACCGTATTGAAAAGGGCCATCGAGCAGAATAAGGGCTCTAAAGTTTTCTCAAGAGATCTGTCTTTTGGGCAGAGCCAGCTCGCTAGATTAAAAACCGAGGATGGTAGAATCGTTTCGTCCAAACCTGGGCTTCTGAGTGAGATAGAGTGCTTTTATGGACAGCTATACACGTCAACTAGCAGACCCGAAGTTGGTCTGGCGGAAGACCCTAGAGCTAGATTAACCCGGCACTATACCGAAGATATCCCGGACATCAGCCTGTACGAGATTAGAATGGCTCTTAAACAGCTGAGGAACAACAAGGCACCCGGTGAAGACGGTATTACAGCTGAACTCCTGAAGGCGGGTGGAAAAGCGGTCCTTAGGGCCCTTCAGAAGTTGTTCGACTCCGTCTTACTGGAAGGGAAAACTCCAAAGGCATGAAACAGAGGTGTGGTGGTGCTGTTCTTCAAAAAGGGTGACAACGCCTTACTGAAGAACTACCGACCCATCTCACTTCTGAGCCATGTCTATAAGCTGTTTTCAAGAGTCATTACGAACCGTTCGCACGCATGCTAGATGACTTCTAGCCTCCCGAACAAGCCGGTTTCCGAAGAGGCTTTAGCACCGTAGACCACATCCACACGCTCCATCAGGTTATACAGAAGACTGAGAAGTATAACCTGCCCCTCTGTTCAGCGTTCGTGGACTACGAAAAAGCCTTCGATTCGATTGAAACCCAGGCTGTACTACAATTTCTCCAGCGGTGCGAAGTGGACTACCGCTATATCGAAGTGCTGAACTGTTTGTACGTGAACGCCACTATGTCAGTCCGACTTCAGGACCAGAACTCAAAGCCTGTTCCATTGCAGCGGGGAGTTAGGCAAGGAGATGTTATTTCTCCTAAACTGTTCTCCGCTGCACTGGAGGATGTTTTCAAGACTCTAAACTGGATAAGGCTTGGCATCAGCATAAAGAGTACCTCACTCACCTTCGGTTTGCTGACGATATAGTAGTCTTGGCTGAGACCATGAAGGATTTAAGTACAATGCTCAATGACCTCAGTAAAGCCTCCGAGCGAGTTGGTCTAAGGATGAACATGGACAAGACGAAGATCATGTCAAATGCCCATGTCGCACCAACTCCCGTAACAATTGGACACTTTACGCTCGAGTTTTAGACGATTACATATACCTAGGACAGACTATCCACTTAGGTAGGTCCAACTTCGAGAAAGAGCAGGTTAATCGTCGAATCCGACTCGGCTGGGCAGCGTTCGGGAAGCTACGGCACATCTTTTCGTCCAATATTCCGCAGTCTCAAGACGAAAGTCTTTGACCAGTGTTTGTTGCCAGTGATAATATGGCACTGAAACGTGGTCGCTTACTATGGGCATCATAATAAGGCTCAAAGTCACCCAAAGAGCAATGGAAAGAGCTATGTTGGGAGTTTCTCTGCGTGATCGCATCAGGAATGAGGCCATCCGCAGCAGAACCAAAGTGACCGATATAGCCCTCCAAATCGCTTAACTTAAGTGGCAGTGGGCGGGGCACATAGCACGTAGAACCGATGGCCGTTGGGGCGGAAAAACTACTACACGAAAAGACTACTTGGGCACGAATTCGCTTGTTTACAAGAAAAAAGAAAACATCAAAATCCCAAAGAAAATACCTGAGGGTTTCAAAGTTATTGAAGATGGAGATATAGAAAAAAAAATCCTCTGCTCTGAAAGGGCAATATCGGCAATAAAATCATCAAATTTGTGTAGTTACAGTGGTGACGGCACATTCAAAACAGCTCCACGTCCTTTTAGTCAGCTTTATATTATTCATCTAGACATATATTCGGACCAAACAACAGTAAACATATTCCCTGTTATTTACGCATTTCTGCCAAATAAAACACAAAAAACGTACATGAGATTATTTAAATTAATAAAAGAAAAACTGCCTGTCGTCATGAAGTCCTTTTAGTGTGATTACGAGGTTGCCCAGATCAATGCCGTCAAATCGACTTTTCCAAACGTTAAATTATCTAGATGTTATCAACACTTTAATAAAGCCATCTGGAGGAAGGCAAAGTGCTGAAAATAGCAAGGGTCCGAAAACCTACAAGTGATGATAGGAGGGCAAGAAACATTGCAAGAATTTGCTCTAATTTTGTTTTACTTCCACACACTTTTATGTCACAAGCTTGAAAGGCTATTAAAAATGTTGCTCCTGCCACGAAGAAAATGAAATTATTTTTTGATTACTTCCATGAGACATGGTATAACAGGAAACACAATTTGATAAGTTGTGCGGGAGACACTCATCGCACTACTAACAGTTGTGAGGGTTACCACAGTCAAATTAATTCGAGATTATCCTCTGAACCCAAACTGGCATTTGGTGTTCAGTATACTTTTGATAGAAATACAACATTACGACAGAACAATGGAAAAGTATATGCTGTTCGTGCCATTTTAAAAGAACTGGCGGACAAGGGACATCCTTTTCGATAAACAACAATCAGCCTTATTGAAGGAGCTGAAAATAAAAACAATATCGCCGCTAAGTTTCCTTAAAAAGATTAATTTTCTTAGATAGTAACTGGGTTTTAAAAAAGCGAAGGGAAAGAAGGTTCGAATATAAATACAAGTGTATGCATATTAATGTAGCTGACCGTGAGATCATAAAATTTGTTATTATAAGTTATTGTTTATTATTATAAGTTACCCCTAAAGAGTAAGGATGTTTTTTGTTGCACTTTACCCTACCGCAAATTAAATCAACTTTTGGATTCGACAATCAAAAAAATATCAATTAGACTTATACAACCTAATCCGTACCAGCATTGTTAATTCCAAAAAGTAATGTATGGTTAAAAAATATTTAAATAAATGTGAAAGCATAGAATCTCCTTGGACGTCTATGTTACAGCGCGCGGCTGCGCAGCGCACGAGTCGAACGACCGGGCTCTGTCCGGCCGGCGCTCCGCGATCGCAAGCCGCGTAAAAATACAGGGGTAGATGCGGGGAAAGGGTAAGAGGGCTCTATTCGAGTTTAATTGTTTATCAATGCGTCGCCTTAAAGGGGTGTAAGAAAGGGTGAAAGATTGTATCAACATCATCATCTGAGGCGTTATAGCCGCGGGTGGGCCCTAGGCTAGCCTGGTCAAGCAAATATCTCCAGTCCGATCTATTCGTGGCTTTCCTTCTTCAACATGTCACCCCTAAGTTCCTGGTGTCCACCTGAGCTTGAGAAAGATTGTATGAGAAAACAAATCATTCTAAGGCGAGAACGAATTATACGCGTTCGAAGTCGCGGGCAAAAGCTAGTTATAAATAAATATGTTGTAGATAATTTGACACAAAT
Organism: Notocelia uddmanniana; assembly: GCA_905163555.1. NCBI lineage: Eukaryota > Metazoa > Arthropoda > Insecta > Lepidoptera > Tortricidae > Notocelia > Notocelia uddmanniana. The sequence continues at coordinate 29,780,400 of LR991058.1, read as the reverse complement.
CAACGTAGTCCCAAACTAAACAAATCTTGTACAATCGGTACTTGACTATGTTTTTTTTTTTTTTATTCAGAAAACAAACATGCGCATAGACCGAAAAGACCGAGGTCGGTAAAAAGGAAAAGATAAATAAAACCGTTAGCTTGGCAGGCAGCAGCGCATCGCTTGGAGCTGATGAGACAGCAGTTTTGGCAGAGGTGATCCAAAGAATTTATATCGGAACTACAAACACGGACTAAATGGCAAACAAAGAAGGACGACATTCAAGACGGCTCTTCGGCGACTTGTTTCGCAGCAGCGACACCTATTTCGTTATTTAAATTATAAAATTGGAAAGTCAATAAAACTGTTCTTCGATTTCCAAAAATAATAATATTTATTGAAGAGCTCCAGCTCCATCAAATCCCACTAAAATAGTCCTGGATGAGGATTGAGCTGCATCCTATGGACTAAGCATCAACAATTATGATCACCGAAGTTAAAAAATAAATACAGACTTGTTCAAATAGGATTTTCAGACGTAACTTCACATTTTTTGTGTATCGAGCAGATTTTTGAATCGAGTTATAGACACAGCAAATTCTTTCATTACATAATCAATTATATTTATAATTTTAAGCTATGCATAATCAAATAGTGTTTGTTAAAATACTGTTGAAGTGAAATCAATTTAGGTCTGATCTGCACGGTTTCAGGAAGACGCCTAAGGGATGATTCACAGTAGACCGTTCCGTGTCCGGGCCGGCCCGTTTTCTCTTACAGCAAACTCAACGGCCGGCGTATTTCTCTAGAAGAAAACGGGCCGGCCCGGACACAGAACGGACTACTGTGAATCATCCTTAAATCTATGTTTGATCGAGCTCTCAATAAACACGCCATTCTTTTGGCCCTTAATTTGACCGTTCTTACAGAACAGATTGCCTGTTAAGCAGAGGCATTCTGTCCATTGATTTGGTTAAAATCTAATCAACCACCCCTTTACAAACGAAGGCTTTTGTTTTATTCCAATACTGTTTAACTTGGAACGGAAGACTTGATGAATAATCCTTCGAATTAAATTGTAGGTCAACAATTTCGGCGATTTGCTTATCTATAAAATTCCTTTATTTTTCATGAAAAGGGTTACATCCCTAAATTTACCTATGACTCAAGCGTTGATGAATCTGAAAACTACCGTGCCCCCGCCAAGCCGAGCCAAGCGAAGCGCAAAGCCACTACCTACCTTTTCTCGAAGTGTTTCGTCGTTTTTTAAAAACCCTCATAAAGTTGGTTTCCCATGGACCAGATAGTTCATATTCTCAGGATATGATGTCAATAATAGACTTATTAAACATACAAAGTATCAATTGAATCGCTTTAATACTTTAGATTTTATTGATATCTAAAATACACCGATTTCGTCACTGACACACTGATGATCATCAAAATGTTTGGCTACTTCCTGAAGTTCTAGAAAGCTGTAATGTAATCTAAGTTTAGTATACAACCAAAAAAAGTTATTAACTTTTAACTTTCGCCCCCCATCCCCTAAAATGGGGGGATGGAATTTTATATGAGACTTTTACCAATTTAATGAATTAGGACATGAAAGTTTACACGGGACTGTAGACAGTAACTAAAATACCTATTAATAAGACTGCCTAGCAACTTACAAAAAGAACTGAAATCCCACCAAAAACATTTCATGTAAAATGTTGCCAAGACGACCATATAAGGTTTGCCCTCTGCATATAATAAGACTTGAGGATGCCGAAAACATTCAACGACGTCGTTAATTAACACGTTAAATAACAACGGGCCAAGATGGGAGCATTGGGGGACGCCCGATGAGACAGGCACAAAGCTGGAGGTATGATCTTTAACCGCCACAGCTTGGCTTCACTCACGAACATATGATGTAAGCCATCTCAAAAGGTTGCCGTGAATTCCAAATGTCTCTAATTTGCTTATAAGTACAGCGTGGGAGATCTTATCGAACGTTTTAGAAAAATCCATATAAATAGCGTCTACCTGAAAGCCTTTGTCCATTGCAACAAGAGTATAGTCAAGCAATTCGCAAAGATTGGATTCTGTGGATATTCTGTTAATAAATCCATGTTGTTGAGTAGCAATCATTGGTCTAATTGCATGATAAAGCGTATCGTATATACGAGTATGTAATTTTTCAAAAAGTTTAGGTATTACTGATTGTTTTGAGATACCGTGGTATTTTTTATATTACGTTTGTCACCGCTTTTGAAAAATGGAACAACGATCGACTTTTTCCAATTTTCAGACATTACACCGGTTTCCAAAGATAGATTGAATAAGTAGGTAATTGGAGGGGCTAACGTTGTTCGACATCTATGAAAAAAAAACTGGATGGATTCCATCAGAAACTTGTAATGATTTTAAATAATTTTCGACTACAGTTGACGTAATCTTAACATGGCTTATAATATTATTGGATGGATTATTATTAGCTGTGTTGAGAGTTACATTTACACCACTTACAAAGACAGGCAGAAAAAAATATATCAAATAAATCCGCAATACTCGTATGTTGACCACAAGAGCCTATATTATTATCTAAAAAGAGAGAGTCTGGTATGCCGCTATGGTTAGTTTTTGATTTTTTTCTCAAACATGCAATGAAATATTAATGTTATGTTCCTTATAACAGGCTGCGAAGTATGACGTTTCAGGTGCGGCTAGGACAAGAGGTCGTTAATGGAATTTCATACAAATCTTGCAGGCCTAGGCCGGCAAAGTCCTCTTTTTTAATTTCCATTCCACATAAATTGTGGCACAGGCACCATGACATTCTGCCACTAAAAAATAAAACTTTGATTTTTTGTTGTTTATTTCATTACATGTTTGAGAAAAGCACTATACATACCTCGGCGGGAAATATGGGGTTGCCCGCCTCAGACCTATCCGACCTCGCTCCGCTCGGCCGTCTATATGTCTTCGGCCGGCAACCCCTTACGTCCCGGCCTCTGTAGTAATGTACTAATAAAGCATCAAAAAGATTTTGAATTAAAGCGAATATTTATTTCCGTCCTAGAAATGTTTAGAGTGTAACAGGAGTCTTAAACTTTTTTATTGTAGTACGTAACTTTGAGAAGGCAATGTAGTCCGATTGTCTCTCATAAATTTTCCACTTTTATGCATTTTGTTTTTTTTTTATTACTAAATTAAATTAAAACAAAAACTAAATTAGCATACGTGAATACCAAATAGGATAATTTTTTTCGTTAGAATTAATAGTTTTGGTCGGTATACATACGTTTACTTATTATCTCATTTAAATTAGTATTAAAAAATTCAACAGCTTTTTCCACATTATCCGATGAAAGATAATGGTCCCAGTCTACCTCCTGCAATTCAGCATTAACCAAGTCATAGTCTGCTGCAAAAAACTACGAACTGTGCGAGGAGCAGGTTTCAAAGAGTGGTCAATCATCCTTAAATCAAAATTTACACAAAATACCGGGTGATGGCCATCTATCGGCACTAAAGGTTCCACAGTGTATAACTTACAAAAAATATTTGATATCACCAATTCTAATTGTCTATCATTTTTGTTTGGAATATTATTAAATTAATGCCATTAAGTAAAGCTAATGAATGCCGAGAGCTGTGATGTCAAAGAATTACAAAATTATAAACTACATTACACGAGTTTCTAATGGTTATCAAATTCTATGCGCTACTAATATAATAATCACTAGAATATACGAGCAATACGTTAATTTACAACACCATTATATACAAATTCATGTAATACTACAAAGGCACTGGTATCAATGTACAGTAATTATCACTAATCAAACGCTGGCTTTGATGCTACAATACAGACGTACGTCTGTATTGTAATACAGAGTTCATAAATACCTAATCGTACGCTTCGCAAGTGTGTTGGCCGTCCATGCTATATAGGAGCGGTCATGAGGAAAAAAACAAACCTGCTAAGAAATGTCACCCTTATATAATAGTATTTTATGCAATTATGGTATAATTTTTATTTATTAATCTTTATTTCGGATCAGATACATCCATATATGTTATTAGTTCTGTTCGTAGCGTTTGACTTAAGATTATGTTAATATTAAGTATTTATTTCTAAAACTTTTATTCAATTAAAAATAATTCGGTGATTTATTTGAACACTGGACACATGCTGATGTGCATTCGTGTCCAGAGATATAAGAAGGGCTTTAAAGCGCGAATGGCGTGAGTTTCGATGCGAGCCTCGGCGAGCATCGCAAGTAAAGCAAAACACCACGAGCGTTTTTAGACCACTTATACACCGTTGTATACAACACTTTTTGTACACCGTTGTATACGACTAATTTGAAAGCAATATAAATTATTTGTTAGACTTTTCACGCACCATGTTTTTTCCCTAGTTAATGTGCAACTTGCGCAATTTTTTCGGTAGTGTTGTCTTTTCTTCTTATTGCATTTTTTAAAAGAGTCGTCATACACTTTTTTTTCAGAAACACAAATAATTTGTTATCTAATATTTTATCAGCTTGAATAATTTCGCTTTCAAATGCTTTTTTTTTTAATCAACTATATGACACTTCTTGCTTATGGTTCGTTTTATTTTTAACAAGCTTTTGCCCGCGACTTCGTTCGCGTATAACTCGTTCTCGCGTTAGAATGACTTGTTTTCCCATACAATCTTTCTCAAGCTCAGGTGGTTGCAAGGCGTCTAAAAGGACAGCAGGACCTTAGGTGTTAGAGAAGGAAAGCAACGAATAGATTGGACTGGAGATATTTTCTTGACCAGGCCAGGGCCCACCCGCGGCTATAACGCCGATGCAATCTTTCATCCTTCTTCACACCCCTTTAAGAAATGATTCCAGTCAATATGGCATTCCCTAGAAATCCTGGTGTCGAAACGAATGATTACATGCTTATTTCGGAATATCAAACTGTACCGATTCTAGACGAATGAATCTCGTCAAAAACATTACATGTACAATGATAAAAGTCTCGCTACGCAGTTCTGCCAGAAAACGTTGTCCCAACAGAGCGAGTTCTTCATGTATAAATATGATGACATTGATGACCGAAGGCCGGAAGCAGAGCGGGTTGGCATGCGAGAATAATCACACAGAGTGGGCTTCTTATGTAAGACTGAGGGCCGAAGGCCTGAAGCAGAGAGGCGAGACACGCGAAGCTGAAGGCCGACCCTCCCAACAGAATAGATTCTTCATGTAAGGTTGATGACTGAAAAGCTGAAGGAGAGTGGCAAGGCAAACGAGGCCGAAGGCCGAGCTATTTCGTCGCCGAAGATCCAGTTGTCATATTAAGGCGCAGGGTAGGGCAAGCCATTTTCCATACAAAGGTTGTGCAAATTTTTTGCGTTAGTTTTGGCACTACAGCATTTAATTTTATTTTTTGTTGGTACATATTGGATATACGCAGAATTTTTTGTTAAAATTTTGCATTATATCAAAATAAAATAAAAATAAAAAAATACAAAAAATTATTAAAATTAATAAAGAAAAACATCAAGACATAGCTAACAAAAAAATAAGCATATGGACCAAAAATAGTAACTGGAGTGCAAACACAAACGAAGAAAAACTTGCACAAAGTTTGTATGGAAAGAGCTTGCCCACCCCTTCGCCTTAAATAGGGTAAATTAAATAAACAAATATTATGGGACAATTTTTACACAAATCGAACTAGTCTCATAGTAAGCTCAATAAGGCTTGTGTTATGGGTACTAGACGACGATATATTTAATAGATATATACTTAAATACATAGAAAAACATCCAAGTCTCAGGAACAAATGTTTCTGCTCACCACAGAAACAAATGCCCTTACCGGGATTCGAACCCGGGACCTCTAGCTTCGGAGGCAGTGGCACTACCAACTAGACTAAACAGGCCAATTATACTCCATTCGTTCGTTTTCACATGATGCCTAGACATATAAACAGACAGACAAACAGACATAAATTGTTGAAACGATTTCTTTTATCGATTCTAAGTATCCCCAGCCAACTTTTTTTCGAATATCTTCCATGTACAGACTTTCTACCCTCTTCAGATTTATTATACGTATAGATAGATACATAAGTATAGATCTAAGGTGCTCCAACTGTCAATGCTGACGATTGGGCTGCCCAGCTCAAGTGATCTCTTATATCAAACAGTTTGTATGGTGTGAAGGGTCATCAGTCCGACGATACAAAGTGTGCATTTAAACAGCTGTTTTTGTATTTAAGCATATGAATAAAAACAATGCCAAAGTATCGCAAATGCATTTTGATGTACACGCGAAGTAGAACTAATTGCGAAAAGGTTATGCTCAAAAATAACGTCAACAACCAGAAGGAATTATGATACTTCGGTTTTGACATACTGAATCGTCAACTTGTTTGCAATACCTCAAATTCTGCTTTGCTTGTTAAATTTCTTGACACACCGTTATACTCCCAATTGGCTGAAACTTAAATCGTAGAATGGCGTATGTGGATTTAAACTACCCCGTTTCATAGACCTTACTTGCATCCCCGATTTAATATCCCTTTGATGGATGATCATCGGGACAAAAAGTATACTTATAATATATATAAGTGAATCCAGATATATAATTATACTATTAGCATACAACTCATCTTAATCTTACGGCAAAAGTAACTTTGTAATTGCATGTTTTTATATAGGATTACAAAGTTATATATGTAGTTTTTGAATATAGGAAACGGGACAAAAATTTGGGTTTAGAGTCACAGTTACTTAATGGAATAAATCATAATAGTGTTCTAAATTTCAAGAGACCGCGGTGGCTGGCGCGCACTTTGGGCAGCGCCGCGGTCCACAAATTTTGAATGAGGATGTTTTTCCTTTGTCGTCAAGTATATGCTTACCAATTTTCATTCCTGTAACTCATGGATTATAGGAGTTCCCATACAAAATTCAACCCCTCTTTTTACCCCCTTTAAAGCCAAATTTGCAAAATTTTTATAGCCTAAAACCTGACCGGGTATTTACTCGATAGATTAGTAAAGTTTTCATCAAAATCTGTAAAACTGTTGGAACGTGTTCTGTTATCAATTCTAAGTTTTCGCAAAAGTTGCTTATATGTACTTTTTTACTCTACTCGAGACATATTAATAACTATTTATTCAAAAAACACTAAAAAATTATAAAAAAATCCCAGAAATATTCTTTTAAACCAAAAATGCGACAACGATAATGAGTCATAACTTGAAGCAACCTCAAAATCAGCATTGACTGCCGCGCTATAATCTCTGGGTGCCAAGATCCATTACTTGGAGGTCATAACTTTAGATTAAAATTTCTCCCAATTGAAGAAAGATATTTTTTTTTGACACAAGAGGTTACTGTAGATGCTCTAAGGAAGCGTCCTTTAAATTTATTGCTCCTATTACAGGCCACACCCCGTATATGTATAATTCAAGCAAGCGCAAACAAGTTATTTATTTCTGATTATATGATACAGGAAATAAATACAAAGAAAAAAATCGGCCAAGAGTATGTCGGCCCATACTCAGTGTAGGGTTCCGTAGTATGTGATACGTAAATTACACTGCGCACTAAAGTGCACAAAATGAGTTAAAACTATGTAAATGTAAACACAATGTTCTTAAGAAATATTATCTATTGTTTACGTATTAGCTCTGTACGATTGCATGTCTCGATTGTAATACTTGTTATTCTACTGGGTCCTGTAACACGGAATCCTAGCTCAGAATCCAAAGACTTGTCCTTGTTATAAATAGGTATTAAAATATTTATTAACCAATATTAACAAGACTAGAACTAAAAGATAATAATAATCATTATTAAAAAGGAAAAAAAAAAACTAACTAAAACTAAGCATTACAAATCCAGGTCAGGTCCCCTTGGTAAGGTTCCCAACACGCAGGCAGCATTCCCGCGCTGAATTGCGATAGCAATTGTTATAAATGTTTTGTTAATAAATATTTCGATTTCTAGTTTTCCCCCTGGCTTTCGTAAACTATTACCTACGCCAAACATTGAAATTAGGCGCTACGAACAAGTAAAGGCGGACCCTTAGGGCGCAACAGGAAAAGTGTGTTTTCGACACATACAAACGACACATACGAGTAGCTTATTTTTATTTGTTTCGTCGCCTAAACATTCTGTTTTATGCCAATATTTTTGGTAGAAAACAATATCTTAGCTCTTTCTACGGAAAGAGTACAATACAAAAAAAAAGGCCGGTTAAACTTGATATTCGACTGGGTTTTATTTTTATAAGTATAAAAAATAGACTTCCATTACATTTATTTATTTAATGCAAGCACAGAATGACTGCGAGTCTGCTTTCTCTGATGTCTGTTACATAGGTTAATGTGATAGTGAACAAAAACTAGCAACCGTACTTGTCTTCTCGAAGATCTCACGGTTCGTAAATAAATGCCATCCCATACACACTTTCATTCCTCTTGAGGGTAGAATTTTCAAAAATCCCTTCTTAGTGGATACTTACGTTACCGAACTTGTCTTCTCGAAGATCTCACGGTTCGAAAATAAATGCCATACGATTATTATTATTACTTAAGTTATATAAACTATCAATCGTGAAAAAAAACAGCTTTTTAGGTTGAACGGTTTGGGCTGGGCGTTGATTTAAGTGAGCCAGTGAGGAGTTTGTACCCCTATTTAACCCGCTTAGAGGTGGGTTTTTCCAAAACCCTGAAATTACTTTTCTTGTATTGTAATAAGGAATCTATACACAAAGATTCAAATCTCTCACCTAAAATTTAACTTCATCCCATACAAACTTTGCACCCCTATTTAACCCGCTTATGGGTGGATTAGCCTGAAACCCTAAAATCACTTTTCTTGCATTGTAATAAGGATTCTATACACAAAGTTTCAAGACTCTCACTCAAATTTTACTTCATCCCCATACTTACAAACTTTCAACCCCCTTTTTACCCCCTTGAGGGTAAAATTTTTAAAAATCCCTTCTTAGTGGGTACTTTCGTTACATAAAAAACCTATTGGAAAAAAAACAGCTTTCTAGATTCAACGGTTTGAGCTGGGCATTGATTTAAGTTTGTCAGTCAGTCAATCAGTCAGAACTTTCACGTTCATAAATTAGCTTCCGTACTTTGGAAGGCACATCAAGCCATTGATCCCAGCTGCTGTCTATTACAGCAGTCGTTAAGCCAAGTTAGAGGTCTTCGGGCGGTTTGCGAACTTCTAACCGACAAGTTGCCCACTCACTTGACCAGCCTAATCCCAATAAGGTCTAGTTTCCCCCTTGGGTTGGGACGTCACATGGCAGTGGCTTCAGTAAAAAGTAGTTTTTACGCAAATTCTGTGGATAAGGTAGCAGGTACCTTATCCACAGAATTTGCATGCAACTGGTATTGAGATAACGCTAGAATAATAAAGAGTAAAAACAGCTTAGGGCATATTCATTATAAATTACCTACAGCCTTGGCCAGAAGTATTAAGCACCCCTTATTTTTCTTTGTAACTTATAAATAAAATATGTTTTGTTTTTAATTACAAAACTACACATTGACGCAAAATAGAATAATGTAGCAGATATAATTTCGAAGTAGCTATTTATCCTAGAAAACTGAACCCTAAATATAATCGGGTTCGCAATAAAAGTACCAAATGCCTTTTTTTAAGTGCAATTATATTTAACGTCAATGAATAGCTAGTGTTATTGAATACTATTAGAATTTTCTATAATAAAAGATTTTATATCTGCTTTATTCAAAGTTTTACTTTTATATGAAAAACGCTTAATATTTTTGGCCAAGGCTGTATTATCAACAGCTCAATTCTTCAAGGCAGCGTTCTTGGTAATCATTTTGTAACAGAACAAAAATTTGATATTCTTCACCGTTACAATGTTGTATCAAGTCAATAACGATTCGTGACAGTAAGTAATGACTGCTCAAGTTCGAATAACGATAGAATTAATCGAGCTAGTGAACGCTTTTAAAACTGCACGTGATTTCATCAACAGTAAATCAAGTATTTGTTGGATACCTATAAGATTAATGACGGACCTTCGACGCGTTTGTATTAACAATGGCAACTTACTCTTTAACATTTTAGTCACGCAAAAATCACGATATTATCGACATAGGGGTATGTTCTTTGGGCAAGTGCCTTGCAATATTAGGCTGCTCCTGACTTGGCACAGCGGGAATGATATGTGGTATTTTTACGAGTTCGGTGTGAGGTGAGATTTGTGGACGATTCGTTTTGTGAATAACACTTCAAATAACAAAGTGGGAATTTTCTATCAAATATCGCTAATATCATTGCTATAAAATATTTTTTTTATATCATTCATCTTCAAAAATAAGTACCTATAACTATCAATACGAGGTAAAACTGTATTTTACAATGATTGATATTGCTATTCTTAACTGACTTCAAAAATGGAGGAGGTTCTCAATTCGTCGGAACATTTTTTTTTAACGTATGTTCACCCATTACTGATATGTTCGAGCAATGAAACACCGATTAGGACTGACTGACATTTATTGAACCCTCATTGTCGGTACTTGTGAATTACCGAGCTACCGCCAAACTACATACATAACATCGTCCTCTCCTAAATTAACAATATAACGTTAGCATGAAATTATGATGAGACATGTTTACATAATAGTGGTGACTTATCTATCAACTAATGTTATTCCAATTTAAATCTTCTTGCTTTAATGACAAGGTCGAAACTAAAACAAACTAACATATTTAAGTTATAATACTTATAATCAAAAGTTACAAAATTACAAACGATCACCAGTATACACTGACCCTGTTATTGGCACTCGCCAAGTGCTAACAGAGCTCAGATCTACACCGGTTTCCCTTATGACTAAAGGCTTAGTATTATTTTGACAAAGCCTGGTTTATTCAATCCCAAAGTAAATACAACTTTCTTAATTAATGTAGATTTGTAATAAGATCCAATTTCTTAGTACGTTCATGGTAATGGGACGAACAGTTGCCTTTATTAACTTATTACATTTGTTTTAATCTTTCTGTCAGCGGACAGAAGCTTGTCGGCGTGAACGATCATCGACATTAGACGGACTTCTCGGGGGAGTTCTATACTCGTCCTCACAACCACCATTTTCATTACCATAAAGTCCCGGGGTATCTGGGACTTCTTCGCCTGCTTTATCCACGACCTCATCGGAAGCGCCCGACTCAGGCGCCGTGTTAGGTGTTTTAGTGTCCACTTCACTAAGTGTATATCTTGATTTTCTAAAATGTAGCTGATCTACATGCCGTTTGTGCTTGCGACCGTCACTCGTGCGGACTACATAGGAGACGGGCCCCTCGCGCGCGAGCACCTCGCCCTCGGCCCACTTGCGCGCGCCGCGTGCGTAGTCCCGCACCAGCACGGGGGCCCCGGGCGCCGCCTCGCGCAGCGCGCGGCCCTCGCTGCGCCGCTCGCTCGCCTGCTGCGCGGCGCGCACCACGCTCCCGATGTCGGGTCGCAGCAGATCTAGACGCCCGCGCAGCCGCCGCCCCAGCAGAGCGACGGCCGGCTCCCTCTTAGTAGTGCTATGTTCGGTGTTTCTATATGTGAACAGGAATCTACTTAGTGCCGTGATATCATTTTCCTTTTCGATAACGGCTTTCTTTAAAACGCGCTTAACTGTTCGAACAGCATTCTCGGCGGCACCATTGCTAGCCGGGTGATAGGGAGCCACCAAAGTGTGCCGGATTCCATTTCGCTTAAGATACGAACCGAATTCGGCTGACGAAAAAGGTGGGCCATTATCGGACACAATTTGTTTTGGCAGGCCGAACCGCGCGAAAAGTGTTCGCAGACAACCGATTACAATGGCAGCTGAAGTTGTTTTGATTTTTTCAACCTCGATCCATTTCGAATGAGCATCTACTAGTACCAAATAGTAGACATTATTGAAGGGCCCCAAAAAATCGATATTTAACCTCGTCCAAGGTTACTCGGGCCACGGCCACGAATGTAGCGGCGCGGGCGCGGGGGCGGGGCGCTGCGCGCGACACGCCGCGCACTGCTCCACCACGCGCTCGATGTCCGCGTCTAAAGTGCCCACCACACGTAATTCCGTGCGATCTGTTTCATTTTTACTATGCCCGGGTGGCCGCCGTGTATTTCGTCCAGAACCGCCACTCGTAAGGATTTTGGGATAACCATCCGGTATCCCCATATCAAACAACCTTGTTCAATATGAAGAGTTTCTTTCCTATTAAAATAAGGCCTTTCTGACTCATTTGTTGTATTTGGCCAACCAAACATAACGTATCCGTATATTTTGTTCAGTACCGGGTCTTTAGCCAACTCACTTTTCCTTAAAACTAAGTGGAAAATCCCGCTCAACAAAATTTTAATAGCTACAACCCTCGTCTTCTAATTTCGACGTCCCTTCACAGGCTAAGGGAAGACGAGAGAGTGCATCCGCGTAACAGTTACGCTCTGACCTTATAAATTCTATGTTAAAATCATACGCGGCCAATTTTACAGCGTAACGCTGCAAGCGGCTCGCCGCGGTCACCGGTAATCCTTTGTTTTTACCGAATATGTAACTAAGTGCCCGGTGATCGGTGCGCAACGTGAATCTACGGCCGTACACGTACTGATGGTGCTTTGTGACTCCGAACACAATCGCCAGCGCCTCTTTGTCGATCTGCGAGTAGTTGCACTCGGCAGTGCTGAGCGTGCGCGAGGCACAGCACAGCGGGCGCTCCACGCCATCTGCGCTGCGCTGAGTCAGCACCGCGCCCACGCCGTACGGGCTGCTGTCCACCGATAAGATAAGTGGCAGTGACGGATTATAGTGAGCTAATACGGGAGAGCTACTTAAAACTTTTTTGATTTTAGTAAAGGCTTCATTGCACGATTCGTCCCAATTCCATCTGACATTTTTTTTTAAAAGTCTATACATCGGTTTTAAAATGTCGCTCATATTAGCGCAAAATTTTGCGTAAAAATTAACGAGGCCCATGAAACTCTTAAGTTGCGTTACATTCGAGGGGGCTGGGGCCTTCACAATAGCAACTATTTTCCTATCGTCGGTATGCAAACCATACTTATCTAACTTATAGCCGAGGTAATTAACACTGTCTTTGAAAAATTTACAATTTGCAAAATTAATTCGTAAACCATTGTCTTTCAATCTTTGTAAAACAGCTCTCAAGTTAGCCATATGTGTCTCTTTGTCTTTCCCTGTTACACAGATGTCATCCGCGAACACAGCCGTTGACGGTAAGCCACTCGGGGTTTCTTCCATGATTTTTTGAAAATTTTCAGGAATACATTTTATTCCAAATGGGACGCGCCTGTAAATAAATGTGCCTACATGCGTGGTTATCGCCGTCATCGGCTGCGACTCGTCCTCGAGAACACATTGCTGAAAAGCGTTAGACAGATCCAGTTTTGTATACTGCTCGCCCCCGCCTAATAGCGCAAACAGGTCCTCGATCCGTGGCAGCGGGTAATGGAAATCTTTTAACCGCGGGTTAATTGTTATTTTGTAGTCGCCACAGATACGAATGGACCCATTCTTTTTAACCACGGGCACTATAGGGGTTCCATATTCAGATCGATCGACTTTGTAAATAACCCCCTCTCGCTGCAAGCGGTCGAGCTCCAGTTCCACGCGCTCGCGCAGCGCCAGCGGCAACGGTCGCGCCTTTACAAATACTGGCGTGTCATCTTTAAGCCTGAGTTGTAATCGCGACTTAAAAGTGCCTAAACCTTCAGCAAACACTTCGGGAAATTCACGTTTAAGCGATTCTGCCGTCAAACCATCATCTTTTATATTGAAACAATCGATTACAGTTAATTTTAATCGCTTGATCCAAGTACGGCCCATTAAAGGAGGACCGCCTTTTTCGATTACATATAACTTAAGTTGTGCCACATTCTTACCATAAACTACTTCAACATCGACATAACCTAGCGTCTCGATGACATCTCCGGTGTTGTGTGACGACTTTAAACTTAGCATTCTATCTTGCAAAGGCAAATGAGAAAAACATCTATCATAATAGTCTTTAGATATAGCCGATATTTTGCTACCAGTATCTACCTCAAACTTGCACTTTATTTTCTGTACGGATAGCGTTGCATAATAGGGACCGTCCCCGTCACTTCCAATTTTTTAAAAATGGCAGTCACTTTCATCGGAATCGGAATCGTCTAAAAAGTACTGACCTTTAAATGACTTCTTTGTTACCTCCTTCCTGCACATCACTTTTAGATGACCCTTTTCCCCACACGCGTCACACGAAAAATGCTTGTACCGACATCTACTTTCTGCGTGACCGGTCTTGCCGCAGCGGGCACACGGCGCCCTTGGCGCGGCCGCCGCCGCCGCCGCCGGCCCCGCGCCGCGCCCACCCGGTGCAGCCCGTCGTCCGGCGGCGCCGCCGCGCTCGTGCTTGCGCCCGCCGACGCCGCGTGCCGCTCCGCCGCCTCTAACGCCAGGGCGAGCTCGACGGCGCGTTTGTAGTCAATAGCCCGCACGGCAAATAGCCTGGACCTCATCTCCTCGCTCGACAGCCCCGACACGAATTGATCGCGTAGGTTAACCTCGAGAGTCGTGCCAAAGTTACACGTTTTAGCCAAATGCTTTAAACTTTGTAGGTAATCCCGTATGTTTTCACCGTGTAACTGTTTTCTCTGGCGGAAGATGTGTCGTTCCGCTATTTCCGATCTCTGGGGTTCCAAATGCTCTTTTACCAATTTAACTAATTCGTCGAATGTTTTGTCTTCGGGCTTAGCCGGTGCACATAAATCACACATAAGCTCGTAGCACTCCGCACCCACTAAAGTCACCAGAGACGCCACGTGTAATTTTGCATCGATTTCATTCAACTGGATAAATTGTTTAACGCGGCGCACGTAGGCATCCCAGTCTGACCCGACACGAAAACACTCCACACTACCTAGCGGCATCGTACATGCACTAGTAATGCTAAAACCTAAAATGTGGGTTTTTTAAACTAAAATACCACTCCCGTCGCCAATGATATGTTCGAGCAATGAAACACCGATTAGGACTGACTGACATTTATTGAACCCTCATTGTCGGTACTTGTGAATTACCGAGCTACCGCCAAACTACATACATAACAATTACTCTTAGACTATTAACCTGATTTCGAATATTCTTTTTTTGTTTGAATAGGTATGATTTCTAGTTGGTCCACATATGATCTGGGTTTTGATAGTAACACGTGTAATGGTTAATTTATAATATGAGTTCGGAGTCAGTTTTTTTTCTTTTTTTTTAAACACAATATTCATCCGCAATATTATCAAATCAAATATCGACGGCCTGTTTAGTTAGCCTAGTTGGTAGTGACGCTGCCTCCGAAGCTAGAGGTCCCGGGTTCGAATCCCGGTCAGGGCATTATTTGTGCATTTAGCACAGATATTCCTGGGTCTTGGATGTTTTCTATATATTTAACTATGTATTTATCTATAAAAGTATGTATATCGTCGTCTAGTACCCATAGTACAAGCTTTGCTTAGTTTGGGACTAGGTCGATTTGTGTAAAATTGTCCCCCAATATTTATTTATTTATTATATTATGATCACAGAAAATTATCGAAAAGTTAGAAATGTCTTACAAATATCTGGTAACATACCTATCCATGGGAACATTATAATTGGCTGATTGAGCGAAGATACATATTTGAAGTGTGTCCAATGACCTGTAAGCCACTATTTTCTTAAGTTAAATATTTTTCCATTGCCTTGCCTCTACATATTAGAAGTTTCAAAATTTGTAAAGCATAATATGAATTTATTCAAAACAGCTCATGAAGTATTTCCAAGAAATACTAAAAAGCTGGTTGTAGATAAACAGCTGAGAACGGCTACTTTTAAGAAAAATAGTTACTCAATGTGTGTCACTCACAGGACCCGGGTATGTCCTAAAACTACGGCCGAGACCACCGGGGGATGGGCAGCAGCATCCCTGAAGTGCGGTGGAGATACTGCGATCGCCAACCCGCATGCCAAGCGTGGCGATTATGGCATTTACCCCCCATGGAATTGGGGGAGGCTTATGTCCAGCAGTGGACGTCTTTCGGCTGATATGGTGGGTGTGTCACTATTTACAATAAGCTACCGAAGCATATGAGACATGCAAAACAGAAAATCTATAACAGCGCTCTTCAAATGGTTGTGATCATGTAGATTTTATTCTGTAAACGAATTCCTAGGTTATAATGCATTTTTGACCTCTGATTAGTTGTAATTGAAAGTTAGGTAGTAGTAGACAATACTTATGTGATTTGCATGCTGCGCATGGACAGCTAGAAAAGATGGGACATTTTAAAATATTTAAATGTCTTGTAATCAACCCTTTTTAAGCAAATAAACAATTTTATTATGAATTATGAAGCGCCCTCGTTTCAATTTAGGCAAACATGCTTTCACATGCCCTGTTTTCCGGCGGATATCCAGCTGTCTTCCTCTAAGTCGCATTTCTCAACCAATTCTTGTGTAATTTTATGAGCAAATTCGATAATTTTAAAGGTTTCTGACTGTCCATTCAATTTATGTTATTGTTTTTTTATTTTCAAAATGGTGGAGCCATTGGTGTTGAAAACATACAAAAATATCATTCCTGAGGTCACTACAGCTCACAGAGCCGCTTGTTAGGTCGGTTTCTGTTTATTTCCCCTTACAAAAAAATACCAATAAACTTCTACGCATTGAGTTTAGTAACAAGCATAAAGTAATAAAATAAATAAATAAATATTGTGGGACAATCTTACACAAATCGACCTAGTCCCAAACTAAGCAAAGCTTGTACTATGGGTACTCGGCGACGATATACATATTTATATAGATAAATATATACTTAAAATACATAGAGAACATCCAAGACCCAAGAACAAAATCCGTGCTAAATGCACAAATAATGCCCTGGCCGAGATTCGAACCCGGGACCTCTAGCTTCGGAGGCAGTGTCCCTACCAACTAGGCTAAACAAGTCGATGGTATATTGCTATTATTATTTGTATGTCACGTTTTTTTTTTCTATTTCTATTTAAGCAGATTTGATCTCGTATATATTTTTTTATTCATTTGCATCAGGCAAGGAGGCCCATATTTACATACACCCTCTATTCCCACAACCACCAACATATCAGCCAAAGATGTGGACACTAGACATAGGCCTCCCCCAAATAATCGCCACGCTTGGCATGCGGGTTGGCGATAGCAGTATCTCCACCGCACTCCAGGGATGCTGCTGCCCATCTACCTATAACATATACCATAAACGTATAGGTACCTTACGGACTAACATATATCATATCATCATCATGCTAGCGTTATTCCCAGTACAGTTGCATCCTGCAGGATGCCTGGGGTCCGCTACCTACTCATATTCATACTCATTTATTTGCAATGGGCATACATTACACGTCAAAGTTTTACATTTTCGTATACACATTAGGTTATCTATTAATAAAAAATAAAAGAAATGAGAAGGATGTTTCCATAATTCAATACTGTTCAATATAATAAAAAACCGGCCAAGAGCGTGTCGGGCCACGCTCAGTGTAGGGTTCCGTAGTTTTCCGTCCGTCACATTAAGTTGACATATTAAGTACAGAAACACAAAACCCTAAAAAGCACGTCATTTCATTGTGATTTTGTAGAAATGACAGGTACAATAAACACCTGTTTATACGGTTAAATTACAAACTTAGTTCAGAAATTATTTTTGTAATTTTTTCAAAAACTATTCAACCTATCAAGTTCAAAATAATTTTCCTACAAAGTTTTTATAAAGTTCTACTTTTGAGATTTTTTTCATATTTTTAAAACTTATGGTTCAAAAGTTAGAGGGGGGGGGACACATTTTTTTTTACTTCTGGAGCGATTATTTCCGAAAATATTAACATTATCAAAAAATGATTTTAGTAAACCCCTATTTATTTTTAAATACCTATCTAACAATATATCACACGTTAGGGTTAAAATGAAAAAAAAAAATCACTCCCCACTTTACGTATAGGGGAGGTACCCTAATAAAATATTTTTTTCCACTTTTTATTTTACCACTTTGTCGGCGTAATTGATATACATATTAGTACAAAATTTCAGCTTTCTAGTGCTAACGGTCACTGAGATTATCCGCGGACGGACGGACGGACAGACGGACGGACAGACATGGCGAAACTATAAGGGTTCCTAGTTGACTACGGAACCCTAAAAATGTATATATCTAATTTTAATTACAGTTCATTCAATATAGAAACCTCATATTTAAATGTTTAATAGTCACATAATTCCTTTACGTCATAAAAAGCATTTATAATGAGCCATTTTTTTAATTCACAATAAAAGGTAAAATCTTTTTCTAGGTTTTTAATACGACCCGGAATGGCATTGTATATTTTTGGACCAATAATATAGGCCGTTTTGGTAGACTTAGTTAGTTTACATCTCGTAGTTGCAAACTTTCCCTTGTGGCTAATCCCTAGAATTGGCGTAGGCACTAGTTTTACGGAAGCGACTGCCATCTGACCTTCCATTTCGAGGGAGAAACTAGACCTTATTGGGATTAGGCTTGTCAAGTGAGTGGGCAAATTGACTGTTAGAAGTTCTCAAGCCGCCCGGAGGCCTCTAACTTGGCTTAACGACTGCTATCATAGACAGCAACCGGAATCAACGGCTTAGCGTTCCTTCCAAAGCACGGGAACGCTCAGTTAGTAACCACTCAAAGCGGTCACCCATCCAAGGACTGACCTCGCCCGATATTGCTTAACCTCGCATACCGCACGCGGGGCCACGATCATATACAAAAAAGGAACACATTTCATCTAGGTGATGTAACGGCGTGGCTCCGATGTAGTACACTCAGCATCATAAATATGTATACATTTCGGAACTTATGTCTGGGGAACAAGGTTCAAAATTGTATACATATTTATGATGCTGACTGCACATAGGGTACGGTAATTTTGCATAGGAACCGCCGAAACACGCCGCCTTTCTGTCAGAAATGACCAAACGTGTTGGTATCCCGCTGCAACCGCGGCAAGCACAATCGATACCTCGGAATCTATTTAATAAGTAAGTATACATGATATTATTAGACCTATACGTCCATAGATCTATATAAAACGTTTTACTTAATAAGTACCTAACAATCGCATACACCGAAGGCAATATTATCTCAAATTGCCAATAGAATCGCAGTGTATTCGTATCAAACGTAGTTTCATTCCAACCTGAATAGGGGACTAATGGATGATAATATACCTATACCCCGTAGGAACTATAGGTATACCGGCGTACAAACAACGAACATCTATGTCCGCCATTAGTACGGTAGGTAGCAATTCGTAAAGGTAATATTTTTAATGTTTCCTTTTATTCCGAACTAGTTGCTGCTGGTTGAAGTTAACAAAGATCAAGTTGTTTGAAAGATAAGGTCTCAAGTACCATTCGGACCTCTTAAACAAAGACTACTACTACCTCTATGTTCGACGTTACTACGGTAGGTAGCATTTCGTAAAGATAATATTTTTAATGTTTCCTTTTATTCCGAACTAGTGGCTGCTGGTTGAAGTTAACAAAGAACAAGTTGTTCGAAAGATAAGCTCGCAAGTACCATTCGGACCTCTCAAACAAAGACTTATCTACTACTACCTCTATGTCCGCCATTAGTACGGTAAGTAACAATTCGTGAAGATAATATTTTTAATGTTTCCTTTTATTCGGAACTAGTAGCTGTGCGCTACGAGATAATACGTAAAACACTGGTATATACAATACTTCAGAAAGTCCACAGCAGTCCAATTTAAAAAAATTAAATCGTGTACAACGTGAATTAACGCCAAACGCCTGTATTAGATTCTAGCAGTTACGTCATTGTGCTACAACATGTCAAAAGTTGGAATTATTAGTGCCACGCTATATCCAATTTTACCCTCACTAAAGATGGCTGACACACACTTAAACAAAGATCTGTACGCACACTTACAACGTTATGTGACGTCTGCGCTAGTTCCGCTAGTCTATACATTTAGCAAGCTGGTGCGCTCCCCGGGGGAAACGCGTGCGCAGGTTCCGATTGCTTTCGCCGACTACTGCTAAATATAAACACCGTGAGTATAATTTTGTCATTTGCGTGTATCATTTCATTGATTCGCCTTACAAGTATTTTGATTTGTGTACAAAGTGTTCTAATTCATTATAATTGCAATATTTTATATGAATAAAAAACGATCAACTTTCAAAAAGAAAACAGTGAAAGTATTCGAAAAACCAGGGACATCGCGGGACCTCACACCTAATCCTTATGGTTATGACGGCGAAAACGGTTTTGATATCAATTGCAGCCCGGGGGATGACAATATCTCCAGTAGCAGCTCGTTTAGTGATTTTGTTGTTCGCGCTAAACGAAAGCGAAAACGTGATGAATCTCTAGTACCAGAAATACTTCTCCTGAAGCTGATTCAACTGATAAATGCTCTGGCTCTAATACAGAGAGCGTCATACAAGATACAGAAGATGGTACGACTATATCCTCTAGCTCTGAAAGCATTTTTGTCCTTTGTGTGACACATAAGCCCAAAAAGGATATTCTTTCTTATCACATCATCAGGATATAAGTATCAAAGTGTGCTACCCATAGTCAAAAAAGGCTAAATATAATCTTAGCGGTTCCACTACAAGTTGGCAACGCATTTCTAGCGGCAGTATCAAATCAACAAATGACGCAGACGCTAATAATCTTTCTATTTCGTCTGAAGTTCTAAAGAATGTTTTAGATGTTGACTTTAGTTTGGTAAATGTGTTACTATCACTCGACCCTGCAGAGACAGGAACTTCAGACTCTCCATCACGCCATTCAGAAACGTTGAAAGCTAACATGTGCCCCTACACAACTACCACCGCCACATCTGGAAGAGATGGAAGTCAACCCGGGTATTCCACCTATACCACTCGGGCTCGATCACATGCTATGTGGGTGAACGCCAGTTCACGTTAAAAAATGTTAAGGAGAGAGCACGTTGTATCATTGTTCCTGAATTACATTTTTTTTTATACAGCAGATCGTCATTAGACGACGAACGAATGTTGACGTGACAGGACGTTATGGCATAGCTTATAAACTCTTTTACAATACAGATGTCACAACGTCCAAACACGTTGACGTGGTAAGACGTTGTCACACGATTAGTCAATTAAAACCACTCACATGATGCACAACGACCTATAAACGTTGACGTTAAACAAACGTTTGTGTCAATTTCGAACTCCATTTATGTATGTCATTATAACAAAGTCCATAGACGTCGGTTCAATTTGTACGGCGATATTGTGTGCGAAAACGACGACATCTTTAAAAGTGAGCCGCGCACGTGATCGTGTTAACAAAGATCAAGTTGATTTGAAAGATAAGCTCTTCAAGTACCATTCGGTCCTCTTAAACAAAGAGCTTATAAAATCACACCAGCCACGGCTAGTATGATAGCTTATACCGTCACGTTTTATGTGACGTTTCAGTACATTTTTGGCCATATAACATGACGGTATAAGCTATCATACTAGCCGGGCTGTATTTCCAAAAAGCCGCCTGTAGTTTTAGTTATTTGTAAGAGGGTGGAACGGAAACAATGTGATATAAAGGTAAGCGTACACAGGCCCGCAACGTTACCACGCACGAGCCCCGTCCAACGATGTATGGGAAAAACAAGAAAATTGTAATTTTTATCGTGAAATACCGTAGTTAAGTAAGTACTTTACGTACGTACGTTACGTTTATGTTTTTATTTAAGTAAATAAATAACCTGCATATTATGTATAAGTATGGGAAAGACATTTATTTCTGTGGTAAGGCAAAAACATTTGTTCCTGAGATTTGGATATGTTCTATGTATTTAAGTACATTATATCTATTAATACCCTATTAGTACCCATAACACAAGCCTTATTGAGCTAACTATGGGACTAGTTCGATTTGTGTAATATTGTCCCTCAATATTTATATTATTACTAGCGTTTGCCCGCGGTTTCGCCCGCGTACCCTAAGCATAATTTTTAACCGTCTTCAAAAAAGAGGTTCTCTGTTTGACCCGTATGTATGTATGTACTTATGTATGTATGTATGTATGTTTGTCCACGATTATCTCGCGTTTGGCTGAACCGATTTAGATGCAGTTTCCAGAAAAGTAGTTGTTACATTTTGGGGGTTTCGGTATACGAAGTTTGGTGATTGTGATTCATAAACAGATGTATGTACGTATGTATGTTTGTCCACGATTATCTCGTGTTTGGCTGAACCGATTTAGATGCAGTTTCCAGAAAAGTAGTTGTTACATTTTGGGGGTTTTGGTATACGAAGTTTGGTGATTGTGATTCATAAACAGATGAACCGATGAAAAGTCAGTATACATTCTGAGAACCGGCAAACTGTAGAATTTCATTTGATTTTGGCAATAATAAGGATCGAAAAACTATTATCATACATTTTCGAGAGGCCGAGGGGGAAAAGGTCGGGAGAGAAAGAAGATCTGTGTACAACAGTAACACCAATTGAAGGTCTGGTAACGACCAAGCAGCAGTCATAAACTCTGGTCCTCTGAAGTACAGAAATACGGCTAATTCAATATCTAGCGTAACCCTTATTTTTCCTAAATTTAAATTAATTGGTAGATTATGCCAGTTTCCGTTTGAGCATCCAAAAAGAACGATTTGGCCTCACTTCCTTTCGCACTCCTTACTATTTGCTCGTACTTATACTGACTTTTGTTCATCTGAAGTCCGTCTGTTACAACCGATTTGCTTTAAAACTACTGGACCGATAGAATTGCAATTTGGCACAAACTATCAAAAAATGTCATGTCCATAATATTAAATTAAAACCGACCAAGTGTCGGAACACGCACACAGAAGGGTTCCGTGCCAACACCTGCTAGTTCACATTTAAACCACTCTAGGAAACTCACGGCACTTAAGTCCTTTTGTTTGGGCAAGACTGTTTTTCAACGATATCTCAAAAAATGGTAAACATCTCTTGTTGAAACCATAAGTCGCTGAAAGTATTTACTTAATATGCACAATCTCAATGTTTTTCAGAATCTTAAACTTCAAAGTTTGAAAATTATATACAGTCAGGGGACACAATTTTTACGACTTAGACAGCTAATCTATACTAATATTATAAAAAGGAAAGATTTGATTGTTAGTTTGCATTGAATAGCTACACTATTCTTGGGTGACATTGATATGGGCTATATTATGTTTTCAAAAAATAAGGATTCTTACTAAAACTCCAATAATGTAATGTTGTAAAAAAAAGTAACTCAAATATTCTTTACATCGCGTGCGCTAAGAAAACTATTGATGATAGAATAAATATTTGTTAATTATTTGTATGGGCCGGGGTGCTAGTATGTATAACTAATCTAAAGGTTTATTTAAATGGAAAAAATATAGAAACCTCTATGTCGTTTTTAAAAGCCAATCCTTTTTTTACAATCCCTGGCATGTATGGAGTGCCTAATTTTAGAATAAATATTTTTTAATTATTTGTATGGGCCGGGCTGCAAGTATGTAATACTAATCTAAAGGTTGATTTAAATGGAAAATAATTTTTAAGAAAATAAAACCGACTTCAATGGGGGAGTCCGGTGAAAGATTATTCAACTTAGATGGTGCACTCTTAGATTCCATACAATAAAATAAAAATGGCTATAAGTATGTTTATAATGGTAGAAGACTTAGACTTTCCATGATTCCTCATGGAATCATGGAAAAACCTTGCTTGCTTGACAAACAAAACGAAGAGAACAAATCGCCAAACGTGAACTACGCGTCGTTGAAGAGTTCCGTTCTGATCATCATCAGCAGTTCCACTTCATCAAATGTCACTTTTATGAATGAAAATGCTTGATTAGTTCATGAAAATACTAAAATCACTATTTGTGTGCCTTTCACATTTGAGGAGTTCCCTCGATTCCTAATGGATCCCATCATCAGAACTCGAGCATGTCAAAAATCAATCGTGAAAATAGAACTTGCTTAACAAACACAGCTAGAAGGACAAATCGCCAAACGTGAACTTTTCGTCGTTGAAGAGTTCTGTTCTGATCATCATCAGCAGTTCCACTTCATCAAATGTCACATTTTTGTATGATAATGCTCAATTTGTTGATAAAACCACAAAAATCACTATATGTTTGCTTATAAGATTTGAGGAGTTCCCTCAATTCCTCATGGATCCCATCATCAGAAATCAAGCATGACAAAAATTTATCGTGAAAATAGAACTTGCTTAACAAACACAGCTAGGAGGACAAATCGCCAAACGTGAACTTTTCGTCGTTGAAGAGTTCTGTTCTGATCATCATCAGCAGTTCCACTTCATCCAATGTCACATTTTTGGATGCAAATGCTTGACTTGTTGATAAAAACACAAAAATCACTATATGTTTGCCTTAAAGATTTCAGGAGTTCCCTCAATTCCTCATGGATCCCATCATCAGAACTGCGTTTTAACAAAAACGGGACCAACTTGGATATATATACTTACAATCAACGAATTTTTGAAATCGCTTAAGAAATGACGGTGTTATGGAGTAAAAAACATTAAAAAAAAACATACAACCAAATTGATAACCTCCTCTTTTGAAATCTTGAAGTCGGTTAAAAATATAGAAACCTCTATGTCGTTTTTAAAAGTCAATCCTTTTTTTACAATCCCTGGCATGTATGGAGTGCCTAATTTTACCTCGGATTCGTATTAAGAGACCCCTCGGAAGCTCAGATATCGATTTTGAACGAAATCGGGGCGGAAAAAAGAAAATCTATGTGGCCGCCACTTTCACAAATTTTACCTCGGATTCGTATTAAGAGACCTCTCGGATACTCAGATATCGATTTTGAACGCAATCGGGACGGAAATTAAGAAAATCAATATGGCCGCCACTTTTTCCAAACTTTACCTCGGATTCGTATTTGGGGCCCTCTCGGACGCTCAGATATCGATTTTGAATGAAATCGGATTGCAAGGGAAGAAAATCAATATGGCTGCCACTTTTTCCAAATTTTACCTCGGATTCGTATTAAGAATTTTCTCGGACGCTCAGACGTCGATTTTGAACGAAATCGAGACGGAATTGAAGAAAATCAATATGGCCGCCACTTTTTCCCACTTTTACCTCGGATTCTTATTCGGGGACCTCTCGGACGCTCAGATATCGATTTAGAACGCAATCGGGACGGAAATTAAGAAAATCAATATGGCCGCCACTTTTTCCAAACTTTGCCTCGGATTCGTATTTGGGGCCCTCTCGGACGCTCAGACATCGATTTTGAACGAAATCGAGACGGAATTGAAGAAAATCAATATGGCCGCCACTTTTTCCCAATTTTACCTTGGATTCTTATTCGGGGACCTCTCGGACGCTCAGATATCGATTTTGAACGAAAATGGGATGAAGATGAAGAAAATCAATAAGGCTGCTAGTTTTTCCAATTTTTACCTCGGATTCGTATTAAGAGACCTCTCGGACGCTCAGATGTCTATTTTATACGAAATCGGGACGGAAATGAAGAAAATCAATAGGGCCGCCAGTTTATCCAAATTTTACCTCGAATTCGTATTAAGAATTCTCTCGGACGCTCAGATATCGATTTTGAACGAAATCGAGACGGAATTAAAGAAAATCAACATGGCCGCCACTTTTTTCAAATTTTACCTCGGTGTCGTATTAGGGGGACCTCTCGGACGCTCAGATATCAATTTTGAACGAAATCGGGACGAAAATGACGAAAAGCAATATGGCCGTCAGTTTTTCCAATTTTTTTACCTCGGATTCGTATTCGGGGACCTCTCGGACGCTCAGATATCGATTTTGAACGAAATTAGGAAGAAAATGAAGTAAATCAATATGGCTGCGACTTTTTCAAATTTTACCTCGGATTCATATTAAGAGACCTCTCGGACGCTCAGATATCGATTTTGAATGAAATCGGGAAGAAAATCAATATGGCTGCGACTTTTTCCAAATTTTACCTCGGATTCGTATTAAGAGACCTCTCGGACGCTCAGATATCGATTTTGAACGAAATCGGGAAGAAAATGATGAAAATCAATATGGCTGCGAATTTTTCCATATTTTACCTCGGATTCGTATTAAGAGACATCTCGGACGCTTAGATATCGATTTTGAACGAAATCGGGACGAAAATGACGAAAAGCAATATGGCCGCCTGTTTTTCCAAATTTTACCTCGGATTCGTATTAAGAATTCTCTCGGACGCTCAGATATCGATTTTGAACGAAATCCAGATGGAATTGAAGAAAATCAATATGGCCGCCACTTTTTCCAAATTTTACCTCGGATTCGTATTCGGGGACCTCTCGGACGCTCAGATATCGATTTTGAACAAAATTGGGAAGAAAATGAAGAAAATCAATGTGGCTGCGACTTTGTTCCATATTTTACCTCGGATTCGTATTAAGAGACATCTCGGACGCTCAGATTTCTATTTTGAACGAAATCGGGACGAAAGTGAAGAAAAGCAATATGGCCGCCAGTTTTTCCAATATTTACCTAGGAGTCGTATTAAGAGTCCTCTCGGACGCCTAAATATCGATTTTTGTTGAAATCGTATCGGACGGCACTGATTAATAAAACCACTTACAATACATTGATTCAAGAAAGGTCGTATATTCATAGGGAATTCACGGCACTTCATGCGCCTTTAGACCTTATAAGGAACCTACATGCCAAATTTGATATCTCTCGAATCAGCAGTTTGGGCTGTGCGTTGATGTCACTCACTCAGTCAGTCAGTTTCTTCTTGCAATTTCGCACAAACTCTTAAAAGTTTTCATGTCTGCAGTATTAACTTTCAAAATCAATGCCATTTTCGAAATTAACGACCCAAAAAACCATAAAAACGACACCCATATTAATATTTAGACATTCCAACCCCCTCGCACCCCAACAGAGGGGATGGTATTTTACGTCCTCTACGTGGGATTTTAAAATCATTTTTGTTTTCGTAATCAGCGACCCGATAAACCATAGAAATAATACCCATATCGATTTTCAGAATTGTCACCACTTTTCACCCTGTTAGGGGTTGATTTCTCAAAAAACCTGAAACACATATTTACTCATTTATCGTTAGAAATACTCCTGTGAAGTTTCGAATAAAACAGTCCAACTTATCTTGATTCCCCATACAAACTTCGGACCCCCATTTCACCCCCGCCCCCAGGGGTTGATTTTTGAAAAATCCTTTCTTAATGCACCTCTAGACCTTATGTGGAACCTACATACTCAATTTGGAATCTCTAGAACCAGCAGTTTGGACTGTGCGTTGATATGTCACTCACTCAGTCAGTTAGTTATTTCTTGCAATTTGGCACAAACTTTCAAAAGTTATCATGTTCACAATATTAAACTTCAAAATTGATGCCATTTTCGTAATTAACGTCCCAAAAAACCATAAAAACGACACCCATATTAATATTTAGACATTTCATCCCCCTCGCACCCCAACAGGGGGGATGGTATTTCACGTCCTCCACGTAGGATTTTAGATTCATTGTTGTTTTCGTTATCAGCGACCCGATAAACCTGAAAAACAACACCCATGTCGATTTTCAGAATTTGTCACCACATTTCCCCCTTTTAGGGGTTGATTTCTCAAAAAACCTGAAACACGTGTTTTCTCATTTATCGTTAGAAATACTCCTGTGAAGTTTCGAATAAAATAGTCCAACTAATCTTGTTTCTCCATACAAACTTCGGACCCCCATTTCACCCCCTTAGGGGTTGAATTTTGAAAAATCCTTTCTTAGTGCACCCCTACACATTATAAGGAACCTACGTGCCAAATTTGGAATCTCTAGGACCAGCGGTTTGGGCTGTGCGTTGATATGTCAGTCAGTCAGTCAGTCAGTCAGTCAGTCAGTCAGTCAGTCAGTCAGTCAGTTTCTTCTTTTATATATTTAGATTTACCGTAAAATAGGGTGAGTAGGGTCAAAACTGAAATTCAAACCGCGATAACATTTTATTGTTACATATGAAAACTGAATGGTGTGTATAATAAGTGTCCCGGACGTTTGTATTTTAGTTTTTATTTTATTTTGGGTAGTTCCATTTCATAACTTTGACGATAAAGAGGAAAACCCACCTCACATCGTAGTGCCTCGTATTTGGGGTGAGAGGGGTTTTCATACAAAAGTCCATTTTAAATTGGAATACATTGTATTATTTTTGTAGCAGTAGCTTTAAAATCCCTTCTCACCCCCCGTTTTACGGAACTTACTTCAGATTTGACATTTTAACTGCATAGGATAAAATAACTGCCTAATGTACTTTACCAAGTACAATTTAAGGATGCGCTAAAAACCATAGACATACTAAATAAAACAAATGGCAAGAATTTATACAAAATCTTAAAAGTTACGCCTGGGATTGAAGGATTACTCTTAGTTTGTACTTGTAGTAGTACACTGGGTAGTTATGACTACTACAGTTGAAAAACAAAGGACTTACGACGAGGTTAATGATCTCTGATTCCCAGAAAGAAATAGAAATAAATGTATACATACTTATATTCCTAAAATTTTTACGCAGTGTTACTTAAATATTGAAAGAACTACAGTTTGTATCAAAGTATCTTTACTAATGTCATGCCCGGGAACAAAACATTACAGACCAAGTCAATAGAAACATTATGGGGGAGAATTCGCTTTTGTATTCAGAATATGAATTCCGCGTCGTGGAGTTTGTTGTTTGTAAGATTACTTTTTACTGGGTCATTATATTTAGCTTATGTTTCTAAGCTTTTTCAATGTAATATCTTATCGTTGATATTTAAAGTATATACTAGCAGTCGTTTAGCCAAGTTAGAGGCCTTCGGGCGGCTTGAGAACTTCTAACAGTCAAATTACCCTATCACTTTCTTGACAAGGGGGGTCGAAGTTGCACTACGTCCGTAGGGAGTACCCCGTTACCCTACACGTGACCCCTCGGTGGTGCTAAAAGTGCAACAAAACTGGCAACCGTACTGTCTTTTAGCAGATCTAACGGTTCGAAAATAAAATGCCATAATATAAATAACTGAATAAAGTAATTCCGCTCCATGTAGCATAGCCGTGGGACATCCATACTATCCATACTAATATTATAAATGCGAAAGTAACTGTCTGTCTGTTAACTTTTCACACTTAAACCGCTAAACTGATCTAGATGAAATTTGGTATAGAGATTTGAGTCCCAGGAAAGGATATAGGATAGTTTTTATTCCGGTAATCATTCCTTAGGGGGTGAATGGGAGGGGGGGAGTTTTTACAGGCGAGCGATATTGAAATCTTTGCCTGCAACAATTTAATAGCAAATTTCTATAATATAACGAGTTGTACGCGGACGGAGTCGCGGGCAAAAGCTAGTCCTGTATAAAAGTGATGATAAACTAGGTGTTCCGATACTTTCGATGTTGAATGAAGTTGTTGGTTCTTTGTGCTTTGGTGGAATGTCTAAAATTACGATGAGATTAAATTTCTTTTTTCAAAAAAGAAGGTATTTTCCTTATCCGTCGTAATTTTCCTCATAGCGAAATAATCTTGTGTTTGGCATCCCATTACATCGACGTATCGCGGTGCCTCGCGGCGTACCAACCACATATTCATCAATTCTGCAAATATTTGTATGTATTAACGCACAGATTGTCTAATCTATGTAGAACGGACATGGTGGGTAACAAGCGACTCACGGTGAAGAAGCCCTATGACTTAACCTATTTTTGATAAATCCAAAATATATTTTATGTAAAATAAAGTTGCGGCAGCGGAGAATGAAGTGCTCAATATGTGTAACTATTGTCAAGGCCAGGGGGTCAACGTAATAAAGTCAAAGTCAAATATTCTTTATATTTCTCTTTCAAATACATATAGGCCTATCAACAAGCACTTTCGAATCGTCCGTTAAACATTATCTTAAGCTAATTATTTAGAGCAATTTTATGATGATATTATTATTCTTTAAGTGTTTTAAAATGAATACATTTTCAAACTTCAAACTTTTTTATCGTATGGTAATTATTTCGATACGTGAGATCTTCTGGATGACAGTATGCTTATGGTTGTCAATTTTGTTGCACTTATAGCACCAGCCCAGGGGTCACATGTAGTGGGGCGCTAGTCGGGTAACCTCCACGAGTGTCTGGGCTCTTCCAGTTCCCCTGGACCCTCGCGGGTCTGGGGGAAGGGGAACGGTTCTGGCCGGTGCGCCCTGGAGGCAACGGTAAGTGATTCATCTTCAGAGGGATCGCTTACCGGTGCTACCAATAACCCGGAGACAGGGTCGCTCTAGGTGTTCCTCTGTTTAGCGGAGGACACTCCAGATGCGATGGGATGGGATGGGGGGGATGGGGGGTTCCGCATCAGGGCGTCGCATGACACCCCAGGTGCGGCGAGAGGGACAGGCTATGCCGTATGTGCCTGTTTAAAGAATTACGGACCCGTAACCCTGACTTCGGCAGAGGGCCGCTATAGTCGGGAGCGGGGGCTGTCACCGTCAGGCCGGGGCCGGGTGGTGGCTGCGAGGGAGAAAACCTCTATAAAAAGTTACAAGGGGACCTGAGGGAGTGAATCCGTGGTTTTTCACTCTCTCCTGGCGTGGAGGTCCTTTGGCTGGCAAGTGTGTGGTGTCGCCCTTCACGCTTGCCGTCAGGTGGGGGGCGCAAGCCTCTACCGAGAGGGGACAGCTTCGGCTGTCGCAGCAGGCGGTGTTCGCGGTTGTGTGCCTTGGCGATCCCGTGGTGTGGGGTCACATTTAGTGTAACAGTGGGTACTCCCTACGATCGTGGTGCAACGTGCAACTTCGAACCCCTTGTCAAGTGAGTGGGCAACTTGACTGTTAGAAGTTCTCAAGCCGCCCGAAGGCCCCTAACTTAGCTTAACGACTGCTGTCGTAGCCAGCAGCCGGGATCAACGGCTTAACGTGCCTTCCGAAGCACGGGAGCCACCACCACCACCACCACATCAGCCCTAGGACGTCCACTGCTGGACATAGGCCTCCCCCAATGTCATGGGGGGTAAATGCCATAATCGCCACGCTTGGCATGCGGGTTGGCGATCGCAGTATCTCCACCGCACTCTAGGAATGCTGCTGCCCATTCCCCGGTGGTCTTGGTCGTAGTTTAAGGACATACCCGGGTCCAAAACACGGGAGCACTCAGCTAGTAACCACCCATCCAATAACTGACCTGGGCCGACGTTGCTTAATCTCGCCTACCGCACGCGTTACGCGGGCGCCTCTGGGCCACGAGTGCTCCAAAAAGATAAAGTAATTACTTATTTAGATAAGTTCACATTAAAATCGTCAAAACATAAAAAATGTACATATAAAGTATAGAAGTCTACACAGATTCTAGAATAAAATCTTGATGTCAAAAAGAAAATCACAACAGAAATAATAAGTCATTAATATCTAATGTAATAAATATCAAAACATTATAAATAATTCATTCATATTTCAGTCACAGTTAATTCCACGGTGTTTTATTATTCATTTAGTCTTGTGTGATATAATATTCTTTCGAAATGAGTTAATTATGCTTAATATAATTCTTGTATTTACCAACAGATAATTCAGTTACGTTTTTAGAAGATTATCATAAAACATTTCATCATTACCCTACACGTGACCCCTGGGTAGTGCTAAAAGTGCAACAAAAACTGGCAACCGTACTTGTCTTCTTGAAGATCTCACGGTTCGTAAATATTTGCCATATGATAAAAAAAAAAATTACCCATGAATGATTTTTGAATTTTAAGGAGCCGAATGGCGGGCAGTGCAAGCTTATGTTTATTTCTAGTATTAGTATTAAGTGTATATGTTACATTATCATAGATATATTGACAATGCAATCATTACATTAATGTTCTTGAACTTATCTCTAAGTGAGTCTCTATGGGTAATTTTATATATTGCTCGAATAGCCCTCTTCTGCAAAACAAAAATGGTATTATTCTCTGAAGCACTGCCCCACAGTAAAATACCAAACGACATAGTACTGTGGAAGTAACTAAAATATACTAATCGAGCTGTCTTCACGTCTGTTACATAAACTTACGGCAGCTGCTTTTCCTCATTTTTTAACGATTTTCGTTTCTATAAAAAATTACATGCTTCTCAAACAACAAAAAAAACTGTCTGTGAAAGATGGACCAACACCAAGTGATTGCATAAGTGATATCCAATGGACCAATGTTGGTACAGAACACAAAACCATGGCAGGACCATTACGAAGAAAGGTTAAATCCTTCTTCACTAGGAAACACTTTAAACATCCACAATAAGTAAGCACACGCTCACACACATACAAACTAAACCATTCTAGGGAATATGAAACGTGTAATCTTGATAGGTATAATTACGGTTTTACGATGCGTACTGAAGAAATGCTGACTCTATTTTGTAAAAAGCATTTACTCTGGCTGTCGTCGTAAACAATTAATCGGATTCGTATCCCGACTGATGTCCTCCAGAAATCCTGAGAGGTAAGGTAATAAAATATATTTAACCATCCGTAAATAGGTTTTGAATTATTAACACTTCACCGGATATTGTATTCTGCCGCCTACTCATTCAAACCATAGGCATAATAAAGGTAATGAAAAGGTTGACAAATGTGAAGGAATAAATTAATTACAGGATATAACCTTTCAAGATTCTCTAAATTGCTGTGCAACAACCTGAATAATTTAACGTTTCCGTTGATTTAGTCCAAATTTCCAAATTTATTGGGGTGTCAAAAGTGGCTCCAAACGGTTGGTGTAAAATAACACACGGCTGCTGTCCGCCAGTTCCTGGGATGAACTTGGCTGGACACGCTGCCGCGTGTCTAGATAAACGTGAAAGTTTGTGCCGAATTTGAATGGATGTACATTCCTCTTATCTAGAAGATTGTATAGGAGAGCAATAATTAAGCCTGCACCTTAAACAATACATAAATATAACGAGTTTTCGCGTACGTAGTCGCGGGCAAAACCTAGTGCATTATAAAAAATTGCACGATACATGTTCGGGAACATAATTACCAACTCGTTTCGGTCCAAAACACTCGTAGGCGCATAAAATTAGCAAAACCTGGACATAATTCGATAACTGTAATTTTATTTTTCTATGATTTAAAGTATTGTTAGTTATACTTAAAATATAAAATATTATTATTATGTCAACCATCCTTGTAATGCATGATAATTCCGTATATACATGCAAAATGTTCAACAAGCTTAGAATATTCTTTATTTTCTAGATGATTTACTACACGTGACCACTGGGTGGTGCTAAAAGTGCAACAAAAACTGGCAACCGTACTTGTCTTCTCGAAGATCTCACGGTTCGTAAATAAATGCCATACGATTAAATAAATAGCAGAAATAAAAAATATTTGATTCATAATTCAATTCTGCATGGGTCAATGATCCTTCTGTATACTTGTTTGTTGTTTGTTGTAATAGGCAAGCGATTTGACGTCTGTGCGTCGGCGAACTCTGTAATTTGGACTTAATAGCATCATTAACAAAGAGCCTGTAAGCTCGACGCTCTTGAGTCCAAGAGTCCGCTTACTGATACTCGGCGGAATCGCCCCATAGGCTGGCAGCAATATCACAAGCGAACTTTGGCCTGGTACAGCGCTTCACCTTCAATAATACTCCAAGTTTTTGGCTGCAATTTTGACTCAATAGATAGTGGACCCGAAGATCAAGTTTTGAAACTTATACCCAGAAGCACTGGATGGTCGGTCACTGGTACGGACACGTTCTGGAAAATAAACTGGTTCCGTTTTGCGGCAAAGAGATACACCTTTGATTTGGCGGTAATGAAGCTGGCCAAATATATACCCAAATATATACCCAAATATATACCCAAATATATACCCAAATATATACCCAAATATATACCCAAATATATACCCAAATCGGCCACGGCCTTCCGCCAAGTCCGTCCGTTCCGCTATGGCCTCCCCGAGGGATTGGGTTTCACGGTTTGGTTATTTTAGGAAAGATATCTCTCCGTAACTCTGCTCTCATCTGCATACTGGGCTAGTGAAAATCGTTTTTTTTTTAAATATATACTGGGTTTAGTGAAAATTGTTAATATTACTGCAGAAAAAGTCGCGGAGAAAACCTACTACTAGGTTAGGTTTAATCCTAGCTTAGGGTTCAAGGATTCATTTAATTCGATACCTTTTTTTTATTAAAAATGGGATTGCTCTTGGCCAGTATCTAGCCAGGGAGCAAAGATGAGGCCGACGATGAAGCGAGCTCACCCAGAAGATGCCTATTCACTCGTGCTAACCACTGAAATGTAAACTAAACTAACGACAAAAAATTGTAAAATGTTCTATTGATATACAAGATAAGTCCGCGACTTCGTCTGCATAGAATTAGTAATGTGGTTAGATATTTTTTTATCCAATCTGCTTTATCATCAATCTGCTCGAAAGAAATAAACAAACCGGTCTAGTGCGAGTCGGACTCGCGCACCGAGGGTTTCGTCAAAAATATTTTTAGTCTATGATGTAACAAAAAATTTACGGCTTTCGCCATTTTTCCTTTATCTGTGCTATAAGACGTTGCATCGTACCGAATTTCAAGATTCTGAGTTCACGGGAAGTACCCTGTAGGTTTTGATTCCCTTCAGAGTGTCGAAAATTTGCGGCTTAAACGGCTGTATCTTTTGATTGCGTTGGCTTACAAGTTTAATTTTCTCAAAGCTCCAAGCGACAGTATGTAGACCTGAGTGTGTGATATAAATTCCAGCTTGATACCTACACGCGTTCCTGAGAAAAAGGGTCTTGGCATGCAGACGGACGGACGGACGGACAATAAAGTGATTCTATAAGGGTTCCGTTTTTGCCTTGAGGTACGGAACCCTAAAAAGGTTATTGGTTTAGATTTGAAAATGTAAATAATGTGCACAACCAGATTTTGAGTAAACAGGTCATTTAATGATTGGTGGCGAGAATCTAGACACGCGGCAGCGTGTCCAGCCAAGTTCACCCCAGGAACTGGCGGACAGCAGCCGTGCGTGTGTTATATTACACGAACCGTTTGGAGTCACTTTTGACCCCCCAATAACTCTAACATACCCAATAATCTATCTAACATAAAAACATGAAATTTGGTACATATATTAAGATCTTTTAGAACAACTAGAACCCCAAATTTCATAAATATAGGTTTAATAGTTATTGAGATATTAAATTCCAAAAAAACGGCATTTTTACACTGACTGACGGACTGACTGACTGACTGACTAGTAATAAAAAACCTAACCCACTTCCAGATGACCTAGAAAGCTGAAATTTGGCATGCAGCTTGGTAATTATGTATCTCCACCGTGCTCCATTGATGCTGCTGCCCATCCCCCGGGGGTCTTGGTCGTAGTTTTAGGACATACCCTCGGGTCCACCAAAAAGGTTTTACCAAAAAGAGAGCAATTAATAATCATCGCGTGGGGCCCTTTTCCCAGCCCATATTTTCCGCGCGCTCGCAAAGTAATCTAACCTCCAACTTTAATGAGGCAGACAGACAGACACGTTTTCACATTTATAAATTATAATATTAGTATGGAGGTATCGAAGATAAACCTATGCTAAGCTTTCGTCACTCTTTTTAACTGGTTTCCCCGTCTATTTGAATCTCACTACACACAAACACACAGCATTTTAATTTAAATAATAGAAGTTCTTTATTCAACAATTTGATTGTTGTCGGTCGTGGGACTGAAGCAACATAACACTTTTATTTTTACATCTGCTATCAAACCGCCCTCAGAAACATGAATACAAAAAATCTCGTAAATATTTATTCATGTTATTGCGTGGCTTCCCAAAGTTTGTTAGTAAACCACCGAGTAACTTCACTTCCAAAGCATAATGGTCCCAAAAACAAGCTTCAGCACTTAAGGCTCGGCCGTCGCCAAAATTTCGTCACTCTTGCTTGTGTTAGCTCGATATGCTGACTCGCACAAACAAGTTCTGGCAATGAACTTGTTTTATGCTGGAACCGGATCACTGTTTCAAAAAATAGGAAACCAGGTTATACTACATTATTTTAAAATTGGTACCGGGTACGTGCTAAAACTACGACCAAAACCACCGGGGGATGGGCAGCAGCATCCCTGGAGTGCGGTGGAGATACTGCGATCGCCAACCCGCGTGCCAAACGTGGCGATTATGGCATTTACCCCCCGTGAAATTTGAGAAGGTCTATGTCCAGCATTGGACGTCCTTGGGCTGACATGGTGGTGATGGTAGCGATTTGAAAATTCAGATTATAAAATTTCATACATTAACGATAAAAAAATCTGTAGTAAGTAAAATGATAACAAGTGGCAACATAAAGAATTGGTGAGTTATTTTCTTTAACTTATTTTTATTACTAGCTTTTGCCCGCGACTTCGTTCGCGTAGAACTCGTTATCGTCTCAGAGAAATAATTTTAATGTAGTCGTACTCGTATTGTTTAAGGCGTTGGCGTAATATATTATTGCTCTCCCACCCGCTTTTCAATCCCTTAAGGAATGACAAAATCAAACTCCAAGGTTTTATTGTTAAAATATATACAATTCGGACCCGGGTATGTCCTAAAACTACGACCAAGACCACCGGGGGATGGGCAGCAGCATCCCTGGAGTGCGGTGGAGATACTGCGATCGCCAACCCGCATGCGAAGCGTGGCGATTATGGCATATACCCTCCGTGAATTTGGGGGAGGCCTATCTCCAGCAGTGGACGTCCTTTGGCTGATATGGTGGTGGTGGTGGATATACAATTCCCCCAACAAAGAGTCAATTTTACAAAACACCGAAATTAGTTCTCTTTGTCAAGATATTTATATAAAAATTATTTGCTTCCAAACAAACTTTCATCCCTCCTCATTAAGTGAATTTTTTAAAACATTTTTTCTTCTATTTTAATGCTTAGTCTATTAGGGAAGTGTCAAGTTTCTTTCTTCAGAATAATTTTGTTCCCTATACAAAATTTCCACCCTTTTTAACCCCCTAAGGGGATGATTTTCTTATTAAATTGCCTTTGTGTTATCCTAATGTCTTAAATGTCTACGCTACTAAATTGGAAAGTTTCATAGAAATCACTTCATTGCAGTACCTAGTTTTTAAGATCAAGAGGAAGCAATCAGAAATCTACCAAACAAACTTTCATGCTTATAATATTATCTATATATCTTGACGGCCTGTTTAGCCTAGTTGGTGTTAGTGACACTGCCTCCGAAGCTAGAGCTCCCGGGTTCGAATCCCGGCCAGGGCATTATTTGTGCATTTAACACGGATATTTGTTCTTGGGTCTTGGATGTTTTCTATGTATTTCAGTATGTATTTATCTATATAAGTATGTATATCGTCGTCTAGTGCCCATAGTACAAGCTTTGCTTAGTTTGGGACTATGTCGATTTGTGTAAGATTGGCCCCCAATATTTATATATTACTAGCTTTTGCCCGCGACTTCGTCTGCGTAGAACTCATTCTCGCTTTAGAGTTATTTGTTTTCCCATACATCATTCACCCTTCTTTACACCACCTTAAGAAATGATTACATTCAATATGAAATGCTCTTTATCGCGCACGGCAAATTTTAATAGGAATCCTTTTTTCAAAACGAATCATCATCATCACCAAATCAGGCGAAAGACGTCCACTGCTGGACATAAGCCTCCCGCAAAGAGTACAACAATGACCGTTCCTTTGCCATCCGCATCCAGCGGACACCTGCGACCTTTACCAGGTCATCAGTCCACCTTGTGGGGGGCCTACCCACGCTGCGCCTTCTGGTACGTAGTCGCCACTCGAAAACCTTTCCTCCCCAACGGCCAACGGTTCTACGTTCAATATGCCTCGCCCACTGCCACTTAAGTTTAGCGGTTCGGAGGGCTATGTCGGTAACTTTGGTTCTACTGCGGATGGCCTCACTTATGATGCGATCACGCAGAGATACTCCCAGCATAGCCCTCTCCATTGCTCTTTGGGTGACTTTGAGCCTTCTTATGAGGCCCATAGTAAACGACCACGTTTCAGTGCCATATGTCATCACTGGCAACACACACTGGTCAAAGAGCCTCGACTTGAGATACTGCGGAATATTGGACGAAAAGATGTGCCGTAGCTTCCCGAACGCTGCCCAGCCGAGTCGGATTCGACGATTAACCCCTTTCTCGAAGTTGGACCTACCTAACTGCACAGTCTGTCCTAGGTATATATAATCCTCTACAACTTCAAGTAAAAGTGTCTGAGTGTAAGGGGAGTTGGTGCTACGTGCTCGTGCTTTAAAACGAATGATTAAGCTTATTTCAGAATATCAAATGTACCGATTCTAGACGAATGAAGCCCGTAAAATATTACACGTATAATGATAAAAGTCTCGCTACGCGGTTCTTCCGTAAAACGTCCCAACAGCGCGGGTTCTTCAAGTAAGTATGATGGCCGAAGGCTGGAAACAGAGTGACAAGGCATGCGAGGCCGAAGGCCGAGCATTCAAATAGAGCGGGATCCTTATATAAGGCTGAGGGCTGAAGGCCCGGAGCCGTGTCGCACGCACGCGAGGCCGAAGGCCGAGCATCCCAACAGAGCGGGCTCCTTATGTAGGGCCGAAGGCCTGAAGCAGAGCGGCAGTTCACGTGAGG
The DNA here is from genome assembly GCA_905163555.1 of Notocelia uddmanniana. NCBI lineage: Eukaryota > Metazoa > Arthropoda > Insecta > Lepidoptera > Tortricidae > Notocelia > Notocelia uddmanniana. The sequence goes on along the minus strand of LR991058.1, from coordinate 29,741,721 downwards.
CCGCACGAAGGCCGAAAGTCCCAACAGAGCGGGATCCTTATATAGGGCCAAAGGCCTGATGCAGAGGGGCAAGGCATGCGAGTCCAAAGGCAGATTATTCACACAGAGCGGGCTCCTCATGCCGATCATTCACACAGGGTGAAGTGTAAGGCTGAGGGCCGAAGGCCAAAAGCAGAGCGGCAATGCACGTAAGGCTGAAGGCCGAGAGTCACACTGCCTAGACATATAAACCGATAGACAAACAGACACGAATTCTTAAAACTGTTGAAATGTGTTCTGTTTCGATGCCAAGGGCCCTCCAATCGCTCCATTGATTTATCCAATATCTTCAATGTACAGATTCTCGACCTTCTGTATTATATGTATACGGATAAGCATAGATCCAGGGGCCTTTCAGCTCGAAGTACGATTTTTTCTATGGAAATGTTAGTTTAACTTGTTTGTACCAGATGTCACTGGGTGCTATCTCTATCGCACTTGCATACTGAAGTGACAGGGATGCAGCGGTCGTGCGGTTAGTTCTTACTAAATACACAACGGCGCTACGATCTATGTGGAGTATTTCACTGGTATCTCTATCTCAGTATATATATTGTACTTTGTGCATAGATCTAAGATGCTTCAACCGTCAACGTTGACGATTGGGCTGCCCAGTCCAAGTGATCTCTTATATCAAACAGTTATTATATTGTGAAGGGTCACCAATTACGTAAACAATAATACACGACAAAATTAAATTGTACACCGACGATACAAAGGCTGCATTGAAGCAGCTGTTTTTGTATTTAAGCATATAAAGACAAACAATTCCAAAATTGCTATAAGGTTATGCTCAAAAATAGCGTCATCAATCAGAAGGAATTATGATATTTCGGTTTTGACATATCGAAACGTCAGCTTGTTTACAATACGTCAAATTCTGCTTACGTACAAAAACGGCTTACGTTAAATTTATTGACACGCCGTTATACTCCCAATTGGCTGAAACTTAAAGCTTAGAATGGCGTATGCGGATTTAAATCACCCCGTTTCATAGACCATATTTGCACCCCCCATTTCATCCTTTTGAGGGTGATTATCGGGACAAAAAGTATACTATACGTGAATCCAGATTACCTACTATTAGTATACAAAAAATCATCTTGATCTGTTCAGCCGTTTTTGCGTGATTGAGTAACAAACATCCAAACTTTCGCATTTATAATATTAGTGGGATTGTAAAAAACCTAGCTTAAGTACGAAAATAAATACAGAGATAATAATAATTAAGCTTTATTATATCTCCCTAGTAGTTCGATATTCTGGGAACATCGTATTTGCCGGCGGTTATTGTCCTTGTATTATGGTTGTGTTTAACTAATTATAGATGTTCTTGTTTATCATAATTATTTACAGCTAATAGGTATTTGAGTTTGGATCGTACGGGCAGGATTTTTGCATATTTTAAACAGTTTTGAAGCAAGCTTTTTTTCATCAATTAGTAGTTTCAGAAAGCGTATTTGTAACAGATCTAATCTTTGTATATTAGCTACGGAACAAAACTACTTTTGGCTACGGAACTCTAAAAAGAAAAAATGACAATGTCATGCTATGAGATCTCTAGATAATCCCAGCAAAAGCAATTATTCGTGTGATGAAAGTGTGATATGTACCTATTTGTTTCGGAGTAGGGTTGCAAATAGAAAAAAAAAAACAAATGTGGAAAAAAAACCTGGCACCATGATTTCTTCTAAATTAGGTTTTTTTCAGATGAACAAAAATATGCCACAATAACGGTTTTTCGCGATTTATTCATATAAGTAACTTAAAACTAATTACATTAAAGTAAGTAAGTCAGTACAGTATGTCTACGTATGTTACGTTTTTAGCGAACCTTTTTGAGCAGAATGTACCCCCTCCCCAGCAGATTGTACTCCCTTCGGTCGTGTTTTAATTTATCACCACTCGTTGCGAATTTCCTGTTCTCTGCACTTGTATCGTAATGTACTATTATGTCTCCCACATGGGGTGCGGTCAGTTTTCCTTATCTTCCTTTTCCACGTCATCCTTAACACAGTCTCCGGATACTTGACATTCCATCGGTTTTCTTAGCACTACATCTTACGTTCGGATTTGTCCCTGAATCTTCGACCAGAGATGAAAAGTTATATTGCCTTCCCCCATTAAGTCGGATGGCCTCACTCACAGTAAACCTTGATTCATAATGATGTCGGCCAAATTAATTATGATCAAAATTGGGTCATTAATACCTAACGTACCTACATGCAAATGTTTAATGTTTCTGATTATTTTGTTTAGATTGATATGAGAGAAGACAATAATAATACGATCCGTCGAGGATCAGATGTAGAATTAATTATACTTCTTTTTATTTTTAAAATAGTATAATAGGTATTTTCTCTTGCATACAATACAACACTATAGGTAAGAATAAATTTTCGCTGTATCAGTTTTCCGAGCTGGTAACTTTACGGTTTCCAAAAGCCATTCGGGGCACAACAGCGCCCTCTGAGAAAAAACGAGTCTCTCTGTTCCGTTATAATATGGATAGCGGATTGCTTCCATGCGCTCGTGAATATTCTATTCCAAACAACCTGGGCAGTCCTAAGACCAGTGCCTATGAGTTATGAGTGAAGTGTGGGTGAAACAGACTGGGTGGTGCTTACCTCATATTTTATACGACGATGGATTTCTGTGAGCACCTCTCAGAATTACTGCCCCTACACAGTATAAAGGCGGTCTTTTTAACATGGACAGGAAAAAGTTGTCTCCTCGTTAATTAAAAAAAGCATTCACTTTATTTATAAACTGTAACTCACCAGAAACTATTTTCCTAAACTTTATTTTTAAGTTAATAATCGATCATTCGCTGAACACGACAGGGAACATTTCGAAAAGTTATTTAATTATCCGACCAGATTTTAAATTTGAAAGAGAGCTGGGGGCCAATTTTTGTGTTTAGAACGCTCGAAATCAAAGACGAGCCGTAGAAAAAAGTCGTATGCGAAAATTTGTCACGATTATTTTCGAATGAACCCAAAAAGAGCTATTTTTGAGAGTCATATCTCGAAAGCTAGTGATTGAATATCGATATTATGCATTTAGTTACCGGTTATTGAAATTCTTATTTATAATTCAAAATGGAGATGAAACAATGTTGAATTCATAGTAATAATTTTGATATTTAAGTAAAGTCAACTGCAAAAATATGGGTGTATACAACTTACTCAAAAATATGTCCTATAGCTCTTATGCCAGCGAATTAAGGTTTCGGTACATATTTAAGAGAGAATTAATCAATACATATTTTTGCAGTTTACTGTACATCTCAGTGTATGATAAACGTAAATACGTAATGACATAGCCATGGCCAATCTCTTCTCTCCGCTTCTTTCAAACAGACACGTTAGGCGGCCAAACTAGATAAACATGAATGCGTGTTCGAATTCTTACTTTAAATTCTTTAAAAATAATAATTATATTATTCAATATAGACGATTATTTATTCTTAAACATAATCAAAGCATAACAAAATTATGGTAACTAATTAGTGCGTGCCCATTTTGTATATTAAAAAATATGGCGGATGTAAGAATAATATTTGCTCTGGATTTGAGGTTGTTATTTATAACATCATGGCTGAATTAACTATCCTAATGTGAGTGTATTATACAGCTTAAATAAATATTATAAGTGTAACATTAAATTTTACTAGGAAGAAAATAGAACCAGAATGAACTACCTAGTAGTTACTAAATGTCTACTGATAGAATTGAATACGAGTGGTCAATACCACTCGACTTCAAATTGTCTATCGCTCGAATTTCAAAAATAGCAATTCACCGTATTTGTCAGTTTTCGAGTGAAAGAGTCGAGCGTTCGAAACTCAAAAATTGGCCCCCAAGTATTGTCGAGAGTAAATTGCCGATTTTTTAATTAAATATTTCCGCGGGATCCGGGAGGTATTCGCTTCTGAGCCCTATTTTACGGATATTTTACTAACTTCCTTAAGAGTGCGCAGTACGCTCGGTTCTCCATACAAACGTATTTATGCTCTCATTTTAAAACGCCATGCTAGAATAACATGAAACTTTGTATACACAATGGGATCCGGCATATCTAGGTCGGAACATAGTTTCTATTGCTTGAAATTATAATGGAGAAAAAATACAGCGATTATTAAGGTTTTCATACAAGCCGTAAAAAACTCAAAAAACCGCTGTATTTTTTTTCTTTTACAATTTCTAGCAAAAGAAACTATGTTCCGACCTAGATATGCCGGATCCCATTGTGTATACAAATTTTCATGTTATTCTAGCATGGAGTTTTAAAATGAGAGGGTAAATACGTTTGTATGGAGAACCGAGCCAGACCGAGCGTACTGCGCCCTCTTAAGTGGCTTATCCGCCTACATATACACTTATAGCGTTGTTTTATTTAACCTCGATTTAGCCAAACTATTATGCTTTTAAAATAGCTTGGGTGGATCCGGCCGGTGACAGCTTTAATTCAAATAACATATTTTTCAAACCACATGCTCGACAATGCCGAATTATAGGTCATGTAAACCCTACCGAAAGCAAGACATTAAATCCCTTGGTATTAGCCGGGTTATAATGTTGTACTGAATTTCATTATAACCCGCTGGTTAATAATATGATTTCACTTTTCATAATTCTTATTACTATATGCATAAAGTTTAATTTTGCTAAACACAATTTGTCCTAAGCCATGGCCTACTTGATTTGACAAAATAAATGAAGTTTGCCTCCGTGTGAACCCCGGTCCGGAGGAGCGCAGTGTTCGAAATTCGAATTTCGAATCTAGGACCACGGCTTGTGCTTTCGAATTTGGAACGTCGCGCGCCTTCATTTGTTCACGCGTGACGAACAAATCGAGTTCTTGTAGGTGCCTATAGAAGATTTAATTTCAAAAATAATATTGAAAATGTCGAGTGATGAAAGTGTTTTGACTCCTGAGTTTATCAAATTTATCTACTGAGCCTGTTTTTTTGTCTCGCATAAGGTGTGAAAAGTAGAGTATACACCTCGGGGATAAGACTGTTTTAGTCTTGGGCGGTTGAACCCCTCACTGCACTCAGGACTCAGTCTTAATTCCCTCGCTTCGCTCAGGAATTAACTTATAACTCCCTCGCTACGCTCAGGAGTTAAATTATGAGTTACGTTCGGGATTCAATTCGCTCCCGTGACATAAAACAGTGCTTTATCCCCTTAGTGTATAATCTACTATTTACACCGCTGCCCAAAAAGGAGTTTCATGTTTTCAGCTTACGTGAGATTCCACTAGAACTACTTAACGTATTCACCGATTAAGATGTGCGAGAGATCGTTAGAACCCTTTCGTCATCCGGACCCGTAGTAACAAAGTTGCAGTGCGTTGCAGTAATTGGTTTCATCTCTATGTCTGGCACTACTCTCAAATAAATTTTTCACAGTAACTTTTCACCTCAACATGCACACAACACCGATGCATGAACGTGTTAATAGTGTTCTGTGATGTACAACTAATGTGGTGAATTGCTGACGTAAAGCGCACGCTTGTGTAATGAATAATATACAGGGTGATTTTGGGGTCGTGATCCGAAATAATTGTACATGGTCAAAAATTCAAAGTAGACAACATCACAGTCGGTATGAAGGTTTATAACTCAAATACTTTTCTTTTTTTACAAATTTTAATGGGAATTAATACTTTTTCATACAACTTAGTCACCCTACCCCACTGTCAACTCTCCATTCCATCCGTCAAAGAGAGTAGGGTAACCATGTTTTTTTGTGAGTTTGTATTTTTTTCATCAAAATAAATTAAAAATGAAATGCGTTTGTTTCGTGTCACTACAATTTTTTTGAAATGGCTAACAGATACCAAGTCTAAAAACTGGTTCTTGATCCACGACCCCGGAATCACCCTGTAGAATTACAGACTGTGAAGAACAATTTATAAAAATTCTAGTAAAATGCTGTTGTGAATAATTGCAGGAACCTAGGATAAGACTTCATTTTGTAATTCCTATAATCCAAAGGTAGCCTATTTCTAACACTGTAACTACAATAGGTAATTAATAACGATTCTAGTAACTGCTGTAAATAATTTCAGGATAGTATGAGATTTAATTTTGTAAATCCTGTAATCCAAGGGAAGCCTATTTCTAACAGTGTGAGTGGAAGGTAAACCCTCATGGCGATGGCATGTTTGCTTCGCAGGATCGATCACGATACTGCCGTAGGCGTTCATGGGCGAAACGTTGTGCTCCGTGAAGCCGCCGTTTGACATTGACGAAGGGAACGTCAGCATGCAACAGGTCAGCATAGTGGTCGGCGGTTAAGAAGTCAATCCACCAACCAACCCCCAACCAACCTGTCATTTCCATACATTTTATAACCTCAAAGTGATTTTTAGGTTGTTAACTGTATTGAAATGACAGATGTCAGGATTGACTTCTTAACCGCCTACCACATTAGTCTATGACAGCTAGCAAACAACGATAGATGGTACCTACACGACCACTAAACCACAGACGACGGTGTTCTTTCTACGACCACTTTAGCCAAGTTGGTATTAACCTTGCCTACGAACCTGGCGGTCCCGGGTTGGAATCCCGGTCAGGGCATTTATTTGTGTGATAAGCACGAAATAAAATAAAATAAAATATCCTTGTCTCAATACAGGCTTTGCTTATTTTGGGACTAGGTCTATTTGAATAAGAGTGCTGTCCGCAAATACTTATTTATTTATACATGTAATGTAAAATTATGAACATCAATGATCGTCTATGCTTTATATAGCAATAATTTGTTTCCCTACTACTATTTGTTTTAATTCATTATTCAGAACACAGCAAATACTACACGTCAATCATAATTTAATTTCATTACAAAAAATACTCCACGAGCAAAACCCTGGAGTACAGCCCGGACTTATGTATCCCACGCACGTGACAATAATTCCACCGAGATATCCCTCTCCCATACACCCCTAAGTCCACCCCTTTTCACTACCTCAAGGAATGGTTTCCGGCATGAAACCTAATATCCTATATCCTTTCCGGGATCTTAAAACTATGTCGACTCAATCTTAATCCGTTCAATAGTTAATAGTGAAAAGGTAACAAACAGACAAAGTTATACAGTAACTTTTGCATTTTTAATTTTAGTAGGGATAAGTACGATAAACAGCCCGATATATTAAATAAATATATCGGGCTCTGATGGAACACTTTACGCCAATGCTCTGTCACGTTTATTAATTATCACGTAATGCTACCGAGAACGTGGGCAAACTGTATTTCATCTGTGACGTGGGTAGTTGGTTAATTGGTAGCCAGTGAGCTGTAGAATAACAATTACTGAAAAATACCATATGTTTTATTTCAGGAGCAAACAGGAGTTTAAGGGGGTACCTTGATTCTGCAAACTACGCCGTCCGTGTGAGGGACACGCTTATGTCTACCGTGCACGAGAAAACGACAATTTTCGGGAACACCATTTTTTGGAAAAATCACGATAAATACTTTGTGAAGTTTATTTTTCATTTTTCCTGTCATGATAGTTTAGACGAGGTAAAATTCCATCGTGTTAATAATTAATTGGTTTAGTACTCTGAGGAAAAAAAGGATAAATAAATAAAAATATAATATGAAATCGTGATAAGATAAGATAATTTAATTTATTTAGAAGATAAGATAATTTATTTGATAAAACATGAGTCACGTCAGTTTTAATTTACAGTTTCAAGTATACATACAAGTTTTGCTGTAATTCCAGCATTCAAATTTTCCATACAATTAAAATGATTCGGCTATGATCAGAGAAATCGACATATTTTTATTATTAAGAGCCTTTTCATTCACGTATCCCTGTCCTGGGCAATCTCCCACCAGTCTTATTCAAAGACGTCGAGCTCATCTCGCCATCAAGAATCATATATCTGAAAATAAATCCTTATTAAACAATAAGGATTGATTGACCTCGTCTGGTCAGCACGACGTTTCAAAGAATGCGATATTCTGTACTTGAAAGTAGGCTGACGCTGCGTGTACGTAATATACGTATGCGTGTATATATGTATAGTGTATGTATGTATCATCATCATCATCATCATCATGTCAGCCGAAAGACGTCCACTGCTGGACATAGGCCTCCCCCAAAGACTTCCGCAATGACCGGTCCTGCGCCACCCGCATCCAGCGGACACATTGCATCCCTAAAAAAAATATTATTATGAAAAGAAATAGAGACAAGCCCTGGCTAACAGTAGGATTAAAAACATCTTGTAAAAATAAAAGGCAGGTGAAAATGTTAATATCACAGACTAACAGCTTAGTGTTAAACAATTACTATAAATATTACGAAAAAACATTAAAAATACTTGTAGAAGTTTCTAAAAGGAATCAATATATTAAGAGAATCGAAAATGCAAAAAACAAGACAAAAACAATGTGGCAAGTGATTAAAGAACGGACTAATAAAAATAATAAAAGAAACAAGTAACAAAATATTAAACTAAAAATAAATGATATTGTTGTCGAACATGTGAAGTCGCAAATCAGCTCAATAATTATTTCGCTTCGGTAGGACGCAGTCATCCAAATCATATACCTAAAGGAAAATCGATCGTTTCCCCTGTCTTCTAATCTATGTACTTATATCCAGCTAGTCAAAATAAAATTAGTAAGATAATACAAAATATGAAAAGTAAAACTAGTGCTGGTTTCGATGAGTTCCCGCCGATTCTAGTCAAGTATTGTAGGGACGAATTAGTATTACCATTAACAATGCTAATCAACCAATCCTTAGTAGAGGCAACTTTTCCGGATATATTAAAAACATCAATAATAAAACCAATACCTAAAACTAAAGACACACTCTTTCTCAAAAGATTTTGAAACTACCATGTCGGTAAGATTAAAATCATTTTGTAAAAAATTTAATATATTTCATGATATTCAAAATGGCTTTCGAAAACTACGATCTACTTCGTCTGCATTATATGATTTCATGCACAAAGTTTTAAACATAATTAATAAACGTAAATACGCTAAAGCCTTGCTTTTGGACATGAGTAAGGCGTATGATAGGGTGTCGCATGAAATACTCCTAAGTAAACTTTATGGCGTTGGGGTGCGAGGTAAAGTACATGAATGGTTTCCTTCCTATTTACATAATCGAGTACAAGTGGTAGACATCGAATACTACGATTCTAACAAAAATGCGTTCACTACGTTCCGGTCCCAAAGACAAATTGTAAACCACTCAATACCTCAAGGTAGCGTCTTAGGATGCATTCTATTTTTACTGCACATAAATGATCTACCAATGGCTATAGAAAACAACTGTGTACTATATGCATATCTCATAGTGAATATCTCAAAGGCCAAGTGAATTCTACATTAACACAAATTACAAAATGCCATGCTACGCCTTCCGGTACGTGGTCGCCACTCGAGAGCCTTTCCGCCCCAACGGCCATCGGTTCTACGTGCTATGTGCCCCGCCCACTGCCACTTAAGTTTAGCGATTCGGAGGGCTATATCGGTCACTTTGGTTCTGCTGCGGATGGCCTCATTCCTGATGCGATCACGCAGAGAAACTCCCAACATAGCTCTCTCCATTGCCCTTTGGGTGACTTTGAGCCTTCTTATGAGGCCCATAGTAAGCGACCACGTTTCAGTGCCATATGTCATCACTGGCAACACACACTGGTCAAAGACTTTTGTCTTGAGACACTGCGGAATATTGGACGAAAAGATGTGCCGTAGCTTCCCGAACGCTGCCCAGCCGAGTCGGATTCGACGATTAACCTCTTTCTCGAAGTTGGACCTACCTAACTGGACAGTCTGTCCTAGGTATACGTAATCGTCTACAACTTCGAGCGTAAAGTGTCCGATTGTTAAGGAAGTTGGTGCGACATGGACATTTGACATGATCTTCGTCTTGTCCATGTTCATCCTTAGACCAACTCGCTCGGAGGCTTTACTGAGGTCATTGAGCATTGTACTTAAATCCTCCATGGTCTCAGCCAAGACTACTATATCGTCAGCAAACCGAAGGTGAGTGAGGTAGTCGCCGTTTATGTTGATGCCTAGCCTTCTCCAGTCCAGAGTCTTGAAAACATCCTCCAGTGCAGCGGAGAACAGTTTAGGAGAAATAACATCTCCTTGCCTGACTCCCCGCTGCAACGGAATAGGCTTTGAGTTCTGGTCCTGGAGTCGGACTGACATAGTGGCGTTCTTGTACAAACCTTTCAGCACTTCGATATACCGGTAGTCCACTTGGCACCGCTGGAGAGATTGTAGTACAGCCCAGGTTTCGATCGAATCGAAGGCTTTCTCGTAGTCCACGAACGCTAAACAGAGGGGCAGGTTATACTCCTCAGTCTTCTGTATAACCTGACGGAGCGTATGGATGTGATCTACGGTGCTAAAGCCTCTTCGGAAACCGGCTTGTTCGGGAGGCTGGAAGTCATCTAGCCTGCGTGCGAGACGGTTCGTAATGACTCTTGAGAACAGCTTATAGACATGGCTCAGAAGTGAGATGGGTCGGTAGTTCTTCAGTAAGGAGTTGTCACCCTTTTTGAAGAACAGCACCACCACACCCCTGTTCCATGCCTTTGGAGTTTTCCCTTCCAGTAAGACGGAGTCGAACAACTTCTGAAGGGCCCTAAGGACCGGTTTTCCACCCGCCTTCAGGAGTTCAGCTGTAATTCCGTCTTCACCGGGTGCCCTGTTGTTCTTCAGCTGCTTAAGAGCCATTCTAATCTCGTACAGGCTGATGTCCGGGATATCTTCGGTATAGTGCCGGGTTAATCTAGCTCTAGGGTCTTCCGCCAGACCAACTTCGGGTCTGCTAGTTGACGTGTATAGCTGTCCATAAAAGCACTCTATCTCACTCAGAAGCTCAGGTTTGGACGAAACGACTCTACCATCCTCAGTTTTTAATCTGGCGAGCTGGCTCTGCCCAATAGACAGATCTCTTGAGAAAACTTTAGAGCCCTTATTCTGCTCGATGGCCTCTTCAATCCGATTTGTATTGAATTGGCGCAGATCGCGGGTAAGGGACTTAGAGATCTGTTTATTGAGCTGCCTGTATAATTTCGCATCGGCTGAAGACTGCAGAATCATCTCATTCCTTTCCTCGATGACCCTCTGAGTGGAGATAGAGAGCCTTTTGGCTCTTTGAGTTCGTTGGGCCTTAAAGAACTTAGACCCAATGCTATGGACAGCTTCCATAAACCCGTCGTTGAATTCGTCCACATCGCCGCCTAGACAATCGAAACGGTTTTGGAGTTCCAGCTGAAAGCTCTCGAGGTTTTGGATTTGTACTGGTGCTGGACGGAGCGTGGACTTCATCAGTCGAGAGCGCTCTAGCTTGACGCATATATTCAATGTGCCTCTTACCAAACGATGATCACTTCCGGTTTTAACCGCATTGATCACAGAGACATCATTAAATATATGCCTCTTCGTCGACATGATGAAGTCAATCTCGTTTTTGTTGCACCGTCGGGACTCATCCAGGTCCACTTCCTGTGCTCGCGTTTCTTGAAGAAGGAGTTCATCATGTAGAGTCCCTCCTTCTCCAAGAAACCAGCCAGTAGTTGGCCCCGGTGGTTCCGACTTCAAACTCCAAATTGCCCCACTCTCGGCTCTTCGCCGTCCCTCTTGCCCAGTTTTGCGTTGAAATCCCCCATAACAACGGTGAAGTAGGTTTTGGAACTATGCATGACCTTTGATATATCCTCATACATAGCCTCCACCTCGTCGTCGGAGTGTGCCGAGGTCGGCGCGTACACCTGTATGACCGTCAACGAGTACCTCTCGGATACTCTGAGTATAAGGTACGCCACCCTAGCCGACACACTCTCGATCTTCACCACGTTGTTCACGAGGGATTTGTGGACGATAAACCCGACACCTCCCTGGGACTGTTGGTCGCCCTCCCGGAAATAGAGCAAGTTGCCGGACTTCAGGGTTATCGTGTCCTCCCCCTCTCTTCGGACTTCAGATAACCCTACGATATCCCAACGCAACTTGCTCAATCCTTCCTCCAGTTCCGCTATCTTTTCGTCGGTCCGCAGTGTTCGTGTGTTGTATGTTGCCAGGGCCAGAAGTCGTCGGTGGTGGTAGCCGGATCTTAACCGGAGATTCTTCGCACCCCTGACCCCGCTAGTACTCTGGCCGCTACCAGAACCAGGGTACCGGGGGTCGCCGGAACCTCGGAGCCGTGGCCTGTTTGTGTATGTCATGAGGGGTAATTGCCATAATCGCCACGCTTGGCATGCGGGTTGGCGATCGCAGTATCTCCACCGCACTCCAGGGATGCTGCTGCCCATCCTCCGGTGGTCTTGGTCGTAGTTTTAGGACATACCCGGGTCCATATATATATTATATATATATATATATATATATATATATATATATATATATATATATATATATATATATATATATATATATATATATATAGGGTAGGGTATATATATATATATATATATATATATATATATATATATATATATACACGAAATTTGTAAATTTGTGAGGAACCTTAAAGACTTATTTGGGCGTGAAAGAGATAACTGCGGTAAGTCAAACCTTAGAAAAAGACACCAGTTAGTTAGTTCTTTTACTAGGCTGAAAATTGTAAGCACAGGCACTTATCACATGGCAGTAAAAATATATAATAAAATTCTAATGAAAATAAAACAAATTAAGAAAGAAAGTAGATATAATTCAGAATTAAAGATATATTTACTATAGAGTTTTATGATCTCCAGGAATTTTTTAACAATAAATGTAATTCCAATTATAAATGAACAGTTTGCAGTTTTGCAGTGCCCTTGCAGGGTTTATGTTGAAAGCTTGTAAATATTTTTAAGACCTATATGTACAACATAAAGCAATAAAGAAATATGAAATATGAAATAAGTACAAAATAAAAAGTAATAGAAGTGAACATAGAATATAAAAAGAACATAAATAAAGTACTTCTAAAGTCTTAAATCAAGGTCACACAAACATTTTTAAAGACATCTTTTTTCTGTTCTGAATAAATCTTAAAGGTTACGAAGCACGGTAAGTTTTTAATCAACCCACGTTATGAATTAAATAAAAGTTAAGTTGATGATTGGGTTCACGTCTTTTAACGTGACCATAATTAGAACGTTTCAAGTTTCAATACTCATTAGTACAGAAGAGCTAATACGTGAAAAACATTTCTTGGAAAATTAGCTCTTCTCCGTAAATTAGATATTGATTTCAAAACAAAGACGAAGGTGAAATAATGTTGGTACGAGATAATTACTCTTGGAATCCGTGTCTTAATTAATTTTATATTCGAGCAGTTTTAGAGTTTAGTGGTTATTTATATGTACTAATCGCATATTATTTTTAAGGTACTCCTTGACAAAAACGATCGCCATGTGGCGCACAGCAAATTCTGCTCCACTGACCAGGCTTTAGTAACAACTAGGGTTTACTAGAACTACCAAAATCTATTTTTTTCATTTCTCATGCTCGAAAAGTGTGTCATATTAGACTTATCCATCGGGGCTAAAGTAGTACATTTAACCCATTTTACCCATTTTTTAAATATGCGTACATTTGATTTACAAAAAAATAATTTTACCAATCAAAACATTTCACAATATTAAATCCACCAATCAATAATTTAGTTATATACTTAAATGAACTTTGTATTTAATATCAACCAATTTAATCGCGAGGTTAATAGCTCACAGAGCCACGGCTTAGCATTTGAACCAATCACTCGTTGGAAGAACGAATATATAAGAGGAAGCCGGAAAGTAGCACATAGACGACCCATAGACGATAAGTTGAGAAACCGTGAAGAGTCGGGTAAGAATAGGTCTACAGTCCTGTCCTGTCGTAAAAGGCGACTAAAGGGGATCACCAGGGTTACGAGATTTCAGATTTTTTTTCGTGTATGTAAACACACAATTATCAAGCTGCATGCCAAATTTCAGCTTAGTTAGGTTTTTAATTACTAGTCAGTCAGTCAGTGGTAAAAATGTTGTTTTTGGAATTTAATATCTCAAAAACTATTAAACCTATATTTATAAAATTTGGAGTTCTAGTTATCTAAAGGATCCTAATACAAGTACCAAATTATTTTTATGTTACATAGATTTGGAGTTATTGGGGGGTCAAAAGCAGCTCCAAACGGTTCGTGTAAAATAACACACGGCTGCTGTCCGCCAGTTCCCGGAGTGAACTTGGCTGGACACGCTGCCACATGTCTAGATCTCGTGCTAGTATGGCTTATTTTAGACCCACCACCCACACATTTCACTTTAAATAGGATTATTGTCATACCAAAATTTGTTGATACAGTTCTTACACACGGTTATGCTTACTCGAATCAAACGATTTAAGGATGATTCACACGAACTACTATACTAGATTATAAGTAATTTTTATCGGATTTGTATTTATATAATATTTAGATTTAATTATTTTTAGTAAGTTACATTTTATCATTGTACATAATAAGCATAGTAATATTTTTCAGAGAAAATGACTTACTGTTGAGTTTGTTACGGTTTTTCCTTTCGACAAAGCTCTTCTTATTCAGAGACGCTACTTAGTAGATTTTGACTTGTAAACGTGGCATTGCAGGCATTGCAGCTTACTTGCAGAATAAAGTCCATTTATTCCATGCATTCACGTGCTGTTGAATATATGTATTCATACCTACCTATTCATGTTTCAGAAAACATATACCTAAGGGAAACTTTGCTTTTCAATTTAAGTATTTTACAGCAGCAAAAGGCTCTCTAACTCCACTCAGAGGCTCATCGAGGAAAGGAGTCAAATGATTCTACAGTCTTCAACCGATGCGATATTATACCCGCAACTCAATAAACAGATCTTCAAGTCCCTTACCCGTGATCTGCGCCAATTCAATACAAACCGTGTTGAAGAGGCCATCGAGCAGACTAAGGGCTCGAAAGTTTTCTCTAGAGATCTGTCTACTGGACAGAGCCAGCTTACACACAATCAATACGAGGTAAGCAAAAATATACCAAAACATAACCCATGAAAAACAGTAGGCAGTCGTGCAAAAAGAACAGAATTCACGCGACGAAAATCAATCAGTTGATCCATTGTCATGGAATCTACCGCCGGCGCGCCATGAATGCCAAATCAACCGGAGACCTTACCAATAATAAAATATACTCAAACAGGTCACTCAAGTCTACGAATATCGCTCGACCAAAGAAGATATATACTAACGTAAAAACAAGCGACACCGAAGCCCGTCTCGCGGCTATGTGTGCGTAACCCATAGATAACCCCCTCTAGATGGAGATTATAGGGCGACGTGCGGTCACCTCATCTATGTACCACTAGTACATGTAAGCAGCAACGCGTCGCGCTCTCAGTCAGACTCGTCCAGGTTCGCGATCTATACATACGTCAAATAAACGAGCATTAATAATCGATTTCAACCATTAGAAATGGTTTTTTGCTGTGTAAAGTTGTGTAGGAAAAGCTCTCGAACAGCCAACCACAAGAATGAAGGAATAACATTTCACAGGAAGTTAAATAAATTACAAAAGGCATATTTTATTCTGCCACGTGGAGTTCATTTTACACTAGCCATTAAGAAGTACTAAAGTATTCTTGTCCCTTTCCAACCAATTCAAATGTCAATATACTCTCCCTTCTGACGAAAGTACATGCTCGGACTAGTGATGTGCCAGAGACGCTTTCGACATCTAAATATATAAAAGAAGAAACTGACTGACTGACTGACTGACTGACTGACTGACATATCAACGCACAGCCCAAACCGCTGGTCCTAGAGATTCCAAATTTGGCACGTAGGTTCCTTATAAGGTCTAGGGGTGCACTAAAAACGGATTTTTCAAAATTCGACCCCTAAGGGGGTGAAATAGGGGTCCGAAGTTTGTATGGGGAAACAAGATTGGCTGGACTATTTTATTCGAAACTTCACAGAAGTATTTCTAACGATAAATGAGTAAACACGTGTTTCAGGTTTTCTGAAAAATCAACCCCTAAAAGGGGGAAATGTTGTAGACAAATTCTGAAAATCGACATGGGTATTGTTTTTATGGCTTATAGGGTCGCTGATAACGAAAACAACAATGATTTTGAAATCCCACGTGGAAGACGTGAAATACCATCCCCCCTGTTGGGGTGCGAGGGGGATGAAATGTCTAAATATTAATATGGGTGTCGTTTTTATGGTTTTTTGGAACGTTCATTACGAAAATGGCATCGATTTTGAAATTTAATGTAGTGGACATAAAAACTTTTGAAAGTTTGTGCCAAATTGCAAAAAATAACTGACTGACTAAGCGAGTGACATATCATCGCACAGCCCAAACTGCTGGTTCTAGAGATTCTAAATTTAGTACGTAGGTTCCATATAAGGTCTAGAGGTGCATTAAGAAAGTACTTTTCAAAATTCAACCCCTAAGGGGGTTAAATGGGGGTCCGAAACGTGTGTGGGGAATCAAGATTAGTTGGACTATTTTATTCAAAACACTTCACAGGAGTATTTCTAACGATAAATGAGTAAACACATGTTGCAGGTTTTTTGAGAAATCAACCTCTAAAAGGGGGAAAGGTGGTGACACATTCTGAAAATCGACATGGGTATTGTTTTTATGATATACCGGGTTGATGATAACGAAAACAACAATGATTTTAAAATCCCACGTGGAGGACGTGAAATACCATCCCCCCCTGTTGGGGTTCGAGGGGGATGAAATGTCTAAATATTAATATGGGTGTCGTTTTTATGGTTTTCTGGGACGTTCATTACGAAAATAGCATCGATTTTGAAATTTAATGTTGTGGACATGAAAACATTTAAAAGATTGTGCCAAATTGCAAGAAATAACTGACTGACTGAGTGAGTGAAATATCATCGCACAGCCCAAACTGCTGGTTCTAGAGATTCTAAATTTAGTATATAGGTTCCATATAAGATCTAGAGGTGCAATAAGAAAGGATTTTTCAAAATTCAACCCCTAAGGGGGTAAAATGGGGGTTCGAAGTGTGTGTGGGGAATCAAGATTAGTTGGACTATTTTATTCGAAACTTCACTGGAGTATTTCTAACGTTAAATAAGTAAACATGTGTTTCAGGTTTTATGAGAAATCAACCCCTAAAAGGGGGAAATGTGGTGACAAATTCTGAAAATCGATATGGGTAGGTATTGTTTCTATGGTTTATCGGGTCGCTGATTACGAAAACAACAATGATTTTAAATTCCCACGTGGAGGACGTGAAATACCATTCCCTCTGTTGGGTTCCAAGGGGGTTGGAAGGTCTAAATATTAATATGGGCGTCGTTTTTTTGGGACTTTAATTTTGAAATTGGCTTTAATTTCGAAATTTTATATTGCGGACATAAAAACTTTTAAAAGTTTTTGCCAAATTGCAAGAAGAAATTGACTGACTGAGTAAGTGACATATCAACGCACAGCCCACACTACTGGTTCGAGAGATACTAAATTTGGCATGTAGGTTCCATATAAGATTGAAATGCCGTAAATTCCCTATGAAGAGACGACCTTTTTTGATTTAATGTATTGTAAGTAAGTGATTTTATTAATCAGTGCCGTCCGATACGATTTCGATAAAAATCGATATTTGAGCGTCCGAGAGGAGTCTTAATAGGAATCCGAGGTAAACTTTGAATAAAATAACGGCTATATTAATTTTCTTCATTTCCGTTGCGATTTCGTTTAAAATTGATATCTGAGCGTCCGAGAGGTCCCCAAATACGACTCCGAGGTAAAATTGGGATAAGTGGCAGCCATATGGATTTTCTTAATTTCCGTCCCAATGTCGTTCAAAATAGATATCTGAGCGTCCGAGATGTCTCTTATTACGAATCCGAGGTAAAATTTGGAATAAGTCGCAGCCATATTGATTTTCTTCATTTCCTTCCCGATTTCGTACAAAATCGATATCTGAGCGTCCGACAGGTCTCGTAATACGAATGTGATGTAAAATTTGGAAATAGTGGCGGCCATATTAATTTTCTTCATTTCCGTCCCGATTTCGTTAAAAATCGATATCTTAGCGTCCACAAGGTCTCTTAATACGAATCCGAGGAAAAATTTGGAAAAAGTGGCAGCCATATTGATTTTCTTCATTTCCAATCCGATTTCGTTCAAAATCGATATCTGAGCGTCTGAGAGGCCTCGTAATACGAATCCGAATTTGGAAAAAGTGGCGGCCATATTGATTTTCTTCATTTCCGTCCCGATTTCGTTCACAATATCTGAGCGATATCTGAGCGTCCGAGAGGTCCCCTAATACGACTCCAAAGTAAAATTTGGAAAAAGTGGCGGCCATATTGCTTTTCTTCATTTCCGTCCCGATTTCGTTCAAAATTGATATCTGAGCGTCCGAGAGGTCCCCTAATATGACTCCGAGGTAAAATTTGGAAAAAGTGGCGGCCATATTGATTTTCTTCTTTTCTTTAACGATTTCGTTAAAAATCGATATCTGAGCATACGAGAGGTTTCTTATTACGACTCCGAGGTAAAATTTTGAAAAAGTCGCAGCCATATTGATTTTCTTCATTTCCTTCCCAATTTCGTTCATAATCGATATCTGAGCGTCCGAGAGGTCTCGTAATACGAATCTGAGGTAAAATTTAGAAAAAGTGGCAGCCATATTCATTTTTATCATTTCCGTCACGATTTCGTTCAAAATCAATATCGGAGCGTCCGAGAGAATTCTTAATACGAATCCGAGGTAAAATTTGGAAAAAGTGGCAGACATATTGATTTTCTTTATTTCCAACCCGATTTCATTGAAAATCAATATCCGAGCGTCCGAGCGGTCCCCTAATACGAATCCGAGGTAAAATGTATAAAAAGTGTCAGCTATATTGATTTTCTTCATTTAGAACCCGATTTCGTTCAAAATTGATATCTGGGCGTCCGACAGGTCTCGTAATACGAATTTGAGGTAGAATTTGGAAAAAGTGGCGGCCATATTGATTTTCTTCATTTCCGTCCTGATTTCGTTCAAAATCGATATCTGATTGTCCGAGAGGTCTCTTAATACGAATCCCAGGTAAAATTTGTGTAAGTGGTGGCCATATTGTTTTTTTTTTCGACCCAATTTCGTTCAAAATCGAGATCTGAGCGTCCGAGAGGTCTCTTAATACGAATCTGAGGTAAAATTTGGCACTCTATGCATGCCAAGGATTGTAAAAAAAAGTTTAATGTTACTATATAGGCATGTGGGGTATCTATGGATTGGCTATTAAAAACGACATAGAGGTTTCGATATTTTATCCATTTAAATCAACCTTTAAATATATTTTTATACGTATGGCATTTATTTACGAACCGTGAAATCTTCGGGAAGACAAGTACGATTTCCAGTTTTTGTTGCACTTTTAGCACCACCCAGGGGTCACGTGTAGGGTAACGGTGGGTACTCCCTACACGGACGTAGTGCAACTTCGACCCCCCTTTGTCAAGTGAGTGGGCAACTTGACTGTTAGAAGTTCTCAAGCCGCCCGAAGGCCTCGAACTTGGCTTAACGACTGCTGTTGTAAACAGCAGCCGGGATCAACGGCTTAACGTGCCTTTCAAAGCACGAGAGCGCTCAGTTAGTAATTACTCAAAGCGGTCACCCATCTAAGACCTGACTTGCACCCACATTGCTTAACCTCGCATACCGCACGCGGTAGGCGGGTGCCGCTGGGCCACGAGCGCTCTGAATTCTTGATAGTTTGTGCCAAATTTCAATTCAATCGGTCCAGTAAAAGTAACTCGATTGTAACAGACGGACTAACAGTAAGGAGTGCGAATGAAAGTGTGGCCAAATTTTCTTTTTGGATGCTCCTTTTAATAAATCACAATCACCAAACTTCAAATACCGAAACCCCCAGAATATAACAACTACTATTCTGGGAACCGCATCTAAATCGGTTCAGCCAAACGCGAGATAATCGTGGACAAACATCCATATATACCTACATACATATATACGGGTCAAACAGTGAACCTCTTTTTTGTAGACGGTTCAAATTACGCTTAGTACGCGGGCGAAGCCGCGGGCAAATGCTAGTCTAAATATATAAAAGAAGAAACTGACTGACTGACTGACATATCAACGCACAGCCCAAACCGCTGGTCCTAGAGATTCCAAATTTGGCATGTAGGTTCCTTATAAGGTCTAGGGGTGCACTAAGAAAGGATTTTTCAAAATTCAACCCCTAAGGGGGTGAAATAGGGGTCCGAAGTTTGTATGGGGAAACAAGATTAGCTGGACTATTTTATTCGAAACTTCACAGGAGTATTTCTAACAATAAATGAGTAAACACGTGTTTCAGGTTTTTTGAAAAATCAACCCCTAAAAGGGGGAAATGTGGTGACAAATTCTGATAATCGACATGGGTATTGTTTTTATGGTTTATTAGGTCGCTGATAACGAAAATAACAAGTATTTTAAAATCCCACGTAGAGGACGTGAAATACCATCCCCTCCTGTTGGGGTGCGAGGGGGATGAAATGTCTAAATATTAATATGGGTGTCGTTTTTATGGTTTTTTGGGACGTTAATTACGAAAATGGCATCGGTTTTGAAATTAAATATTGTGGACATGAAAACATTTGAAAATTTGTGCCAAATTGCAATAAATAACTGACTGACTGAGTGACCAACATATCAACGCACAGCGCAAACTGCTGGTTCTAAAGATTCCAAATTTAGTATGTAGGTTCCATATAAGGTCTTGAGGTGCATTAAGAAAGGATTTTTCAAAATTCAACCCCTAAGGGGGTGAAATGGGGGTCCGAAGTTTGTATAGGAAATCAAGATTAGTTAGATTATTTTATTCGAAACTTCACAGGAGTATTTCTAACGATAAATCAGTAAACATGTGTTTCAGGTTTTTGAGAAATCAACCCCTAAAAGGGGGAAATCTGGTGACAAATTCTGAAAATCGATATGGGTGTGGTTTCTATGGTTTATCGGGTCGCTGATTACGAAAACAACAATAATTTTAAAATCCCACGTGGAGGACGTGAAATACCATCCCCTTTGTTGGGGTGCGAGGGGGTTGGAATGTCTAAATATTAATATGGGTGTGATTTTTATGATTTATTGGGTCGTTAATTTCGAAAAAGGCGTTGATTTTGAAATTTAATATTGCGGGCATGAAAACTTAAAAGTGGGTGCCAAATTGCAAGAAGAAACTGACTGACTGAGTGAGTGACATATCAACACACAGCCCAAACTGCTGGTTCGAGACTCGAGAGATACCAAATTTGGCATGTAGGTTCCTTATACGGTCTAAAGGCGCATGAAGTGCCGTGAATTCCCTATGAAGATACGACCTTTCTTGAGTCAATGTATTGTAAGTGGTTTTATTAATTAGTGCCGTCCGATACGATTTTGACAAAAATCGATATTTGAGCGTCCGAGAGGACTCTTAATACGACTTCTAGGTAAAATTTGGCAAAAGTGGCGGCCATATTGCTATTCTTCATTTTCGTCCCAATTTCGTTCAAAATCGATATCTGAGCGTCCGACAGGTCTCGTAATACGAATGCGAGGTAAAATTTGGAAAAAGTGGCGGCCATATTGATTAATTTCCCCTTCGGTCCCCGATTTCGTTAAAAATCGATATCTGAGCGTCCGAGAGGTCTCTTAATACGAATCCGAGGTAAAATTTGGAAATAGTCGCAGGCATATTAAATTTCTTCATTTTCTTCCCGATTTCGTTCAAAATCGATATCTGAGCGTCCGACAGGTCTCGTAATATGAATGCGAGGTAAAATTTGGAAAAAGTGGCGGCCATATTGATTTTTTCCCCTTCGGTCCCCGATTTCGTTAAAAATCGATATCTGAGCGTCCGAGAGGTCTCTTAATACGAATCCGAGGTAAAATTTGGAAAAAGTCGCAGCCATATTGATTTTTTATCTTCTTCCTAATTTCGTTCAAAATCGATATCTGAGCGTCGAGAGGTCCCCGAATACGAATCCGAGGTAAAATTTGGAAAAAGTGGCAGCCATATTGATTTTCTTCATTTCAACCCGATTTCGTTCAAAATCGATATCCGAGCGTCCGAGAGGTCCCCTAATACAAATCCGAGGTAAAATTTGGAAAAGGTGTCAGCCATATTGATTTTCTTCATTTCCAACCCGATTTCGTCCAAAATCGATATCTGAGCGTCCGAGAGGTCCCCTAATACGAATCCAAGGTAAAATTTGGGAAAAGTGGTGGCCATATTGATTTCCTTCATTTTCGTCCCGATTTCGTTCAAAATCGATATCTGTGTGTCCGAGAGGTCCCCTAATACGAATCCGAGGTAAAATTTGGAAAAAGTAGTGGCCATATTGATTTCCTTCATTTTCGTCCCGATTTCGTTCAAAATCGATATCTGTGTGTCCGAGAGGTCTCTTAATACGAATCCGAGGTAAAATTTGTAAAAGTGGCGGCCATATTGATTATCTTTTTTTTTCGTCCCGATTTCGTTCAAAATCGATATCTGAGCGTCCGAGAGGTCCCCGAATACAAATCCGAGGTAAAATTTGGAAAAAGTTGCAGCCATATTGATTTTCTTCATTTCAACCCGATTTCGTTCAAAATCGATATCCGAGCGGCCGAGAGGTCCCCTAATATGAATCTGAGGTAAAATTTGGAAAAAGTGGCAGCCATATTGATTTTCTTCATTTACAACCCGATTTCGTTCAAAATCGATATCTGAGCGTTCGAGAGGTCCCCTAATACGAATCCGAGGTAAAATTTGGAAAAAGTGGGGGCCATATTGATTTTCTTCATCTTCGTCCCGATTTCGTTCAAAATCGATATCTGTGTGTCCGAGAGGTCTCTTAATACGAATCCGAGGTAAAATTTGTGAAAGTGGCGGCCATATTGATTATCTTTTTTTCCGTCCCAATTTCGTTGTAAATCGATATCTGAGCGTCTGAGAGGTCTCTGAATACGAATCTGAGGTAAAATTTGGCACTCCATACATGCCTGTATGCAAAAAAGTTTAATGTTACTATATAGGCGTGTGGGATATCTATGGACTTGCTTTTAAAAACGACACAGAGGTTTCGTTTTTTTTTTCCATTTAAATCAACAAGTACGGTTGCCAGTTTTTGTTGCACTTTTAGCACCACCCAGTAGTCACGTGTAGGGTAACGGTGGGTACTCCCTACGGACGTGGTGCAACTTCGACCCCCTTTGTCAAGTGAGTGGGCAACTTGACTGTTAGAAGTTCGCAAGCCGCTCGAAGGCCTCTAACTTGGCTTAACGATTGCAGCCGGGATCAACGGCTTAGCGTGCCTTCCAAAGCACGAGAGTCATTTAGTAACCACTCAAAGCGATCACCCATCCAAGAACTGACCTGCGCCCACATTGCTTAACCTCGCACACCGCACGCGGTACGCGGGTGCCGCTGGGCCACGAGCGCTCTAAATTCTTGATAGTTTGTGCCAATTTGCAATTCAATCGGTCCAGTAAAAGCAACTTGGTTGTAACAGACGGACTGAAGTAAGAAGTGCGAATGGAAGTGAGGCCAAATTTTCTTTTTGGATGCTCCAATGGGAACTAGCAAAACCTACGTAATAAATTTAATTTTAGGAAAAATAATTGTTACACGTGATATTGAATTAGCCGTATTTCTGTACTTCAAAGGACCAGAGTTTATGACCGCTGCGCGCTGCTTGGCCGTTTACTAAGGGCCATTTAAGACATGCTTTTATTTCATCGGCCCTTTCCCCTTCGGCCTCTCGGAAATGTATGATAATAGTTTTCGATCCTTATTTTTGGCAAAATCAAATGAAATTCAACAGTTTGCCGGTTCTCAGAATGTATACTGACTTTTCATCTGTTAATGAATCACAATCACCAAACTTCGTATACTGAAACCCCCAGAATGTAACAACTACTTTTCTGTAGACCGCATCTAAATCGGTTCAGCCAAACGCGAGATAATCGTGGACAAACATACGCACCTGTTTTTTGTAGCCGGTTAAAAATTTCGCTTAGTACGCGGGCGAAGCCGCGGGCAAATGCTAGTTACCGTATAAGTCCCGATTTCAATTAATTATGTATTCGTTCGTGTTTTGTTGCACTATTATAATATTGAAATTCTATTGGAAAAGGTTATTTGTTATTTTAAATTTTTGACATTAAATTGTCAGTGAAGTTTATTGATATAACAATCTTAGTACCAAAAGCATAATAAATAAAATAAAAAATAACCCAATTAAAATTAATACGTGTACAAATCAGTGTAGTTGAATGGAATATTTAGTTTAGAAGTAGTTATTCTGTAGTTTTATTTTATTATAAAGTTTATTAAGCGGTTGTGTCGTATTTATTGCTATGTAATATCGAGTATGTATATCTAATGAAATAACAATTAGTAACAGTATTACCACTAGGACATGGACTTCCCTAGCAATTAGGACTAGTGTCACGAGGAGGGTCCACATGCTGGACTTCGATGAAGTATAAAGGATCTCGGAATCGGTTAGAGAAGGAGCCATTGCAATTGGGTTTTTTCGAATTGTCTTGGTGAGCAACCCCCCTTGCCGAAGAAGCATAACGGATCTCGGAATTAGAGGTGGAGCCATTGCAATTGCGTTTTTTCGAATCGTCTTAGTGAGCAGTTAGGACTAGTGTCACGAGGGGGACCCAATGCTTTTATCTGGCTGCCCCGCCATTTTGTCTGGCTGCGCGAAGCGAGGGAGCACTAGTTCACCTGTCATTGTATATTCTCCCTTACGTATAATGCAACAAGGTCTTTATTGAATTGGTCATATATTCGATTGCATTAGGTACTTGTCTGCACTAGTCGGAATGAACGAAGATTGCCGATGTAGCTTATATTTGTGGTTTTACTGTACTTATGGATATTGATAAACAAATACCTAAATAGAAAACTTCCAAGACTCAGGAACAAATATTCGTGTTTGTTCATCACACAAATAAATGCTCTGACCGAGATTCGAGCCCGGGACCTCCGCCTTCGAAGGCAGGACCACTACTTGGTAGTAGTGGTCCTGCCTCGCCAACTAATCCAAAGTGGTCGTCAAAATATTCCGCAATTTTTTTTAAATTCACCAGTGCTTCAGCCGTACTACTGTATTACACTACGTATAAACATGTCTAAAATATTATTCTTGATACCAAGTCAGTAGATGAGCATATACGCCATGTAAAATTGTTGACCAAAAATAAATGGTATTACCGGTAAATAAACAACGCGTCACATCCCTACGCCGCGAGCGCCATATTGAATCAAAACGCGCGCTTTATGAAACAGCCAATGGCAGCGACGTTACCGACCTCCCCGCGACCCGCACATACCGCTTACTTTGGTGACTCTTGATTCGAACTAAATCGTCCATAGGGGCCATCTAGAGGGGGTTATCTATGGCGTAACCGGACGTGAATCGCAGGGGCGCCACTCGCTTCAACATTCGCCGCGTAACGTGCGCTCACACAACAGAGATCGATAGGCCGGTAGCGGGCGTGACAATAGTTTTACTTGAAATTTGTTACAATTTATCATTTGTAATTCAATGTAATCAACTAACTATGGCTAGAGATTTTTATTGCTGTGTCTAATTATTGCAAGTCAAAATGTACTTGAAATACATTAAGAAGTACCTACATCTTCGGATTATATTAAATAAAAAGACTTTTAATAAATGAAATGGCGAAATAGATGAAATGTCAATTGAGTCTTTTAAATTATACTTAACGCGGGTGTTTAAATTAAAAAAACGACGTGACGTCATATCATGTCACATGTTTTCCGTGGACTGAGATTTTAAAAAATAGTATTATATATTATTGTTATTATTTTAGCATACAATTATATTCATGTGAAGCTTAGATTTACACAAGAAAAGTAAGTTCCCATATTATGAGAAGTTTGTGGGTACCTATTTTATGAGCTTTTAGTAAGTTTTCTCTGACCCGGTGCATCTGTCTGTCTGTATGTCTGTCTGTATCCAAAACTTACAGAATAAATTTGACTAGCTTCCCGGTGTTTGATTGATGAATATCATGATCATTGAATAAACATTATTTCCTCTTGCCAAGGGAGCTACATTGCCAACCCTATGCAACAGACGTGCCGTTACAAGGTCACCGGCGCTCGACTCACACCGATAGGCCGTGTCGCCCCCCTGACGTGTTAGTAAAATGTGTAACAATAAACAACAAAACGTTCAACGTAAATACATACCTATAAACTTGCATATCGTCCCAAATTTCAAATTAAAGGGAAAAAATATGATAGATGTCGCAGGTTAGAATTCTGCTCGGAGTATTAAATTTTTCTATTTTATTTCACTCTAATTTGAACTTTGGAATTTTTGTTAGCGTACTGTAGCGTTAGTGCTTTAATACTAAATTATTTTTTGCATATCGTCGGCTGACAATCAAAATTCACTAAGTAACAAATACCTATTTAAAGTAAAACTCGTATTCTCGGCATCGTTTTAGTACTGAGATACGACGTTGGATTTTATAAGTAGTGACTTTTGGTTGTCAGCCGGCAATACACAGGTGTAATTTAATTGGTGTTACAAAATAAAATGTGAATGAACAACTTTGACTGTGTCGAAAAAAACTGATGTTTCATAGGATTCTTCTTCAATCGACTGAGCAAACTGTATGAAATGGTTGTTTTTTTTTCACTATTTCAAAGGACCTCCGATACCTCCATACCTTTTTCCGTACATCGTACTTTCAAAAATAGACTGCCAAGTCGGAGTCCCTTGACAGTTTTGCGTGCATTTTCCATTTTTTATTTAGCTGACTTATTGAGCCTTAAATCGGTGCCAGGGACTAGAGACCCCCCTTTTAAAATGGTAGTTTTATTTTTGCAATGACTTAAATGACTACCAATTGCTGGTTCATAGAAAAGTGTAGTGTGTTTTTTTATGAACTGGCAATTAGTAGTCATTTAAGTCATTTCAAAAAGAAATATACCATTTTAAAAGGGGGCTCTCTGGCACCGATTTTGTTGAATATCGTGTGTGTATGACTTAAGTGTATTAAGCCTATTTTATCTATGCTTGTCTATAACTGTTAGACACTCCTTGTCTACGCTCTCTTTTCCTTCGTACAGCGACCAAGCTACACGCACTGTATATGATGTGAGTTATATCATAAGTATCTAATTTAAACCGAACAAGACATTAAATAATGTGATGACAATATTTGTTTCTCTGCCTGTGCATCTCGCTCCGCTACAACCCAATGCATATTTGTAAGTACTGAACCACTGCAACTGCTGCACAACTATCAAGAGATTTAAGGCTCAATAAGCCAGCTAAATACAAAATGCACGCAAAACTGTCAAGGGACTCCGACTTGGCAGTGTATTTCTGAAAGTCATTTTTGTATTTAGATGTATGGAAAAGGTATGGGTGCCTAGTGCCTAAATACATAATTGAGCGGTAGTATATCTATATATATATACTTAAATACATTCCAGGTCTCATTACGTATATAAATAAATATCCTTACCGGGATTCGAACCCAGGACCTCCAGCTTCGTGGGCAAAGTCACTACCAACTAGACTAAACAAGCCGGCAAACATAAATAGATTTTGATATCACGATAAGACGACGTGGTTAGCATAGTTTGCATTGATTGTTCACGGGACAAGAGGGTTCGGGATAAGAGCAAATATTTGAACGGTTAACGCGAATATTTTGTTCCTGAATCTTGGATGATCTGGGGATTTATACAGGGTGAAACATTAGTCGTAAACAGAATTGTGTATTTCTTATTGTTTAACGCATTCGGTGCCGGTGACACGAAACCGTGTCATTTTTGCATGTATAATTGCCTTGTCGGCGCCGAATGTGTTAACTTTAGTTTGAACATGTGGACGTAACAACAGGCAGAAATAATGTAACATTGATTTTTAATTCGTTAAGTTAAAATAATGTTTTAAATTTACTGAGTCTCATGGTCACCCTAATCTGCTACGCTAAGTGTCATAGACCCATAGCATGTTACTGAAGTTAATCATTCAACCTCTTTGTATTGGCTGGTAAGGACGTTGAAAAAGGATTAAATTGACAATGACAAATTCAAAAGTCATAACATTGCGCTACAAATTAATCATTTATTTATGTACAACGAAAATATATACAAGAATACTTAACCAAAATAATATAAAGAAAATTAAAACTAACTTAAATCTAAAACGGGCCCTTGAGGCATTGTACCGAGGATGCTGGCGGCATTTCCTCGCTGTATTGAAATTGTAAAAAAATATCAAATCGCGTTTAAAATGCCGGCTCCGTATCCTTACACTTTTATTGAACGTTTCGATATGGTAAGAACAAACACGAGAAGCGTTCCGAGAACGTAACCCCGAGTCACCAGTGCCGACGCACAACCTGATTCGTAGCATGGTACAAAATCTCCGGGATTATGGACAGTTTTCTGTTCCAGCTCATGCACAGGCGAGAGGAAGGCAGGCTATTCGTCCGAAATATTTCAAATGATGATCTTGTTTGATAGCCTAAGCAGGTACTCAATTGATAAGATAAAATAATTCTACATAACAATAATCAAAAGTGGTACTTTAATCTACACAGCACCTAGTAAGTCTTGTCGAGTAGGGTGACCATAAGGTTTATTAAGTTAAGTTAAACTTCATTATTAATAAAGTTTAATTGTTTGCTTCTCGAGTTAATGCAATAAATTTGCCTTAAAATACTATGATAGAAACAAAAATTTCTGTTTACGACTATTGTCTCACCCTGTATTATAGGTACACAGTTAGTGTCATATAGCAGGTAGATTATAGATAGAGAGAAGGCCAAAACCCTTTAACCGACGATAATTTTTCATCCAACATGCCCGTCGCGCCGGTACAAAGTTAGACATTTTTTCACGTATAAATTAATAAATTGGAATCCATGAGAGTGATGAATATCCTGTAAAACATACCAGGCATTTGAATTATTGATCAGACAGCGGTGAAATGAGCTGGATATTTTCTATCAGACAACGGCGGTTAAAAGGTTAACATTGATTCAGGCAAAACGTTCCAATTCTTCAGGCCTTCCACCGTGTATAAATTAATATGCCGCAGCACGCACATGCCTAAATACTTGATTACATGATTACATTCATGTCGCCGCTGTTACCTTAACAAACACCGCCACTGCTAGCTTAGCACCCGAAGTTCCCAAAGGTATGGGACACACATCACGCTGAGCTTTATTGACCGAGTGAAACGATGGTCTCCGATGCAGCTTTGGCAAAAATGCTTTCGTATGTCTGGATTTCCAGATTTTCGGCTGTTTTCCTATATACAGGTTGTTTGGCAAATGGATGGGTATACGTATATAGCGTATAGATGAGATCTGCTACGTGGCCAAGCCAAGCACAAAAAATTGATTTGGGCCCAAAGTTTTTTTTGACGTGATAACGTCTTTAAAATCGTTTTAGTCGGGTGACATGTTCAGAAACTTGTGTCACACCAAAACCTCACGAGCGCGATCGCAGGTATAAGTGAAGTGCAAGTGAAGTAAGACGTTATCACGTAAACATCTCGATCGTAAACCTACTTTACAAACAACCAATTTTTTTTCAAATAACTGAATTCGTAGGATTCTGAATTTAGTCTATATTCAAATAAAATATTGTCATTTATTTTTCAAATACGTTGTCGTTTTTAATACTTTGTTTTCAAGATTTGTAACCTCAATTACTTAAAAAAAATGCCAAACACCCTGTCTATATTATGGTGCTGATCCATACATAATAAATTATCGTCATCTTCACCTTTATACATGTAGTAAAGAGAAATCGCATAAAAAGGGTCCCAAATCTTGTGCTAGCCTCATTAACTCTATTCTAGGACCGTCACAAGTCACAAACATAAAGAGGAAACTATAAAGTGGGACATCTCAGCGGCGTTGCTCATTAAGAGTAAGATATTTTACTGCAGCAATTCGACCGTCCTTTACTATTCCTTCGCTGTAAATAGATTCAATCAAATCTACCATGAAATGTCAATGTCACAGTGATACGACTATTTACTATTGTCAATTTGTCAGTATGACGTTTGAGATGTAACCGACTTTTCATAACAATAATATACATTTAGGCTGGGTTGCACCGACTTACGATCACAGACTGATCAACGTTAAATATGGCGCCGGCAGCTGTCATCCCATAGACACTTGTCAAACTTTCCATACATTCAAACTTTAACGAACACAGCTTACGATTACAGACGGTTTGGTGCAACCCAGCCTTAATCTTGCTACTACTTTAAAAAATTAAATGACGCTTAGTCTTGAGGATGCAATAATGTTTAATTATCACCGTTAATTTAATGAAATATGGTTTTATTCAGGTGTGGTATACTCAATAGATAGGTGCAGCAATTTCTAGATCCATGTGGCTTTTTAGAGGTCTATACTTACTGCTATAGCGCAACGATCTGAAGTGGATCTTGGCCTCCGACACCAAAGGCCGCCAGGCTTCTCTGTCCATGGCTGTTTCTGCCCAGTCGACGACGGCTTGGAGCTCAGTCAGGTCCCTCTGCACTTCGTCGCTCCATCTAGGTCTTCGACCAGTTGGACGGCCCGAGTACGCTCTCCGGACTGCACGATCGTCACCCATTCGGACTACATGCCCGAGCCATCTGAGTCTCGTGGATTTCGTTTTTCCCCATCTAGGTCTCGCGGATTTCGTTTCATAGAGGTCTATGGCGGTATATAATTTCTGGTAGAAAACCTCTACTGCGATCTTAACATCTCTTTGTCTGAATACTTCTGCCAGTCGATGTCAGCTATTGAACCATACGCGGTAAATAAAGTCAGCTTTCCGAAAGTTCCATTTGGGATTACTAGGTTTTGTGTCTACATTGTTTTCAACAAAGCCTGACTTGTCTACGACCGGAACTGACATGTTTATTTCAAGAGGAGGGTGGGTCCATGGGAATTAATGGTACCACGTCCCGTACAATACCTATCGCATCACTGCTGAGTCCTAAAAGCATAAGATACCCCCCTGTTACATATATGGGGTGCCCTCCCAGTTTAATATTTTTTTCGTAAATTCATATCCATATTTCTATAGCGGTTCATAACATACACCTGAAAAAAAACATAAAAAATTGGGTTCCGTTTTTGCCATTTTGGCTACGGAACCCTAAAAAGGTGTTGTTTTTAATTTGAGAGGTGAGTGAAGCTTTATTAGATTTATCTGCGTGTTAAACTGTCAAAAGGATGTGGTATTTAAAAGTAAAACCATTCCATGTCACATTAGCGACTTCAATCATTCATGTCACATATTTTCGCTATTAAAAGCCTTTAAACTATTCGGGCTTATTCCTTACAATTTATTTAGCGAAATATATAATCTGGAAGCTAATAATGAATAAAAATATCTAAGTATCACAAGCCAGATAGATTCGAAGCAGATCAGTTATCCGGGCACAACTCAACCGCCCAATGGCTACACTGGAAAAAAACGTTTGAGAATTTTATAGAAGAATCCTTTCACGACGCATTGGATGGTGCAGCAGCCAAGACATCAGAGGTGCAATTAAAACTACTTATAAATCATGTCTCCCCGACTATTTACGAGCATATCGCACACGTCAAAACTTACGATGAAGCTATCGGCGTATTAGATGGTATTTTCGTGAAACCTAAGAGTGTGATATTTGCGCGATATAAACTTGCGACTAGGCAACAACAACCTGGGGAGACGATTGATCAGTATATTCAAGCGGTAAAGCTTTTGTCGAAAGAATGCACCTTTAAAGCGGTTACGGCGGAGCAAAACGAAATGGATTTTATTAGAGATTCCTTCATATCCGGTATTGCCTCACCTACCTATAAGGCAAAGATTATTAGAAAACATGAATTTAACTTTAGATGAAACTCATACTCAAGCACGGGCTCTAGAATCCGCCCAGAATCAAGCTGAAAGTTTCAATACGCCACAATCCTCCGCGGCTGCCACCAATCAAACTAACCGCAAATCAGTCAACCCAATTACAATCCCTCAGGACCCATGCTATTATTGCGGTAACCCACGCCATCCTCGACGGTTGTGTCCAGCGGCGCAGTCGACGTGCCTCAAATGCAAACAAGGACACTTCGCAAAAGTATGTAGAGTAGCAAGGTTTAAGACCGCCGCAACCTCCCAAGAGGAAACATCATGCTTCGTGCTTGCTGCAGCCGGGATTAAGAGATTCACCTTACCCATAGAAGTTAATGGAGTACCTGTACAATCACTTATTGACACAGGGAGCACGGCCAGCTTTCTTGATGAAGAGGTTATCACTCAGTACGGGTTACAGGCTATGCCGTGCCGTATACAAGACGTATCAATGGCATCATCTACTCTAAAGTCCCAAATAACTCAAGTTTGCCCAGCCACAGTCAGGTTGAATGGGCAAGAGATTCCAAAGTTTATAGTTCGAGCCATGAAAAATCTTTGTTGTGAGGCAATCCTAGGTCACGATGTCCTAGAACAATATTCCAGTCTAGAGGTTGGATTCGGCGGACAGATGCCAACGTTGAAGCTGTGCGTGTTAAACCAAGCAAATATAGATCCAGTTGATTTATTCCCGAATATGGCTCCAGAATGCAAACCCGTAGCATTAAAATTTCGTCGATTCTCATCGGATGATAAAAAATGTATTCAAGACGAAATCCAAAAGCTGCATGCTGACGGTATAATCAAAGAAAGCTCTTCTCCGTGGCGGGCACAAGTCCTCGTAACATCAGGAACGCACCACAAAAAACTAATGTGTGGTGATTACTCCCAAACTGTCAACAAATTCACATACTTAGATGCCTACCCACTCCCTAACATAGAAGAGGTAATCAGTAAAGTATCTTATTACAGAGTATTCAGCAAAATTGACTTGAAATCGGCGTACCATCAAATTTCAATAATTCCTGACAACAAACCGCTAACAGCCTTTGAAGCAGCAGGTAATTTATACCAATTTTATCATATCCCTTTCGGGGTAACGAATGGAGTTGCATGCTTTCAAAGAGCCATTGACTCTATTATTCGGAAATCAAGAATTGAGGGTGTATTCCCGTATCTAGACGATATCACAGTCTGTGGAACTGATCAAATCGATCACGACGCCAAGCTACAAAAGTTTATAGAGATAGCAGAAGAGTACAATCTAACAATCAACAAGAAAAAAACCGAATTTTTAATAAGAGACTTAAGTATCCTCGGTTACAACATTTGAAAAGTCGGAAAAGTCAAGCCCGACCCAGAACGCCTGCGCCCACTGCGTGAACTGCCGATACCTCCCAACTCCGCGTCTCTCAAACGGGCTATTGGTTTATTCTCGCATTACTCTAAATTGATACCTGACTTTTCGGCTAAACTCCATTTACTAACAAAAGTTGAATGTTTTCCTATGAATACTGAGCAAGACAAATGTTTTGAAGAAATCAAGCATATTATAATAAAATCATCACTCTCAGCTATTGACCCCAACGAAATATTCACAGTAGAGACCAACGCTTCAGATCACTCAATAGCTGCCTCACCCAGAATGGTCGACCTGTAGCTTTTTCCTCTAAGTCACTTAACGACAGTGAAAAGAAATACCCCATTGTTGAGAAAGAAGCTTGTGCCATCATAGAAAGTCTAAAAAAGAGGCGTCACTACTTAATCGGTCGGCGCTTTAACTTAATTACAGATAAATAGTCAGTTGCCTTCATGTTGCAAGGACACGCTAGCAAATAAAAAATAATAAACTATAAATATAACATCAAATATCGCCCAGGTAAACAAAACCTTGTCGCTGATATACTGACACGTCAATTTTGTGCTGCGAGCATTGACGACAAACTTCGAGACTTACACCAATCGCTTTGCCATCCCGGTGTTACACGTCTATTGCATTGGATACGATCAAAGAACTTGCCATTCTCTATCGACGATGTGAGGCGAGTGGTGACATCGTGTTCAATCTGTGCAGAGATTAAGCCGAGATTTACAAATAAAATGGGAACGCTTATCAAAGCAACGACGCCACTAGAGAGAATCGCCATGGACTTTAAAGGACCGTTGCCTCATCTACAAATAACAAATATATACTCACCATTGTGGACGAGTATTCCAGATTCCCATTTGCTTTTGCCTGCGCGGAAACAAGTACAAAAACAGTTATAAAACATCTCACGGAACTTTTCTCAATATTCGGATTCCCACCAATGGTACATACAGATCAAGGTGATGCGTTCATGTCTAAAGAACTCAAAGATTTCTTACACTCCAAACACATTACTACCAGTCGATCGCCTCCATATAACCCCCAGGGGAACGGCCAAGTCGAAAAACTTAATGGTACATTATGGCGAACCATTCGTCTAGCCCTGAAAAGTAAGAATCTGCCTTTGACAATGTGGGAAGAAGTAATGGCTCAAGCGCTACATAGTATAAGGTCACTACTCTGTACGGCAACCAATACAACACCACACGAGCGAATGTTCAACCATCCACGACGATCTTCTTGGGGACAATCCATGCCATCTTGGCTACAACAATCATCGAAAGCTCTCCTAAAGAAATTCAACCGTGTCAGTAAATATGACCCTTTTTGTTGAAGAAGTTCACGTACTGGAATCGAACCCGTTTTATAGCTCAGTGAGACTATCGAACGGTAGAGAACTAACAGTGTCAAATAGACACCTAGCTTCAACTGGAAGCACCGAAGAACCAGAAGCTGCTAATAATGGTGACAGACACGACAACCCTTCTGTCACTCCGGATCCGGAACAATTGCAAGACTCTCAAGAGTCGGGACTACAGGAGTATGAGGAAATCGCTCCCGAGCAGCCGGCTCCTGCAGAGGTTGTTGGGACGCCGCGCAACTCTCCGGTGTTACGATGCTCAGAGCACACCCGTAGGACACCAGGCTACCTCCAGGACTTCCAGACGTAGGGAAGAATGTGGTATTTAAAACTAAAACCATTCCATGACACATTAACGACGTCAATCATCCATGTCACATATTTTCGCTAAATAAAGCCTTTAAACTATTCGGGCTTATTCCTTACAAAGGAAACGTGAGAAGGCGCTCCCATGCCCAGAATTTTCCGCGACGACCTTGGCTATGCACTCGATGAGGCAAATTGCAACGGTGATGCGTGCACCACGCGGTATTCTTTTCACAGTTGGGATATAAGTCTTCAACAACCCAAGCCTGTCAGCTGGCGGTAGTAGTGGTGCTATAAAACCCCCTGCGAAGGAAGATTGTGTAGGTTCAGAAGCGTTAGGAATCGGGGGGTCGATAGCCACACATGTGCCATGCCGGTACGCCGTATGGATAGCGAGACCCCGCCGACCTTCGTATTGCTTACTGTCTCCGCAAACAGCAATTCCGGCGGGTTCAAGCAGGGTTGCGATGCCATAAACATTTAAAAATATAAAATACAATCTTAAAAGCTAGCATACGAAATAACAACAGTATAGAAAACACACAAAAATCAACATTTTATAAAATGTTTACAAATAAAATAGCACATGACAGGACCTTTCAAAATTAATGCGCAGGAACGATAAAATGACCAAACGCAGGTTTTGATAGAAGTTACTCAAGGAAACGTCTATTGCGTGGCCAATGAAGTATCGGGTGAGTAGCGGGAAACAGAGAAGAGATGAACTGCGCAAGTCTACTTGTTGTCCTGGGATACGGGTGACACGAAAAAATGGTAGTGGCACTTCAGAAGGTTTAACGTAAACGTTGATGAGAAGGTAATTCTTATGTTGATGATATATTTGGTACGTAAACGAGCCGCCCACACGTGTGGGCGTCAAGAATGTCTCGCTACGCACGAAAAATCGCGTCAAAGGAGCAACGGGGACGCTATTGTTTCAGTTCTACTGTCAATGTTAAGTTAAAATATTCATGTAGATGATAGCGCTCGAGCAACCTCCACAATTTTTCAGTCAAAGACATCTTTTAATGCTTGTGCACTTTGCATGTGCTTTAGCAACTGAACGCAGCTTAACAGTATTTTTATCATGGCAACATTTAGCTTGCTGTCAGTGTCATCTTGAAACCATTCAGCTGTTAGGTGGTACTGGTACCTTTAGTGTCTCGGATTATTACGTTAAAAGTGGTTTCAAAATTACAACAAAACAGCTAGATATGTTTCTCACTGTTTAAAAGTGGATCATGTGGGTCTCTTAGATGATGGTTGTTGCTGGAATTACGATGGATTTTCTACACAGGTTCGTCCGCTGAATAATGTTTTTCCAATAAATATTAAATAAACTCTGTGTAAGCTCTTATCCTCGATATTTAC
The DNA here is from genome assembly GCA_905163555.1 of Notocelia uddmanniana. NCBI lineage: Eukaryota > Metazoa > Arthropoda > Insecta > Lepidoptera > Tortricidae > Notocelia > Notocelia uddmanniana. The sequence goes on along the minus strand of LR991058.1, from coordinate 29,705,375 downwards.
ACGGCTAGGGTTGCCAGAAAGAACCAGATAAAAAAAGAAATGTATTCTTCTAATTAGGCATATTACATGCACCTATGAACGTCAATAAACTACCACCGGTTCGGAAAAATATACCTCTGCCACGAGAAGAACCGGCGTAAGAAACTCGGCGAGGTGTCATTTTTTCAAAACAATTTCTTTTTCTTGGTCGTGACCTCATGTCTGAAGGACTTGACGACTATGGGTGACTCAATTACTGCTCTCCAGCGGGCGTACGATGGTTGCCATTTTATCGCTTACAGTCTGGCAAAAAAGTGTAGAAATTAAAAAGTGGCAACACTGTAGTGTAGTCCCTTTTTTCCTAGATTGCTTTGAAAGGGATGATACTACAGCGTTGCCACTTTTTAATTTCTACACTTTTTTTGATTTTTTATTTATTTATTCATTAATATATATAGTACATATAAACTTACAGTATTAAAACCAAGACGCTCACATGTTACATACACAAAACATTTACATGAAAAGGAAACTATGCTAACACAAATATCAATAAAGGAAACTATACTAACACAAATATTACAACATTAACAACACACAATAATACAATTAAATACTTAGACTATTATTTATAAATGTACATATCTGCCTGTAAAATGTACCTGGCGAGTCATGAAAGACGTCGGCACGTGTCTTCATAGCCAACTGATTTAAGAGTGAGAGTGCTCGATTGGTGGGAGCGTTGTTAGCCCTCCTCGTACGCGCTCCCTCACCACCGCTACTGAACAGAGGGCGCGGGCGCCGCGGTGGCCCGGCGCCGCCCTGGCTCTCGCCGTTCGCACCCCACACACGCGTCCGAGGTGTCGGCGCAAACAACCCTATCTGGTCTAGAACCGCCGTATTATTGACTTTGTTTCGGAATAGGTCATAATAATGTACCAATAAAAAAAGCACCTTACGCCGCAACTCCAATGTTTCTAACCCTATCATGCCCGAAACAAACATAGAGGGATATAGGAATGGATAGTACCCGTATTTCTTTTTATAGAGATACCTTGCAAATTTTCTTTGTATCCTCTCAACCATTAGCGAATACTTTGCCTCGACCCCCCCAGAGGCAGGCACCGAACTCCAGCCTACTCCGGACATATGCGTTATACAAAATGGTCGAAATTCTTGTATCCGAGAACTGGGATAACATGCGCATGACAAACCCAAGCATGCGGTTGGCTCGCTTACAAATTCCCGTCATGTGCGGAAGTCAAGCCCAGTATCCAGGGTCAATCCGAGATCTTGTACCTCTTCAACTCTTTCCAGCAAACTGCCGAGAAGCTTGTACTCTACGGTAGTGGGTGCTCGAACCCTGGAGAACGTGATTTGCTTGCATTTACTGATATTAAATGAAAGACGATTTAAAATACTCCACTCGGCTACGTTATCAATATCCCGTTGTAGAGCGTCGCAGTCTGCCACGCCACCTACACCCAAAAAGAGCTTAAGGTCATCTGCGAACAGCAGACATTTAGCTATACTAACTGCATCAGGTAAATCATTGATCATTATAAGAAATAATGTTGGGCCTAATGTGCTTCCCTGGCTTACACCTGACCGTGTGTAGTATGGCTCAGATTGATAGCCATTTAATTGAACGTACTGACTACGATTGCGCAAATAGCTACACAAGAGCTGTAATAGTTTTGGGGTGAACCCAATGGCCGAACACTTTTGCAAAAGAATATCATTGTGGACCAAGTCGAATGCTTTCCTGAAATCAAAGTAAGCGGAATCGACTTGGCGCCTTAAGTCCAATTGAGATAAGATGTAATCAACATACACTATATGGTTAGTAGTAGTAGATCGGCCCTGCCTAAAACCGTGCTGACTGTCATTCAGGTACACTGATATCTGTTGGCTTATGCGACTTTCAATTATGGTCTCAAACAATTTCCCAAATGCAGAGAGGACTGCAATTGGTCTGTATTCAGTAACATCAGATGTATTTCCCCCTTTGGGTACTGGAGTCACTCTGGATATTTTCCATCGTGACGGATATTGACCAGCCTGTAAAACCAAATTGAAAATGTACAACAGAGGAACCCTTAACACAGATACACAATCTTTTACAAGGTATGGGGGAATTGCGTCAGGGCCGGCCGAGGACTGGGCTTTCAGCCGTTTGACCGCCCGACGGAGCTCCGCCTCAGATACACTGTCAACCACGACCCGCGCCGAGTCACTAGGTTTAATGCTGGCTGCAACGCGCATGGCCTCCTCAGCATCTAACCTCGGCATTTCTTTCAGAAACACAGAGGCGAAATAAGAAGCGAACGCATCCGTCGCCTCTCGTCCCACCACTGTCCTATTTGCATATGTGTACTATTTACTGCTGCACCTGCTTTCACTCTTCGACTTCACGTAGGTCCAGAACTTGATTGGATCCTTGGCTATGTCATCTTCTATCCGATTGAGATACTGTTTATACGCATCATCAATTAATTTTTTGACATGTGACCTGTAGAACTTGAAAAGTTCTCTATTGAATTCCAGCCCTTTTTCTTCATACCTCTTTAAGTGAAAGAATTTATTTTTTATATTTCTAATTATATCAGCTGTAAACCAGGAAGGATAAACGTAGCGCGAGGGTTTCGGTTGCGATTTATTACGAGTAAGAACGTTATTATTAATACACGTATTTAATTTACAGTAATATAGTTCGACCGCAGTGTCATCAGAATTTGTAGCTAACACATCTGTCCAATCTATGTGCTGAGGTTGGCCTTGCGGAAATTCCACTTAGGAGCAAAATTATTATCGCGGCCAGGGGGAGGTAGAGGCTGCGTAGGGATCATGGGCCCACGCGGCATCGCCAAAGTCACCTCGAGCGGGGGATGGTATTCGTCCACTGCACTGCGATGTAACGCCCGTCACTCTCGCACTCGCATACTTTCAGGACCTGTTTTATACCACGTAGGTGGCATACAAGCGTACGGCCCGCCTGATGGTAAGCGGTCACCGCAGCCTATGGACGCCTGCAATTCCAGGGGTGTTACATGCTCTTTGTCGATCCTTTAAAAATGTATACACTCCTTTCTAGAAGAATCCCATACTGTAGTTCTTTGGAAAAACCTCGGCAGGGAGCTCATTCCACAATCGGAGCGTCCCAGGGAGGAAGTTCCTCTGAAACCGTACCGTGCGCGACCATTTAGGTTCTAAGGTGTGAGGATGCATGCTATTGAGCACACCTAGCTTTTTGGATGCCAGCTTGGCCTTGCGATTTCGAAGCCACTTCCAAGTGGCTTCGAAATTGGACGATGTGTGCGAATGTCGTATCCACGACAGTTATAAAATGGCAACCATCATGGCCCGCTGGTCGTTCGGTTTTAAGCCGTTTCTTTAGTTGCCTGTAATGTGAACCCAGTAACTTCTTGGACCGCATCTATCTTGTTGGTCCACGTCCTCTGGATCTTCTATCGATGCACCTAGTAATTATGCGCATTTCTAGCGTATCAACGCAGCGCCTGTCCATGTATCCAAAGAATTTGAGAAGAAAAGGAAATAGTTATCTTTAATCTTTATTAATTAATCACACAAGAAAAATACACACTACGTCGCATGACGGCCTAGTAGTGCAGACTACCGGCTGAAGCAAAAAGCATACACTCCCCCGCCCCGCTGCCCGCGCTTTCACACGCGCAACTAGTTGATGCGTTCGCTGACTTCACAATACAATGCGCATAGTGAAAATAAGAAACATTTGGTATCAATTACACTTGCACCTTTATTTATACACTGCAGTTTTTCATATAACGATGCACGCTTGGATCCTTGTTTATACAATGCAATTGTAATTTGAACAAAACTGCGTGGCGATTACAAACCACATAATACACGATACAATTGTTTTGATTAACACTACCAGATTTTACTTGACTTAAACTACATATATATTTCACATCAACACGAGTATACAGTATTATAGAAAAATAAATTGGTACAGTAACTTCAGAAACGTCTTAACATACAGAAATAAGAAAAATATATAATTAGTTTTAATGTTAAGTTGCATGCTACCTCAAATTTGTACTCGCAATCTCAGGACCTCGTGCGAGCATTTTCGCGATTATTGGAGGACAGCAAAAATAATAAAGAACGCTTTAATTCATTGATAAATTGCGTGCAACCGTCTCCACCAATCGCGAAGACAGCCCAAACGGAGTCCTGCTCAGTCCTCGCTGCCATGGGTTGTGGAACTCCAGTAACTATAAGCTTTCATAATTATTAGAAGTCAAAGCCATGCTTTCCGGATTTTTCTATGGACTGCGCATAATACGCAGAACAACTAGCTATGATACAGCACTCTCTGAATATTATGCCTATGCCCACACAAGGTTGCGATACGGAATTATCATGTGTGGCAATAGTACGGACGCAAACGAGTTTATGTTAAAAAAAAGTATCCGTATATTAGTGGGCATTTTCTGTAGCAGACAGCTGTAGACCGCATTTTCAAGAAACAGCCAAGTAAAAGATCGATGTATAAGTATAAACTTGTATTACCGACGGCAAAGCTGCAGATACCCAAGCGGCCCACTATACAGCGCAGCCAAAATATATAACCACATCTCGGATTATATTGAAGCACAAGACGCGAGCCTAAATATAAACAGAGCAGGTATATCCAAAATACTTTAAGGGCTGAATTTGGTTGAACAGTCTGGTGTGACAATATTGCCACTTATCTAGTATAATAAAATAATAACAATAAACCCATTTATTTCCAATCCTAAATAACAATTACAAGCTTCTTTCAAGTCTCTCTAACTGTTGCTCTCTTTCCATCTGGTTCCTGTTATTGCTTTTATATCTTCAATCGACCTTTATCTAGGACGTCCTCTTCTCCTGTTTCCGGTTGGTCCTTCCGATAGGGTTGTCTCTAATGTCTACCTTTTGTCTGTGCCTCTTGCTGCATATCCTGTCCATTGTGTTTGGTTGTGTTTCTCTTTATTTACATGGCGAACGAAGCGCTCTCGCTCTCACGCAGTATGAAAACGTATCTACACGGAACGCGCGTACGAGTCGAACTGTCAGTTGCTCGAATATGGCGTCAAGTAATGCGTGCTTAGAAAGCAATTGCAAGCAGGCAATTGTAATAATTGTATCTAAATACCTAAAAGAAAAAGTAGAAGTCATGTCGTATAAGGAGGCAGCCCTCTAAATACGAGTAGAGTCAAATGGAGAACTAAACCGACAAGAGTCTAACTCTTATTTGTTACGTGAGATGAGCTTCTAAGTATTTAGATGTTAATTAGTACGATAACTTTCGTATAATTGTAACAAATGTTACATCTATAATTGTGTACCGCAAATAAAAGTTGAGATTTCGTGTTTTATTGAATTTGATAGTGTGGTCGGGAGTCCATCACTATGTATGTCCGATATCCACGAAAACGCCCTATTGCCCGCTCTGGCCGACCACGATTCTATATTTCAATAACAAGGGAAAGGAATAACTGCTTAGTTACATTAGTGACAGTAACGATACATTATTTTATACATCGGTCTTCCAGCCTCGCTTGAAATTTATCACAGTCTTTCATCATTATGTCGAACTCGACCCTGAGAGGTCGCGTGAGCTGGTCCGCCGGCACGCTCGTGGGCGGCAACACGGTGTACCGTCGTAGCAGGTTCGCCAAGTTCGTCTTTGTCGACATGATGGCGTAGTTAGCACCTGAAATTAAACAAACGTTATTTTCGCCTTTCCAACTATGACTGTCCTCAGATTTGAAGCTCAAGATAGAAACAAAAACTCGTAAAGTATCCGATTGTAACGGGAGTCGGTGCGACATGGGCAATTACTAATCTATCTTGTATTTAGTAATCGTACAACTATAGGATTCAATTACAAACCGATGCAGTTTCTGAGCGAGTAGCTGAATGGCACGAACTGCGCGGGATGCCGCAGGGGCCCCTCCAGGAAGCGTTCCGGGCGGAACTCGTTGACGTCCTCGCCCCAGTACTTGGTGTTGCGGTGCGATCCCCACAGGTGCAGTATCAGCGCCGTTCCGGGCACCAGCGGCGCGCCGTTTGCTGCAAACACATCATAGCGCAGAATAAATACCAGACTCCACGTCACAGAGCCTGCACTGCCCACGTAAATATGTACAGGGTCGCGCCGCGTTTCGATTAACCGCGTATCACCGTTACGTCGTAAACCAGTTAGATGGTTGGCAGTCCTCTACTGTGCGTTTCTTCAGAAACTTCCTGCCTTGCACAGCTAAACTGTGGAACATTCTTATTACTCAAAGAGTACATCTGAACGTCGCTTACCATCAGGCGATTCGTCTGCTCGTTTGCCTCCTATTTCATAAAAGTTATTATTAATTACGCATTTCTGTTTGATTTAAATAATAGCTTACTTACACTACAGATAAAAAATGTTCTGGAGACTTTCGGGGGTCTTAAACAACGTTGACTTATTAACAATTTTTAAGGACCTGGAATCATGACTTTCGAGGATCCATCGCAGTAACTGCGGACGTCAAATCTCGGAGAGCACTAATGTGATGTTGATGTGACTCAACAGGGGACAGGTAGTATGAAATAATGAATTTGATTTTTTAGGCTTCAACATCAAGACTTCTTCCACAAAGGCGGCAGGTCAGAACTTAACGAACATTACTGGCTTCCATCACAATGTTTGTGACATATCTAACAAAATGGACGATTTAGCAATATATATATAAGCAATATTACCAAGGACATGCATTATTACATAACGAGAAAAATATCTTACTACTTACAGACGTGTAATAAGGTACCTACGTGAAAAGATATGCCGTTGAATTAGAAATTAATGGAACGAATAAGCATCCTGGAATATTATAAACAGGCTGAGATATAATGCACGCTCTATCAATTTATTCTACTGGCCTTTTCTTATGATGCTTTTTCACCAACTTCAAACAAAGGAGGAGGTTCTCAATTCGTCGTAATATTTTTTTTATATTAACTCTATCCAATTCATTTTTTTAATTATATTATATATTTCTTCGCTAGTTACTTTTGGAATATTTTAATGTTTATCTTATTGTCTTGGAGTATTTATTATTATTTTATTCGCTATTTGTTTAAATTTCAATAGCGACATTTAAATTGATAGTATGGACTTTTAGTGGTGTAATGGATATTTGTTAATTTTACATATAGGATTAGTGTAATGTAATGTTTATTCATATACATATGTAATGTACCTTATGATAGTAATGTACAATACAATATTTATTGTTCTGAATGAATAATACAATACAATACAATACAATACAGTACAATACATATAATACAATTCTCTATCATATAATTTGGATAATCGATAGTATAGTGAGTGCACGAGTGACTCGTATAAATAAACTGCCTTACGTGTATATATTATATATATATTCATAATTATATTTTATATTTCAAATCTAAAGTAAAGTAACTGTCAAGTCTAAAGTAACTGTCTGTGGAAATTTAATGTGGTCCGCCATTATTAAACTAAACTTTCTTAATTTATGGGAAAAGTGATTGGGCAACTAAATCCCACGGACCCATGTCAATCTAAACTAAAGGTTAGTTCATCGTGTCGCGCGACATTTACGCGATGTTGTGTCACATTACGCCAATTTACCTAATGACGACTATGTCACTGTGGCACGTCACGTCACGTCGTTCACGTATGCGTGAATAACAAACATCAATTGAAATCTTTTAGTTTATTGAAGTCGCATCGCGATCTGTATAAGTTTAAAATTGTTCAAGTATATTTTGCTTTAGTCTGTTGCCTCATTAATTCTTACAACTATCATCATATTAATATGAACATACGCAATACAATGGTCTCGTGAACATCCCTTACAACAACCGGTGCTGGTGGATACAGCCGCAGAGTTTCTTTGATGACCACTTCCAAGTATTTCAGCTTTGGCAGATCTTCCCACGTCACCGGACGATCAGAATCACCAAAAACTTCTTTAATTCTGTAGGTAGAAGGAAATCGGTATTGTTCATGCAAATAATTGAAAAAAAAAATGATATAGGATAGTAATCAAATAAATAAACCGAGAAGTTTATGTGTGATACTTACTCTTGGTAGACTTTGTCCTGCACGCGGGGGTACCGGGATAGCATGAGCGCGGTGAAGGCCGTGCCGACGGCCGACGTGTCGGTGCCGGCTGATACGATCGACAACACCTCCTCGCGCAGCTCGATGTCCGAGTAGCCCTTGCCTCCTCCAGAAGCGGCGAGCATAGTGTCAAGGAAAGTGTTTTTGCAACGCTCTTTGTCATCTGTGTTATTTCTTTGCGTTAGTAGAGCACCCTGTATCTTTACCACTTCAAGCTCCCCCCCAGAAGTTTATCCATGACCTAATCTCTCACATCATCGAAAAACATTTCTAAACTAAGTTTTGTAATTTAATCAGTAATCATCTTTGCACGTAACAATCTATTGAGAATTTCCAACCGAAAATGAAAAATTGATCACCCCAATTTTTCATTTTCGGTTGGAAATTATAATTCCGCTAAGTGGACGTTTCGATTTGTTAAATATTTACATTTCTAATGAAAATATGCGGCAAATAACTTGTTTCAAAGAATATATAGTAATCGTGATAAAGGATTATCCTTGAAAAACCAACATACATACTTTGTTAGTCAGTCGCCCAAATTAGTAACAAAATGCGCCGATAGATAGAGATCGCGTTCAATTTTCGGGATATTCGGGATGAGTACAGAATCGTTGTGCTGAGCCCTCAGTGCGCGACTCGGAATCCCATTTGACCGTTTTTAGGGTTCCGTAGCCGAATGGCAAAAAACGTAACCCTTATGGATTCGTCATGTCTGTCTGTCTGTCCGTCCATATGTCACAGTCGATTTACTCGGAGACTATGAGCACTACAATTATGAAATTTGGTAGGAAGGTGTATGCTATGAACCGCTATAGAAATATGATGTGAAAATTTGAAAAGAATATTAAACTGGGGGGGCACACCATACATGTAACAGGGGGATCAATTTTTTTAAATGCACATAGGCGTGTGTGGTATCTATGGATACGCCTTCAAAAATGACATAGATGTTCCTAGAAAGCTTTTCCATTTAAGTCAACCGTTGAGAGATATTAGTTGCCAAAGTGGTAAAAAGTGTGTGTGTGTGTGTCCTCTAATTTCCAAACTATGAAGTCTAAAATTGTGAAAAAAATCAAGATGATGTAAATTAATAAATACTCTCAACGATAATTGGTTTGAACAAGATAGGTTTAACGATTTTTGAGTTATTGCTGAAAAACTTTCCCAAACAAAAGGGCCTTAGTGCCGTAAGTGTCCTATGAAGATACCACCTTTTTTGATTAAATGTATTGTATAGTGGTTTTAAATGTAGATTAGGAGTTGTTGGTACGGAACCCTTCGTGCGCGAGTCCGACTCGCACTTAGCCGGTTTTTTTTTTTATCTTGTGTTTAATTATACAGATCTATGCAATAAATATATGTACCCCTAAATCATTTAGCTAGACTGTAAGTTTTAATGTAATACAAATACATTTATTTCATAACTATTGTACAAATGTTATAATTATAGACAAAAAATTAAAGTTACTTATGTAGGTATAAAAAGAAGCCTGAGCTAGGGATTCCCTGTGCTTCAGGCAAAAAAGTACAGATATATGTCTATTAATATACATCTAAATATAACAAATACATTATTTCTTGGTTACTAGTACAAGTATAGTATTTTATTAAAAAACTATGTAAGATTAAGAGATTAATAAAAGAGTAACAAGCAAACATGCAGACGAACTGAGTACCTCCTTCCTTCTATTGAAGTCGGTAAAAATATAATAATGTAACATCAATTTAGTCAACTAGCTTCTCTGTATCATCGAACGTCATTTTTAACAGGGCATCTATATTTTTTTATATCTAATCAATAAATAAGTAAAAAAAAAGACTGAATAAGAGATTTTAAAAACCCGACATTATACGAGTTTCTAAAAATTTTAGTTCTAGCTGAGCATTTTGGTTTGTCTCTTACCTACCTTTGCAATTTTCTATGGTCTACTGGTAGAGAATGCCTTGAGGCATTAAGTTCCCTATTTGTATTGATTTATTTTGTGCAACAAAGTTTTAATAAATAGAAGTTTGTCATGTTCAGCGGGCGTATTGATGGTTGCCATTTTATCACTTATCGTCGTGGATAAGACATTCATCACGTTCTGACAGGGGTGGTTTACTACCGTGACGTCATCGCGCCGCGTAAAGTACATGCGGCCGCCGGCTCACACGTCGTGTGACTATTCAATGGTTGCGGCGCAGCGTTACGAATACTATTACTTGTTCTGTGGTTCTGATAAGTATGCGAGGGCGAGAGTAAAGAACGTCTTGTCCACGACGATAAGTGATAAAATGGCAACCATCATACGCCTGCAGTATACTCGTACTTAAACAACTGAACTTCAAAGAGAATATAATCACTGCTAAACTTCTTGTTTCTTACAATGTTTTTTCTTTCATAATTGAAGCATTGTATTGTTTTAACTCACCCTTGACACCTACTTGGTCTGCAGCTAATTCTCTTCGTTTATCCTTTAATACCTGAAAGTATATATTTAGTTTATAATCTATGTTGAAAAAGTAACTAAGCACTTTCCATATATATGGTGTACAAAACCCTTAGAACTGCACTGTGCTATGATCCCACTAACAGAAAATAATTATCTAATATGTAATCGAATTCTGAATCATCTTTAAAGAAACAATATAACAGCAAATAGCTGTCAATCATTGTATTCGTGTTAATCTACATACATACATAAACTGACGCCTATATTCCCAAAAGGGGTAGGCAGAGCATACGAAAATTAATTTCAGTTCCACTGTGAATCTAATCTCAAGTTATTGATGAAGTCACTAGTTGGTGTAAGTCAAAGTCAAAGTCAAAATCATTTATTGCAAGTCACATTACAGTTGAAAAAGATGGAATTAAGAATACATAGGTCTACATGTGACGCCCTGCAAGGGCACAGCAACATATTAATCATATACTAATTTATTACATAATTTTACTTTAACTACTAACATTAATCAATAATACCCTACACCTTTATAATTAATAATGAAGAGCTATCGAAGTGTTGTTAATTATCATTAAAGAATTCGGTAAGACTATAGAAACATCTGTCAATGAGGTATTTTTTTAATTCTTTAATGAATTGTGTATTTTTTTCAATGTTTTTAATAGTGTTCGGTATGTGATTATAAATTTTAATTAACATGAAATGCGGGCTTGATGTAACTATTTTCAATTTGGAGAATGGTAATTTGAAATTATTTAAGTACCGATCGTTTCTTTTATATCTTTTATATCCGGTCATAGGTGTAAATAGTTGTTTATGTTTCTTGACAAATTTACAAATGTAGAATGTTGATTGAACCATTTGATGTTCTAACGGGTTAGCTTTGGTAAATCAGGCAATTATTGCTGTTCTACCTTTTCTATTATGTAAGAAATATTTCACCTCATCAAAAAAATCATAAGCCACTCGTCTTTGTGCCACGAACTGTGTGTAGAGTGGCGTAAGTTTAAAGACCCAGTCCCAGTAAAGCCAGGGCGACAACATCCGCTGCGCGAGGATTTTACTGATTACTTCAAACGCGGTGATGAACGGGTGGTGGAGATTCTTCTGGGCGTTCAGTTCAATACCGAGCACCGTCTCTGAAATTTCACAACGGTGTTAACCACGGCTCGGAACCGGTATTCTGTCCATAGAAAAATACCGGTATTTTTTTAGTTCTTATCGTTCTTTCGTCTACTATTTCATGTTTAATCAGGCAATCTAACAATATGAAGTAATAACCCAAATACATTATTGAGTTCTACATAAAGAGCATAAACTAATTAAAAATATTTGGCTATTTCAGGATTTTGAGATTAACCGGTTTCGAGCCCTGGTGTTAACTATACCTAACCCCGGACTGTGGACACAACAAATACAAATACAAATACAAATACAAATACAAATAAATTTATTGAATAACTTTTGTACAAATGTTATAACTATAGACTAAAATTTACAGTTAGTTATGTATAAAAAGGAGCCTGAGCTAGGGATTCCCTGTGGTTCAGGCAAAAAGGTACCGATATATGTCTATTAATATTCATAGAAAGCGAGAGAAATATTCCGCTCTCACTAATTATTTATTTGTCCCACTCGCGGTGGAAACGACAGGTTGTTGGGGTACAGAGGCGAAGAAGTTCCTGAGGGAGATTGGTCGTCGGTTGCGGGAGAGGGGACATGACACCCGTTCCGAGTCTTTCTTGGTGCAGAGGCTGTCCATCGCGATACAACGCGGCAACGCGGCGAGCGTGTTTGGTACTTTTGCACCGGGAATGATTCGGGGCGGGCTTTTCGATTAGATAATCTTCATTCTGTACTTATGTAATCAGGTTTAAGTTATTATTTTTTACGTCAATGTGTATTTTTACGATTTGAACAAGTCTCAGTTTAAATAAATTTATAGCTTAATTAATTAAAATGATTTAAAATTCATCTAAATATAACAAATACATTATTTCTTGGTAACTAGTACAATTACAGTATTTATTAAAAAAAACTATGTAAAATTAAGAGACTAATAAAAACAGTAAAAATACAATTATATAACATCAATTTAATACAGTCAATAGCTTCTCTGTATCATCAAACGTCATTTTTAATAGGGCATCTCGAAGCCTTTTCTTACAATTTGCGAAACTTAGCGGATATAGCTCTAGTTTAGCATTTAGCCTGTTATAAAGAAAAGGGCCCAAAAAAACAAAAAATCTTGAGGAAAAAGCGTGTTTTTTCTCTCCATATTGGGGGCAAACAATATCTTTACGTCGTTTGTTAGTATAATCTGTGCTGTAAGGGATTGCGGCGTGCTGTTTTAAAACTGTACTCATTATAAATAACTGCCGTACCGTAAGGACTTCACATACTTTATAAAGGTGGTCAGTGGGGTAGAGGAAAGGTAGGAAATAAGAGACTTTCAAAATCGCTCTTTGTGCTCTTTCTAGTTTGATAAGTGTTGTTTTGGCCAGACCACCCCATGAAGAAATGCAGTAATTTAATACCGACTGGCATAATGCAAAGTAAACTTGTTTGATTAGCATTGAATCCGCAAAAGAACGTAGTTTTTTGAATACATATATTAACTTACGCACTTTACTGCACAAAGCCTCGACATGATATTTAAAAGAGAGCGACTCATCAATTATAATTCCTAAGTACTTAATTTGATTAGTTATAGATATAATTGGACAAGTGCATTGTATATTTGTGTTATTATTACAATTGTGTGCATACAGGTTTTGATTATCTGGCGGTAAATTTGATTTGCGCATGAAAAATTTTATGTAATTAGTTTTATCTGGGTTAAGGGTCAGTTGGTGAAGCTGAAGCCACTGATTTACAAGGTTAAAGCCTTGTTGAGCATATTTGTAAACTTCGTCTGTCGATTTTGCAGAGAAAAGTAGGACAGTGTCTTCAGCGTAGGAAATGATTCGGCCACTGTCGATTTTCAGATTACAAAGGTCATTAATATAAATTAAGAAGAGAGTTGGGCCTAATATGCTTCCTTGTGGGACCCCAAAACAGGCATTTTTTAGATCAGAACTGATGACATTATCTATTTTTGTGCACTGCGTTCGGCCGTCTAGATAATCTGTGAATAATTTGAGCTGAGTGCCTCTAATTCCTAAGGTTTCAAGCTTGTGCAATAGGGTGGGAATAGAAACGGTGTCAAAAGCTTTTGCGAGGTCCAAAAAAAGGCCTATTGTTTGGTTGCCCTTATCTAGCTCCTGTACTAAGTAGCCAGTCATTTCATGAACAGCGTCGGCGGTTGATAGTTTAGGCCGAAAACCAAACTGGTTTTTCGAAAAAATATCTTGGCTGTCCAAGTACTTAACCAGCCTATGATTCATTATTTTTTCTAAGATTTTGGATATCGAAGGTAGTATTGAAATAGGTCTATAGTTTGATATTTGGGTTTTATTTCCATATTTGTAAATTGGTACAACGATGGCTTTTTTTAGGCGCTTGGGGAAAATTCCCTCAGAGAGACACTTTTGAAAAAGATATGTAAGGGGAGGAACTAGGATATGCTTGAACTGCTTTAGTATTCTATTTGAAATACCATCCCAGCCAACTGCAGAATCATCTTTTAATCCCATTATGATCCGTCCCACCTCTTGTTCATCAGTATTAAATAATACAAACGAATTTGAGGGATTGCTGTGATTTGTCGGACTGGTAATACGGGGTACCGGCAAGTGTATAGGGACTTTTTCGGCTAGATTTTTACCTATGTTAACAAAAAACTCGTTTGCGTTATTTGCGGCCATTAAAGGCGACCTGTGCGACTGTAACAGGCCTGTAGAAGGTTCACGTTGTTTTGCCGTGTAAGTAATCTTTTTAATGCTTTTCCAGAGTAATTTACTGTTTGTCCCAGCCATATCTATTTGATTTTTATCATACCCATGTTTAATTTTCTTAAGTAAGTTATTGCAAAAGTTGCGGTATCTTTTGTAAGTTAGTAGCAGTAACTCGTTGTCTGGGCTTGATTTAGCCTTCATGTGCAATTTATCCCTGTGTCTCATACAGCGTATAAGGCCGGGCGTAATCCAAGGTTTAATGTTATGATATTTACTATTTATACGTTTGTTTACAGTATTATTTAATATTGCTTGTTGGACTTTTTGAATGAGGTACGACATGCTAGCGTCTGTGTCAGCAGAATTATAAACTGGGTCAAGTTGAGACAACAAAACCACGATCAAGACCACTGGGGGATGGGCAGCAGCATCCTGGAGTGCGGTGGAAATACTGCGATCGCCAATCCGCATGCTAAGCGTGGCGATTAGGGCATTTATGCTCCCATGAAATTGGGAAAGGCCTAATCAGCAGTGGATGTCCTTTGGCTGATATGGTGGTGGTGGTCAACTATAGGCCGTCTAGAAAATAAATAACTATTGGTGGACAATCTTACACATATCGACCTTTTTTTTTCTCCCGAGGGGAAAATCCTTTATGGATACCACCGCACCGCGGGGACAGTGCGGTGGTTATGTCGGACTTGCACCGACTAAAAACCCCCCAATCGTCCTCCTGGACTCATTTCGGACGGCTCTGGGATCTCCTTCGAAACGCACCAGTGCCGCCCTAGAGTCTGTGGGTCCAACCGTCCGCTTTCATAGGCGATCACAGCCCCCAACTGTGACCGTCTTCGACCCCAAGGACCCCCTTTTAGTCGCCTTCTACGACATGCAGAGGATACCGTAGCCGTATTCTATACCCGGGCTACAGGGCGACACAAATCGACCTAGTCCCAAACTAAGCAAAGCTTGTACACATACTTATATAGATAAATACATACTTATATACTTAGGAATTGCTAAACTTAAGTGGCAGTGGGCGGGGCACATAGCACGTAGAACCGATGGCCGTTGGGGCGGAAGGGTTCTCGAGTGGCGACCACGTACCGGAAGGCGTAGCGTGGGCAGGCCCCCCACACAGTGGACCGATGACCTGGTGAAGGTCGCGGGTGTCCGCTGGATGCGGGTGGCGCAGGACCGGTCATTGTGGAGGTCTTTGGGGGAGGCCTATGTCCAGCAGTGGACGTCTTTCGGCTGACATGATGATGATGATGATACTTAGGAAACGTCCAAGACCCAGGAACAATATTCGTGATAACTGCACAAATAATGCCCTGACCGGGATTAGAACCTGGAACCTCCGGTTTCGTAGGCAGGGTCACTACCAACTAAGCCAAAGTGGTCGTATGCTTTCAATACTACACTCGCGGTAAAAAAAATTGGGACATCCTGAATTTAATAACCGCAAGAAGGTTTTTTTATAGTTACGTAATATACAATTACCGAACACCACCCTATCCAATATACAAAGAAAATATATACAAGAATACTTAACCAAAATAATATAAATAAAATTAAAACTAACTTAAATCAAAAACGGGCCCTTGAGGCACTGTACTCAGTAATATCCGGGATCCGACCATAAAAATACAAAATCCAAAATGACATTTTTTGCGATTTCTCGCTCTGTTTACGTTTATTTTTTTATCGGTTTTTACGAGCCCGATTTAAACCTGGTAACATTATTTTTTTAAATGTTATTTTTGCAGTTTAAATGTAAAATTAAAGGTTTATGCGTCGTTGGACTAAAAGTAAATATGGCGATGTATAAAAATGTCTACATATAAAATAAAAATTGGTCCGAGTATTAGAAAGCCAATACTTCAAAATGTTTAAGTCTTATATCAAGTCGGAATATAAAAATGACTACTTTCAAAGTATACAAATGTCTAAGTCTTATCAAGTCGGAATATAAAAATGACTACTTTCTTTACATAGGTCCAGGCCCCTATTTCACCAAGTTGACAGGTTCTACAATTGTCAACTTCCTTAATTCGGGCGTTACAGGTGTCCATGCGCTACGAAAACTGCTTACTATTGCCTATTTGGTCTAATACACAGATGCACATTTTTATACTTCGTCAAAATTATATACGCCCGAACTTATGTAAGTGGACATTTTTATACATCGTCATATTTACTTTTAGTCTAGTGCCGCAACATATTTATATTTGGTCTAATATACAGGTGGACATTTTTATACTTCGTCGAAATTATATACGCACGAACTTATGCAAGTAGACATTTTTATACATCGCCATATTTACTTTTAGTCCAACGACGCATAAACCAAATTAAATAGAGATTATGACAGAATTAAAAAGCTGTATTATTTGTTCGCGCGTGTATATAAGATTTCAACCTAACATGGTCATTTACTTTAGAATTACTGTTCCGAACGAGGTATTTCCATGTATGACATGACACTGAAATTGTAATTATGACATATATTATACGAGTATACTGTATTTTTTTGCAAATTTATTAGTTGATTGATTGTGTGTGTTGTGGCGTCCAGTGATCCAAAAGTTCACGAATCGAAAAGATACTGTAACCGGCATGAACGCGCGAGTTGATACTGTAAGTGTTGTGTGTCGTGATCGTGTTCGAGTTTTGAGTGAGAGTGCGGACGCTGGCGAAAAAAGCGAACCAAGAAGAGGGTAGATCGCTATGGAGTGTGGGTAGACCACAAATAAAACTCGCAGCACGTCATTTAAGCCTTGAAATTGGTACAACAGCGCCGTAATATCGGACACTCAATAAATATACAATATACAATATACAATATACAATATATAAATATACAATAAATATATATCTTCAATCCACTCCAGTCCGGTTTCCGTCCTGGTCATAGTACGGCTACTGCTCTCGTGAAAATTACTGACGACATCCGGGCGGGCATGAATGTTCAGAAGTTGACAGTATTGACGCTGTTGGATTTCAGTAACGCGTTTAATGCTGTCGATTTCGATATCCTACTTGGGATAATGCGTTCTCTTAATGTATCTCCTGCAGTAATGGACTGGTTTCGTAGTTATTTAACTGGTCGTCGGCAACGTATAAAGGTGGATGATGTCCATTCTTCTTGGTGTCACACGCAGGCCGGCGTTCCGCAAGGCGGCGTGCTGTCTCCCTTGTTATTTTCCATGTTTATTAATTCAATTACAAATAATCTCTCTTCTCACTATCACCTTTATGCCGATGATCTTCAAATTTATTCGCAGGGTACTCTTAATGATCTTCCATCTGTCATCAATGCTGTAAACAATGACCTGGCGCGTATCCTAAATTGGAGTCGTGGTTTTGGACTCACGGTTAACCCCTCTAAAACCCAGGCGATTATAATTGGGAGCTCAAAATTTATTTCTAGAATCGATTTTAATGGCATTTTACCGATTTACTTCGATAACGTCTTGATTCCTTATTCAACGCAAGTTAAAAATCTAGGTATCATTATGGATAGGACCTTATCTTGGGTACCCCAAGTAAACGAGGTCAGCAGGAAGATGTTTTCAGCTGTAGCTTCTCTCAGAAGGCTACGTAATTTCCTGCCCATTGCCACTAGAATTGCGCTTACTCAAACACTCCTCCTCCCTATCTTAGATTATGCTGATGTTTCGTATATTGACCTCAACGAGGAGCAACTTAATAAGCTTGAGCGCCTTCAAAATGTCTGCATTCGGTTCATATTTGGGTTACGCAAATATGACCATGTTTCCCATTTCCGTTGTCAGCTTAAGTGGCTCCCTATCCGTTTTCGTCGTAACTCTCACATCCTTTCTCTTTTGTATTCTACTCTCTTTAACCCCACAACTCCATGCTATCTCAAAGAGCGTTTTAGTTACCTTCTTTCTGCTAGGTCCTCGCGAAATTTGCTCCTTACTTTTCCTCGTCCTCCTCGTCTAAATTTTATACTTCCTCCTTCACTTTCCAAGCTATTCGGCTTTGGAATTATTTGTCTCCTGATTTAAGGCGTGCTAAATCTCTTGCTGTCTTCAAAAAACAACTTAAGGATTATTATTTGTCACTCCCATGACCCATGACACTTCAGGCTCAGCTCCTTTAGACTTTGTGGCTAACTATATATATATGTATGTATGTATATATATATATATATTTTTATATATGTATATTATTATAAATATAGTATAAAACTGTTGTAATTATTAGTAGGTTTCATAAATTGTTTCTGCACCACCTACTTGCGAATTGTAATTATTTGCTTTGATTTCCGCTACCCAAAGGTTGTCTGGTAGAGATCGCTCTTTAGCGATAAGACCGCCTTTTGTTTGCCTCTACTTATTGTTATTACGTACTGTACTGTGTCCTTTAATTGAGGTGTGCAATAAAGAGTATTGTATTGTATTGTATTGTAAATATACATGGTGAATACCCCGTTCTGAATAGTAATTTTAATGCTTTCAACACTTACCAGTATTTGTTTCGGTGGGCATTGTGTTTCGGTGTAAAGGCGTGCATTATAAATTATTTACGATATCAAACTCACGAGCGTCATAATGAAGCCGAACGGTATGTTTAAGTGGAAGGTGATTATCTTGACCTCCAAGGGCCGAGCCACAGCGTCAATGCTGCATCGTCGCTACGACGTTTTACATATATTTTTATGACATGCCACATTAAATCCGTTGCGACAACGCAACGCAACGGAGCAATGCGGCCCGGCTTTAACATGACACGAGCGGCTGCATACATACATATACATACATACATATAATCACGCCTGTTTCCCAGAGGGGTAGGCAGAGATCACGGATTTCCATTTGCCACGATCCTGACATACAGCGGCTGCATTCTATTTCAAAACTCCTGATGGAAACGATCTTGCAGTGAAAATTGTGAAAGGTTTTGAGAATAGACAACACACATTAATCACATCTGGAGTTTAAGGGCCTTATCAGATCCCACGGTTCGAAAATAAATGCCATACGATTATTATTATTAGGGCCTTGGAACCCAAGTAGCACAATACTGCACACACACACAACAACAAACACACTTGGTAACAAAAGTCCACATCGGTAACTTTAGCATTTATGAAGACTTATTAGAGTACACTGCAACTACAATAGCTGAAGATTATGCTTTCGCCTGTAAAGTAATGCTATATGCGTCACGGAGACAACACTGTAATGTTGCAAGCGTTAATATAGGTATACAGTTCAGTATTATACAGCTCTTTGCAATCAATAGTACTACTGTCGGCAGCAAATAAGCATTTTTATAGACTAACACTAAGCTATATTCTGAGTTGAACGCCATAAGTGTACTCTTATAATCAGTCAATATTCAGCTCTTGGGGTGACTGTTACCTTTAATAATGCTCAAATAATGCTGATATAACATCATTAGTTACAATTATTCAGCTAATAGCTGTTTAATTTGTGCCCAAATCAGAGTTATATCAGCTTTAGAGCTGACTTTAAAGCTCTTATTCAGCAGGCTTGTAAGGCTTAGGATTGTATTGTGGACAGTTATTCAGACAATATACAGGGTGTGGCCTGTAATAGGAGCAATAAATTTAAAGGACGCTTCCTTAGAGCATCTGCAGTAACCTCTTGTGTCCACATTTTTTTTATCTTTTTTCAATTGGGAGAAATTTTGATCTAAAGTTACGACCTCCAAGTAATGGATCTTGGCACCCAGAGATTATAGCGCGGCAGTCAATGCTGATTTTGAGGTTGCTTCAAATTGTGACTCATAATCGTTGTCGCATTTTTGGTTTGAAAGAATATTTCTGGCATTTTTAATTTTTTTTTATAAATTTTTAGTCTTTTTTGAATAAATTGTTATTAATATCACTCCAGTAGAGTAAGAAAGTACAGATAAGCTACTTTTGCGAAAAAAAAAATCCAAAAAAAAACTTTTTTTTTTAATTAAAATCATTTGGAAATAATTGCTGGAGAGCTCAATAGTGTACCGTTTAATTTTTTGCTCCTATTACAGGCCACACCCTGTATACAGCGTTTCTGTGTTACTTGGGAAGGTAAGATTTTTTTTAAATGAAATAGTTGGCAAACGAGCAGACGAATCGCCTGATGATAGGACGGGTTGTAAGTTCGTTGCCGGCCTTTTAGATGGTTTTCCATCATACGAACTATCTCTTTATCGCCACCATTGCTACAATAGTATGTTTTTTTTCTCATGGGAGCCTTACCACAGATAGAATCAAATGTATATGTGGTTATATATTGCCAGAGGGAGAAGTCGCCGCGGCCGGCGCGCGCATGCAAGTTCTCCACCATGATATTGCTCTGTTTGTCAAATATTGACACGAATTGCTGAAGTTTCCTCATATTGAACGTGGGAGCCATAATCTTGCGACGTGGGCGCCAAATTTTAACTGTAAATGAACAATTAAGAAAATACTTTAAACAGTTTTTTATACCCAGTGATTAGTAGGGCTATAGCATTTTTATGAAACCAGAAATTTGGTCAAGGGATTAGATGACATATGGAACTCCTCAATTTTCACAATACTTCACAGGTTCCAATTAGATTTTGTTAACGAATCGGCAGTTAAGAAGTCAATCCTGACACCTGTCATTTCCATACAGTTTATAACCTCAAAGTGACTTTTAGATTATAAATTGTATGGAAATGACAGATGTCAGGATTGACTTCTTAACTGCCGACCACTATAGTGCTCATCTAAATACATATCAATTTGAAGTGAAATCTGATGATAGAAGTATCGTCTGCATGTTCTTGGAGAATCCACGGATCCCGTCAAAATCTAGAGCTTTATCGAAATCAAATCAAAATAATATATTTGTCAAAAACAAGTACGTATGAAACTACTATTAAAAATATATATCAAACTGTGCTTACAAATTAAAATGTTAATAATATTGTAGAATTTTATTCACATTTGTAAGGTTTTATTGTTTTAGTGGAAAAGAATATTTTAAAAGTCGCTCAACTGACCATTCTGGTGACGTCATGACAACCACCATCATAGTGATGGAGGGGATTTGGCCCGATGGGCAATCTCGGTTGCGCAGTGCTATCGAACGGACGCTCTCGATATTGATGATTGTAATATGTAACTTTAGTGTTGGTACTGTACAACTATAGCAATAAGTAGGTATAATTTAATTATTAATCGAAATACACATTTATAAAAAAATACATCGTGTTGGTTATTTTCGTGGGTGCTAACACATTCATGTATAGGTATAAAATTCTACAATATTATTCACATTCATGTATAAAATTAACATTTAAGAGTCCGCAGTAGACTCGGTTCTCCATACAAACGTAGTTTCGCTCTCATTTTAAAACGCCATGCTAAAATAACATGAAACTTTGTATACAAAATATGTAGGTCGGAAATTAGTTTCTGTTGCTTGAAACTATATAAAAATACAGCGTGGTATGCGGAAAAGTTATGAGGAAAAGTCCACGTGTCTGATATGACGACATACATTTGGAGTTGGAGAAGTTGGAGTCATTTTATTGACTAGTTTTGTTTGACGATGAAACCATGCAGAATCGAGGAAAATCCCCAAACATGCTTCAAACGTACATGGCGCGCTTAATATAGTTAGCAATCTCAGTAAGTATTTTCTTCATAAACACGTAACTACAGATGGATTTGGTAGTAGTAGTAGTAAACACTTTGTCGCACAAATCAATTTCATACATAAAAGAAAAATAAACCTACAGTGTAAGTTTGACTATCTCATTTTTAGGGTTCCGTAGTCAACTAGGAACCCTTATTATAGTTTCGCCATGTCTGTCCGTCCGTCTGTCCGTCCGTCCGCGGATAATCTCAGTGACCGTTAGCACTAGAAAGCTGAAATTTGGTACTAATCTATATTAATAATTTCGTGCAGGGGTACGGTAGACCCGAACGAGACCTGTCTCAAATTGAAGAACGTATAAAAATAACGATTTTTGAGTTGAACATATGTATCCGCAAAATTCGGATTGTCGCGTATTTTGCATTAAAAAGTGTTAATTTTACGACAAAAGGTCGGCCATATTAAATTTGTTGGTTGACAGCACAGACTACTTAACTAAGAAGATACTGTTGACAGCGTCGGGTTGGGTACGTTCGGAAATTGTAAACTATGTTTGCGTCCGATGTGTTGGCCAGGTTGCTGGGCGTGGATTCGGCTAGCCGCGTCTGTAGCGTTTTGTTTTTGTAGTTTTCAAGCGTTCTATACACCTATCAGCCTAGCTAGCACGATAACTTATACCGTCACGTTATATGGGCGAAATGTATTAAAACGTCACATAAAACGTAACGGTATCATCTATCGTGCTAGCTAGGCTGATTGTCACAACAACCGCCTTCAAGCGAATGTATGGGGCCTGTTACATGGTTATTATTATCACGTGATACATTCATATCACGATAAGTATCACGTGAATCTTGAAGCAGAATCCATACAAATTTTAAAACTGCGATAATATTGACACTCCAGTATTGTGATAATATTAATCGTGTAAAGGACACCACTTGAATGTTTGCTGAGTCTGTCCGCCATCTTAAAGCTGCGTCTCTATTTTGTTGTGACAAACTACTACATGACTTATGGCTTTTAAACGTCTAGCAAAGTTCTATCCCTATCTCGCTCTATCTTATAACTTAGTGGTACTGGGGGTCTACTCCGAAATTCGAAATCCGAACTTCGTATGGTGCCGTTCCTTTCACTCATATAGTCTATGACAGGAGAGTGAAAGGGACGGCACCATACGAAGTTAGGATTTTGAATTTCGGAGTAGACCCCCAGCTCATGCCGTTCGCCGCGCTCGGACGTTAGAGGCGCTACCGCGAACCGAAAACGAAGTATCTGCCTCTCTCTCACATGTATATTCGAACGACAGAGAGGAAGATAGTTCGTTTTTGGTTCGCGGTAGGTCCTCAGGCATCAACTTTAAAACGAATAGGGTATTTTACTATAAGGGAAATAAAATTCAAAATGTAATAAAAACCAGCCAAGTGCGTCGGAGTCGCACACTGAGGGTTCCGTACAACTAAAAAACAAATGTGATTTATCAATATATTGATATTTTTGGTAAAATATACTTCATAATAAACATTATCACCTAATTTCAAGTTATGGTCGATGGGAAGTTAAAAAATTATATGTGTGACAGACAACACACGGAATGTTCTTTGACTTTCTTCGACCGTCCGCCGCGCTCGGACTAAAGTGCTACCAACCGAAAACTAAATATATATGCCTCTCTGTCGCACTTGCATATTCGAGCGCGGAGAGGGAAATACTTCGTTTTCAGATCGCGGTAGGCTCTCTGGTCTGACGGCTCCTATTCCTGGATGGTGCGCGTATCGGAATGTGAAATACCTTTGGCAAAACGGAACAAGTTGTTAAATAGCTTCCATTAATTGGAGAAAATATTACCAACTGTTAATATTATCACGCGAAACACTGCATATTGAAGCAACATCCATAGGGGCCTGTTACATGGTTATTATTATCACGCGATATACTCATATCACGATCCGTATCACGTGCAATGAATATTGAAGAAAAATCCATACGATTTTGATAACCACGATAATATTGACACACCAGTATTGTGATAATATTAAGCGTTTTACAGACCCCATACAATTTTAAAAATCGCGATAATATTGACACATAATATTGAGTGTAAAGGGCCCCACTTAATAGAATTTGGCGGAGAATAGAGAGCTGCTACCGCGAAACGAACGAACATCGTGTATTTCCCTCTGTGTCGCTCGATTTTGCAAGTTCGACAGAGAGGGAGATACACGAACTTCATTTGTTTTCGTTCGCCTTAGCAGCTCTGACTTCGCACCAAAAATACTGACTGGCACATCAATATTAACAATTGCACATCTGAACTGAATTTTAATGAACGATTAGTATTTTAGCTATACAAATCAGTACTGATTACGGTGTCAAATTTTTTATGTGCCTTTAAATACTACCCTTATAAAAATTCTTAGGATTAACTTGCAAAGATACTAGCCTTTGCCCGTGACGTCGTCAGCGTAATCTTTTAGTCCCTATTCCATATGTTAATCCAGACTACAGACTATATTTCTATACGAAGTTTCATCATAATCCGTTGTTGTAATGTTTTTATTTTATACATTTTTGTACACAATTTCTTTCGTCGTTTGCATAATTGCCACGAATAAACGTTTACTTTATTTATTTCACCCGAGCGAAGCCGGGCTTTCATCTAGTATCTATATCAATTACGCCGACAAAGTGGTAAAATAAAAAGTGGAAAAAATATTTTATTAGGGTACCTCCCCTATACGTAAAGTGGGGAGTGATTTTTTTTTTATAATTTTAACCCTAACGTGTGATATATTGTTAGATAGGTATTTAAAAATAAATAGGGGTTTACTAAAATCATTTTTGATAATGTTAATATTTTCGGAAATAATCGCTCCAGAAGTAAAAAAAAAAGTGTCCCCCCCCCTCTAACTTTTGAACCATAAGTTTTAAAAATATGAAAAAAATCTCAAAAGTAGAACTTTATAAAAACTTTGTAGGAAAATTATTTTGAACTTGATAGGTTGAATAGTTTTTGTAATTTTTTCAAAAAAAAAATGTGACGGACGGAAAACTACGGAACCCTACACTGAGCGTGGCCCGACACGCTCTTGGCCGGTTTTTTAAATCTCCTCTCAATTCCTCAAAGGTTAGCTGGAAGAGAACCCTCATAGGGATAAGT
The DNA here is from genome assembly GCA_905163555.1 of Notocelia uddmanniana. NCBI lineage: Eukaryota > Metazoa > Arthropoda > Insecta > Lepidoptera > Tortricidae > Notocelia > Notocelia uddmanniana. The sequence continues at coordinate 29,680,185 of LR991058.1, read as the reverse complement.
TCGCCTTTGTACTCTGATCTTGTGTGACATATGTTTTAAACTGTTATTGTGTAAATAAAATAAAGTGCTTACATACATACATACTTACCAGCAAGTTACCAAAAGTTACATGAGAGTCGTTAGCGGCCAATTGTCTCATTCCCAAGACTAATGTGCAATAATTATTGCCGGGTACTATAATTTATTTGCATACCATCGCCAACTCTGTTATGTTAACTGACCATCCATGCACTTTAATGGTCAGCTACGAGTAACTGTGTTGGCCTTTGTACATAGTCGCGGGCAGAAACTCATCATCCTCCTAGCGTTATTCCCAGTACAGTTGCATATGGATGCCTGGGGTCCGCTACCTAATCCCAAGAATTGGCGTAGGCACTAGTTTTTACGGAAGCGACTGCTATCTGACCTTCCAACCCGAGGGGGAAACCAGACCTTATTGGGATTAGGCTTGTTAAGTGAGTGGGCAACTTGACTGTTAGAAGTTCTCAAGCCGCCCGGAGGCCTATAACTTGACTTAACGACTGCTATCATAGACAACAACCGGGATCAACGGCTTAACGTGCCTTCCAAAGCACGGGAGCGCTCAGTTAGTAACCACTCAAAGCGGTCACCCATCCAAGGACTGACCTCGCCCGACATTGCTTAACCTCGCATACCGCACGCGGTACGAGGGCGCCTCGGGCCGAAACTACTGTTGATAATGTAAAGTGAATGCTCAATCACCTACCGTAATCATTGTTCCTTAAATAGAATTGTACCTGGAGCGAATATGAGCCCATCGCCAAGCACTCCTCGTATGTACTTCATTGTGGCTTCATCTTTCTCGAGGCAAGCTTTCGCCACTACCTCCATAGCTTCAGGATCGGCGATAACTGTCGATAAACGACTTTATATTTACAACTTTATTATAAATGTGTATGTAAAATTACCACACAAAATTCTTTAAATTACAATACTTGTTGACAATTAATCTGTTCATACTCAAAAAGTAGTTAAGTGGCCTTTGTTGAATTCGCATAGATATGAGAACAAGTTATAGTACACGTAATAGTGTATCGACTTTTCTCTGGTGTTTGCGAGGCGAGGAACCAAGCTTATTCAACTTATCGGTTCAGCAAAACTCAGCTCTCAGACATCGTCAGGCGGTGTCAGCCTTGTTCGGGTGAATTTGGCACCTCGAGGCTATCTGACACATGACAGCCGCCGAGTTTAGCCGAACTGGTAGGTAAGGAAAAAGGCTGGGAGGAAATTAGAACATTCAAACACATTAGGGTAGGTATTTATACCCACCAACGTATAGTTTAAGACCCAGCCAAAATGAAGAGCAACCTCCTTGCTGCACTGCTGCTCTGCCTACTTTGACTAAAGAGTTCATCCGATCTGTGAAGTGATAAAAAACACAGGTTAAACCATTGATTTTCATATTGAAGTGGTAGAGAAACGGTAGAAAAGCTAATGATCTGACCCGAGCTATATGTCTCATTTATAGCCAATGGTAATAGTTGCGTGGTGCATTCACCTTCGTCAGTGCCCCGGAACATGTACCCATGCCCGATGACAGGGTACCTTGGTAGGCCTATCGTCATATCATCATACGCTTTGTGTATTCCCCTCCGCTGTAGTCTGTAAATCACTACAGTGAAGGCGGCGGCCGTCAGCAGGAGTAGCCAGATCATCATGAACGGCGCGTGCTTCGCTGCGGAGACGCTACACAGTGCAGACGTTGGACGAAGAGCTTGCAGAAGTCGGGTAATTGCCGGCCTGATAACAAGATACATAACATTAAACATGATCATATTATAACCAACAGATGATTAGTACAAAATAATCTGTAGAAGCCCGCTCGAGGCCCAGCGGCGCCCGTGCACTGCAAGCGGTATTCTTGGAGGAGTGACCGCTTTGAGTTACTAACTGAGCTCTCTTAGAAGGCACGCTAAGCCGTTGATCCCGGCTGCTGTCTACTAACAGTCAAGTTGCCCACTCACTTGACAAGGGGGGTCCAAGTTGCACCACGTCCGTAGGGAATACCCACCGTTACCCTTTACGTGACCCCTGGGTGGTGCTAAAAGTGTAACAAACTGGCAACCGTATTTGTCTTCTCGAAGATCTCACGGTTCGAAAGTAAATGCCATACGATTATTATTATTATTCCTTTATTTATTTTTCGTCTTAGGTTAGGTTTGTACAATGGATTTACAAAAGGTAAAATATAAAAATACACTTACAAAATATAAAAACATTATAAAAACCTAACCTAGGGTGCCGCCGGCAGCGAGGCAGGGCCTAAGCCACCGGTGGTTAGGGCGACAGAGAGAGGAACCTCCGGACTATCCGCGCCGTATCCAGGAGTACCGCCTTCTGTATTTGACCCTTGACCCAGCCATCTAGCGAGAGTCTCTTGAGATGTTGGTCGAGACTCTTCGCTATTAGACCGTTCGCAGAAACGACTATCGGGACAATGATCGTCGAATCAACATCCCACATGGCGGTTACCTCGTGTGCCAAGTCTAGGTACTTGCTGACTTTGTCCTTCTCGGCCTTCACGAGGTTCTCGTCATGGGGGATGGTGATGTCGACGAGCACTGCCTGGCGCTTCGATCGATCTATCAGCACGATGTCGGGCTTATTGGCTACAATAGTCCGATCCGTGATGATAGATCGATCCCAATAGAGCGTAGCACGACCATTTTCGAGAACTGGCGCAGGTAAGTATTTATAGTACGGCACTTCGAAGTCCACAAGACCGTATGAAAGAGCAAGTTGCTGGTGAATAATTCTGGCTACCAAGTTATGCCTGTGCAAGTACTCGCCGTTAGCAAGATGACTACAACCGGAAATGATATGCCTGAGTGACTCTCCGGGACGGCGGCATGCCCGACAAATGTCGACCGTACCGTCCTTCAGGATATATTTCCGGTAGTTGTTCGTCATGATAACTTCGTCCGCAATTGCACAGACAAAACCTTCGGTTTCCCCGAAGAGATCCCCGAAACGTAGCCAGTTCACCGACGCGAGCATTACAGTCTATTGACATTCCCTAGAAATCCTATGGTGAAAACGAATCATTAAGTGCTTATTTCGGAATATCAAATGTACCGATTCTAGACGAATGAATCTCGTCAAAAACATTACATGTACATTGAACAATGGTAAAAGTCTCGCTACGCACTTTTGCCGTAAAACGTTATCCCAACAGAGCGAGTTCTTCATGTAAGTATGATGACCGAAGGCCGGAAGCAGAGCGGCAAGGCATGCGAGAATCACACAGTGGGCTTCTCATGTAAGGCTGAGGGCCGAAGGCCTGAAGCAGAGAGGCGAGACACGCGAGGCTGAAGGCCGAGCCTCCCAACAGAGTAGATGCTTCATGTAAGGTTGATGACTGAAAAGCCGAAGGAGAGTGGCAAGGCATGCGAGGCCGAAGGCCGAGCTATGTCGTCGCCGAAGATCCAGTTGCCATATTAATGAGGGTAAATTACGAGTATACTCCGTTCGTTCGTTTTCACGTGATGCCTAGACATATAAACAGACAGACAAAATACACAAATTCTTAAAACTGTTGAAACGATTTCTGTTATCGATTCTAAGTATCCCCAGCCAACTTTTTTTTGAATATCTTCCATGTACAGACTTTCGACCCTCTTCTAAGTGTACATCTAAGATGCTCCAACTGTCTATGCTGACGATTGGGCTGCCCAGCTCAAGTGATCTCTTATATCAACCAGTTTTTATAGTGTGAAGGGTCAACTATTACGTAAAAAATAACGCACGACAAAATTAAATGGTACACCGACGGTACAAAGTGTTTATTTATGCATTTAATATTACTGAAAACACTTGATGTAATTAATATAGCTTGATTTATTCGTGTCCATTTTCTTATGTCAAAACTAGAACAGGATGGTCTTACCAAAGACAATCTAGAGTCTAGACGTTTATCTAAAACTTCCATAAACATCCCCCCTCTTTTTCTAACATAAATCCACTTCTAATATAATAAAGTAACTTATTCATAAATCTAACCTATCAGGCACCTTAACTGTTCTGCCACTCCTAGTTGTCATTGGTGGTGGAATATTCCTTATATTATTATTATTTGATGCATTTTTATCACTACCAGACATATCAGTAGTAAACGGCAAATCCCCATTACTAAAAGTATCAGGGCGAGTTATGGAATCATACATAATATGACAGTCTCCATACACATTTCTATTTTCATATTTAAGTTTAGGCTTATCATTAACATATTTTCTGTTTCTCCGGTAGTTCCTACCACTATCATCTGTCAACAAATATGTGCAATAATGTGCATTGAAACAGCTGTTTTTGTATATAAGCATATGAACAAAAACAATGCCAAAGTATCGCAAATGCATTTTGATGTACACGCAAAGTAGAACTTATTGCGAAAAGGTTGTGCTTAAAATAGCGTCAACAATCAGAAGGAATTATGATACTTCGGTTTTGACATAATGAATCGTCAACTTGTTTACAATTCTGCTATGTTTTAAGTTAAATTTCTTGACACGCTGTTATACTCCCAATTGACTGAAACTTAAATCGTAGAATGGCGTAGGTATGAAGATTAAACCACCTCGTTTCATAGACCATACTTGCATCCCCGATTTAATATCCCTTTGATGGAAGATCATCGGGAAAAAAGTACACTTATAATATATATAAGTGACTCCAGATTATATACTATTAGCATACAAATCATCTTAATCTGTTCAGCCGTTTTGGCGTGATTCAGTGACAAACATCTAAACTTTCGCATTTATAATATTAAGTAGTGGGATTATGGTATAAAGTGAGTGCACATGAAGTGAACGGCAAAAGTAACATTATAATTGCACGTTTTATATAGAATTACAAAGATATATATATATATATATATATATATATATATATATATATATATAGTGTTTGAATCTAGAAAACGGCCGCGGCACAGCGCTTGAGTTTACTTTTTTCAGTTTCTATCTTAATGATGATAATGATGGTTTTCCTTTGTTGTCAAGTATATACTTACCAATTTTCATGCCTTTAACTCATGGTTCCCATACAAAATTCAACCCCTCTTTTTACCCCCTTTTAACCCAAATCTGCACAATTTTTATAACCTAAAACCTGGCCGGGTATTTACTCGACAGATTAGTAAAGTTTTCATCAAAATCCGTTCAGCCGTTTTCACGTGATGCGCGTTCATATAAACAGACAAACAGACAAAAATTCTAAAAACTGTTGGAACGTGTTCTGTTATCGATTCTAAGTCCCCAGCCAATTTTTTTTTCGAATATCTTCCATGTACAGACTTTCTACCCTCTTCAGCTTTATTATATGTATAGATTCATCTTTAAGCCTTCGTCATCTTAACAATATTCCGTCGATATCCCATCATCGGTATTATTTTAAAGGAGCCCAGGCCCACACACCACCTATTTCCTACTATTAGCGTGGACACTAGTTTTTGAAAAAGTACACCTAACTGCCATTTGACCTTCCAACCTATAGAAGAAACTAGGCTTTGATGGAGCTAGGAGCTTGGTCAAATTAGTGTGCAAGTTAACTGTTAGAATCTTAGTCATAGACAAGAAGCGTTCATAACCACTCAAAGCTAACAAATTGTCCAGTGTTTCACTGAAAAGCTACCTGTAAACATCAAATGATATTCCGTACAGAAGTTCCGGGTAAGTCGTTGGCTCGAGTCAGGACTCTAAATGATCTCATCTCATATTTAAGAGTCATATACGCACTAACCTTTGAGCGGCTCGGCTATTGTATAGGCTCAGGTAGGCACCGCATAAATGCATAAAGTATTCAGGTATATGGTTGTGAAAACTTGAATTTTTTTTGACAATCTGTCAATTGTTCGCAAACATTGTTGTAAGTTTGAATAATTTCGAAGGATAATTCCGTTGAAACAATTAGACTACTGATTCTGTTAGATAAATTATGTAAATACGTGTTTATTTTATCATGATTTGCCGAAGTAGTGGACATCCAAAGAATTTGAGAAGAAACTAGTGCTTAACACTTTTTGATCTCTTTGAGTCAAGTTCCAATGTATATGGACTGGGATAAATGGCACAAGCAATCAAGTCAAGAGTCAATAATTGTCGTAGTTCGTCCACTTGCGAAGAGCTTGGAAAAGAGACATTTCTTAGCTTGAGCTTGTATATCATTACTGGCTTATTTAAGAGTGCTGGTTTCACTGTGAATTGGATTACAGAATTACAACTGATGTTCTGTTTGATGCTTTAAAAGTAAGTAAGTGATTTGAATATTAACTATTAATTGAAAAATTCATGAAAACGTAAGCGTCAATTTATTTTAGGTGAATATTTGTTTAACGAGTAGAATGGTCAGATGGTTATCAGGTTATACTTAGTTAAAATAAGGCGTAAAAGTGTTATATTATTCGGTGCAGACTCGTGTTATATTATGCACTGATGGATATGCTCAAACAGCACTGCCGTATTGTTAGCATTGACATGATTTGGTGACACGCTAGAGTTTTAAAAACACCAAAAGTAAGCCAATATTGTGATGACATCGGTATAAATCTCAGATAGTGTTTTTGTATGTAAATGCGTGTTGTAATTTTGTTTTGTGTATTGTATAGTAGCTAGGAAAGTTGGAAAATGAAAGAGATAATGATTAAGCATGCAATTGTTAGTAATTTTAAGTTAAACGGCATATTTCAAATGCCTCTCAACCTTTAATAATGTCTTTTTTTTCAAATTCCAATATTTCTAAAAACTGACTCAACAAAAAATTCTTTATAATTATCGAACCTGCTCACAAAATTTCACGGGAATCGGTTGAGAAATGCGACCTGTAGAGGAGAACATCCGGACAGACAGACAGATGTAATATATGTAAAATATTGGGGTTGTAGGGAACTTCTACACATTTTACTTTTTACACATATAAATTTTGATACTCGCATGCTAAAACATATATATTTACACTTTTACACATTATATACATATTATACACACTTATATACATATACCTATACTTATACAAATATTTTAATTATATACTAGACCTAACACTAACACATTTTTTACACAATGACAAACACATATTTACGCCAACCAGTTTGTCGATATCGATAGACAGTTTATCGATAAACTAGATCGACCGCGCCACCGCACTGGCGGGAACTGGTTCCATCGCTAGGTGCGGCGTCTGCGCATCGAAGGTCATTAGTCAGTCAGAGCCTAGTCACGACGCGGAGCACATGTTTCTCTTAACCGCTAAGACAATAGCCGCGATCTATGTGCTTGCTACTCGCTTACTTGTTTACTTTCCTGTTTCCTATCTTCTGAACTGTATTCTTGCTTTAAGACTTTCATCTAATAATAGTGCCTGTGCTTTCTAACCTTCTGTGCCTTCTGTTGCTTGTATATCGATTTCGTGTGTACCGGACATTATACATAGAACTGTAAGTTGGTGCATTATTACTTACAACTCCCGCTGCCTAGTACACACCTATTATTATCTACACAATACTGGTGATCTACTACACCTCCATAGGATATTTTATTATACTGTTTTTCAGAGGTGGGTATATCTAAAAATATGTCATGTTGGTCAGTTTTGGAATAAATGTTGGTTCAGATCATCTGCTCGTTTCGTTAATCTCCTTAGCAAGGCTCCCGATACCATATTGACGACGAAATCGGTCTTACGCAACGTTTTAAAGTGTGACTCACAATGACAAGATGACGATCGGGAAGCTAGAATAATAATAATAATAGCGGGGCACCAGTGCCGCGGCGCTCGTGGCCCGCTATCGGCACGGGAATACCGCCGTGCACCGTCCGCCTCCGAATGTAGCGTTTGTGGACGTTCTCATAACCGGGAGGGCGACCAACAGTCCCAAGGAGGTGTCGGGTTTATCGTCGACAAATCCCTCGTGAACAACATGGTGAAGATCGACAGTGTGTCGGCCAGGGTGGCGTACCTTATACTCAGAGTATCCAAGAGGTACTCGTTGACGGTCATACAGGTGTACGCGCCGACCTCGGCACACTCCGACGACGAGGTGGAGGCTAAGTATGAGGATATAACTAAGGCCATACATAGTTCCAAAACCTACTTGACCGTTGTTATGGGGGATTTCAACGCCAAACTAAGCAAGAGAGATGGTGAAGAGCTCAGAGTGGGGCAATTTGGAGTTAAAAGTCGGAACCACCGGGGCCAACTACTGGTTGGTTTGTTGGAGAAGGAGGGAGTCTACATGATTAACTCCTTCTTCAAGAAACGCGAGCACAGGAAGTGGACCTGGATGAGTCCCGACGGTGCAACAAAAAACGAGATTGACTTCATTATCTCGACGAAGAGCCGTATATTCAATGATGTCTCTCTGTACGATACGGTTAAAACCGGAAGTGATCATCGTCTGGTAAGCGGCACATTGAATATATACGTCAAGCTAGAGCGCTCTCAACTGATGAAGTCCACGCTCCATCCAGCAGCAGTCCAAATCCAAAACCCCGAGAGCTTTCAGCTGGAACTCCAAAACCGTTTCGATTGTCTAGGCGGCGATGTGGACGAATTCGACGACGGGTTTGTGGAAGCTGTCCATAGCATTGGATCTAAGTTCTTTAAGGCCCAACGAACTCACAGAGCCAAAAGGCTCTCTATCTCCAATCAGAGGCTCGTCGAGGAAAGGAATGAGATGATTTTGCAGTCTTCAGCCGATGCGATAATATACAGGCAGCTCAACAAACAGATCTCCAAGTCCCTTAATTTATTCATTTATTAATTGCAACCATATTCATTATATACAATAGATGTCAGTATTACAAGTGGTTCCCTTACCCGTGATCTGCGCCAATTCAATGCAAATCGTATTGAAGAGGCCATCCAGCAGAATAAGGGCTCTAAAGTTTTCTCAAGAGATCTGTCTATTGGGCAGAGCCAGCTCGCCAGATTAAAAACTAAAGATGGTAGAATCATTTCGTCCAAACCTGAGCTTCTGAGTGAGATAGAGTGCTTTAATGGACAGTACAGCTGAACTCCTGAAGGCGGGTGGAAAACCGGTCCTTAGGGTTTTCAGAAGTTGTTCGACTCCATCTTACTGGAAGGGAAAACTCCAAAGGCATGGAACAGAGGTTTGGTGGTGCTGTTCTTAACGCCTTACTGAAGAACTATCGACCCATCTCACTTCTGAGCCATGTCTATTAGCTGTTACTTATATTATTATGTATTCACTGTGGCTCTATAGTTAGTCTATATAGTCGTAGAAGAGCCAGCAGAGAGTGATTCTGGAACACAAGTCGTCACGCATATAGATTACTAGCTTTTGCCCGCGACTTCGTCCGCGTATAATTTGTTCTCGCCTTAGAATGATTTGTTTTCCCATACAATCTTTCTCAAGCTCAGGTGGACACCAGGAACTTAGGGGTGATATGTTGGAGAACGAAAGTCACGAATAGATCGGACTGGAGATATTCGCTTGACCAGGCTAGCCTAGGGCCCACCCGTGGCTATAACGCCTCAGATGATGATGATGATACAATCTATCACCCTTATTTGCACCCCCTTAAGAAATTATTTCAGTCAATATGACATTCCCTAGAAATCCTATTGTCAAAACGAATCATTAAGTACCGATTCTAGACGAATGAATCTCGTCAAAAATATTACATGTACATTGTACAATGATAAAAGTCTCGCTACGCAGCCGTAAAACGTTATCCCAACAGAGCGAGTTCTTCATGTAAGTATGATGACCGAAGGCCGGAAGCAGAGCGGCAAGGCATGCGAGAATAATCACACAGAGCGGGCTTCTAATGTAAGGATGAGGGCCGAAGGCATGAAGCGGAGAGGAGAGACGCGCGAGGCTGAAGGCCGAGCCTCCCAACACAGTAGATTCTTCATGTAAGGTTGATGACTGGAAAGCCGAAGGAGAGTGGCAAGGCATGCGAGGCCGAAGGCCGAGCTATGTCGTCGCCGAAGATCCAGTTGCCATATTAATGAGGGTAAATTGTACTCCATTCGTTCGTTTTCACGTGATGCCTAGACATATAAACAGACAGACAAACAGACACAAATTCTTAAAACTGTTGAAACGATTTCTGTTATCGATTCTAAGTATCCGCAGCCAACTTTTTTTCGAATATCTTCCATGTACAGACTTTTGACCCTCTTCTAAGTGTACATCTAAGATGCACCAACTGTCTATGCTGACGATTGGGCTGCCCAGCTCAAATGACCTCTTATATTAAACAGTTTTTATTGTGTGAAGGGTCAACAATTACGTAAAAAATAACGCACGATAAAACTAAATGGTAAACCGACGATATAAAGTGTGCATTGAAACAGCTGTTTTGTATTTAAGCATATATGAATAAAAACAATGCCAAGGTATCGCAAATGCATTTTGATGTACACGCAAAGTAGAACTTATTGCGAAAAGGTTGTGCTAAAAAATAGCGTCAACAATCAGAAGGAATTATGATACTTCGGTTTTGACATAATGAATCGTCAACTCGTTTACAATTCTGCTATGCTTTAAGTTAAATTTCTTGACACGCTGTTATACTCCCAATTGGCTGAAACTTAAATCGTAGAATGGCGTATACCACCCCGTTTCATAGACCTTACTTGCATCCCCGATCCCACTCGAGAACCTTTCCTCCCCAACGGCCAACGGTTCTACGTGCAATATGCCCCGCCCACTGCCACTTAAGTTTAGCGGTTCGGAGGGCTATGTCGGTTACTTTGGTTCTACTGCGGATGGCCTCATTTCTGATACGATCACGCAAAGATACTCCCAGCATAGCCATCTCCATTGCTCTTTGGGTGAATTTGAGCCTTCTTATGAGGCCCATAGTAAGCGACCACGTTTCAGTGCCATGTGTCATCACTGGCAACACACACTGGTCAAAGACCCTCGTCTTGAGACACCGCGGAATATTAGACGAAAAGATTTGCCGTAGCTTCTCGAACGCAGCCCAGCCGAGTTGGATTCGACGATTAACCCCTTTTTCGAAGTTGGACCTACCTAACTGGACAGTCTGTCCTAGGTATAATATATAATCATCTACAACTTCAATTAAAAGTGTCCGATTGTAACGGGAGTTGGTGAAGTGCTAGTGCTTTCAAAACGAATGATTAAGCTTATTTCAGAATATCAAATGTACCGATTCTAGACGAATAAAGCCCGTAAAATATTACATGTACAAAGATAAAAGTCTTGCTACGCAGTTCTTCCGTAAAACGTCCTAACAGAGCGGGTTCTTCATGTAAGTATGAGGGCCGAAAGGAGGAAGCAGAGTGGCAAAACATGCAAGGCGGAAGGCCGAGAATTCACACAGAGCAGGCTTCTTATGTAAGGTTGAGGGCCGAAGACTTGAAACAGGGAGGCGAGACACGCGAGGCCGAAGGCCGAGCTTCCCAACAGAGTAGATTCTTCATGTAAAGTTGATGACTAACGGGGTGAAATGGAGTGGCAAGGCATGCGAGGCCGAAGGCCGAGCATTCAAATAGAGCGGGATCCTTATATAAGGCTGAAGGCCCGGAGCCGTGTGACACGCACGCGAGGCCCAAGGCCGAGCGTCCCAACAGAGCGGGCTCCTTATGTAGGGCCGAAGGCCTGAAGCAGAGTGGCAATGCAAGCGAGGCCTAAGGCCGAGAGTCCCAACAGAGCGGGCTCCTTATGTAGGGCAGAAGGCCTGATGCAGAGGGGCAAGGCATGCGAGTCAAAAGGCAGATCATTCACACAGAGTGGGCTCCTCATGCCGATCATTCACACATAGTGGCAAGATAGCCAACAGAGCGGGCCCCTCATGTAAGGCTGAGGACCGAAGGCCCGAAGCCGCAATGCACGTGAGGCTGAAGGCCGAGAGTTACACTGCCTAGACATATAAACCGATAGACAAACAGACACGAATTCTTAAAACTGTTGAAATGTGTTCTGTTTCGATGCCAAGGGCCCTCCAGTCGCTCCATTGATTTATCCAATATCTTCAATGTACAGATTTTCGACCCTTTACAGCTGTATTATATGTATACGGATAAGCATAGATCCAGGGGCCTTTCAACTCGAAGTACGAATTTTTCTATGGAAATGTTATTTTAACTTGTTTGTACCAGATGTCACTTGGTGCTATCTCTATCGCACTTGCATATTGAAGTGACAGGGATGTAGCGGTCGTGCGGTCAGTTCTTACTAAATACACAGCGGCGCTACGATCTATGTGGAGTATTTCACTGGTATCTCCATCTCAGTATATATATTGTACTTTGTGCATAGATCTAAGGTGCTTCAACCGTCAATGGTGACGATTGGGCTGCCCAGCCCAAGTGATCTCTTATATCAAACAGTTATTATAGTCTGAAGGGTCACCAATTACGAAAAAATAATACACGACAAAATTAAATTGTACACCGACGATACAAAGACTGCATTGAAGCAGCTGTTTTTTGTATTTAAGCATATGAAGACAAACAATTCCAAAGTATCGCAAATTTATTTTGATTTACACGCAATAATAGACCTAATTGCTAAAAGGTTATGCTCAAAAAAAGCGTCATCAATCAGAAGGAATTATGATATTTCGGCTTTGACATATCGAAACGTCAGCTTGTTTACAATACGTCAAATTCTGCCATGGCTTAAGTTAAATTAATTACACGCCGTTATACTCCCAATTGTCTGAAACTTAAAGCTTAGAATGGCGTATGAGGATTTAAATCACCAGTTTCATAGACCATATTTGCACACCCGATTTCATCCCTTTGAGGGAGATTATCGGGACAAAAAGTATACTATAAGTGAATCCAGATTATATACTGTTTAGTATACAAAAAATCACCTTCATCTGTTCAGCCGTTATTGCGTGATTGAGTAACAAATATCCAAACATCTAAACTTTCGCATTTATAATATTAGTGGGATTACAAAGTTATATATGTAGTTTTTGAATCTAGAAAACGGTACTGAAATTGCGGTTTAGAGTCACAGTTAATTAATGGAATAAATCATAATGGTGTTCAAAATTTGAAGAGACCGTGGTGGCTGGAGCGCACACTGGGCAGCGCCGCGGCGCAGCGCTTGCGTTTACTTTTTTTTTCAGTTTCTATCTTAAGATTTCACAAATTTTGAATGAGGATGTTTTTCCTTTGTCGGCAAGTATATGCTTACAACTTTTCATTCTTGTAACTCATGGATTATAGGAATTCCCATACAAAATTCAACCCCTCTTTTTACCCCCTTTAAACCCAAATTTGCACAATTTTTATAGCCTAAAACCTGACCGGGTATTTACTCGACAGATTAGTAAAGTTTTCATCAAAATCCGTTTAGCCGTTTTCACGTGATGCGCGTTCATATAAACAGACAAACAGATAAACAGACAAAAATTTTAAAAACTGTTGGAACGTGTTCAGTTATCAATTCTAAGTATCCCCAGCCAACTTTTTTTCGAATAGCTTCCATGTACAGACTTTCGACCCTCTTCAGCTTTATTATATGTATAGATAACTCCGCGAGCACAGTGTTGTTAAACGTCATGCCAATAAACATTCATGGACCGAATGGAATAATTAACACGACCGCGATCCTAGACGACGGCTCAAGTGTGAGCATGGTGTCTGCGGGACTTGCAGCCAGGCCTTGAAATAGCGCTTTTATCGCATATCGTTATGATTCATAACGCTACTTTGTCAATAAAACGCTTTACTAAAAACGATATTTGGCGCGCATTTATAGCGGTATCCATTATATCGTTATAAATAAAAAGCAATATATATATAGCAATATTTTGTGAAGCGCTATAATAACGTTATAGGCTATCTCTGTCTCGCTCTTACGTGCGCTGTGACATTTACGTCAAACTCGAGCACGTCATTGTCGCCACCGCCACCATCTTAAACGCTATTATAACGTTATTATAACACTAGCTTTTGCCCGCGACTTCGTCCGCGTGCAACTCCTTGTATCGTCAGCTAATAGTTTAAACCTGCTAACGTCATATTATGGAAAAATACCATTAGGTTATTTTTCCCTTAATTCCAAAATAAAGGACAGGTAAGCGTTTTGGTTAATGGTCGCGTACGGCAACCGCAACCGTAGTTTCAGAGGAACTTCCTCCCGCGGACGCTCCGGTTGTGGAATGAGCTCCCTGCCGAGGTTTTCCCGAGGAACTGCGGTATGAGATTCTTCAGGAAAAGCGTGTATACATTTTTAAAGGGTCGGGAACGCGAATGTGAGACACCTGGAGTTGCAGGCGTCCATAGGCTGCGGTGACCGCTTACCATCAGGCGGGCCGTACGCATGTTTGCCACCAACGTGGTATAAAAACATCTATTTTACGATGACTTTTGTAACTGAACTGTATTTTGCAATCAAATAACGTTTAAATTATGAATTACGCACTTTGTCGAGAAAAAGAAAGTAAATAGATCTTCATGTAAACCAAAAGGTACCTACTGGCAATTATCATAAGACTTGTCTTCTCGAAGATCTCACGGTTCGAAAATAAATGCCATACGACTATTATTATTACCAAAAGGTACTTAATATACAAATAAACTTGAAAGAAACTAAATGAAATCTTCTAAAATAAATGGCCTCATTTCTGATGCGATCACGCTGAGATACTCCCTTTCCATTGCTATTTTGGTGACTTTAAGCTCTTTTGTGAGGCCCATAGTAAGCGTCTACGTTTCAGTGTCCAGTATGTCATCAATGGCAACACACACTGGTCAAAGACTCTCGTCTTGAGACACTGTAACAAAATTCATTTGAGAATATTAAAAATACCTGTTAAGTGTGTCAAAGTGTGTGTTTTTATTGCGATAATAAGAATAAAAACTCCCATTAATTTTGATAAGAGGTTAACCTAACCCCAAAACAGTGATTGTATCGGATTAACAGCTCAAAAGCCACGAAATATTAATAAAAAACAATAATAGTACATACCTTTGCGATACTTCTTCGTTTACACCAAAAACTCGAAACGGAGTTCTCTTTTGCGAGAACACATATCCAGACGATCAAAATTCTTACGAAAATGGCGGGTATATTGGGGTTAGACGATAACTTTAAACTCGTGGAGTTGACTGTTTTACTCACCATGTGATTTAAGCAATTTGTTAAAATAATTAACTGGCAGTAGCTGTTTTTCTCAGGAGATGCATCTTTTTTTCTACATAATGGTGGGTAAAACGAAAAATTGTTAAGAAATGGATTTAGAGGGTTTATTTACACTCTTAGCAAACAATATTATAGAAATAATTGCTTTTTTTTTTGTAGGCGCCCGTACAAACTTTTGTCCCCTTTTCACCCCCTAAGGGACGATTTCCGGAATAAAAACTATCCTATGTCCTTTCCCGGGACTCAAACTATCTCTATGCCAAATTTCATCTAAATCGGTTCAGCGGTTTAAGCGTGAAGAGGTAACAGACAGACTGACAGACGGGTGACTTTCGCATTTATAATATTAGTATGGATTATCATATAAGGTTATGATTTTCATTTTGTTATGATATGAAATATCGTTATGAGGAATATCGATTATGATTATAACGAAATTATAAACACTAACGAAATATATCGTTATAATATCGCTTATTTTCATAACGTTTTAAAGGCCTGCTTGCAGCGCGGGCCGGGGTAATAGGGGTGCCGAGGAACAATACTGTGTGAAACGCAGCTGATTCACATTACGGTATCAACTTGACATAAAAAGTTGTTTACGTTTAGCGCGCGTAGTGTGAAAGAACTGGATTTGCTGTAACAAAACATGAACTTAATGGGGAATGTCTGAAATTTTTAAAAATCCTTGACTATTTTTCTAATGGTAGGAATAACCGTCGCCATTAACAGAAAAAAGTTCTAGATTTTTCGGTTGCGCCATATATTTTATAAAAATACAAACATTTTATATCACCTCGCGTCTGCCCAACTGCTATCGGCAAAAAAAACACCTGCTTGGATCTGTGGTACGCAATGACATTGACAGTTCATCATAGGTTGGTCGTATGCACGGATCTATACCTAAACCGCATTGAGTACAAACTTTTATGAGCCAGTCAAACTTGAACCTTATTCTCGCGTAATACAGTTAATATCCTGTTATGACAGACAGACTAGAGAAAGCGGTCCGAGCGAGAGCAACCAACCGGAGGGCGGTGTCCCACTCGCACAACTTGCCAGTGTAAAAAAAATATATGTTGTGGTATTTTAGAATACTGAAAACAATTACTTGCTTGTACTAACTAGTACTGCATATTTATCAGGCATAATTTACATTTGACCTCATTCGTAATTGTGTAAAATATCAACATTATTATCTGACTAAAACCTAGTATTGCAATAAATATAGTAGTATTGTTCAAATATTAATTGGTATCCCCAACCTTAATGGTGTCAAATTTGAAATTATGAAAATAAGCGGCTGATGAAATTAGTTGAAAATAGTGAAAACATGTTGTGTAAAGGGTTGTAAAAGTGAAAGTTTTATTAATTGTGGCATATCATTTCACAGGTAAGGAACAATTTGTTATATTTTACGAAAAAACGACAAGACAAATGTCAAACTGATTAGGGTGACTATGACTTGGGCTGGTTTTGCAGAAATATTCGTTATTAAATGTTTAGTGAGAAAACCTTTTCTAAAGGTCAGTTGAAATTCAATCTTTTAACAATTTTGTTATCATTATGAGCTTTTGTTTAACTTGGACTGTATGTGATTAAACTGTGCAAGTACTTAAGTTGTCGTTCCAATTTTTTAACCATTTTACAGCTACTTTCCGGTATCCAATTGAGTTGAAATTTAGCATACTTATGTATAGTATGCTAATTTTCACGCATACTGTACATAAGTATGCTACATTTCAGCTCAATTGGATACCGGCAAGTTCGGTAACAGTTATATTGTATTGTTACCTACCGAACTCGTGTATCATGGCACCACCGTGCTGATCTGTTGATGGTGAATTAAAACTCGTCCTCGTCTTTTTTTAATTTACGCATGGCCCATCACGGGAGAACACATTTGTTAAGAGATTTGGAAAATAAAGTAGGGCTTAGGCAAAAATTACACAAGACTATATTGTTTAACAATGTATGAATAATTGGATACACAAACTTGTGATTAGCGAAAATAGATATTTCTTTGAAAAATATTCTTATTTTATTTACTACCTAATTTAGTTTAAATTTCATTGTACATAGAACCTATATTAGAAATAATCCTCATATCCACAGATGTACTTGGTCACCCTAATTAAAACGAGATGCAATCCTCGAGTTTGGCTTCTCTGTCGGTCACACTTTTTCGTCACAGTACTCAATCCGGTTTAGGTATAGATCCGTGGTCGTATGACTTGAACTGTCGTCATTGTCAATGTCATTGCGTACCACAGATCCAAGCAGGCGTTTTTTTTTAATATTCGACGGACTTAGAAATGTCGTAGTAGTCTGATAAGGGGCAGACGCGAGGTGATATAAAATGTTTATATTTAAAAAAAATATATGGCGCAACCGAAAAATCTGAAACTTTTTTCTGTTCATGGCGAGGGTCATTCCTGCCATTAGAAAAATAATCAAGGACTTTTAAAATTTTCAGACATTCCCCATTGTTACCAGTTTACGCATTTGAAGAGATTTAAGGATGACTTGTGTTATAGAAATATTCATCGGTCAAGATAATTATCACTTAATCTTACCCCTGAAAGTCGTGTCCGGGAAACCTTATGACCCCTATGCTACTCGCACTCCTCTTGGCTGGTGTGTCCATGGCCGAGTACCTAACGTGACGTCGTCACCGCGTACGCTTGTTTACAATCCTACATATGACCATCTACGACGATAACGCTAGCGTCATTGAAAATAATCGCTTGCTAACGAATTACATGACGGAGTTCGCCGTTACTTTTCTGTGGAATCAATGGGAATTTCTGCTAAACCGCGGCCGAATAGCAACGATGAACGAGCTCGTGAGCTGCTGGAGCGAACTTCTACTCTTGTTGACGGGAAGTGGCTTGTCAGCTAACTCCTCTGCACAGCCGGTTAAGGCAAGCCAGAGGTGGGGGGCCTGTCCATACAACGAACCCACAGAACACCCCTAGAATTACTCAGGTACGTAGGGCCGCTACTCCCTGACAGCTCACCGCAAGCTGCCCCACGTTATTATTATTATCAGAGCGATTGTCTCCGAATATATTCATTTCATCATTCGTTTTTAAAGGCCTATCGATAGACGGGCAACATGTTAAATGGTGAAAAACAAAACTTTTCTAGTGACCAACTTTACTTACCTCACTTTATTTAACCTGCTCTCTTGCAAATTCAGACAGGGTAAGTAAATACTTACAGATTAACACTTATGCCCACACTATAACATTTATTTGCATTAACTGTCAGAAGTTACACGTAATTCTAAGCCCGCGAAAACAAGGAAACTCGTTAATAAACCCCGCTGCGCCGCTTGCACCGTCACAGATCAACTACAAGTTAGGAAGCGACATAATAGCTGGGTTGCTAATATGCGCAACCTGGTACAGTTGATCCTGATGAGGGAATATGGAGTCTTCAGTAAGTCGGCACAAGTAAAGTTCAGGACGGCCTGTTTAGCCTAGTTGGTAGTGACACTGCCTCCGAAGCTAGAGGTCCCGGGTTCGAATCCCGGCCAGGGCATTATATGTGCATTTAGCACGGATATTTGTTCTTGGGTCTTGGATGTTTTCTATGTATTTAAGTATGTATTTATATAAGTATGTATATCGTCGTCTAGTACCATAGTACAAGCTTTGCTTAGTTTTTGGACTAGGTCGATTTGTGTAAGATTGTCCCCCAATATTTATTTATTTATTATTTATTAGTCAACAGTTATAATACATATTTAACAGATCCTTAGGTGGTCAGAAGTAGATTAAGACTGGGAACCATCGAGAGCCGTGTATTTAGAGAAGGGGTGTGGGTTAGACCCCGCTGCGCATAATTTTAAGGTATACTTTTATCATAGGAATAGAATATCTATTACCGCAACAAAAAGGTTTAAAAAATACACTTTAAATAAATAAATAAATAGGTGGAAATAAATAAATAGGTGGTTTGGGGTTGCCTTGGCGCTGCAATGCCTCAGGGATGTTCGCCGCGTGGAGCACTGACGGCTTCCAAGAGTTCCAAAGAGTGCTGCGCAAGCGCGTTAGCGTCCCTGTGGAGCCGCGAGCGCGTGTGCGCAACACTCTCCTGAAAGTGATCGCGGAAAGGACAGACAGCCCTATCATTGCCCTGAATAGGGTAACTCAATTCAAGTATCTGGGGCATATAGTAACAGAGGATCTAAAAGATGATGCCGACATTGAGAGGGAACGCAGGGCGCTGGCGGTAAGGACGAATATGATGATCCGCAGTTTGCGCGCAGTACAGTTGAGGTGAGGTGAAGCGGACACTGATCAGGTCGTATTGCCAAACATTTTATGCGTGCAGCCTGTGGATCAAATACACGAAACGGGCTTACAGTGACTTTGCGTGTCCAGTTCAATAACGGCTACAGAATTTTGATGGGGCTGCCCCATTTTTGTAGTGGCTCGCATGGATGATTTCCATGTTATTGTATGGAAATCCAGTATACACTCATGCTCGAAAGAGTACAGAAGTCATTTATCCGTTTTCTTTACAATAGAATGTATGGATACTATCCTAAACTCTATCCTATTGTTTATTCTTGGTATGGTTACCTGTTCTTCTTTGGAAGTCCGAAGAGACACACTTATTGTGAGGTATTTCGTCCAGCTATTGCGAGGAAAAACACACAATCCCTTTCTCCTATCACAAATGTATTTATCGGTTCCCACTATTGTGCCGGCGACGGCCGCTGCTCGCGGTCCCGGCGGCGCGGATGCGCAGTCACAACCACTCTCCACTCCTTCGCGCGCTAACGTTACTCAATGATATTTTACTTAGTGACAGCGACCTAGATATATTTCATAGCTCTGAATCTAAGCTCATGTCCTCAACCACCATCTATTCGGTGGCTAGATCTAGACCGAGCTCTATTCTAACATAAGGATGTTCTTAACCGACTTCAAAATTTCAAAAGAGGAGGTTATCAATTCGGTTGTATGTTTTTTTTTTTTTTTTGTTACTCCATAACTCCGTCATTTCTTAACCGATTTGGAAAATTCTTATTTTGATTGTAAGTATATATATCCAAGTTGGTCCCGTTTATGTCAAAACGCAGTTCTGATGATGGGATCCACGGGGAATTGAGGGAACTCCTCAAATATTTAAGGCAAACATATAGTGATTTTTGTGTTTTATCAACAAGTCAAGCATTTGCATCCAAAAATGTGACATTGGATGAAGTGGAACTGCTGATGATGATCAGAACAGAACTCTTCAACGACGAAAAGTTCACGTTTGGCGATTTGTCCTCCTAGCTGTGTTTGTTAAGCAAGTTCTATTTTCACGATTAATTTTTGTCATGCTTAATTTCTGATGATGGGATCCATGAGGAATTGAGGGAACTCCTCAAATTTTAAAGGCAAACATATAGTGATGTTTGTGTTTTTATCAACAAATCGAGCATTATCATACAAAAATGTGACATTTGATGAAGTGGAACTGCTGATGATGATCAGAACAGAACTCTTCAACGACGAAAAGTTCACGTTTGGCAATTTGTCCTTCTAGCTGTGTTTGTTAAGCAAGTTCTATTTTCACGATTGATTTTTGTCATGCTCGAGTTCTGATGATGGGATCCATTAGGAATCGAGGGACCTCCTCAAATGTGAAAGGCACACAAATAGTGATTTTAGTATTTTCATGAACTAATCAAGCATTTTCATTCATAAAAGTGACATTTGATGAAGTGGAACTGCTGATGATGATCAGAACGGAACTCTTCAACGACGCGTAGTTCACGTTTGGCGATTTGTTCTCTTCGTTTTGTTTGTCAAGCAAGCAAGGTTTTTCCATGATTCCATGAGGAATTGAGGGTACTTAGTCTTCTACCATTATAAACATACTTATGGCCATTTTTATTTTATTGTATGGAATCTAAGAGTGCACCATCTAAGTATAATAATCTTTCACTGCCCTCCCCCATTGAAGTCGGCTTTTTTTCTTAAAAATTATGTATTGTAATTTCTCACATTGTTTTTGCCTATGTGTACCTATTTAATACTAAGTTAATCAGCATGCTTGGTTAAATACTGTAAATGTTGATTGTCAACTTATAGATAAATAAATAAATAATTATATTGGCATTATTATGCGGAAACGTATTTTTCCAAAATGCATCGAGTTTGGGACAGCTCCAACAGTTTTCTTGCCGAAATAGCTGAGAGACTTGATAGTCTCCATTGTCAACCATTGATCTAATAGCTGTCATATTTGTGTCCCCCTTCACCCCTCTAATTTCCAATCTATGAAGTTAAAAATTCTGAAAAAAATTGAGGTGATTAATAAATAAAATAAATAAATAAAAAGCATTTATTTCGTGTAACTATGGACACATATTATGTTAGTACGACTTGAAGAGAAAAAATAAAATTAAAATTATTGTTAGTACTAGGAATAGAAAATTTTCATTCATTATTATTATTATTAATTCACCACAGTATCACACTAGTAGGGGAATGCAGTCCCTCACAGTGTGACATGTAGTCGCAGTCTAGCCTGTCCGCTAACATGCGCAGGACGGTGTTGGGACTGCCTCGCACCCGGCGCAGCAGGGATGCAGCGCGCCCGCGCATGGTCGTATAGAAACAGTCGACACGCGCCTCTGCAAACATTCCTGATGCGCTACAGTAGCGAGGCAGCCCCATCAGCGCCCGGAACGCATTATTATATTGGACCCGAAGAGCCCCATAGGCCCGTTGCGTATACCGCGCCCACAGGCTGCAGGTGTAAAGGGAAGTGCAAAAGGCCCGAAACAACGTAACCTTCGCCTCCCTTGAACACCCCGCAAACCTGCGTGCGATCATATTCGCCCGAACCGATAGGGCCCTTCGCTCCCTTTCGATATCCAGGTCGTCTTTGAGATCAGTCGCAACCACATGACCTAGATATTTAAATTGATTCACTCTATTTATAGGGATGCCCTCTATACGAATGGGAGGAATCGCACTTGTACTTTTGCGACCGCTCTCAAATACCATGTACTGGCTCTTAGTAACGTTATATTTGAGTCCATACCTTGCTGCATAGGCTTCACACATTACGAGCAACCTTCGCAATCCACACACCGACGCACTCAGCAGTACCATATCGTCTGCATAACTTATGTTATTAACACACACTCCATCTATATGGCAACCGACATGTGTCCTGCTGAGTGCCTCGATTAGCCCGTTCACATACAGATTGAAGAGTGTCGGTGAGGTCAATCCCCCCTGTCTCACCCCACACTCCAATCTGTATTCATCAGACAGCGCGTTTGACCATCTAACGCTGTTGACCTGGTTTCCATACCAGTACCTGAATATACGTACTGTCTCACGTGGTATACCAGTATCCTCTAATTTTTTCCACAGTATATCGTATGAAACCAGGTCAAAAGCCCTAGACAGGTCTAGGAAACAGGCAAACACCGGCGTCTGTCTTTTTACATAATACTTGACAGTATTCTTAAGACACAGTATTGCAGTTTCAGTAGATAAACGCGATCGGAACCCAAATTGGTTGTCGTGCTGTTTCACATATCTACTTAACTGTGAATTAAGAACACTATCAAATATTTTTGCTACAATCGTGGCTAACGATATAGGCCTATAGTTATTTTTGTCTGCATTAGATTACCAGGCAAATAAGAGTGCCTTATACACAGTGTATAAAACATTGCCAACACTCTTGATATGTGAGGACCAGCATGCTGGAGGTGCTCGATACTGAGCCCGTCATGACCCGGGGACTTGCCTTTACACATCGACTTGATAATTTTAATAAATACTTTCAACTATTTTTGGTTTGAACAACATAGGTCTAACGGTTTTTGAGTTATCGCAGAAAAACTGTCTTCCCCAAACAAAAGGATGTAAGTGCCTTGAGTTCCCTGTGAAGATACGAGCTTTTATGATTGCATGTGTTGTATATAGTTATTTTAAATGTGGAATAGTAGGTGTCCGTACGGAACCCTTCTTTGTGCCTAAACCGTCACGCACTTGGCCAGTTTTTATAATTAACTGGCATAGACCATTTTAGTGTGTTCATAGTAGTAAAACTATCGCCTGAACGTGATTATTATTATTATTATTATTTATGATAGACTGACCAGCGATTGGCCTTAGTCTCACCTAACCCGTATTGGCCGGTTCATAGTGACAACACTGCCACCTGAACGTGATAGGACGCTCCCAGCGGGCTTAACTGGCCCGCTGAGGATGCGTTGAGCAGGGCCCACAGAAGAACAGGCCCGCCAGTATTGCGGTGCGTCGTTCTCCCTATCTTCTGTGGTCGAAGCGAGATCGCAGGGAGAGAGGCGTGAGGGTATAACGGTGCGCCACTGTCACTCTCCCTACCCCCTGCGGACTTGGCGGGCCGTTCCGTTCTAACAGCGCAGAGGAAGAGGAATTCCGGTATTACATGCGCCGCTTTCCCTATCCTCTGCGACCAAGGTGACCTGATACACCACCAGGTGAAGGAACTTTATCTACTCGAAAATAGTGTCCACATTGACTCACCCATCGAGCATTCGACCCTCAACCATACACAAAAAATTTGCTTTGTTTGGACGCTCAGCATTCGGCCTCGCGTACCTTGCTACACTCCTTCCGGCCTTCGACCCTAAGGTTCGCTTATGAGACACTGGGGGATAGGTAGTGTCACGTTGTAATTAATTCGGGCCTTGGACCCTCAGCCTTCTACAGCCTTGGCCAGAAGTATTAAGCACCCCTTATTTTTCTTTGTACCTTATAAATAAACTATGTTTTTTTTTAATTACAAATCTACACATTGATGCAAAATAGAATAATGTATATAAACATCTAGAAAACTTTAGCAGATATAATTTCGAAGTAGCTATTTATCCTAGAAAACTGAACCCTAAAAATAATCGGGTTCGCAATAAAAGGACCAAATGCCTTTTTTTAAGTGAAATTATTTTTAACGTCAATGAATAGCTAGTGTTATTGAAAAATATTAGAATTTTCTATAATAAAAGATATAAAATGCTTTATTCAAAGTTTTACTTTTATATGAAAACCGCGGGAGTGCTTAATACCAAGTGCCAAGGCTGTATAAAGAGCCCGCTATGTTGAGACGCTCGACCTTCGGTCACTGTTTTCTGATTTTTTCTGGTGTACACACATAATTACCAAGCTGCATGCCAAATTTCAGCTTTCTAGGTCACCTGGAAGTGGGTTAGGTTTTTGGTTACTAGTCAGTCAGTCAGTCAGTGGCAAAAATGCCGTTTTTTGGATTTTTTATTAATATCTCAATAACTATTTAACCTATATTTATGAAATTTGGGGTTACAGTTGTTCTAAAGGATGTTAATACATGTACCTAATTTTTATTTTTTTATGTTGGATAGATTTGGAGTAATTGGGGAGTCAAAAGTGGCTCCAAACGGTTCGTGTAAAATAACACACGGCTGCTGTCCGCCAGTTCCTGGGACGATTTTGGCTGGACACTGGCCGCCGCGTGTCTAGATTTTTATAGTGCTATTTATTGTTGGATTTAAGTGTCCCCCCCCCCTCTACCAACTACACGGTTGATACTGGGTATGTGAAAAAAAAACATGTTAGTAACGCATAGGCAAACTGTCACAGCTACTTAGCTGCTGGCTAGTATGTATAGTGCCTACTTAGGTAATATTAGTAGTAAATTTAAAAAAAGTACATTTTAAGAGTCCGCAGTAAGCTCGATTCTCCATACAAATGTAGTTCCGCTCTCATTTTATAATGGCATGCTGGAATCATTTGAAACGTTGTATACAACACAATTGTAACAAAATTTAGAAACCATTTGCTTAGCAAATAATCTCTAAAAGTAGAGATTTAGCTAAGTTTTTATGTCAATATGTATAATCAATATGTGAAAATAAATGTTTAAATTTCAATTTTTTATACACAAGGGGATCCGGTATATCCAGGTCGTAAATTAGTTTCTGTTGCTTGAAATTATAATGGAGAAAAAATACAGCGTTTATTAAGGTTTTCATACAAGACCTAAAAAATTCAAAAATCGCTATATATTTTTTTTCATTCCCATTTCTGGCAACAGAAACTAATTTCCGACCTAGATATGGCGGATCCCATTGTGTATACAAAGTTTCATGTTATTTCAGCATGGCGTTTTAAAATGAGAACGAAACTACCTTTGTATGGAGAATCGAGTTCGGTCGAGCTTACGGGGGACTCTTAAGTACCCAATTTGGTTATAAAATATATAAACTTTATAGAGGAGTGTCACTTCTCCACAAATTACTTATCCTTTGTTTATTAAAGTTCACAAACATACTTGTTTATTAAGGCAAATTAATTAATTGTATTTAGTCCGTTTTAGGCCGCATAAATTTCAATGTACTTTTCTTGACTGCGACACTACTTGCGCTTAGTATGTTATGTTATATTATAATAGTTATGTTATAATAGTCGTTTAGCAAATGTTATTACATCGAAAAATTTACGCATAATTACATGCCAATATACCCACACTTTGGCGCCGACCTTTGATCGCAGCTCGCAGCGTCTAAAGTGTCGGTACTTATACATTTGTATGGGAGCGGACTCGATTATTTTATTAGTTAACGGGATTTTTCAGAGCATGCCAATATGAATTCATATATTTAATAATAGTCGTCAGAGCTATATGCTCGCAGGGTGGAAGTGAAACTTGCATAAGTCGCGAGTGGGCACGGTGGCTGTTAACAGCCACTGGGTAGAAAGCGGTGCACACCTCTCCACACCCTGAGCCGCTCACACCGATGTTGCTCCTGGCCGTCTTTACGACGGCAGTTTCAGGGGCCCATCTAGGCAGCGGCGAGTCACCACCTGCCTCGATAATGGTGTAAGCATTGTTATGGCAGGTGTCCGGAACCTTAGTAATAGCCCAATCTCTTGATCAGCCAAACTTCAACACCATAGCCCAGTAATCTTTTCATTTTATTTACAATAGTCCCAACGCCTGCTGGGACCGGTTCACGGGTATCTATTGACGTACCCGTGAATGGGTTGTAGCAGGTGTATTACATAGTAAATCTCTCCAAAGGGCCTCTACGTGTTGGATCTGTGTCCCCACGCAAGCCTATCAAAAGACTGGGATGTCATGGCCCGTGAATCTCGAAGGAGAAACAAATAATAATAATACTAAAGGTTCTTTATTTACAAGTATAAACCCATCACAAAATCAGATTACATTAATGTGTATAATATAAATGTATAAAATAATAAAAAAAATACAATAAATTAAATTAAATTAAAATTAAATTATAACCTAATCCTAATTAGGCAGTCACAGACAGAAAGTAGCTACTTCCTGTTCCTTTCGCGATGGACGGAAATCCAATACTTATATATGGGATTGTCCAATGTCCAAACACCCAGACAGCTCACGGAGGATACGTTGTCTGACATTCGAAGGCGGTTCCAAAAAGACGCCACGCGGGACCGTATGATGGCAAAAAAGTCGGGGACTTTGGCCTCGGCAAACATACCTGTTGCGCTGCAGTATCTTGGCAGTTTCATTAGAATGCGGTATGCATCATTATACTGCACTCTAATTTTGCTCATCGCGCGTCTCGTGAATCCGCTCCAGAGTTGACATGTACAGAAACATAAACAGTATGCCCTAAACAATGTCACTTTCACTTCATCACTACAACGCGCGAACCTGCGCGCAAGCATGTTTCACCGTACTGCCAAAGCCCCGCGCTTCCGCTCAATGTCTTCGTCGTCACGCAGACACTCCGTGAGTATGTGTCCCAGGTATCTGAAACTGTCTACCCTTTCCACAATCTCTCCTTCTATATATACGTGTACTGGCGGAACATTTGGTTTGTATGAATAAAAACAATGCCAAAGATTCGCAAATGCATTTTGATGTACACGCCTCAGACCAAGTAAAAAATATATTTTTTACTTGGTCTGAGAGTAGAATTAATTGCGAAAAGGTTGTGCTCAAAAATAGCATCCACAATCAGAAGGAATTATGATACTTCGGTTTTGACGTAATGAATCGTCAACTTGTTTACAATTCTGCTATGCTATTAGTTAAATTTCATGACACGCTGTTATACTCCCAATTTACTGAAACCCTGAAACTTAAATTGTAGAGTGGCGTATGAGGATAAAACCACCCCGTTTCATGGACCTTACTTGCATCCCCGATTTAATATCCCTTTGATGGAAGATCATCGGGACAAAAGTACACTTATAATATATGTAAGTGAATCCAGATTATATACTATTAGCATACAAATCATCTTAATCTGTTCAGCCGTTTTTGCGTGATTCAGTGACAAACATCCAAATATCTAAACTTTCGCATTTATAATATTAACACGTTCGCTGCGGCATCGGGTCACATAGATCCGATGGTGATAATCGCCGCGGTGCGGAGCAAAAATTTCTGTACTTTACGTTGGTGCGGGACAGGTAACTTTGGCATTCGTACGAATAAGAGAGAGAGAGTTAGCATTTTGAAATTGCCTCTTTGAATATATACTGCCTACGCAATAAAAACGTATCGGATCTTGTCGACCCGATTCCGACCAGAGGTTTTTTGTTTTCATCTAGTGCGTTTATCGGTTCTAAAGGACCCGATGCCCGATGACCCGGTAGCCGCACTAGATATCATGCTAGTTGAGCTAGTGCAGTCCATGTGTCGATACAATAGGGAAGATGCAATATTTTCCTTTTTTTTAACCTTTGAAGGAATTTCATGTAGAATAGACCACGAAAGTATTTTAAAGTTTAAATACTATAATTAAATTTATAGTAAAAAATCCTGTTACAAACTGACTATTTAAACTATTCCGACAGTTTTGTGGGACCCGGTTAATCATTTAGTTTATATACTCTGTTTATTTAATAAATAACTAAAAAATAATAAAAATCTAGACACTTAAAAAAATATTTTAGGTATAAATAAGTAGTTATATTTTTATTTTAAAATTGGTCATTGCTTTATTTGTACATAATTTATATACGTGTTACTATTGTAGCTGTATATTTTTAGTATAAAATAAAAACATCGCATAATACAAGTAGAGAAATAATATAAAAAATGTACTCTATTCGATATCGATGTTTTCGTTTCACCCACAACACTAAAACAATATCGATAATTTAATCAATCAGTGCGGATAACGGGCCGTAAAGATCCGATGGTTTATTATTTTATTTATAAACAAACTATTCAGTGAATCTACCTGCGATTTGAGGTTAAACTTGGCTCATAATGTCGTAATCTATTGGACTAATAAAGTATTCATAAATCGTCATAATTACAAATATAATAACAATTAAACATGTGTAAGTCCAACAGATCTTCACGACCCGTTAACGCACCAGAAAAAAGTTATGCTTCGGTACTAAAAGACCCCATAACGCACCCACTGAAAGTCACCAAAATCGAGTCACGCAGCGAACGTGTTAAGTAGTGGGATTATGGTATAAAGTGAGTGCACATGAAGTGAACGGCAAAAGTAACATTGTAATTGCATGTTTTGAAGAGACCGTGGTGGCTGGCGCGCACACTGGGCGGCGCCGCGCCGCAGCGCTTGCGTTTACTTTTTTTTAAGTTTCTATCTTATTATTTCACAAATTTTGAACGAGGATGTTTTTCCTTTGTCATCAAGTATATGCTTACCAATTTTCATACCTGTAACTCATGGATTATAGGAGTTCCCATACAAAATTCAACCCCTCTTTTTACCCCCTTTTAACCCAAATCTGCACAATATTTATAGCCTAAAACCTGACCGGGTATTTACTCGGCAGATTAATAAAGTTTTCATCAAAATCCGTTCAGCCGTTTTCACGTGATGCGCGTTCAATAAACAGACAAACAGATAAACAGACAAACAGACAAAAATTCTAAAAACTATATATTGATTTAAACTTGCACGATTTTTACACATTATTAAAGATATTTTAAAGATTTAAAGATTTTTTATTGAACATAATAAACAGCTATAGAAAATAACAAAACGTTCGTAATCAGCTGCAGTAGTCGGGGACTGAGTCGCAGTGATTTCGCCCACCTCAGTACATGGACGAACTTATGTTCTAAGACAATGTTATTGAAGTTCTGATATAACTACTTAGGTTAGATACATAGGTAGACAAGGGTTACGTGTTAAGTTAACAAGTAGGTGAAAAGATGTACAAGTAGAACTCAATACAGTATAGATCAATCCGACAACAAATACAGACATAGTTTATATTATAACTAGCATTTGCCCGCGGCTTTGCCCGCGTACTAAGCGAAATTTTAAACCGTCTACAAAAAACAGGTTCGTATTTTGTCCACGATTATCTCGCGTTTGGCTGAACCGATTTAGATGCGGTCTCCAGAAAAGTAGTTGTTACATTCAACAGATGAACAGTCAGTATACATTCTAAGAACCGGCAAACTGTTGAATTTCATTTGAATTTGGCAAAAATAAGGTTCGAAAACTATTATCATACATTTCCGAGAGGAGAGAGGGGAAAGGACCGATGAAATAAAAGCGTGTCTTAAATGGCCCTTAGTAAAAGTATCTGTGTACTACAGTAACACCAATAGGTCTGTAAACGACCATGCAGCGCGCAGCGGTCATAAACTTTGTTCCTTTGAAGTACAGAAGTACAGATTCAATATCACGTGTAACATTTATTTTTCCTAAAATTAAATTTATTAGGTAGGTTTTGCCAGCTCCCATTGGAGCAGCCAAAAAGAAAATTTGTCCTCACTTCCATTCGCACTCCTTACTGTCAGTCCGTCTGTTACAACTAAGTTGCTTTTACTGGACCGATTGAATTGCAATTTGGCACAAACTATCAAGAATTTAGAGCGCTCGTGGCCCAGCGGCACCCGCCTACCGCGTGCGGTGTGCGAGGTTAAGCAATGTGGGCGCAAGTCAGTTCTTAGATGGGTGACCGCTTTGAGTGGTTACTAACTGACTCTCGTGTTTTGGAAGTCACGCTAAGCCGTTGATCCCGGCTGCAATCGTTAAGCCAAGTTAGAGGCCTTCGAGCGGCTTGCGAACTTCTAACAGTCACGTTGCCCACTCACTTGACAAATGGGGTCGAAGTTGCACCACGTCCGTAGGGAGTACCCACCCTACACGTGACCCCTGGGTGGTGCTAAAAGTGCAACAAAAACTGGCAACCGTACTTGTCTTCTCGAAAATCTCACGGTTCGTAAATAAATGCCATAGGATGAAAAAAATCTAAAGGTTGATTTAAGACGAGGCAACCTAAAATAATTCCCACGCTTGCTCCGCCCATCACCCGCGCCAACCCGCCACCCGCTAGATACACTCGTTCGCCATGCTCGTGCGGCGCGTGTAGTTTTCAAAACAAAAAGTGGAGCAAGAACATAGAATGAATAGAGATTTTTTTATTGATATACGTTAACTATTTTTTTTAATGGTGCCATTTGAACCAATTTTTGATGACAATCAAATGTCATTATTGTAGTTGGTCAACAAACAAAGGACAAACCGAGCTCAATGCTAGTGGCCTCCGAAAAGGCTCCTACAATATGACGTCACGTGCCACTTATCAAACCAACAGTTGCCAAGTTTACGCTCAAAATGCATTAAGCCGCAATAAATTAGTTTTACAGTAAACAATCTAGTGCCAGACTTGGCACCCTTTTAGATAATCTATGAAACTTGGCACCCATTTAGATCTCAATTCTTTTGTCGGTGAAGACGACAACCATGCGTCGCATATTCTTAATATTGAACTTGGCTCTCATTTTCACATTTATCTTTTTGATGGGATATCATTCCTTTTTGTCAAACTTCACCAAATGGTACTTTTCACGAGCGAATGCTCTAGTCACGATCTAGACACGCGGCAGCGTGTCCAGCCAAGTTCACCCTAGGAACTGGCGGGCAGCAGCCGTGTGTTATATTACACGAACCGTTTGGAGCCAATTTTGAACCCCCAATAAATCCAAATCTATGTAACATAAAAAAAAATTGGTACGTGTATTAAGATCCTTTAGAACAACAAGAAACCCAAATTTCATAAATATAGGTTTAGTAGTTATTGAGATATTAAATTCCAAAAAACGGCATTTTTATCACTGACTGACTGACTAGTAATCAAAAACCTAACCCACTTCTAGGTGACCTAGAAAGCTAAAATTTGGCATGCAGCTTGATAATTGTGTGTGTACACCAGAAAAAAACCGAAAATAGTGATTGTTTTATTAGTTTTTTTATTAATATTATTTATGCTAGTTACCTCAGAACTCCGTTATTTATTAACCGATTTCGAAAATTCTTTTTTTTTTAAACGGTATAGTGCAGGGGTAGTCCCATAGATATCAAGTAAGATTCTGATCATAGGGTCCAGGAGAAATCGAGGGAACTCTTCAAATATTTGAGGTGCACCTATAGCGATTTGGGTATTTTGTAAAGTAACTCGTGCATTCGCTCTTAAAAAACACCATTTGGCGAAGATTGACAAAAAGTAATGATATCCCATCAAAAACATAAATGTGAAAATGGGAGCCAAGTTCAATATTAAGAAAATGCGATGTTTGGTTGTCTTCTTCACCGACAAAAGATTTGTGATCTAAACGGGTGCCAAGTTCCGTAGATTCTCTGAAATGGTGGCAAGTCCGGCACTACATTGTTTACATTCATATTAATTTACTGCGGCTTAATGCATTTTGAGCCTTAACTTGGCAGTTTTCTATGCAGTATGTTATCATCATTCGCGTGCCCTTTTCCCATTTACTTGGGGTCGGCGCAGCATGTTTTTTTCTTCCATAACTCTCTATCGCCCGTCATCTCGTCACTCACATCCTTCCTTTTCTATGCAGTATGTTATAATACCATAAAATCTGTAGGATATTTAAGAAAACTGACTCAAATCTTACACTCTGACCTGATGACAATGGGACCACCCCGAAAGTATACCAATTCAAACATAAAAATAATTTTCCAAATCGGTTAATAAATGATGGAGTTCTAAGGTAACAACAACTAGTAATAATAAGAAAACGAATGAAAAAATTAGAGTTTTCTGATTTTTTTATGTGTATGTACACAATTACCGAGCTGGATGCCAAATTTCACTTTTCTAGGTCACCTGAAAGTGGGTTAGGTTTTTGATTACTAGTCAGTCAGTCAGTGGTAAAAATGCCGTTTTTTGGACTTTAATATCTTAATAATTATTTTACCTATATTTATGAAATTTGAGGTTCTAGTTGTTCTAAAGGATCTTAATACATGTACCAAATTTCATTCTTTTATGTTAAATAGACTTGGAGTTATTGAGGCGTCAATTGTGGCTCCAAACGGTTCGTGTAAAATAACACACGGATGCTGTCCGTCAGTTCCCGGGGTGAACTTGGCTGGACACGCTGCCGCGTGTCTAGACACGGCTGCTGTCCGCCAGTTCTTGGGGTGAACTTGGCAGGACACGCTGACGCGTGTCTAGATATTGCTGTGTCAGTCGTGAAATTCTGCGTTAAGATACATAGTTGTGATACAATTAAAATTTAAGAAAAGGATTGTATTGGTACCTATGTATTGAACACATGAATGTATTTTAATAAGATGTCAAACATTCAGTTGAAAAAAAAGTGTAAAGTATTTAATCATAATAAAGTTTTATATAAATATTGTAGTATACTAGTAGGTGGACGTTTTCCGGCTGTAATGATGATGATAATATAAGTCATTCCTTCATCATCACCACAAATATTGTCTAAAACAGCAGGGTTTTTGTATGACTGTGCAGTGTGACTATTTTCGATACTAATTGTCAGCCCATACAAAACCTGACAAAACGAGCACGTGGCGATTTCAAGCGCGTTGGACAATAAGCCCTCAAAATCAATTCTGAGGAAAAAAGTATCGCCGTACCTTATTATTGGTAAAAGGGACTTAATCGCGTAAACTGAAATGTATTCACCTTTTTTGGAGGCTTGGCCGACGTTTCGAATGTATTACAACATCCGTGGTCACGAGCCGACATAAAAAAAGTCGAATGCATTTCAGTTGTACGCAATTAATTCGGTTCAGTAATAATGTGTAAAAATCGCCATATCTATTCATTACTATTATTAGACACGTATATTGACATGATGCGTTTTCTTTAATATGCTTTTGATATAAGTTTATGCTTTAAATAATCTATATATATATATATATATATATATATATATATACGCATAAATAGCTTTTGACTACTGACCGACTTGTATCGACAGAATAGTTGTCCAAATTTAAAACTGTCAATGATGATGACTCCATTGGTTTTTTGCTCTGCTGTGCTTCGTCCGCTTTCATTTACGAAATCAGCGCAATTTTGGCACACATCCGTCGTCGGCAAAAGTCACAGGCGTCTGAAGGCGGAGTCTTGATGAGATAGCGTCAATTGCTTTCGCGCGTAAAAAAAGAGACAAAAGACAGTGATGGCGCTCATGAACACAAAGGTGTTTGCGGCATAACTCCCGAATTTATAAAATAATCCATATAAAATAAACTACACAAATAAATAAAATGATATATCCCAGTTTGCTAGATCAATAGTATTACCGTCGTTTCAGAAAATTTCAAAGGTTGGATGCTTATAGTTCCGGAATAATTAGCAAAAGAATAAAAAATGGACCATAGTTTGGAACGAAAAACTATCGAGAAAATTTTCACTCTGCGTGTTGTCCGATCCCAGTTTGTTAGATTATATAATGAAAATTAACATACCAAAATTTCATATGCGTAGATTAACTGGTTTGCTTACAATATCGAAAAGATCACGACCAAAAATTCGAATGCCTCGTCTTAAATGGTATAAAATATCGAAACCTCTATGTCGTTTTTAAAAGCAAATCCATAGATACCCCACACGACTATATAGTAAGTTTAGGGGTTGATTTCTCAAAAAACCTGAAACACGTATTTACTCATTTATCGTTAGAAATACTCCTGTGAAGTTTCGAATAAAATAGTCCAACTAATCTTGTTTCCCCATACAATCTTCGGACCCCCATTTCACCCCCTTAGGGGTTGAATTTTGAAAAATGCTTTCTTAGTGCACCCCTAGACCTTCTAAGGAACCTAAGTGCCAAATTTGTAATCTCTAGGACCAGCGGTTTGGGCTGTGCGTTGATATGTCAGTCAGTCAGTCAGTCAGTTTCTTCTTTTTACCCACGACGGAACGGAGAAGGTATATGCGTTTAGGGTGAGAGGTTGTTTGTTTGTTTACCCACGACGGAACGGAGAAGGTATATGCGTTTAGGGTGAGAGGTTGTTTGTTTGTTTGTTTGTTTGTTTGTGTGTGCACCTCAATATCTCCAAAACGGCTTGACCTAATTGGATACGGTTTTCTGCAATGGGTTCGTGGTTCATTCGGGACGAACCCCATAATAATTGTTACGACCATAACTCGCCAGGGGGCGCTGCAGTAAACATTTTTTGCTTGAAAGTGCGTTTGTGCTGGTTTGAGCGCATTTTCTCCGGAACAACTTCACCACCGTGGATGATTTCGATAGTGCTGGGTAAAGAGTACATGTACTTGAACTCTGAGGATCAGATGATGGAGCAAAAAACATAGGGAACTGTACAGGGGTTCGATTACTTACTGTTCGTTTTTGGGCCCTTTTGTTTATGTTTGCTTAGCAGCGATTGTAAATGAACTTCTGAGGGTCTGATGATGGAGTAAAATAACATCACACAGAACCTTTCGAAGGCATATAGGTATTTGGCCGTGTTTGGGCTCTTTTCTTTGAGTTTGCTGAGTAGTTTCTGCACATGGTATGTTAAGGGTCTGATGATGGATCAGAACAATATTGCAGGGAATCTTATTAAGGTGATCATTTAGTGAACCGTGTTTCGATTGTTTGGCTGGTATGAATTGAGAAACCTCTTCACATGAACTGCTGAAGGCCTGATTATGGAGCAAATCAGCACCATAGGGAAGTTTGCGAGAGCACATATATATGCATTAACGTGTCGTGTTTCTTTTGATAGTGTTTTCTGAGTAGCTTCTGTGTATGAACTGCTGAGAGCTGTAGAGAGAGTAGGTATGATGAAACAGAATAACATAGTAAGGAACTTTGTGAATCCTCATGGATAGAATACCCTGATATAGCTCTTTAAAAAGTGATGACTGAGTAAGTGATAGTAACTTCTCTACCTATAGCTACTCATGAACTGCTAAGAGTAGAATTTTTGCTCTTTATACCCGCCACGGAAGAGTAGGCGTAAGTCATATGTCCCCCAAACAGGTCTGCTTATCTAAATATTATAGTTTCGGTTAAAGTAGGTATTATTGTGTAGTTAGAACTTATCGGCGATACACGACGTGAATATGCCATGGGACACACTACGCATGGATAAAACTATCGTGTTATGTTATAAAACTGGCTTAGTGCGAGTGGCATAGCGGCAACAGAAATACATAATCTGTGAAAATTTCAACTGTCTAACTATCGCGGTTCTTGAGATACAGCCTGGTGACAGACAGCGACCCGACGGGACCCGATTACGTTGTTTCGGGGCTACAGAACTCTGAAAAGCACATTTATTCCAAAACGGGTTCACTAAATTATATGCAGAACAGAGCGCAATTAATATGGTGGTTGGTTACCCACGACGGAAAGGATAAGGTATAAAAATTTAGGGTAAATTAAGGGGGGGCGCTAGTCGGGTAACCTCCACGAGTGTCTGGGCTCTTCCCTCGCGGGTCTGGGGGAAGGGGAAGGGTTCTGGCCGGTGCGCCCTGGAGGCAACGGTAAGTGATTCATTTTCGGAGGGATCGTTTACCGGTGCTACCAATAACCCGGAGACGGGGTCGCTCTGGGTTTTCCTCTGTTTAGCGGAGGACACTCCAGATGCGACCAATGGGGGGATGGGGGGTTCCGCATTCGCAAGACTCCCCAGGTGCGGCGAGAGGGACAGGCCATGCCGTATGCCTGTAAAAATAACTACGGACCCGTAACCCTAGCTTCGGCAGAGGGCCGCTATGGTCGGGAGCGGGGGCTGACACCGTCAAGCCGGGGCCGGGTGGTGACTGCGAGGGAGAAAACCTCTTTAAAAAGTCACAAGGGGACCTGAGGGGATGAATCCGGGGTTTTTCACTCTCTCCCAGCGTGGAGGTCCTTTGGTCGGCAAGTGTGTGGTGTCGCCCTGCACGCTTGCCGACGGGTGGGAGACGCTTGCCTCAGCAGTGAGGGAACAGCTTCGGCTGTTGCAGCAGGCGGTGTTCGCAGTTGTGTGCCTTGGCGATCCCGTGTCACCGCCACTAATGCTGCGTGATGGGCATACCCTGGTGGTTTTAGACGGTAGTCCGGGCGGTTCCCGGGAGTCCGTCATACCCGTCCTAGTTCCCCGGCTAGGCGGGATGCGTAAATGCATTTCCCCAGGTAAAAAAAGGATAAATTAAGGGCAATAGGCGCAGATTCTCCAAATCGGCTAAACCGGTTAAGATTTTTTGCTATATATTCGTAAAAAAGTAAAAGTTTGTCGAAATTTAGAATGAATGATCCAAGTTAGTGATATTAAATTTGATGTGCTTGTGATAGAGGAAGGAGGATGTGAGTGTCTACGTGGGCTCGCATATACTCGTAGTGCGCGGTCTGAAGAGAAGCTTAGGACCTTCGGCCCCACGCAGAACTCGGATCGGCTCTACTTTGAACATTTAGCGATAGGATAGTACACGAGAGTCCCGTGTAGGCTCGCGTACAGAGCGTGACCCTTCGCGCTGAGGCTTTTAGGCACTTCGGGCCTTCTCACCTGCGCGGAGCTCAGCTTTTGGTCTTGCGTGCCTTGCCACTCACCTTTGCGCTTTTGGCCCTCAAATTTAATTGTAAAGACACAGGTGGATAGTGGTGGCTCGCCCTTTGGGTCTTCGGCCCTCTGGCTTGCGGAGAGAACTCTCTCAAAGGACGCTCCGAGCCTTCGTCTTCCAGGTTCTCTTGTAAAACACTCGATAGGAAGGATCTACTTGGGCTTGCCCTTCAGGTCTCGGGCTGGCGTCGAGATTGCTTTCTAATGGGACACTTTGGGCATATGTCCCTACGCTGAGCTCCGCCTTCGGCCTACCGTGCTTGTTTCCGGAATATATAGCGTTAAGTGAGAAACAACCATTGTTTTTCTACCACGTCGATGGCATACAAGCATACAGTCCGCTTGATGGTTAGCGGTTACCGCAGCCTATGGATGTTTGCAATTCCAGGGGTTTCAATGCGCGTTGCTGACTCTTTAAACATGTATACACTCCTTTCTTGAATAGCCCTATACTATAATATAATCCCTTGGGAAAACCTCAGGAGGGAGCTCATTCTACAACTGGAACGTTTGAGTGAGGAACGTATAGACATTGCTCTCTAAAAATAATAAAATAAAACAAAATTAAAAATTTTGAAAAACCCACGACGGATTAACCTAATTCAAAATTAACAAAATAAAGTAAATGTGAATCCCCCGACTGGGTATTTACGAAGTAAGTACATGGAGATAATAAATAGATTTCAAAAACGGTTGTATGGTCGCGAGGTACAGTTACAAAGCCAGAAAAATCCGTCGGGGGCTGCCATTGCCATGTCTGTTCCTAATTTCATTAAAATATTAATAATAGTAAAGCTCGAGGTACATTACATACAGCAACTTAAATTGAAGTACCTATAACACGGACTTCGTAATCTTACTTCATTTCAGGGCAGGCAATGGCAGCCCCATATATACCCAGTCGGGGGATTCACATTTACTTTATTTTATAATTTTTGAATTAGGTTAATCCGTCGTGGGTTTTTCAAAATTTTTAATTTTGTTTTATATATATTTAGATTAAGAAGGAACAAACATAATGTATATCATTTCAAAAGTAGCAAAACCACAAGTGTATATGTAACGCAAGAATGAGTGAGCGTGTGTGTGTGTGTTATTGTGTGTATGTGTGTGTGTGTGTGTGTGAGTGTGTGTGTGTCTGTGTGTGGTTGGAGTGGAAGTATATATAAAAGAGTGAGTATTTATGTATATGGGTCACTTTTGGCCAGTGATAAGGTTTTCAGTCTCGTTGTAAGTTAGATTTAGTAACCAGTTTACGATTTTAGCTTTAGCTTCCCGTGCTGTGAGTGAATGAATATTTAATATCACATTGATTTTATTATACAAGCTACTTGCAAGGTATTCATTATGCCGCTTGATAAGCGCAATTCGGCATTTGGTTACCGTGCATATCCTATTCGCTCAGCGTGTTGTATTATTGGTAAACGGGATTTAATCGCGTACAAAAATTAATCACCTGAGGTGTGCCCGACGTTTCTAATGTATCGCAACATCCGTGGTCACGAGCTGACTGGCTTCAGCGGGTATCAACATCTTCTAGCCGCACGGGTTTTCCGTACTACCCGCACTTGGTCTTTATTATTCACATTTTCACAAGGGTTGTCACTCGCCCGACAAACAACACCACAGAATAAGGAATAGTACAAGTACAGAAATTTCACTTCCTAACAAAAACGGCGTTTAGGCATAAGAAACGTGCCTACTCTCTGCATCTCTGTCTATCCCATAACTTGTATTCATTCACGCGCGGCACGTGTAGCCCTAGGGTTGTCACGCCAAAAATACTTCAATGAGGCAAAACATGTTCTACCTCACCAGATGTCGCTTAAGTACAGTTTTCATTGTATACCTATACTACTACCATGTTTTTTCCACATATTCTCTTGCTTGTGGAGAAGATATGTAGGGTTGGGGGGTGGGGGGGTTGAGGGGGGCACCTAACTCTAACAAAAATTGACATTTTATAAATTACTAGCTGTTGTACGCGACTTCGTCCGCGTCTCCTATTGGTCGCAGCGTGATGTTATATAGCCTAAAGCCTTCCTCGATAAATGGGCTATCCAACACAAAAACAATTTTTCAATTCGAACCAGTAGTTCCTGAGATTAGCGCGTTCAAACAAACAAACAAACTCTTCAGCTTTTAATATTATAGTATAGATATCACGCAAACGAATAGCGTAATCTACACTATTATAAAGCTGAAGAGTTTGTTTGTTTGTTTGTTTGTTTGTTTGAACGCGCTAATCTTAGGAACTACTGGTTAGAATTGTAAATTATTTTTCTGTTGGATAGTCCATTTATTGAGGAAGGCTTTAGGCTATATAACATCACCCTGCGACCAATAGGAGCGAAGACGTGGACGAAGTCGCGGGCAACAGCTAGTCATTTAATAAATCTCATATTTTTTTAACGAACCATCTAACGTTACCAAACACGGTGGGTTTTGCAAGAAAAAAAATGCATCCCCATTTTACGTGTAGGGAAAGTACCTTCAAACAACATAATATTGGGGGACAATCATCAAAATACATAATATGGTGTTACATATGGAAGACCTCATTGTGTGCATCTCAAATATATTTTTTTGTCATTTTAATACTATTATTTAGAAATATTTAAGAAAAGAGCCAAAAAATTACCATTCCCCATTCATCTCTCAAAAAAAAATACAATTCAAATCATCAACCAACAGGTTTTGTCGGACATACAAATCAACACAGCACATACAACAGGACAGGTCATCTTCTTAAGTTTCTCAGGTATAGGTAGGTACCTACACTTTGTCCGTGTTTCAAATGCTATGGCCACAACACAATAATGGACAACTATCTAAATAGGACAACTATTATGTAGCTAATCAAGTAAAATAAATTGAATAACGCGTGTTTCATTTTAACTGACGACCTGTTTAGCCTAGTTGGTAGTGACTCTGCCTCCGAAGCTAGAGGTGCCGGGTTCGAATCCCGGCCAGGGCATTTATTTGTGCATTTTTCACGGATATTTGTTCTTGGGTCTTGGATCTTTTCTATGTATTTAAGTATGTATTTATCTAAATAAGTATGTATATCGTCGTCTAGTACCCATAGTACAAGCTTTGCTTAGTTTGGGACTAGGTCGATTTGTGTAAGATTGTCCCCCAATATTTATTATTTATATTTAAATAAAATTACAGTTAGGTACTTAATAAGTAAATCGGCGGAAATGTACCTAACAAAGTAACCAAGTGGTTCG
The DNA here is from genome assembly GCA_905163555.1 of Notocelia uddmanniana. Taxonomy (NCBI): domain Eukaryota; kingdom Metazoa; phylum Arthropoda; class Insecta; order Lepidoptera; family Tortricidae; genus Notocelia; species Notocelia uddmanniana. Next base: position 29,640,020 of record LR991058.1, on the reverse strand, counting down.
TATCGTATTCATTTGTATTGTTGTTGTACATTGTAACTTACAACTTGATAATTTTAAACACCAAGGTTATACTAAATAAGTACTTATTATTAGAGGTACATATACCAAACTAAAAGAAAAACTTACCGTTCACAATTTGTAGGTAATTGAAAAAAAGACACACCAACGTTCCTTCGGGTATTTAAACAACCATATACAGAACATGTGGTGCCGGTTATAGGTTTCATCGTGTTTTTTTTTAATCACACAAAAAAATACGTTAGCGCGGTTCGTAGCGATCAAGTCGGCGGCGCGCGGCAGCGGATCACGACACGTACACGTTCGGACCGGACGGCGACGGCCCGCGATTGACAGCTAGTTTCGGGGATTTCGAGCGTTAGGTTATTAACGCGGCGCGCTCCACCCATTGCAAGCCCCTTGACAACACTAACAACCTTCGTTAATGTAATGGAAGAAATATTTTGACGCTTGCACTTACTAATAACTGGATTCCACGAAGATGAAATCTTAAAACCCTCATCCCGGTTGAAATTACGATGTATTTTGATTTCAACGGCTTCACGTACCTTTCTACTGTAAAAATGACGTTCTGTAGAAAGGACTTCCGGTTTATGAAGTTCAATCCAGTGGTTTGGTCCTAACTCTAGTAAATGCTCGGCTATGGCAGACTTATTAACCTGACGATTTCCGACAGCTGTGATGTGCTCCTTGACCCTTTCTGCAATGGTTCGCTTAGTCTCACCAATGTAGGAACTCCCACAACTGCAGTCGATCTTGTAAACGCCAGGTGATTGATAGGGGATAACATCCTTTGGCGATCTTAAATGCCCCGCACCCTTGGATAACGGTACGTATACGGTTTTAATCGAGTACTTCTCTAGTACTGTACCGATTTTGTCAGTTACCCCTTTAACATAGGGCATGTATGTATGTTAATTTTTGTACGCGATTAAGTCCCGTTTACCAATAATAATGTGTAAAAATCGTGCAAGTTTAAATCAATATATTGTGAACCCCTACGGGCCGGAATTAGCAATTAAAATTAAACAACTAGGGCGGTTGCGGATAAAACGAGTACGTTTAATAACATCGTTGACATTTTTAATTAAATGCCGCGATTCGAAGGTTCTTCCTACGTGTGTTAGAATAAAACCGCGTAAGGATATTCCGTTTTCTGTAAATATCCTACGGGCTACCAGTATCCGTCTTTTAAAACAGCTCATTAAAAATAATTACACGGTCCTGGACAGAGTGCAGTGTGAGTTATACGGGGTGCATAATGTGTGTAGTACGGTGTTGTCTCGTAGTGATTTTGAATTGTGTGATCGGATATCCTATGAGCAAGCCGAGCGTATTGGGGTCTTGTCTAATGAGGTACACGAAAAGAAATACGAAAAGCTGTTAGCTCGCTGTGGAAGAAACGTGAACGCGGGTAGTTTTCACTCTGACAAATCTACCACCACGACGGTTATAAATTTATCCAACACTACCCTCGAACATGCAACCTTAAGTGTACTCAGCAAAGGGTTGAATTTTGCATTGACACCCAAGCGAATTCCATATGAGACCGTAATCAGTAGTGTCGAGGAAGCAATAACGCGCAACAAGGTGCCTTCTGGAGATGCGGAGGTGCTCCGACAGGATGTTGCGGTAATGCTAAGGAAAGGACTACCGAAAAGTAACGTGACTGGAGAAGAGCGATCAGCCCTTGAGGACCAAAGGGCGAATGAGAATATCTTGGTTTTTAAGGCTGACAAGGGAAACGCCACTGTGGTCATGGACGCAAAAGATTACGACAGCAAAATACGACTTTAACTGGATGACTCAAGCGTATACAAGCCTGTCTCATACAACCCTACCGCCAGAGTAACGCGCCGTATTAGGGCTGTCATCAGAGACTACAGGGAGTTATTCGGGAAATATGTTTTTAATCGGCTACATAAGCACAAAATCGTGCAACCACCAAAATTATACGGATTACCGAAAGTTCACAAGCCTAACGTGCCTTTGCGGCCAATCGTAAGTCAAATTGATTCTCCTACTTACAGTCTTGTTAAGTACGTTGCATCGGTGTTACAACCGCTCGTGGGTGGCACGACGTCTTTCGTGAAGGACTCTCGTCACTTTGTGGACATTCTCAAGGACGTAACGTTGGAACCAGAAGATATAATGGTGATTTTTGATGTTGCATCGCTGTTCACCAATGTTCCCGTTGGTGAATGTCTCGAGGTCGTCAGAGGAAGGCAGGCTGCGAATGGGATGCCGGAGTCCATCATGTCATATTGATGATGATTGATCATGTTGCTGAGAAACTGCTTGGAGGGAGCTACTTTTTGTATCGTGGAAAGCATTACCTCCAGATTGATGGCGTTGCTATGGGTAGTCCGGTGGCACCGGTTATGGCAAATATCTGGATGGAACATTTCGAAGCCACTATAGATCTGCAATCATGGGCAGTGAAGTTGTGGAAGCGATATGTGGATGATGTTTTTTGCATAATGAAAGGTGGAAAGCAGGAAGTGGAGGCACTACTCCAACACCTCAATGCCATTCACGCGAAGATTAAATTTACGTATGAATTGGAATCAGAACGCAGTTTGCCTTTTCTGGACGTCAAGGTGATTGGTTGAAGTGACGGATCTTTGACGCACACTGTCTACAGAAAGCCGACACACACGGACAGGTATCTAAACGCTCTGTCTCACCATCATCCCCGCCACCCACAGTCTGTGGTTAACTCTCTGCGGAACCTTTGTGACCCTGAATTTTTAGAGAGTGAGAAGGCACATATTGAAGAGGCCCTTAGGAGGAATGGGTACAAAGTAGACAGATGGCAACCCAGACGGAAGCCTAAGACGAAAATATCCCGATGTTCCGAGGCAACCGGCATACATGCCCTATGTTAAAGGGGTAACTGACAAAATCGGTAAAGTACTAGAGAAGTACTCGATTAAAACCGTATACGTACCGTTATCCAAGGTTGCGGGGCATTTAAGATCGCCAAAGGATGTTATCCCCTATCAATCACCTGGCGTTTACAAGATCGACTGCAGTTGTGGGAGTTTCTACATTGTTGAGACTAAGCGAACCATTGCAGAAAGGGTCAAGGAGCACATCACAGCTGTCAGAAATCGTCAGGTTAATAAGTCTGCCATAGCCGAGCATTTACTAGAGTCAGGACCAAACCACTGGATTGAGCTTCATAAACCGGAAGTCCTTTTCTACAGAATGTCATTTTTACAGTAGAAAGGTACGTGAAGCCGTTGAAATCAAAAAACATCGTAATTTCAACCGGGATGAGGGTTTTAAGATTTCATCTTCGTGGAATCCAGTTATTAGTAAGTGCAAGCGTCAAAATATTTCTTCCATTACATTAACGGATGTTGTTAGTGTTGTGTGTCGGGCGAGTGACAACCCTTGTGTAAATGTGAATAATAAAGACCAAGTGCGGGAAGTACGGAAAACTCAGGCGGCTAGAAGATCTTGATACCCGCTGAAGCCAGTCAGCTCGTAACCACGGATGTTGCGATACATTCGAAACGTTGGGCACACCTCAGGTGATTAATTTTTGTACGCGATTAAGTCCCGTTTACCAATAATAATATTCTAAAAACTGTTGGAACGTGTTCTGTTATCGATTCTAAGTATCCCCAGCCAATTTTTTTTCGAATATCTTCCATGTACAGACTTTCGACCCTCTTCAGCTTTATTATAGAAGGATATATCATATTGTCCTTGTCATAGTTCCGTTTTTCTTTATTTGCCTCAATGTCATCTAAACGTCAAGTCAAATATTGTAGTTTGAAGCAAATAAACGATTACCCGGCCAAATTAAAGAGATTGTTTATTGTAAGCCGCTAGACGAAGACTAGTTCTCAATTTAACTGCATCATAAGAGGATTTCTGTCCCCTTTGGTGAAACTGGTATAGGATCCTTACTCTGAGAATAAACAAATTTCTGAGACAATGTTTTTTTTTCTGAAGCAGAAACCTAGAAACCTATAAATATCTCGATTCTTGGTATGTCACAGTCTTTGGGTATCGAGGGTGAGGACATCAAGTGGGCGGTGAGGGAGCGCTTCTTCTGTCGCCTTACAAAAGTACTTACCAGTTTTTTGTTGCGCGCCTTCAACGCCTGGGATGCCCTTGCTCACATACTCTTTTAGCATATTAAGGTGGACTCAGATTTAGCTCGATTTCACATAAGTTTGTGCCTATTTTTTTCCCACTTAACACGCGTTTTTTGGCTGTTTCCTTCAAAATCGTCTTAAACGGGTTTTACTGTATTCTGAGGGCGCCCGGCGAAATAGATTTTTTTCCTCAATATTTTAACCTATCACAGAGCAGTATTCTTGTGCGCAGCCAACTAGATTTTTTAAAACCAATAAGATCACACGCTATTCGTGTGAAACAAACTCAACTCAACTCCCGCGCAATAAAAAATGACGTGACTGTCGAGTTTGTTCTGGCGTTTATTTCTTCTCGGCAGTGGTATTCTTTTTCAGAATCGCTACTAGATTTTAACTTGTTAACGTGCCATTTCAGCCGACTTGCAGTAAATCATTTATTTTTTTAATCGAGTCATTGTTCGGAAATTTGAAAAGAAAGCGAGGTCGGTGGATCAGTTCACAGGGCTAGTAATAAAATAACTTAACTTTGGAATGATAATCTTTATTCATAACTTGAGAAATTACTTGGTATCCAAATCTCATACCCAAGTTCATCCAACGAAACTATTAAGAATCAATGTTGAGCTGTAAAAAATTACATACTCAAGTACATGTACGGTCAAATAGAATTTTGGTTTCTTTAGAATGCTCAAAAATTTTATTTTTGACGCGTTAATATAAATATTTCTTCATTCATCGGTGGCTTAAGTCGACAACATAATGCGCAAGCATAATTCATAATAGAGATGCGAGACGAGGAAGTGGTTCAATCACTTAATTTTGCATTATTCTTTCGCTTTACTTTACAAACTCTTAAGAAATACATAATTATTTTTCTCTCAAAAATGCAATGAAATATTGGAGCAACGTATCAGCATTGCGAGGAAATGCCGCCAGCATCATCGGTATACAATGCGACAAGGGCTAGGGCCTGTTTTAGATTTAAGTTAGTTTTAATATTATTTAAATTAATTTTGTAATAAAGCAGTAACTCTGCTAACGAAAATTACAAACTAAAGGGAAAAATGTAATGCTCCGAGCAGGATTCGAACCTGCGACATCTGGCATACGCGGCCAATCGCTCTAGCCTCTGAGCTATCGGAACAACCAAGCTCGTCCACGAAATCCTTCAATACGAGTAGTTCCCTCTTACAACGCTTTATTTATATTGTTTTGGTTAAGCGGGGAATGGGCAGCAGCATTCCTAGAGTGCGGTGGAGATACTGCGATCGCCAACCCGCATGCCAAGCGTGACGATTATGGCATTTACCCCCCATGAAATTGGGGGAGGCCTATGTCCAGCAGTGGACGTCCTAGGGCTGATATGGTGGTGGTGGTGGTGGGGTTAAGCATTCTTGTATATATTTTCTTTGTACACAAATAAATGATTCTGTATGAAATATTGACGTTATAGTACATCATCCTCCTAGCGTTATTCCCAGTACAGATGCATCCTCAAGAATGCCTGGGGTCCGCTACCTAATCCCAAGAATTGGCGTAGGCACTAGTTTTTACGGAAGCGACTGCCATTGACGTTATAGTACATTAAGATACAAATGCAGAGAACAGGAAATTCGCAACGAGTGGTGCTAAATTAATTACCTATTCGCACGTGTGTCGTACAACGTTTTACAGTACATATGGTTCTTTAAAGTTTCGACATATGCACGTAATCTGCTGATTACCGCACTCGTGCGGTAAAGTAGCTACATACGTACTGTAATAGCTATTTACGATACAAGGGTTGTAAAACAAAGAAAGGCCTCGGGCCTCAAAAATCGCAGATGTTTGAGGCCCGAGCCGCAGGCGAGGGTCATAAATATGCGAGAGAGGGCTTTCTGTTTTAAGACCCGTGTTTTCTACACAATTTTACGTCACCACTTGGCCACTTTTACGTCACCTTTTGGCAAGGTGTGGTGTAAAGATTGTTGTTGCTTATTCTAGTGCGGCGAAACGAGCGGCCCTAATAGAATTTCATACAAAACTCGAGGTTTAGGCCGGGTAAGTGACCCGTCTTTTGTTTTGTGGCGCGCCGGCTGCTGCAGCGCGTGTTTTTAATTTTTATTACTGAAGCTTTAGAAGTTACAATTTAATTTGGTTTTTTCCTATAATTTTCAAATTTCATTGCATTTTTTGAGAAAAGCTTTATTATTATATGCCTCGGCGGTAACGGCAATTCGTGGGCGGGTATCTATTGACAATGATGTCAATGATAGATAAGTAATTCTTTTAATCCACAAAAAAGCTCTACTTCAGATTGCATTAGTTTTTGTCCATAACTCAGGAGTTTGCTTTCCATCGTGGATTAAACGACGTATCCCGCGTGACTTTATTTTTAAACACGATATATGGACGATTCTCACCGAACGGCCGGAGTCGGCGCGCACTCCATAGAGTCAAAAGACTTCGAACCCTCCATACAGAAGTTAGACTTTATATTCGAATGGGTTGCGGGCAGCCGGTCGGCTGGCAGCTCCGCCGCTGCCGTTTGGATACGAAGTCTAGCTTCTGTATGGAGGGTTCGAATTACTTTGACTATGGGGGCGTGCGCGCCGACTCCATGGTCTGTCGTTTGGTGTGAATCGTTCAAAAGTTTGTTTTTTAGTCCATCCGGTAGAACCTCGGGCTGAGGTAGTGGTGCGCGCGCGGCGCCTGCGCGGGCGTGCCGGGCGGCGGCGCGCACTGCGCATGCGCGGGCGCCGAGCGCGGCGCGTGCGCATGCGCGAGCGCCAGGCGCCGCGCGTCGGGGAACGGCGAGCTGCGCGAGTAGTAGCGCCGCTCGATCACCTGCGCACGACCAAACTCTACCTCAAACTCACTCTCAAAAATGCCCGTAATCATTTATATCAAAACGACTCCAATTTTGCACTTGCCATGCCACAATTAGGGGTTTCCGTGAGCCAATGCTAGGTTACCTACAGAAAATAACTAAATCGACATATGCGTGCCTATCAAATTCGAGGAGTTCCCTCAATTCTGATTTAGTCTTTTTTCCCCATTTCAGAGAATCGCACTACCTTAGCTCTACCTTGGGTTTTTTTTTGTTTTTCTCATGTAGTTTGTCTCTTGCACCTTCGCTATTTTCTGTTTGGCCCCATGGTTGACTGATAGAGAATGCCTTGAGGCATTAAGTCCGCCATTTGTACCGATTTATTTGTGCAATGAAGTTTAAATAATTAAATAAATATACTTATTAGCCTCGGCTGAAATGTCAATTGCAGGCTTCATATTTTGTATGTTTATTATGTACATGTGTGTGAACTTGGCTGTGCCGCACAGATCCTGACTCATCAATGGTCCTGCCAGAAGACCAGCGCTGACTCCTGAGTCAGCACCATGCTGAGGCGGGACCATTTCATGGTAAACTTTAAAAATTGTAAAACTTCGTAACATTTTGTCTGTTTGTTTGCCATGAATAAAGCTTTTCTATTTCATATTAATTAAGCGGACTCCCAAGGTCACCCGTTTAAAACTAATACTCAGCCTGCATCAATTTTAAAGTATTCAAACTTTCTTACTAACCTTGTCAAAAAATCGTGTTAACTTGACAGAATTGCTTGTCCCGGGACCCAGTGATCTGAAATGAAATACACGTCATAAACAGCAACCATTACCTGTTCGACGCTCTCCGTCAAATACAAAAACTGGCACTTACACGCCATCAGATTTCCAATTCTACAAATTCCCATATTTACATATTCCCAATTTTACAGGACCTCAATTTAAAGATTCCCAATTCTTCAGATTCTCAAGTTTACATATTCTCAATTTTACAGGTTTTCAAGTAAAAAATTCCCGTTTCTACAGATTCTCTAGTTTACATATTCCCAATTCTACAGATTCTCATGTTTACATATTCCCAATTTTACAGATTCTCACGTTTACATATTCCCAATTTTACAGATTCTCAATCTGTAAACTATTGTGATTCTAAAAAAGTACTATACGTGATCTACAACTGCCCCAGGTTTAGGTAGGTTAGATTCGTTAGGTATCTTCAGATGCCTGAAAGGAATCAATCGGAATCTGTAAAATTAGAAATTTGCCGAATTCAGAATCTGTAGAATTGGGAATCTGAAAAATTCGGAATCTGAATAATTCGGAATCTGAAGAATTCGGAATCTGTACAATTGGAAATCTGCAGAATTGGAAATCTGTAAAGAAGCAAATCTGTAATGGAAATCTGTAGAATTGGGAACAAACCGCAGGGCGACAAAAATTTAAACATCAGAAAAAAAAGACTAAATACAAATATTAGTTTTCCGTTAAGAGATTTACCGATAAAATAGGCTGAAAGTTCGTCGCTTTTAAAAAAAAATTAATTTATTTTATTGAGGAAGAAACAAAACGGTCATGTACAGAGGCATGCACTTACAATTGTTCTTAAAATAATATACCTACAGTTACCATAATTAATTACTGACACATAATAGGCGCTAATTGCTAGGGTTTATTTGTTATTTCTATGTAAATATGTGTATTACAAGAACGTTTATAACTAAAATTCTACAGAAGCTAAATTTAAAACAAAATAAAATAGAAATCTCAAAATTTGGTACTAATAAGATGAAAAGTATCTTGGAGCCAATACAAACAAATATAAATGCCGGTTACCACCCTTTAGATTATTAAATTATTAGCAAAATATTCTGACCTTACCGTCAGCATACATCCTAGAAGCATGCATTTTTGTGAAAAATAACATGCCCTTATTCCCACTGCATTCCCGTCCTACAAATTTACGTCCCCGAAATGAATTAGAAAGGCGAACTTCAAAATTGCAAATGGTCCACTCCGGTCCTTACGGAATATGCGTGTAACTATATAATAACTTACCGACCACATTTAAAAACGAAAATAACATATGTAAACTAAAGTCACAGCTAAAGGCGTACTTAATTAAAAAATGTTACTATTCAACCGAAGAGTATCAAATAGATAAGGATTGTAAGTAATTTTAAAGGATACATTGTATTTTATGGTTTAGCCCTAAAAATGCAACACCCTAGCAGGGTTCATGTTTGAAACTTTTAATGCAATTTGAAACTTTTTATGTATTAGAAATTAAGACCTTGTAAACAACATGATGCAATAAAGAACTTGAACTAGATCTGGCCGAGGCGGCACAGGAAGGCCCGCAAAGAATGGGTTCTTTCTTAATGCGAACAGCTAAGGACTGGAATTTACTGCCGCCGTCTGTATTTCCTGATACATACAATCTGGGTCTCTTCAAGACAAGAGTGATTAGGCTATTACTGAAACAGTGAGCAACATAGGCCTTGTCATCGCTTTCCATCAGGTGAGACTAACGCCAATCGCTGGTCAGTCTATCACAAAAAAAAAGAAGCAGCAATAATAAATGCAGTAGCGACCTGGCCTGGTGACAGTTGAGGAAGAGCTCGTCGGCCGCGCACTGCTCGGCGACGCTGCTGCCGAGGCGGCGGTAGTGGCCGCGCCGCTGCGACTCCTCCGCCAGGTCGAACTTGGTTCCGATCACGAGGATGGGGATCTGTCGACGCAAGTAGAAGAGCTAGAACAAGTTAACATTCTGCAGCCGGATTGTCAGACTTAGATTTCAGAGAGTCACTTCTGCAGGTTCACCTACCTCCCTGTCATCTAGGTTATGCAGAGTATCCCTAAGTCACCTGTGTGGAGCCAAGGAACTGTTCATGGTCCACATCGACATACAGCAGCCGGGTTGCCCAAGTTAGATCTCAGAGTCACTTATGCAGGTTCACCTATCTAATCTCCCTGTCATCTAGGTTATACAGAGTATCCCTAAGTCACCTGTGTGGATCCAAGGAACTGTTCAGGGTCCACATCAACATGTTGTAACGCCGGGTTATCGGAGTTCAAGATCTCGGAGAGCCACTTCTGCAGGTTCACTTGGCTTTTCCTGTTGGTCAGGTCGTGAACTAAGATGATGCCTGTAAGTGAGATATAATTTGGTTTATTTTCCGGCATTGCACGTCCTTCATTATTCATTATACATGTCCGAATCCACATCACTCAGTTTAATTTATGATTCAAAATTTATAGTTTTCATTAAAAATTATCTTACTTTTTCCCGATAGCAGGTTGAGTAGTAATTAAGGGTTGAAAATGCTGACTAGGGTAGTGTCAGCTGCTAATATCTCTAAACGAGCAATGCTTGTATTATTTGTGAGTTATATTTCGAGGATCTCGGAAATGGCACTAAAGATTTTGATGAAATTTTCAATTAAGGGGTATACCCCTCAATCCATTCAACCCAACCATCCCAATCCACCGCCCCATCAATAACAACATCATTAACTCAACCCATCGTAAACAGGGGCTAATCACTCGCATTTTCTGGGAATACTCAGAGCAAAGTTCGGTCACCCAAGCTGTGACCTGTCTAAGTGGTCTGATACTTAAAAGAGAAGATGTTACTACTTTACTAGTGTTACTGTCTCAAGAGGAAAGATGATGTATTCACATCAGACGTTTCAGTAGGCCGAACGTCACCGTGGCGCAAAGCAATGGGTGCCAGTGAGATAACAATGCGTTGCGTTAGCTTAGGCTGGGTTGCACCAAACCCTCTGTAATCGTAAGCTGTGTTCGTTAAAATTTCAATGTATGGAAAGTTTGACAAGTTTCTATGGGATGACAGCTGCCAGCGCCATATTTAACGTTGATCAGTCTGTGATCGTAAGTCGGTGCAACCCAGCCTTAGTCTGCCAACGCACTATGCGGGCGCGATACGGCGTGCCGCCGTGGCGCGGTTTTATATGAACCACATATTTCTATCCACAACGCACTATGCGGTTGGCCGGAAATCGCATCCAGCCAGCCGCATAGTGCCTTGGCACGGTTTACCAGATGTCCCGATTTCAACAATGTTTGGTCATATCGGCCTGAATTCAATTCGGCATACAATGTTGTCCCGAATTTCTAGCATACTTAAATCTGAATTCCCGACTTTATTAATGCTGCAGTCCCGAACATTACATTTTTTATCTGGTAATTGCTTGGCAGGCTTACTCTCAGCATGAAGTAAAAACATCATAAATACATACCATGCGTTGGCTGATAGAAGACGTTCCTAGTATTCCTGTGCCCCTGCGAACCGCCGACGTCCCAGAACTCGACGAAGAAGGTGTTCTGCGCCTGAGTGCCCTGCCGGTACTCGTGCAGTTTCACCTCGGCTGCGCACCCCACCGTCCACGCTGGCGAGGACAGCGCGCGCCCGTGCGCTATCAGGTGCGTCAGCGATGTTTTACCCACACCTGTAGTGTCCACGTCAAAGATATGTAGAAAGTTTTCGCCTTATTTTTTTACCCGACTGCGCCAGAAGGAGGGTTATGTTTTTCGAGAGTATGTATGTATGTATAATTGTTTGGCACGCTCTGCAGCCTGAACGGCTCGATGGATTTTAGGTTGAGATTTTACGTTAGATTCGTATTTACTGTGAGAGTGACACTGGGTATACCAAAATAAAAAAAACAAAATGGCGGATTTTTGTCGCCAAATTACACAGAAACGACGGGTTTTTTTTACTTGTTTTATAAATTTATTCAGTAAATCGCGGCCAAAATGGCGCCCCTGCGTCTCCCATTCCCCGCATTCTAGCATACTGTTTTCTCCCGCGACTGCGAATTCGCGCGCGCGGAGGCGGGGAATCGGTAGCGGCGCGTGCGCATAAATTGGCCGCGAATTCGCAGGCCCGTCAATTTTTTTTTTATTAAAAATGGGATTGCTCTTGGCCAGCATCTAGCCAGGGGGCAAGGATGAGGCCGCCGATGAAACGAGCTCACCCAGAAGAAAATAAGAATAGATGGAGGTGAAATTTCGCGACAAACGGGTAAGGAAGGGTTAAGGCCTCTGTAGACACAATACGAGACTGTCACAATCGTATGCGAATTTCTTTACGTTGCGGATTACCGTGGTATAATGAGTTCGTTCGATCTGACAAACCGCGCAGTGTAGTGAAACTCCCGTACGAGTGTCTTACGTACGGCATAAAAGTGCAATTGAAAATTCACTTAAGCCTTATTTACACACGTACGTTTCACTACATTGCGCGGTTTGACAGATCGATGAAACTCATTATACCACGGTAACCCGCAGTGTAATGAATCTCGCATGCGAGTCTCGTATATGTGTACCGAGGCCTTAAGACTGTACACGTACAAAACTGCCTATTGCTGGTCGTCAAGGAAATCCAAGTTTGGTCCTAAACTCGATAATCGAAGTTTTTATATATTAATTATCGCAGATTATCACCATCTCTAATACATTTAAATATTCAAGTAACAGAGATAACCATCTAAAATACAACTGACATCAACCACAACTTCGAGCGGCAACGTGTAAGCGAGAGACCGAGCGCGGCCTCTCCCTCACCACGGCCGCTGCTGCTAACGGTGCTGACACCCGATGTTCTTTTGGCTGGTAACTTAAGGTCTTTTACCAACGTAGTTAGAGTGAGAGGTGTGCATTGTTGTCTGATTCTAATTATAGCTACGTCTACAGAGGAGTAGACCCGACCCGGTACCGATAGCGGTAGCGATAATTTGCCATGTGTGTATAGGTCTTAACATCGTCCAAATACACTCAACTCGCTGAGAATACATATTTTTTACAAAAATATCTAACTAACGCCTTATTATTATTACTCGCAAACGTATTAAACGCGAAAAAATAGCCAATATAGAAATGGATTACCTACGTTCAATCTATTTTTTCGCGTGCCCAATGGTTTTGATTGAACGGGATACATCGCATATTATAATTTAATTTATATTAACTCAACTTTTTGTCGTGCCGCAAACACTCACTCGAATAATCGTAACGTTGAGGTAATCAAATACGCGATTATGTTCATGTTAAGTTAAAATTATGTAAAAATAAATCTCAGTTTCATTACCCAACAGATACAATTAACAAAATTTCTCTCATGCCGATCCGATAAATTAATCTAACGTATTGATGATGTTGATGAGCAAAAACTTTGCTGTAACTCTCAAAATAGGCGCCAAACTCTGTTATTCCGAAATGTTGCCTAACCTTCAAAGATGTCATCACAGCAAACTCAACCAAAACCAAGTGAAAGGTTATTAAAAAATGTTTATTTTGTGTACTACGAACATACGATATAAAGTGGTGTTATTTTATGGACTAGTAATCATAAGGAACTGACTTACCAGAATCGCCAAGGACAACGACTTTTACTTTCTCAATTGCAGCCATATCGAGATATAAAGCAGTAAGTTCTCATTATTTTGACCACTTTTGACGTTTAAGAATGCATGCAAAAGTGCCAACATACATGATCCGTGGGCAATATTAAAATGTTGCCAGTATAAAACAAATCGATATTCGTTCAATAGAAATAATTTAATATTTATTTTAGGTGTTGACGATTTACTTTCACTATGGCGGATGACTATGATTGATTTATAATGAGTGCTTTTCTTGAAACTTATTTAATAACACAGATAGAACCTGGAAAACTAACTCAATTATCGACTCAAAGCATTCGATTTAGCACAAGCGGCGACCATTCTAAAAGTGTCAACACTGTCATCTGTCAGATGGTCACGCTCATGTCGCTTCGGTTGCTTTGCTTTGTGGCTTGGACCGTTCCATAATGAAGTAAGAAACAACTAAAATCAATAATAATGCGTCCGCCATTGTATAGTCAGTGTCATAATTTTTCTGTATTATGCTATAAACTTATAGAATAAAATGCAACGATCCGGCATTACGTACATCGAATTACTATCTGTCCAATAGACACAATGGATATGTGCTATAAAGTGATAACCGTGCTCCTTTATATCGTAAACTCTGTGCATCCTTATTGTGGGCCATACAATGGCCAAATATGCAAGAAATATTCAACCGGATACGTCTGGTACAACAATACGGGCGGCCTGGAGAACGAAAAAATTACGACGGGCCTGTGGAGAGAAATGATATCGACTCTCAAGGAGCCGTGTCGAAGCCGCGCCGAGAAGTTGATCTGTGCCTATGCCTTCCCGAAGTGCGTCAACAAGGACGGGGTCGGCGACTCCGCGCTGCCGCTGTGCTACGAAGACTGCATCGCGGTTAAAATGCAGTTTTGCTACAACGACTGGATCGTTTTCGAGGAGCAAAAACGCCGAGGCGTTTACTTCGAGTCAAGGGGCCACTTCCGGTTTCCTGAATGCGAGAAACTTCCTCGGTTTTCAGGGAAGGGCTCCCAAGTAACGTGCAATTATGTGGGCATCACGAACATGGACTACAGTGAGGTGACGACAACCTGCGTGCGCGGCAACGGCCGCTACTACCAGGGTACCATGAACGTGACGGAGAGCGGCAAAGCTTGCCAGGCCTGGGAGTCCCAGTACCCACACCAACACACGAGGCCCCCACTTGTGTTCCCGGAGGTTCAGAACTCTAGCAACTACTGCAGGAATGCAGGCGGCGAGGAACGCCGGCCATGGTGCTACACCATGGATCCTGAAGTCCGATGGGAGCTCTGCGATATACCATTTTGTGCCAACTCTACCCTAGAAGATGACAATATTATAGGACCAAATATAGAGATGGAAAACTATTTTACTCCTACGTTTGTGTTATTGCTATCAGTCGGTGGCCTAGGCATTGTTTTAGGAATAGCATCCATAGCTCTCTTGTGCCATTACTTTTTGAAAAATCATTATTCTAAATGCACCATGCCTAACCGAAGAAATGTCCCAAATATGGATATTGATTTAGACAAGCTTCCCAGTAATTTAGCGTACCACACCACTGGGGCTCAACTAAACCCGAAGCTGGAGAAACTGGAGTTCCCAAGGAATAACATAATTTACATCCGTGATTTAGGGCAAGGTGCTTTTGGCCGAGTGTTTCAAGCTAGAGCTCCCGGCCTGGTCCCAGAAGAAGAGTTCACTCTAGTTGCTGTCAAAATGCTCAAGGACGAGGCTTCCCATGACCTGCAGTTGGATTTTGAAAGAGAAGCCTGCCTTCTAGCAGACTTTGATCACCCCAATATTGTAAAGTTGTTAGGTGTGTGTGCTATAGGCCGCCCCATGTGCTTACTATTTGAGTTCATGGGAAAAGGTGACTTGAATGAATACTTAAGGGCCTGCAGCACCGCTGCCAACTACCCCCCTGTGTCGGAATACAGGGAAGACCTACGATTACTGGCAACACCCCTGAGTCATCTAGACTTATTACACATTGCGAGGCAGATCGCCTCGGGTATGGTGTATCTGTCTGATCGAAAATTCGTTCATCGCGACCTTGCCACCAGGAACTGTCTCATCAATGATGAAATGGTTGTGAAGATCGCTGACTTTGGTCTCTCACATAAAATATATTTACAAGATTATTATAAAGGTGATGAACATGATGCAATCCCAGTGAGATGGATGCCTTTAGAAAGCATATTGTACAATAAGTATACTTTAGAGTCTGATGTGTGGGCGTATGGTGTTTGTTTGTGGGAGATATTTTCGTTCGCACTGCAGCCATACTTCGGTATGACTCATGAAGAGGTGGTGCGGTTCCTGAAGGATGGGAACGTGCTTGCGTGTCCGGACAGCACACCGCGCTGTGTGTATGATCTCATGAGGCAGTGCTGGAGCGCGCACCCCACCGACCGCCCCAACTTCCGCCTCATCTACCAAACCTTAGACAACATACAAATGATTCTCGAACGAACTCATTCTGACTAATTTCAGTGTTCTGTGTATCAATTTTTACATGTAAGGACTGAGTTTGTATTGTTTACCTAATGTTGTGTAAAGCACTCTTGCCCATAGATGTAAATAGGTATCTTGTATTTTACATACGTCATTAAGTAATTTTAATTAACAGGGCGCAGTACGCTCGGTCCTCCATACAAACGTATTTATGCTCTCATTTTAAAACGCCATGCTAGAATAACATGAAACTTTGTATACACAATGGGATCCGGCATAGGTCGGAAATTAGTTTCTGTTGTTAGAAACTAAAAAAAAAAATACAGCAGTTTTTTGAGATTATAACGGCTTGTACGAAAACCTTAATAATCATTGCATTTTTTCTCCATTATAATTTCAAGCAACAGAAACCAATTTCCGACCTAGATATGCCAGATCTCATTGTGTATACAAAGTTTCATGTTATTCTAGCATGGCGTTTTAAAATGAGAGCATAAATATGTTTGTATGGAGAACCGAACGTACTGCGCACTCTTAAGCAGCTATTTATTGTTTATGTCAATTTCTATTATAAGTAGTAATTGTAATTACTAGCCATCCTACAACTTGACGTTGATCTCTTGCATTTACTTAAATTTGTATTCGATTGGTGTCTTTTTTTTTTATGGTAATTTTGACAGTTTGGGTGCAAGTGGGTTTCCATTGATATGTGTTTGGTGGTTTATATGAGGAGATAGCACCTTTAACTAAGGTCTTCAGAGCAAATATACGCAGTATTATTGATTGTCCAATTGGTATCAAGTATACTTTGTTTCATATCAATTTAAATGTTCATGAATTTCTCATGTTATTATTATGGATCATGATTGCATTAAAATGTACCAAATATATGAATATGCAATTTCATACCATTTAAAATAATATCGTAAATTACCAACCTACCTCCTAAAAATTCTCAATCATGCTAAAAGTATTTTTGTAGGCAACTATTTTGCATATGTTACCCATACGACCTATAATACGTTTTGTTGTTATATATGTTTTAAGTAAATAGCCGTCAATTTGATTTGCAAACACATGACCCCGTGTATGAATTTATTTTTAAGAGTTAAATGGGCTGAAATATTCATGATTATTCCATGTCATTGTACAGAAATGCTTACTGGGTGTTTTATGATGATTATTTATTAAGCATTTCTAAAACTTAATTAAAATCAATACTTATTGATTTATAGTAAACATTAATTGGGGTGATTGATCATTTATTTTGAAGTCACTCACTGTTTTTACTATATTTGTGGTAGTAAATACACTTCAGGAAATTAATAACAGTCTACATTGCTGATTTAATAAAAAAAGTGTAGGTACTAAAATAGCCCCATATGTTCCAAGTCGCCCCAATATAAACATACCACCCGCCAAATGATATAAGACTTGTCTTGTACAAATATACAGGTTGATTTTGGGGTCGTGATCCGGAATGGTTGTACATGGTCAAGAATTCAAAGTAGACAACATCACAGTTGGTATGACGGTTTATAATTCAAATAATACTCTTTGTCTTCAAATTCTAATGGAAAATAATACTTTTTCATACAACTTGGTCACCCTATCCCACTGTCAACTCTCCATACTATCCGTCAAAGAGAGAAGGGTAACCATGATTTTTTGAAATTTTGTATTTTTGTCATCAAAATAAATTAAAAAAGAAATACGTTTGTTTCGTGTCCCTACAATTTTTTTGAGATGGCTAACAGATACCAAGTCGTAAAACTTATTCTTGATCCACGACCCCGAAATCACCCTGTATTTTAATTTAAGCCTATAACATGCAAAATGTTTTTGATTATATTTATGTTTGGATGTTATATTATGTGCGTTTGTACATATCTACTTATTCGGTACTTATACACTTTACAAGACTATTTCTTTTAAATTATTTTAGATTAATTTCGTTGTTACAATGAAATAAATGTAACGAAATCATCTGGGTCTGTATTTATTTCACCTATTTATTCGACAGTTTAACTAATCCTCCATATAATAAAACATGATAGTTAGACTTGAATAACTAGTGTAGAAAATAAAGTAGATTTCTCCTTTTGTCTTACTGTCCCAATGGCACATTTGAAATAATTTAAATTCCTTTAAGAGGGCGCAGTGCGCTCGGTCCTCCATACAAACGTATTTATGCTCTCATTTTAAAACGCCATGCTAGAATAACATGAAACTTTGTATACACAATGGGATCCGGCATACCTAGGTCGGAAATTAGTTTCTGTTGTTAGAAACTGTAAAAGAAAAAAAATACAGCGGTTTTTTGAGATTTTACGGCTTGTATGAAAACCTTAATAATCGTTGTATTTTTTCTCCATCATATTAATGGATAGGCCTTCAAAAATAACAGAGGTTTCTCAAAAACTTTTCCATTTAAGTTAACCGTTAGTGAGATATTAGCTGTCAAAGTCGTAAAAAGTGTGTCCCTCCCCCCCTCAAATTTCAAAACTATGAAGTTTAAAATTCTGTAAATAAATCAAGATGATGTACAATTAAAAATACTTTCAACGATTTTTGGTTTGAACAAGATAAGTTTAACGGTTTTTGAGTTATTGCTGAAAAACTGTCTTGCCTAAACAAAAGGGCGTAAGTGCCGTGACTTCCTATGAAGATACGACCTTTTTTGATTTAGGTACTGTCTTGTATAGTGGTTTTAAATGTAGATTAGCTGTCGGTACGGAACCCTTCTCTGTGCGTGACCCGACACGCACTAGGCCGGTTTTTTCAAGTCTGTTTTTGAATATTTGTGAGGTAGGTGCATCCCTGATCGAGTCCGGTCCGGTACGAGGCTTGCACTGAAAGTGGCGGGAATCGAATACTTATTAATTTATTTTTAACATGTATTATACCTTTTTATAATCTCTGAAGTTTCCTTATCTCAACACACTGGCCACTTAGAAAAAAAAAAGTATGGTTCGGTTTCAATTGTTTATTGAAGTCGTCGAGTCACTGCTTAAAATGGAATTGTGCCGTAAAAATTTCAGAGCTATGATTTATTATGACTTTAAAAGTGGACTAACACAAAAACAATGTGAAGAGCGGATGGTTGCTGCTTTTAATATTGAAGCTCCTTCAAAGACTACAATATACAGGTGGTATTCAGAATTTCAACGTGGCCGTGTATCCCTCACCGACGAAGTGCGTGAAGGTCGACCAAAATCGGCAGTCACGCAAGAAAACGTCGATGTTGTGCGTCGTCTGATAAATGAAGACCGACATGTGACATATCGGGAAATTCAAGAGCACCTGGGTATTGGAATGAGTCAAATACAAATTATTTTAAAAGAAGAATTAGGCGTGAAAAAGTTATTTTCCCGTTGGATACCTCACCTATTGTCTGACGAGCAGAAAATAGTCCGTGTCAATTGGTGCCGCAAAACTTTGAAAAGATTTAACAAGGGACGCTCAAATGCTGTTTTTAGCATAGTATCAGGTGACGAGTCGTGGATATACGCTTATGAGCCTGAAACTAAAAACCAATCCCGAGTATGGGTCTTCGAAGACGAGCTCAAACCCACAAAAGTTGTTCGTTCTCGCAGTACGGCTAAGAAGATGGTGGCTACGTTTATCTCTAAATCTGGTCACGTAGCTACTGTGGCTCTTGAGGATCGTAGAACAGTCAATGCTGATTGGTACACCACTATTTGTTTGCCGAACGTCTTTGCTGAACTCCGAAAAACAAACCCTAGTCGTCGCATCATCCTTCACCACGACAACGCCAGCCCACACACCGCTCGGACAACAACTGAGTACCTGGACGGTGAAAAAGTCGAAATATTGGACCACCCTCCATATAGCCCTGACTTAAGTCCCAACGACTTTTTTACATTCCCCAGAATCAAGGACAAACTGCGTGGTCAGCGGTTTCAGACGCCAGAAGAAGCAGTGGAGGCCTATAAAATAGCCATTTTGTCGACCCCTACTTCAGAGTTCAAAAAGTGCTTTATGGACTGGTTTGAACGCATGCATAAGTGCATGAAATACAAAGGAGAATATTTTGAAAAACAATAAAAATAAATAAACTCACTTATACTGCATATTTTCTTCTATTCCCGAAACTTTCAGTTTTACCCTCGTAACCGGCTATATACTACAGAACCGAGGACGTAAGGCTGATCGTTTAGATTTCGCTAGTATAATGACAATAATAATTGTGATCGTGCTGCAGCAATGACAACTCGCTAGGTGGTCGGTACCACCCAAGACGTCTTCTACATATTCCTCGTTATCATTAAAAGAGAAAACAAGTGCATGAAAAAGGAAAAGAATCGTTTACCACGACACGATACCTACACATGCGTCTGAAGTGATGCACGACGCGACACTGTTGTCAATCTACATTGCATATCGCATTCCAATTCACATCAATGTGTTTCGCGCTCGCTTCCACGCGCGCACTGAGCTAACGTGTCAGAGTAAGAAACGGGATTATGGAAATGCCCTAGATTCATACCCTACTGATGCACAGGACTCCTCTGGGTGAGGGATTTGTATATTGTTTCATAAATTGATCTCCCCAGAGAACACGTCAAATAATGTTACTGACTGGTTACTACCAAGCGAGACGATCATTTACTAAATTGTATAAGAGCGATAGAGGTGTGCCATTTGTCGTCCTTGTCATAATTCCACTTTTTTTTATTTGCCTCAAACTATTCGATATGGCGTTGAGGCAAATTAACGATATTCCGGCCAAATTAAAGAAATTAAAAATGTAAAAGTAGTTTATTCTTCAAATTAGGCATATTACATGCACCTATGCACCTTGTTTGGTAAAGCGCCAGCCGTTTGCGACAAGTATTCAATTTAGCTGCATAAGAGCTTTTTTTGACCCTCTTGACCTTTCTTGACATCAGTATCTGAGGTGTAAAGCAAATATTAACTCTTGTAAGCAAGCCATACGATTAAAATAAATAGAGCAAGAACGAGATACACCTGAAACCAAATTGGAATGTGAAATGCAAGTGTGAGATTGACCCCCTTGTCACAGGCGTCATGCACTCGTGTTTATCAATTGACAGCATCGGGGTATAATTTCTTCCATGATCAAGGTTTTTCGCACATATGAGGGGGGCATTAGAAACGACAGTGTTCATGTGAACTGTCCAGCTACCACGAAAGGTTTTATGTCACGTTGGAGTATTTTTCGGCCGTAAAACGTGAACATAAAAGCTGTTCTAGCTGGGCTGAAGAAACTTAAGTCATAGTGGGTACCTATGACTCCCTCGCTGCCTTCTCTCCACTCAAGTTATCCCTATTACTGCAACTCCGAACTTGAGTGACTTAGCCGTTTTTTGATGATAAAACTTACATCAGCTGTTGGGCTTTAAGCTGCAGCCTGCAGGTCATGGCTGAGTGAGTGTGGGTCGCATTTTTGGGCCACCCGACAGCACAAGACTGAATAACTTGGCCTCTGTTAGGTTTGACGTATATAATATCTTAGTCAGGTGGAGTCCTTATCGTGAGCAGAACTGTAACTGAGGTACAAAACACTTTTTTGAAAATCGATCGCTTTTCGGAGCTCATATCGACGAGTAGACAACGATTGGGAATAGGTGAAAGTGTCTAGAATTAAAGCTGTAGAGAATATTATCAGCTTTCATAAAGTACTGACCAATGACGTTTCCTTTGCTGAACCACTTTTATTCCGTACCTGTGAACTGTCTATAAAAAATCATAATCAAACATATTAACAAAAAAAAACGACTTCGACCGAGTTATTCGTCTATTTGTCGAGCACATACTTAATACAAATTTAAGACTTATATGGTTTACTCAGTCATAAAAATACAAAACGAGAAATATTTTATGGATGGTCCTTCTAACCGGATGCTCTCTCAACGACACGCCGGTCACATGACAGCATCACTTTTTTCCCACTGAGGTAATTTTCCTTCAATACTCTATAAAAATACAAGACGAGAAATATTTTATGGATGGTCCTTCGAACCGGATGCTCTCTCAACGACACCCCGGTCACATGAAAGCATCAGGTTTTTTCCCACTGAGGTAGTTTTCCTTAAATAGATAAGTGGCATGTATGATGTTGATGGTCAGCAGAAACCTTAGCTTTAGCTTAGCAAAAGGGCAGAGGAGCAACTACAGCGTTGTGTCGACAGCTGGAAACAAAATCACAGCACATCTTCGGGAGCTCTGACTACACACATCATCACAAAAATAAATGGGATTCGAACCCGGGACCTCCGACTTCGTAGGTATAAGTAATACCGAGTGAAACGAAAGTCTCCGCCTCAGCTTTGACAAAAATGATTTTGCATGTCCAGATGTCCGGATTTTCGGTTGTTCTCTACAGGTCGCAATTCTCAACCGATTCTCGAGCAATTTTGTGAGCACGTTCGATAATTCTATAGATTTTTTTGTCGAGTCAGTTTTTGGAAATTTAAAAAAAAAACGTGAGGTTTACAGCTCACAGAACCACTAGTCCTGTGGTGATGGTTGCAGGTATGACGGAGGAACGGCTAGTGACGGAGGTGCCCAGCAGCCTGAAGCAGCTGGCGCGACTGGTTGTACGCGGCTTCTACACCATCGAGGACGCGCTCATCGTAGACATGTTAGTGCGGAACCCCTGTGAGTGACCTCTAGGTATCAACTTAACGTTATATCCTGGCTTCTGATCATTGTGCGTGTCGTGAGCTAGGTGTCCATCCAGCCAGCCTAACTCCGACCAGAAGCGCAGGATCCAGCCAGTTTCGCGGAGTGACCGCGGTGTGTTGAGGATTTAAGTCCGTTGTGCAGCTACCCCTTCGCATTCCAGGATGACGTAGGGAGCTGATTCATCGGCCGACAGGCATTCCCTATATATGTGGGTGGGGCGACTGCTATCTGACCTTAGAGTCCAGGGGTAATATATAAAATAATCCTTATGAAAATTCAAAATATTGTTCACAAGAAGAATTACATAATATTACATTGCTTAACGAAGGGCGTAAGAGGAAAATTGCGAACGAGATTCTATCAGCTTTGCTTAATATTTATAATCTCATACCGACACACCGGCACCTATATAGCCATAGCTAATCCTACTATTTCTTTAACATAATACGACGGCTTTGTTCAGGTATGAAAGAAGATGACATTTGCGAGCTGTTGAAGTTCGAGAGGAAAATGCTGAGGGCACGAATAGCGACCCTTAAGAGCGACAAGTTCATACAAGTGCGACTCAAGATGGAAACAGGTAAGTGATAATATGAAACTATAAATTTAGGGCTATTATGAACTTGTTTTGTCACGTTATATATGTTTAATTCCGACATCTCGCATCGCTGTCTCTCCCTAGCTCTAATGTGGACATCACGTCCAGTTAGTTCCTCTTGCCAGTTCAGTTCGCGCACGAGAAAACGAGTTGTGAAACTCCTAAGGAACCGCTTTTTTCGACTGCATCAGCCGAAGGACGTCCACTGCTGGACATAGGCCTCTCTCAGTTTCATGGGTGGTAAATGCCATAATCGCCACGCTTGCCATGCCGATTGGCGATCGCAGTATCTCCACCGCACTCCAGGGATGCTGCTGCCCATCCCCCGGTGGAGTTTTTGGACAAATTTCGATAAATATGATACTTTGTGAACTTTTTTCCTTATATTTCCTCTTGTAAGACTTTAGATAAAGTAAAAAATCACAATTTTAAGTTGATTGTTGTTGAATATCGTGTGTGTATGACTTAAGTGTATTAAGCCTATTTTATCTATGCTTGTCTATGACTGTTAGACACTCCTTGTCTACGCTCTCTTTTCCTTCGTACAGCGACCAAGCTACACGCACTGTATACGATGTGAGTTATATCATAAGTATCTAATTGAAACCGAACAAGACATTAAATAATGTGACGACAATCTTTGTTTCTCTGCCTGTGCATCTCGCTCCGCTACAACCCAATGCATATTTGTAAGTACTGAACCACTGCAACTGCTGCACAACTATCAAGAGGTTATGGCCCCTGACCACGTCATTTCTTAAATGTGCATTTAAACGGTACTGAAGAACTATATACCTAATTAAAAGTAGCGTTGGAGCGAGTGCCAGTGCCAGGCAAGTAATTACGTCAATATATTATCACGAACATGGATTCCGTGCCGTCACCTAACCTGAGCTCACACGTGGCTTCCATAGAAAAGTTACTAGGTGCTTCAAACTATCACACCTGGAAGTTTACCACAAAAAATATCCTCATATTGGAAGGGCTTTGGGATGCCGTCGAGGGAAGTGACACCGACGACGCAAAACAGAAAAGGGCGTTGGCACGCATCTGTCTTTCAGTAAGTAGAGAATTGTACCAATACGTCAGAGACGCTAAAACCCCTGCCGAAGCTTGGCAGAAGCTGTCAGAAGTGTTTGAGGATAAGGGTCTATATCGCCGAGTGCTCCTACTTAGAAAGTTACATCGGGTGCAGTTCGCTGATCATTCTACTATGAGTCAATACATAGAAACAATCACCACGTTAGTGCAGCAACTTCACGACATCGGGCGGACCATTGAGGACGCAGAAGTAGCGGAAATACTATTAAGTGGATTGCCTTCGGAATATGACACAGTAGTTTCCAACCTATCGACAGCGACTGCGACAGATAATCTTTCCAGCGAGCTTATTAAGGCTAGACTACTTCAGGAATACAGTAGAAAATCTTCAGCTGACAGTACAGCCGCATACACTAGTAGGAAGAATGGAATTATATGTGATTTTTGCAAGAAACAAGGCCACACTAGATCGAAATGCTATAAATTGAAGCGCGTGAAGAACCCGAAGAATGCCAGAGCTGACCGGACTAACGTTGCTGCTGCATTCTTGACTGCGAAGCCATCAGAAAGTTTTTATCTTGATAGTGGTGCGACTAACCATATGGTATTTAGCAAGAAATTTTTAACTGATATTGTATCACGTCACTCTTCCGTTATTGTTGCTAATAACAATACTATAAATTGTGAGGCAGTAGGGAAAATACAACTCTCATTGAAAGACAAGGTGAGTCCATTAACATTGTTTAACGTTATGTATGTGCCAAAACTTTCATGCAACTTGATTTCGATATCAAAGTTGGTTGAGTCTGGCCATATCGTTCGGTTTAATAATAAAGGTTGTTGTATTTTTAAGAGCAATGCCACTGACTTTGATAAGCCTATTGCATGTGCTACATGTTGTAATGGTCTGTACAAATTAAATGTCTCTGTGTGTGTGACTAACAAGACCTCACCCGTGGAACACTCTTTGTTCCTGGAAGGTAGCCAGGAATCACCGAGGGCCACACTATCAGCCGACCTGTCAGCGGAATTATGGCACAGACGTCTAGGTCACCTGAACATTGAAGGTATGAAATGTTTGCGGGATGGTGCATGTGGTATAATGTTTCAGGATGAAGACATCAAAGGCTGCGCTGCATGTCTTGAGGGGAAGATGTCGGCCGTACCTTACCCCAAGGGACCGGCAAAGCGCGCCACTGAAATATTGCAGCTCATCCATAGCGACGTCCTTGGACCTGTGCAAGAGCCAAGCTGGGGCGGCAAGAGGTTCCTTGTCTGCTTCACCGATGACTACTCGAGAAAAACCTTCGGATATCTCATGAAGGAAAAATCAGAGGTAATGTCACATTTCATTACATTTAAAGCACAAGTAGAAAAGCAAGTTGGGCAGTCAATTAAGTTCTTACGAACAGATAATGGTGGCGAATTTGTTAATAAAAGATTCTCTGATTATTTAAGAAGGGAGGGCATTATACATCAGACTACTGTGCCCTATTCGCCGAGCCAGAACGGTGTCAGTGAGCGAAGCCACAGGACCATTATGGATAAAGTCAGATGTATGCTTAGTGAGTCAGGTCTTAGCAATCGTTTTTGGGGCGAGGCGGTAATGACTGCCATTTATTTGAAAAATAGGTCCCCTACTACTGCTTTAACAGGACGTTCACCTGAGGAGGTTTGGACTGGATCCAAAGTAGATCTTGGTCATCTCCGGGTATTTGGCTGCACCGCATACTGTCTGATTCCATCACAGAAACGCCAAAAGTTAGACCCTAAGGGCAAAATGGCGATTTTTGTTGGCTATAGTGAGACTACAAAAGGCTATCGTTTATGCGAGCCGTCTAGTCCCAATACTGTGATATTGTCTCGTAGTGTAGTGTTTATCGAGAATCGTTTTTATTACAAAAGTGAACATAAAAATGTTCATGATAATTATTATTTATTTGATATTTTAATGAATAATAATTTCAGTACAGAAATTGAGTCACATGAAAATCATAATGAAATTTCTTTAGGTAATATTGAAGCTAACAATGTTTTGCCTGAAATTTCAGATGGACCTGATGGAGTTGACGAGGAGTACCAGTCCGTGAGCGAGCCCGACTCTGACGATTCTGCCGATGGTGGGCGCGAGGAGCGACCTACGTCATCTGGACAGGTGTCACGTGAAGGGGAAGTAGTACAGTGCAAGCCTGACTCCAACGACTATCGTGCTGATGATGAGCGCGAGCAGCGCCCTACATCGTCTGAGCCGGTGTCATCTGGAGGGGAAGCAGTACTGAGCAACGAAGCGACAACAGGTGCATCCAATCGTTCTGTCCGTATCAGGCGGCCCCCACAAAGGTATGGAGATTATGATTGTTCAATGTTGACACAGCCTGCCGCATTTGATGAGCCGCAGTCGTATGATGAAGCTATTGCGTCACCATATCGTGACGATTGGATTGATGCAATGCAATCTGAATACGATTCGTTGGTTTCAAATAAGGTATGGAAATTGGTTGATCGACCTACTAACAAAAACATAATTAAGTGTAAGTGGGTATTTAAGTTAAAGCATGATGTGGATGGGAAATTTGATAGACATAAGGCACGGCTCGTTGCCAGAGGCTTTACTCAACAACCGGGCATTGATTATAATGAGACATATGCTCCTGTCATACGCCATTCGTCTATGAGAATTTTATTTTCCCTTGCTAATGAGATGGACTTGGATATAGATCATCTTGATGTTGCCACAGCATTCTTAAATGGAGACCTTAATGAAGTTATATACATGGAACAGCCTGAAGGTTTTTGTAATGGAAACAAAAGTAAGGTGTGTTTATTGCAGAAAAGTATTTACGGTTTGAAACAGGCTAGCAAAATGTGGAATGAAAAAGTAAATCAAGTGCTATTAAGTAACAGTTTTAAACAGTCTATATGCGAACCATGTATATACACCAAAAAATCTGGTAAGGACTTCGTCATTATTGCCCTTTATGTTGATGACTTTTATGTCTTTTACTCTAGAAATAGCTCCATAAAAGATGAGTTGCTTAATATTTTAGAGAAAGAATTTAATGTGAAAAACTTGGGTCCATTAAAGAATTGCTTGGGCATAAGAATCACTAGAAATATGTCAAAGGGTACCATGTGCTTAGATCAGACAGAATACATTAAGAAACTGTTAGTTCGATTTAAGATGCAAGATTGCAAACCTGTTGCAACGCCCATGGCTTTAAATTCTAAATTGACTGTACCTAAAACCGATGGTGCTAATGCACACAATGAGATCTATGATTATAGGCAACTTGTAGGTAGTTTAAATTACCTTTCAGTGTGTACAAGACCTGACATAAGTTTTGCTTGTAGTCAGCTAAGCCAGTTCAATAATAGCTTTGACAGGTCCCATTGGATAGCAGCTAAACGTGTACTTAGGTATTTGGCTGGTACAATTAATTACTGTTTATATTATATAAAAAGCGTTAATTGTAATATACAGGCTTATACTGACGCAGACTATGGTAATGACCTTATTGACAGAAAATCGTATACTGGTTTTGTCATAAAGCTAGGAAATAATACCATTAACTGGGAATCACGTAAACAGAGATGTATAGCACAATCGACAACAGAGGCAGAGTTTTTGGCTATAGGTGACGTTTGTAAAGATATTTGTTTTATTAACAATTTGCTTACTGAAATATTAAATAAACAGGTAGCATGTACAGTGTATAATGACAACCAGAGTGCTCAAAGACTTTTGGAATGTAAAGAGTTTTGTCATAAACGAACGAAGCACATTGATATTAGATATCATTTTGTGAAAGATTTAATTAAAAGAGACTGTATTTCAGTAAAGTACCTTTCAACAGACAAAATGATTGCTGACATTTTGACCAAGCCATTATGTGTGCAAAAGCATTGTGACTTTATTACCGATATGAATATTACTACAAGAAATGATGTATAAGTATATATAGGAAAGATTGTGACTCAATTAAATTTGCCTTTATTTATATATCTGTGATAATGTCAGTGTTTTTTTTTATATGACTAAACTAGTGATCAGTGAATGTATAATGTATATACAATAATGACATTTACTTAATGTAAGTAATGAATGAACTTACGTCTCTATATTGCAGAGATCATTATATGCTATTTGTATTTTAACTTAAATATCATTAGATATTGTAATGTTATTTTAATAATGATGAATCTCTTTATGACATTTATATTACTGTGATATAAATTTAGCAATATAGATATAACTCTACCTATATGACGTATATGACTTGCATTTATTAAAATTTAGTGTCAATAATAGTCTTATTGCTCCAACACTGTAAGTCATAAGGGGAAGTGTTGAATATCGTGTGTGTATGACTTAAGTGTATTAAGCCTATTTTATCTATGCTTGTCTATGACTGTTAGACACTCCTTGTCTACGCTCTCTTTTCCTTCGTACAGCGACCAAGCTACACGCACTGTATACGATGTGAGTTATATCATAAGTATCTAATTGAAACCGAACAAGACATTAAATAATGTGACGACAATCTTTGTTTCTCTGCCTGTGCATCTCGCTCCGCTACAACCCAATGCATATTTGTAAGTACTGAACCACTGCAACTGCTGCACAACTATCAAGAATTGTGTCGTTTAATAATGTATTGTTTTAGTAGGCTGAGGAAAAATAGTAAAATAAAGACTCAAATTTGTTTTTTTTTTCAACCTCTTTTATTTGTAGTGATTGCTACAAATAAAAGCTTCAAATCATGCTTCGGCTATTGTCAGAAAAACAACCATATAGTCAATAATCATATACTTGAAAATCAATCCTTATTGCTTCCTCCTTTGCTCAGAACGATGTTTCATTGCACGCCTTTAATTATTCTTTGACATACGTTCAAGAGAGACATCGAGTTTTTATGCCCCCTATGATCACATTCAGAACATGTCGTATACTTTAAAATCCCAGGCCTAGACGGAAAAGCGCAGAAAGTGAACTACTACTTCATAAACTACAAGACGTTCGTGAACGTGGTCAAGTACAAGTTGGATCTGATGCGCAAACGCATGGAGACGGAGGAGCGCGACGCAACCAGTCGTGCCAGCTTCAAA
Organism: Notocelia uddmanniana; assembly: GCA_905163555.1. Lineage (NCBI taxonomy): Eukaryota > Metazoa > Arthropoda > Insecta > Lepidoptera > Tortricidae > Notocelia > Notocelia uddmanniana. The sequence goes on along the minus strand of LR991058.1, from coordinate 29,610,780 downwards.
TGCCCCGCGTGCGGGAAGACTTTCACCGACCTTGAGGTGAGCGAGCCAGGCTGTAATAGTTGGTTTTTGAAACGATTCTTTCATCATGAACGGCAGTGAGACTAAGACGCCAACTCTTTCTTCATATGAGATTGAATGATTGATGAAGGTGACTTTGACAACTACGTCATAATCATAACACCTATAGTCGTTATTGGCGCCGTAATCACGACAATACGCAACACATTTAAATCTTCTTGGAGTTCAAAGGGTTAAAGCAGGTGACTTTATTGCAGGCGGACCAGTTGTACGACATGATGACTCAAGAGTTCCGCTGCACTTTCTGCAGCCAGGTCGTGGAGGAGGACCAATCAGCGCTACCGAAGAAAGACTCTCGACTTCTGCTGGCCAAGTACAATGAGCAGCTGGAACCGCTGTACGAGCTGCTCCGAGCTGTCGAGGGCATCAAGCTGGCGCCAGAGATCCTGGAGCCGGAGCCAGTTGACATCAATACCATCAGAGGGTGCGTACACAAAACTCTTTCAGTACAAGCAGCTGGAACCGCTGTACCAGCTGCTGCGAGCTGTCCAGGGCTTCAGTCTGGCCCCAGACATTCTATAGCCGGAGCCAGCAGTTGATATCAACATCATAAGGAGGTGTGTACATTAAGGACTTTCTAAATACAAGCAGCTGGAACCGCTGTACCAGCTGTTGCGAGCTGTCGTGGGCATCCAGCTGGCGCCAGACATTCTATAGCTGGTGCCAGTTGACATCAATACCATTAGGGTTTGCGTACACTACCTATCTATCCTTGATCTGGAGCCAGTTGACATTAACACCGTTAGGAGGTGCGTACCTACATTAAGGACTTTCTAAATACAAGCAGCTGGAACCGCTGTACCACCTGTTGCGAGCTGTCGAGAGCATCCAACTGGCGCCAGACATTCTATAGCCGGAGCTAGTTGACTTCAATACCATTAGGGGTTGCGTACACTACTTATCTATCCTTGATCTGGAGCCAGTTGACATTAACACCGTTAGGTACACTTACAACTTTTTGTATACAAGCAGCTGGAACTGTTGCTGCGAGCTGTTGAGGGCCAACTAGTATAACAGGCTGACCACCAATTTGGAACCCCGGTTGAAACTTACATTGTATTTTCGCAGACTAAACACGAAGCAGCCGCCGCCGCGCGCGGGCGGCGAGCAGTGGTCGGGCGAGGCCACGCGCGGCGCGGGGCTGGCGGTGGAGGAGACGCGCGTCGACGTCACCATCGGCGAGGCGGCGCGCGCGCAGCCCGCGCGCAAGGAGCGCCCCGTGTGGATGGTGGAGTCCACCGTGACCGGCGACCAGGTCAGTGCGCGCCCAGCAGTGGGTGGGCGAGGCCACGCGCAAATAATGTTTTTTCTACGTCAATTTTTAACAAATAAAGATTGTGCTCATTATCGTGTCATTTATTGTCATAGTTATTATATATTTATTTATTTATAGGAGAACCAACAGCAATAAAACTAACTATCATATCATTTATTGCATTTCACAATCTCTGTATTTGCTTTTTTATCATTTCATGGATACACAAAGTCATCGATCCACGAGCCCAAGATGCCTACGACTTCGCGAACAATCTGCCCTTACACATATATATTACCTGTGTGTTGTTCTGGAGTCGCAAGCGTCCATAGGCTACGGCGTCTGTTTCTTTTACCTTGCTTGCGAATATTTGAATTAGTTTTTTTTTTGTATTCAGGGCGAGACGGCGGCGGCGGACGCGGCGCTGGAGAAGGCAGCCAGCGCCGCCGCGGCCAAGGGCGCCGCCCGCGCCGCCGACGACATCATGTCCGTCCTGCTCGCGCACGAGAAGCAGCCCACAGGTGCGAGTGAGGCAGCTGCCCCCAATTCTTGCTGTATATTGTTTTGCAGCTCTCGGTATATTAATGTGTGTGCTTGCAGACAACTCGGCAGCGAACGCGCTGAAGGCGGAGCCAGACAGCTCGGACGACAGCGAGGCGGAGACACGAGACCCCTTCCAGCTCAAGAGCGACCCCACCGCCGTCGGTGAGTGCCCATATCCACGCCACATCAGCCCTAGGACGTCCACTGCGGGACATAGGCCTCCCCCAATTTCATGGGGGGTAAATGCCATAATCGCCACGCTTGGCATGCGGGTTGGCGATCGCAGTATCTCCACCGCACTCTAGGAATGCTGCTGCCCATTCCCCGGTGGTCTTGGTCGTAGTTTAAGGACATACCCGGGTTATATCCTTACACACCTACATGTAAGTCTAGGGGTCTTAAAGCCGCGCCCTGTAGCCGGGGCATAGAATACGGCTACGGTATCCTTTGCCTGTCGTAGAAGGCGACTAAAAGGGGGTCCTTGGGGTCGAAGATGGTCACAGTTTGGGGCTATGATCGCCTATGGAAGCAGATGGTGGGACCCACAGACTCTAGGGCGGCACTGGTGCGTTCCGAATGTGATCCCAGAGCCGCCCGAAATGAGTTGAGGAGGACGATCCCCACTGTTCCCGCGGTGCGGTGGTATCCATAATGGATTTTCCCCACGGAAAAGGGGGGGTCTTAAAGCTATTCTTATAAGCCTGTTGGGACGGCATTTAGTCAACTATTACAATACTAGTGGCTCTGTGATCTGTAGACCTCGCAATTTTTTATTTCAAAATTTTCAAAAACTGACTCGACAAAAAAACCTTTATGTATACTCGTAATTATCGAACCTGCTCACAAAATTTCACGAGAATCGTTTGAGAAATGCGACCTGTAGAGGAGAACATCCTGACATACGAAAGAATTTTTGTCGAAAGCTGAAACGGAGACGCTTCGCTCGCTCGGTCAGTAAGTTAATGTTACCAATAAACAAATTATACGAAAATACTCGAAAAAAATCAAACTTCGGCTTATTAATGCAATTTTAAAGATGTTTAAATACATAAAAATTAAAAAAGTGCAACAAAAAAAAATTCACGTCATTAGGCACATTTTCCTACAAACTTCATATTAACCGAGCGTTTTTGACGTTTCGTAAAAAGTTTCTGACTATCCTATCAGTGAAATATAGGTAAAAAACTTAAGAAGATGACCTGTTGTAAGTAGTTGTAGCGTGTTCGAATATACATTACATAACTAACTAACTAGGCTGGCACGACGACCCAAAATGAGTCCTGGCCTCCGAGACAAGAGCACGCCACTTTTCTCGGTCCTGCGCTATTTCTCGCCAGCTTGCACCGGCTCCAAGCTCACGCAGGTCCGCGTCCACCATATCCTTCCAGCGATATTTGGGGCGACCCACAGGACGCCGTCCGGTCGGTCGGCCCAAGTATGCTCTCTTCACCTGTCGATCTTCTCCCATCCCCTCGAGGTGGCCGAGCCAGCGAAGCGCATCGCTATACACTAACGTTCTAAACTTCGGATATACTCGTATAAGACCGTTAATCCGCCCCATCTTAATGCACGGGTGTGAGGCCTGGACGCTAACACTTAAGGAGGAGCAGCCTGTTAGTAGCAGAACTTAAGGTGTTTCGAAAAATCCTGGGACCAGTGAAAAGAGACGATCGGAGATGGTATCCGTAAAAATGCAGAAATAGAAGAGCTGGTGGCCGAACCAGATATTTTTATTGGTGAAACCATATACATTAAATACATATTTAAAATGTGCAAAACAACGTATACGTCACAACTACATACAACAGGTTATCTTCTTAAGTTTTTCACCTATACCGAAGTTTAAGTACGACGGCCTGTTTAGCCTCGTTGGTAGTGACTCTGCCTCCGAAGCTAGAGGTCCCGGTTTCGAATCACGGCCAGGGCATTTATTTGTGCATTTATCACGAATATTTGTTTTTGGGTCTTGGATGTTTTCTATGTATTTAAGTATGTATTTATCTATGTAAGTATGTATATCGTCGTCTAGTACCCATAGTACAAGCTTTGCTTAGTTTGGGACTAGGTCGATTTGTGTAAGATTGTCCCCTAATATTTACTATATTTTTATTTATTATTAAGGCCAGTAGTCCCCATTTTGTGCCCGTGGTCCTACTGCGTAGTCCTACTACTCCTACTAGTAGGACCACGGGAAAAAAATTGCCAGTGGTTCCCTTGGGAGAACTACCGTGGGAACTATTGGGAAAAAAGTGTCACTAGTTTAAATTCACGGGAATAAACGTTTTCGGGTATCACGTCCCTGTTTGTTGGTGTGTTATAAGTTATACAGGGTGGAAAGAAAATACGGGCCCTGGAGGAAAACTACCTTAAAACGTTGAGATAACTCAATTTACTGAAAGGAAACATTATTTTATTTCTCCTATGCAATAAAACTGCATTCACAAATTTTTGAAAAAGATACCTTTTTTTTCAATACTAATTGTGCAAAATGTCTTTTTTTTTGGGCTCTCTTGTATCCTATACTAGGTCTGTCTCTAATAAGTTTTTGTTCCTTGATAAAAATAGGATCTATTGGCATCAAACATTTTTTTGCCAAAAAATCCAAAAAATTGCTATTTTTTGTTATTTGTATATTTTTAAAATTCTGTGAATGCAGTGTTAATGCTTAGGAGAAATAAAATAATGTTTCCTTTCAGCAAATTGAGCTATCTCAACGTTTTAAGAGGGCGCAGTACGCTCGGTGTGGCTCGGTTCTCCATACACACGTATTTAGAGTTTTTTACGGCTTGTATGAAAACCTTCATAATCGCTGTATTTTTTCTCCATTATAATTTCAAGCAATAGAAACTAATTTTTGACCTAGATAAACCGAATCCCATTGTGTATACAAATTTTCATCTTATTCTAGCATGGCGTTTTAAAATGAGAGCCTAAATACGTTTCTATGGAGAACCGAGCGTACTGCGCACTCTTAAGGTAGTTTCCCTCCAGGGCCCGACTTATCTTTCCACACTGTATAACGCATATTTCGTCGTGTCCAGCGGAGATGGAGTCGTCGTCGTCGGAGAGCGAGGACGGCGCGCCGAGCGTGCAGGTGGCGGGGCAGCGCGTGCCCCTCGCCGCCGTGGACGACGCGGCCATCGCGCGCATGTCGCCCGCCGAGAAGGAGGCCTACATACAGCAGTACCAGGACTACTACAGCCATATGTACGACTAGAATACATTGTGTACCAGGACTACTACAGCCATATGTACGACTAGAATACACTGTGTACCAGGACTACTACAGCCACATGTACGACTAGAATACACTGTGTACCAGGACTACTACAGCCATATGTACGACTAGAATACACTGTTGCACGTTCTGTTGTAGTTTTATTTCCAAATTTCAAATTGTATTTTCACAAACATGCAATGAAATATTGGTGTTATGTACCTTACGGCTGCGAAGTATGACGTTTCAGGTGCGGCTTGGACAAGAGGTCGTTAATGGAATTTCATACAAATCTTGCAGGCCTAGGCCGGCAAAGTCCTCTTTTTTAATTTGCATTCCACATAAATTTGTGGCACAGGCATCATGACATTCTGCCACTATGCGTATCAAAAATAAATCTATGATTTTTTTTATTGTTTATTTCATTGCATGTTGGAGAAAAGCACTATACACACCTCGGCGGGAAATATGGGGTTGCCGGCCGAAGACATATAGACGGATAGGTCTCAGTGATTATCGTCCCGGGCTCTGTAGTAATGTACTATTCCGTGTATGTACACTTAGGTACGCGCCGCGCGCACTGTGCCGGCCTGCGGTCGGTGATGTAATATAAGCAGTCGCTTGATACTCGCGCGACTCGCATATTTGCTTGTAGCGCTCACTTTCGTGATCAGAAATAGTACATTACTATAGAGGCCGGGACAAAAGGGGTTGCCGGCCGAAGACATATAGACGGCTGAGCGAAGCGAGGCCGGCAACCCCATATTTCCCGCCGAGGTATGTATAGTGCTTTTCTCAAACATGCAATGAAATAAACAACAAAAAAATCAGTTTTATTTTTTAGTGGCAGAATGTCATGATGCCCGTGCCATAAATTTATGTGGAATGGAAATTAAAAAAGAGGACTTTGCAGGCCTAGGCCTGCAAGATTTGTATGAAATTCCATTAACTACCTCTTGTCCTAGCCGCACCTGAAACGTCATACTTCGCAGCCTATTATAAGGAACATAACATCAGGTACAAGCTTTAATTGTCATACTTATCTCTCCACAATCTTCAATTCGTTGAGACTGTTCGAATGAACCCACACATGATGGGTTTATCTTGTGTAGTTTAAGAGTTACTATGGCCACCTTTTTCTCCATCATCAGATCAGCTCGGTGGTGCCATAATATTGTACTGTCACCGAACTTACATAAGTATGCCAAATTTCAGCTCAATCGGATACCGGCAAGTAGCTGAAAATAGGAGTGTTCATTTTGATTACAACTTACATATGCAAACTGTGAAAGTTTCATAAAAGCTTGTAAAAAGATACCCGGACGACAATGAAAAATTGATAAATTTATTTGTGTGGGAGTCAAAGGGTGGGGGGTGTTAAGTAAAAGCCCATATATAATAACTCTTTTATGACACATAATAAATAAAAAAATAACAAAAATAAATTATTACATACGATCAACTATTGCTAAATAAGTACACTTGACGTATTAAACCCCGAATTTGGTTCACTGAATGTGTATTAATACTGCGTTTTCAAACATAACACAATACAAATATTAATAAGACACATGAATAACAAAATAAAACAATATCGTGTATACAGGGCGTCCCACGGCTATGCCACGTGGAGGGAAAGTACCTGGAATATTGTAGATGGAACATTTCACTGAAACAAGAAATTATTTTAATTTTAAAAACAATATAAACTGCATTCATAGATTTTTAAATAATTACATGGTTGAAACGGGGATCGAACCCGCTACACGAGTAAAAAAATACCATGTAGCTTTATCATGCCGATCAAAAGGCTTCATTATAAGGATTTTTTGCTAAATAGCATAGTATCAGAAATAAAAGGAAGACCATGAATTTTAACATTTGATGTGAAATTTTGTTCAGAATAATGAAAAGCTGACATTGCCGGAAGGACATACAACTGACATTATCATTTTAAAGCACCTATTACTAATGAATCAGTACCCAATTGACAAGTACGCATCATTTCTTCACCTTCTTTATGAGTCGTGTAAAGTACTAACTATTCGCCAACTATTTATAATGAGCACAGTCTTAAAACAGCACGTCGCTTCGCCATACAGCGCTGAATATAATAAAAGAAGGCGCAAAGATGTGGTTTGCACTCATACAACGAAAATGTGTATTTTCCTCTAGATTTTTCATTTTCTTGGGAATGTTCCTTTACAATAAGTTAAATGCTAAGTTAGATTTATACCCTCAGAGCTACTCGAAATGTAAGAAAATTCTCCGAGAAGCCCTTCAATGTATATCATACGAAGACACAGATAACCTATTAATAGTCGTAAAATGATCACTGTTTTAGTAGTAAGATAAGAACCATGTTTAGTTAATTAGAATAGAATATTATTAAAATATTTAATCATAATTTGAAAGTTTAATGTTTAAAAATAGTTATATTGGTCCTTTCTTTTGCCTGAAACACAGGGAATCCTAGTTCAGGCCCTTGTATTCATCCCTTAATATTTAATTTAAGTATGTACATATTCAAATTTCTGTAAAATACGTTTTAAATAAATAAATAATAATAATTATTATTATTATTTCACAAGCTACAGGGTATTTTTTTTCTCGTGTTGCGGGTTCGATTCCCTGTTCAACCAAGTAATTATTTAAAAATCTATAAATGCAGTTTAAATTGTTTATTAAATTAAAATAATGTCTTCTTTCAGTAAATTGTTCCATCTACAATTCAAGGTACTTTCTCTCTATGTGGCATAGCCGTGGGACGCCCTGTATTTATTTCTATCGGTAATTTGAGCGATAGAAAAGTATACATACGAACTTAATTTTCATGGTACACTCAGCGTCATATAGTACGTAGCAGTCATAGTGGTCAAATAGTTCGGTACACTACAGGGTGATTTCTGGGTCGTGATCCAAAACCACTTTTTCTGACTCTGTAAATGATCCTCATTATCATGTAGTAGTATTTGATTATAAAATAATTAGTTTATTTTTTTCTTATTTTTCACGTAAAATTAATCTTATACTAAGTAATCATGGTCACCCTATGACTTTTGACATACGCTGTATGGAAAGCGACATGACGTCACATTGACTAGGGTGACCAAACTGTATTCAAAAATGTTTTTTTTTTCTATTTGTCATCTGAAAAATAATCAACAATATTGATGATAAACAATAATTAACAACACCATTAGGTTCATCTTTGAATTCTGTATGATGTCTTGCTCTCTTGCTCCACGACCCGGAAATCACCCTGTATATATTTTGTATGGTGTACCGAACTATTTGGCCACTACTAACTTTACCTAAGTTATGGTAACTAAAATATGTCATCATTATTATAAAATGTTCCGTTTTCAAAGCGCTAATGGATTGGTCATTATTAAAATTTAATATATCAACAAAGTTCATGAGATAGTTGTTACGAAACGCGACATGTTTCGGACTCTTCAATGCGCAACGCGATGTGGCCGCGATAACCCCCTTCGAAACATGTCACCGCCCGTGTGGACGATTTACGTGAAACGGCTTTATAGTAAAAATTCTACACAAGACACGTTTTAAATTCAACCAAAAGGGAAGCTTTCGGAATCCCATCTACAGTTTGTAGAATTGTGAAGCTTCCTACCACAGCATTATTTAGCACTCAAAATGGTTGTCCTCGTCAGTCCTTTGTTTTTTCAACTGTAGTAATTAACCGTTTAAATTGTATTTGTCCATACCAACTCAGTTAACACCACTACGCTGCACCGAAAATGCTACAAAAGTTACGATCACTGGTAATCGCCCATTGTACTGCCACAAGTACAAACTAAGAGTTTTGCTTCAGACCCAGACGTGACTTTATCGATTTTGTATAAATCCTTGCTGTTTGTTTTATTCAGTATGTCAATGGTTTTTAGCGCATCCTTAATTTGTACTTGGCGAAGTACATTAGGCAGTTTAATTATGTTATGCAGTTAAAATGTCAGGTCTGAAGTACTATCTTTATTTTGTACTTGTACAAGTACCCGGGGACTCACGAGGCTATGTTAATAAATGATTGTGTGCCTCCTGTGGGCATTGTGGAAAGGTATCGGAATAGGCCTCCGCTATTAGGTTACCTTTCCACCAAAGATATGCTATGTAGCTATACTGCGAGGATGTGTAAGCTAAGCTACGAAGACCCGTTTCCATCAGTGCTATGCAATGTGGACCAATGAATATGATTGGTGTATTAACACACAGCAACGTAGCAAAGCACCCGGTCTATGGAAACAAGGTCTGCTTCTGCGGATCGTGACACAAGCCTACGTCATTGTACAGCCTGTACACTAGGGATGTAACGGAAGTGGTTTTAACGGAAGCAGAAGCGGAAGCGGATGTTTAAAATTTAGTTTAACGGATGCGAAAGCGGAAGCGGAACTTAAAACGGAAACGGAAACAGAAGCAGAAGCGGAGCTTAAGGGCAGGTCCTACCTAAAAAAAACTAAATATTAATAATGTTTATTTTAGCATTAAAAATGTGAGACCTTTTAGGTTTGTAAAAATAAAAAAACATAGTACGAACAGAGTTTTTAAATTAATAATACGAACGAAAACAAAACTACTAATAAGTGCAGCACGTGGCAAGCCGGGCGCCGACAATGACTGGTATAAACCTGTTTGTTTCTAATGCGCGTCGCCCGTGTCCCACTGCCGCGCTAAGCTTTCACATCCGCTATGACTTCCGCATCAAAAATAGCAGAAACGGATGCGATGCGGAAGTGTAAATTCAAGCAGAACTTCCGCATTTGCGGAAGCAGAAGCAGAACTCTGTTACATCCCTGCTGTACACACACTCACACTACGACCGCCAACCAACGATAGGCTCGATAGCAGTGATGACCAGCCAGGCTAGTATGATAGCTTATACCGTCACGTTTTATGTGACGTTTCAGTACATTTTGGCCATATAACGTGACTGTATAAGCTATCATACTAGCCGGGCAGGGGTCGTAATTTTCGTGCCGGTGACGTCACGCTCCATATAGGTGATTTTAATTAGTCTTATTGTAATCAATCAATCATCATCCATTAATCAACAATCATGTATACATACACTTTTTACAATTATGTCCCTATTACGAGGCTTGCACTGAAAGTGGCGGGAATCGAATACTTATTAATTTATTTTTAACATGTATTATACCTTTTTATAATCTCTGAAGTTTCCTTATCTCAACACACTGGCCACTTAGAAAAAAAAAGTATGGTTCGGTTTCAATTGTTTATTGAAGTCGTCGAGTCACTGCTTAAAATGGAATTGTGCCGTGAAAATTTCAGAGCTATGATTTATTATGACTTTAAAAGTGGACTAACACAAAAACAATGTGAAGAGCGGATGGTTGCTGCTTTTAATATTGAAGCTCCTTCAAAGACTACAATATACAGGTGGTATTCAGAATTTCAACGTGGCCGTGTATCCCTCACCGACGAAGTGCGTGAAGGTCGACCAAAATCGGCAGTCACGCAAGAAAACGTCGATGTTGTGCGTCGTCTGATAAATGAAGACCGACATGTGACATATCGGGAAATTCAAGAGCACCTGGGTATTGGAATGAGTCAAATACAAATTATTTTAAAAGAAGAATTAGGCGTGAAAAAGTTATTTTCCCGTTGGATACCTCACCTATTGTCTGACGAGCAGAAAATAGTCCGTGTCAATTGGTGCCGCAAAACTTTGAAAAGATTTAACAAGGGACGCTCAAATGCTGTTTTTAGCATAGTATCAGGTGACGAGTCGTGGATATACGCTTATGAGCCTGAAACTAAAAACCAATCCCGAGTATGGGTCTTCGAAGACGAGCTCAAACCCACAAAAGTTGTTCGTTCTCGCAGTACGGCTAAGAAGATGGTGGCTACGTTTATCTCTAAATCTGGTCACGTAGCTACTGTGGCTCTTGAGGATCGTAGAACAGTCAATGCTGATTGGTACACCACTATTTGTTTGCCGAACGTCTTTGCTGAACTCCGAAAAACAAACCCTAGTCGTCGCATCATCCTTCACCACGACAACGCCAGCCCACACACCGCTCGGACAACAACTGAGTACCTGGACGGTGAAAAAGTCGAAATATTGGACCACCCTCCATATAGCCCTGACTTAAGTCCCAACGACTTTTTTACATTCCCCAGAATCAAGGACAAACTGCGTGATCAGCGGTTTCAGACGCCAGAAGAAGCAGTGGAGGCCTATAAAATAGCCATTTTGTCGACCCCTACTTCAGAGTTCAAAAAGTGCTTTATGGACTGGTTTGAACGCATGCATAAGTGCATGAAATACAAAGGAGAATATTTTGAAAAACAATAAAAATAAATAAACTCACTTATACTGCATATTTTCTTCTATTCCCGAAACTTTCAGTTTTACCCTCGTACAAACGCAATTTGGCTGTCACATCACAACTTATAAAGTACAACATTAGGTAATACTGCAAGTTTTTGTGACTGGTTCATGTGTAATACCAGTTATTACCAATAATTAAACAAACCTCGCCATCATAGAGAGTTTACGTTCATATTTAGATTCAACATTTCTATAACCTGTTATAAAACTTAAAAACTATGCATATCCTCACCTGCTTATAAGTTAAAATTCTAAATATGAAAAGAAATCCTTAATAATCTTCCGATGCAATAGGTCGTAAAAGAAAAAATACCATTATAAATGCATGATTAAATGATTGATGATTAAATTTTAATAATTACCAAAACACCAATTGGAATCATCCTATATGCAGTGTGACGTCAATTTTACGTCACCGGCACAAAAAGTACAACCCCTGGTGATGACGTAGGCTTGTCACTCGCACAACGAAGTTTCCCCAGAGTGATATACCATGTGTTATTGTGTCATGGCACAGCATATTCTGGTGGTAAATGATGCCTATGTCAGGGCTTTATACAATGTTTATTTTAATTATTAAAATTTTACGGTTCCGGTTACTTTAACGGCCAATGACGATTATGGCAAACACTACTGTAATGGCAAATGAAATAATGGCGGAATTTAAAAAAGTTGGCACATTACTTTATTTTTCTCAAAACATGGATTTTTTTGGGCTCATTCGACTCAAAATCGATAACGGTATCGAAATTAGTTTATAAGCCCTACTGTACTCCTATCCCACGTCGCCAATAGGTCGTATCCTGTCAGTCTGAGCCTGGGAGGGACATGCGGCCTTTTGGTTTGGGACCGCAGTGCAGTTTTGTAGGTATAGTTATAGTTGTACCTGCTTTATAGTAATATTTTAGGAAACGCAACGCCAACAAACTGCTTCGCAGTTTGGCGAAACTTTGTTGTTCGGTACTTGCAGTTTTTTTATATTAATAAATTAAAAAAAAAACCGTGTCTGTTACTTTTTTTTTACTTACTGAAGTTATGAAAATGAGTGCTATTACGCCAATAAACGTGATGATTGGCGATTTTATTGTAAACAACGTTTTAGAAATAAATATACAATGTAGAGTGGTAACAAAACCGACATCGATTTCAATTATATAAATTTGGGAACACCATTTTTTATCCTCAAGACTCGATAGCTTTTGGGACTCTGACTCGAAGAAGCAAAAACATTAAAATGCGCCAATTTTTTTTTAAATTTCCCTATTGATACCGAGAAAATCCGAAAGCCACACCGGTCCACTAGCTAGGAAAAATCGCCCAGCTAGCCGAGGTGTGAGCCCCACTTATCCCAGTATTCTTCTGTCTGCATCTCCATGAGACGGGAGAGGCAGCGGTCCACAGCAAACATCTCTTCCTCGCCCGTGAAGATCGCCGCCCGCGCATCCTCCTGTCACAACATATCGTATTCATCGCCATAGTTTTACTAGGTATGCAATGCAGTTTGCAAATGTTGAGGTGAGCGCGTCTACCAGGTCTCAAACTCCCTGACAGTTAAGCCGGGTACTCATTAGCGAACTGTAACCGAACGGTTACAGTAACCAATGTATACACTACCGTCAGAAAGTTTAGGACCAAACACAATTTTTAGTTTCTTTTTCATAAATTATTACGCAAACCAAACGAGGGAGAAAGATTGCAAAGGGCTGTTTCTCACCAGCATTTGGACTTTTGCAAACTGGTCGAGAGTACTACGGACAGATGAATCAAGGTTGAATGAACAATCAATCAATGTTGATCATTTGCATATTTTGTGTTTGGTCTTAAACTTTCTGACGGTAGTGTACGTGGTTCGCGAACGGCTCGCAATGAGTTGATAAGATCTCTTAGTTACGTACACACTTAAAGTCGTTACAGTAACCGTTCGGTTACAGTTCGCTAATGAGTACCCGGCTTTACTCGCTTAGCATTGAAAAATACGGAAATTCAGTTTCAATTCTAAACCATCGTCATAATGTCACCTATCGGCATGCAAAATGTGAGCGTGATCGGTTGAAGCGTCTGGGAGTACGAACTCAAACGAAATATAAGTATATCGCTCAGCTCAAAATAGTAGTCCCTTCAAAAAGCGACTTTAGCACTCCAGCAAGAAGGTTCAAAATCTAATGGCAGTTTTTCAAATTCGGACATTTAAAATGATTTAAAGTATACACTCACGGAGTCCTTTGATATCTTGAGGTCGTCCATGAGCGCGCGATCAGCGTCGCCAAGTCCCGCGTCGGCGCCGGCCGCCTCGCGCGCGACTAGCTCCGCGGGCGGCACGTCAGCCGCGATCACCACCTGAGTCAAGTATGAAATTATTGAATGCAAACATTTATCATGGGCCTCCCCAAAAGACTTCCACAGTGACCGCTCCTGCGCCACCCGCATCCAGCGAACACCCGCGACCCTTACCAGGTCAGCAGCCCACCGTGTGGGGGGCCTGCCCACGCTACGCCTTCCGGTACGTGGTCGCCACTCGAGAACCTTTCCGCCCCAACGGCCATCGGCTCTACGTGCCATGTGCCCCGCCCACTGCCACTTAAGTTTAGCGATTCGAAGGGCTATATCGGTCACTTTAGTTCTTTAGAATGCAAACATTAATACAAATTTATTAAGAGGAACAAATCGACGAAGAAGAAGAAGAGGAAAATAGTTTATTAACGCAAAAAACGAAATACACAAGCTAAACTAAATACTGGCTCAAAATAAAATCACAAAAATAAAAACAGTAAAGTAAAATAAAGTATTCAGAGCTTAATTAAGATAATTGCGTCAAAGGGTCTTCACTCAGCTTGGTGCCACGAAGCGAATCACAGGACACGCTTTGTGACGCTGATTTTCAGTGAAGCCATTAAGTGGGTTAGATGGCACTGACATGTAATATAAAATAATAATTTACAAAGGAATAAAAACACAAAGAATCAACAAACATTATACAACAGGAATCAGAATATTGCATTTTTAGGCTTATTCTCAAATACACATAAAGATTATAATACCTATAGCGAAAAAGAAGAAACACAGGGTTCGAAAACCATTCATTATACACAATATGTATGTATGTGTGTGTGCGCGTGTGTGTGTGTGTGTGTGTGTGTGTGTGTGCGTGTGTGTGTGTGGCAGTACGTGTGCAAGGTTGCCTATTCAAGTACATTCATGTTTGGTTATTAGAAATTTTCTAAGGGACATTTTAAAATAAGATGCAGACTTTTTGGTTACACTTTCTTAAAATATTCGTATACGAATTATATAGGGAGGCAGCAGTGGAGGAGATAAATTATATTCGGATGGCGAATAAATGAAGTTTTAATTAATATAAAAGTTACAATAATTAACTTAATCTAACACGAACGATTTCGTGTGTCCCTAGACCCGATGTTAGGTATCTAAAAGGCGCGCGGCGAACGTGTGCTTCCGTTTTATTAAGGCGACCAGAGTGATTGCCCAATATTGATGATGCGCTGCGGCGCGGACAACGTAATGGAGTGACGTAGGGCATACGTAGCCACGACGTGGTGCTGATGACGTTGCGCGGTGACGTATGCTGACGGTATACCGATGACGTAGCCGTGCGGTGGTGCTGTGTGTGAGGTGCGTAGCTAACATACGGTTCTAACGCGATATTTATTTATTTACCTTAAATACCGACGTTTCGACACGGGTTGCACCGGTCATGACATGGTAGGTATACGAATGGTCACGGTACGGCATGGTCATGGCCCGTATAAATAAAATAAAATAAATAAAAAGCCTTCATTTCTACTACCAATACCACTAAAAAGTTACCTTTTACTATAAACTATGATACTATTATCTTAAATACTAGGTAGAAGTCACCTATGCGGCGTAGGCCTCCCCCATTCCCTTCCAAATTTGCCTTTCTCTGGCTATTCGCATCCAGTCTGAGCCGATCCGTTGGGAGAAGATATCGCGCCATCTTTTCTTCTGGCGTCTACGTTTCCGCTGTTCGCCTCTCGGTATCCACTCGGTTACTCTCTTCGTCCACCTGCTATGTTCCATCCTACAAATATGTCCTGCCCAATTCCATTTTAGTGATCTTATCCGTTTTACTATGTCAGTTAGGTTTGTTGTTTTCCTGATAGTTTTATTATTTATTTTGTCAGGAAGTTTAATGCCAAGCATGCTCCGCTCCATTTTTCGCTGAAAAATTGCCAATGCTTCTTCTTTTCTCTTGAGGGCCCAAGTTTGGCAACCGTAGGTGATGCATGGAAGGATGGCTACTTCGAAGAGCTTACTTTTTATACTTATGTTTATCTCTTTATTTTTCATGATTTCCTTGTAGCTCCAATACTCCATGGCCAGTATACGAATATCTTAAGAATGTGTACGAAACGCGAGTGTCAAGTGTTTTTGGTTACAGGAATCGTCCCTTAACTACTCTACAGGTATTCGTAGAACCTTCTTTAGGTGAACCTAAAGAAGGTTCTACGAATACCTGTAGAGTAGTCTGCTCTACGTACGTCGTCGTCGTCTGTTCTACGAATACCTGTAGTTGGGCTGAAGCCAGACGCGGCATTTGCGATGTGGACGCTGTGACTACAGCTTCGTGTGCCACTAAAGAAGAGATTACGGAAGTTTATACGCTTGGGACCTCCGTTACACTCCGAACCTAATGCCTATAATGTATAAGTAATATAGGACTACTTATAACTTGACGGGGGAAATCATAAACAGATTTAGGTTCCCGTCTTTCCTGTGAACATATCATGCATAAGTCTGGAGCGCTCGTGGCCCAGCGGCGCCCGCGTACCGCGTGCGGTATGCGAGGTTAAGCAATGTCGGGCGGGGTCAGTCCTTGAACGAGTGATCGCTTTGAGTGGTTACTAACTGAGCGCTCCCGTGCTTTGGAAGGCACGCTAAGCCGTTCATCCCGGCTGCTGTCTATGATAGCAGTCGTTAAGCCAAGTTAGAGGCCTTTGGACGGCTTGAGAACTGCTAACAGTCAAGTTGCCCACTCACTTGATAAGCCTAATCCCAATAAGGTCTAGTTGCCCCTTGAGTTGGAAGGTCAGATGGCAGTCGCTTCTTTAAGAACTAGTGCCTACGCCAATTCTTGTGACTAGGTAGCAAACCCCGGGCATGCTTCAGGATGCAACTATACTGGGAATAACGCTATGATGATGATGATGATGTCATGCAACAGTCTCCATTTCTGTCTCTGTGAGACTACAGACCTTTGAGACTCTGAGTGTCTACAGACCTGGCGAAAATGTTTCTTGTCAAACTACACAGACTCGACAAAAAATCTATAAAATAATCAAACCTGATCACAAACCCCGGGTATGTGACCTGAACCCGGGTATGTCCTTAAACTACGACCAAGACCACCGGGGAATGGGCAGCATCATTCCTAGAGTGGCGGTGGAGATACTGCGATCGCCAACCCGCAAGTCAAGCGAGGCGATTATGGCATTTACCCCCCATGAAATTGGGGGAGGCCTATGTCCAGCAGTGGACGTCCTAGGGCTGATATGGTGGTGGTGGTGGTGGATCACAAAATTTCACGAGAATCGGTTGAGGAATGCGACCTGTAGAGGAGAACAGCGGGAAATCCGCCGGCCAGATATACGAAAGCATTTCTGCCTGAAACGGAGACCTCCGTTCGCTCGGCCAAAAAACACTTAAGTGTTAACTATTGACCATATCAGGACCACTTGGTTTTTGAACTGTGTATAACCCACAGACATCAGAGTAAAGCAGTTCCGCTCATTTAAGTTGGACGATTTCTGTTCATCTGATCTATTCTCACTAATGCACAAATCAGTAAGTTTGAGAGAGACAGATAAGTGATATGATATCTGACAGGTCTTCACTGCTTTCATAACTGCAAATTGTACTGAACTGACGTTTGTGACGTTTTGGTTTGGTATATGGGATTTGACAATTCGGCGTGCTCTTAAACGGAGACATTTCGTTAACAGCCGAAAATGATCGTACTATTTGTCCCTTTCTAACTCATCTTGGTTAACCATAAGGATTCAAAGAGACAACTATATGAAAAATCATGTTGCTTAACACTACGGGTCTGTTGGTAATTTTGGTATTATAAATCTAAGGTAAAACCCGGCTGTACTTACTCGTATATCTCTATACCGCTACGGGGAAGAACATTCTTTAATTGGAAATTGCACCAGTGCTAGATAAAACCTAACAAAGCATCGTAAACCATTGTAATGACACATATATCTACCACTTGATTTGACAATTATGAGCAATCACCCGACAGAAACCTATTATATCTAAATACCCATTTGTTTTTGTAGCTCGTTGACGCTTTAACGTAAAAAGCACCGAAACATTTCATTACATGTTGCACTCGTCAGTCGAGAGTGCTCTAGCTTGACACATATATTCAATGTGCCTCTTACCAGACGGTGATCACTTCCGGTTTTCAACGTGTTGAATGTATGCCTCTTCTGTACTCTACCAGAAATCGTCGGCAACATCAAGGGTCTGCTAGGTTTAGTAGCGTCAACTGCCCATATATCAGTCCCATCACACAAAATAGGCGCAGACCACGGCTGTTTATCTACGTAGAACGAAACGTGTATGATAGCGGCCATATTGTGTCAAAAAGATTTTGACGACATACCGAGCTCTCATTGGCCACTGCCTTGTCTGCCAATGGACCTCAAACGTCAAAATAAAGTGTCAAATAAAAATAAGATGGCGTCTCCTAGGTATTTCGTCTAGTCGTCTCTGAACATTTTTTTCATTTTTGCAAATGTTGTTATTTAATTTGTAGTATTGATGGATTACTATGCAATAAACAAACGGAACAGTGTGTAGCTAATCGAAAAATCATCTGGAAACGCGTAATAACCATTGTTTGGACAACAAATTGAAGATAGTGAAGTGCGTCGTATGTGGCATGCCATGCAAGTTCTCATTTTGTAAAATGTACGAGTGTTGTGCTTGTAAAACGCACAACTCTGTAAAAGGACGAAGATATATCGTTGTCCCGGATATGAGATGAGATACATTAAAAATAAATCTGTTGATAAGTAAATTGTTTGTTTAATTTCATATAATACAGCAACAACATAGTTCACGGTATTTCAATGGAACACCAGTTTCATTTTACACCGGGCGTTGGTGTTCAATTGGAAATGCCGTGAGCTTCTACACAAACTTAAATTTAAATGAGCTATATATATTTATCGTTGGATGTTCACAGTAAGTTCCATTGCCACAGTGTCATTAAATAATTAAAGAAAATAAACGTCAAAAATCTACCAGCGGGTACAGATTAAATATGGTCTAGTTTCCCCCTCGGGTTGGAAGGTCAGATGGCTGTCGCTTCCGTAAAAACTAGTGCCTACGCCAATTCTTGGGATTAGGTAGCGGACCCCAGGCATCCTTCAGGATGCAACTGTACTGGGAATAACGCTAGGAGGATGATGATGATGATTTTCGGTTAGAAATTATAATTCCGCTAAGTGGACGTTTCCACATGTAAAAATATGTAAACCTAACCTATGTATAGTATGTATGCCTCTTCGTCGACATGACGAAGTCAATCTCTTTTTTACTTGCACCGTCGGAACTCATCCAGGTCCACTTCCCGTGCTCGCGTTTCTTGAAAAAGGAGTTTATCAAGTAGAGTCCCTCCTTCTCCAAGAAACCAGCCAGTAATTGGCCTAGATAAAAAGTAAAAGTAGTTTATTCTTCAAATTAGGCATACTACATGCACCTATGTACGTCAATAAACTACTACCGGTTCGGAAAAATATACCTCTGCCACGAGAAGAACCGGCGTAAGAAACTCGGCGAGGTGTCATTTTTTCAAAACAATATACATTGTATAGTTAAATATAAAATCACAGTGTCAGTTACTACAAAATAACAATGCTACAGTAGAAAACCTATTTTCGCGATAGATTAGCCGTGCAGGACGCTATCACTGCCAAGCATCCCTATCCACGATGTAATCGTTTATCTTATAATATGCTCTTGAAATAAGTGTTTGTTTTACTACAGATTTGAATTTAGAATTGCCAAGTTCAGTAATGTGTTTAGGAATTTTGTTGTAGAATTTGATACAATTTCCCAAGAACGACTTTTTCACCTTTACTAGTCAATATTTATAATATTATTTTGAGTCTCCCAGTATTTAAGATAAATACCATACCTACCGGTACTTATTTACCTTTCCAGTACTAACTTAGCCGGCCATGGCAATGTTATCGCGTGACACTATTACACCTAAATGTTCCGTTTTAGTTGTCATGTCTACTCGTAATTGACATCTTACCATTCAAATGTAATGAATAGTGGTATTAAATACAGGAATTTAATATCGTTAATAGTCTATAGATAGCAATAAAGACAAAAGCGGAATGACAACAATACTTCTAATTAGAATATAGGTATTATGTTACTAACCGACTTCAATAGAAGGAAGGAGGTTCTCAGTTCGTCTGCATGTTTGTTTTTTTAATGTACGTATGTTCCCCGATAACTCTTGACCACGTTGGCCGATTTTGATAGTTCTTTTTTTTTGTATCAAAGCAGGTACTCCCAAGTTGATCCCATATAAATTTGGTGAAGGTCTGATAATGGGATTCAGGGGAATTTGATAGGCACGCGTATGGCGATTTCGGTATTTTCTGTTGTTAATTGAAGTCGGTTTTATCACAATCCCTGAACCCAAGCAAACCTACGGTTATTTTTAACTAAATTATTCTGAGAACGTTTCAGTTTCAGAGAAAATAACTTTTTTCAATAATAACGATAATGGCAAACACTTGTGTTACAACTGAGTATGATGAGAATGAACTTTTCCTGCTACCCGAAGGTTGTCTGTAAGAGATCGCTTTAAGCGATAAGACCGCCTGTTGCTACCATTACTAATTATGTAAGTTTCTTTTGTGTAACATTGTTCTCTTGTGTGGTGCAATAAAGCATATTTATTATTATTATTATTAATGAGTTATGGTTAGTGACAAATAAATTTATGGATTTCCGCCGTGTGCGTGTAGGACGTCTTGGACGGACGCCGGGATGGACGGACACCGCGGAACTAGGACGGACAGTCGGACACGTACCCGGACCCTGCTGTCGTAGAGCGTGTCGATGAGCGTGATGAAGCGGCGCAGCTGCGAGCGGTGCCGCGAGAGAGACAGCTGAGGCAGTTGCCTCACGAATATCGTGTGGAAGGTTTTGGAAAGCACCAGGTAATCACTCGCGCCGATCGGCTGGAAACAACAACATTTTTGAAACATTATGAAATCTAGATATTTTTTTCAAATACGGTATTATACAACACTAAAATGATATTTTTTTACGACACCCATAAACAAATATTACGAAAATACTCGGAGAAATCAATATTGCTACTTTAGAGATTTTTAAACATGATGCCCACGGCCGCTTTCTACCATCGCACCGCTCGCCGTCGGCAGGGCATTCATCCTCACACCTTAGAACGTAAATGGTCGCGTACGGTAGGGTTCCAGAGGAATTTCCTGCCTCGGACGCTCCGATTGTGGAATGAGCTCCCTGCCGAGGTTTTCCCGAGGGACTACAGTTTGGGGTTTTTTGTTTAAACCACGTCGGTGGCAAACAAGCGTACGGCCCGCCTGATGGTAAGCGGTCACCGCAGCCTATGGACGCCTGCAACTCCAGGGGTGTCACATGCGCGTTGCCGACCCTTTAAAAATGTATACACTCCTTTCTTGAAGAATCCCATACTGTAGTTCCTCGGGAAAACCTCGGCAGGGAGCTCGTTCCACAACTGGAGCGTCCGAGGGAGGAAATTCCTCTGAAACCGTACCGTAGGCGACCATTTAGGTTCTAAGGTGTGAGGATGAGTGCCCTGCCGACGGCGAGTAGTGCGATGATAGAAAGTAGCCGTAGGCATCATGTCAAACAGTTATTCGGAGCACGACCATTATACAAGCGATAGAACACGCACAAGGAGGCAAAGAGCAAAGAGTTCTTCAAGAAAGGAGTGTATACATTTTTAAAGGGTCGGCAACGCGCATGTGACACCTCTAGATTTGCAGGCGTCCATAGGCTACGGTGACCGCTTACCATCAGGCGGGCCGTACGCTT
Organism: Notocelia uddmanniana; assembly: GCA_905163555.1. Lineage (NCBI taxonomy): Eukaryota > Metazoa > Arthropoda > Insecta > Lepidoptera > Tortricidae > Notocelia > Notocelia uddmanniana. Next base: position 29,589,195 of record LR991058.1, on the reverse strand, counting down.
GTTTGCCACCGACGTGGTATAAAAAAATGCCTACAAACTTCATCATCATCATCCTCCTAGCGTTATTCCCAGTAAGTACCTAAGTACCAACTTGTCGCACTCGACTCGGTGGACCGCAGAGCCAGGAGGCTCATTGGCGGCAGTACGGTAGTGGGAAATAAGCTGCAGAGCTTAGCACATCGACGCAAAGTAGCATGTCTGTGCGTCTTCTACAAACTGTACTTCGGTGAGTGTGCTCAGGAGCTCCATGAGCTCATACCGCCTTCCCCCTTCTTCCATCGGACATCCAGACGTACGGCTGGCTACCATCCTTACCTGGTCGAAATTCCTCTAATTCGAACCAAGCGCTTTGCATCTTCTTTTATAATGCGCACTTCTAAGGTTTGGAATTCTCTGCCGGCGTCTGTATTTCCGAGTTCATATAACCTGGACCTTTTTAAGGCACGAGTGAATAGGCATCTTCTGGGTGAGCTCGCTTCATCGTCGGCCTCATCTTTGCCCCCTGGCTAGATGCTGGCCAAGAGCAATCCCATTTTTAATTAAAAAAAAAAAAAGTTACATCCTGAAGAATGCCTGGGGTCCGCTACCTGATCCCAAGAATTGGCGTAGGCGCTAGCCTACAAACTTCATACCAAGCGAATTATAAACTTTCGTAAAGTTGCTGAGTACTCGTGAAATGCCGTATCGCAGATTAAGTATGGTATACGCGGTGTTTTTTGTCTTTATGGAGTGCACGCCCACTGCACTATCCTTATGTGTACTTGTAGGTACTTGTATGTAACCCTTCGGCCGCCGACGAAACCATGCTACGTAACCGGTTACGTGAGAAGAATTGTTTTTCTTGCTACGAAACCAGTTACGTACAAAGAGGTTTTTTTCTTCCTACGAAACTAGTTCGAATTGAATTAAATTTCATAAAGTTCAAAGTATAATAATTTTTAGTCATATAGGTTTACAAAAGTTTTAAAAACAAGTTATTCCGCTCTTTTATAAAAAAAAACCTCGAAGACGAAAGCGGGAGCGAAGCTCCCGCTTCCGTCTTCTAACCTATCCGCGATCCAAGTCGGTTTCGCCATTACCAATTCCCCGTGCCCTCTCATATCTACCGCATGCTGGCTATGCGTTAAAAGTATTCGGTTGTTTGCCACACATTACACTCTCGAGTTTCATTTCAATTCGAACTAGTTTCGTAGGAAGAAAAAAACCTCTTTGTACGTAACTGGTTTCGTAGCAAGAAAAACAATTCTTCTCACGTAACCGGTTACGTAGCATGGTTTCGTCGGCGGCCGAAGCCGTATGTAATATAATTGGGTCTTTGTTATTTGTGAGATATAGTAAAGTTCTATAGGTGACAACTTATAATTGGCTATGTATTTCTATTGTAATTTGTAGATATGTACCTTCGATCAATAATAAACCTAGATACACTATCACCTGCAAATTCAAGTCGAAAAAGTGTCCGAATTTCATTGCGACTGTGTGCGTGTATAGGAGACACACAAAAAAAAGTAATGCGATTTGTACCATTTCCTTTTATTCGATATTAAGCCTTACATCACAAACATAACGTTTTATTTTGAATGATAGTGTTTGGCGGTTATAACATTACAAAATGCACGTATCGATTGTGGAAAATTTCCACAAAAGTCCGCATTATGTTAACGGATTGTACACCGTAAATCAAGAGCAATTAGGTTCAGTTTCGTTTCTGTTGATTTTCCACTGATTAGATGTCAACATTGGAACAGAGGCCGTATCGTGTGCAGTGGAGTCGAATTGTTTTTTTTTTTAATAGGCATCGGTGGAATACAAGCATACGACTTGTCAGGTGGTAACGTCGATTTATACCAACACGACCACTTTGGCTTAGTTGATAGCGACCCTGTCTGTCTATTAAGCAGGAGGTCTCGGATTCGATTTCCGGTAAGGGCATTTATTTGTGTGGTAAGCAATTGAGCATGAATATTTGTTACTGAGTCTTGGATGTTTTTATGTATTTAAGTATGTATTTATTTATATTTAAATATAAGTAGGATATATTATGTAGTAGCCATATTACAAGCTTTATTAAGTTTGGGACTATGTCGATTTGTGTAAGATTGTACCCTCATATTTTTTTTATTTTCATACCATATAAATCATCACGAACAATTTGCTTTTACTAAATGTTACAAGGGCATTTTCAGAAATAAGTGAACCCAATTAGCGTGAGTTGTTAAAAAAAGTTAATCAATGTCAGTTTAGTGGCTATAATTAAGAAATAAATTTAAATGAAATTGAATACATAGTTTATTTTTATCAGCTATATGCGTTGTCATAAAACATAATTCTGAAAAGTGACAGGAACAAACCACGCTAGAATCATTTGGTTTAAAATATTCTTCACCTCTTTCTTTAGCTATAATTTGCGTCCATTTAATAATATTGGGGGACAATCTTACACAAATCGACTAGTCCCAAACTAAGCAAAGCTTGTACTATGGGTACTAAACGACGATATACATACTTATATAGATAAATACATACTTAAATACATAGAAAACATCCAAGACCCAAGAACAAATATCCTTGAAAAATGCACAAATAAATGCCCTGGCCGGGATTCGAACCCGGGACCTCTAGCTTCGGAGGCAGAGTCACTACCAACTAGGCTAAACAGGTCGTCTATATTTATCTCTCTCAATTTCATTTTTTGGAAAACTGTAAAAAAAGTAAGTTAGGTTAGTAAGCTACATGTAAGTGAAAACCGTATCAAAATGAGTAAAAAAGTTTTTGATTTAACCAACGTATACTGAGCAGAGCGACATGTCAGACAAACAAACTGTTACCACCCGATTTTGATATATGAATAAAGTAAAATACAAATACACTCCATACATAATTATGTGTGTACAATAAAAACAATACATGTAAACTTTCGTAAAAAAGTTTTCAGTCTGCGACTCCTTTCATTCGAAATTTTACTATAGTCCAATTCGTCCGTTCTCCGTTTCGTTTCAATATACGACTAACTCAACGTGAGGGAAAGAGACAGCAGCGTAGCTGGTTGGCTGTTTGAGTATTTCAAATATTTACATAAAATATTTTTTATAAGCGTGTTATAGCCTGATATAACTACAAATTCAATAAATTATGAAACTTTATATAACTACTCATCGAAAATACGAAATTCCATCCTTTTTTAACGTCGTTAACGTGTTTTTTTTGCACTTTTTCACGGAGCACTGAGGCATGTTGACTCGCCGATGGCTAGCGCGCGACTGTGAACGCAAGAGTGCTTAAACGGAATTTAAGCACTCTTGAGCGTGGACGCCGTTGACAGGCAAATAGTGTATCTAGGTTTATTATTGATCGAAGATATGTACATTCTGTTGGTTTCCCATGTATGTAATCAATCATCATCGTCAACAGCTTGTGTCAGTCCACTGCTGGACCTCTCCGATGGCACGCCACCGAGCTCGGTCTTCAGCTCTTCTCCTCCAATCCCTGCCTCCTGCCTTACGGATGTCGTCACCCCACCTAGCTACCTGTCCTACACTACGTTTGCCGACAAGCGGGCTCTACTCAAGAACCAGTCTGCCCCAACGGCCATCGGTTCTGCGACGTATGTGACCTGCCCACTGCCATTGTACTAATTCGCTGAGCTATGTCGGTAACCTTGGTCTCTGACGTACACATTTTAATATAATAGTTCTTCGTAGTGTAAGTCTGGCTTCTGAATGGTATGGCGTATATGGCACACGCACTAATGTAGCTTTTGTTTATAGTAGTGCATGAGTTAGTCTAAGTTTAGGAAATAAGTAGGTATATCTGAGTTTCGAATGTGTAAGAGAGCTCAATACTCGCCAACAAACTGTATATACAGTTTGGCGAACAAAAGGTGTATGCTTACTGTAATTTATATTTTGGGTTTAATAAATAAAAAATAATAATAAATAAATAAACTTACCCTATCGCAGAGCTCTTCGAACGTAGAGTCCAGAACACGGCCGCAAGATTTAGCAAATTTGACGTTCCTCCCCATGATGTTAATCACTCTCGGTCGCACCGTGTCATTTTCTTTGGATATCAGGAATTTAAATAAATTATCTACTGCATTGTTCTCTGGCGTCAATTCGCTATTTCTGAAAACACAATGTGTAAAACAAATAAATGTTTTTTTTTCTGTTTACCCTGAAAATCTCGAAGAAAAGTTTTGAAGTGGATATGGGATACTATTTCGGCAAATCTCGTTGTTTTTTGATATGATAAGGGTGGTATTTCACTCGTCCAATATCTTTGTCCAATCTTTGATCAAATTTCTTTGACAGAGGCTCATTCCACTCATCCAATATCTTTGCCCAAGTTTCATTTTTTTTTCATGCGTAGCCATATTGATTTAACTGTCTGATCGGAATCTTTGATCAAATGTCGGGGTTCCATCCAAGTTTGATGAAATCATCCAATTTCTTTGATCAAAGATATTGGACAAAGATATTGGATGAGTTTAATACGGGGTGGTATTCTACTCATCCAATATCTTTGTCAAATCTTTGATCAAAGTTCTTTGACGTAGGCCCATTCCACTAATCCAATATCTTTGTCCAAGTTTTTTTTTCATGCGTAGCCATATTGATTTAACTGTCATTAGAATCTTTGATCAAATGTCGGGGTCCCATCCAAGTTGGATGAAATCATCCAATTTCTTTGATCAAATGTATATTGGACAAAGATATTGGATGAGTGGAATACCTCCCTAAGCCATCAGGCAGGGCCGTACGATTGTTTGCCACCGACGTGGTATAAAAAAAAAAACAAACACACGAGAAAGCGGTGAGTTACAGATCGAAGACGAGTGGCAGCTAGGAGACCCTTAAATGTTTTTAATTAGAGATAGGGTTCAAAATTTATTTATTTATTTAAGAAACACACAGTCGTTTACAAAAATTGACTAAATTCCATTTCTTAAAAAATTATTAGATAACTATCCATGGAACTCCCTCCAGTAATCGACATTGACCTTGAAGTTTTGGGTCATATTTTAGGTTATTATCAAATCTATAATTATCAGACTGTAAAAATCATGATAATTATCAAGATAGCTATCATTGACACCACAGAATATCTCGCAGTCTAGTAATAGGCGTGCTGTTGCCACAGTCGACCGTTATTTTCCTCAATATGATTTGATTCACTGTCAGAAAAAGTAGTAGGCAGGTACTCACAAAAAATATTTCCCGTACTGAGATCCCCCTCTAAGCCTGTAATCGATACCGGAATCAAGTTGCAGCACCTGACAGTGCGCCTTCAACACGGGTATGAACGGCAGGAAGTTGCACCGCTGCAGCCCATTCTTGTAAAGGTCGTCAGGGCGGCGGTTACTCGTCGCCACAACTACGCAGCCGTTGTCGAACAGTTGCGTGAACAGACGCTTCAGGATCATGGCGTCACCTATGTCCGTCACCTGACAAGAACCACACACTAGCTCAAACTCGAGACATTTTAAGAGAGGTAGGGTACAGCGCAACGTCATCTAAGAGAGGTAGGGCACATTGGAACGTCATCTAAGAGAGGTAGGGCACACCGGAACGTCATCTAAGAGAGGTAGGGCACATCGGAACGTCATCTAAGAGAGGTAGGGCACATTGGAACGTAATCTAAGAGAGGTAGGGCACATTGGAACGTAATCTAAGAGAGGTAGGGCACATTGGAACGTCATCTAAGAGAGGTAGGGCACATCGGAACGTCATCTAAGAGAGGTATGGCACACCGGAACGTCATCAAAGAGAGGTAGGGCACACCGGAACGTCATCTAAGAGAGGTAAGGCACATCAGAACGTCATCTTAGAGAGGTAGGGCACATTGGAACGTTATCTAAAAGAGGTAGGGTTGGGTAGCCAATGAGATGGACGAAGTGGAGAAGTGCGCCCTGAATGCAAAAAACTGGAAGATCGCTCAACAACGCGTTCTGACGTCCACTTCGGGTTGTTGAGCCGGTGGAGTAAGAGTGTTGAGTCAGCGTGCGAGACCACGGTAATTTTTTTTTGTATTTGTTCTTTCCATGCCTTAAAAATTACTTGACAAAATCGTTGATGTCAAAGCCTTGTTACAGGGTCGAGGATTATCTAACCGACAGAAATGCACGGCCCAAACCAGAGACCTAAATAGCATTAATATTCATATACTTATGTATATTTTCATTGTATCACGTCTAGGAAATTGGTAAACACATGTTGTCTGTAAATATCCTTCCTCTTTTTGTTTCCATACTTACTCAGATTTACTTATATTAAGTAGGTTAAGCATATTTTTGGGAAAAAATGACTGACTGTCGAGTGTCTTTAGGCGTTTCTTCTCGGCAGTGGTCTTCTTTGCAGAAACGCTAGTAGATATTGACTTGTAAAAGTGCCATTGCGGCCTACTAGCAAAAAAAATTAATTTTTCATTAATTTTAAAAGAGCGTTTCTATTGTTAAATTAATTTGGTATTAAGCAGTAACGCTGCTAACGAAAATACCGAATTTCAAATTAGAGCGAAAAATTGACAAAATCTACGGTAGACGTAGATGTCGCTGTACGCCTCCCTAAGGCGTTGTAAGAGGGCTAGTGAAGGATTTCGTGCCCGAGCTTGGTTATTTCGATAGCTCAGAGGCTAGAGCGATTGGCCGCGTATGCCAGATGCCGCAGGTTTGAATCCAGTTCGGAGAATTTAGATGCCGCGCCGCAGGTTAGAATCCTGCTCGGAGCATTAAATTTTTCTCTTTAATTTGAAGTTTCGTTTCTATCGTTACTTGGAACTCGTCGAAGCAGATCAGCCAGGACTCCTGCGTGATGTCGGCGGCGAGCGGCGGGATGGGGTCGAAGGGCGCGCCGTCGCGGAACGAGCTGGCGCCGCGCCCGGAGCGGATCTTCAGCTCGTGGATCCGCGCGTGCACGTTCAGCATGAACGAGTTGAAGTGCACGCGCAGCTTGCTCTCTATCTGCAAATACATCAATATTAGGGGGCAATCTTATCCCGTCAAGCGTGCTAGTATCACACTTGTGTTCCCAACAAATTTTCAATTTCGAACCTAGGTAGATAGTTGAAATTACAATACATTGTTTCGTTCCACAGGTTAAGGGTCCCCTGCACACAACTGAACTCGATTCTAAATACAAATGTAGTTTCATTCTCATTTTAAAACGCTGAGCTGAAATAACATAAAACTTTGTATACACAATGTAATCTGCCATATCAAGGCCGAAAATTAGTTTCTGTTGCTAATAGTAGATTTTTTGAATTTTTTGGTCTTGTATGAAAACCTTAATAATAACTGTGTTTTTTCTCAATTATAATTACAAAAAACAGAAAGTAATTTCCAGCTTAGATATTCCAGCGGACTCTTGTCGGGCGCAATACACATCTACATTGCAGATGGCTGTCGCGGACGAACGTGCACCATGGTAAGTTCAATAAGGCTTGTGTTATGGGTACTATACTATAATATATTTAGTTGAATACTAATACTTCATCATGTCAGCCGAAAGACGTCCACTGCTGGACATAGGCCTCCCCTAAAGACTTCCACATGACCGGTCCTGCGCCACCCGCATCCAGCGGACACCCGCGACCCTTACCAGGTCATCAGTCCACCGTGTGTACTTATGACCTAATGACGCTACGCCTTCCGGTACGTGGTCGCCACTCGAGAACCTTTCCGCCCCAACGGCCATCGGTTCTACGTGCTATGTGTCCTGCCCACTGCCATTTAAGTTTAGCGATTCGAAGGGCTATATCGATCACCTTGGTTCTGCTGCGGATAACTTCATTCCTGATGCGATCACGCAGAGATACTCCCAGCATAGCCCTCTCCATTGCTCTTTGGGTGACTTTGAGCCTTCTTATGAGGCCCAAAGTAAGCGACCACGTTTCAGTGCCATATGTCATCACTGGCAACACACACTGGTCAAAGACTTTCGTCTTGAGACACTGCGGAATATTGGACGAAAAGACGTGCCGTAGCTTCCCGAACGCTGCCCAGCCGAGTCGGATTCGACGATTAACCTCTTTCTCGAAGTTGGACTTACCTAATTGGACAGTCTGTCCTAGGTAAATGTAATCGTCTACAAATACGAGCGTAAAGTGTCCGATTGTTACGGGGGTTGGTGCTACCTGGGCATTTGACATGATCTTCGTCTTCTCCATGTTCATCCTTAGACCAACTCGCTCGGAGGCTTTACTGAGGTCATTGAGCATTGTACTTAAATCCCCCATGGTCAACTAATACTTAAGCACATAGAAAACTAATGTTCATGCTCATCACACATTATTTATTATTATTATTAGGTATAACGTTTTAGACAGGCAGCTCGCGCTGATAAGTCTAAATCATAGTTCACTAAGCACTAATATAATTCACTGCTTTAGATAGTTTGTCAAGTCTATTTTTAAACTGAATGATTTGCCCTGACTGGGTTTCAAACCCAGGACTGTCAGCAAGTATTAGACTTAATTTTACTGGGAAAGGCAATCTTCTGTACAATATCCACTGATTACTTAAATAATGTTGTTAGTTCTGTCAAACACATAGTAAATATAAGTTTATAAACTTTTAAATCGGCATAATGCTGCAGGTGGGTGACTACGGAACCCTACATTGTGGGTGGCGTGACACTCACTTGCGTTTTATATCTATACTTCTTGAGAGATTCTCATATTTATTAGTTATCCTAAAAAAATATTCAGCCAGATAGAAATTTGCTTTTTCATCCCTAGGGTGGAAAGTATTTTTTTTAATACTTATGATTTATGATTAGCCATGGAGTCGAATATAATTGAGTTAAGTTATATTATTAAAATAAAGGCTTTTCATATACATATATTATCTAAACTGAGCTGTATATTAAACAATGTGTGTATCTGTAGGTTGATATTAAAATCATTTTACAGTAGGTCTATTTTTTTTGCAAATACAGAAAATCAACATTTAAAATCATTCCTCTATTTTGCTGCTCGCCATAATGCCATGATAGCAAGATACTTTTTTTTTCACGTTTTGACATGGCCATCTAGATGCACGTTGTGACCAACTCAATTACAGTCTAGTCGGCTGTGGCCAGTGGCTAGCACAAAAAGGTTGGATTTAATGATGGGGATGAAATTAATTAATTTATATTTAATTATTATTTGAAATAATATTCAGTATATTACTTTCCTCATAGTCAAAATGGAAAGTTAGAGTGTTTAACTCGTGTGAAATTACCCATTTCACCCTTGAACTATTAGCACAATCACTTGTCAATTTTTATAATTATTTGTCTCACCTTTGATCTTCAAACTGAGACATTACTGACATTCTAAAGTTATATGACGACATGCTAAAATATATTACCATGTACATCTCTAAGAACTTAGGAATAATGGACGCTCAGAGACCATATACATCTCTGACTGATTTAAATTTATTTTATGTACTTTTGTGTATTCGGACAGAGACCATATATATATGTCCCTAATATTACCTTTTTAGGGTTCCGTAGTCAACTAGGAACCCTTATAGTTTCGCCATGTCTGTCCGTCCGTCTGTCCGTCCGTCCGCGGATAATCTCAGTGACCGTTAGCACTAGAAAGCTGAAATTTGGTACTAATATGTATATCAATTACGCCGACAAAGTGGTAAAATAAAAAGTGGAAAAAAATATTTTATTAGGGTACCTCCCCTATACGTAAAGTGGGGAGTGTTTTTTTTTTCATTTTAACCCTAACGTGTGATATATTGTTATATAGGTATTTAAAAATAAATAGGGGTTTACTAAAATCATTTTTTGATAATGTTAATATTTTCGGAAATAATCGCTCCAGAAGTAAAAAAAAATGTGTCCCCCCCCTCTAACTTTTGAACCATAAGTTTTAAAAATATGAAAAAAATCTCAAAAGTAGAACTTTATAAAAACTTTGTAGGAAAATTATTTTGAACTTGATAGGTTGAATAGTTTTTGAAAAAATTACAAAAATAATTTCTGAACTAAGTTTGTAATTTAACCGCATAAACAGGTGTTTATTGTACCTGTCATTTCTACAAAATCACAATGAAATGACGTGCTTTTTAGGGTTTTGTGTTTCTGTACTTAATATGTCAACTTAATGTGACGGACGGAAAACTACGGAACCCTACACTGAGCGTGGCCCGACACGCTCTTGTTTATTATATAATGTATTGTAAGTTCATTTTAATTGAACATAGTAAGTTTGTTAAGAGTGCGCAGTACGCGCAGTGTTAACCCTCTTTTAATAGTATTTTATCTTCGTGTAAGTATCCAAGTATTCGCATGCTTCGATATACAGAAATGCATTCAGTTTGAGATTCGTTATAGGTACTTTAACAAATATGAATATGATGGTGTCAAGTTAAAATTACGATAAACTACGTCACAACGGTATATTTTCAAAGTAATTTTATTACTGATATCTTAAACGTAATTACCGTTGTCTAGTACACATGACGCTTCCTTGAGGCACATGTTGTTGTATAAATGGTAGTAAGGTAGCCAGAGCTCCCGAGAATGCGGTCTGTTAACGGCGGGGGACCTGCATATCGAATCGTCGAAACAACGAATCTTTAAGAGGGCGCAGTACGCTCGGTTCTCCGTACAAACGTATTTATGCTCTCATTTTAAAACGCCATGCTAGAATAACATGAAACTTTGTATACACAATGGGATCCAGCTTGTCTAGGGCGGAAATTAGTTTCTGTTGCTTGAAATTATAATGGCGAAAAAATACAGTGACTATTAAGGTTTTCATACAAGCCGTAAAAAACTCAAAAAACCGCTGTTTTTGTTTTTCAATTTCTAGCAACAGGAACTAATTTTCGACCTAGGTATGCCGGATCCCATTGTGTATACAAAGTTTCATGTTATTCTAGCATGGCGTTTTAAAATGAGAGCCTAAATATGTTTGTATGGAGAACCGATCCACACCAATCGTACTGCGCTGTCTTAATCATAGTTTTGAAATTATTATTATTATTGTCTACTTTTCTTTTATACAATTCATGTTTTGAAATCATAATTATTATTATTGACAATTTATTAAATAACATAATTCATGTGTTGTTGGCCTGTAAAAGTGCCCTTGTGGCCTATTTTCAGAATAAATTTTTGATTTTGATTTTGAAAATCAATCAAATCTAATCAAATTTTGATCTTTTTGTTTCAGAATGGCAAGTCGAGACGTAAAACAAGGCACAATCTAGAACTTACTAGACTAATACAGACGTAGGACAAGTGGATGAATATGATGATTAATAATTGCACTATAATAGAGCTGATTGTTACAAAATGGAAACAACTCTTACGGGCACAGTGTCATAGAACAAATCCATGAGCATGGTCTTGCCGCCACCGACACTTCCGTATATGTACAGTCCTTGGGGTGCAATAATTTTCTCCGGTTCACTCTTTTTGAAAAAGCTAAATAAGGCGTTTCGTGTGTGTGGTGCGGGACGTTGGAAAGTGGTGACTTCTTGATAGAGCTGTTGCAGGTGTCGCACGACTGTTTCTTGGTGCGAGTCGCGGCTCAGCGCGCCACTGTCTACTCGTGCTTCGTATACACTCCACGGGGTCTCCCCAGCAGCTGCCTGAACTTTTGCCTCGGTCGACAACCTCACACACCCACATTGCTTCCAGTGCTTTACAGCAGCAACTAATATAGTCCGACTGCCTCTAAACATGTTCGCCATTGTCACCTGCCCGAGCGGAATGAGGAAAACTCTATGACATTATATAAGGCGAGAGATTTATTGCATAGTTGAATCACTGTGCACGACCATGACATTGTTTGTAATCGCACAAGACAACTAATAAAATAACATTGCTTTATGACTTAATCGACTAAATACTAAAAATGAACCTAATAGCATGATTATTCTCTTCTTTCGTTTATAAAATCGTGTGATAGACACGACCGAATTTCAGGCAATTTCAAGTCAAGAAGCGTCAAATGTCATCTGTCAATGTCAACGTCAGCTGACTGTGAAAATTTTGTTCCAAATAAGGCTGGGTTGCCCCAAACCAAACTGACTGTAATTGCTGTAATCTGACTGTATGGGAAGTTTGACAAGTTTCTATGGGATGACGTTGATAGATTTGTAACCGTAAGACTTTGCAACCCTCCCTAAGACTAAAAGAATTAAAATCATTTTGAATTGAATTGTAATTAACACAGATGGTTCTCCACAGCACACTCTAGTACAATTCGGACTCATTGTGGTGACAAATGTGACAGTTCGAGGCACTGAAAAAACATCTGAAATGTTAGTCCCAGTTAGTCAGATTAATCTAAAATGTTATAATATAAGTACATAATAGGTATTTACAATATCATAGCCATCAGACGTTTGAATTTTTAGTCATACAAAATAAAAATAGTTTAAATTACATACTAACTGTTAACACTTAAATGTTTTCGCGGCTTTTAAGCGTACCTATCTCATCGGGCCGACCGATACGGACGCAGCAATCTGTTGTTATGAGCACAAAGTACAATACCTTTACATACCAATTACCTACTGTTTGATTATAGGAAGGTATTTACAAACAAATAAAATAGTACATGTATTACGATACAAGTGCAGAGAACAGGAAATTCGCAACGAGTGGTGATACATTGAAACACGACCGAAGGGAGTGTTTTAAATCGACCCGAGTTGCAAATTACCTGTTCGCACGTGTATCGTACAACGTTTTACAGTACATATGGCTCTTTAAAGTTTGGATATATGCACGTAATCTGCTGATTACCGCACTCGTGCGGTAAAGTAGCACCATATGTACTGTAAAATTATTTGTAGGTAGGTAGGTACATAACTAAGTACCTATATAAAATACCGAAATCTTCATCACTAAACTCATCTGAACTATATTAGGTACCATCACATCGGAGGCAAACAAGCATATGGTCCACCTTATGCTTTTCGGTTACCGTACACGTAGCCTTAATTAATGAACGCCAGTAATTCCATATAAATAAATTAATAATCATGTCAGTATTAAGTACTACTCATTGTCTTGTCCTAACTTACAAACATGAAAGTACTTAAATCTTAAATCAACCTACAAAGTAAACGTCTCTATTGCAGCCATGGGATCTTGGCAACATAAATGGGTTCACCTTATCTCACATGTACAATAAAATGACCTCGAAAGCCCATGCCCTGATAGTGTGCGTAATTGGACATTGGAGTGACGCGGTCGGTAAGCGTTTTAGATATGTTTAATTTTATAATGCTGTAAGCACTGACCTGACCTAACTGGACACGTAACAACCACGCGTAATCAATAACAGGTCTGGGGGCACGAATATCAGCCTCGCTAGTAGGTATGTAATGTAAACTACTTAGTGTGGCTCAATTTTATAATATGCAACACCGAATTGAGCGTTCATAATTTTTTTTATCAACAGTGCTCATGATTTGAAAGCTTTCCACTCAATTTCAAATTGCGGAAACGTAAAAAAACGACTGGCAGATGATCTACGTCAATCACGTCACCGGAGCGTGTACATATCAAAAACCGAATCAGAGCAACCCACTATCCATATGGTCTTGTCTGCCCTACCCCTAGAGTGTATATGTTGCAGTCAAAAGTGTGAACTGGTCAAAAGAACTTTTAACGGACAAAAACAGGCAAAACTACTTTTGACTAAGCATATTGGTGCAGTTAATTTTTAATGGTAGTGGGGTGCTACATATTAAGGACTAACTTTTTAAGGGTTTTGACTGACAACCAGTCAAAACTACTTATGACGGAATCTGACAGTCAAAATACTTTTAACCAACCTCCTTGGGAAAAACTATTTTTGGCTGTTATTTTTAGCCAAAAGTGCTTTTGTCGAGTGCCTGCGGTCAAAAGTACTTTTGACTGATAGTAACAGTCTCAATTACTATTAACCAATGATGTTCAGGGAAAACTACTTTTGACCAACATGCTCAGTCAAAAGTAGTTTTGCCTGTTTTTGACGGTTAAAAGTTCTTTTGACCAGTTCACACTTTTGACTGCAACATGTGTATCTGTATGTAAATCCGAGGGCGGAAGAGCTGCTCATCCCGCAGTGCCGGGGCGCGAAGGTACTTTGAGCAGCCCTGTCAAAAAGCGGGAACCGTGCGAGGTGGAGCGGCCGAACCTGAGAGCCTACTCCGAACTTCGAAAATCGAACTTCGTGTCGTGCCGTCCTTTTCCGTCATATAGTGTAAAATGGACGGCACGACACGAAGTTCGATTTTCATTTTGGCCTTAGACGACCAGCAAGGCGAAGTTGCGGAGCCGATCATGGATGACCGTGCTTTGTTAAGCGAGGGCGGAAGGACTGCTCATTCCGCAGCGCCGGATCTAAGGCGGAGTCCGACAGCCAAAAATGCCAAGTCAAAAATGCGTCCAAATGGACTTTTAGCACTGTCATAAAAAACTAGTTTGATATAGGTACAAAATACTTTACAGTACATATGGTGCTATATTACCGCACGAGTGCGGTAATTAGCAGATTACGTGCATATGTCGAAACTTTAAAGAGCCATATGTACTGTAAAACGTTGTACGATACACGTGCGAACACGTAATTCGCAACTCGTGTCGATTTAAAACACTCCCTTCGGTCGTGTTTTAATTTATCACGACTCGTTGCGAATTTCCTGTTCTCTGCACTTGTATCGTAATGTACTATTACATAGGGGCCTCCTTTTTTCAATAGGTATCTATCGTTATTTTTAAATAGACGTAATCAACTAATCACAATGATTTACGAGTGAAGTGATAAATCGCACAGGTTGACTAGCAATAACCTGGATTGAAACTGTTAAAAATCGGATAAGTGCGAGTCGGACTCGCCCACCGAGGGTTCCGTGCAATTTTCTAGTGTAGTATATCTACGTTCTTCAAGTGGAGTACGTTAAAAGAAGTGTTAAATATAGGAATGTTGACAACAATAAAAATAAATTATTCTTACATTACCTATAAACAACACTCACCAAAAATACTCGGAAAATATGACGCAACTATACTTACTTATTTTTACAATTAAAATAAAGTTTAATCCATGATGAACAAAAACCGGGCAAGTGCGTGTCGGGCCACGCACAATAAGGGTTTCGTACCGACACCTCCTAAATATAAATTTTTAACCACTATACAATACATTTAATTACAAAAGGTCGTATCTTCATAGAAAACTTACGACACTTACGCCTTTTTGTTTTGGCAAGACAGTTTTTCAGCAATAACTCAAAAACCGTTAAACCTATTTTATTATTATTTATTAATGTATATTATCATGTTTTTTTAGAATATTAAACTTCATTATTTGGAAGTTAGAGGGGTAGACACATTTTTAACGATTTTGACAGCTAATATCTCACCAACGGTTGACTTATATGTATTTTTTTTAGAAACCTCTATGTCATTTTTGAAGCCTATCCATAGATACCCCACACACATACGTACATTAAAAAAAAATTGACCCCCTGTTACATGTATAATATTTTTGCCAGTCTAATATTTTTTTCGTAATTTCACATCATATTTCTATTAGAAATACTTTATACCAGCGGTTCATAACATACACCTTCACACCAAATTTCATAATTGTAGTGGTCATATTCTGCGAGTAAATCGGCTGTGACATACGGACGGACAGACAGACAGACATGACGAATCCATAAGGGTTCCGTTTTTTTGCCTTTTCGCTACGGAACCCTAAAAATAGACGCAATTTGATCAAAGAAAAGGTGTGACGTCACTTGTTGCCATTTCCTCACAAAGTTTGTACTATTAGAGCGTTTTTGACGTTTCATTAAAAGTTGCTGATTTGATCATCAATGAACATCTCTTTTACAAATGTATATTTTCACCTCAGCGGCTCGAAAATGGCGGTTTTGCTGCTTGAAACCAGTGAGCAAAATACAATTTTGTTGCGAGCGTGAAAAAAACTTACTTTTTAATTTTTCATATCGTAGGTTAGTTTAAGTAACTTTATTCTCTCTACCACTATTTCTATTTCTTTGCGTTATATGTTCTCGCCGCTGAGGTGAAAAGTTGTATGTATCACACGAGAGCAAAGATATTTGCATCTCGTGTCTTTGAATACCTCGCTACGCTCAAGATTCTAATTTTGATTATTCGCCGGCCGCTGCCGCGGCATGCTCGCTTCGCTCGCTCGGCTCGCGCGCCGTAGGGTCGCGGTTCAACTAACACACCTCCTCGCTTCGCTCGTCGTCGTACCTACACCGACCTGCCTTAAGTAGAATATGTAGAAGATACATTCCAGTAATCCAACTCGGTTAACAATATGGAATTAGAATTCCACTCACATAACTGGTTTTCGTCGCGGAAGAAATGTTCCACCTAGTTAACCAGTTATCAAACTTGGTTATCTGGGTGGAACAAAGGTTATTTTTGCACACCTCAAAAAATTACAAATAGCTTTTGCCACGCTTCCCTCACGATGTCCAAAGCTCGGTCCCTGCTACTGAAACATCTGCAGTCCTGGGTATAAGTACTTACAGTCAGCTAAGACAAGCTTCCACGTTTGTACTTTAAAGCCAGGTCCCCAGCGCCATGTTTTTCGTGTTTGCAAACATCAAACATGTTTTGTTGGATTTTTGGTGCAGTGGACCGGCCTTAACATTGAGGCCACGCCTATTTCGTGTTCGAAAAACATGTTTGATGTTTGCAAACACGGAAAACATGGCACTGGGGACCCGGCTTAATGTATAAATAGCATCAGAATCGAAAAGAGACCACTTGCGTGGCGTATTGTACGGGCGTCTCGTCGGCGCCGCGGCAATAACTTGTCACTTAAGTACTACTTGCAGATTTTACGAGGCGTAGTGGTCGAAAATAGGACGTCTGCGGCCTGTCGCCTGAGTTCCAGGAGACATACAAAAAAAGGTTCGTAAATTAGCGGCGGGCACCGCAATGTCCTTATTGCAGCTTTCATTCAGGGTTACTTCAGTTTTATGGCCTTTTTATATGCCGTACGGCTGGTTTAGGGGTGCTGCCCCGCTAGTATAATAGCAAAATGATAACTTTTATGGTCTCGTTTTATCGTCATATTCGGGTAAAATTTTTACGTATGTATGTATATATGTAAGCACTTTATTGTACACAATTACAGGTTGAAACATAAAGAGGTCACAAAGCGTTAAAGTACAAAGGCGAGCTTATCCCTATAAGGGATCTCTTCCAGCTAACCTTTGAGCAATTGAGCGGAAGGTAGGTAGAATAAGATAGACAAACTTAAACCATGTACAATACAAATAAAACAGATGCA
Organism: Notocelia uddmanniana; assembly: GCA_905163555.1. NCBI lineage: Eukaryota > Metazoa > Arthropoda > Insecta > Lepidoptera > Tortricidae > Notocelia > Notocelia uddmanniana. The sequence continues at coordinate 29,571,915 of LR991058.1, read as the reverse complement.
ATACCTATATATTTATATATATGAAAAATAAAACTTATAATATATGCATAAATGTAATCGGTGAATATATACATTATATAAATATACAAATGTCGCAAATATGAGTAAATTAATAAAATTTATAAAACTGTATTTAAGCAATTCACTAGTTATTGGAAAGCCACAACTTCTTTAAATTACTCTTGAGTGACGCAATAGACGAAAAATTTTACGTTATGTCTGTCAAAATTTTAACGCCGATGTGCTAACATAATAATTGTCATGGACATAAATATATGAGGTTACTCGGGGCCCCACTTAAAATTAAACACTGGAGAATACTAACAGGTGGTTCGGAATCACCACATAAATGATCTGAAACGAATCTATGAAGAGCCCGGTGACAGCTGTCAACCCCGTACAATTTATGTCATTATACGTCAAAAATGACATAATTTGTACTGGATTGACAGCTGTCACCGGGCTCTTCATAACTGAAATAGAATATGACAATTTCCTTCGATAAAACCAGGGGCCTTTCAGCTCGAAGTACGAATTTTTCAACGGCAATGTTAGTGTAACTGGTTTGCACCAGATGTCACTGGGTGCTAACTCTATCGCACTTGCATATTGAAGTGACAGAGATGTAGTGTTCGTGCGGTTAGTTCTTACTAAATACACAACGGCGCTACGATCTATGTTGAGTATTTACTGGTATGTCTATCTCAGATATTGTACTTTGTGGATAAAACTACAAATTGAACAAATGGTGAACGAATGTAAATATTTTTTACAGTATATATAGTGCTACATTACCGCACGAGTGCGGTAATCAGCAGATTACGGGCATATGTCGAAACTTTAAAGAGCCATATGTAGGGGAAAGTAGTAAGAGTTGATCCCTTGAGGTAAGATGATCCTTTGCGATTATGTACAAACCACTAACGACATCTAGTTGATTTCTATGACAAGACATAGTTCCGTACACCCTTCCCCCTCAGTCAAATTGTAATGGCGGCGCGAGCGACGTATCGATTTATACGACATAAAATATAAATTGTGTCCGGCTAATGTAAAGTAAGGTTGAGTTTAAGCTTATAGTACTTTATTTAAAGACTGTTAATTGCAATGACTGTTGTATTTGCGACTTTCCAATATGCTTAATCTTAGGTTTTGGGCAACGTAAACATAGCCACGTGTCTGTAGGTTATGTTGGCAAACATTGAATAAAAAACTTGCAATTGGGGCAAGATGATCGCATTCTATGTGTTCAAGATGATTCCTGGGGATTATCTTGTACCTTGGTGTTTATACAAACTTGTCTACATATTTTTTAAAATTTTATGTCTATTATTCTATCTGTCAGACTTCAGGGTGGTTATTGAATTATGAATTTTATATGGTAAATAATCTTTTTTACATTAGTTAGGATTAGGAACAGTTTGTTATTATTCATGAAGAATCACAGTATTTTTTATTGATCTCATTATGATTGTTGTAAGTGGTACAATTTAATCACTAACTTAGATGGTCGGTTTATTTTGGTTTTTGTTTTTGTGGCCATAAAACTCGTCTGACTGTTGATTTTGTTTAGTTTATATACAATGGTCTACATTATAGGATTATTCTAGATGAATTGTAAGATTTATGCATATTTTTTTTAGGTTTCCGTATTCAAAGGGTAAAAACAGGACCCTCTTACTAAGACGCCGCTGTCTGTCTGTCTGTATGTCTGTCCATCTGTCACCAGGCTGTATCTCATGAACTGTGATAGTTACACTGTTCAAATTTTCACAGATGATGTATTACTGTTGCCGCTACAATAAAAAAATACTACAAAACAGAATAAAATAAATATTTAAGGATAATTTTTAATTTTAACAATATTTGGCTACTCAGAATAGGGATAAGACGATTATAGTAATCATCTTATCCCTACCAAGGGATCATCTTATACATAGGGGTGTACAAGATGATTACTTCGTAAGGTTTTTAAAAATTAAAAATATTAAAATGAAACCTAATTTAATTGATCGTTTTGAGTATGAGAATAGTTAGGCAGGTAAATTTACTAGTAGTTAGCGCCTACACTTTTGGTTTGCAAGGAAAAACATACATTTTACGTGCATTATTGCTTAAGGGGATCATCTCGTACTACTTTCCCTACGATACACATGCGAATAGGTAATTCGCAACTCGTGTCGATTTCAAACACTCCCTTCGGTCGTGTTTTAATTTATCACCACTCGTTGCGAATTTCCTATTCTCCGCACTTGTATCGTAATGTACTATAAATTGTTTATTATTATTGACGTCATAAAGAGATTGTGAAATCCTACTATGAAAATAAATAAATTGAATTGAATTGGCGTGCTAGCCGGGCTGTTTACTATGTTATTTGCGTTTACGTCTCCAATTTAGTCTTTTGCTAACTAGTTTATATATAGTACGTAAAAGCTTTTACCCGCGACTTCGTGGAAGCCGTTTATATCGCACTCCACAACAATTTCTGTCCCCCTTTTCACCCGCTGATGATTATTCATGGCAAGCAAGCGTATGGTCCGCCTGATGGTAAGCGGTCACCGCAGGCTATGGACGCCTGCAACTCCAGGGGTTTCACATTCGCGTTGCCGACCGGACTTGACGGAGGAATATCAACTTAACTCTGGTCAAAAATCGACGAGAAGCGCGTGAAGGCGCATGGCGGTCAACCCTGGGCGCAAGAAAAAGGATGCCACGATAATGTGCTGATTGCAACATGCACTTGCTTTGCATCCATTCAGAGGACGTCGATTTCAATTTCACCGCATCCTGTGAACGACAATCTTGTCATTACGCTCCTTTTTACAAATCGTTACATGCTTATTTACTTATCATTTTATCACGGTGTTTATTCACTTTATGTCAACTGCCCGTGTTATTGTGTTTTGGTTCAATTTATTAATTATGATTTATCAGTTTAGTTTACACTTCACAATAACTATTTCAATGTCAAATACCTACTTGAAACGGTACGTATTTGGTATAGAATATAATTTGTTGATGCCCAAAAAGAACACGGGTTTGATTATTTTACAAAACTACCTATACCATTTTTAAAAGGGTCGGCAACGCGCATGTGACACCCCTGGAGTGGAGTTGCAGGCGTCCATAGGCTGCGGTGACCGCTTACCATCAGGCGGGCCGTTACGCTTGTTTGCCACCGACGTGGTATTAAAAAAACATATTGTGTTGGTTAATTATAGGGTTGCGTATCCGTATGGTCCAAACGAAGTTCTAATGCTAATCAGTAATCACTCGTGTGTCCGTCTGCCTTTCGTTTATCACGCTTTTTTTCCGAAAATTTTTTTGTACCGGTCGGAAATTATGATTCCGCTAAGCCGATGATTCTGCTTGTAAAATGTTTACACAGAGAGAGAGAGATATTCGAACATTTCGAACTTCGTTCGTGTCACTACAATGTATCTATAGTTCTGGGGTGCTACCGCGAACTTCGAAAATCGAACTTCGTATCGTACCGTCCCTTTCCGTCATACAGAGTATAATACGAGAGTGAAAGGGACGGCACGACACGAAGTTCGATTTTCGAAGTTCGCGGTAGCACAGCTGTATTTTAATGTCGTCCTAGTAATCTAAAGCTTAGCCTGTTCATTAACCGACTTCAAAAAAAGGAGGAGGTTCTCAACTCGTCGGTTTTTTTTATGTATGTTCACCGATTACTCTGAGACTAGTGGACCGATTTCAAAAATGCTTTTTTTGTTTGATAGGGTGTGTTTTCTAGTTGGTCCCATTGTCACCAAGTCTGGATCTGATGACGGGATCTTGGAAAAATCGAGGGAACTCCTCAAATTATATACCAAGAGGATGGGGTAAGGCAAAATAAGGAACTCCTCAAATTATATACCAAGAGGATGGGGTCTGGCAAAGTTAGGAGTCGCGGTGTTTTTTTTTTTGTTTAAAATTTACTTATTTCTTAGTCATATTATAATAAGTATTATAACTGTTCAGCTACAATTATTATGTACCTAGTGCCTTCTAACTTAGTATAAGCAAAGATTATCGCTTCGCGCATTTATTTGAATGTGAATATACTACATGTTCTTAGTGAGATGTATCCAAGGAAACATCTGTATCTATTGTCTTGTCTACTATATTATTTACCACTGTATTCACTTCGTATGATTGTTTGTGTGTTATCTCCTTAAAAAGTAAAAAGATTTAATTTCGCGGTAGCAGCTCTGGAACGGAGACTTTCAGGAGATGAAATTGGTCCTTCGATGAAAATTCGTATTTGTAGGTACCAAACTTAATAAAAGTCCCCAACATTTCGAGGTTTGGCCATATCGGCTTAATGCAAATCTCCCAAGTTATCCAATACATAAAGGAATTAAAGAAATTCAATTTCAATACTTACTGAACATCACTGTTATGTAGAAATGTACAAAAAAACTTATCCTTAAAAGGTTAAATTTGTACATCGGGCTATGACCCCCTTTGTATGTCCGAGCATAGGTATATTGTGTGTAGTACATTAACCGTCAGAAGTATAGCTAGGAATATGAAGAGATCGAACCCTAAAGAAAGCCTTTGGGTTCCGTACCCGTCCAAACGGACTACTGCTGTCGTCTGTCACACATTTTGTTCTAAAGAATTTTTTAACTTCCTATAACCTATGAATTTGAAATTTGGTGGTAATATAATTGACACGTATATGTTACCAACAAATACCAATATATTGAGAAATCACATTTGTTTTTTAGTTGTACTGAACCCTCGGTCCGACTCGCACTTGGCCAGTTTTTTGATATTTAACCTGTTTAGGTTTTCCACTGCTGGACAAAGGCCTCCCCTCTTTTCCTGCACCACAATATCACCCTAAGGACGTCCACTATACTGGACATCTCTCCCCCAATTTCATGGGAGGTAAATGCCACATCTCAACGCTTGGCATGCGGGTTGGCGATCGCAGTAACTCCGCCGCACTTCAGGAATGCTGCTGCCCATCCCCCGGTGGTCTTGGTCGTAGTTTTACTCCACTTTTCCTCCACTCGGCCCTTATTCCTTGCGTACTTATTACTTGCCAATCTGACCGGAATGCGTCCAAGTCGTCCCGCCATCTCATTTTTCGTCTGCCTCTGTTCCGGTTACCTGCGGTTACTGTCTTGAGGGATCCACTCTGTACTTATTCGGGCCTATCTTTCCGGATCTATACCGCAAACATGTCCAGCCCAGTCCCACTCAGTTTAGCGGTCTTTAACATTTACAGCTCGTGTTTTAGAGCGCAGTTCCGTGTTTCTGATACGATTAGTTTTGCAAACACCTAGTATACTCGGAACTGCGCTCCATCTTATCCCCTTACAATTTGTCCTATTCATATACGTGGCTACACATTTTACAACACTTTATTATAAGGTAATAAGAGCAGTGACTTGTGGGCGGGGCACACAGCACGTAGAACCGATGGCCGTTGGGGCGGAAAGGTTTTCGAGTGGCAACCACGTACCGGAAGGCGTAGCGTGGTCAGGCCCCCCACGCGGTGGACTGATGACCTGGTAAGGGTCGCGGGTGTCCGCTGGATGCGGGTGGCGCAGGACCGGTCATTGTGGAAGCACAGTCAACAGCAAATCTAGATGATCATTTTAGTACTTTGTCGCACAAACGTAACAATACTGCGACAGTTGCGACCACAGAAGTAGTGAAAGGCTAGGTTCACACGGCGACTATTCGATTCAATATTTTCTCGCATACGGTTTTACAGTATACGAGACGGCCGTTCACACGGTGCGAGGTCCATTCGGTTTTTTCACGTATGCGGTCTTCCCGCCAAGACCACCGGGGGATGGGCAGCAGCATCCCTGGAGTACGGTGGAGATACTGCGATCGCCAACCCGCATGCCAAGCGTCGCGATTGTGGCAAATACCCCCCGTGAATTTGGGGGAGGTCTATGTTCAGCAGTGGACGTCCTTTGGCTGATATGGTGGTGGTGGTGGTGGCGGTCTTCCCGTATACGTGGCCGCTGTTCACACAGCGTCTATTCGATACGATTTGCCAGCCGCTACACCGCCAGTCGTTGAGAGCACATAGAGGAAATTATTATATACTGAATTATTATATGTTGAGTGCTCGCCGACATGGAGCCTCGTATTACAATTCTTTAATATTGGTATTTAAGAATATTGGGTCCATCCTTTATTAAAAACGGTTCTGCATCGAGAAAGAAGATTTGAAGTTTTTTTTCAACAGCTGAGAAACGTTGAACGTGTATTCTTCAATTATTTTCGAATGTCAATAGCCAGCTTTGACAATTTATTATCAAGATTGGAGCAGACCACCTTGCCACACCGTACTAACACCAACATGAGAATCTGCGTCGCAATTTTATTTTTATACTCGTCTAATGATTTATCCCATACTATGGGTCCATCCTACGATACTACTTCGCCAAAGACGTCACAAACACAACTGCCTGCGCCCGCGCCCCGCCCCGCGCACGTGTCGTATACGAGAAACCGATTAGTCCGTGTGAACGAAACAACGTAAACACAAGCGCCAATGAGCATCGCTTTCGATAAAATCGTTTCGAGAATCTCGCATTCCCGGTGGCAAGACCCTACGGTATACGGTAAAAAATATTTCTCGAATACGAGATTTTCCCGCATAGATGCCGTGTGAACGATTTTCAAAGTTGCCATACAAATTTTGTTGTCACTACGGTATTCGATAAAATCTCGTGTACGATATACGGGAAAAATTGCGCCGTGTGAACCTAGCCTAAATGTATATTAATAAGATCTGTACACACTATGGTTGCAATAACTATGACTATGACCACGGCTGTTTATCTACGTAGAACGAAACGTGTATGATAGCGGCCATATTGTGTCAAAAAGATTTTGACGACATACCTAGCTCTCATTGGCTACTTACTGCCTTGTCTGCCAATGGACGTCAAACGTCAAAATAAAGTGACAAATAAAAATAAAATGGCGTCTCCTCAGAATTTCGTCTCAGTCGTCTCTGAACATTATTTTCATTTTTGCAATTGTTGTTATTTATTTTGTAGTATTGATAGATTACTTGCAATAACCAAACGGAACAGTGTGTAGCTAATCGAAAATTCATCTGGAAACGCGTAATAACCATTGTTTGGACAACAAATGGAAGATAGTGAAGTGCGTCGTATGTGGCATGCCATGCAAGTTCTCATTTTGCAAAATGTACGAGTTTTGTGGCTGTAAAACGTAGAACTCTGTGAAAGGACGAAGATGTATCGTTTTCCCGGATATGAGATGAGATACATTAAAAAATAAATCTGCTGATAAGTAAAATTTTTTTTAATTTCATTTAACTGAGATACGACTCAACATAGTTCACGGTATTTCAATTGAACATCAGTTTCATTTTACATCGGACGTTGTTGTTCAATTGGAAATGCCGTGAGCTTCTACACAAAGTTAAATTTAAATGAGCTATATATATTTATCGTTGGATGTTCACAGTAAGTTCCATTGCCACAGTGTCATTAAATAATTAAAAAAAATAAACGTCAAAAATCTACCAGCGGGTACAGATTAAATATGGTTGCTTACGGTATATATTTTTGGTTCGTGAGTTAGCGGTCTGAACCCTTACTAGTCTGTGGACTATGACAATGAGAAATGTTTTTGATGATATTTTTTTTTAATGACTTATAAGTAATTTTTTCCAGTAATATTTTTTATTTATATTATACAACGTTGTGTAATAATTTCATATTATTTCTTGCCTGTCTTGGTAAACATCGGCTATAATGAAAATGATTCACCTTAAAAAAAGAAAAATCGGTTTAAGAATGTGCAATTCAAACTATTCTACTTCCACTACGTCAAAAGGCCACGTTATGAACACCGAACAGACGAACATACCTTGAGGCGCAGAGCTGGCTACGAAATACCTTAGCAATTTAGAAAGCAAAGAAATCTGACTAAATATTGTTTTTACAACCCCCTTTGCTGTTCAACCACTCTCACCCCCACCCACCGCTGGAAAGTTGCCAGGCGCCCGGATCAATTAATAAGAATAGTATGGTACATTAACTAGAGGGATTTCGTTTCTCAATAAATTGCAAAAGTATTTTGCAAGTCCCTTGGTCACTAGAAAACGTTAATTTGGAACCGTTAGAAAATTGAAAGTCTCTATTGGCTATGTGCACGTCTGAAACGTCAAACGTCAAAGGTCCCGAGACCATGTCAAAACTCAGATATGTCAAATAATGACACATGAATATTTTATTTACTTTAGTAAACGAGAAAGACCCCGTATTGGAAATTTTACTAAAATAAATAAGAGAATAAATAAATACATACAAACGAAACGAATCGTAGGAAACCGTTAAGAAACCACTGGAAAACGTGAAAGTAAATTTGACAGTGGTCCACGGTAAGTACACATTTCTGCCATGGTGTGCGCTACGATCGCCTAGCTTACCCCCACCACCTACTTCGCACATAGCCAATAGGTGTACGTTCTTTATTTATCTATACTAATATAATAAATCTGAAGTTTGTTTGTTTGTTTGTACGCGCTAATCTCAGGAACTACTGGTTCGAATTGAAAAAATATTTTTGTGTTGGGTAGTCCATTTATTTATTTATTTGAACTTTATTGCACATATTAATACAAAAGGCGGACTTAATGCCGTGAGGCATTCTCTACCATTCAACCATAGAACCAAACAGAAACTTGTAAAAGTGGGTGCATTGAATAAAATAGAAAGAAAACATGAAAAGTTAAATATTTTTAAGTATTAATATGAATATTTCATAAACTACATACATACATCCATTTATCGAGGAAGGCTTTAGTTAGGCTATATAACATCACGCTCCGACCAATAGGTGCGAAGGCTCGGACGAAGTTGCGGGCAACAGCTAGTAAACAATATAAATGATTTACACATTAAAGGAAAAAGTCCCTGAGATTTCGGGATTTCGTATTTCGTGCCCGAGCTTGATCGTTCCGATAGCTCAGTGGCTAGAGCGATTCGCTGCAGCCTGCAGCGTATGCCAGATGTCGCAGATTCAAATCCTGCTCGGAGCACTAGTTATTCAATTTTCCCTTTTAATTTGAAAAGAATTTTCCATAGCATCGTTACTGCTTGATACAAAATTAATATTATTGACTATAACTATTTTTACAAGCGGAAACGTACGCTTCGCGTAATTATAATTTTTAACCGAAGCGAAAAATTTTAAAATCAGTGAATCTGCACGGCTAGCACAAGACGGCGCGCGAGCTATCTCGCGCGCGAAATAGACTATCCGTCTCTATCTAAAGGGTAGAAACTGAAAGAGACGGCTAGTCTATCTCACGCGCGCTGTCTTGTGCTAGCCGTGCAGAGAGAGAGAGAGAGAAGAGATTGATTGAGTTTCAGAAGGTGTAGCAACTTGACGGTAGATGTCGCTACTAGTCTTCCTAAGTCTTCTTCTCAGGAAAACCCGCGGTAGCTCAGTTGGAAAGAGCGATGGACGGATTCCATAGAGCGCAGGTTCAAATCCCGCCCGGGTGATCAATTTTTCATTTCGGTTGGATAATATAATTGATATAGTGTTTTTTTTTCATTTAAATTCATCCCCTGGGGGTTGAAAAGGGGTTATGAAACTACTAATGCTTATCCACTTATCCATACCAACTCCGATACTGGGGGGCTACCGCGAACTTCGAAAATCGAACTTCGTATCGTACCGTCGCTTTCCGTCATATAGAGTATAACATGAGAGTGAAAGGGACGGCACGACACGAAGTTCGATTTTCGAAGTTCGCGGTAGCACAGCTGATACCGACAAAAGTTACGATCACGTCACTCATATCATCCGATGACACTTACTTACCCTGTTGAATTTCATAATCATAATCATTTACTCATTGCTTTGTGTGTACAAAAGATGTTAAAGATGTTAAAGTTTCAACACAACCCAGTGAGGGCACTGCAACAGAATGTAGCAATTTTAAATAATAATATTATCATGCATCTATATTTATCAATTTTACTATTAACTATACATGTATTTACATGTCCGCAAAAATCAATTATTAAATACTAATTATATTTTATCAGGAAGTTGTCAGAATGAACGGTAGAGAAGTCGACGTAATTTTTGAACCATTTGGAATCATCCGCGATGCCGTCTCATTTGGAAGTATGGGTACCTGTTTTGTTTTGCTAATGCGCAATTTATACGCACCAAAATTATGCAACGGTACGCGAGTCACCGAATTAGGAAAGTACATTGTGAGTGGCACGATTTTAACTGGAGAAGCTAAGGGAGCCAATAATGAAAAAGTTAGTAGAAAAAGTTACTTATATGTAGATACTAAATCTAAGATAAAAACATACTTAAAGAAATTGAGCCCACTCGGCATGTTCCCTAAAATGCTAGCAGCTTTCTTCGCTGAATCGTAACGCTAATTTGTTGTTGAACGAGGAAGCTGCCAGCTCTTCGGTCCCCTGTGGAGTCTACAAGTCTTTTTTGTTTAGCAGCTCCTTGTTGTAGAGCTGACGTGCATTGGGACCTCACGGGCCAGTGTCGAGACCACTAACTATATTTATATTTTTTTAGCTTTTCGACCGCTTCGGCCGCTGCGCCTGGTTGGTTGCTGGTTTCGTGGAGATGGGAAGGTGCAAAAGTATCTACACAAGTAGCATCCCAAACTAGCACTTTACCCAGTCTCCGTGGAATCAGGTACATTCCGTCCGGTCTCTTGCCGTTGTCTCTAGATATGCTAGTGGGTTCGAGGAGAGTGGGCACGTTGACTGGGGCCAGAGAACGGTGAACAGTAATTAAGCATTTTATTTTAAACGTCTACAGTTTCAATTAAAAGCTGCACTTTCAATGACTATTAATAAATCACAGGGTCAAGTCCAGTGTTAAAAGTAGCGGGATAACATTTGGGCACACCATTTTATTCCCACAGATAATTGTGCGTAGCTTGCTAACGGGTTTCTAGGACCAAAAATCTAGTAAGGTATTGGCTATGTGCACGTCTGAAACGTCAATCGTCAAAGGTCCCGAGACAATGTCAAAACTCAGAGATGTCAAATAATGACACATGAATATTTTATTTACTTTAGTAAACGAGAAAGACCCCGTGTTGGAAATTTTACTGAAATAAATAAGAGAATAAATAAATATATACAAACGAAACGAATCGTAGGAAAAACCGTTAAGAAACCAATAGAAAACGTGAAAGTAAATTTGACAGTGGTCCCCGGTAAGTACACATTTCTGCCATGGTGTGCGCTACGATCGCCTAGCTTACCCCCACCACCTACTTCGCACATAGCCAATATCATATCATGTATATTTGTTTTCTATAAGGCGATACCTATCGCCTTACAAAGTTCGTCCCCGCATGGAGTATTGCTGTCACCTCTGGGCAGGAGCACCTGGATACCTTTTCGCTTCAGCGAAGTGCTGTGCGAATCGTTTAAGGAGCAACTATTAGCCTCCTTGTGCGTGTTCTATCGCTTGTATAATGGGTTGTGCTCCCAAGAACCGTTCGAGATGATGCCCACGGCCGCTTTCTACCATCGCACCGCTCGCCGTCGGCAGGGCATTCATCCTCACACCTTAGTGGTCGCGTTAGGTACGGTCTTAGATGAATTTCCTCCCTCGGACACTCCGGTTGTGGAATGAGCTCCCTGCCGAGGTTTTCGCGAGGAACTACAGTCAAGACAGGGGTGTATACATTTTTAATGGGTCGGCATCGAGCATGTGACAGCAGCATTGCAGGCGTCCATCGGCACCTGTACCTAAAATATACGGACGACGGCCATAAAAAATTGTACCACCCCTAACCGTTATGTATGACCGGTGACCTCTGTATGACATTGATATCCTTCTACACGTCACGACACATCAAACATCAGAAAAAAAAAGATGAAACAAACGGCTAATGTGCCCGAGTGTACATAGACGAGTGCAGCTGCGTCTATTGTCGCAAAGTCAAGGTTACCTTCTGCGAACTGACCTACGGAACCTAAATTGCTCTTGAACATGCGCACACTGGCCTCAATTGTGCTTTAACTAATGCACCGGTTATCAACCTCTCGACCCGTGTCAAGGTGATGTCTGACAGCCCGGGCTGTTTGCTCTATCGATCTCATCCAAATTATTTTATGTTGCTAACTGAAATATGATGTAACATCTTGGGGACTTCGTACCTAATCTTGACGTCCATAAGGGGATGTCTGTGTCCGGCACTGAGACCTACTATGTAGGCTGATGATAGTTTTAACGATGATAATAATTGCATTGATACAAGTTAATCTTTATACATGCATGTACTTACTAAAAACTGATAACTTTAAGAGCCCGCAGGAAGCTCGGTCTCCATACAAACGTAATTTCTCTCTCATTTTAAAATGAAATGAAACTTTGTATAAAAAATGGGATCCGGCATATCTGGGCCGGGAATTAGTTTCCGTTGCTTGAAATTATAATGGAGAAAAAATACAGCGATTATATGAAGGTTTTCATACAATACCTAAAAAAGCTCGCAATATTTTTTTTCTATTACAATTTCTAGCAACAGAAACTATTTTCTGGCCTAGATATGATGGATCCCATTGCATATAGAAAGTTTCATGTTATTTCAGCACGGTGTTTTAAACTGAGAACGAAACTACGTTTTTATGGAGAATCAAGTTCAGTCGAGTGTGCGAGGGACCCTTAATTAACCGAGCCTTAGACTTTAGACTATGTCCAATACGAAATATTAGTGATTCGTGTATGGCCATACTTAATTCATAATTCATTCATTTATTGCAAATCATGGTCATATAATAGTACAGCTGTTACAATACAAATTTTAGGCACACATGGCACCCTGTTAGGGTATAGCATATAAATCTTAAAACTAATTTAAAACTGAAACTGTAATGTTCAAAACTTAGATCCGTCATGGCTAACTTATCATTGCTTAAATACAAACTCCCATACAATACACTACGTATGCTCTACTTATCACTCGCCGACTCGATTATAAGTTATGGTATCACAAGCTACGGGCGGACTTTCAAAACCTACTTGGAACAAATTTATAACCTACAATCAGCAGTTTTAAAAACAATTGTACCGAAAAATAATAAAAAAGGTTTATTTCATCATTGCAAAGTGATTAACGTCTTTGATAGGTTTTGCTTGTCCTTAGTAACAGAGGAGTGTGAAATCATACCTACATTAGATAAAAATACTCGCTCCAGTAAATTACGTACCTTAGATTATCTACCTTCATATACAACTCCCAACAAAAGTAACAATGTATACGGTAAGAGAGTAACTGAGTTTCTACTCCCATATATATTAAATACCTTGCCTAAAAACTTACTGTGTGATCTAATCAAAATCGTTGGAAACCACGGCAAATGTATGCCAATACTAAAAAAATACTACTTAAGTCTATATTAATGTATAAAACTGATACATAGATGTGATGTTTATAGATTAATTTAAGTGTACTGAAAATCTCAACCAAGCGTGTAATAATAGTTATAAGTTAACGCGGATCGGACAGCGCGATCTCGCCAACTATTACATAAACCCTAGAGAGGTTTTCAATAGTGGCATGCTTGTAAAAAGATTTGTGTTTATAAGAAAATAATAATAATAATAATAATTTGTTATATATAATAATTATTTACGGCCTTAATATTTTCGCTTAAAGTATTTATTTATTAGGCACTTACAATTATATGGAAAAAATATTTACTTATTTATTACATAGGTGCAAAGCGGCTGATATGTTTCGAGACATTCCAGTTTTTTGCAAAGTTGTATGCAAATAGGTAAGTACTGCATTTTAAACACAGATCTTTAACCGACTTCCCAAAAGAGGTCGAGGTTCTCAATTCGGTTGTATGTTTTTTTAATGTGTGTTGTTAAATGTTACCTCAGAACTCCGTCATGTATGAGCCGATTTGGTGATAAAATCTGATTTAGAAATCATCTTCTTCGAGGTTGGGCCCGTTGCTGCCATAATCCAGTTTTGATAATGGGATCCATAAAGAATTGCGGATACTCCTTAAAGTTTTAAGAGAAACATAGCGATTTTATTATTTTCTGTAACAAACCAAGCATTCACATTCAGAAGGTAGCATTTTGGTAAACTGGAACTGATCAAGAAGACCACGGATGGTCATCAAAACCAAAACTCCAGGTATTTCCTGGGTGGCGCTAACATATTTCGATCAAGTTAGTGAAGCGACTATGACGAAGTCAATTTAAAAGGTCCTGATGTAAAGTTACCATCAACCTGACCTGATGATTGAAGCCGGAAGGTAGGCAATGAAACTCCATAATAAAACAGCGTATAGCTTAACCATCTTTGGGCTTATTGGAATTGTCATGAGATGCACTCTAGGCTATGATTCACTAAAATACTTTTAAATATAAAAAAAAAATATATAATTTTAATCACAGTAAATATTATCCCAGCTCCTTTGTGATTTTGGGTTGTCTAGAAAAATTTTACTTGGGCAAGCAACTTTAAAAGCATTTTTGGCATCCTCCAAGCCCGCAATCTCACAGTATGTGGGCAAAGCCCTTAGGATATTTCCTATGAGACCAGGCATGCTATATGGGTGGATGCCAAAAAGGCTGGGGATGCCACACTGGAAACTTTACGGATTCCTAAGCCACCGTATCGAATAGGAAGGGACGCTTGAGACCAGGAAGGCTCAGTTAGCTGAATGTTTGAGACCAGGCATGCTATGGGTGGATGCCAAAAAGGCTGGGGATGCCACACAGGAAACTTTGCGGATTCCTAAGCCACCGTATCGAATAGGAAGGGACGCTTGAGACTAGGAAGGCTCAGTTAGCTGAATGTTTGAGACCAGGCATGCTATGGGTGGATGCCAAAAAGGCTGGGGATGACACACTGGAAACTTTGCGGATTCCTAAGCCACCGTATCGAATAGGAAGGGACGCTTGAGACCAGGAAGGCTCAGTTAGCTGAATGTTTAGAATCATTTTTAAACTAGTTTTGATTAAGTCATGTATTTCGTGACAAAAGATTTTGATGTTTCCAGAAAGGACAGCAACGGAGTACGTATGTAAATTTAGGGACAAAAAGACAAAACTTAAGAATGATTAGCGCATAATGTGGGCTATAATTTCGAGTAAACGATTCGCGTGGCTTTGGTATTTAGAAATAGTGTCAGAAATATAACCGGGAAGCTACGGCACATCTTTTCGTCCAATATTCCGCGTGTCTCAAGACGAAAGTCTTTGACCAATGTGTCTTGCCAGTGATGATGACATATGGTACTGAAACGTGGTCGCTTACTATGGGCCTCATAAGAAGGCTCAAAGTCACCCAAAGAGCAATGGAGAGAGCTATGTTAGGAGTTTCTCTGCGTGATCGCATCAGAAATGAGGCCATCCGCAGCAGAACCAAAGTGACCGATATAGCCCTCCGAATTGCTAAACTTAAGTGGCAGTGGGCGGGGCACATAGCACGTAGAACCGATGGCCGTTGGGGCGGAAAGGTTCTCGAGTGGCGACCACGTACCGGGAGGCGTAGCGTGGGCAGGCCCCCCACACGGTGGACCGATGACCTGGTGAAGGTCGCGGGTGTCCGCTGGATGCGGGTGGCGCAGGACCGGTCATTGTGGAAGTTTTTGGGGGAGGCCTATGTCCAGCAGTGGACGTCTTTCGGCTGACATGATGATGATGATGATGATGATGATATAACCGGGAAAGGATTCTTCAAAAATAGGAGAACCCAGGAGTCAAAGTGAAAATTAGTCGACTATTTTGATACCAGGAGCCAGATGTAAAAATTTGGGTTTTAAATCGACCAAACTACAAGATGTCTTTTGAATAAAGAGATCACATTTTCTAAAATTTAGTGTTAAACCAATATATTCGAAATTAGTTTTAATAAAAGCCAAATCAGAGGGCTCAAAATCCACGTCGCCTCCTAGGGTTCCGACATCTAAGTACCAGACATTAAATTTAGATTTTAATTTCTAAATTATTGGATTTATAACCAAACGAAAAATTGCTGGCCCTAGAGGATCACCCTGCTGACAACCAACTTCTGAAAATAATTCATGGGTCAATTTAGAAGGATCTGCATAGCAGAGGGGAAGTTAATTGTAAAGTTCTGGAATTTTGTCTTTTACTTCCGTCAGCAAAGTGTCCCTATTTACCGAATTAAAGGCATTTTTCACATCAATTTTGACAACGATCTTACAATCGTCGTATGAAAGGTAGGTCCTTAAGGCATGGACGGCTGCCTCACACCCACCTTCCGTGCCAAAACCTAACTGCACTGGTTCGAAAAAAGACGGCAATTTTGATTTGATGTGTCTAACCGCAATTTTGGATGCCAGACGCCGTAAAGTTGACCCCACAGCGATAGGTCTCACCCCTCCATCCTTTTTGGTTAGGGCGATCAGGTTTGCACCATATAAAAGTGGGACAACTTCAAAACATAAACAACAACAAACATTTATTAATTTTGTAAGGTGATAAGCCGCTCAATTGCGTCAAGACTGAGAAATTAGATCCTTCAAATGCTGGGGTGAGATCCCATCCAGGCCAGGCACTGAAACTGTTTTGAATGAAAGTATGGCGTCAATAACGTCTTTGCCTTCGATTTGAAGGCAGACGGTCAGCTGTAGGTGAGCCAATAAGGTATTGCAGGAGCCATGGGGTGTTATTAATAATAATAATAATATAACTTTATTTCGGAATACTATGACTCCATAGTTTTATTAGTAACAGACTTACAGCTAGGTTAGAATTAAAAATTAAACAGAGATATATGTATTATGAAGTTACCTAATCTAAAAAGCATGCCACCCCCTTAATCTGCTTCGTCCAGTACTCAAATATGTGGCAGTCATACTTTTCAGCAATAACGTTTAGAATGCTGTTGGAACTATGTCTAATTCGTCCAAGTAGAGATTATTGTTACTATTTGTTTTACTACGATATCCAGTCCAATCGTGAGATGAAATTTATAGCTACGATTTCTATTCACCAAATGTACTAAACATATTCCAATCCTTAACTAATTTAATTAAAAGGAAATACGTTTTTAATAATTAGCTACCTAACAAATGTACAATTTCTTAAAATTGTGAACCTTTTGAAGTCGGTGCCACACTTTTTGTGTAATGATATCGTAGGTAAAGCGCACAAAAAGAACAGCAGTTCACTTTCTTTAGTAAATTTGTCTTAGTAACAGTGCTTCCGTATGATTTATTACGCTGTGACGCCTTACTAATCACTTACTCTCTTTTAGAGGAACTTTTGAAATTGATTTATTTATACGAAATTGGGATGTTTTCGAGAAATTAAAAATGTGGTTTTACTTAACTTTTTATCCTCTATCTGATTTCTTCGGAAAAATGCCTGCTTAAAAAATGAAAATGTTGTCAATGAAATGAAATCGCGCTAAAATAATGCAACGAGAAACAAGAGTAAGGATGATGAACAAATTATTTAGACCACTCTGTAAGAAATATATTATATATACAAAAGAAATGTTTATAACATGTGTATTGAAATATACTCGTATAACCGCATACCCGATGTGATCAGATTATTACAGGGGCACATCCTGAAACGCAAATTGACCAACTGGTTACAGGACAAGTGCTATTATAGTGTTAAGGAATTTCTCGTGAACAATAGGATTTAATGATAAAATATTGACTAAGGCTTGTTCACGAAATAAAGTAGCCATAATAAAATATAAATAAATCGTTTACTTCTAACGGTACTGACAACAAAAAAAGTTAATTCTATGTATAAACATTTAGAAAAATAAATACAATGCATTTTTTAGTAGAAACGCTAAGAGTTCGCGAATTGTTTGACTTTCGTTCGAACGCCTGCCATCAGTGTACGTATTGATATATTAGTAAACTGACGAGCGTCTGTGTTCCATATTTTTTGAAGTCAGTTTCACTGTCGGCCACTGTACCTTTCTTGAGCAGGTATCGCTTGATATTTGACCAGTACCTCTCAATCGGGCGAAGTTCTGGACAATTTGGCGGGTTCATGTTTTTCGCTACATAACTAATATTCTCGTTATCAAGCAAATTTAAGGTGGCTTGAGCATAATGAGCAGAAGCTAAATCAGGCCAAAATATTGGAGGGCGTGCATGTTTCCTATATAAGGGCAATATTCGCTTCTTAACACATTCCTGTCGGTAGACATCTCCGTTGATTGTGCCGGTAGTGAAAAAGCTCGAACTCTTCAGCCCGCATGAGCAAATAGCTTGCCATACCAGGATCTTTTGGGCGAATTTTTCAAAAGCCACGCATTTATGCTCTTCTGACACATGCTCGCCTGCCGCACACGTATAAAACTGAGGCCCTGGTAAGGTTCTCATGTCTTTTTTTTACATATGTTTCGTCATCCATTAAAATGCATCGGTCGCGATTTTGAATTAAAAACTTGTTCAAAGTTTTAGCTCGAGATCTCGCTCTTTCGAGCTGGGCAGCAGTCTTTTTCGGGATTTTCCGTTTCTTCCTGGTCTGTAAATTATTTCTCCTTTTAGCGTTTTGCACGTTCCTAACCGAAGTCTTTAATTTTTTGGCTATATCTCGGGTAGAGGCCGATGGATTGTGGCGGAACGAGGCAACTATTGCCGAGTCCAATTTCGGCTTCACGCAGCCTTTTTTGCGACCTCGTCCTGGCAGATCACCTAGAATATTAAACTCCCTAAACTTTTTTATAACTTTTCGCACACCTTCTTTTGATATTTTGTATCGTTTTGCAAGTTGCCTCATCGAAATGCACTTATCTGTACAATAAGAGACTATAATTAATTTACGAATATTATCGTTTATTCTCGGCATGTTGATTTTATTTAGTCAATGACATCTAATATTTATTTATCTTAAACTTGATGATACCTATGTTAGAATGACAGATATTAGCATGTAAAAATGTTTCTATATACCTGTTAAGGCTCAATTTTAGGTGGCTACTTTATTTTGTGAACAAGCCTTACTTATAATATAATATAATAAATAATATTGGGGGACAATCTTACACAAATCGACCTAGTCCCAAACTAAGCAAAGCTGTACAAGGTTGTACAATGGGTACTAGACGACGATATACCTTTTAATTCTATATGTGGTTTATTCCTCGCAGAAGATTTAATGGATAGTGCTAGCTCTACGAAAATTTTATCTGCTGGTGAATCTATAAAGCTGGAAGACATAAAGAAGCTTGAGTTATTATCTGTATATCGTCGTCTAGTACCCATAGTACAAGCTTTGCTTAGTTTGGGACTAGGTCGATTTGTGTAAGATTGTCCCACAATTTTTTTTTTTTTATTATTTATACATACTTATATAGATAAATACATACTTAAATACATTAAAAACATCCAAGACCCAAGAACAAATATCCGTGAAAAATGCACAAATAAATGCCCTGGCCGGGATTCGAACCCGGGACCTCTAGCTTCGGAGGCAGAGTCACTACCAACTAGGCTAAACAGGTCGTCGTTACTTACAACAATTATAAAATGCAATTAATTAATTATTCTTACCTATATTTAAACTGACGTTTCGAAAATTTGCACGCCTGTGTGGGTTGAATACACGACAACAAAAATGTATTTTGCCATCTAAGCTAAACTGTATTCTAGCAAATAAATTATTTAATTGATTGGTTGATTGAATTGAAATAATTTTATTCCAGAAAATGTCCAATTGTCCATAATTTGAAATTACATTAAATTATTTAACACAGATAGATGTTAGCGACATACTTCGCTAGGTTGTAACTTCACAAAATTTGAATCATTCAACAGCTCATAATCAGAATCAGAAAAATATTGATTGACTCAAATGTTATAATTGTTATAAACTAAAACATTAAATATGCACACCTTAAAGGATGATTCACAGTAGACCGTTCCGTGTCCGGGCCGGCCCGTCTTCTATGACAGCAAACGCAACGGTCGGCGTATTTCTCTAGAAGAAAACGGGCCGGCCCGAACACGGAACGGCCTACTGTGAATCATCTTTAATGCTGTCTTTAAAAATACTACAATAATAATATGCCTAAGTATATGCAATCGGTTGGGCAGTGGGTTCCAATTCCAAACTCACCATCTGCCAAGCAGAAGGCCTAGTGCTGGTTTTCATATTGGACTCTTGAGAACGACCCTAGAGGCCTCGCTATTTTTCCATACTTTATGGTACGGAGCCAAACGCGCGATGTTGCGGTTTCCTCGAGCGCAGCAGAGTAACATATTGGGATACCTTGCACTCTGTGTACCTGCACCAACTAATGAGATCTCTATATACAGGGTGTGAAGTGCATCTGCAGTAACCTCTTGTGTCCAAAAAATAGTTATTTGTTATACAAGGGTGCAAAGTTGTATTTTACCCGCGAGTGTGGAATTGAAACACAAGCCAGCGAAAGGATTCTATAGTTGAACTAAAATAGAATCCTGAGCGTAGCGAGTGTTTCAACACACGAGAAGTAAAATACAACTTTGCACCCGTGTGTAACACAAAACTTTTCTCCTCACTATAGCGAGGAAAGTGCAACCTGCAAAAAAACACAGTTCCACAGGCATGATTTTCATCACTGGAATCACCGATTTGTTTACGATATTATAAAAGAAAACTCTGGAAGTTGTGTATAATATTTACGTGAGTCGGAGTCCGTGACAAGTTGTGTATATTTTAGTTGACATTGACAATGATGTGGATAAAATGCGTTTTTACCCGCTTGTTTCGAAGGACAAAATACGGCTTTCCGAGCTAGTGAGGGGAAAATATCTTTTTTCAATTGGGAGAAATTTTGAGTTAAGTTTCTAAAGTTATGACCTCCAAGTCCCGGCCCAAGGCCTCCGGGCCCGGGTATGTCCTTAAACTGCGACCAAGACCACCGGGGAATGGGCAGCAGCATTCCTAGAATGCGGTGGAGATACTGCGATCGCCAACCCGCATGCCAAGCGTGGCGATTATGGCATTTACCCCCCCATGAAATTGGGGGAGGCCTATGTCCAGCAGTGGACGTCCTAGGGCTGATATGGTGGTGGTGGACCTCCAAGTAATGGATCTGGCGAAATTAGCGGCAGATCTTTATAGCGCGGTAGTCACTTCATAACCGTTCATTCAGTTCATAACCGTTGTTGCATTTTTGGTTAAAAAGGATATTTTTGTTTTTTGTTTTCATTTTTTAGTGTTTTTAAATAACTAGTTATTAATATCACTCGGTAAAAAGTACACGTTAGCTATATCTGCATAAAAAAACTATTTTTTTTTCTTGAAACCATTTGGAAACTATTGCTCGAGAGCTCAATAGTGTACCATTTATTTTTTTGCTAATATTACATTACAGGCCACACCATGTATAGCTCGCGTCACGCGAAGTCCCGTGTGAATATATGCCCGGCTAGTATGATAGCTTATACCGTCACGTTATATGTGACGTCTCAGTATATTTTGGCCATATAACGTGACGGTCGCTTTTAGGATGCTGTTGGGGCTGCCGCGCCATTGCAGTGCATCAGGGATGTTTTGCGAGAGGCGCACCGATGGCTTCCATGCCATAATGCGCAAGCGTGTGGCGTCCCTGGTGAGGCGCCTGCGCGGCAGCCCGAATAGCCTCCTACAAACGGTGGCTGCGCGCCTAGATGGACCCTTCCAGCTGCATTGGGACAAAATGCATAGGGCCTCTAACTGTTTTTAAATGTTAGTTGTGTAAGTATTGTCGAAATGTAAGTATATGTGTTATTATTGTATAGTGTGTGTCTTTGTAATAGTGTTATATGTAATCTTTAATTTTAATTTTTAATCTGATTTTTATTTTAATTTGTATGGGTCTATGACCTGAAATAAAGTATTATTATTATTATTATTATTATAAGCTATCATACTAGCCGGGCTGGCACGTTCAATTTTCATTTTACCCCCAACACCGGTAGTTTGTACGGCCACCTCCACCATTCAAACCGGTAGAGTTATCATAGGCACGTGAGGTGTATACCAATATTATCATTGGCGTATACATTATTAATATCTGACCCGCTCCTGTGACTGTTTTTATTACATTGTTTTTTACCTGTAGACGCGCCCCCGACCGGCAGAGGGGTACAATACAAATCACAAAAACTTTTTCTTCCTACCATCCAATCTTTAAAAACCAAGGTCCTAACGACGCTCGAGTAAATCCACATTGGGCTCCCCAACTATCAATGAAAATATCTTTGGAAAGGATCACTCTTTTTTTCTTGAACCAAGCTGTGCGGATGTAAGGTGAGCGCACCGGTAGCGCGAATCTGACCCGCAGTTGGCCGATATTGCGAAATACCTAAGCATAAAAAGCGTTGAGGGCTCCATTGACAGTTGATGTTGTGGGGGGTCCATGCGGGCTCAGCTGCTCTCTCGGCGTATCCGCAACTCTGCGCCCGACCGGAGATTTTGCACGCGTTCGTCATTCGTAGCAGTTGTTAGCATTTAATGGGCCATTCTACTATAAGTTTTCGACACATTTTCATAAAATTTTACAGGTCCACAACATAAGACAACCTTTAAAAAAAAGAACAAAAAAACTTAAGAATATTTTTTTTCTTAAAATGCATGTTTTTTTAGGGTTCCGTACCCAAAGGGTAAAAACGGTATCTCAAAAACCGTAATAGCTAGACAGTTGAAATTTTCACAGATTGTGTATTTCTGTTGCCGCTGTAACAACAAATACTAAAAACAAAAAAAAATTAAGGGGGGCTCCCATACAAAAACCGTGATATTTTAGCCTTTTTTCATGGCTACCACTCGCCGAGCTAGATCTCAAGAACCGTAATATCTAGACAGTTGAAATTTGCACAGATTATGTATTTTTATTGTGGCTACAACAACAAATACTAAAATCGAAATAATAATAATAATTAAGGGGGGCCCGCATACAACACAGTAGTTGTTGGCATTTTTTTTTCTGGTACGGAAGCGGAACCCTTCGTGCGCGAGTCCGACTTGCACTTGGCCGGTTTTTTATTTATTTATTGTAAATGGGATTGCGTTTGACCCTAGTTGAACCTGATGGACAGTTAAGACAAGGTCTAAGATGGAACACACTCACCCAGAAGATGATTCACTATTTTGGAATACTTGTCCCTCACTACAATTTCCTGCTTAGTGATTGCAAAAGGGGTCTAATGAGGCTATTACTTGATTTTAATTAATATTGTTTTTATTATTATTATTTTATTTTAGACAGGCAGCTGTCGCTGACATGTCTAAATCAGAGTTCACTTAGCACACGTTCACACTACTTATTTTATAGATTGTCAAGTTTGTTTATAAACTGGTTAACACTTCTGGTGGCTTCTGGTTTTACTTGATTTTAATTCTGTTTATGTATGGTTAAGGTTTTTTCTGGGCAATAAATGTATTCTTATTCTTATCTTATTATTTTGGATAGTTTTGGCAAATATCTAAGTACTGTAAATATCCATAAATCGAGTTAACTCAGTGGTCATCAACTTGTATGAAAATTGACCCTTACCACTGCGTTACCAGTTTTTTTACGGCAATCTTCTTCTTAGCGCATTCCCACCACTTTAGGTGGGGTAGGCGATAAACATTAATATATATATATATATATATATACGTGTTTACCACTGAATTCCTTGGTTGGTTCAGGAACTATTTCGAAATACAATTTTTGCATTGTAGTTCAATGCGTGTCATTTTTTTTTTCACAAAAGAAAAACTGCTATTCAAAGTAAAATGGCCCTATATCAACCATAACGCCGCGGGCAAAATACCCTATAAATAGTCGTGTTATTCGTGTGCCCTCGTGGACTGTACTTTACTTATTAACCTTAATCATCATCCTCCTAGCGTTATTCCCAGTACAGTTGGATCCTGAAGGATGCCTGGGGCCCGCTACCTAATCCCAAGAATTGGCGTAGGCACTAGTATTTAGGGAAGCGACTGCCATCTGACCTTCCAACCCGAGGGGGAAATTAGACCTTATTGCGATTAGGCTTGTCAAGTGGGCAACTTTTACCTTAATGTACAAAATAATTATAGGTAGAGTCGAAAAGTGATAGAGCAATTTTATGGCAAACTGTACGATCGACTACAATACAATACAAATATTTTTTATTGTTCACCAAAATAAATAAATATAAATATTAGGAGGACAATCTTACAGAAATCGACCTAGTCCTAAACTAAGCAAAGCTTGTACTATGGGTACTAGACGACTATATACATACTTATATAGATAAATACATACTTAAATACATAGAAAACATCCAAGACCCAAGAACAAATATCCGTGCTAAATGTACAAATAATGCCCTGGCCGGAATTCAAACCCGGGACCTCTAGCTTCGGAAGCAGTGTCTACCAACTGGGCTAAACAGGCCGTCAAAAACAAAACAAAACAACGGTAATAAAATAATGGTAGAAAATTGGCGGTCTTATCGTTAATGAGCGATCTCTTCCAGACAGCCTAAGGAATGTGGAAATTATGCAAAAAATATATTTCAAGTAGGTGTACTTAGAGCCATACACATACATAATTTATTCTAAATACACGATTTACCTACATAATTTACTCGTATATACCTTACTCAATTACATGAAGGTTAGCTGCAAAATCTCTTACACGCGAAATGAAAATCAACGTACGCGTTTATCACTAAAGAGCCATGACTTCCAAGCAACATTTGGATGCAGATATTGCAACAAATTCATCAAAATTGCAGACCTCACGTGTTTCTTTAGTTAAGTCATATCAGGCGAACATTGTCTAGATCTGTTGCCGATTCTGATTGTGATAAAGAACAGAAATTTCTAGATTGCATTATAAATAACTTATAGGATATCACATAAATACTCACTCTCAAGATCAGACAAGCCCCAAGCAAGTTTGCTTTCAAGCGAATGCTGCGTAAGCATATGCTTAAACAAGAATTCGACTAGAATCCATCCCTATAATTATAGTATGTATTTAATATGAAGTAGTATATCTATTCTTGTATGTATGTAACTTATATAAATATCTTGTATTTATGTATTGTATTTACAGTGTTTATATTGATTTTGTCTTTGCATTTTCTTAGCAGATATTTTCAAACTTTTTTCTTTGCACCTTTCATAAATCTCTGTTTAGCCCAATGGTTGGCTGGTAGAGAATGCCATTTGGCATTAAGCCCGCCATTTGTACAATTGAATTTTGTGCAATAAAGTTTAAATAAATAAATACATAAAAATTAAGATTTTATACGAATCCTACTCACGGTCCCATGTAGATATACTCGTACTGGCCTTAAAGCCTACGTGCTAATGTTTTTCTCACCCTGTCCAACTAAGAAAATTCCCGATTGTGGCAGACTGTCATTTTTGGAAGTAGGTTAATAAAGATCGTCAGTGCTCAGAAGCGGGCGAGTTTCTTGATTCAACAATTAAGGCGGCCGCGGCAGCCAAAACAATCGATCGTGGCAAATGACTGCCGCGACGCGCACACATGCTCATGCGCAGAATGAAATCACTCGCATCGCTAAACAGTGCTCTTTGTACGAGGAACGATTTGTGACATTAGTATTTTTGAGGGCGCAAACGAGCATACGGTCTGCCTGCTGCGGACACCGTAGCCTGCGGACGTACCTATAGGTACGGTTGCCATTTTGTCACTTTATCGTCGTGGATAAGGCATCCGTCACTTTCGCACTCGCGTACTGGTTAGAACGTGGTGAATATCTTACCTATGACCACCACCACCGCATCAGCCGAAGGACGTCCACTACTGGACATAGGCCAACCCCAATTTCATGGGGGGCAAATGACAATCGACACGCTTGGCATGCGGGTTGGCGATCGCAGTATCTCCACCGCACTCCAGGGATACTGCTGCCCATCCCCCAGCCCATTTTTTTTACCTATACCTACTGGGGACAATCTTACACAAATCGACCTAGTCCCAAACTAAGCGAAGCTTCTACTATGGGTACTAGAGGACGATATACATACTTATATTTTGACGACCTGTTTAGCCTAGTTGGTAGTGACTCTGCCTCCGAAGCTAGAGGTCCCGGGTTCGAATCCCGGCCAGGGCATTTATTTGTGCATTTATCACGGATATTTGTTCGTGGGTCTTGGATTTTTTCTATGTATTTAAGTATGTATTTATCTATATACGTATGTATATCGTCATCTAGTACCCATAGTACAAGCTTTGCTTAGTTTGGGACTAGGTCGATTTGTGTAAGATTGTCCCCCAATATTTATTTATTTATTTATTTATTATATAGATAAATACTTACTAAAATACATAGAAAACATCCAAGACCCAGGAACAAATATCCGTGCTAAATGCACAAATAATGCCCTGGCCGGGATTCGAACCCAGGACCTCTATTAGCTTCGGAGGCAGCGTCACTACCAACTAGGCTAAACAGGCCGTCAAAGTTTTTAAGTGATGAAATGGCAATCATCATACTTACACCTCCTGATAGTCCTGATGAAGGCTTGGTGAAGAAGAATCAAAAGTATGTCGCCGGCTCTACTCTACTGATTTGAGGATTCCACCACCACCACCATATCAGCCGATGGACGTCGACTGTTGGACATAGGCCTCCCCCAATTTTTTGGGGGGTAAATGCCATAATCGCCACGCTTGGCTTGCGGGTTGGCGATCGCAGTATCTCCACCGCACTCCAGGTATGCTGCTGCCCATCCCCCGGTGGTCTTGGTCATAGTTTTAGGAGATACCCGGGTCGACTGCCCATCCCCCGATGGTCTATGTATTCTCACGAATTACAATGGGTTACTCGTTTTGGTACCTATAAATAAATAATAAATATTAGGGACAATTTTTACACAAATCGAACTAGTCCCATAGTAAGCTCAATAAGGCTTGTGTTACGCAAGACGACGATATATTTAATAGATATATAACTAAATACCTTTGGTTCGAGCATGACGCAGAACGGGGCGCAGTTTTAATTTATACTTTCTCCTTTCATTTGTTTTTTTTTATGACATAGGAAGCAAACGATCAGACGAATCGCCTGATGGTAAGCGATTAGCGCCGCCCATGGACACTCGCAACACCAGAGGGGTTGTAAGTGCGTTGCCGGCCTTTAAGATGGGAGTACGCTCTTTTCTTGAAGGTTTGAAGGTCGAATCGGTCCGGAAATACCGCAGGCGACAGTTCATTCCACAGTTTAGCTGTGCGAGGCAAGAAATTTCTGGAGAAACGCACAGTTGAGGACTGCCAACCATTTAGGGTACCAGTTTAGCGTTTTATAATGTATATTGACCTGTTATTGTGCTTAATAAATCATTTAATATATAAACACTGTAAACTTAAATACATAGAAAACATCCAAATCTCAGGAACAAATGTCCCTGCTCACCACAGAAACAAATGCCCTTACCGGGATTTGAACCCCGGACCTCTAGCTTCGGAGTGGCACTACCAACTAGGCTAAACAGGCCGACAAATGGTACGATGTATGGTAATGGTAGTATACAATGGTGGTGGTATGGACTATGGTAGAGATTAGAGAACAAAATTCATTTTTTCTGCTGAAAGCTGCAAAATTCATTTAGCCTGGACAGCTTGTAGCGCACAAACTCCGCCGTTTAGATTGTTACCCAGTGACACTCGCATCATCAAGAGGAATCTAATGACCTATCATTTATCAAAATCGGTTGAGCCGTTGAGTAGTTACGAGCGGACAAAGGAAATATAAGAACGGACATTCAGGTCAAACATATGACATAACATAACCCATTTGGGTTTCGCCGCGGTCGAGTTAAAATGAGAGATCTTAATATAATCTGAAGTTAATATCATTATTATATTTGTCTTATCAGTATAGTGTCCTTGCTTCGTTATTAATTTAACTATAATAATATTCCGCTCTTGTTTTATACAAGAAATCTTTAAGTAATCGATGAATTTGACCTCGTCTTCTGTTCATTATTTCAATCCAAATAGGTATTTTCATATCTACCGTTGGTTAAGATAAGAAAGGTTATGTAGAAATACGGAACCCTGAAAAAGACTTGACTGTTGGGTTTGTCTCAAAGTTTCTTTTTATACCACGTCGGTGGCATACAAGCGTACGGCCGGCCTAATGGTAAGCCAACGCAGCCTATGAACGCCTGCAACTCCAGGGGTCACATGCGCGGTGCCCACCCTTTTAAATGTATTTATTTGTTATTTCTTTTCTTCTCGACAGTATTCTCTTATGCAGTTTCTTGGCAACTTCACAAAATGGATCATTCAAAAGTTCAGAATTACAATCAGAAAAATATTTATAGCCTCAAATCTTATTTATAGACTAAAACATTAAATATCAATTTAATATATCGTCGTCTATTACCATAACACAAGTCTTGTTGAACTTACTATAGGACTAGTTCGCCTCGTGTAAAAAATGACCCCTGATATTTATTAATTTATTATTATTATTAATTCATCTACGTAACATCCGTCTCGGTTAATCACCAAACCTTTTTAAACTCTAAATGATATTGACATATGTATAGATAAGTCCATCATATGTTTCAATTAAGCAATTAGATAGGATCTCGCGATAAGCGCCTTACCCAATTAAGTTTAAATTTTAGCAGGATGCATCTATTATAGATTTAGGTAGATAGGAATCTCCGATATATTATGCTGGTAGCGGGAACTCCGTTATAGAAACAAATGGAGTTTTATAAATGTAAATGACACACAAAGGCCGACTTCTCTTTAAAAAAATTACCCCCTGTTACCGAATGTTATAAAAGCAGTGCCGTTTAATTTTTGACTTTTGTAATAGAAGCTTAAATATATCCGAAAATAAAGTTCCCACTATAAGATTATTTTTTTTTATATTGGGGGACAATCTTACACAAATTGACCTAGTCCCAAACTAAGCAAAGCTTGTACTATGGGTACTAGGCGACGATATACATACTTATATAGATAAATATATACTTAAAATACATATAGAGAACATCCAAGACCCAAGAACAAAATCCGTGCTAAATGCACAAATAATAACGGGATTCGAACCCGGAGCTAGCTTCGGAGGCAGTGTCACTACCAACTAGGCTAAACAGGTCGTAAAAAAAAGTTTAAATTATGCTTAACGATCGTAATAGCATGATAAATTAAAACCTTAAAGTGTGTGACATAACTCGGTGAAAAATAAGACTTTTAGCATTTTTGCGCTGGATGATAATTACAACAACATCACTCGGAGTCTGTCCGCCACAGTCAGTTATTATCTCAGTAAACAACTTAACTTTATATGTACTCGGCTACAATCTTTAAGTTTACAACAAAACATTGTATTATCGGCGTACGCATCGGTCAACAAAGCGGCCCTTTTCCACACCACCTGCGAGGTAGGAGCCAAGGTGCGTTTTTTTTAAAGAGGTGTCCCCAGTAGGCCTAGTCCTCTGCGTACGGGCCGATGGGATGAAATCGTAGTATTATGTAATGAGTTATGAATTAGGTCACCCGCTGAATCCGAGGCGATCTCGGCCATGGAGGCAGGGCTCCTAACAGACCGGTCGGCGCGGCGTCCGCCTACGGCACGCCGGTACCTTGATTGCCGTCCTCTCCCGTCTCCGGAATTTACTACATCACACATACAAGGAAGGCACTTAACAGATTTTCGGCCAGATTACTCCCAACCGAAGTGGAGCTCTGGGTCACGGCTCCAATTGCATGCGCGTAGCAACGTGCGATCCGCTTCCTTGTAATTATGCTCTATGGGCGACCATAGACTACGGTAAAATATTAATTGTGACTTTGGAGCGAAATCTTAAGAGTGCGCAGTACGCTCGGTTCTCCATACAAACGTATTTATGCTCTCATTTTAAAACGCCGTGTTAGAATAACATGAAACTTTGTATACACAATGGAATCCGGCATATCTAGGTCAGAACATTGTTTCTGTTGCTTGAAATTATAATGGAGAAAAAATACAGCGATTATTAAGGTTTTCATAGAAGCCGTAAAAAACTCAAAATACCGCTGTATTTTTTTTTACAATTTTTTTTTGCAACAGAAACTAATTTCCGACCTAGATATGCCGGATCCCATTGTGTATACAAATTTTCATGTCATTCTAGCATGGCGTTTTAAAATGAGAGGGTAAATACGTTTGTATGGAGAGCCGAGCCAGACCGAGCGTACTGCGCCCTCTTAACCGAATCTATAAAGATTATAACAATTATTACAATGACTAAAATGATGTTTAGTTGTTTTGCGTATAACTATTCTGAGACCTGTTTTAGATTTATTTATATTATTTTGGTTACTTTAACTTAATTTTATTTATATTATTTTGGTTAAGTATTCTTGCATACTGTTGTTCTTTGTACAGTCAACAGTGAACGGCATGATCATTTTAGTACTTTGTCGCAGTAAGTAACAATACTGCGACAGTTGGGATGCGTCAGTGTAGTAAAAGTGACAAGGTACTAAAATATTGTTATTTCTGAAGGCTGCTTTTCCGGGAGTGTTCAGTTTACGTTTCCATGCAACTGATACAGTTTGGTAGTTACGTTGGTTTGTTAGATGGATTTTCCGATATTTTTAATTTTGACTGATTTACGTACAACTTTTCCGTATCGACTATCCTTGTCCTCTAGGGTCTTTATAAAGTTGGATGTACACGTCCTGTCAAAGTGTGATCTTATGAACCGCAGAGTAAGCAGGCTTGTGGTGGCGGCCGCGCACCCTGACCCTGCGGCTAAGATCACAACCCTTACAGTCTTTCCTGTCACAAACCATGCATACATTTACCTAATATGAGACACGTATCTTCTTATGCGCTATGGTTCCATGTGCACGATAGTCTCAACTCTCAACTATGTAATGTGTAAGGTAAGGAGTCAAGGCTTACAGAGCGGCCACTGTTGCGACTTTCATACCGACGTCGTAATCCGTAAACGATGTCTCTTCTTTTAGAAGCTATTGTAATCTAATTACGCAATTTGACCATCGATTTATTAAAATATTGGCTTTGGATGAACTATTAAATCGGGAAGAGAGTCATAACAGTGATCGCTATTGCCACGACTACGACTCCTGGTTAATTTGTTTAAATGGCACAAGTTTACGATCGAAGTGAGAGACTTTTGTTGGCCCCACTCAAAACATATGTAAGACCTGACTGTTGGCCTAAAGCCGACGGCATCCCTCCACAAATGCACTAAACGACTTATGGACGAATTTTGACATGGTTTTCACATAACTTTATTCACATTGGTCTAATGTTTATTAAAGTACTGAAATTTGCGCGCCGTTCGCGGCGCGTCCTTCCTACTACGCTAAAAGTTATGCGTTCATCATCATTTGAGCATTTGTTTTCCAGAACAATTGGTTCCATAACTATGTCACGAAAATGATCTATCTATATGTAGTGGAACGAACCGTTCACTAATTGAAAGTGATTTTATTGGAAAATGTAATTTTACGATATTTCCTCTCCGTTTCCTCACATGAGTATTATGACAACGGAAATGCATTGTCATAAGCTTCAAACTTCAACTTCAAATTAACTTTATTGCCTTATTATTATGATTTTACAGTTAGCAAATCACATAGCAAAAAAAAAAAACTACATAATATGTGAACTAGGGCAAGATAAACAAAATTCTTAACCTAATTAACTTACACTACATCATTGCTAAGTAAGTGTTAAGTGTCTGATTTTGGCAATGGGTACCATCCTCAGCATATGCTGGGCCTGGGGTCCAGCGCTGATTTTCAGTTTGGCCCCTTTTTTGAGGATCTTCTGGTGAGATATGATACTATTAGATGCGCTGTGTTTAAGTATAAATATTGTATGAAGCAAAATTAAGGGTGTGGCAGGTGTAGCTGATTATTTGTGTAATGTAATGTGTAATAACGATTAAATAAATAAATAAACAATAATCATTATTATTTTGTGCAATAAGGATTAAGTAAATAAATAAATTAGTATAATGTATTTTCATTGATATTTAGCGTGTAGGTATAGGCTTAAGTACTTAGGTATGTATACTTTTATTATATTTATATTTACACGAGTATTTACGGTCTCGCGAGATTAACTTCGTCGCTGTAGTTCGAGGAAGTGCATTTTAACCAGGCTCTTGAATTTGTCCAAAGGCATAGGTTTTCGCAGGGGCGGAGGTAGATCGTTCCAAATTTTCGCAGCAGAAAACTTAAAGGATCCCCTAAAAAACCTGGTTCTATGCCTAGGGAGTATTAATTTGGTGTCCCTACTACTTCTGATTGGCTTCGTCCGACAATCTCTTGCCCATTTTAGTTCATCGTACAGGTATCCCGGTTTTCCGAATTCAATAACTTTACGAATAGTAAAAACCAAATGTAAATTCCTTCTGTTGCTCATATTTAGAACCCCCTTGCTGTTCAGGTAAGGTGTGATATGTGCTCTTTTTGGGATACTGTAGCAGAAACGCACGCAGGCATTTTGTACGCGCTGAATGGATTTTTTGGTCTTCTCCAGAATCCTTGGGCCGTAGACGATATCGCAATAATTAAAATGTGAGAGAATTAGTGATTCCATAAGAATTTCCCTAATTTCTTCCGACAGGTACCTTCGAATCGAGTACAGTGTTTTTAATTTATAGTAAGCGTTTCGGATCTTAGTATTAATGTATTCCACGAACCGCATATAAGGATATAAGGAGGAACTGGAGCACTGGTCGAATTCTAGCGAGGTTGTGCCTGCCGTGAACTGGTCCAGGGCAGTTCGTCGGTGCGATCGTCTAATGTTTAATCCTAATCTCAAGTACCCGAGCTCGACCCTCGGCCCGTCGCGAGGACATGTCACTGACTTAAAAAGCTTGAAACAGTAATCGACGGTCGCCAATTTCGGAAAGATCAAATATGCAATACCGCCTCCCCCCGCACCGCAGCGCACCCGCTTGCGTTTCGATGAGCTTTACTTATTTTGTGCTTCAGGCTCATTACACAAGATTTTGTTCAACTAAAGCCCTTTAAATTATAATATATTTTTCACTATTTTAATTTACATTTACATGAATTGCATGCAAGTTTAAGTATACATTGCTGGTTATCTTATAATGAGTTCATGTTCAAGTTTCACATTAATGTACTAGTTTATATATAATCCCATTTGGAAATTATAGTTTATTGATAATAACAATCTTAGTACCAAAAGCATAATAAAAAGTAAAAAAACAAAAAAAGGCTGTATTACCTCGCTGCACGGCAATACTTATTCGCTGAGCGAAATAGAGACCAGCCCTCTGGTCACCTGTAGCCTCTATTAGGCGCTTCGCGAGATCTAACTAATCCCATTTTAATCTTACTCAGCCCGATTGCACAGGTTCTTTTGTCCAAATGTCAGGATGTGAGCACCACAGAATAATAATGAAGTTATTGCACTTCATATGAAGTCACTTCATACGAACACCGCTACACACACACAGCGCTCACACATACACACGCGCACACACACATACCTACACCAGTTTGTACGTAACTTGCACACGTTGCGTTGTGTTGCACTTTCTACTTGTAAATAGCATTTTATATTTATTTTTGTAATGTCCTGGCGAATATCAGCGATGTGGCTTATTACCGCATCAATCATTGTGCTGAGCCAGCACCTATTCTCTGTCACGGCATATGGTTCTTTTAAATTAGTAGAGAATTAATAGAAAATATGAATATAAAATATTGGGGGACAATCTCACACAAATCGGCCTAGTCCCAAACTAAGCAAAGCTTGTACCTACTATGGGTACTAGACCAGGATACACATAATTATATAGATAAATACATACTTAAATACATAGGCAACATCCAAGTCTCAGGAACAATATTCGAGGTAAATACACAAATAATGCCCTGACCGAGATTCGAACCCGGGACCTCCGGCTTCGAGGCTGGGTCACTACCAACTAAGCCAAAGTGGTCGTCAATAGAGCTTTTGTCTTAAGATGCATGCATTTATTTATTTATTATTGTATATTGTTATACATAAGTATTTTAAAATAAAGTCCCCCGCCGCGTCTGTATATGTCTGTATAGGTATATATAAACTCAAAACGGTTTTATGATTGTTTTTAATTCGGCTTTCACCATCGTGTAGCTTAATTCTTCCGGATGGTTTTGGTGTATAATTTATGTATATTTCTCATATTCATTATTTATATTATAGTAATCCGTGCGAAGCGAGGGGCGGGCGGGTCTCTAGTAATGTACAATTTAAGTTCACTTTGAGTGATTTATTAGCATTACTGACAACCTTTTTGTTTATTCAAACAGATTCAGTTTCAAACAATTATTCGTAACAGTAACAACCACAATATTAACAGAAACAAAAGCATAGAGCAGAAATTAAGGCGCAGTCACGAAAGTGAACCTACTCAACATTTGCAGGCTTTCTAACCAATTTTTTTCATAATTTTTCGTCATAAATCAAAATATAAGAGTATATTTTGATTTATAACATAGAAAAAAACTGTTTTAGAATGTGCAACTCAAGACCTTTCATATGATATCCCACTTGACCAACTAACTAGACTTGGATATTTCTTATATCCGTAATTTTTCATAGAAAATAAAAAAAGTTTTATTTCATATTCCATACACATGGATTAGGCCTGTAACACAAGTTCCAAAGGCCGTAGCAGGATAAGGGAAGAAAAAATGCCCTTTTGTGATTAAGAGCTGTTTTTTTTTCTACAGTTACTTACATTTGGTAGTACTATTGTGCTAAGTTTTGTTGAAAAATTCCCAGTGGTTCAGCCGGGAAAAAATAAAATCCGTATTCATGAAATATGACTTTTCTCTAAAACAATTAAACTTTATCATACTATCTTTTTTTCATTTTGGTTAGTTAAATAGTATATATGTCCTGTAAGAAAATTAAGTATCTATGTTTAACATTTCTGTAAAAAAACGGCAATGAAAATTTCAAAAAATTTTTTTTTACTTTTCTGAAGGAGTGACCACTCTAAATGTCATGTCTAAAAAAGCTTTAGTTAGTTGAAATAAAAGTAACAAGACACAACCAAAATATTTTTTTAAATTTGACACTGTTGCTTTTCGTTTTTAAATATCAAACTAAAATGCCTGATAGAACGTTAAATAAAGCTTTTTTAGACATGACATTTAGAGTGGTCACTCCTTCAGAAAAGTAAAAAAAAATTTTTTGAAATTTTCATTGCCGTTTTTTTTACAGAAATGTTAAACATAGATACTTAATTTTCTTACAGGACATATATACTATTTAACTAACCAAAATGAAAAAAAGATAGTATGATAAAGTTTAATTGTTTTAGAGAAAAGTCATATTTCATGAATTCGGATTTTATTTTTTCCCGGCTGAACCACTGGGAATTTTTCAACAAAACTTAGCACAATAGTACTACCAAATGTAAGTAACTGTAGAAAAAAAAACAGCTCTTAATCACAAAAGGGCATTTTTTCTTCCCTTATCCTGCTACGGCCTTTCAGTTTGTTAAAATAAGTTGTTCCTGAGATATTTACCGTTGTGACCGACAGACATACAGACAGACAAAGTCACCCCTTAAGGGCTCCTTTTGTACAACATTTCACGAGTATCGGTAGGTACCTAGCGAATTGCGACCACCGGACATCCGGAATCCGGAAATAGGAAATCATTTTTGGCGAGGCTGTAACGGAGACATTCGTTTCGCTCGGTCAATGAGTACCTATGTTTTCATGGTGACAATTACATAGTTTCAACGCCTAAATATACGCAATATAACCGTTCTTGGCGCAAAACACTGTAAGCGGGTTTATAACTACATACATATATAAACTCACGCCTTTATTCCCAAAAGGGGTAGGCAGAGCACGCGAAAATTAATTTCAGTGCCACTTTTAGCTTTATATCTAGTGTGAATATATTTAAATATTGTCTGTTAACGTGCTGTTAACAGAATAATAATTAACAACTATGGCTCCGAGAGCTGTAGACCAAGGGATTATTTTTTCATTTTTTTTAAGTTGCAACTCGACAAAAACATCTACTAATTAATCAAACCTGCTCAAAAATTTTCACGAAAGTCGGTTAAGAAATACAAACCGTAGAGCAGAACAGTGGGAAATCCACCGGCCAGACATGAAAGCATTTTTGTCGCAGCATAAAAATATGGAAGTGCCGAATCAATATAATCTAAATAATCGCCCAATTTTTACGCACGGGTGTCACACGCACGCATCACTGCGGTCTTATCTTCGCCTGCGAATTGCGATACCGCTATTTCAAAGTTAAAATGAGTAACTAGGGTCATTACGCCGGTAACCCACTAAAAATCAACACTATTCACTTAAAAATCCAGGATCCGTGGTAAGAACCGACGGTACTATCCTCGGTTTGGAACGCAGTCCCAGATGCGGAGTCCGAAGTTTATGTGTAAAAGCCTCTAATAAGATGGCACACTAAATTAGCTGGTCGCAAACCGACAAAATGACTATTATGTATAAGATAAACCTTATTAAATCATTTCCATTCCGAAGACACTCAACGATACCAAAGTCCAAAGCAGTAATTAAGTAAGCAAATAGGAGTTGGCTTCGAAAGATTACTACAATGTAAGAAAAAACCCAGGAATGTCCATTATCGCAAACTGGGGTGTTCTTGAAGAGAAAATAAACTGTAGGCAAGTAAGTTCTATCAGAAAGTGATCCATTAGCACGAATAGGTAACGAAGACAGTACTAATATAACATTGATTGTATAGTGGACAAACAAGCGAGCGAGCTGATAGCTGCATGCACCTTCTTTACTCGACGAGACAACCAGGGAATTATTATCGGCTTTGATAGTGCTAAAAATACTACTCGATAACAATAAAGTTTATTCGTGGGAATGTAACAGATACACGGTTATATTTATTTTAACGCTGTTACTTTATGAATCTTGACTTGCAACGCATTAGGCACATTTCGGCTTTCGGCGTAAATACTAGGATACCGAATAAACAAAATGTCTAAAAACTGAGAGCAGATTAACTACTTATAAACGGAGTCTGTTTAGTGTTTACTTATACCTAAGCTACTTTGTTTAAAAGCGAACTATTTATAACTTATAAGACTTATAACCAATTGCGTTCATATCTGACAATTGATCGATTTGTCAGTGCACGTTGCCAGCGAGTTATAATTAGGTATAACTTCGCAACATTAAGCGGTTATCTTTACGGCAGACTCCAAAATGTTCTCGGACACTGGCTGGGCTTATTCCGTTATCAGCCGTGTCTGGCCAGTCGCATGCTAAATCCGAATGGGGCATTTTGGGAGATTTAACCGTGATACATGTTCTAAGGACACAACCTTGTCACGTCATCGACTGGTTAGTTAACCAGACCATATTAATATCGATATGAACCACGTCACGACAGGGTTATATCGCTTCAATCTCGCAAAGTATTTCGGACCCACGACCGATAATTGTGCACGTTAGTCGTTGTGATTGTAGGCTCTTGGCCGAGACGAGCCATTAATTGTTTCAAGTGCTCCTTTAACTGTTTTTTGTGCTAACATTGTTTAATTAGTAGACGGCAGCCGACGCTAGGCATGTCTGCGTCGGCGCACGGTCGAAGCCCCTAACTCGAGACCAGATTACATTCATGTTTGAACTTTGATAGCCTGCCTTTCAGGGTTCCCCCGTTAGTCCTGCATCTCTTGTCTTAGGTAAGTATTAACTAAGACGTGGGCGTTATTGGCCTGTATACAAATAATTACTGCGGAACCCTATAAAGTATGATTAGGTATTTTATTCACTAGATACAATTTTCATTAATATTTCAGATATCTTTATCAAAGCATACCTAAAAGTCTACCCTAGTTTTTCCTGGCCGTTCAACTTCTACAGTGTTATACTGTTGTAGGTAATACTATGTGGTTATACAAAAGAATTGAAACAATGATTCCTTCCACCAAAGAGTGGCTTAGGATTAAAAGTATATATTACAGCTTGGGCCAACATGCTGATAAAATAATGTAGCAGCGAACTAGTTATGCGTGCAAATGGATAAATTAAACTTATCGGTGCATCCATAGAAACCTTCAGGAAATAAGAGAATACCCACTATTATCTGTCTACGGCTTGCAAAGGACCGCTGGAGTTCAGACTGAATGGAAATGATTTGCAAAAATAGTCTGCCCCGTGCTTTATCATAGATGCAACTATAGGTCCGACGTAATCCATGCCTAGGACGTGAAATTTAGGGCGGTTGTGCGTTTACGGGTGAACTTTGATTAACGGCTGTAACTAGGTACTTGGCCATTAATATGCATGCGTCGTAGGCTGGGCTGTTTAACATACTGCGGACACTAACCGTTGCAGATTATTATTCACGGACAGCCGTCAGCCGCCAGGCGATAGCTCGGCGTGTTCACATGCCTATTCGCGAACAATTGTATGCGTCGAGGCAATCATCCTCTAATTAAAATTTTGTGCGTGAGCGTATGCACGTACCAGTCAATGAACTGTAAGAGACCATGCGAGCCTGGCACGTGGAGTCTCCCGATCCTCACAGGAGGAGCATATTCAGCGCAACGCGAACTGATCGAGTCTAACGCGCCGAGCAAAGGTTACAAAGCGTATCTTATAGCATCTGGATATTTGGAAATTAATTGTTGAAACGAAGAACACAATGAGAACATTTTCGACCTAGCGATTAATTGTTACGAGTAACTCCTAAGGGCGTTGAACCTAGCTCTACAAGTTGTACAAGTCTACACTGGAGCGAGGAATGTAAACTGTTATACTAACGGGCGAAGACGAGCACGTCGTCGGTGCGAGCGAGGAAGTCGTCTCGTTCGGTGTGGGTGACGACGGTGCGCGGCGGCTGGTGCGGAGCGTCGCTCTGCTCGCCAGCAGGGCCACGCTCCAGGAAGCGGCGCATGAGATCGTCCGGAACGTGCGGCAGCTCGCGGCCCGTAGTGTTCGGTGCCTGCGAGAAGCCGAGCTTCGCCAGCAGGCTCTCGCGGATCAGCCGCAGGCTGTTCTCGCGGTAGTACGGGCGGCAGGCGGCGCAGGCCGGCTGGTCCTGCGGGCAGGGAGGTTCGGCAGCGGCCGCTAGCCAGCAAGCGGCCAGCAGCAGCAGGCGCGCGGGCCTGGCCCGCGGCCCGCGCGACGCGCCCAGCGGACGCGTGGTGCGGCAGAGCGGGGAGCGGCGGCGTGCGCGAGAGCGAGTCGGCCGCGGTCGGCGCGGGCGCGTGCTACACTGCGCCGAGTGCGCGCGCGCTCGTCCCGGCGCCCCGCCGCGCCCGCTGAACCCGCCCTCCCGACCCGCGCGCCTAACACAGCTGCTACGGTGGTTGTTGGGCACGCGAGCCCGCGCAGGCAGAGGGCGGTCACTAGAGTTCTGCGTTCGCGTTCCATTGGACTAAATGAAATGCGTTAGAACTACGGTGACCGCTCTATCTGCGCGGGCTCTTACTTTTAATTGAAAAATCTACACTATAACATAGACTTTTGCTTATACGACGAAGGTGGCAAAAATCAATAGTACACAGAATGCCTAGCCTGTGACCACTTCTAACTCCGAAAATCTCAAGCGCGCTATAGACGCTTTCTTGATTTGAGGTTTCGTTAAAAATGGTATGATACTTATCTACTTACAACCTATTGATTATGTGACGTATATTCCAAGTTTCCCACATTGTAAATTTTTTCCGTTTAATTGATAAACTATAAAGTTGATTATGTGACTTATTATCCAAATTTCCATTGATAATAAATAAAACAGACTTATTGATTATGTGACGTATGTTCCAAGTTTTCAACATTGACAACAATTTTCTGTTACGTAAAATAAATCAGAGAAACCATCAAATGGGTCATTCCACGTTAATTATGTAACGCGAGTCACGATTTCATTGCGTTTTTAACCGACTTCAAGATTTCAAAAGAGGAGGTTATCAATGACCTGCACAGGAATTACATGACTTGGTTCCGCCCTCCCCATTCCATCACCGGACGTCCAGACGCGGTGAGCGGTTGCATCCTTACGTTGTCAGCCTACCATTTATTCGCACGAAGCGATTTGCTTCTTTTTAACCGACTTCAAAATTTCAAAAGAGGAGGTTATCAATTTGGTTGTATGTTTTTTTTTTTTTAATGTTTGTTAGTCCATAACTCCGTCATTTCTTAACCGATTTGGAAAATTCTTTTTTTGATTGTAAGTATATATAATATCCAAGTTGGTTCCGTTTTTGTTAAAACGTAGTTCTGATGATGGGATCCATGAGAAATTGAGGGAACTCCTCAAATCTTCAAGGCAAACATATAGTAATTTTTGTGTTTTTATCAACAAGTCAAGCATTTTCATCCAAAAATGTGACATTGGATGAAGTGGAACTGCTGATGATGATCAGAACAGAACTCTTCAACGACAAAAAGTTCACGTTTGGCGATTTGTCCTCCTAGCTGTGTTTGTTAAGCATCTATTTTCACGATTAATTTTTGTCATGCTTGATTTCTGATGATGGGATCCATGAGGAATTGAGGGAAATCCTCAAATCTTAAAGGCAAACAAATAGTGATTTTTGTGTTTTTATCAACAAATCGAGCATTTTCATACAAAAATGTGACATTTGATGAAGTGGAACTGCTGATGATGATCAGAACAGAACTCTTCAACGACGAAAAGTTCACGTTTGGCGATTTGTCCTCCTAGCTGCGTTTGTTAAGCAAGTTCTATTTTCACGATTAATTTTTGTCATGCTCGATTTTTGATGATGGGAACCATGAGGAATTGAGGGAGCTCCTCAAATCTTAAAGGCAAACATATAGTGATTTTTGTGTTTTTATCAAAAAATCGAGCATTATCATACAAAAATCTGACATTTGATGAAGTGGAACTGCTGATGATGATCATAACAGAACTCTTCAACGACGAAAAGTTCACGTTTGGCGATTTGTCCTTCTAGCTGTGTTTGTTAAGCAAGTTCTATTTTCACGATTAATTTTTGTCATGCTTGAGTTCTGATGATGGGATCCATTAGGAATCGAGGGAACTCCTCAAATGTGAAAGGCACACAAATAGTGATTTAAGTATTTTCATGAACTAATCAAGCATTTTCATTCATAAAAGTGACATTTGATGAAGTGGAACTGCTGATGATGATCAGAACGGAACTCTTCAACGACGCGTAGTTCACGTTTGGCGATTTGTTCTCTTCGTTTTGTTTGTCAAGCAAGCAACGTTTTTTCATGATTCCATGAGGAATTGAGGGTACTTAGTCTTCTACCATTATAAACATACATTATAGCCATTTTTATTTTATTGTATATCTATCTAAGAGTGCACCATCTAAGTATAATAATCTTTTACCGGCCTCCCCCAATGAAGTCGGTTTTTTTTCTTAAAAAATATTTCTTAATGCGAACAGCTAAGGACTGGAATTTACTGCCACCGTCTGTATTTCCTGATACATACAAGCTGGGTCTCTTCGAGACAAGAGTGAATAGACTATTACTGAATCAGTGAGCAACATCTTAGGCCGTGTCATCGCTTTCCAGCAGGTGAGACTAAGGCCAATCGCTGGTCAGTCTATCATAAAAAAAACGGTAATAAAATCTTTTCTTAGAGGTTTGTTAGAAACCGATGTCCCATTACCTCGTGTGGTCATAAGTTTTAATACTAGAAATAGAAATAAAATTGCCACTGAAAAGTTTCGTGTTTGCAAATTATACAAGTCTTTTTTCGGTCAAAGTATCCGTTTCTATAATAAGTTACCTGATGAAATTTCTAATTTACCCTTTCCAGCCCTTAAAAATTACTTAAAAAAATCGTTGGTATCAAAGGCTTATTACAGAGTCGAGGACTATCTAACTGACAGAAACATGGCCCAAACCAGAGACCTAAATAGCATTAATATTCATATATGTATATTTTCATTGTAACACGTCTAGTAAATTAGTAAACACATGTTGTCTTCTTGAACTATACATTGTAAATATTCTTCCTCTTTTGTTTCCATACTCAGATTTATTTATATGAGGTAGGTAGTATTATCATTGTAATAACTGTAATAAGCATATTTTTTGGAAAAAATGACTAACTGTCGAGTTTCTTTCGGCGTTTCTTCCCGGCAGTGGTCTTCTTTTTCAGAAACGCCAGTAGATTTTGACTTGTATAAGTGACATTGCGGCCTCCTTGCAGAATAAAGTTCATTTATTCCTATATTATTTCATTTAAAGTCTTCCCTTCTTAGTAAAAGACGTATGAAACGCTGCGAGTCTTTTCCTTGTTATTTTTTTTTAGAGTAAGTTCATTGGACAACTAAGTCCTGTAACACAGGGTTTCCTAGTTCAGGACACAGGGTGGTGATTCATATTGTAATGTTGCCCTTATACAATAAACATTTTTTTTAATTTTTAATTTTTTTTTCATTTTTCAACTACGGAACTCTACACTGAGCATGGCCCGACATGCTCTTGGCCGATTTTTTACCCGGGACAATTTCGGGGCGCTTCGATCCCGTGGACTCTGGGTGGTAGGGTCCACTCGGTCCGCTACAGCAGGGGGAGCAAATGCGCGTACCGCCGGCGTGCGCGCCCCGCCTTTCGTCTAGCGTATATACGGAGCGGATTGATCGTTCTCCCGCTTTCTTTCCGCGGCCTCCTTCTGAGCCGTTATAGACTTGCAGAAGGAGGCCATTACTTCCCAGGACCTCTAGCTATCGAGCATTTTCGATGCAATGGTCGGCAGCGAGAGGTCCCCACC
The DNA here is from genome assembly GCA_905163555.1 of Notocelia uddmanniana. Taxonomy (NCBI): domain Eukaryota; kingdom Metazoa; phylum Arthropoda; class Insecta; order Lepidoptera; family Tortricidae; genus Notocelia; species Notocelia uddmanniana. The sequence goes on along the minus strand of LR991058.1, from coordinate 29,529,196 downwards.
CACTAAAGTGGCCAGATCATTCCGTTGTGGTCCCCATGCCGTGCAAACCTCCAATGTGTGGCGCACGTCATCCACTGCTGCGCCACAGCCATGGCAGCAGGGGCTTTCTTCTCGACCAGAACTACGGAACCCTACACTGAGCATGGCCCGACATGTTCTTTTTATAACTATAAGAGACATTAACAGTTAAAAAAACAGAATTGGGTGCTACGATGAAAAACAGATATTTGTCTGACACATTACCATTTTAGATAGGGACCGTCAACAGCCTAGAGAGAGACTTTCACTGCTTGACATAAGCCTCCCCGTAAGATTTTTTTTATACCACTTCGGTGGCAAACCAGCGTACGGCCCGCCTGATGGTAAGCGGTCACCGCAGCCTATGGACGTCTGCAGCTCCTACGTGTGTCACATGCGCGTTGCCGACCCTTTAAGAATTTATTATACACTCATTTCTTGAAGATCCCCATACTGTAGTCCGTCGGGAAAACCTCGGCAGGGAACTCATTCCACAATCGGAGCATCCGAGGGAGGAAATTCCGTACGCGACCATTTAGGTTCTAAGGCTGCAATGACCGGTCCTGCGCCTAGCGCATGCAGCGGACTCCCGCGACCTTTACCAGGTCATCGGTCCACCTTATGGGCGAGGTCTACCTATGCTTCGCCTTCCGGTACGTGGGCACAGAATAGCCAAACCCCCCGTCGATACAAGTCGGCGTCGTCGTGTCCTCGGCTCGAGTGTCGCTCGCTGGGCCTCCCCTCACGGGGACTCACCCGGCAGGGCTTGACCTCGCCGACGGACGAAGCGGACGACCCCACCACCGGACCTGATGTTGTAGCGGACGGTGGTTGATCCCGCTATAAGCGGCACATGCCACGCAAAGCCTCCCCGGACCCCGAAAAGGCCCGTGAGACGACTCGAACGGATCACAGAATAGTGTAAGTTACGTGGTCGCCGCTCGAGAACCTTTCTTTTTAGGGTTCCGCACCTCGAAAGGAAAAAACGGAACTCCTATAGAATCACTATGTTGTCTGTCCGTCTGTCTGTCTGTCAAGACTCTTTTTCTCAGGAACGCGTGGAGGTGTCAAGCTGAAATTTATATCAAACACTCAGGTCTACTGTCCTTTGGAGCTGTGAAAAAATCAAATTTTTAAACCAACGTAATCAAAAGATACAGCCGTTTATGCCGCAAATTTCCGCAAATTTTCGACACTCGCAAGGGAATGAAAACCTACAGGGTCCTACCCGTGAACTCAGAATCTTGAAATTTGGTACGAAGCAACGTCTTAGCACAGATAAAGGAAAAATTGCGAAAACCGTACATTTTTAGTTACATCATATAATATAGTAGGTACATTACGATACAAGAGTTGTAAAACTAAGAAAGGCCGATATCGCAGATGTTTGAGGCCCGAGCCGCAGGCGAGGGTCATAAATATGCGAGAGCGGGGTTTCTGTTTTACGACCCGTGTTTTGTACACAATTATACGTCACCACTAGGCCAAAAAGTGGGTTTTTCCGGACGCCCAGCGTGCGGAAAAACGCGCTTTTTGGCAAGGTGTGGTGTAAAAAATATTTTTTTACGGAACCCTCGGTGCGCGAGTCCGACTCGCACTTGGCCGGTTTTTTTTTGTTATAGAAATAGTTCTGCAATAGTTCGGCAGATGCAGTGCAGACTTAGAACCAAAATAAATTACAAGAATCATAAACTGCAAAGCAAAGTTTACATTACCGCTAGATTTACCCTACATCAGAATGGACGGGCGGCTGGTTCATTTACAAATAACGAGTAAACAAATAGACAGATTACCGATTTATGTACACCCACATCTCATGAATTAAGTAGTATGGAATGAAAAATAGAAAAGTAGTCGGCGTTCAGTATCAATTGTAAAACTACGTCATTTCATTACATAGGTATAGTAGCGTAAAGTCGGGTTACTAATCATGGAGGGTTAACTATATGGTTCATATGAGAACCACAGCAGGTAAAACATATAAAAACGTCGACGCGACGTTAGTTCACAATCAAACCAACCACATAATACCTAATGTGCCATAACTTTAATGCAATGAATAGCAATATTGGCAATAAGTAACATAACACTCGCAGATAAAATACTTAATAACATCAAAATCCATTTCCGCGATTCTTCCCAAAATCTTTTTTATATTTTAACCGATTCTGAAATTCTGCGGTACCTACCTACCAAATGTAAGCTGATATTATGACCTGTATGGTGTGTGTGTCATTTTTGTGAAAGTTTAGGCGCAGTCGAACTCAAAGATGTGTTTAGATTTTTCGCCTTAATTATTATAATGGGATACAATGACTGAAAAAGTCACGAAAATCTGAAAATAGGCAGATATTGCTCTGAAACTCTGTTGTAAAGACTGATCAATTAAAAAAAAATTACAGAAAATATTTATTCAGATATTCAACACTGGTGCTGCCGGGCTCTTCTTACACAACTTTACCTATTTTTCATTGACTTACAATGTTCCTTTTTGGGTAGTTTCACATGTGTCCTCGGGTTTTAGTCATCTCTCTGGCTCATCGCTTTCCAATCCATGATGATGTAGACTCGGGTAGTCCTTGCGGTATGACAAGGCATTAAGTATTCTGCATTAGGAGAAATTCCTGGTCAAATAAAGCAGTCTAAGGGACGACGTGAACCTGCAGGATGTCGGTGACATATCTTGCCGCTGTTAAACCACCGCTATGGCCATCACCAAGCACGAAAACCAGCTCAGTCCGATCGTTGTAAGAAAAGCCGCTCCAAGATACGACTGACCCCTGCCGTAGGCGACTCTTCCGGAGAAGCGACACTGAGTATAACTTCTTTCTATGATCTGAGAGTATAACATTCTTCTGATCACCTGCACCCTCTTTATAGACCACGTCGGTGGCAAACTGTGGTGTAGGTCACACCCTAATAATCCAGCTGTTTACAGCTGAGCTCATAAACACCAGCACGGCTAGCACAAGACGGCGCGCGAGCTATATCGCGCGCGAGATAGACTATACGTCTCTTTCCGTTTGTACTCATTAGATAGAGACGGATAGTCTATCTCGCGCGCGATATAGCTCGCGCGCCGTCTTGTGCTAGCCGTGCTTTCACAGCTGAGCTCATAAACACCTGGGGTGCTACCGCGAACTTCGAAAATCGAACTTCGTATCGTACGGTCCCTTTCCGTCATATAGTGTATAACACGAGATTGAAAGGGACGGTATGACACGAAGTTCGATTTTCGAAGTTCGCGGTAGGCCCTCTGTTCACAGCTGAGCTCATAAACACCTGTTCACGGCTGAGCTCATAAACACCTGTTCACAGCTGATACACATATGATGTAACACATGTGCGTTTAGCATAAAAGCAGTGTACTCAATAAAACAGTATTATACATCGACTCTCGTTTTATCATTCCAACACAACCCTCGAACGCCGTACACTTCAAAACAAGCATACGGCTCGCCTGATTGTAAACCGATCCTATCGCCTATGGACGTTTGCGACTCCAAAAGACTCACAAGCGCGTTGTCTACTTTATTAACTTGAGGATTCGTTGTGTTGACAGCTAGATACATATGGTCCCTGACTCAACACAGCGCATCCTCGGGAGCTCTGGCGACCCTACTCACTACCGCACCGGCACCTAACGAATACCTAAGTCACGAAACGATACGAAAACCACGGCCAAAGCTGGGCACCCGACCATCATCATACTCCTAGCGTTATTCTCAGTACAGTTGCATCCTGAAGGATGTCTGGGGTCCGCTATCTAATCCCAATAATTGGCGTAGGCACTAGTTTTTACGGAAGCGACTACCATCTGACCTTCCAACCCGAGGGGGATACCAGACCTTATTGGGATTAGGCTTGTCAAGTGAGTGGGCAACTTGACTGTTAGAAGTTCTGAAGCCGCCCACGGCAACCGGGATCAACGGCTTAACGTGCCTTCCAAAGCACGGGAGCGCTCGGTTAGTAACCACTCAAAGCGGTCACCCATCCAAGGACTGACCTCGCCCGACATTGCTTAACCTCGCATACCGCACGAGGTACTTACGCGGGCGCCGCTGGGCCACGAGCGCTCCTATCCTCCTGAAGTACCTACTGAGTAACGGATTAACCATTAAGGTAAGGGATTTTTTTAAATAAGGTATCTTTTTAATATAATATTATTATTTATTATTTTAACCTTCCAGCAGATACATATATATAATTTTCATTAAAAAAAACTTTCTTCCTATATTAATACAGGTTCTACAGGGCATCACATTGCTGGGCAAAGGCCTCCCCCATTATTTTCCATTTTCGACGGTCGGCGGTGAGGCGCATTACTTAATAATAAATCAAATTGAAGTAAATGTTGACATGTAAATTGGCTTTACGAATAAACACTTTTTGACTAGGAGGTCTGTAATCCGAGGCCGATTTGTGGGACTATTTTAATATCATCTAATTTTGTATTCGAATCAGGAGACTAACCCCCTTATTCATAAACGTCCATCAAGCCGCTATTAGTTAACAAGCCGCTAAAGTTGGTTTGTCTTTGTCATTTTGATTTTATTCTAGAAACTGTCTAGATTTCTATTTTTTATATATTTTTCAATATTATTATTATTTATGTTTTAAATAAAATAAATAAATAAATATTGGGGGACAATCTTACACAAATCGACCTAGTCCCAAACTAAGCAAAGCTTGTACTATGGGTACTAGACGACGATATACATACTTATATAGATAAATACATACTTATATACATAGAAAACATCCAAGACCCAAGAACAAATATCCGTGATAAATGCACAAATAAATGCCCTGGCCTGGTTTTGAAGATCCTATTGTGAATTTTATTACACAATAATTTCTTACTTTGACATGTCTACAATAATACAATATTTATTTTAAAGAATAATAATAGCATCAATAAATTGCTCAAAATAATTTAATTAATATACAGGGTGATTCAGGAGACGTGAGCAGGACCAACACTACATACATAGTAAATGGCAATGAATCGTTCACCATTGTTTTTAAGTGAAACACCCATACCTCTTTCCTGTATTTTAAATTTTGTTAAGTTAAAGTTTAATTCTTTACAATCATGGTCACCCTACAACAACTGGTTTATAAAGATTAAACCTCTAACTGTTATGACAGCACTTTGATTACGAAGAAAGTAAATTGTCACAACATTCAATTTGACACGTATCACTTGACTGAAGTATTCTGATTGTAGAGTGACCATGAATTTCGTAAATAATTTAAACATTTTGTTTTCAAGACCAAAGATAAATCAACGCTAATTTCACTAATAGTGGCACGAAGCAGTAGCTTATGATCTACTGAATCCGTTGTGTTGATCTTGCTCACGCCTCCCGAATCAACCTGTATATGTTAATTTAATACATGTAATAACTGACGATTCGATAGTGCTTGTTGCTAGGCCTATTTGAATAAAGAATATTTTGACTATGACTTTCTCCTTATCTGTCACTTTGACATTTATGTTTGTGAGGAAGGGACAAAACAACTTTTAGTTAACAGAGGTTTGTTAAGTTTTATGAATAAGGGGGTTAATAATTTATGCGTTTATACGGTGCTTACCTGAGCCTTGCGCACAATTAATAACCCAAATTATAGAATACAATTTCAATAACGAGTTAACGGATCAACGATTAAAATTAACTTCCGTTAAATCCCTTAAAATGTAATGCTTATAATGCTTATATACCTAACTTTTTCTATTATTCTTCTCTGCAATCTATTATTAAACAAAAAAAACCTTCAAAAAAAATAAAAGACACATCAAACTGATATTTTCAATCCAATCATGCACATACATACATAAACTCACGCCTATATTCCCAAAAGAGGTAGGCAGAGCACACGAACAATTATTTCAGTGCCACTTTTAGCAAGTAGGTTTATAGATGGAGAAAATATATATTGCAGTGACAGGTTGCTAGCCCATCGCCCACAACACACTTCAACCTGGTTCCCATAATCGACTCTTACGTTACGACACGCAAGGGAAGAAAGGGGGTGGTGCTATAAAACTTATACCTGCGATCTCATTAAACAAAATGTACTAAGCATACTCCAGACCTTCACTTAACTAATAGGCACTAATTTAATAAAGACGAAATACGTTTTTAATAATTAGTTACCTAACAAAATATACAATTTCTTAAAGTTTTATCACCTTTTTTCTACGCTTCATGGAGTAAGTAATGCACAGATTATTACTAATAATTAATAAGCTTACAGAAGTAAGGGGGCCCTGTACACGATTAATACTATCACAATACTGGGGTGTCAATATTATCGTGGTTTACAAAATTGTTCGGATTTCGCGTCAATATTCTTCACGTGATACGGATCGTGATATATAAGTGTATCGCGTGATCATAATAGTCGTGTAAAAGCCCTTACAAATGCCTTTAAATATTTTGACATTGACACTTCTTACTCAGCTGGTATTGAGTTGACATGACATGACAATTGACAGTTTTGTTTTGCCGTAACTTATTTTTATTTTGTACACAAAACAAAACGTTTTGTATAAGAATGTCTGAATGTAGGATTTGTTTGTCCGTGCGGAAGAATGTTCGGTGTATATTTGAAGCCTCGGAGCGGAGTTTGAACACCACGTATGCTGACATGATAACTTACGTCGCTAGTGTGAAGGTAACCTCAAATAATAACAAACAATTTTGTTGTGGGTTAACGGTAATACATCATTATGAAACAGATTTAACCCCCACAATCTTGGGGATAAAATGACCACCGTAACGGTTAATGGGTTATGGGGCGTAAAAACGGTTTATTGTCACCTTTTTGTTTTTTTTTGACACCTTTACATCAACACAGTGGCAAGAGACTTGAATTATGGATTATTTTTTATTTGGATTGTCAAAGGGTTAAATATGTTATAATTATGTTCTATTAAATAAGGTCGGTATTTTTACTCTGGGTTGGAAGATGAAGTAGGTCGCTTTTATAAAACTATGTAGCTAAATCTTGGGATGCCAAAGTGAACCCCAAGCGCCTTTAGAATATAACCTGCAAAACGGTAAGAGGGTGGTGGTGTTGTTTTAAATAAATCTTTTAAGAAATAAATGGCTCATACCAAAATTATCACTATGGTTTTTCTTCAGATATCTAGAGAAGATGGGATCACAGACCAAATATGTCTTTCGTGTCGAAAAAGACTAAGGGATCTATATGACTTCAAATTGCTTATATTAAGGTAAGATACTTGGTGTCTGTCTGCGAATCCACATCCAAAAAAATGGATGCACATCCTCGGCCCGGAAATTATTTGGTTGTGCATTCTGTAGTAATAATAAAAATAGAAGTATATGTTAATTAGGACCACAATGTTTTAATCTAATAAATTTAATTTAGTATTGTAGTGTCTTTGAGTGCTAAACTCAAAAGTTGAAAAAATATATCTCGTTTTAAATTATTTGACAGTGCATTTGATAGCAACACCAAAATGCAATTATCATAATATTTTAATTGGCATAAATTAATTGAAAACAAATTGTTGCTAATTCAAATATAATTTGGATACCTAATGCTTTATGAATCATTATATGTTATTTTTTACAGTTCGAACACTCAATTACATCAAAAAAATAATACTAATTTCAAAAGAATTCATTTTAATGACATAACAGATGTAAAACTTGAGTTTACTGCAGCACAAACAGACGATAAATATCTACTCAAAGAGTTTGAAGACATCAAGATGAATCTGTGCAAAGTTGAAGACGCCATATGCTATAAGGACATAACTATAAAGAAGGTTGAGCCCTGTGTTGAGGTGGAGATAGACAACCAGCCAATGTCGGTGATGGACTTCCTTGACACTATCAAAGACAACCTGGAAGATAACTATGATCAGGTCAGAAGGCTGAATATTTTCTAATTCAATTCGCATTTTCTTTGCGTATGAAACTTTTGAACGTTAATGTCTCAATGTCAAACATGCTATACCTAAAATAAACACTTTCACGCAAAACTTACAACAAAAAGTTTTACTTTAAAATTTGTACCTTTTGGACACCTAGTCTAAAATTTGATAATTTTATCTATTTGTAGATTGCTTGAGGTATACTGCCCAATCCTCTCTCTCATCAGATGAGGCCTCTGCCCAGCAGGTGGGACATAAGGCTGATGATGATCATTGATTTGTAAAGTTATAAAGTACTGTGATAGGGTCCATAATGTAAATTGTAGAGTATTTTTGCAAAATTCTGATTGATTAGTTGATTACTCATATTATGTTACAGTTTAATATCAGCATTTTTAAGTTAGTTTTTGTCAGCCTGCTTAGCCTAGTTGGTAGTGACACTGCCTATGAAGCTAGAGGTCCCGCGTTCGAATCCCGGTAAGGACAGCCTCTGTGGTGAGCAGAAACATTTGTTCCTGACACTTGGAATTTGGATGTTTTCTATGTACTTAAGTAAACATATGTCTATTAAATATATTGTCTAGTACCCACAAGCCTTATTGAGCTATAAGGGACTAGTTCGATTTGTGTAAAAAATTGTCCCCTAATATTTATTTAAAATTCTATAATATACCTACTGTCAGCCTACAACTGTTGTAAAATAATTTTATATACATAAATCTTTTTTCTTTCGATTAATAATGTGGTTATATTATAATTATAGGATTTCGATGCGAATCAGTACGGACCGGACTCTGATTCCGACGAGTATTTGCCGCCCAGCAGTATACAGAAGAACTACGGAAAGAAACACAAGAAGAAAAAGTGTAAATGTAAGTGTTAAATGCTGTCAAAAAACGTATGCAAAAATCGACCGTAGAGTCTTCTCTTAGCCTTTAGCTCTTAGTTGTTTTTTATACTTGTATTTGGTCTGACAGAATTTACTCTTTATTTAAGTTTAGAACGAATTATAACTAACATTTAAATTCAGCAAGCTCATCTAATCCATGAGCCGAGGACTGTGACCAGCTGTGTACCATTTAAAACTTAATTTGCCGTGGATATTTCCAATGTATACAAGAGCAAATAATATGGAATTATATTACGCAAACGGTTAGAACTCACGTATAAATGAGCGAGGCGCGCTCGTCGCGGGTGCACTCGTCCTGAGGAAGAACTCCCGAAGAGTTCGAAACATGTCGCCCGGAGTGACAATTTATACGTGAGTTCTAACCGTTTGCGTAATATAATTTTGAAATGACTCACGAAAGTTTAAATTCAAATAATATGGATCTAGTTTTTAACGTATTTCCATACAGAGTTCACTCGTTTTATTTGCTCTTGATCTTGAGTGTATAAAGAGCTTAATGGTGCCTTTCCACTAGAGATGTGCTATGCTATGGATGCGTTTGAATCGACCAGTCATATTAATTGGTCCACATAACATGGCACTGATGGAAACCGGTTTCGTAGCGCAGCTTCCACATCCTGGCAGCATAGCTGCATAGCACATCTCTGGTGGAAAGTGCCTTAACCTCGCAATGGATATTGATGCAAGTTACCCACAATGGCTGATAATTTTAAGTAATGCTCCGAGCAGGATTCAACCTGCGACATCCTGGCTCCTGACGTGCGCGGATAATCGCTCTAGCTAGCCAACTGACTTCGGACCAATCTTACAACGTCTTATGGAGGCGTACAGGCGAGGCGCAGGTTCGAATCCTGTTCGGAGCACTTAATTTTGAATTTGTCCCTTTAACTTATTTTTAGGGTTCCGTACCCAAAGGGTAAAAACGGGACCCTATTACTAAGACTTCGCTGTCCGTCCGTCCGTCTGTCACCAGGCTGTATCTCAAGAACCGTAATAGCTAGACAGTTGAAATTTTCACAGATTGTGTTTTTCTGTTGCCGCTATAACAACAAATATTTATTCAATTAACAATTTATTATAATAGTGGTACTACATTAATTGCTAGAGCTTACTTCTGTAAAGTAAATTGTGCATGGTACTTATATATTTCTTAAATTCGTTTTATTTAATTTTATAACACAAGGAGATACAAAATGTTTTATAACCTTTCTTTTATTATTATCTATCTTAGAAAATAATTGTAAAAGAATAATTATAGTAAAATTGAACAGAATTATATATACATAAACCAGTCTTGTCTGAGCAACTATAATGATATATTACTCATTAGTGGAAACTGTGTTGGCTTTTGTATATGTTTAAATGTATTTAATTGTATGTGTTATTTTTCGCTGTTTGTTTCCCTTTATCAATAAATAAATAAATAAATAAATAAAAAATAAAAATACTAAAAACAAAATAATAATAATAATAATTAAGGGGGCTCCCATACAAAAAACGTGATATTTTAGCCCTTTTTCATGGCTAACACTCGCCGAGCTAGATCTCAAGAACCGTAATAGCTAGACAGTTGAAATTTGCACAGATTATGTATTTCTCTTGCCGCTATAACAACAAATATTAAAAACCTGCCAAGTGCGAGTCGGACTCTTTTTATAGATCATGCGGTACGGAACCCTTCGTGCGCGAGTCCGACTCGCACTTGGTCGGTTTTTTATTTTTTGCACTCATTCATTAGAATTTCTGTTAGCAGACGTCGGTCTGCAAATACTTAATTTACTTTATATTACGTCGGTGGTAAACAAGCATACGACCCGCCGGATGGTAAACGGTCACCGCAGCCTATGGACGCTGGCAACTCCAGGGATGTCATGTGCGCGTTGCTGACCCTTTAAAAATGTATACACTCCTTTCTTGGAGAGCCCCATACTGTAGTCCCTTGGGAAAACCTTGACAGGGAGCTGCAACTTACCTTTAATGGCAATGCAGCCTCAAATTGAAAAATATATCTATATTATTATTATTTTGACGACCTGTTTAGCCTAGTTGGTAGTGACTCTGCCTCCAAAGCTAGAGGTCCCGGGTTCGAATCCCGGCCAGGGCATTTATTTGTGCATTTTTCACGGATATTTCTTCTTGGGTCTTGGATGTTTTCTATGTATTTAAGTATGTATTTATCTATATAAGTATGTATATCGTCGTCTAGTACCCATAGTACAAGCTTTGCTTAGTTTGGGACTAGGTCGATTTCTGTAAGATTGTCCCCCAATATTATTATTATTATTATAATCTATACTTAATATTATAAAGGTGAAGAGTTTGAACGCGCTAATCTCAGGAACTACTGGTTCGAATTGAAAAATTATTTTTGTGTTGGATTGTCCATTTATCGAGGAAGGCTTTAGGCTATAAAACATCACGCTGCGACCAATAGGAGCGAAGACGCGGACGAAGTCGCAGGCAACAGCTAGTAATATTATAAAGCTGAAGAGTTTGTTTGAACGCGCTAATCTCAGGAACTACTGGTTCGAATTTAAAAATTATTTTTGTGTTGGATTGTCCATTTATCGAGGAAGGCTTTAGGCTATATAACATCACGCTGCGACCAATAGGAGCGAAGACGCGGACGAAGTCGCAGGCAACAGCTAGTAATAATATAAAGCTGAAGAGTTTGTTTGAACGCGCTAATCTCAGGAACTACTGGTTCGAATTTAAAAATTCTTTTTGTGTTAAATAGTCCATTTATCCAGGAAGGCTTTAGGCTATATAACATCACGCTGCGACCAATAGGAGCGGAGACGCGGACGAAGTCGCAGGCAACAGCTAGTAATATTATAAAGCTGAAGAGTTTGTTTGAACGCGCTAATCTCAGGAACTACTGGTGCGAATTGAAAAATTCTTTTTGTGTTGGATAGTCCATTTACACAGGAAAGCTTTAGGCTATATAACATTACGCTGCGACCAATAGGAGCGAACACGCGGACAAAGTCGCGGGCAACAGCTAGTATTTTTGATAATTTTTGACGAAACTAAAGCGTACCTATCGTCTTCGCTGACTTGGCCACTTCGAGAGAAAGATCGATAGGTGAAGAGAGCATACTTGGGCCGACCGACCGGACGGCGTCCTGTGGGTCACCCCAAGTATCGCTGAAATGATTTGGTGGACGCGGCCCTGCGTGAGCTCGTAGCTGGTGCAAGCTGGCGAGAAATAGCGCAGGACCGAGAAAAGTAGCGTGCTCTTCTCTCTCGATGGCCAAGACTCGTTTTGGGTCGTCGTGCCTGCCTAGTTAGTTAGTTGATCATCATCATGTCAGCCGAAAGCTGACACTGCTGGATATAGGCGCATCCAGCGGACATCCGCGACCTTCACCAGGTCATCAGTCCACCGTGTGGGGGGCCTGCCCACGCTACGCCTTCCGGTACGTGGCCGCCACTCGAGAACCTTTCCGCCCCAACGGCCATCGGTTCTACGTGCTATGTGCCCCGCCCACTGCCACTTAAGTTTAGCGATTCAAAGGACTATATCGGTCACTTTGGTTCTGCTGCGGATGGCCTCATTCCTGATGCGATCACGCAGAGAAACTCCCAACATAGCTCTCTCCATTACCCTTTGGGTGACTTTGAGCCTTCTTATGAGGCCCATAGTAAGCGACCACGTTTCAGTGCCATATGTCATCACTGGCAACACACACTGGTCAAAGACTTTCGTCTTGAGACACTGCGGAATATTGGACGAAAAGATGTGCAGTAGCTTCCCGAACGCTGCCCAGCCGAGTCGGATCCGACGATTAACCTCTTTCTCGAAGTTGGACCTACCTAACTGGATTGTCTGTCCTAGGTATATGTAATCGTCTATAACTTCGAGCGTAAAGTGTCCGATTGTTAAGGAAGTTGGTGCGACATGGACATTTGACATGATCTGCGTCTTGTCCATGTTCATCCTTAGACCAACTCGCTCGGAGGTTTTACTAAGGTCATTGAGCATTGTACTTAAATCCTCCATGGTCTCAACCAAGACTAATATATCGTCAGTAAACCGAAGGTGAGTGAGGTAGTCGCCGTTTATGTTGATGTCTAGCCTTCTCCAGTCCAGAGTCTTGAAAACATCCTCCAGTGCAGCGGAGAACAGTTTAGGAGAAATGTAGGAGAAATAGTTGATACTTTTTACTAAACTAGAAGTAGAAGGCATGACTGTAAAGATTAAGAAACTTAAATGGAAGTGGACGGGAGGACATATTATGAGAGGATAGGACAAATGGAGTCGGGCTGCTACAATATGGTACCCTAGGGATAAAAAGAGGAAGAGAGGGCGATAATATAAGAGATAGGTGGACGAAATTGTCCAAGTAGCTGGGGAAACCTGGAGAAGACTCGCAATCGACCGGCACACATTGAGAATGTTGGAGGAGGCCTTTGCCAAAAGAAAAGGCAAACAGTCTAAACTAGTGGCTCTATGTTCAAATTTCAAAATTTCCAAAAACTGACTGGGAAAAAAAGTCTATACAATTATCTAACCTGCTCACAAAATTTCACGATAATCAGCTGAGAAATGCGACCTGTAGAGGAGAACATCCGGACAGACAGACTGACAGACATACGAAAGAAGTTTTGTCGAAAGCTGAAACGGAGACGCTTCGCTCGCTCGCTCAATAACTACTAATAATGAAATACAGCCCCGGATCTAAGGGGGGGCAAACCGGGGCAGTTTCATGGGGGCGCCAAATTTGGCAATTTTAACAGTTTTTCTCAAACACTGAAGGAAGGGGGCGCCACCATCAAGGTTTTGCCCCGGTTCGAAAAAATCGTAGATCCAGGGCTGAGGGGTCATCCATTAATTACGTCACACCAATTTCATGATTTTTTGACCCCTCCCTCCCCCCTTGTCACACTTCGTCACAATTAACTACACCCTCCCCCCTTAGTGTGACGTCACATTTAGATTTTTAGTTTAGGATGGTAAAAATTACAACGTAACTTTGAAACTAACTTTTTATTAGGATTGCTTAAAATGATTTATAAAATTAACGAAGAGAAAATCAACAATACAAAAAAAATATTAAAAACTTATTCTTCCTCCGTCCAAGGATTTTGGATCCACTCTTTCATGTTCTGGATGCCTGGCAATTGAAAATCAATCAATTTGTTTAGGGAATCCAGATTTCTTGATTTCAAACAAAAAATGGTGTATATTCTAATAAATCAAATAACGTGTATTTTTTTCGTAATATATTGTAAATACGGGCGACGTGCACAAATGGATAGGTACTACAGAGCACTGAGCGGTGATTAAGTATGTACATATATGTTTGTAGTGCAGTTGGCATTTTAAGGTAAATTCAAACAGGCCCGCGCCCGCGTTTTATAAAATTAAGTCTTAAATTAATAACGTAACTCGGATGTATCGTGTTTACCTAACTTTTCACAAAAAGATGCCTAAGAATCCAAAAAATAAAATAAAACCGTAGCTATAAAATAAATCAAATTTACTTTAATTTCCTTAGGTACTTTCAGTTGTCCTGGTAATGGTTTGGACTGAATTTTCGAGAAGAAACCCATTAACGCACCTTTCTTTTTCATCAAAATAACTTTCAATTCTTGAATTTTAGAATTTACTTTGTCTTCGACACTCCCGGATGTTTTAAAACTTTTCCATAATTTATTAACTTCTTCTTGTAAAGTTTGTTTATTTTTTGAATCAGCATACGCTGCACAGTACGCATCATATAAGTTACGGTAAAGATTACCTAAATCCACCTTTTTGCTCATTTTGCTTTAATATCATCACACAAATTAGAATAATTCGTAAACTACGTCACACAAACGAAAGTCAATTGCTAAATGAAGACTAGAATCGCAAATAAAATCACGGCATCGGCACTTGTCGGCTTAGTCAAAGGTTTAGCGCGTGCGGCGGCTATGTCACAAAGGGCACCGACACAAGTATCCAGCGCGCTTACGGCGTTGTAAAATGAGCCTTATCGCCTTAGTAATACATTCGCTAAGTATTTCGAAAACAATAAATCGTTAAACTCGGCCAGAAAAATAGTATCAAATTATAGGGAACGAAAGTATTCAAATTCAAACTAATCCGAGTATGTAGAAAATTAGTTTTGTACAATGTTTGTTAACCATTGAAATTATTATTTTTTAAACTTAGATTTTGTAAAATTAAATTGTATGTGAGGATTGTGAGTTGTGAGGTCACAAACATGGAACTCCTCCCTCCCCCCTGTCACGATATGTCACATTTTGTGGACCCCCTCCCCCCCCCCCTTGAGGTGTGATGTAATTAATGGATGATCCCTGATGAAATACTTAGGAAAACAAAATGTCTGAGTAAAGGGCTATTTTATTTATTTTGTATATTACTAAACTATGACTAATTGTGTATGTATTATTGTAGTGCCAAAACCAATCAAAAACGGGACTGCCAATGATACGAAGTTTAAGAAAGTGCGTATAAAACCGACATGGATCGAAGATCTGCGACTGGTCGCGACGTATGAGAAGAAGCCGAAATCGCGGGAGAAAAAGAAGTACATATCGAAGGGCAAGGAGGGCATGTGCCCGTATTGCGGGAAGATCACCAAGAATCTCACCAGCCATCTTGTGCTGCATAGTGAGCCGCGGTATAAGTGCGACTACGAGGTAACAACGAACATATATTAATTTAAATTTTTACACATTATTATTGGTAAAATGGCAGGCCTTAAAATAGCGCTATTTTCGCATATCGTTATGATTCATAACGATACTTTGTCAATAAAGCGCTTTACTAAAAACGATATTTGGCGCGCATTTATAGCGGTATCCATTATATCGTTATAAATAAAAAGCAATATATATATATATATATATATATATATCACAGAATATCGCTATATATATATATAGCGATATTCTGTGAAGCGCTATAATAACGTTATAGGCTATCTCTGTCTCGCATACAGTCTCGCTCTTACGTGCGCTGTGACTTATACGTCAAAGTCGAGCACGTCATTGTCGCTACCGCCATCATCATCTTAACGCCACAAATTCAAACCTGCAGCGAAACTGTTGGGGTTTGACGACGGAGCAGCCATTCCAATCACAACCTAACTAAACTTCACCAGACTGTGCATTGCAGAGACGTGATTTATTATTACTTTTATTTGTCATATATTATTATTATTTGTAATAAAAATAATCTAACCTTTTTCATCTTAAACGATATTATAACGTTATAATAACATTAAGATATAAGGTTATGATTTTCATTTTGTTATGATATGAAATATCGTTATTAGGAATATCGATTATGATTATAATAATAAGTAAAAAAAAAGTAAAAGTAATTTATTCTTCAAATTAGGCATAATATATCGTTATAATATCGCTTATTTTTTTTACGTTTTAAAGGCCTGTATACGGGACTTAATCGCGTCATAAAATTAACACATAGGCGACAATCCGAATTTTGCGGATACATAATGTTCGACTCGAAATCGTTATTTTTATACGTTCTTCAATTTGAGACAGGTCTCGTTCGGGTCTACCGTACCCCTGCACGAAATTATTAATATAGATTAAATCATTTTCATTCAAATGATAACTAGTTATTTAGATTCTAGAAATTATAAACTATATTTTGCAATCATTAATTACATTTGTCAATATTATTTGAAGTACTTACATCTACTGTGCTACATTTAAATGTGCCTTTCCCCGCGGCTTTATCGCTAAGAGGATGAATTGACTAAATTATGTTGTACGTTGGCCCAGGGTTGCGGCAAAATGTTCCACCACCGCACAGCGATGATCAAGCACGAGAGATCCCATACCGCCACGCGTGACTACCGCTGCGACCAGTGCGTGGCCGCCTTTTACTGCCTGCAGTCGCTCAACTCGTAAGGATTAATTGTAACAAACAACAACAATGTATTTGACAACTAACGACACTTGTTACTAACAACAATTTATTCGACTACAAACGTTACTTTTTACGAATAAAAACAACTTATTTGACTACAAACGACACTTGTTGCAAACAACAATTTATTTGACAACTAACGTTACTCTTTAGAAATAACAACAATTTATTTGACTACAAACGAGACTTGTTACAAACAACAATTAATTGACAAGTAACGACACTTGTTACAAACAACATAATTTATTGTACTACTAACGATACTTTTTACAAACAACAATAATTTACTCGACAACAAAGGTCACTTTTTCAAATATCAAGAATTGATTAGACAACTAACGACACTTGTTACAAACAACACAATTAATTGCACCACTTACGATACTTGTTACAAACAACAACACAATTGTACTACTAACGATACTTGTTACAAACAACAGCAATTTGTTTGACAACTAACGACATTTGTTACAAACGACAGAATTTATTGTACTACTAACGATACTTTTTACTAACAACAACAATTTATTCGACACCAAACGTTACTTTTTACAAATATCAACAATATATTTGACAACTAACGACACTTGTTCCCAACAACAGTTTATTTGACAAATAACGATACTTGTTCTAACTAAAATATATATAGTAAAATGTAAACTATACAATGTGTTTTTATTGAATTCCGTTAATTGCGAGGGCACATTCCTCAGATGACATAAAGTAATCTTCTCTAAGACCCTAGTGTACCATTTCGAAGATTTTGAAGAATTTATTTTCGTTAATTAACACCCCTAGCATAGTATAAAAGATCCTTAACAATTAAATAATGTTGATGTGGGTGTCATTCGAGTTCAGAATATTGTCATACTTGACATTAACCTTTGCCCAACTCCACGTTAACTCTTAACACTGTTTGGATATCAAATTAAAGGGAAAAATTGAAATTTTTTATGCTCCGAGCAGAATTCGAACCTGCGACATCTGGCATACGCGGCCAATCGCTACTGACGATTTCTCAATGTAATTTGAGACGTTGGTGCCGTTAATAGAAGCCTAAGTATTCTACGGTAGATGTCGCTGTACGCCTCCCTAAGGCGTTGTAAGAGGGAAGTAGTGAAGGATTTCGTGGACGAGCTTGGTTGTTCCGATAGCTCAGAGGCTAGAGCGATTGGCCGCGTATGCCAGATGTCGCAGGTTTGAATTCTGCTCGGAGCATTAAATATTTCAATTTTTTCCCTTTAATTTGAAATTTTCTTTAGCAGCGTAACTGCTTTAGTAATTAAAAATTAATTACCGTTTGGATATAATTATAATTAACTATTTATTATGAAAATGAATAAAATATATTTTATTTTTGAATATTGAAAAACTAAATATGTTACGTAGTTTCTTATACACGGCTATATGCTTGATGGAACGGAAATCAGTAAAAACAGCCTGTATAATTATCAAACTTGCTCACAAAATTCACGATAATCGGTTGAGAAATGTGACCTGTAGAGGAAAACAGCGGGAAGCCCGGATATCCACTGGCCGGACATACGAACGCATTTTTGCCGAAGCTGAAATGGAGACCTACGTTTCACTCTGTCAACTTCGTCGTCACGTTAGGCGACCGATGATAAATAGACGACCACTTGCCTTCAGCCTTTACACTTGAGTACTTTATAGTGACAACGTCAAGTTCGTGATTTTGGAAATTGGTCGCGTCATATTCAAGTTTTTTTTATTAATAAAATCAATTCCAAATATTGAATGATTGAATTTTAAATTCATACATGATGAATTGTGAATGGTTTTATTGATTACGATTAATGATATTATCGATTAATACATGCGGATATTGACTCTTAAAGCGATATCATGATGAGTTATAGTAACTCAAACCATTATTATTATTCAGTTTGTGGCTATTCCGGGCTGCCAAACCCTCGTATTACTGCGACCATCTCTGATCTATTGTGATCGCCACCTACTACAAATCTCGGTCCAGCCCTGCGAATTCGAAAAACTGCAGGATTTTGTTGAACTCGAGAAACTTACCAGCACGATTCCTGCTTAGCGCCAAGGCATCGGATAACGCCTTTTTGCTAAGGGCTAATAATAATAACTCAAACCATAACGGTAATTGTATTTATTTCTTTTATTAACTAGATGTTTTCCCTTTTAAGTAAATATTGGGGGATAAATAAAGAAATAAATATTGGGGGACAATCTTACACAAATCGACCTAGTCCCAAACTAAGCAAAGCTTGTACTATGGGTACTAGACAATATACATACTTATATAGATAAATACATACATAAATATATAGGAAACATCCAACACTCAGAAACAATAATATATATAAATGCAGAAATAATAACCTGACCGGGATTCGAACCCTCCGGCTTCTCAGGTTGGGTCAGTACCAAACCAGTCTAAAGTACTTTACTGGTATAATGAATATGTTATATAAATGTCCTATATGAATAATGCATCATTTCCGTTCCAGACACAAACAATGTCACGATCTGACGAGAAGATTTGTATGCGAGACCTGCAGCAAATCATACAAGAGGGTAAGTCGATAAGTTATTAATAGCGGCTCTGTGAGCTGTAAAGCTCCCAAAAAAACAATTTCAAAATTTCCAAAAACTGACGACAAAAAATATACTTACGTCCTTTTGTTTGAGCATGACTGTTTTTCAAAATAGAAAAAAATAAGAAAAGTTTTACATACCATATCCTGTGACATATTAAATGAAAGAGCTAAATGTGATTCTGAATCTCAAGTATTTTATAAATAATTATACGATAAAGTTTTCAAATGATTTACGAAAATAGGCGAAAATTTACCCCCCCACCTTATCTCCGAAACTTCTGGGCCTAAAATTTTGAATAAAATGTAGAAAATAGCTCTTTACTTATAGATTACAGGCAAACCTATTAGAAGTGAAGTATAAAGGTCCAATAGTTTTCGAGTTATCGGTGAAAAACTGCCTTATGGCAAGTCTAGTCATAGTAGTAGTGTCTAGTAGTAAGTAACCGGCCAAGTGCGAGTCTGACAACGCACAAAGTACGTAACGCACAACGTATAACATTTTTGTTTGTCGGCCTGTTTAGCCTAGTTGTGTCATTGCCTCCGAAGCTAGAGGTCCCGGGTTCGATTCCCGGTAAGGGCATTTGTTTCTGTGGTGAGCAGAGACATTTGTTCCTGAGACTTGGACGTTTTCTATGTATTTAAGTATATATCTATTAAATATATCGTCGTCTAGTACCCATAAAACAAGCCTTATTGAGCTTACTGTGGGACTAGTTCGATTTGTGTAAAAATGTCCCCTAATATTTATTATTATTTGTATTTATTTATCATTTAATTTTCATTTCATTTCATTTATTTCCTATTACTACTAGTGGCTCTGTGAGCTGTAGACCAAAATTTTTTTTTTTTTATTTCAAATTTCAAAATTTCCGAGACCAGACTCGACAAATAAAATCTATATAATTATCGAACGTGCTCACAAAATTTCACGAGAATCGGTTGAGAAATGCGATCTGTAAAGGAGAACATCCGGACATACAGATAGACATACGAAGGAATATTTGTCGGAAGCCCTCTCCATCTCAGAGAGTATTGGGATCCTTGGTGTCGATATTTCCAGCGACGTCCAGTTTCGAAGCTGCATCTTAAAAGCTAGGTGTGCTCAATAGAGCGAAGCGGTACTTCACCCCGGCACAGAGACTTCTATTATACAAGTCGCAAGTACGTCCCCATATGGAGTATTGCTGTCACCTGTGGCCGGGAGCACCTGGATACCAGCTTGGGCCTTTTGACTCGTTTCAGAGACGTGCTGTGCGAATCGTGGACGATCCCAAGCTCAAGAACGATATTGAGCCGTTGAGTTTAAGGAGAAATTTTGCCTCCTTGTGCGTGTTCTATCGCTTATATAATGGGTTGTGCTCCGAAGAACTGTTCGACATGATGCCTACGGCCGCTTTCTACCATCGCACCGCTCGCCGTCAGCAGGGCATTCATCCTCACACCTTAGAACCTAAATGGTCGCGTACGGTACGGTTTCAGAGGAATTTCCTCCCTCGGACGCTCCCTGCCGAGGTTTTCCCGACGGACTACAGTATGGGGTTCTTCAAGAAAGGAGTGTATAGATTCTTAAAGGGTCGGCAACGCGCATGTGACACCCCTAGGGTTTGCAGGCGTCCATAGGCTGCGGTGACCGCTTACCATCAGGCGGGCCGTACGCTTGTTTGCCACCGACGTGGTATAAAAAAAAAGCTGAAACGGAGACGCTTCCCTCGCTCGGTCAGTTACAGCTTTATTTCTCAACATAGCTAGTTACTACTTTTATAAGTCGATATGTTAGTGTAATATCAAGTATGCCTTTAAGCGCAAGCTTAAGGGCTATTTGTTGACGCTCCAAAGATCCTATACTAATGGGGGTGATTCTCGACAGGAAGCTTAACTTCGAAAAACATGTAAAAACCATCTGAGATAGGGCTGCGTTTGTCACGGGGAGGCTGCACCCCATGACAAACAAAACCAGCAAATGAAGCACCAAGAACAGAATAACAGTTTATAAAACAATGTATCCGTAAGAGTATGTAAGTCCGCCTGTTGTTACCTACGTACCTAAGTCTCATTCATGTTTTACCATTGTAATTTTTTTCGTGTAGTGCACGATAATAGTACATTACGATACAAGTGCAGAGAACAGGAAATTGGCCACGAGTGGTGATAAATTGAAACACGACCGAAGGGAGTGTTTTAAATCGACACGAGTTGCGAATTACCTGTTCGCGCGTGTATCGTACAACGTTTTACAGTACATATGGCTGTTTTAAGTTTCGACATATGCACGTAATCTGCTGATTACCGCCCCCGTGCGGTAATGTAGCACCATATGTACTGTAAAGTATTTTATTATTATTATTATGGTCTTCAGTCTGTTGTGTCACTCAAGAAAAATTTGAAGAAATTATGGCTCTCCAACGATCTGTGATTTGGTTGAGTACTATAATTATTTATATATTGTAATTTTGAATATAATTATTCTGTATTTATGTATTTATTATAGGTGTATGTATTTTTTTTATTCATTATATATGTATATTTATTTATTACATATGTATTTATGGGTATTTATTTAGTTATGGTTGAGCTACAAATTATACTCATTGTAACGTGGTTGTACACGGTGTAAGTTTGTCTATCTCATTCTTTTTAAAAATCTCCTCTCAATCCCTCAAAGGTTAGCTGGAAGAGATCCCTCATAGGGATAAGTTTGCCTTTGTACTCTGATCCTGTGTGACATGTATATGTTTTAAACTGTTATTGTGTACAACAAAGTGCTTACATACATTACATACATACATACATCTTCCTGCACGCTAGCGTGGTCTTTGCATAATATCGCCTCGCCAGAAGAAGCAAAATCGTGCAAAATCGGTTCCTCAGGGGAGCAGTGGGTGTCCCCTGGTTTATGAACAGAGTTTTCAATTAAAATTTCTGTACAAATATTCTTTAAAAGAGCTTGCATCGTGATTGCACTTATTTTTGGTTAGCTGTTGAATCTATATTTTATTATTTCGATGAGCATTGCCAATTTACATTATCGGTATTACGATGTGTCAACAGACCATTGTTATTTCTCGTAATCTTTAGGTCTACTTGTGGTAAGATTGTCCACAATTTTTTTTCTTATTAAAAATGGGATTGCTGTTGACCAGCATCTAGCCAGGGGGGCAAAGATGAGGCCGACGATAAAGTGAGCTCACTCAGAAGATGCCTATGCCTATGGCTACAATTTACCAAACTAAGCAAAGCTTGTACAGTCACCAGCACCAATATTTGCCACAACAAAGCGCGCATAAATATCTGACACGACTCTATTTGAAGGGCCGTTAGGACGTGTCAGATATTTTTGCCGCCTTTGGTTAGGCAGATATTAATGCTGGTAACTGTACTATGGGTACTAGACGACGATATACATACTTATATAGATAAATACGTAGAAAACATCCAAGACCCAAGAACAAATATCCGTGCTAAATTCACAATTAATGCCCTGGCCGGGATTCGAACCCGGGACCTCTAGTTTCGAAGGCAGTGTCATTACCAACTAGGCTAAACACTTAAACAGGCTGTCAAATATTTAATTATTATTTTATTTACAATGTGTGTTCTCAGGCGCACCAGTTGTCCCGGCACGTGCGCACACACAACTCGGCTAACAAATCCTTCGCTTGCGAACTGTGTAACATGTCATTCTTCTCCACATACGGGCTACGGCATCATATGCGAGTTCACACTGGCGAGCGGCCTTATAACTGCGAGGTAAGTCACCGGATCCAACTACGTCACGTGATCCAAAACGACATCTGATCCAACTACGTCACCTGATCAAACTACGTTACCAGATCCAATTACGTCACCTGATCCATCCACGTCACCTGATCCATCTATCTCACCTGATCCAAACTACGTTACCAGATCCAACTGCCTCACCTATTTATTTTATTATTATTTATTTATTATAATTATTAAATACAGAGAATCGCAAATATTGTTACTTAGTCATCAGATCCGCAAAACTGCACTGCAGTTTGTCTGCGGATCTCAGTATCTAGATACTGAGATCCGCAGTTTATTAAACACAACTGGCAAATATATATATATATATATATATATATATATATATATATATATATATATATATATAATAATTACTAAAAAGATACGCAGAAAGGTACGCGGCAGGTACCTATAATGTAATGGATATGTTTTTTTTATGAATGTTATGATTTAAACTGCCTCACCTGATCCATTTATGTCACCTGATCCGTCTACGTTACGTGATCCATTTACGTCACCTGATCCAACTACGTCACATGATCCAACTAAGTCCCATGATCCAACTACGTCACGTGATCCAACTACGTTACGTGATCCAACTACGTCACGTGATCCAATTACGGTACGTGATCGATGATCGTGATCTAATTAAATACAATAATGTATTTATATTGTAGTACGTGTAAGATTGTATGGAATGATAGCATCCGGCGCCATGTTATCGTAACGTTGATTTGTAATCGTATGTTGGTACGAGTATAGTCGAGGAATGAAAAGGTTCGTCACTTTTCAACCGTTAGAGCGCTCGTGGCCCAGCGGCGCCCGCGTACCGCGTGCGGTATGCGAGGTTAAGCAATGTGGGCGCAGGTCAGTTCTTGGATGGGTGACCGCTTTGAGTGGTTACTAACTGAGCGCTCTCGTGCTTTGGAAGGCACGTTAAGCCGTTGATCCCGGCTGCTGTCTATGACAGCAGTCGTTAAGCCAAGCTAGGCCTTCGGGCGGCTTGAGAACTTCTAGCAGTCAAGTTGCCCACTCACTTGACAAAAGGGGGGTCGAAGTTGCACCACGTCCGTTGGGAGTACCCACCGTTACCCTACACGTGACACCTGGGTTGTGCTAAAAGTGCAACAAAAACTGGGAAACCGTACTTGTCTTCTCGAAGATCTCACGGTTCGTAAAATAGAGTCGAAAAGTGACGAACCTTTTCATACCGAGACTGTGCAACCCACGTCTAGTACAGTATTTTATTTAAGATGACGGAATAGTACATTACTACAGAGGCCGGGACGAAAGGGGTTGCCGGCCGAAGACATATATACGGCCGAGCGAAGCGAGGCCGGATAGGTCTAAGGCGGGCAACCCCAAATTTCCCGCCGAGGTATGTATAGTGCTTTTCTCAAACATGAAATGAAATAAACAACAAAAAAGTACAAAATTTTATTTTTAATACGCATAGTGGCAGAATGTCATGATGCCTGTGCCACAAATTTATGTGGAATTGAAATTAAAAAAGAGGACTTTGCAGGCCTAGGCTTGCAAGATTTGTATGAAATTCCATTAACTACCTCTTGTCCTAGCCGCACCTGAAACGTCATACTTCGCAGCATACATTATAAGGAACATAACATCAATATTTCATTGCATGTTTGAGAAAACTATATTATGTTCTTATAGTTACACATTGACCCGGGTATGTCCTAAAACTACGACCAAGACCACTGGGGGATGGGCAGCAGAGCCCTGGAGTGCGGGGGAGATACTGCGATCGCCAACCCGCATGCCAAGCGTGGGGATTATGGCATATACCCCCCGTGAATATGGGGAGGCCTATGTCCAGCAGTGGCCGTCCTTTGGCTGATATGGTGGTGGTGGTAGTTAGACATTAACTTAACAATGCATAGTGGTGATCTACGTTTTTGTGTCGCAGCTGTGCTCGCAGCCGTACAGCTACAAACACGACTTCAACCGGCACTGCCTGAAGAAGCACGGCGTGTTCCTCAAGCGGCGTTCTGTCAACGTCATGAACGCGGAGGTGAGCACATAAGCGGATCCAGGGGAGAGGGACCTAAGAGGCTGAATCCACAATGGGGCCCTTTGCACAGTTAATATCACATTACTGGAATGTCAATATTATCGCGGTATTTTGCTTCAATATTCATTAACGTCTCTGTCGTCTCCCCGCGACACGCATGTACGCCATCGTGGCGGCCCGGTCATTTGACAGACAATTCGCGAAACCGTGCGCCGTTATGTACTACCGCCATACATGCACGTTCTCGATTTTGTACCCCGTCGTTTACTTGGACCCTACGGGTCCTGCGATATGAGCTTATCGCGTGATAATAATTACCGTATAAAAGGCCCCAATCGTTGGCTTGGTAACTAGACCTGTGAATTAAGGGGTTGCCTCGATTTCAAGTTGATATTTTTTTTCTTGTTGTTGTTGCTCTTTGTTTAATTGTTTCCCGTAGTGCTAAACTTATAAAAAACTGACAGCGCCATATTATATCTAATCTACTAAGGAAAATTTACATGACTGCCTGCAACCCGCGCGTTTTCCTGTGTGTGCGCACCTTTATTAAATTGTCTTCTTTGCTTTTCATTGTCTATGATTCGAATAAGAATAAATCAAAAACTTATCGCCGCATTCACATTCCACCCAATGGGCCATGATGGCCAACGTACAGGATGCAGTTATGCGGTGGAACGAGATGAAACTTTCTTCGTCTAACGAATAACTGCGTCCTGTACGAAGGGCCATCATGGCCCATCGTGTATCCGGCATGAGATTGTAATGTGGGGCAGGTGCTGTGCCGCGAGCGCGCGGTGATGGCGGAGCTGGCGGCGGCGGCGGCGCCGGGCCGCGGCGCGCCGCCGCCGCCGCCGCCCGCGCCCTTCGCCGGCCGCCAGGGCGCGCTCGCCTACGAGCTCGCCCTCCGCGCCCTGCGCAACAACCCCATGCTGCTCACGCAACACTCTTGATGACTCATATAAAAACATTATACAAACAGATCATTTTGTTACTTATTTCCTTTCAGCACCAAAAATTAACAAACGCCCGCCGTTACAACAACTGAACTAGAATTTTCTTTCATTATTAACATGTGCGGGCCCGCGTTGGTTCATCAAATCATCAAAAGCAATTCTTGCATTATCCTTTTGCCTTTGGCATTTCTGCGCTATTTGGCCTTCGGGCATCTGAAGCTACCTAACGAACCTCCGAAGGGCTCTGTCGACTCTAAGAAAGAATTGTTTTTGGAAGGATACTACATGCATTTATTCATGCCAGGCCAATCATACCTATACGTAAGCATATTTGAATAGACAGGAAAAATTAATGTAGAAAAAATTGAAAAAGTAAAAGTAATTGAAAAAAATAACACCAGTGAAGTCTTACTATCAGTCAGTATAGGAAAGGAAATTCCCAGTAATTGAACTGGTACTATTAGGGCTGGACTACTGGGAATAGGGGAAGTCTTTGTAGCATAAATCTGAAAATGAACCTCACTTGATAGCACGTAGGTTGCCTTTAAATGGATTTGATGTGAAGTCATGGCGTGTGGGGCATTAAATTACAAGTTTTTACTTAACTTGCAATGTATGTAACGTAACTACGATTATGTTTGTTCTGGTGGAATGTTGCAACTCAATATTGCAGATACGAGTATCTTCAACGGACTAAGCTGAAATTTTGTCATAAAGAATAGCGCATACCAAAGTTGTGATGCCGGTATTACGTAGCAGGAGCGGGTGAGACACAACTTACGGAATGATGACCAACTAGTGATAGTGACGCTGATAGTACTACATAAAATGTCTTTGGATCATTGATGTACTATTATAGAACTAGATTCACAATCAGCCCACAAAAATGGCCCCCGTGAAAGTACCGCCCGCACGACTCGGGCGGTACATTCCTGTTTAGTCGTGTTTGGACCGCAGACAGTGACAGTTGTCCAACAATGACGAAATGTGCTGTGAAAAACTGCTTTAATAGCTAGAAAAAAACGTGGAAAAGGATGGAATATATTTCTTTAGGTTAGTTAATTTGATAACGACTAACGTTACAAAATGTATGTGAAGTCCTGGTAATTTCATGGTTTTGAATAAATAATTTTGTTAGTTCAAATCATTAGTGAGTATTATATTCTTTGGTTCAAATTAAAGGTTATCAAGAAACAAAATGTAAGGAGTCGCTATTAGGTCAAAAAAAAATTACATGAAATTTGTAGGAAATAAATTTATGTTTTAAATTCAAGATTTCCACAACATCCTCAGCGACGTTCAGTCAGAATGGACCGTTATTATAGCGCAAAATAGACGTGACGCACTCCTATAAACCAAGCCACACGAGTGTTGTGTGTTCGGCCCATTTCCCTAATTCCGACATATACCGGACCAATAAAAATTTAAATCGACTAACTGCAACTGCTAAACCTGTCTTGAATGTAAGTCCGTTCGTTCCAGATTCAAACAACATTATTCAAATTCTGTTTTAACATATAATTTTATCGCGAAAAATTATGCAGAGGAAAACATATTCATATAATTATATGAATTGATATAATAAAAGTCAATTTAAGTTTAATGTTTAATTAACTTATCTTTCAAGTTCATCGTCGGTATCTTTGTTTTATAGATGTCAGAGATAGATGACGATGACTTGCAAAGCAATAGTTGTAAAAGTACAAACGCTGCTCCAATAGCAGAAGTCAGTACTTTTGAAATAACTACCTATAGTATAGTCTTGCTCAAGAGTTTCATGAAAGTAAACATCTTTATCTCTAACACAGAAAAATAACAGTAGCTATCACGGAATTGTACGCGAATGTATGTTAATATTGAAGTGGAATGTTTTATTTTTTATATTTTTTTTATTTAAAAATATTATTAATATAAAAATAATTTAAATAACCAAAGCAACTCCATTACTTTCAGTGTTCACTTTTGACGTTTATAAAGAAAACATTAGTAGCCAGTATACAATAGTGCCATTTTACTAAAAAGTTTTAACCACGTTGGTTCTTATGTTTGCAAATTTGACACTTGACGCCAATACCTGTAAGTTCTTTTTTGTACGCAGTTTTTATCTTGACTCGGACTATAAAGAAGCGTTATTATCAGCTATTGGAATGTAACTGTCAGTGTCATCTTGCGCCACATTTTTAGTTATTTATGTTTGGCATTGTGTGTCCATTTCTATATCTTAAGTCAATGCTTTGGATAATACCCATTGTTGGCCAAATTGAGTAAAATCGCTCAGTTTATTTTAAATGGGCACGTATCCTGTATGCTGGCCATCATGGCCCATTGTGTGATTCCGGCAACAACGTGAATGCTTGAATAGAAATGAAATAACTAAGTGCGTAAAAGTCAGTGATGCCAACTAGAAATGTGTCTATGGTATACACATTTTCTATATCTGTGTAAATCACATCGGGTTTGACAGTAGACGAGTAACTAATAATTTTTATTGATATTTTCGTGTAGAGCTATGATAATTTCCATGAAATGTAATTCTTCTATACTGTTAATATTTTGACTCTTCGCGTTAAGATCGATTTTCTTATATAGTAGTGTTATTAGAAGGCAGTGTCATGTATTCGGATTGCTTTGTCGATATCCGATGCGAGTGCCAGTTTAGTTTTTTGTAATTCTGCAGTGTTATGAGTGCTCTTTTGAGCGTGATACCATAATGCCAGTGCAGCAGATTAATGTTAAGAATTCTTCGGAAATCGAGAGTTGGGAGTGGAATGGCGGTTGTGGCCGAGAGGTGGTCAGAGGAGGGTCGGACAGCAGTCGGACTTCATGCAGTAACTCCAGCGGAGATATTTGCCGCATCTGCCACTGCGAGAGCGAGGTCCACAACCCTTTGCTGGCGCCCTGCTACTGCTCAGGTATGCATGAACCTTTAACATCAGTATCTTATTCTTTTTAATAATCACGTCACGCTTTGATCGTGATTGCTCAATCAGTATTATTTACGTCTCAATGCAAACTTGGTGCATTGTGGCTTGGAAACAATATGAGCAAGGCATTCTATGAAATTCAATTGTTATTGAATCTATGTGCTTGTAAATTAAATATGTACATGGATTGACTTTACATAAGTTTGATAAACAGATTACAACATCATGGAATTTAGTTGACATTGACTTTTTAGCTTGTGTTAGTTAAATGTCATACAGTGTACACATATTAGGGGATTTTTTAAAGGTTTGACACAGGGATCATCTATGAGAAAATTTAATTTCTATTTATTAAGTAAGTGTAAAGTATAAGCATCCTTCATATTAATCATCATATCAGCTGCAAGACATCCACTACTGGCCGAGTCCCTATATTGTACGGCCATGATAATGCCCGGCCACAAGAATGTCTGGCACAGTTATCCGCGTCCAATGTACATGGATTACAGAGCCGTGCATTATTTGGCCGAGCATTATCGCTCTGAGCAAACTTGGTCCGGGGCAATAATTGGGAGCCACTTTTGTTCAGGCCGATAATGCGCGGCCCAGCAATCCGCGTCCAAAAAAGTGGACGCCGATTACTGGGCTGTAAATTCCTAGGCCGGGCAATATCATTCCGAACAAATTTGGTCCGGGGCAAGAATTGGCAGCCAGTTTTGTTCGGACCGACAATGCCCGACCCTGTAATCCGCGTCCATCCACAGACAATATAAACTTAAATAGGTAGTTAGAAACCAAGCGAGATGACGGAGCCCCGCTTCGCGGTCACCTATTTCTGGGCGGTTTGGCATCTGAAGCTACCTAACGAACCTAACCTACCTACATTTTGAATTAATGTTAGATTCATCCTAGTAACTATTTGTTATCTGTGGAAAGTGGACGCCTATTACTGGGCCGGACATTACTGGCCGTGCATTATATGTCTGAGCAATCTTGGTCGGGCAGCAATATGGAAGCCAGTTTTGCTCGGGCTGAGCATTATCGGCCCGAGCAATATTGGTTCGGGGCGACAATCGGGAGCCACTTTTGTTCGGGTTGATAATGCTCGGCCCGAGAATCCGCGTCCAAAAAAGTGGATGCGCATTCTCGGGCCGGACATTATTTGGTCGTGCATTCCTCGTTCCCCTACTGGCCATAGGTCTCCCCCAAAGAGTGTTTTTTTTAAAAGTTCAGTTTAGTGTGCCGTAAGGCATAAACCTCCCCCAATTACAGTTGATCGACATAGTCCCATGGTTCATCCCGTACACCCCCCTTTCCTAGTGCCTTCCCTAAAATCATCAAAATGCTAAGGTACGCATAGAAGCTAAACTGGCAATGGGCAATAACCTGAAGAGAGTGGTAGGAAGCGGTCGGATGCGGAGGGAAGAGGTCTGGATGGTAGAGGCGTGAATTGGGGAAGGCGTATGTCCAGCAGTGGATGACTGTGGAATGTGCGTGTCTCGTCAGTGTCTCGTCAGTCTGATTTATAAGATAGGAGTTTTTATTGTTCCTTTTTGCTTATTGTTTTTTCATCTTTAAATATTGTAATTTCACAGTGCTTTCTGTAATGCTGTGTAATTAAATGTAATAATAAATAAATAAATGACTGCGGGCTGTTAATCCCTTAAATTGCTAAATACAATGTGATTGTTACAGGGAGCCTCAAGTATGTCCACCAGAGTTGCCTACAGCAGTGGCTCACTGCGTCAGAGACGCGGTCGTGTGAGCTCTGCAAATTCAATTTCATAATGCACACCAAAATCAAGCCATTCAATGAGGTACGTTCATGAAAGTCATTACTCCTCAGAATCTTGAAACACACAAAGGTAATTTGTCACAACAACTAATTGAATTTCGAGTTAAAGGTATGTATCACTGTGTTATTCGAACTTTAGTTAAGTTCCTGCAGGTTGTTGTGACAAATTGCATTATTAAATTTGTATTAAGCTTTAAATACAGTAATCCGATACAGCAACCTTGAAGGGACCTCCCTGCAGGTTGTTGTGAGAAATAGCATTTTTTGTAGTAAGCTTTATCGCGTACCGCGTGCGGTATGCGGGGTTAAGCAACGTGGTCCCAAGTCAGTTCAAGGATGGGTGACCGGTCTGAGCGCTCGCAGAGTGGGGCTAAAAGTGCAACAAAACTGGCAACCGTACTGTCTTCTTGATCTCACGGTTCGAAAAATAACTGCTGTACGTTTTTTTTACTTATTATTTTATTTTAGACAGGCAGCTGTCGCTGATACGTCTAAATCAGAGTTCACTTAGCACACGTTCACCCTACTTAGATCATAGATTGTCAAGTTTGTTTTTAAACTGGTTAACACTTCTGGCGTTCACTACTT
Organism: Notocelia uddmanniana; assembly: GCA_905163555.1. Lineage (NCBI taxonomy): Eukaryota > Metazoa > Arthropoda > Insecta > Lepidoptera > Tortricidae > Notocelia > Notocelia uddmanniana. The sequence goes on along the minus strand of LR991058.1, from coordinate 29,497,802 downwards.
CTGAGGGTAATTTGTTCCATGCCTTTACTATTCGATGTGAGATTAAGTTTTTGCCGATATTTGTTTTAGATTTGCTTGCTGACAATTTATAGTTGTGTCCCGTCGTGCGTGTGTTTGTATTTCGAGTAAACAAGTCGCTCAGCTCTGAGTGCCTACCGCGAACTTCGAAAATCTAACTTCGTGTCGTGCTGTCCCTTTCACTCTCGTGTTATACACTATATGACGGAAAGGGACGGTACGATACGAAGTTCGATTTTCGAAGTTCGTGGTAGGCACTCTGGACAGTCGTAATGGTCATTTAAGATTTTATAAGTCTCAATTAACCCCCATACGGTGGACTGATGACCTGGTGAAGGTCGCGGGTGTCCGCTGGATGCGGGTGGCGCAGGACCGGTCATTGTGGAAGTCTTTGGGGGAGGCCTATGTCCAGCAGTGGACGTCTTTCGGCATGATGAAGTCTCAATCAATTGTCCACGTTCACGCCTCTTTTCGAGTGTTGGCAAGCCTAATTTCTGTAGTCTTTCCTCGTATGGCAATGTTTTTAGTTGTGCAGGAATTATGGTGAATCTTCTCTGGACCCTTTCTATCATCTCATTGTCTTTCTTGAAGTATGGGTTCCATATCTGAATTATTATCTATTTGTCTTTTTTACTTAAGCTAGGTTTTTTACAAAACTAAAAAAATAATATAAATATACATATAAAATATAAGAGCATTATTAAAAAATACCTAACCTAGGGTGCCGCCGGCAGCGAGGCGGGGCCTAAGCTACCGGTGTTTAGGACGACAGAGAGAGGAACCTCCTGACTGTCCGCGCCGTGTCCAGAAGTACCGCCTTCTGTATCTGACCCGTGACCCAGCCATCTAACGAGAGTCTCTTGAGATGTTGGTCGAGACTCTTCGCTTCGATTATTATTATTAAATTTTATCACGCCTAAACTATTGAACTGATTGTGATGAAATATGGCCACCGGGGAATGGGCAGCAGCATTCCTAGAATGCGGTGGAGATACTGCGATCGCCAACCCGCATGCCAAGCGTGGCGATTATCGCATTTACCCCCCATGAAATTGGGGGAGGCCTATGTCCAGCAGTGGACGTCCTAGGGCTGATGTGGTGGGTGGTGGATGGCATGAAAAACCTTAAACCGAAGACCAGGCTACATAATTTTTTGGAACCTCCTATAAGTAAACTCAACTGGTGTTGAGTTTTACGTATGGCTTTATCTGTGCATGTAAAGTGAAGAGTTTACCGCGAAATCAATAACTAATATCATATCAGCAGGAACGTCAAATTCGTTACTTGATAAAATCCATTACTCACCTATATTTAATGTATAGTAGGTACCATAAACTTGGACGAACGCTTCGCATAGTTTTCAGAATCATGAATAGATTCACTACGATATCAGCCGAAGGACGTCCACTGCTGGACATAGGTCTCCCCCCAATTTCAGAGGGGTAAATGCCATAATCGCCGCGCTTGGCACGCTGGTTGGCGGTCTCAGTATCTCCACCACACTTCAGGCATGCTGCTGCCCATCCCCCAGTGGTCTTGGTCGTAGTTAAAAGACATACCCGGGTCCCAGTACAGGGTATACCTAAGTATAGTTGAAATTATTTAAAACGTCCCGACATTTCATAAAACCGCCATTAGATTTTGAATCTTCTTGCTTCGAGAGTAAAGTTGCTTTTTGAATGGTCTAATTTTATACAACTTGGCCAATTTCAATGATTTTATGCCATTAATTAACCGAGTGAATCGAAGGTCTCCGTTTCAGCTTCGGCAAGAATGCTTTCGTATGTCCGGCCTGCGGATGGCGGATTTCCCGTTCTCTGCAGGTCGCATTTCTCAGCTGATTTTTTTTAGAAATTTTGTGAGCAGGTTTGATAATTATATCGTTTTTTTTGTTAAGTCTGATTTTGGAAAATTTGAAAAATAATCACGACCTCACAGAGTCATTATTAGTTATCATGTGAGATTGAGTATTTATTTTGTACATATCCTTTCCAGAACAAAAACAACTCATGTAACTAGTATTTTGATGTCGGTACTGTAACGAATGAAAGGCCGGTTGGTAGCTGACTGACGTTTATTCATATGTTTTTCATATAGTGTCAATAGTGTGCCAGTTCTATCGGGAGTCTAGATATATAACCTATTTACACAACCCTTACATCTCTCCCTCATAAACCTAAGAACTACAAATACAAGTTGACACATTTCATATCACAAAGGAAATAACTAAAACACAAAGTGATAAATCAAATACAGGTTTACCCTACAGTAAACAAAACTAGGATTATTTTAAAAATACGAAATAATGAAATACTTTTACGAGCTCACAAGCTATCCGTTTAAAGCTCCCTACACACTTCACCATCCGATACATCATCAGACGTCTGACCGGTGTCGCACATTGTTACCAGTGCAAACTCCGAACCCACGGGCTTGTCCAGTTCACGAGGAACAGGATTAGCAGTAGTTGCCATTTTATCTTCCAACCGCTTCTCCCTCATAATTAATTGATGTGGTGACGCCACGCCTGTTGTAGCAATCACTCGGTGTTGTTGCCGTTGCTGCGCGCGAGACACTTGGTCTGACCGTACCGCACCCTGCTGGGTGTAAAAGACCCGCTCAATATAATCACGCTGGCTCGGGGCGTGCTCACGTGATGACGATTTAAACTCGGGTCCCGCGCGAAGACTAGCGTGATCGGTAAAAATCCCGGACAACTTGCCATAGGGCTGAGTCACAAGGCCATCATCTACCACGTTCAAACTAACCTGATTTAGTTTTAATGCGCGCATAAAGAACAATATACTTAAAACAGAACAAAACGGCTTCAGGAAAAATAAATCCACAACGTTAGCCTGCTTTAAACTAAATAATATTATAACAGAATGCATCAATAATGGAACTCCAGTAGGCGTTCTGTTTCTCGATATGTCCAACGCATTTGACACAGTATGTCACAAACGCCTTCTGGACAAAATAGATAAATATGGGATACGTGGACCAGCTTACTCCTGGATTGAGAGCTACCTGTATAACAGAGAGCAAACTACGCAAATCGATAGGATCATAAATAACCGACTCTCCAAGTTCAATTCGACCTATAAAGTAAATAGATATGGAGTACCACAAGGAAGCATCCTGGGGCCCCTTTTGTTTCTACTTTACATAAACGATTTGCCCAACTCAACGAAACATGAATGTATTTTATTTGCTGACGATACGACAATAATAGTTAAAGGTAGAGATATAGACAACTTTCAAGATGATATCAACACGGCTTTGAGAGATGTTATTAACTGGCTTGATATTAACAATCTTCGAATAAACCTAGAAAAAACCAAATTTATGTTATTTAAATCGTATAAGTCTAAGATTATCCAAGTAAAAATCAGCCATGAAAACGATAATATTGAAGAAGTGAATAGCATTGTCTTTCTCGGTGTAACCTTTGATACATACTGTAATTGGAAGATACATATAGACACCGTTTGTAAGAAAATAAATAAATTTATTTTTGCACTCTGGCGTCTGAAGCAGACGGTATCATTCAATACTGCTTTGATGACATACCATGGTTATATTATGTCTATCCTTAGGTACGGTATAATCATGTGGGGTAACTCTGTTGATGCTGGCCGTGCATTTATCGTTCAAAAGAAATGCATCAGAACTCTATGCGGAATGCGTAGACGGGAATCGTGTAAAACTTTCTTTATAAAATTAAATCTCTTAACTCTGCCGTGCCTTTATATTTATGAAACAGCAATGTTCGTAAAACTCAATTTAGAACTTTTTACTTCTGTGGATAAAGAAACCACAAGGTCACAGAGACGACATCGTCTAGCCTTGCCTTCTACAAAATTGGTAATCAGAAATAAAAGCGCGCATAACATGTGTATAAAAATATTTAACAAACTGCCAGCAACACTTAAATCATTACCGAATGGACAATTTAAATCGAATCTGCACAAACTGTTAATTGATAAATGTTTTTATAGCATAGATGAATTTTTGATGAACAAATTTTAATTATTATCGGTTAAGTATATAATGTATTGACTTGATTTTGCTTATTTATTATTATGAATTGATGTAAATATGACTTTAATTAGGTTTTATGACATTATTTATTTTTTGCTTTGACTTGATAATATTATTTGATTTGATTTAGTATATCAAAGTAATGAATTGGTTTTAATTTATATCATTTCATAATAATGTCAATTTTTATTTTTATGTGCACTTTGTTCATTTTGTATTATTTATTACGTTTTAAAGGACATTTTATTTATACTTTAATTATAATTTTGTTTTATATAAGTACTTTCACATGCCATTGTCGGCTGAATATATTATGGGACTCATATGTACCTACATCTTAAATAACCATATATTCTTTGTGAAATAAAGATTCATTCATTCATTCATTCATTCATTCATTCATTCATTCATTCATCCACTCGCGCCCCAAAAGAGGCCGCGCTCCGTTTTTAATAATATACAATGGCAAAGTGGTAACTGTAACGTCATTTAACGTAACGTCCACTGATATACATCCAAGAGCTTGGATTTGTGACCCATTATAACTGTGCAGATTTAGGTTATCTGCCGTTATCAATTTACTCGCAAATTTTCGCCTGTACATTGCCTCGTTAATAGCAGATATCCGACTACCAGTGTCGATCTCACACACGATGTCCTGCCCGTCTATGTTAACTGTGCAAAAGAATGGCTCGTCCCTTAGCAGTGACTCCTGTATGTGAAAGAAATCATCATCCGACTCACCACACATAAAGTTCTGCCGCTCGGCTGAGAGGCCCGTACGACGCACTCCGTCACACATAACCCTCAAATGCCCTCGTTGGTGACATTTGTCGCAGTTGTATTGTGCGTATTTACATCTGTGGGATTTGTGCGCCTTCCCGCACCGCCAACACTCCGTCGCGTCGTCGCTCGACGAGTTCCGCCGGGCCGCAGCCTTCTCGCCGCCGGCTCCGTCTCGGTGCGCCCTCCCGCACCGACAACACTGCGCCGGGTCGCTACACGGCAGGTCGCGCCGGGCCGCGGACTCTCCGCCGCCAGCTTCGGTCCCGCGCCCTCCGCCGCGCCGCCCGCGCCGTGCACTCGCGTGGTGCAGGTCTTCGTTCTCATCTACACCGCCGCCGCCGCCGCCGCCCGAGGTGCTCGCCGGCGCCGCATCTGCGCCGCTCACCTCCGCGTGCTTCTCCGCAGCCTCGAGTGCGAGAGCCAGCTCCACCGCCTCCTTATACTGAATGCTCTTTTCGGCAAATATACGCGAACGCATGACCTCACTTGCTAATCCCGACACGAATTGGTCTCGCAGATTCTCTTCGAGCGTCGCCCCAAAACTGCAAGTGCTCGCGAGATGCTTTAAATTCTGCAAGTATTCGGCGAGCGGCTCGCCGACGCGTTGCCGACGCAGCCTAAAAACGTGTCGCTCGGCGATCTCCGACCGTTGAGGTTCCATGTGTCCGGTAAGGAGATCCACGAGTTCGTCAAAAAGTTTTTCCTCTGGAAGATCCGGCGAGCACAAGTCACACATAAGGCCATACGTGACGTCTCCGACAACCGTTATTAGCAAAGGCACCTCGAGTTCGGCCCTCACTTCATTTAACAAAATGTATTGTCTTACTCGACGGATATATGCCGGCCATTGCTTAGACGTTAGGTCAAATGGCTCTAACTTTCCTATGGGCATGACTTATACGCTCAACTGCACGATATAACCGAAATAATAAATAAAATTTTATCAACTCGTCGCCAATGTAACGAATGAAAGGCCGGTTGGTAGCTGACTGACGTTTATTCATATGTTTTTCATATAGTGTCAATAGTGTGCCAGTTCTATCGGGAGTCTAGATATATAACCTATTTACACAACCCTTACAGGTACCTTTGTTTATAATGTTGAACATGTACTTTGTTTTTCTGAATGGAAATATTCAACATGTTTACTACAGACTTGAGTCACTTCCTCATAGTATGTTCTCGAGTTGGTACCTAAGGGGAATAACCACTGTGTTGTATTTATATGCAAAGTCTACGGAATTACTAATGTAGATTAATCCGCTTAAAATGCGCTGCAACATACGAGGGGCGTTCAATAAATTCTCGGTATTGACATCTTTTAAACCTATTTGGTAAACTTTTGAATACTGGCCGGCAAAAGTCATTCATTAATATTAAAAAAAAGTAAAATTCAAACGGCGATGTTCGTTTGTTTTTTTGCAAGTACCGAACAAACGTGATCACTATGAGCGATTTTTCAATGTTGGTTAAATTAGAGCACCAGAGGTAATAAAATTCTTGACCAAACAGGTAAAAAATCAATATGCTATAAAAAAGAAATGGATTATGTTTACCGTGAGTCTGCTTCTTCTTTATCAACAATTCAGAAGTGGTCAAGTCAATTTAAGCATGGGGGAGAGAGTATCGAAGACGACCGTAGAGCTGATCGGCCAGTCGAAGCTACTTCATCAGAAAATTTAAAAAAGTGGAGAAAATTATGTCTGAAGATGGTTGAGTAAAGGTGAAAGATATAGCTCAAAGAACCAACCTTTCTATTGGTACTGCAAAATTTTGTTAGTAAAGATGAAACGTGCGTTCATCATTATGACCCTGAGAGCAAACAAGAGTCCGTGCAGTGGCACATTAAAGGAACTCCTCATCCCAAGAAGTTCAAGGTGTTGCCTTCAGCTGGAAAGGTCATGGTCACAATATTCTGGGATTGTGATGGAATATTGCTGATCGATTATAAAGAAAAGGGTGTAAGTATTAAAGGAGAGCACTACGCTAATTTTCTATGCCAAATAAGGGAAGCAATCAAACAAAACAGAAGGGGATAATTAGCCAAAGTTGTTCTGCTTCTTCACAACAACGCCTCTGTGCATACTGCTCATATTGCCAAGGCTGCTGCTCTTGAATCTGGACTCGAAACTATTACATACCCACCGTATAGTCGAGACTTGACCCCGAGTGACTTCTATTTGTTTACCAATCTCAAAAAGGATCTATGTGGAAATTAATTTTCTAACGATAAAGCATCGAAGACAGTAGTTTAGGAGCATTTTGACACCAAAGACAAAAAATATTTTTATGAGGGGTTAAAAAACTAATTGACCGGTCTTATAAGTGCATACCCATAGGAGAGGAGTATATTGAAAAATAAAAAATAAAATACCTATAATATTCTTTTTTTTTAATTCTAATACCGAGAATTTATTGAACGCCCCTCGTAATATGTCTTTATCAAGTGGATAGCTGCCCACGTGGCGTATTACAAACGAAGGCGTGACCGGAGACTTAAAACAAAAATCGGCCAAGTGCGAGTCGGACTCGCGTACGAAGGGTTACTATTATCTATACAACATTACCTAGACACTTTATTATATTATAACCTTTTTTAATTTTATTTAATTATAATATTTTTTATCAGTAATAAAAACGTTAAATAATATCAAGTAGAATTTTGGTTAAGTGCGAGTCGGATTTTAGTTTTTCCATACATTATGAGACGCAGCGCCTGATGAACACAATGAGCAACTATTTAAGTTTTTTTGTATGGCAGCTCCCGTAAATATTTATTTTATTTTGTTTTTAGTATTTGTTGTTATAGCGGCAGCAGAAATACATCATCTATGAAAATTTCAACTGTCTAACTATCACGGTTCATGAGATACAGCCTGGTGACAAACGGATAGACATACAGACACACCGACGGACGAACATAGAGCGGAGTCTTAGTAATAGGGTTCCGTTTTTCCCTTTGGGTACGTAACCCTTAAAACGGATCATTCCAATATATTCTCAGAATATAAACTTTTTGAGCTTATTTGACTCAAAATTCCAAACGCTATTGATTCTAGAAGAATAAATAATGTCCCCAAGTTTAGATCGTATATTTCTGTCGTTTTTGTTACCACTATACAAACATGCAAAGCAACAAAACTTTTTTGGGGGTGCTTTTCCTTCTGGAATCGTTATTGATTCTAAGTGGAATTAGTGCAGAGTCCATATTCTGACAAAAAAATAAAAAATAAAATTCTAAGTCTCCCAATATAACCTACTAGCTTTTTCCCGCGACTTCGTCCGCGTGAAACTCGTTATATTACAGAAACATTACAGAAATCATTGCTATTAAATTGTTGTAGGCGCAGGCTTAAATATCGCTTGCCCATACAAACTTCAACCCCCCTCTTCACCCCCTAAGGAACGATTTCCGGAATAAAAACTATCCTATATCCTTTTCCGGGACTCAAACTATCTCTATATCAAATTTCATCTAAATCGGTTTAGCGGCTTAAGCGTGAAGAGGTAACAGACAGACGGGTGACTTTCGCATTTATAATAGTATATACTATAGTATAATAGTATATATAGTATAGTATGGATGTCCTTCCGAATCCGGAAGAACCATCCTATATACTGGTGAAAGAATTTTTTGAAAACGTATGATTATTGAGTAGTTCCGAAGATTACCCCCTACACACACACAAAGCTGCAAACTTTTCCTTTCTTTTTTGTAAGTGCAACAAGTAAGGGGAATAAATATAATTGACAACATTTCAAATTTGCAAGTAGTATGTGAAATGAACAACAGCAGCTTATGAAGAAACCAGGGCTCGGAAACCGGTATTCTGTCCATACAAAAATACCGGTATTTTTTTAGTTCTTATCGTTCTTTCGTCTACTATTTCATGTTTAATCCGGCAATCTAACAATATGAAGTTATTACCCAAATACATTATTGAATCCTACATAAAGAGCATAAACTAATTAAAAATATTCGGCTATTTCAGGATTTTGAAATTAACCGGTTCCGAGCCCTGGAAGAAACACACTTTTATTAATCACTTTTACGACGATTTACACGCATAATAACTTAGCACTAAACCAAGCAAGTTATCTGTCGACTTGAATAATAAATATTGAATAAGGACATCCATACTATAGAGCGCTCGTGGCCCAGCGGCACCCGCCTACCGCGTGCGGTGTGCGAGGTTAAGCAATGTGGGCGCAGGTCAGTTCTTGGATGGGTGACCGCTTTGAGTGGTTACTAACTGAGCGCTCTCGTGCTTTGGAAGGAACGTTAAGCCGTTGATCCCGGCTGCTATCTACGACAGCAGTCGTTAAGCCATGTTAGAGGCCTTCGGGCGGCTTGAGAACTTCTAACAGTCAAGTTGCCCACTCACTTGATAAAGGGGGGTCGAAGTTGCACCACGTCCGTAGGGAGTACCCACCTACGAGGCTTGCACTGAAAGTGGCGGGAATCGAATACTTATTAATTTATTTTTAACATGTATTATACCTTTTTATAATCTCTGAAGTTTCCTTATCTCAACACACTGGCCACTTAGAAAAAAAAAAGTATGGTTCGGTTTCAATTGTTTATTGAAGTCGTCGAGTCACTGCTTAAAATGGAATTGTGCCGTGAAAATTTCAGAGCTATGATTTATTATGACTTTAAAAGTGGACTAACACAAAAACAATGTGAAGAGCGGATGGTTGCTGCTTTTAATATTGAAGCTCCTTCAAAGACTACAATATACAGGTGGTATTCAGAATTTCAACGTGGCCGTGTATCCCTCACCGACGAAGTGCGTGAAGGTCGACCAAAATCGGCAGTCACGCAAGAAAACGTCGATGTTGTGCGTCGTCTGATAAATGAAGACCGACATGTGACATATCGGGAAATTCAAGAGCACCTGGGTATTGGAATGAGTCAAATACAAATTATTTTAAAAGAAGAATTAGGCGTGAAAAAGTTATTTTCCCGTTGGATACCTCACCTATTGTCTGACGAGCAGAAAATAGTCCGTGTCAATTGGTGCCGCAAAACTTTGATAAGATTTAACAAGGGACGCTCAAATGCTGTTTTTAGCATAGTATCAGGTGACGAGTCGTGGATATACGCTTATGAGCCTGAAACTAAAAACCAATCCCGAGTATGGGTCTTCGAAGACGAGCTCAAACCCACAAAAGTTGTTCGTTCTCGCAGTACGGCTAAGAAGATGGTGGCTACGTTTATCTCTAAATCTGGTCACGTAGCTACTGTGGCTCTTGAGGATCGTAGAACAGTCAATGCTGATTGGTACACCACTATTTGTTTGCCGAACGTCTTTGCTGAACTCCGAAAAACAAACCCTAGTCGTCGCATCATCCTTCACCACGACAACGCCAGCCCACACACCGCTCGGACAACAACTGAGTACCTGGACGGTGAAAAAGTCGAAATATTGGACCACCCTCCATATAGCCCTGACTTAAGTCCCAACGACTTTTTTACATTCCCCAGAATCAAGGACAAACTGCGTGGTCAGCGGTTTCAGACGCCAGAAGAAGCAGTGGAGGCCTATAAAATAGCCATTTTGTCGACCCCTACTTCAGAGTTCAAAAAGTGCTTTATGGACTGGTTTGAACGCATGCATAAGTGCATGAAATACAAAGGAGAATATTTTGAAAAACAATAAAAATAAATAAACTCACTTATACTGCATATTTTCTTCTATTCCCGAAACTTTCAGTTTTACCCTCGTAATACCCTACACGTGACCCCTGGGTGGTGCTAAAAGTGCAACAAAAAACTGGCAACCGTACTTGTCTTCTCGAAGATCTCACGGATCGTAAATAAACGATTAAAAATAATAATAATAAGGAATGAATCCCCCAAGAGTCATCGGGTTTAATATATAATACCTGCCCCATCAATCAGTGGAGGGGCTCGGTAGGAGAAGGCACAATCCCGGCCTAGCCTTCACAAAAGTGGAACTACCCAACATTTAAAAAAATCACGACATATGAAATCTTGACTCGTTACTGCTTTAGGTTAGGTTTGAGTATGTTGGAACTGTGTTTTTAATTATACATGTTTCAGTTGAAAAAAAAATGATTTAAGACATTAAAATGTTTTTTTATTTTATTTTAAGATGATTTTAAGACGTAGCTTCGCGATTTTTTTTCGATCTAGCCGATTTTCTTAAATCGTGTTTTGGAATCGTCCGCACCCTATGAAATAAGCTTACCAACGTCTATATGACGTCACAAGGCTGAATTGTGACAGTCACAACACACAAAAAGAACAGCCGTACACTTTCTTTAGTTAATCCGCCTTAGTAACAGTGCTTCTGTATAATTTTGTACGCTGTGACGCCTTACTTGTCACATACTCTCTTTTAGAATGAGGAACTTTTCGAAGTTGATTTTAGTATATGAAATTAAATTACGATATTTTCGAGAAATTAAAAATGTGGTTATGTTTAATTTTTTATCGTCTGTTCGATGTCATCGAAAAAAACCCGCTTAAAAAATGTAATGTCAATTCTGTGCAGGGTTCGCCGATATAAATCCGCGGATATATATCGTGATATATATCATGATATATATCAATTGATATTTACGTTAATGGATATTAATGGATATCAATGGTTATCAATGGATATTTATTTTTCTAAGTTACACCTCAGGCATTTCCTACTACTGTAAAATGTTTTACTTTAATTGCTGTTATGGACTCAAATTTCTAGGAATCATCTTAAGAGTCGCCATTACGCTCAACTGAACTCGATTCTCCATACAAACGTAGTTTCGTTCTCATTTTAAAACGCCTTGCTGAAATAACATGAAATTTTGTATACACAATGGGAGCCTTGAAACCAGCGAGTAAAATGAAATTTTGCTGCGAGCGTGAAAAAAACTTACTGTTTGATTTTTCATATCGTAGGTTAGTTTAAGTAACTTCATTCTCTCTATCACTATTCCTTTGCGCTATATGTTCTCGCCGCTGAGGTGAAAAGTTGTATGTATCACAAGAGAGCAAAGATATTTGCATCTCGTGTCTTTGAGTCCCTCGCTACGCTCAAGATTCTATAATTGAATCAGTCGCTTGCTCGGGACTCGACTTCAACTCTCGCAGCAAAAATTACTTTGCTCTCTTGTTGAACAAATAACTATTAAAGATTCCGTAGAAAACAAGGAACACTCATAGCTTCGCCATGTCCGTCCGTCAGTCCGCGGCGTCGCTCATCGTTTTTTTGAACTCTCGTAACTTGCGTCTGAATTATACCAGATACAATAAACAAAATTCTCGGGATATGATGTCAATAAAACTTTTGAACATTTAAAGCATTCATCCATAGCAATCACAAGCCGGTCTCCAACTTATCACGAGGTAGGACGTGAGGTTGTTTGCCAGTGTCGTTCTAAATAAACGCACAATACTTGCAAAGCGCCTAGGAACCCATGATTCAGTGTGAGACTAGACATAAATCGCTATAGTAAATTGAAAAATATTCTCAGTTAAAATTGGACACCACCACCATATCAGCCAAAGGACGTCCACTGCTGGAGGCCTGGAGGCCTCCCCCAAATTCACGGGGGGTATATGCCATAATCGCCACGCTTGGCATGCGGGTTGGCGATCGCAGTATATCCACCGCACTCGAGGGATGCTGCTGCCCATCCCCCGGTGGTCTTGGTCGTAGTTTTAGGACATACACGGGTCCCTCGAAATTGAACACGTCGACACACGTCGACTTGAATTAGGCGTGAAGGCTTTGTGAGCTGACTGTGCAGGCAGGCTAGTACAGTAGGCAGTAGGCGTATGTGTAGGGTAGTATGTGGGTAGGCTTATTAAGCATTATTAAAAAAGCGTCCACGAAAGTGTGGTATGTGTCGTGTACCTATGGGAGCGAGTAATAGATGTAATAATGTCTCGCCAGGCTGTAGGCGGCAGAACTGCGCGCTCTGACTCATTTTATTAGTGTAAGTTTATAGTACGTTTTTGAACGAGTGGCGTAAGCGGAAAATTACGAACGAGAGTATCAAACTTTTGCTGACTGGAGTTTGCAATTATCTTACGCCCGAGTTAATCACAATGTTTTTCATCACATTTGCGAGGAAATAAATCCAAATCGAAAATTCCAAATTGACGAAATCGACAACTTCACCTCCAGTATCAGTGCATGATCGCCGTGGCGTCCTTGCGAGAGGAGCGCGCCGCTTCAATATTTCAACCAATCACAAAGCAGTATTCATGCGGCGCGCGGCCAACTAGATTTCTCAGCTTCAATATTTCAACCATTTCTTAAGTTTTTATTGAGGAAGAATATATTATTATATCCTAGCTTCTGCTCTTGACTACCTCCACCACCGCATAACTAAAGACGTCCACTGCTGGATATAGGCCTCCCCCAATTTCATAGGGGTAAACGCCACAATCGCCACGCTTGGCATGCGGGGGCGGGGGCTCATGACTAGAAACGTGTATATATAATTATATAATTAAATAGCTATAATCCCACTAATTACGACTGGGACACAACACACACACAGGGTGACATCGGAGACGTGATCAATAAGTGTTCCGTTTGGTACGAAACACTAAAAATGGCAAGACATGGTGAGGGCATATGACAAAGTTCGTCACGATATACTGCTAAATAAGCTATATGGGTCCGGAATCCGAGGGAACGTGCACAAATGGTTCAAATCGTACCTAGAAAACCGTAGACAATTTGTACAAATTAAATTTTACAATGAAAATACGAATCAAATCCAACATATAAATTCAGATACCTGTTATGTAGAGGGCTCAATACCACAGGGAAGTGTGTTAGGGTGCGTTTTCTTTTTGGTTTATATCAATGACTTGCCCAAAACTATTGATTCAACCTGTATAATGTTCGCGGATGACGTATCTATAATGTTTAACTGCATCGACAGCACTGACTGTAACTCACGCTTAGAAACGACACTCAAAAGCGTAGACGACTGGCTAGCAGATCATAACTTAGAAATAAACTACAAAAAAACAAAAGTAATGCAATTTAAACCACATCAAAAAAACCCTCTGAGTATAAGCCTTATGACTAAATACGGAAAAATGGAGGAAGTCCAAAGTTTCCTGCTACTAGGTGTTACTATAGACACTAGCCTAAACTGGAAAACCCATATATCAAACACAAGAACGAAATTGGCAAGATTCGTATACGCACTCAGCATTTTAAAGATGAAAACCAACTATGAAACGGCCCTTTCAGCATACTACGCCTACGCATACGCCTGGCTCCGTTATGGAGTAATCTTGTGGGGAGCCAGCACGGACGTCCAAGACCTGTTCGTGATGCAGAAGAAGTGCGTGCGCATCCTCACAAACATACAAAGCACAGAAAGTTGCCGACCACACTTTATAAATAAAGAACTCCTCACTCTTCCTTCCATCTACATACTGGAAGTTTGTATGTTTGTGAGAGAGCACATGCACCTTTTCCGACAAATAAAAGATGCCCCAAATCGCAAAATGGCAACTCGGCACGAAAACAGGCTTGGCCTGCCAAAATCTAAATTGGTAATCCATAGAAATAGTCCATATGTGCGTTTTATAAATATATATAACAAGGCTCCTACAACCATTAAAACAACAGATAAGAATCACATATTTAAACATAAATTGAAAAATATTCTGACTACAAAAGCTTACTATACAATCGACGAATATCTAAAGGATAATTTAAATGAATAGTAAAGCTAATATAATAATGTTGTATTGCAGGCTCAAAAAACTCACATAAGTCTTAAAACTAGCATACTAAATTGGAACTACATCACAGAAATTAACTTCAAAATTATTTCTGGTTCTCGTTCTGGTGCACGGACAACCAATGTTACTTACCTAATAATTCCTATGTCTGTATCGAACTTATTTATTTTCTCACTTATTTTGATAATTACTATTATTATTATATATCACTTCAATTTATTTCATTGTAAATTGAGGACTAAAGCTTATTACAATAAGATTACTTAATTTCATCTCAGGATTGTGCCCTCTCAATTAACGGAATTCAATACAAACAGCCTGTATAATAGTTTAGTAAATGAAAATCCAATCTGGGGCTACTCTTGCGTCCCACTTCGGGATTGGGGCTACTCTTCTGCGTCCCGCGTCGGGGCAGGGGCTACTCTTGCGTCCCACGTCGGGGCTGGGGCTACTCTTGTGTCCCACGTCGGGGTTGGGGCTACTCTTTTGCGTCCGGCGTCTGGGCTGGGGCTACTCTTGCGTCCCACGTCGGGGTTGGGGCTACTCTTTTGCGTCAGGCGTCTGGGCTGGGGCTACTCTTGCGTCCCACGTCGGGGTTGGGGCTACTCTTTTGCGTCCGGCGTCTGGGCTGGGGCTACTCTTGTGTATCACGTCGGGGTTGGGGCTACTCTTTTGCGTCCCGCGTCGGGGCAGGTGCTACTCTTGCGTCCCACGTCGGGGTTGGGGCTACTCTTCTGCGTCCCGCGTCTTGGCTGAGACTACGGCAGGGACGCCTCTGCAGAGATGCGACACGTTTTCGCATTATTGCGTGAAAGCCCTTCGTGTGCGCCTCCGCGAACATTCCTGACGCGCTGCAATGTCTCGCCAGCCCCAACAACATCCTGAAAGCATTGTTATATTGGACGCGTATGGCGCTGTAAGCTTTTGAATAGGCGATCACTCATAGAGTCGGAAAAAGTGATTTCTGATTACGTCACCGATTTAACTCTGTATCGGGGGGTTTCACAACTCTTAACATGCATTGTAGTTAATAATCTATCGATGATGATAATATAGTCTATCATCACTCAATTATTTAGCCATTATCTACACACAATTGCTCAATTATTTACATGAGTGAAAAACCTTTCACGCGAGCCAGACGAAATTCTATCTTATGTCAATGCGTTAAATGCCTGAATCAACTGTTTGCTATACTATAAAATAAACTGACCTACCATTTAAAATCGAGATCTTATATAGTTTAAATCTAGGGTGTGCTGCGATTGCCAACCCGCATGCCAAGCGTGGCGATTATGGCACTTACCCCCCATGAAATTGGCGGAGGCCTATGTCCAGCAGTGGACGTCCTTGGGCTGGTATGGTGGTTGTGGTCGAAATCAACCAAACATGAGTTTTAGCGACGACTATAAACCCAATTTGACGTGGGTCATCTTCATCTCATCTCTTGAGCATGCTTGAAGTCCATGTTATAACATGTTATCTAAGAAACTTGGTTACTGTTGTTTCCTTGCTGACGGGACAGAATAACAACAAGGAAAAGTTAATTGACCCAAATACTGACATGTGAAAGCTTACTCACTTTATTGTTTTTCAAACGCATCAGTTCTGAGAATTATGAGACACATTTTAACCCCGACGCGGAACGAAGGGGGGGGGGGGGGGGTTATAAGTTTAACATGTGTATCTGTGTATGTGTGTCTGTCTGTGGCGTCGTAGCACTTAAACGGGCGAACCGATTCGAATCATCATCATCATGTCAGCCGAATGACGTCCACTGCTGGACATAGGCCTCCCCCAAAGACTTCCACAATGACCGGTCCTGCGCCACCCGCATCCAGCGAATTTTCGAATTTTATTTTTGAATTCGAATACGGTGTTTGAAATAAAAGCCGTTTTTCCATCGATGGTTCTTAGACATGTTTTATCAAAATCGTTTCAGCCATGGCGTCTGTTAAATTTGTTTTTTGTTTGGTGTATTTTTTTATTTCGTTGTATATGTTTGAGAAAAGCGCTAAACAAATCTCGGCGAGAAACGTTGGGCTGCAGGCCGCGTATCCCTATCCGTCTATCTCTACTTGGCCTGCAAGCCTTCATGTCCCGGCCTCTATAGTAATGTACTATTATTTTATATACTAGGTATATTGTTTGAAAAACAATAGGAAAGTTTGAATGGCATACTGAAAAAAAATCCTTAATAGGTTAGCCGATTGGAAATGTCACTTAACTAACAATAATGAGGTTCATTAGTTCTCGTGGGAAAAAAATGTCCTGACAATCGCGGCGGTCAATAAACATCATCCTCCTAGCGTTATTCCCAGTACAGTTGCATCCTGAAGGATGCCTGGCGTCCGCTACCTAATGGGCGGTCAATAATATTTATAATAAATAACTACTCGTAAATAATAATTATAGTAAGTGTTTTTATTAAAGAATAGTTAATGAAGCTGTCTTAAACAAATCTAATCCGTTTTAATTCCGCGTCTTTTTTTTTATACCACGTCGGTGGCAAACAAGCGTACGGCCCGCCTGATGGTAAGCGGTCACCGCAGCCTATGGACGCCTGCAACTCCAGGGGTGTCACATGCGCGTTGCCGACCCTTTAAAAATTTATACACTCCTTTCTTGAAGAATCCCATACTGTAGTTCCTCGGGAAAACCTCGGCAGGGAGCTCATTCCACAACCGGAGCGTCCGAGGGAGGAAGTTCCTCTGAAACCGTCCCGTACGCGACCATTTAGGTTCTAAGGTGTGAGGATGAATGCCCTGCCGACGGCGAGCAGTGCGATGATAGAAAGCGGCCGTGGGCATCATATCGAATAGTTCTTCGGAACACAACCCATTATACAAGCGATAGAACACGCACAAGGAGGCAAAGTTTCTCCTTAAACTTAAAGGTTCAATATCGCTCGTGAGTTTGGGATCGTCCACGATTCGCACAGCACGTCTCTGAAGCGAGTCAAAAGGCCCAAGCTGGTATCCAGGTGCTCCCGCCCAGAGGTGACAGCAATACTCCATGTGGGGACGAACTTGCGACTTATATAATATAAGTCTCTGTCCCGGGGTGAAGTACCGCTTCGCTCTATGGAGCACACCTAGCTTTTTGGATGCCAGCTTGGCCTTGCCTTCTAAGTGGCTTCGAAATTGGACGTCGCTGGAAATGTCGACGCCAAGGATCCCAATACTCTCTGAGATGGAGAGGGTTGTGTCCTGGAACTGTGGGGCCACAGTGAACGGGGTTTTCTTAGCGGTGAACGCACATACTTGTGTCTTGGTGGGGTTGAACTGGACCAGATTATCCTGGCCCCACTCAGAGACTCTGACCAGAGTGCTCTCGATTTCGGACACAAGTTGTTCGCGACTCTCTAACACAGAGGCACGAGGAATGTTGGCACGGCCCGTATAGTAAGCGTCCCCGGTGCTGTCATCCGCATAACAATGGATGCTATCAATAGACAGCATGTCATTAATATGCAGCAAAAACAGCGTCGGGGATAGCACGGAACCTTGTGGGACGCCAGCGTTAATGTCCATGCTTTCGGAGCAACTGCCGTCTACTACGGCTTTTATGCGTCTGTGCATACAGGTAAATTACTTTAAGTATGACACTGACATGCTCGTATTTCATTGGATATTCTACTTTAAGACCAATTAGACAACAGTTTAGACACTGTCTTAAAATCGTATGATTGCAATAGAAACTATTACATAAGTTGCTCTCCGCCTGGGCTGTGATGTGTGTCATCCTCATGTTTGCATCTGCGGCGCCATGGTTGGTGCGGACGGCCATCACGCATTGAGGTGCCGCCGATGTACCGGTACGCATCCGCGTCACCATGCCCTCAACGATATCGTACAGAGAGCTCTTAGATCGGCGGGAGTCCCATCTGTGCTTGAGCCAACGGGTCTTAGCCGCACCGATGGCAAGCGACCAGATGGCCTTACTTTGGTGCCGTGGGAAAGGGGGCGGTGTTTGGTGTGGGATGCTACATGTGTCAGCACTTTCGCCGCCTCCCATATCAATCGCACTAGAAGAACGGCTGGAGCTGCGGCCGAAACACAAGCGGCAACGAAACGGCAGAAGTATGCCCCCCTAGAACAGGGTTACTTCTTCGTCCCCTTAGCAGTGGAAACTGCAGGTTGCTGGGGAGCGGACGCCAAAAAGTTCGTGCGCGACATAGGCCGTCGGCTTAGGCAAAAGGGAGAGGACGCCGGCTCAGAGTCGTTTCTGGTGCAAAAGTTGTCCATAGCTATCCAAAGTGGGAATGCCGCTAGCATTATGGGCACCTTTGCACCGGGAACGGCAAGGGGTGGATTATTTTAGTTTAAATAAATAATAATATAATATTGGCGGACAATCTTACACAAATCGACCTAGTCCCAAACTAAGCAAAGCTTGTACTATGGGTACTAGACGACGATATACATACTTATATAGATAAATACATACTTAAATACATAGAAAACATCCAAGACCCAAGAACAAATATCCGTGAAAAATGCACAAATAAATGCCCTGGCCGGGATTCGAACCCGGGACCTCTAGCTTCGGAGGCAGTGTCACTACCAACTAGGCTAAACAGGTCGTCAAAAACAGAAAGCACTCTCTCGCATATTTATGACCCTCGCCTGCGGCTCGGGCTTCAAACTTCTGCGATGTCGGCCTTTCTTTGTTTTACAACCCTTGTATCGTAATGTACTATTACAGTACATATGGTGCTATATTACCGCACGAGTGCGGTAATCAGCAGATTACGTGCATATGTCGAAACTTTAAAGAGCCATATGTACTGTAAAACGTTGTACGATACACGTGCGAACAGGTAATTCGCAACTCGTGTCGATTTAAAATTCAATTTATCACCACTCGTTGAGAATTTCCTGTTCTCTGCACTTGTATCGTAATGTACTATTATGTGACAAGGATATAAATATTTTCATTAAATAAGCGTTAAAGTAGACTATTCAATGGAATGAGAGTATATGTCAGTGGTAAACTCAAAGTAATCGCACTGTTAGTAGTATTCGCGGACAAAGAATACGGGTTGATAAAATACCGTCATATATTCCTTAAATAGTACAAGCCAGATTTTTCCTACCATTTCAGCATACCATTTAAAATGAGAGCGTAACTACGTTTGTATGGAGAACCGAGCTTCCTGCGGACTCTCAAACCTTTAGAATACAGGTTATGCTTTGTTTTATTTTCATTACAGACTTGGAAAATAGAATTACATAGCCAATTACAGGTTCTCAGTTACAGTTAGTAGCACAACTGAACCAATGTCCACTACTTTGATAAGTATCGTCAATTAAAACAAAAAGGGTTAAGAATAATGTTTCCATTGAAACATTATTCGTTAGCATGCATTGTAGGGATAATCTGCCGTTATGTAATTTTAGATCAAGATATTGCATTTTGTCTCAAGGGTGACATTAGCATTGAATCAAATTTGCACCGACCATTTTCTATGGAAGTTTGTCTGATCTATCGGCTGTATCTTAGGAAATTGCCAATAAATTAACATTAATTCAGTCAGCTGTGTTCGGCAAGAATCAATAACAAAACTGTAACACCTTTGAGCAACGACATAAGAGGAGAAAAAAAAAAGTTTAGTCCTCAAGAAACGTGTCAATTATATGTTTTTGTTTAACGAAAAAAAAAAATTTTTGTATGACGACCCCAAATTATTTAATTGTCTATAACAGTTAATTCTAGCTTCCTTAAAATGAGCACGCAACCGCCTGAATCAGACACGTACTTTTGTAGTTATTGTAGGGTTAGACTCAGTTGAATAAGGTGTCCACCATTCAGTTTCCATACTTATTTACATTGACTCACTTTCGCACCGAACTCTTTGTAGCCAATAATTACCACCTAAAATATATCTCATCAACATACTTTCCGAATCACTCTTAAGAGACTGAAATTGCCTATTTTAGGTGGTTTCAGTTTTTTGGGTTGTCTTAAAAAAAAACAAATTATTAGGAAAATAAATTAGGTTAAAATTTCCAGTTTTTAGGTTTCAGTAGGTAAATAACTATAAATCGTAAGTAATACATTTGTACAGCAGTTTTGTTGCTCATTTCTAGGAGTAATATTGTATATAAAACATTTATATTTTTATATAGTTTGACATCTATTAAATCGAATCCTACTAACATGCGAATATTGACTCACTTATGCTACTTACTGTATATAACTTAACTTTCTCACATCACAAACCTTAGATAAAAGGTATATTTTGACATCACAATTTTAATTAGTTTGCGTGCTCGTCGCCAAGTACATAGTTGATATTTTGTTTTAGGGCGCACGTGACTTAAAGTTCCGCGTAGTGTTAATGAGTCTTTGACTGTGGAATTATTATTACGGATATTATTGATAATGCTCGGGCTATTCGGGATGATCGTCACGTATTTAAAACTACTCGTCATCATGCTGGCGGTATCTTAGTGCAGTTACATCCTGAAGGATGCCTGGGCTCCGCTAAATAATCCCAAGAATTGGCGTAGGCACTAGTTTATACGGATGCGACAGCCAGACCTTCCAACCCAAGGGGGAAACTAGACGTTGGGATTAGGCTTGTCAAGTGAGTGGCCAACTTGACTGTTCGAAGTTCTCAAGCCGCCCGAAGGCGTATCATATCCGGTTCGAAGGACCAAATGTTGCGTCGGTGGACTGTGTTGCAGTTGATTCTCGTGGATGGGCAGCTAAAGGCCAATACTTTCAGAGCTGACAGTACTCGTCCTTAGAAGTAGGCTTAAGTATAAAAGTAATTTAAAAAACTAATTTAAAGATACTTTCCTCCTATTTCATTGAAGCGTACATCATCCAAATATAGACAAAACAGTTTCCTTAACCGGGCTAGTCGAAACCTGAACAATTTGGCGAGAGAGCTTGATATCGATATATTTAATTGTGTTATTCCTTCCATGAGGCGAAAACTAGTGAGCACGTATTTTGCTTAAGTGATTTCTCTTCTTCTCTTTTCCTTTTTAAATAAATACAGTCTGTACTTTGGATTAATCAGGTTCCGTTATTTTATACTGTATTAAATTGGTCTAACTCCTGCAAGTGTGATTTGTTGCATTATTGTACATTGTATGTATTGCCTAAGCGTATGTTATTTTTTTTTTCTTATGTAATTTCTAAACGTGAGTTCCTGTAATTGGCTCTGTATGACTATTTTAGCTGCAATATTGTAATTATAGCTGTTGGTTCTCCTTATATAAATAAATAAATAATTTAAAGTTTATGTTAGTTTTTGGAGAATATTAGGAAAACAACTACGTGTATGCTACGTAATAACACCCTGTTAATGAGATAATCAGTATTCAATGATTAAGATTTCTTTGGTTATCGTGTGAAACCTCTTGACTGTCACTGGTTACTTCATCTAGCATCCAATGTGTATATAGCTCACCTGACAAAGTGATAACCACCTTGTCAGTTAAATGCACAGTATGATTATGTTTGGGCAGAATTTTAAATTCATTATTTTGTTCGTATAAATGAAAACAAAAATATCATATAAAAAGTTTTATTAATTCCTATTTAAGGTAAATTCTTAAAAACTCTTAAAGTATTAGCATCTAATTTGGAAGCACCCTATATATGGTCCATTATAGGTAAGGTATATATTATAAATAGTTCCGAAAACGAGTATGTATTTTTTATGATTTACATAATTACAAATGTATAGTTTTCAGAATTTCCCTGTAATTGTAGTATTAGTATAAGACGGTACTTGCCGAATTTCATAGTTCTCGGTCAACGGTAAGTACCCTATAAATTTTGATTCCCTCTAGAGTGTCGATATATAGGTTTTTTGCGGCATAAACGGCAGTTTCTTTTTTTACGTTAACTTAGAATTTTGTTTTTTTTTTCGCCGCTTTATGGGACTGTAGACCTGGGTATTTGGTTTTAATTTCAACTCGATACCTCCACGCGTCCTCGAGATAAAGGCTCTTGACAGACAGACGGACAACAGAGTGATCCTATAAGGGTTTCGTTTTTAGGGTTCCGTACCCAAAGGGTAAAAACGGGACCCTATTACTAAGACTTCGCTGTCTGTCCATCCGTCTGCCTGTCTGTCACCAGGCTGTATCTCAAGAACCGCGATAGAAATTTTCACAGATGATGTTTTCTGCCGCTATGACAACAAATATTATTAAAAACCGGTCAAGTGCGAGTCTGACTCGCAACTTGGCCAGTTTTTTTCCTTTTAGTTTAGTTTAGTTTAGTTTATTATATCTCATTATACCATGTTCATATAATACAATTACATTCGGCTTATATTACTTATCGTATAGTGATCGTTCAAATACAATATTTAATGAAAATGAAAATTTGAAGTGCGGAACACTAAAAATTAAAGCACTAAGATAAAATGTAACGTTTTACATCTTCGCTTAGATGGTTTGACGCCCGCCGTACACCTATTGAGTTTAAAGATCAACTTGAACTCAATAAGAATTGTCAACAGCATTGGTATGTACGTGCTCATCCGTTTAAATGTAAAATTAGTGTTAATAATGAATTGTTTAGAAATGAATACGTTTGCAAAATCCTCGCCAGGTGACCTTGTAACACTAACGTTCGAGCTGAATAAGGAAGATGTTTGTATGAGCAAGATATAAATATTTCTTGCCCTTGAATTGGACACGAAAATATCTACTTTTCTGTAGTTAATTCTGTCCGGAAACAATTATTAGCGTCACATGGATATCTGCAACGAAATCCTCGTTAGCATTGTCGCCAAGTATTTTCCATAGATTTTAGTGTAATTTGGCAATACGTGGGTTGTTCCGAAAGTTTTTAGCTGCTCTCACTCTATTCATGCGATATATTTTTTATTTACACCATTATGTGGGTAATTTCAATAGTTATGAGCTGAGATAAAATCGTTAGTAAGTAGCAAGTATGTTTTTCACAACATTTCTTTTACCAAAAGGCCTTTTGTATGGGCTTTTAAAAAATTGCGAAAATAGTACTATTTTTGATACCTAAAAATAGTTTTGGCAACGAAATCCCTAACCAGCTGTAGTGGAAACTGCCCGGGATGACTTCCTAACTTAGTGTTGCTGATTTTAATGTAAAATCAGTTAATGATTTTATTTAATTTAAGTTTTTTTGTGATGATGACCAGTCCCTAGTCTCGCGACCTAGACTAATATTCGACACACATGCTCATTGTCGCTAATTTTCATGCAATCGAAACAAATTACGTGGGTAGAGACAGGGAAGATTCATAGTTTGCGGTGTATAAAATTTCGTTTAGTTGTGGTGACGTATTAATCAAAATTGGCCCGCAACACAAAATTGGTATTGTGACCCGTTCATCGCATATTAGATAGGGCTGTTGACACGTCGTACTTAAAATACAATAAAAAAAAACCCAAGCGACTTTCATCAACAGTTTCACCCCGACACATCTGTATTGAAATTACCCGCATAATGGTATCATTAAAACATATATGGCATGAATAGAGTGCGAGCAGCTAAAAACTTTCGGAACAGCCCACGTATTAATAAATAAATTTTGGGGGACAATCTTACACAAATCGACCTAGTCCCAAACTAAGCAAAACTTGTGCTATGGGTACTAGACGACGATCTACATACTTATAAAGATAAAGACATACTTAAATACATAGAAAACATCCAAGAGCCAGGAACAAATATCCGTGCTAAATGCACAAATAATACCCTGGCCGGGATTCGAACCCGGGACCTCTAGCTTCGGAGGCAGTGACACTACCCACTAGGCTAACTAAACAGGCCGTAATGCTTTTAAAGCGAAGTTGCGTTTTTTCGGTAGTTCATTCGAAGCCGTCGATAATTCAGTCAACTGTTTGTGTTGTGTGTGTGTCGAGGTCCTGCTTCTTGTAAAGCGAATCTTTACGAAGAAATAAAGTTGCGTATATTGTTAGGAGAGGAACTGATATGAAACTTACTATGAAATGAAGTTGAAATCAAAATATATACTAATTTAAAAATGTAATTCAAGTCAAAACAATTCACATTTATATAATTACTAGCTGTTGCCCGCGACTTCGTCCGCGTCTTCGCTCCTATTGGTCACAGCGTGATGTTATGTAGCCTAAAGCCTTCCTCGATAAATGGACTATCCAACACAAACATTTTCAATTCGAACCAGTAGTTCCTGAGATTAGCGCGTTCAAACAAACAAACAAACTCTTCGGCTTTATAATATTAGTATAGATTTAAATAATGCAATTTCAATGCGAATTAAAATCAATTACCATGCAGCTGATGCAGCCATGGCTTTTTTAATAATACCACGTCGGTGGCAAACAAGGGTACGGCCCGCCTGATGGTAAGCGTTTACCGCAGCCTATGGACGCCTGCAACCATCACCTACCTGGTGATGACGTTCATTGAATTAGGTACAGTCAAAGAAACTACTAGGTACTTTATACCGAGAACTCTTAGGTTGTGGAATGAGCTATTTGGAGGTATTCCCAATGGGCTACAGCATGGGACTCTTCAAAAAAGGCGCGAAATGGTTTCTGACGAGTAGAAACTTTTGTACTCTATTTCAGTTGTATAATTTTCTTGTAACTTGTAGTTGCGGCCACTCAAGTAAGTACCTAAATAAACGTCACAAGGTAAATAAATTCTGTCTTTTGTAGTTTATAGCTTGTTCAATCCACGAGGAAACGCTAATGACTTTCCTTACTACAATTCCTGTTAGTTTGTGTTTCGTCATTTGTTTCAATATGTCACTTCGGGGTCAAAGGACTCTTGGCCAATATGGGAATATCGGCCAACATGGATTGTAGAATATGTGGCGAGGATGGCGAGACAAATGGAACACGTGATGTGTGAACACGCAATTGCCAGACAAATAATGAATGGCTTTGGCAATGGCTCCCCAGAACCAAAGGAATTCAGAGCACTCCCGCTGAGCTCCATCATCCGGTTTGTGGAGAGAACTTGGAGGAAAAAAGTAAAAGTAGTTTATTCTTCAAATTAGGCATATTACATGCACCTATGAACGTCAATAAACTACCACCGGTTCGAAAAAATAAACCTCTGCCACGAGAAGAACTGGCGTAAGAAACTCGGCGAGGTGTCATTTTTTCAAAACAATATACATTGTATAGTTAAATATAAAATTACAGTCTCAGTTACTACAAAAAGAACAATGCTACAGTAGAAAAGCTATTTTCGCGATAGATTAGCCGTGCAGGACACTATCACTGCCAAACATCCCTGTCCATGGGGCATTTGCACAAAAGATCCCATTGGGTCGAAGTGCATCCGAAATGCGGGCGTTTCGCTAACGATTAGCACAATGAAAAATTATTATTGTAACTTAACTGCCCTTTTCCACGGGCCAGTTATAACTTATAATTCAATCTTACTTTACCTAGCTAGATGCTGGCCAAGAGCAATCCCATTTTTAATTTAAAAAAAGCCAGCGGGCCAGGTTTTACCATGAGAATACTATCGACACCAAAAGGACTTTTTAGACCTGTGGCTTTATGATGGACTCTGTAAAGCGATAGGAGTGCGTGGTGGGAGAGTAGCCTTAGGAAAATATAGTGGAAACCTTCAGATTACTTATAGTATTTTATGCAACACTTAAGGGTACAGATAAGGGTTCTAAAAATTCGAGTCGCACCAGTACAAGAAAAATGATGCATGCTATAAGATTCTAAACCCATAAACAGTATTATAGAATATCGGCTTACCAACCTCAACTAGCTATATTTTGTCGGCAGTGGCGGTTGCTGGAGATGTCGGGCGTGGAGAGGAGACGGCTGTGCTGCGCCGTGCTGTTCCACTGCGTTGCGGCGCTCTGCGTGATGTGGAGTCTGTTCGTGCTGATCGAGCGGGCAGTGGAGGAGGTGCACCGCGGACTCATAGGTACCACAGTATCCATTGTAGACTCAAAAAAATCCTGATAACCACTATATTGTTTCCTTCACTTTAATTTAAAAGAATGTTAAATAGTAAACAATATAGTAATCTCAAAGTCGAGGTTACTCGCTACATATTGAAAGGCGATGTGTATAGTTTATGGTCAGTCATATGTCATGATGATGTTATGTTACAGCGTGGCCGTTCTGGACGAAGTTAGTGGTGGTAGCAGTAGGCTTCACGGGCGGAGCAGTGTTCATGTACATACAATGCAGACAGTACCTACATCTATGCAATCGCTGGCGCGCTCATAACAGGTAACTCACCCTAATGGCTTGATTATACTTTGTTTAGTGTGAGTTCATAGAATAGGAGCGTTTTCTATTTTTTGCCAGTGGCATATCTCCCGAGGTATTTTCTTTTGGATAGATGTATCTTCGGTAATCTCCGGGCTCGGGAGATGAAGGGTAACGTAACCAAGGGTGTTTAAAAGAGGTCGCTCTTTAGCGATAAGACCCACTGTTGTTTACCTCTGCTTATATCTCGTTGCTCTTTTACTGACGAGTCCAAGAGTTTTTTCTTAATTTTTTGCTGCGGTGCAAGTTTTTATTACTAAACTCTTTTTGGATTTTTCTTAATCATTTTTCACAAAAAAGCACTATACATACTTCGGCTGGAACAGGGATTGCCTGCCTCGTGTTACTAGGGGTCTTTGAGACACTCGGCAGGTAATCCCTTCCTTTCCAGTCTTTGCAGTAATGTACTATTTCTCAAACATGCAATGAAATATTGATTTTATGTTCCTTATAATAGGCTGCGAAGTATGACGTTTCAGGTGCGGCTAGGACAAGAGGTCGTTAATGGAATTTCATACAAAGCTTGCAGGCCTAGGCCGGCAAAGTCCTCTTTTTTATTTCTTTTTTCCATATAAATTTGTGGCACAGGCATCATGGCATTCTGGCATTCATTCTTATTAAAAATTAAACTTTGATTTTTTTGTTGTTTATTCCATTGCATGTTTGACAAAAGCACTATACATACTTCGGCGGGAAATATGGGGTTGCACTTCCCTCCCCTTTCGTCCCGGCCTCTGTAGTAATGTACTATTTCTCAAACATGCTCGAAATAATAGCGTTTGCGATAATGGACTGCGAAAGTCATCGTTACGGGTGTCGCCAATTTACAGGTCAATAATGGGATTTGTGTGCATATTTTGGCCACACAATCCGGAGACCCGGCGAAAATTTAGAGAAACTTATTGGAACACCGTAGGCAAAAGATCGCGCGGTCGTTCACCAACAAAATGGACCGATCGAGTAAAACACTCGTCGTCCTCCAAATTCTACACAGTTGTAAGAACCGGTGGAGGCGGATCATCCCCTCCAGATACAACCCTGATGACATACAACCCAGAGAGAGAAAGAGAGAATGGGATTTGTATGGGAAATTCCCAGTGACTTCAGACATTGCCGTCGGGGGGGCCAAGCTGGCTGCTGCAGCGCGTGTTTTACTACCGAATCCTTCAGTTGATTCGATTTAATTGGCGTTGTTAGAATTTTTAAAAGTTAAACGCAGCGGGAAATTTTGGGTTATACTAATATTAAACTTTTTAATTTTGAGCGGCTCTCGCGTGTTCTTTTTTCAAACAGAATACGACCTTTTCTGAGCGTGTTTGAGAAAAATAAATGACTAGATAGCCTCGCTCACACTCGGCCGTCTGTGACACAGTCTGCAGGCAAGCCCTTGCTTTCCGGCCTTTCCAATGAGCGTGGGCGCGTGGTTGCAGGATCCTGCTGATCCAGAACGCGCCGGAGAAGATGCCGGTGCACCTGCACGCGCCCGCGCCGCGCTCGCCGCCGCGCGCGCCGCGCCGCCACGCGCACGCGCACGCCCGGGGACAGGTGCGTTACATTCTACTCCTATTCTTTACCGATTTAAATAGAAGGAAGGACTAAGTTCGTCTCCATGTTTGCTACTTCTTTTTTATGTATGTATGTTCCCGATAACTCTTGACCACGTTGGCCGATTGTGATACTTCTTTTTTTTGTTTCAAAGCACACCCCGACATTGGTCCCATAAAAAATTGTGAAGGTCTGATGATGGGATCTAGGAGGAATCGAGGGAACTTCTCGAATTTGATAGGCACGCATATGCCGATTTCGGTATTTTCTGTAGGTAACCAAGCATTGGCTCACGGAAACCACAAATTGTGGCATAGCAAGTACAAAATCGGAGTCGGTTTTTTTTTTCGGTATAAATTATTTATTTCCGATGTTGCTTCGTACATTCTTAGGAACAAAATAGTGCGCGAATCGAGACCTGCAGTCGAATAATGCCTTCGTATTTTCCGGAGGCCTATATCCAACAGTGGACGTGTTTCGACCGACATGATGACGCTGATTTTGCGGAGTGCCCTTCAAATACATTTTAGATATTGCAAAATAATTTCAGTTTTTGATAAAATAAAAATGTCTAATACTTGAAGAATATTATAAAATACAACTATTAGCATTTTTGTCGGCCTGTTTAACCTAGTTCTTAGTGTCACTGCCTCCGAAGCTAGAGGTCCCGGGTTCGAATCCCGGTTAGGGCATTTGTTCCTGAAACTTTGATGTTTTCTATTTATTTAAGTAAATATACTTATTTATCTATTAAATATATCGTCGTCTAGTATCCATAACACAAGCCTTATTGAGCTTACTATGGGACTAGTTCGATTTGCGTACAAATAAAATGTTTATTATTTATTTTATAATTTATTATTTTTATTAGCAAATAAAAGCAGATGTAAACAGGTTCGTAACTTAAATTATCAACCTAGTAGTATCTATTACCATAGTAAATGTAGTATGACAAGAGTCTAAACTAAGCCGTTTTAGCAGAGCAAGAGAACTGAAAATCATTTTTTCATTGAGCCATCGATAAAGTTTAATTTTAAATAAATTTAAGGGAAGAACTTTGAAGTTGACTGGTATTGCGTTAACATTTTTGATGCACATTGGTTACTGTTTTTCATTAAAAGAGAACTCCTTATTTCTCGTACTTCTTGAAAATAGTTGAGAAGCTTTCTTAAATAGTTCCGGGTGTATTTTTACAAACACAGCTGCTTTGAAAATGTAAAGACAGGGTAACGTTACAATTTCATGTTTTTCGAATAAAGGCTTACATGACTCTCGTGAAGGGTGAAGGGATGCCACACATTGCCCTTATTAAACATTTTTTGTGGGCTATAAATGTCTTATCAATTTCAGTAGAATTGCCCCAAAGAAGTAGGCCATATCTTAATGATGATGCGACGTATCCGTGATAAGAAAGGGTGAAGGGATGCCACACATTGCCCTTATTAAACATTTTTATGGGCTATAAATGTTCTATCAATGTAAGTAGAATTGCCCCAAAGAAGTAGGCCATATCTTAATGATGATGCGACGTATCCGTGATAAGCCATTAGAATTGTATCTAAATCGGAAATATTGCGAAGGCGCCTCAACACATATACAAAAAGTCATAATTTTACTACACACTACATCAACGTGGTCCAATTATAATTTTTATCTAACGAAAGGGTATTTATAATTGATTCTGCCAAAGGTTAAGAATGCTAAACTGACTGATAAGTCAACAAAAACAAGTTGCATCAAAAATATACCTAAAGTAGTAGCTATACGAGATGTAAACCTAGCGTTTTTTTTTAATTTCAAAATTTCTAGAAACTGACGCAACACAAAAAATATTCACCAAATTTCACGAGCATAGGTTGAGAAATGCGAACTTGAAAGGAGTACAGACGGAAAACCAAATACTCGCCGGCCGAACATACGAAAGCATTTTATACGAAGCGGAAATGGAGACCTTCCTTTCATTCGGTCAGTAAACATACTTAGGGTAACAGCACCAGTAATGGACAAGGGCGCAATCCTTCCGGTGCATTCGGAACTAAACTTAAAATGCACTTTAATTTCAAATGTATATTTTCTCATAAGACACGAAACCCAAGTTACCATATAACCAAAAACACCTGTTCCCGATATACACTATCCCCATTTGGGACTAGTTCCAAAGTACGTTAATCCCAAAATACCTTAAATTGTATACATTTTACATTAACGAGACTCTAATGCTGGCATCTAAAAAGTTAGGTGTGGTCAATAGAGCGATGCGATACTTCATCCCGGGACAGAGACTTCTATTATACAAGTCGTAATTCCGGCCCCATATGGAGTATTACTGTCACCTCTGGAGCACCTGGATAATAGCTTGGGCCTTTTGACTCGCTTCAGAGACGTGCTGTGCGAATCCTGGACGATCCCAAGCTCACGAGCGATATTGAGCCGTTGAATTTAAGGAGAAATTTTGCCTCCTTGTGCGTGTTCTATCGCTTATATAATGGGTTGTGCTCCGAAGAACTGTTCGTCATGATGCCCACGGCCGCTTTCTACCATCGCACCGCTCGCCGTCGGCAGGGCATTCATCCTCACACCTTAGAACCTAAATGGTCGCGTACGGTACGGTTTCAGAGGAATTTCCTCCCTCGGATGCTCCGATTGTGGAATTGAGCTCCCTGCCGAGGTTTTCCCGAGGACTAAAGTATGGGGTTCTTCAATAAATTCTTAAAAGGTCGGCAACGCGCATGTGACACCCCTAGGAGTTGCAGGCGTCCATAGGCTGCGGTGACCGCTTACCATCAGGCGCGCCGTACGCTTGTTTGCCACCGCCGTGATATAAAAAAACCTGTTCCTGATTTGAGTGTTTTGAGATCAATTCATTCCGAGATTAGAGTCTCGTCAATGTAAAGTGTATACAATTTAAGGTATTTTGGGATTAACGTACTTTGGAACTAGTCCCAAATAGGGATGGTGTATATCGGGAACAGGTATTTTTGGTTATATGGTAACATGGGTTTCGTGTCTTGTTAGAAAATGTACATTTGAAATTAGATTCTATTGACGAACTAGTACATTACTGCAGAGGCCGTGAAGTAAAGGGATTGCTGGACGAGTTTGGGATAAACGGCAGAGTCGTAGACGAGGCCGGATAAAACGAGTCCTGCAATCCATGTTTCGGCTGAGGATTGTATAGTACTTTTCTCAAACATGTTAGAAAAAAAAACTACAATATATAATAAAAACACAAAAAATGCTACAAAATACAAGCACAATTTAAAAAAACACGAAAGAAAAAAAAAACAAAAAACACGTAAAACTAAAAAAATACGAGAAAACATAGAAAAACAAAAAAAAACGAAAAGTACAAAAAAAATACAAAACAACTTTTAAAAAGTCAAAAAAAAATAAAAAAAACACAAAAAACGCTACAAAATAACACGAAAAAACAAAAAAAAATACATAAATACTCGAAAAATTCTAAAAAAAACAACAAAATACAAAAACGCTAAAATAAACCGGAAAAACCTAAAAAAATACCAATTTACATAATAAATTAAAAATATATATACAAAATCGTGGCGGTTGGCTCTATGTACTAATATTTCCTTTATCAGTTGATTTTAGTAAGCAAATTTAAAAAGTTAGAGCAGCGGACAATAATGTTAGTTTCATACATTCTCCATACATTACTTAAACCAGGAGCCATAAACAGGTAACTTCAAGTCTTCTTTCTGTGTCAGTTGACACTGCATTAACAGTACGAGTATATAGGTAAAAAACTTAAAAGATATCCTGTTGTATGTACATACCACGGTTATGTTGCATGAGTCCTTACCTGTAGGTTGATATTTTGGGGTAAGACAGTGGAGGTGGACAGGGTTTTTAAAACACAACATGTTTCAGGGTCGTTAGTAAAGCATGGTGGGTGGATAGTTGCGGTCACCTTTTCAAAACGCTAAATCCTTTACCTCGTAAGAGTCGTAAGACAGTTAAGTATTTTTGTTAAAACTCACCGATCATATTTTAAAACGTGAGGCGAAATTATCAATAGACAGACCAGAGAAAACGTCATGAATATTCTATATCGTCTTCGTTGCCGTAAAATGAGGTACAGGAAAAACGTATTTATATATGCATTATCATTTACAACCGACTTCTTGTACACTTTAATGTGCTTCAGGGTAACGCTTTCAATCACAGCCTCACAACCTGGCTCTTAGACTGATGTTTTTATATCGTCAAAGCAAGAAAAAGAAAAAAAAACGGTACGTAATTTTACAACAATATATTTTTTTTCACGTTACCAATACAAACATCTTACGAAAATACTTAGAAACAATCAAGATTCAGCTTATTTATGCAGTTTTAAAGATTTTAGAATACACAAAAATGTTCAATTGTGACGTCATTAGGCATATTTCCGTACAAACTTCATATTAACCGAGCGTTTTTAACGTTCCGTAAAAAGTAGCTAATTTGATTATTAGTAAAGTACCGTATTCTGTGAACCACTTGTGTACCATTCCATGAGTTGGAGCAGATTCTCCGTAATGTTTTTTAAGCCGGTCTTCAGTCTCTGATAGTTTTACAACGTAAAAAGTAATTTTGATTACCATACGAAATTCACTTTACTCCATTTTCTACCAATTTTCCGACCTCATCTGGCACATGACTCGATTTCGTTTTTATTTCGTTCTGTGAGGGGCACTGAGGATGGTGAGGTCCCCTTGGGGGAGTGCAGACTAGTTAGTTTGTGGTTTCTACCAAGTCCCACTCTTATAGGATGGTAATGGGTTCAGGCCTGGCTAATCAGAACAACAAGACAGTTCTTCCAATAAGAATTTTAATGAGCACACACAGAGTACATATATTTACACAGTTCTTATAATGTAGTGGATGTAGTCCGTACTAGATGAGTATCAAGCACTGCACAATTGTCTATTGTATATCACTACACTGACGACTACGTAATCACACTGTTCATCGACTAGGTGACCGACCGTATAGGTGATACGGGTGTCGGGAATTGGCGATAGGACGAGGTATACTCCGCACTGGGCTGACTCCTTACTTAGTCGTGGACTGTACCGTGTATGACTCGGATTGCCACCGTGTAGGGTTTACGCAATGCGTGGTCGGGACGGTGTAGTCCGTTAGTTAGTTTAGTTAGTTTTTCTGGGCGTTTTCCGCAAGTCGACATCTAGCGTGCCTATTTTGCGTGAAAGGGGTAGCGCTACTCTAACCACCCTAGCTCCTGTATGAAGTTTACCAAAGCTTTGGTATTGTTTACTGCTTCGTGCAGTGTGTTCGGGGTTCCTATGTACTTTTTCCTGTATATTTCTACCTGCTTGCAGTCCAGTAGAACATGCTTAGACGTCTCTTCTGCCTCCATGCATGCTCTACACATGGGGCTATCTGTGATGCCTAGGTTGTATAGGTGTTTGTTGAGTGTGTTGTGTCCTGTTATTAACCCTACTACTTTGCGTAGTTGGTCTCTGTGCGTCCTTAGTAATGTAGTTGTGAGTTTGTGGTTTTGTTCAGACAGTATCTCTTTCGTCTGTCGACATGTGTCTATCTCCTCCCAGTACTTTTGATGCAGATGTTTAGCGTACCGGTTTAGTTGGTTATATTTGTAGCTTTGTGGTAGGGGTATAATTGGCTCCGGTCCGTATGCCGGTGTTTTTGAGCCTTTTCTGGCTAGTTCATCCGCTGCATCGTTTCCTCTCGAGCCACTGTGTCCCTTTATCCATTGTAAAGTTACCTTGTTTTTGTATCCACACATTTTTGAAAGCTTTTGGTGGCATTCGTATATTAGGCCTGATGTATATATGTCACTTCTCAGTGCCTGCAGTACTGATTTACTGTCTGAGAGTATTAGTATGTTTGTGTCTTTGACTTGTCGTCTCTCCACGGCATTACAAGCTTCGATGATCCCCAGACATTCAGCTTGAAAGACCGTATTGTATTCACCTAGGGGTTTGGATATGTGTATGTTCAAGTCTTCTGAGAATACACCACATCCTGTTCCCTCATTCGTTTTAGACCCATCGGTATAGATTCTTAGGTTGGTTTGGTTTAGCCCTTCTTTCGAGTCTTCTGCTAGGATTATATCATATTCCTTCCGGAAGACCGCAGTTTTCGGTACTCTGTCTACCTCTGCCTCAATCATAGGGATGTTTGAGGTAAGATTGTTGTAGATTTTTGTGTGTGGTGTATTGTGTTTTGTCCATAGGTTTAGGCTTTTTAATCGTATAGCTGTTGCAGCTGCTTCTTTTTGTATATGTATGTGCAGTGGTAGGAGTCCTAGCATCATCTCCAGTGCTGCTGTTGGAGTTGTTCTCATGCAGCCTGTTGCCGCTACACATGCTAGTCTTTGTGTTTTCTGCATTTTGGTAACAGCACTAGTGATTTGAGTACGGGGCCACCATACTATGGCTCCGTAGCTTATCATTGGCACTATTACCGTTTTGTATAGCCACAGTATGATGTGGGGAGATAGGCCCCACTTTTTCCCCACCATTCTCCGGCATTGCCAGAAGGCGACTGTTGCTTTGTTTAGTCTGTTTTCAAGGTGTTTGTTCCAAATCAGTTTGTCATCCAGGGTAATTCCCAGGTATTTCACCTCTTTTGACAGCGTTAGTTGTGTTCCAAATAGAGTTGGCATTGTGTATGTACCCAGTTTTCGTTTGTGAGTGAAGAGAATTGTGTCGGTTTTTTTTGGGTTAACCGATAGCTCATTCTCCTTGCACCATTTTTCTGTTATTCTCAGTGCTGTTTGTGTAAGTTCGCATAATGTGTTTATTATAAGGCCACTGACAAGTATAACTATATCATCAGCATACCCTATTGTCAAAAAGCGGTTTTTGTTTAGTTTTGTTATTAAATCGTTTACTACCAGGTTCCAAAGCAAGGGTGAGAGCACGCCTCCTTGGGGGCATCCTCTTATGACTAGAGCCTGGTGGTTCTGGTTTTCAGATAATCTTATGATTCTCTTCTTTAGCATGTTCATAATCCACTCTATCAATAGCGGTTCGGTTTTATGTCTTTCTAGTGCTTGTTTGATGCTGCTGAAGTTTGTCTTGTCAAAGGCTCCCTCGATATCAATGAAGGTGCCCATGCAAGAGTTCTTTTTAGCCAGCGCATCTTCTATATTGCTTACTACAGCATGTAAAGCTGAGTCTGTTGATTTTCCTTGGCTGTAGGCATGTTGGTTCGGGTGTATTTTTGTGTATTTGATGGCCGTGTCCTTTAGTTCTCTGTCGCAGAGTCTTTCCAGAGTCTTTAACATGAAGGAGGTTAGGCTTATAGGTCTGAACGATTTCGGGTCAGAGTAGTCACTTTTCCCCGGTTTCGGTAAAAATATGACTTTAACCTCTCTCCAAATTCTAGGTATGTATCTGTAGGCGATACAACTACAGAGCACTTTGGATATATATTTGATTAGGTTTTCTCCCCCCCATTTTAGTAGGGCTGGATAAATTCCGTCCAGGCCTGGCGATTTATAGTTTTCGAAGCTGTTTATCGCCCAGGCTGTTTTGTTTTGTTCTGTTATTTGTTCTGCTATCTTCCACTCATCTTCTGTTGGAAGATAGTTTTCTTCTTGTTGTTCCCAAGTCTGTATATCTACTACTTTGCATCCCGGGAAGTGGGTCTCCACCAGCAAACTCTCTGTTTCCGCTGGGTTACTGGTGGTACTATTGTCTGGTCTTCTCAGGGTGCCTAGTAGTTGTTTCGGCTGGTTGGCAAGGATCTTCCTTGTCCTATTAGCTTGTGTGCAACTGGATATGTTGTCACAGAAGTTCCGCCATGTGGCAGATCTTCTGTACCTTATTCTCTTTTTGTATTCTGCTTTGGATGCCTTATATCTATCCCAGTCATCTTCAGCTTTGGTGTTCATTGCTCTGTTTAACTGCCTTCTCATTTTGGTTCTCATTCGTTCCATTTCTGAGCCCCACCAGTTATCTTTTTTGGAGTTTACACTGGCTGATGGCGTCGATAAGGGACATGTGTTTTCATAACTGTCTACTATGTATTTAGTGAGTGTGTTTACCTGTTCCTCTAATTCTGTTGTGTTGCGAGGCTTTTGTGTGTGTATCTTATCGTCTAGTTTACCTACCAGAGTCTCCTTGTACGCCTTTATGTCCGTGCGTCTCGGATTTCTTCTGGGTGTCGGTTCGCTTGTATCGGCTGTGAGGTCATACCGGATCCATCTGTGGTCGGAGCATGATAGCTCGTCCGACACGTGCCAGTTGGATACGTGTTGAGCTGCCAGCCCTGTGCTTAGAGTAATGTCAATTATAGTTTTGCATCTACGAGTGACAAAAGTTGGTTTCGACCCTGTGTTCAGAATATCCAGGTTAGTAGTCATTAAGTATTCAACAATGTCATTACCTCTATTGTTGTTAGTTTCCATTCCCCATAGGTTGTGGTGGCCGTTACTGTCTGCCGACAGGATCAGCTCCAGCCCTTCGTGCTCGCAGTAGCGTATAAGTTTGTTCATCTCCACTGGAGGAGGTTCTTCTTCAGCCGCCATGTAGACGGAGGCGAGAACTATCTCCGGTATGTTTGAGTTTTGTGTTCTGAGGAGTTTTATGGCACACACGTCTCTGGAACAGAATTCAGTTAGTGGTTGTGCCATTATGTTACGAGAAATATGTATACAAGTTCTAGGTTTATCTTGTGAATTGTAAATTACTTTACCTCCGGTGTTGCAGAGGCCGTTTATTCGTGTGTTCCTGATCCACGGCTCTTGGATCAGGGCTATCGATGTTTTGTTAACCTCCAGCCATCCTCGAAGTTGAGCCGTTGCTGTTTCGCTGTGCTGGAGGTTAACTTGGAGGACCTTACAGAGGGAAGGAGCCATCGGACGATGTCTCCTCCACCTTCCTCCCCTTTAGGTTCAAGAGGCTGATCCCCTTTGTACATCCGTCTTCGTCATCTGAGTCTAGCAAGATGCCTTCCTCGACGTCGGAGCATGGTTCCGTTCTTTCTGCGCTCTCTGTCTCCATCTCAGTGGTGGCGCTCCCTGTTGTTTCACCCTCTGCGGCCTTGTTTGCTTTGGGTTGAGTGCAGTCCTCCTCCAGGCTCACGCTTTTCTCTAGCGGAGTGTCCCTGAAGCGCCCCCCGCTGTGCTGGAAACGGATATAGACCGTCCCACATAGGTAGTTAAGCTTCCTATCCCTTTCCAGCGCAGCAGGGACTATGTCCTCTGGCACACCCACTAGAAGAAGCGTGCACCCTCTCTTCTTGAGGGGGATGGCTTGATGTATAGTCCATCGTCTCACCTCGACCCAGGAGTTCTGGTAGTTAAGAACTCTACCGACCTTAGTGAGGTTGTCCTCTAGCGATGGAATCAGTATACCACACCTTGTTTTTCTTATCATCTCGTCCTCCCTCTTTCCGACGAGATGATCTCCGTTTTCTACGCTGGCCGCTCCAATCCAGGACATCAGCCACGCTTTGGTATTTGCGTTCTGGCACCACAGCTTCAGGTACCCATCTACATAACTGGGTTTGCCCGAAAACGCTGGGGCCTCCGCTACGGTGTCCAGATCGGTTTCAATTGCTGCCTGGAAGATAGCGTCCCCGATCTTCTTCTCCACCTCCGCGGCATCCTGTTGCGACAGTCTGCCCGTGCGTTCGTTAGTGATCGCAACCGTCAGATCTGTCGCCGCAGCAGCCGCGTAGGTGGGGTGTGTTTTCTTTGTCCCCGGGGCGTCCGTCTTTATCTTTTTGTGGTCGCCTCTCGGGGATATGGTCTCTTCCAGGTGTGCCCTCTTCTCTTCTTGGTCTGTTCCACCTGGGTCTGTGTTTTAGAGGTCGTCCCTTCCGCTTCTTGTTCTTTGGGGGCTTCGACCTCGTGTGTATCACAAGAGGGCCGGCTCTCCACGTCTCTTCGTTTTATGAGCCGCTGCCTCTTCCTCTGCGAGAGCTTCTTTTTCAGAGGGTCGTTGGTTTCCTTTTGCGGTTGGGCAGGTTTTTTGTCTGCTCTCGGTTTGCACCTTATCTCCCAACCGGGATCTATGACCTGCTTCGAGGGTTCAACTTTCGTCGTCCCACTCTCAGCGGTCGATGGTTGTTTTTTTGGAGGTTCCCGCTGTCGAGAGTTCCATCGTCTCTGGTTTGGTCACCTTGGCCGGGGTTCCTTTCGGTACCCCCGCGTCCGGCGTCCTCCCCAGCTTCAATGTTTCTCCTTCAGCCGGTTCCATCGTTTGGTTTGGCACCTCCCTTGGCGGTTCAGCTTGCGCCGTCCCAGCCCCGGTAGGCGTGGTTTGTTTGGTTTTATTTGATTTTTTTTTAATTTGCTTCTCCATATTTCCGTACTAAGTAAGGGGTTAGTTTTACCACCGTTGCCTAGGTAGATAGCCTAGCGATCGGAATTGATACCATAAAGGGTTTACACAATGTGTGATCGTGACTATCGTCCCTAGAGCAAGGTGGTAGCTTGGAGCTGACCTGGTAGTCGACTGATTTGGGTTGTGACCCGGTGACCTTTTTATACGATTCGACGGCGTGGGTGACGCGATGCTCGCGGGGGTGTAGCGTCACCCTGCAGTGGGGGTGTAACCGTCGTTGGGCGCGCGAATCTGGAGCACGGCATACTTGCATCGTAGAGAAAAAATGGCGTGGCGTCGCTATCACTTGAACGCGCAACCGTTGCACTGTAGAAAAACGTCGTGGCGCCGGCGCTTAGTGGAAGGGCCGGCGGGACTTGCTACCTGTGATACGCGTTTTGGGTCAGGGTCGAGTTTGTTGGTGCTACAGTTCCGATTTGTTTTATGCTGGTTTGATTGTCAGTGAAATACCGTATTGCAGGTGGTGGCGAACATTGAGCCGGTGCCGCCGCCGGCCGCGTACCACGAAGAGGACGAGAGCGGCGGCTTCGAGTCCTACCGCGCCGCGCGCCGCCTCGCGCCGCCCGCGCCCACCGTGCCCACTGTGTCCACTGTGCCCACGGTGCCCACCGTGCCCACTGTGCCGGTGGCGCGGCGCTGCTCCGACACGAGACTCGTCAGTGTCGCGGTCGAGACGCAGGCGGGCGCCGGCGTTTATCACATCAGGTAAGCTTATTTCTTACGCGTTTTTGACATCAAATGTCTATGCTAATGTAATATTATTAGGAGTCTGTGTGACCGTATTACCTAACGTGTAATTAACCTTTTGAACGCCACGGTCGGCCATAGCCGACAACGTAAAATCGTCACCCCTACGCCAACGACGGCACTGGCCGACAATTTTTTTTTAAATGAAAAACTACTGAGAAGCTGCCCAATTTTATATTGGCATTATTTCTTTACACATCATTTTTTTACCGTTGTGGCGTCAGGGGCACGGCGAATTACTTTGGCGTCTGGCGGCGAAAAGGTAAAATTTTGTAAGTCAATTTTCTCATCTGTCTATGGACCCTCATATTTGTTTTGATGGGTCAGTAACTTCGGGTGAAAAAAAAAACACTTATTCACATTTTTAACCGATTTCAAAAGAAGGAAGGAGGCTCTCAGTTCGTCTGCATGTTAGTTTTTTTTATGTATGTATCTTCCCCGATAACTCTTGATCGCGTTGGCCGATTTTAATCATTCTTTTTTTGTCTCAAAGCAGGTACCCCCCATATTCTACTTGAAAAAAAATCAAACCTCAACTTATTTATGCAAATATAAAGCTTTTTAAATGCATAAACATGAAAAAATCGGCCAAGTGCGACTCGGACTCGCGCACGAAGGGTTCCGTACCAGAAAAAACGCCAACAACTACTCTGTTTTCGGGAGCCACCCTTAATTTATTATTATTATTTTGATTTTAGTATTTGTTGTTGTAGCCACAATAAAAATACATAATCTGTGCAAATTTCAACTGTCTAGCTATTACGGTTCTTGAGATGAAAAAGGAGGAGAGAAAAAGGGCTAAAATATCACGTTTTTGTATGGGGGCTCCCTTAATTATTATTATTATTTTGTTTTTAGTATTTGTTGTTATAGTGGTAACAGAAATACACAATCTGTGAAAATTTCAACTGTCTAGCTATTACGGTTCTTGAGATACAGCCTGGTGACAGACGGACGGACAGCAAAGTCTTAGTATTAGGGTCCCGTTTTTACCCTTCGGGTACGGAACCCTAAATAAGGACGCAGTTTAACCATACATAATTGTAACGTCATTTCCCTACAAACTTGATACTAACCTGGCGTGTTTGACGTTTCGTAAAAAGTAGCTGATTTGATTACTAGTATACAATACCGTATTCTGTAAAACCGCTTGTGTATCATTCCATGAGTTGGAGCAGATTCTCCGTAATGTTTTTTAAGCTGGTCTTCAGTCTCTTTGACAGTTTTACCACGTTTTTATATCATTAGGTACTTTTTAGTAATGTTTAATTAGCATACGAAATTCGACCTCATCTGACACATGACTTGATTTTGTTTTTTTTCAACCTTTATTAAAAAAGTAATGACAGCCAGCCTCCAAAAAGAAATTGGAAAACTATGTGAGAATATTTTTAGGGTTCCGTAGCCAAAATGGCATAAACGGAACCCTTATAGATTCGTCATGTCTGTCCGTGCGTCCGTATGTCACAGCCGATTTACTCGGAGACTATGAGACCTACAGTTATGAAATTAGGTAGGAAAGTGTA
Organism: Notocelia uddmanniana; assembly: GCA_905163555.1. NCBI lineage: Eukaryota > Metazoa > Arthropoda > Insecta > Lepidoptera > Tortricidae > Notocelia > Notocelia uddmanniana. The sequence continues at coordinate 29,456,821 of LR991058.1, read as the reverse complement.
TGGTATGAAACGCTATAGAAATATGATGTGAAATTACGATCCTCTATTTTCCAAAGTATGAAGTTGAAAATTCTGAAAAAAATCAAGATAATGTACATTAATAAATTTTACTTTGAGCAAGAAAGGTCTAACGGTTTTTGAGTTATTGCTGAAAAACTGTCTTGCCCAAACAAAAGGGCGTAAGTACCGTGAATTCCCTATGAAGATACGGCCCTTTTTAATTCAATGTATTGTAAGTTTTATTAATCAGTACCAATCCGATACGATTTCAGCAAAAATAATATCTGAGCGTCCGAGAGGTACGGGGTAATGCGAGGTAAAATTTGGAAAAAGTAGCGGCCATATTGATTTTCTTTATTTCCGTCCCGGTTTCGTTCAAAATCGATATCTGAGCGTCGTGAGGTCTCTTAATACGAATCCGAGGCAAAACTTGGAAAAAATGGCGGGCATATTGATTTTCTTCATATCCGTCCCGATTTCGTTCAAAATCGATATCTGAGCGTTCGAGAGGTCCCCTAATACGACTCCGAGGTGAAATTTGGAAAAAGTGGCGGCCATATTGTTTTTCTTCATTTCCAACTCGATTTCGTTCAAAATCGATATCTGAGCGTCCGAGAGAATTCTTAATACGAATCCGAGGTGAAAATTTGGAAAAAGTGGCAGCCATATTGATTCTCTTTATTTCCAACCCTAATACAAATCCGAGGCAAAATTTGGAAAAATTGGCGGCCATGTTGATTTTTTTCATCTCCGTCCCGATTTCGTTCAAAATCGATATCTGAGCGTCCGAGAGGTTTATTAATACGAATCCGAGTTAAAATATGGAAAAAGTGGCGGCCATATTGATTTTCTTTATTTCCAACCCGATTTCGTTCAAAATCGATATCTGAGCGTCCGAGAGGTCTCCTTATACGAATCCGATGTAAAATTGAGAAAAGTGGCAGCCATATTGATTTTCTTCATTTCCGCCCCGATTTTATTTGAAATCGATATCTGAGTGTTCGAGAGGTCTCTTAATACGAATCTGAGGTAAAATCTTTGTAAGTGGTGGCCATATTGATTTTCTTTTTTTCCGTCCCGATTTCGTTCAAAATCGATATCTGAGCGTCCGAGAGGTCTCTTAATACGAATCCGAGTGCCAGGGATTGTAAAACCAAGTTTAATGTTACTATTTAGGCGTGTGGGGTATGTATGGATTGGCTTGTAAAAATGACATAGAGGTTTTTGTATTTTTTTCCATTTAAATCAACCGTTACATTAGTATTACATACTAGCAGCCCGGCCCACGTGTATACCACTACAGAAGTATTTAACGAATATTTTAAAATTAATTATTATGAAACTCAAATAATTAACGAATAATTATTCTATCATCAATAGTTTTCGCAGAGCTCGCGATGTAAAGAATGTTTAGGTATTATTTTTTACACCTTGGGTTACATTATTAGAGTTTTTAGTAAGAATTCCAAAAATTTTGAACGTACAATATAGCCCATGTCAATGTCACCCGAAGATAGTATAGCTTCCCAATAGTGATAGATTTTTTCAAATCGGTTCTGTAGTTTCAAGGTCTATTCAATGCAAACAAACAAACAATCAAATCTTTCCCTTTTTATAATATTAGTATAGATTAGCTGTCTAAGTCGTAAAAATTGTGTCCCCTCACTCTAATTCCAAACTATGAAGTTTAAGTTTCTGAAAAAATTGAGATGGTGCATATTAGTAAATACTTTCAGCGACTTTAGGTTTCATCAAGATAGGTTTACCATTTTTTGAGTTATCGTTGAAAAACAGTCTTGCCCAAATAAAAGGACGTAATTGCCGTGAGTTCCCTATGAAAAGACGACTTGTTTTCATTCAATGTATTGTATAGTGGTTTTAAATGTGGACTCTTGTGGTGTCGATACGGAACCCTTCTTTGTGCGTGATCTGACACGCACTTGGCCGGTTTTTTTTTAACTCAGTCACTGACTTGTCAAATTGCCCTTGTATTTATTTATCAACTCATTGCTGAGTACAAGCTATGTTTTTATTACACCACTATCCTTATGTAAGTCTTATCTAGCGCGACAAATACTTGACTTTTTCCAGTTTTTCACTGTAACTAAGAAACTAAGCGAATCTTGTGTACCACGTTGTATGGCAACGTAAAAGTTCGTTGGTAAACACATTGTTTTATACCTCAATTTTTTATATAATAATAATATTGGGGGACAATCTTATACAAATCGACCTAGTCCCAAACTAAGCAAAGCTTGTACTATGGGTACTAGACGACTATATACATACTTATATAGATAAATACATACTTAAATACATAGAAAACATCCAAGACCCAAGAACAAATATCCGTGAAAAATGCACAAATAAATGCCCTGGCCGGGATTCGAACCCGGGACCTCTAGCTTCGGAGGCAGAGTCACTACCAACTAGGCTAAACAGGTCGTCAAATATCTGGTATGAATATGTTCTTTATGGTCACCGAAATACGAATATACCGGATTTGGTGTACCAACAAAATTTTAGGAAGTTGAATGCTCTTCGACTTTGTAATGCGTTAAAATGACATCATTTGCTGGGAATTGGGCACAAGTTGGGAATTTCTACTGTAACAATGTAATTTTTTAGGAAGTTGACACTGTAATTTTATACTTGACTATACAAATTATATTGTTTTGAAAAATTGACACCTCTTCGAGTTTCTAATGCCGGTTTTTCTCGTGGTGGAGGTTTATTTTTCCGAACCGGTGGTAGTTTAATAATATAATCCTTTATTCACGGGCGAAAATTAACCCACATACAAGCAGTAAAATAAAACACAATCACACATTAAGGCTGAGTTGCAGCAACTTACGATCACAGACCGATCAACGTTAAATATGGCGCCGGCAGTTGTCATCCCACAGAAACTTGTCAAACTTTCTATACATTCATATTTTAACGAACACTGCTTACAATTTACAGACGGTTTGGCGCAACGCAGCCTAAAAATACAATATAAGTAAAAAAAGATAAGAAACAGGAAAATGTAGAAGTCCCACGTGAAGAGTTCATCGTCGTATATTGACGTTCGTAGGTGCATGTAATATGAAGAATAAATAAAATGTTTGTTCCAGCGCGGATCCGCTGGAAGCGGACATCCGGTCGCTGCTAGCGCTGGACGCGCGCGCGGCGCGCTCGCTGCCCAACCTGCCCGCGCTGCGCGCCTCGCGCGAGTCGCTGCTCCCCCACCCCCACCCCCACCCCCACCCCCGCGCCCACCCCGAGCCCGAGCCGCGCTCCTGAGGCCCGCTCACGCTCTACCCCGACCCTGCGCTCTACTAGCACCGCGGCCCACCCGGCCTCCCGAGGGCTAATAGTGAGGGAGTGCGTTGCCCCGCGGTCTATTAGTGCGAGTGCGGGAACGTGTTGCCCCGCGGGCTATTAGTGTGAGTGAACGAACGTGTTACCTGCGGTCCACTAGTGCGAGTGAGGGAGCGTGTTACCTGCGGTCCACTAGTGCGAGTGAGGGAGCGTGTTACCTGCGGTCCACTAGTGCGAGCGAGGGAGCGTGTTGCCTCGAGGTCTACTAGTGCGAGTGAGGGAGCGTGTTACCTGCGGTCCACTAGTGCGAGTGAGGGAGCGTGTTACCTGCGGTCCACTAGTGCGAGTGAGGGAGCGTGTTACCTGCGGTCCACTAGTGCGAGCGAGGGAGCGTGTTGCCTCGAGGTCTACTAGTGCGAGTGAGGGAGCGTGTTATACTGCGGTCTACTAGAGAACGTGCTGCCCAAGGACTACTAGGCCGGACAAGATAACAAGTTGCCCCTCGGTCTATTAGAGCGCGCGAAGAAGCGTGTTGCCGCGCGGTCTATTAGTGCGAGCGAAGGAATGTGCTACCCCACGATCTACTAGAGAGCGTGCTGCCCAAGGACTACTAGAACAAGCGAGGAAGCGTATTACCCCGCAAGCTACTAGTGCGAGCGAGGGAGCATGTTGCCCCGCAATCTACTAGTGCAAGTGAGACAGCTTGTAACCCCACAGTCTACTAGTGCCCGCCAGAAAGCGTTCTACCCTGCATTATATTGGAGCGAACGAAAGATCCCTTGGTACAAGTGTGTGTCAGCGAGAGAGCGTTCCACCCCGAAACCGCATCCGCCGCGTCGTTTTTCGTGCGTTTAATATTGTATATACTCTGATCGTGTGAACCGCCCCGTTATATATAACATGCGGGGACGTCTGTGAATGAATTGGATAAATGTTCGTTCCCCTTTGGACCGGCCGTTCCGGTAAGTTTCCTTTCCAATAATTAGCTCTCTGTTCGTTGGAAGTCGAGCCGTGACAGAAATCGAATACCTTACTTTATAAATACCTAGAATAGATTATCGCTAGTCGAAAATTTTACGATTTTAATTATTTACTGTACGCATACTGAGCGCGCCCGATCAATTTATTTTTGTAAGGCCTTTCAACTTCACCTGGGGTATTGCCCCAGCACGTTCTCAAATTAGTTGTTGCCTATATTTTTATTTGGTCAATGTTGCCAAAAAGGGCAAAGTTGCAAGGCTTTACGGAATACGTCAATCAACTAAGTAACTTGTGAAATTAGTGTAATACGATTTATTTTCGTACTTTCCTTCCGAATATGCTTGTATTCGTGTAACATACCAACTGAAATTAGAGATAAATGTAAACTAATCTAGATATAATGTGATGTTTTTTTATGTATTTTGAAAATTAAAACATCTATTCTAGCTATTTATATGATTGGTATAGCCTGGAAAACAATATGTCACAATAAATCTGAAGACCTGTGATTTGACAGGCGCGATGAGTAAAGAGCTAAAGCCACATTTACACTAAGCTTGTGGCTAACTATTTAGCTATAGTGGAAACTTTTTCGCCAGCTGTAAATCTAATAAGCCGAGCGTCTAATTTTTACAATAGGCGATGAGATAGAGCCACTCTTCGAAAATTTGTATAATATCTTTTATTTTGAGATTTGCAATATTAGACGACATTAGATCAAAGTGTCTCCTGGGTAAGAAAAATATAATTAACAATAGTCCATCAATTGAATTATCAAATCATTTCAGACACGTATTTTGTTGGACAATCAAACAAAAAATTTGAAAAGTGTCAAAAATGTCACATGCGCTTTGACGACCCTTTAAAAATGTATACACTCCTTTCTTGAAGAACCTCATACCCTAGTCCCTCGGGAAAACCTAGGCAGAGAGCTCATTACACAACCGGTGCTTCCGAGGGAGGAAATACCTTTGAAACCGTGCCGTAAAAAGAAATTGAAAAAAGGAAAAAAGAGATGTCTAAATTTTTTTGATAATCTTATCTAACTGACGGACTAATAATATTTTGTAGTACTCAAGCCTATAATTCTATTAGTGATATTGTCACTCATTTACCTACTAGCTTGGTGTAAATATGGCCTTAGCCCTCGCTGTGGGTTAAATTTAAAGACCCGGTGATAATCAAGATCGCTTCCAATCTTCTAGTCGTTTAGTGCTCTGCTGAAAATTAGTTTTGAACAATAGTAACTATAAAACTCCTACGCAGAATAGTAATCTTATCAGTATTCAATCAAAAACATACAAGATGGCTAAAATGAATTCGACCATTCATTAAGTTATTATTTATTTTACAGTATAACACTGAACTCGCACTTTGTACAGTCAGCGTCATATAATATGTAACAGCCAAAGTGGCCAAATAGTTCGGTACACTATACAAAATAGAGAGCGCTCGTGGCCCTGCGGCACCCGCCTACCGCGTGCGGTATGCAAGGTTAAGCAATGTGGGCGCAGGTCAGTTCTTGGATGGGTGACCGCTTTGAGTGGCTACTAACTGAGCGCTCTCGTGCTTTGGAAGGCACGTTAAGCCGTTGATCCCGGCTGCTGTCTACGACAGCAGTCGTTAAGCCAGGTTAGAGGCCTTCGGGCGGCTTGAGAACTTCTAACAGTCAAGTTGCCCACTCACTTGACAAAGGGGGGTCGAAGTTGCACCACGTCCGTAGGGAGTACCCACCGTTACCCTACACGGGACCCCTGGGTGGTGCTAAAAGTGCAACAAAAACTGGCAACCGTACTTGTCTTCTCGAAGATCTCACGGTTCGTAAATAAATGCCATACGATTAAATAAATAAAACTATACAAAATATATGGTGTACTGAACCATTTGGCCACTTTGGCTGCTACATGGCCGAGTTGCACCAACTTACGATTACAGACCAATCAACGTTAAATATGGCGCCGGTAGCTGTCACCTCATAGAAACTTGTCAAACTTTCCATACAATCAGTTTTTAACGAACACCGCTTACGATTACAGACGGTTTGGTGCAACCCAGCCTGTATGACGCTGCCTGTACATACAGGGTGTTTGGTAACTAGGTGCAAAGACTTTCAGAGATGATAGAGGAGGTAATTGGAAATATGTTAGACAAATAAAAAAAAACTAACTTTGTATAAATTGGCTCGGCCTTTTTCGTGTTATAAATGGTGTAACACGACATATTTTATTTTAAGTATATACAAGATGTTTGGTAACTAGGTGCAGACTTTCAGGGAGGAGATAATTTGAAATATTTCAGACAAAAAATTGCATTGTACAAAGTCGTTCAGTTTCATGTTATTTTAAAAATTGTATTTTTTTAATGTTCCCTTTTTTTCTGGCTTATCGTAATATTTCAGTACTGTAGGAACTAAGGAAGCTTTTGAAATGAATTGAATTGGGCGGTTTAATTTTTTTCATTCCTACTATGAATATGTATAGAGAAAAATTCACATCTGAATACCATGTGAATACGAGCAGTTAAAAGTCATTAGTCCCAACTCAATTGATTTCGAAAACTTCCTTAGTTCCTACAGTTATTGAAAAACTACGATAAGCCAGAAAAAAAGGGAACATTAAAAACATCTAAACATTTTCCAAATGTATGCTAGGTACTATGAAAACATACAATTTTCAAAATAAAATGGTGCGTATCTTGGAAACTAAACGACTTTGTACAACGCATGTTTTGTCTAAAATATTCTAGTCTTTGCACCTAGTTACCAAAGACCCTTTATATACTTAAAATAAAATATGTCGTGTTAGTTACATCATTTATAACTCAAAAAAGGCCGAGCCGATTTAAATGAAATTTAATTTTTTTGATTTGTCTTAGCTCCAAATAGCAGAATAACTATAAAAATATCTATAAAATATACAATAAAAACTTATAAATTGTCTACGGAACAGCTAGTCTTCTATATTTGCCTTTTGTATGTTTCATTGCCAATATTCAGCGGGGCACAATGTACGGTTGAAGAAAGTCTCAAAATAAATTCGCCATGTACATATAAGCTTTAACCTGGACAGTACTTGAGTTAACACTCAATTACTGTTATTGGACATAAATACCCGTTACCTATATGTCACAATGAGCACGTGGTATACAGGGTGATTTTAATGTAATACAAAACATTTACAGTTTATCTGTTAGCCTAGAATATAACTTCTAAAACTTTTTTGATGCCGGCAAAAAGATTGTTGCGCATATTGGTTCGAATTTCATTTTTTTTTTTTTGTAAATGCCTTATATTGTAGCTGTCGTGTATATCATGAATTGAGCCTGAAACTGTTTTGTATTACGTTCAAACAGTCACCAGCTATCGTACGGATTCCTTGTAAATAGTCGAATAACTTATATAATACGAATACCAGGAAATAAGATTCACCAGACAACTTTATTTAATTATTTGAAATTACAAAGCCAAATTGATGTATTAATAGCTGTTAGTAAGATTGCACCTCGTTTCATTGCCAACATTGTTTTAGATGAATTGGCATATTATAGAACGGGTTGTTTCCACTGCTAGCGTTAACCTTTCAATGCAATTAATATACCGGTCGACTGGGGTTATTCATTCATTGGCCACAGCATCTATCGTAGATGTTCGTTGCGGCGCTTGTGGGTTTACGGGAACCCGCATCGTCGTTGATGGCTATAAAGTCCTATAGCGGCGCGACATTTCTGGGGTTACTTTAGGAAAAAATGGGGCTACTTTGATCATTTAGGATGTAACGTACAAGCAATACTATTGGCAATTAGGTAATTTTAATCAAGCAAACACCAAGATAATGCACTAATAATTTTACTGCCACAGGTCACAAATAAATTTTTTATTTTGAATTTAACTATACAATGTATATTGTTTTGAAAAAATGACACCTCGCCGAGTTTCTTACGCCGGTTCTTCTCGTGGCAGAGTTTATTTTTCCGAACCGGTGGTAGTTTATTGACGTTCATAGGTGCATGTAATATGCCTAATTTGAAGAATAAACTACTTTTACTTTACTTTTTTACTTTTAAATAAAACCAATAATTTATGAGAAAAACCGGTTTGATCAGTCACCCCTTGAATCAAAGTAACCCCAGTTTACGTACAGGTTTTTTTTTATTTCCGTTAATTGCGATGGCACATTCCTGAGATGAAATAAAGTAATATTCTCTAAGACACTAGTATCTCAATTCGTACCATTTCGAAGATATTCAAGAATTCATTTTCGTTACTTAACACTCCTAGTATAGTAGGCATAAAATATCCTTGACAGTTAACCTTTTTGACGCCAACGACGTATATATGCGCACCACCGGTTCGACGCCAACGACGCATATATCCGTCATGGCGTCCAATGAGATTTCAACCTACGTGCTTTGTTATAAGGTTCAACTTCGCGTTTGACATTCTCATGGTATGGCGTGTGAGTGACAGCGTTTGTATTTGACAGAGCGCTGAAAAGGTTAAACAATGTTGGTTTTTTAAAGTGGTCGGCGGTTAAGAAGTCAATCCTACCACTATGAATCCTGTAAGTGGCCAGTTACATGAACAAGGGTACCTGTCCGTCTTAAGATCTCATTAATTATACACCTTCTTACACGAAACTTTTCTAATACATTTGCTTGAAATATCATTTAAAACCTAAGTACGTCAATGTGACAAATCTGTGTACCTGTCATAGCCGCCTATGGTTGTGTGGTTTTATTGACGTGCGTCTGTCGAATTTCGAATATTGTCATACTTGACATTAACTTTGCTTAAGTCTTCATGTCATCTCTTAAGAGGGCGAAGTACGCTCGGTTCTCCATACAGACGTATTTACGCTCTCATTTTAAAACGCCAAGCTAGAATAGCATGAAACTTTGTATCACAATGGGATCCGGCATATCTAGGTCGAAAATTAGTTTCTGTTGCTAGAAATTGTAAAAGAAACAAAATACAGCGGTTTTTTGAGTTTTTTACGGCTTGTATGAAAACCTTAATAATCGATGTATTTTTTAACAATAATAATTTCAAGCAACGGAAACTAATTTCCGACCTAGATATGCCGAATCCCATTGTGTATAGAAAGTTTCATGTTATTCTAGCATGGCGTTTTAAAAGGAGAGCGTAAATACGTTTGTATGGAGAACCACCCGTACTGCGCACTCTTAATGCTTCTTCACTATTAGTAACTATAGTGGTCTCTGGCTCTGTGAATACTACCGCTCGTGACCTTAACCTTTTCAGCGCTCTGTCAACTACAAACGCTGTCACTCCCAGGCGATGACATGGGAACGTCGAACGCGAGGTTGAACCCTATAGAAATGCATGTAGGTTGATATCGCATTGGCCCCCTTAACGGGTATATGTGTCGTTGGCGTCGAACCGATGGTACGCATATATACGTCGTTGGCTTCGAAAAGGTTAAGATGCGTCGGCATTGTTTAAACTTATACGAATCATATGGCAAACCTAAAGTAAACCTGCAGTGCTAGCTCAATTTAATGCAACGCTTTTTTTTTTATTAGACAACTTGTTCCTGATATGGAACGCTATCTGTGAAAAATACAGAATACTACGACTATACTGTTCCGAGTTACGACGTATACAGCTTTACTTAGCAGCGAAAGATTAAACGTTAACTCTGAAACAACCCCCGAATATTTTTTAAAGTCCATACTCTATGTATATCGGATTGATGATATGAATTCTCATTTCCATAGTTTCTGCTGTTCTCTCTATCTCTGTGCTATTTGTGCTTGTTGCATGTTTCCCTTAGTATGATTTTTTGTTATATTAATGAACTCGCATTGTTCCATATTTGAAACATCGCTTCGCGTTTGTACTTTCATCATAAATGACATGTATGCATTTTCACCTATTTTTGTGTACGGTAAAGTGCTTACATAACATACAAGGTTCATATGAAAATTATTGAAATGGTAACGCCAAGCGCTTTTAATATTACAGCGCACAATTATACTATACATATATTCATCTTGTGAAATATTCTTCATCTTATTCATATTCCAATATGATTGTGCACTGTAATGTCGTAGCGGTGTAAGTGAGAAAATACTTGTCATGTATAAAAGTAATATGAGAGATCTTTATAGAATTTAGACAACTTAACAATAAAAAAAATGATATTTCACTCTGAATAATCATTTTACTCATCGAAAAATTGTGTAGTCATTTGTTTTAGGTTATTAGAGACAATGTGTTTATTCTTAATTTTATGTTACTTATATCACTCGTTATCCTTTCGTTAAAGCACCATCGTGAACAATGTATGTTGGTGAATATATTTTCATGTTTAAACGTTTCACTATACTGGTCTCTTAAAACGCTTGTGCACTATAATTAGAGGACAGGCTTTCGCATGAAGCTATTTTAAGCTTTATATATTTCAAAAGTCGTAAATTTCTTCTGATTGTAGCGCACAAGGGTCCTTCCTTGTCAATTGTATCATGGAGGCATGGCTTGGAGATTTCTTTCCTAGATAACGAAATGTAGTAAAATATTTTAAAAATCGAATCTCTCCGTAACTATTATGGCTCTCTTTAGTACCGAACTCTGTAGTTCTCTACAAAAATCTACCGAACAATACGTGTATTATTTTTGTAAAACTATATTATTATTTATTTAATGTAAATGTAAAGAAAATTTTATGTCATACATGCCTGTGAAGAAAGTTATAAACATTAGGATTAACCAGCAGTCTCTAGTTTTAGTAGTTTGCCTTTCTTTCCGTTCGTGCTTCCGAGCAATTGTGCCCTCAATTATTTTAAATAACTGCAAGTCCTGAATAGGTTAAAGCTGTCCTAACATAGGTCACACAAACTTCTAAAACTTGAGACTATAATTCAGACAAAATAATTGGTGATATCCTTTATAGTAGTGCATTTATAACGCATTTAATACATTGTGAGTTGATAATAGGCGCTTTAACCGTTTGACATTAGTAAAAAATACACTTACAATTGTATTGTATATAATTGTGATGTTTTAATATCATTATTATACTAGTATATTTTGATAGGGTTACCTATCGTGAAACATTAATAATCAGGAATGGACTTCGTTGATTTTGTTTGTTGTGTTGCTAAATATTTATTTAATCAAATTAGTCTATTGTAGCATGGCATCTACAGTCAAGTCAAACGGTTATTATTGTAGAACATTGATGGGAATGGAACAGCGAATATCTAGGATAGGTAATCAAATTAGCAAAATAAATCAAATTAGTCCATCTATTGTGGCAACTCCAGGCAAGTCGAAAAAGTTATTAATGGGCATGGAAAAGCGCATATCTCGGATAATCGGTAATGGTCTGAGTCGATTTTTTGGTTGTGTCTATATTTATATAATCAAATCACTCTGTTGTTCAAACTACAGTCAAGTCAAACGGTTATTTGTAAAAACTACTTTGACGCAGATTTGCAGATTATTTGTAAAAACTACATTGCACGCGTCCAATATCTGACGTCCTCGAAGTTTAGCGTTACCATATTACCAGATGCACTGTAGAAAATCGAATGTACGAGTTCTTTCTGTTGCCACGATTTTGCCAAAATCTTTACAGTGTAAGGTGATTGAGAATTGAGCTCGAACGAGGATCGTAATTCGTTAGTGATGTTCCGAATTTGATCGCGTTTGGTGATATGATAGCAAAAGACGTATAAATCTAACAATCGCTGAATGTTGATATTAGCTATTCAATCGAACTCAATGAAATACTATTGTATATAATTCTTCTGCGATGTAATTTAATATATTATTTGGTGTTATAGATTATAATACCTTCACAGAGATAGGATGTCAAGTAGTGTATATATGTGACTATACTGTGTATTACATTAATTACATACATTCTATTTTAAAGAAGTAATTCATGAATTGTCATGAAGTGAATTAGTTATACCCTGAAAGTGAATGATTAATTGATGAATGCGGCACTACAGATTTATGTTGTATGCACATTGCCACAACTTGTAAATGTATGTATATCTCAATTAAAGCATGTTTAAAATAAAGTCACAAATTATTCACGGCTCATATTATTATATTTGTAGTTAGGTAGTTAATTAATAGTTTGGACATTTGGTGCTAATGAATTAAACAAAAAGAAATCAGTCCAAAATTAGGTGGTATTGTGTACGGCTATATTTTACTTATTGGTATATTTGTTTGTTGTAATACTCGAATTACTTAGTTCAAATTGTTTTACATATCTCTCTTTAATCATGACGGCGTATTGTATTGTTGCAATCTGTTGCTAGGTCAGTAATTATCCAATGTATATGTTCGTATTGTTCATGTTCATTTTTAAAGGGCACTTAGTTATTTACATTGCTTATTTATTTGTAAATCGCTAGTTGAACATCGTTTTAACTAGTGGCGCCTGATCAAATTGTATATTTTTGTAAAAAGATGGAGAATCCGGGCGCTTGGCGGCATTCTGAAGTACCGTTATGGATCTAAAACGTTCGGTCATGTTGGATATTAAACACTGTTACTGTTTATTTTCACATATTCGTATCTCTGTTAATTATGTTAATTATGTAATATCTTTTATATCAGCTTTGTACACAGTTCAACAATAAACGTTATTCTATTCTATTCTATTCTATTCTGGCAATAATTTGACTAAGATATAAATATTATTTCACTCGAAGCTTGACTGCTTTTGTAATCAAGCTTTTGAGGTACGAGTATGAGAAACTGAACAGCTTATTTGTTCCATATATGGAACATGTACTTTTACACGGGGCATTTACCACGTTCAATACCAATAACCGGTCGAAATCCATACCGGCACTAGTTTAGTAAACTGAGACACTCATGTAGTGTGCTACTTACTCTTGTATGCGTGTCACATATCACTTTATTATTATATTTTATATTGTGTATCTGTAAATGAAAGTTCTGCGGCTGTGTGTAAATAGTTATTTTCATGATAATGATAATTAAAGCGTTCATCCAATAGTTTTCTGATATGTTTGGTCATGTTTCGAACGTAGTTAGTGCCTTATTTGAAGATATGTGAATAGCTTTGTATCACAATGTTGTTACCTTTTGATCAATTAATTGCGATCCCACGAGATCCCCGGTATGCATGGGCCTTATCTGGCACACAAGACGGCACCTTGTCAGTATAATTGTGATATAGTTAAGTTTATTTTTGCTCAAAATTACTTTTCCCTCTTTGACCTGTGTACTTATCATTCATGAAATTTGTAAGACTGTATTTTATTTTGTTGTGTAACATTGTTAGTTAGCTCCAGGTTATAAATATAGTTATTTTGAGATTGCACTCGATGTTCTTATTTACTGACTACATTTACCTTCGTAGATATCAGGGTCAAGCCGATCCGCTCATTTAAGTTGAACGATTTCTGTACATCTGATCTATTCTCACCAATGCACAAATCAGAAAGTTTGAGATAGACAGACAAGTGACATCTGACAGGTCTTCACCTGTCAGATGTCAAAAACAACTAAAACTTAACACTTCACGTTGTGGTGTGTTAAGTTTATATGGGATTTAACATCCTGGTGTGCTTTCAAATGGAGACAATTCGTTAAAAGCCGAAAATGGTCGTACAACCTGTCGCTTCTCGATCGATTCTCCTTTTCTGTGATGTCTATGGTCAAAAGATGGTAGATAAGAATAACAAGATTTTGGGAAACTGGTCGTTTAAATATGCGCTAACTTACCTTGATGTATTTAATGGTGGGATAACACTTGCATTTGTGCAAATATACGTGATGCATCACTTTCTTTCATTAATGGTAGCGTACCTACGGTACGGTTTCAGAGGAATTTCCTCCTTCGGACGCTCCGACTGTGGAATGAGCTCCCTGCCGAGTCCCTATATTGTACGGCCATGATAATGCCCGGCCACAAGAATGTCCGGCCCAGTAATCCGCGTCCAATGTACATGGATTACTGGGCCGTGCATTATTTGGCCGAGCATTATCGCTCTGAGCAAACTTGGTCCGGAGCAATAATTGGAAGCCACATTTGTTCGGGCCGATAATGCGCGGCCCAGCAATCCGAGTCCAAAAAAGTGGACGCCGATTACTGGGCTGTACATTCCTGGGCCGGGCAATATCATTCCGAACAAATTTGGTCCGGGGCAAGAATTGGAAGCCAGTTTTGTCCGGCCCGACAATGCCCGACCCTGTAATCCGCGTCCATCCACAGATAGTATAAACTTAAATGGGTAGTCAGAATCTAAGCGAGACGACGGAGCCCCGCTTCGCGGGGCTCCTATTTCTGGACGGTTTGCCCTTCGGGCATCTGAAGCTACCTAACTAACCTAACCTACCTACTTTTTTACTTAGTGTTAGATCCATCCTAGTAACTTTTTGTTATCTGTGGAAAGTGGACGCCAATTACTGGGCCGGACATTACTGGCCGTGCATTATGGGTCTGAGCAATCTTGCTCCGGGGCAGCAATTGGAAGCCAGTTTTGCTCGGGCCGATAATGCTCGGCCCGAGAATCCGCGACCAAAGCAGTGGACGCCGATTACTGGGCCGGACATTACTGTGCCGTGCATTATAGGTCCGAGCAATCTTGGTCCGGGGCGACAATCGGAAGCCACTTTTGTTCGGGTTGATAATGCTCGGCCCGAGAATCCGCGTCCAAAAAAGTGGATGCGCATTCTCGGGCCGGACATTATTTGGTCGTGCATTCCTGGCTCCCTCCCTGCCGAGGTTTTCCCGAAGGACTACAGAGTATAGGCTTCTTCAAGAAAGCAGGGTATATTCAAAATCCTATAGTTTACACGATTCTAAACAGCAGACTAAAACTCCCACGTCGATACGGCTTGTAGTTTTTTTGTAAAAAAATATCGTTTGCTTATACCTAATCGGGTCATGAAATTCATAAAATCTAAAAATGAATTTGTAGTAGATTACTTACGGAAATATCAATTATACCAATTGAATAGACATGAAATGCTACATCTTTAATAACGTTTTTGTATATTTTCTGCCACTAGATAACGAGAAATTTCCTTTTTTCTCTTTTTCTGTTTTTATTTTTTTACTCTGGAGTTCCGCCGCTGTAGCAAACGAAACCAATACTGTGTAACGATAGTTTTCGCTTAGCTTTATCAACAGAAAAAAAAATCAGCTGCTAATTCCGCGGAACTCAGAAGTTACAAGTGATATAAGTTTTATCCGGATTGCTTGTGTCTAGGGTTGTCACTTCACGTTTGTTAATCCGGATCAGAATTCAGGCGTCCATAGGCTGCGGTGACCGTTTACCATCAGGCGGGCTGTACGCTTGTTTGCCACCGACGTGGTATAAAAAAAATCGCACAGAAAAGGGAGACGAACACCAAGTCGAAGTGTGGTTCCACCGTAATTATACCATCCCGATAGCAGTTTCATCGACTAGAGTAATAAGATAAATTGGATAGAGAATGTGTCAACAGTGTAACCCTTTTGAAGGCCGAGAAGACTTAGCGACCACATAGTGTCAATAAATTTCAATCTTGGTTCTGCGGTTTAAGGTTCAAACTAGAACTTTTTTTATTATTTATTATTATATTATTATAATTAACCCTTTGAACGCCAAGAACCTATAAAGTGGTCGTGTGTCGTCGTGCCCACCACGCCAACAACCACTAAAAAGGCCGGAGTGAAGGTGTACTTTAATCATGAAAAAAATATATTATGAATTGTTTTTATTGGTTTAAACGTTACATCAATTTTTGATACCTTGGCGGCTGAATGATCACTTCAAAGGCGTTCAAAGGTTTAAGCGGCTAGCACAAGACGGCGCGCGAGATAGACTATCCGTCTCTTTCCGTGTGTATCCATTAGATAGAGGCGGATAGACGATCTCGTGCGCCGTCTTGTGCTAGCCGTGCTAGATTAATGGTGCCTTGTTAAGGGTTTCTAATCAAAAAGGGCTTCCAAAACAATAAAACAACTGATTAGATAAAAATAAATAATTTATTAAACTGGTCGAATTCGATACGCGCGTGACCAGAGCTCGGGTCGGTGACTAGACTGTACACTCAACATCATTATGTATACATAAACAATTTAATTTCTGTTCAAACAGAAAATCAACACTTAGTAATATACGTTACATCGCTACTTAATATAATCCATATCGATAACGCTAATACTCGAGTATTAGAATTAAATCCACCGAAAAATATAACACACAGCAGGGAGCATTTATTAAATATAGCTTCCTAAAATAATTTTGTTAGTCTTATCGTTACGCTAACCAAAGTCAGTGATCTAAATCGGCGCCTGTCCGCCGCAAAAATTCTAAATCAGTCATCAGAGAATGCTTCATTGATTGCAACACATACAGCGCATGTGGGATCTGAAGAAGTTGGGGGGGTTATTGTTCAGACGTTGGTGACGTGGTCTGGGGTTAGAACTCTGCGTCGCCGAGGACGTTGTACATGAGGCGTTTGAACGAGTTCGACTGTTGGATGTGCTCTTCGTGTAACGAGTTTACCTGAAATAAAACGTGCATTTGTTAAAAAAACTCGTTTGACAACTTTTACACTGAAAAAAAAGGATAGCTCAACTAGTTTGGCTACTTGAGAAATAGCCAAATTGTGCTTAGTAGTAACCAAAATTATGCTAATTTTCAACAACTAATTTGATTACTTACTAGTAAACTCTCAGTTTGCCAGTCCTCCGATTTAGTTATTAGCAGCTAACATTTGGGCTACTGTTAATATATTTTTTTCAGTGTATTGTCCTCGTATTAATTAATTAGATGACTTTGCCATCATTTAATGAACTGATTCACAGCTTTACTGAATTAACTAATTTGACAACTTTGCCATCGTTTACGCAATTAATGTTTTTACGACTTTACCTGTATTAGCTTGATTGACAACCTACCCCCTTATTCATAAAACTTAACAAACCTCTGTTAACTAAAAGTTGTTTTGTCCCTTTCTCACAAACACAAATGTCAAAGTGACAGATAAGGACAAACCAACTTTAGAGGCTTGTTAACTAATAGAGGCTTGATGGACGTTTATAAATAAGGGGGTTAGCCTTTATTTACTGCATTAACTAATTTGGAAACATTAACGATTTACTGAATTAATGATCCCCAAATCCGCCTTTGCCCAAATTTACTGAATAATTTATTTATTTAATCTTTATTGCACAATAAGAAATCTTAACGTACAAAAGGCGGACTTAATGCCATGAGGCATTCTCTACCAGTCAACCTTTAGGCAAAACAGAAAGACTGAATAATCTTAAATACAAATAGTTTATTGTCTGAAAGTGAGTGGTCGTAAAGATAACAAAAGTTCAGTTGTCCGTCACAATGTTCGTTACTACATTGACAACTGAGTTTTTTTTATATTTGCGTATTTTAATTTTATCCTCCGAGTTATATTGGCCCTTAATACTCTTCGTCGCGCGGGAAAAGTTGACACCTCAGGTGGCATACATGAATGGATGGGTGCACAGTAGCTACGAAAAATTGTTATTTGTTCAACAAGAGAGCAAAGTTGATTTTTGCTGCGAGTGTTGATGTTGAGTCCCGAGCAAGCGAAAGATTCTATAATTGAATCACGAGCATAACAAGTGATTCAAAATTAGAATCTTGAGCGTAGCGAGGGACTCAAAGACACGAGATGCAAATATCTTTGCTCTCGTGTGATACATACAACTTTTCACCTCAGCGGCGAGAACATATAACGCAAAGGAATAGTAGAATGAAGTTACTTAAACTTACCTACGATATGAAAAATTAAAAACTGGCCAAGTGCGAATCGGACTCGCGCACGAAGGGTTCCGTACCATTGTCTATAAAAAGAGTCCGACTCACACTTGACCGGTTTTTAATATTTGTTGTTATAGCGGCAACAGAAATACATCATCTGTGAAAATTTCAACTGTCTAAGTATCGCGGTTCTTGAGATACAGCCTGGTGTAAGACAGACGGACGGACAGACAGCGAAGTCCTAGTAATAGGGTCCCGTTCTTACCCTTTGGGTACGGAAACCTAAAAAGTTTTTTCACGATCGCAGCAAAATTGCATTTTGCTCACTGGTTTCAAGCAGCAAAACCACCATTTTTGAGAGGCTGAGGTGAAAATAACATTTACGTCACAGGGAAATAGCTGGAGTTTTCGGCTTTGTTTCTGGGTAGGGTTTTAGACTTTCATATAACCCATCTAAGGTTTTAGAATACCAGTTATATTGGTTTTGTTGTGTAAATAGTGTAGGCAATGGTTGTGAACTTACGAAGGTCGTTTTTTTTCCTTGGCCGTTCACCTCGGGTTGCTTCGTTGGTTTCGGAGTGGGCGCCGGCCTCTGTCAAATTATGTTATTTTAAAATTGATTTTCCACCTAACGATTATTCTACAGCTTATAAATGTTTTATTAAGTTTACTTTTTATATCTACCTCGTTGATTACTAGAAATAGCGGTGGTATCAGCATTTAAGCATTAAGGTCATTAAGGACCGACCACGTCTCTGTTGATGACCTATCTAATACCTAAATTTTGAGAATAAAAACGCCCATTTTACTTCAACTCGCGGCAATCTTGGTCGACATCCACCAGTGCCACTTAAGTGCGCTGATTGACAGCTAGCTGGTTAACGCAATGACGCGTAGTTTGATCTGAATAGCTTAGGTTTCATTATGAAATAATTTAATTTTGCTCAATACTACTTTATCTCGGAACACTTTTGAGAAGCAAATTGAGGCATTCTAACACCGAGTCGTTTGGAAATCGTCGGTCGTAACGAAACCTAAGCGATTTCCGTGCAGCACAATAAATAAATAATAATAAATATTAGGGCATCTTACCCAAATCGACCTAGTCCCAAACTAAGCAAAGCTTGTACTATGGGTACCAGACGACGATATACATACTTATATGTATAGATAAATACATATTTAAATACATAGGAAACATCCAAAACTCAGGAACAATATTCGTAAATACACAAATATTCGTAAATGCCCTGACCAGGATTCGAACCCGGGACATCCAGCTTCGTAGGCAGGGTCCATCACCGACGCCATATCAGCCAAAGGACGTACACTGCTGGATAAAGGCCTCCCCCAATTTCACGGGGGATATATGCCATAATCGCCACGTTTGGCATGCGGGTTGGCGATCGCAGTATCTCCACCGCACTCCAGGGATGCTGCTGCCCATCCCCCGGTGATCTTGGTCGTAGTTTTAAGACATACCCGGGTCCAGAGTAGGCAGGGTCACTACCAACTAAGCCAAAGTGGTCGACAATGCTTACGACGTAGAGTGAGTCACCTTGTTGGGCGGCGCAGTGAAGACCTTGCACTCGGCAGGCACAGGCACCTCCTGCACGACGTCGCCGAGCCCGTCCTCCTGCAGCGCGCGGAAGGTCTCGGACTTGGCGGGGTCGTACAGCATCGTCGGCTTGTGGCTGCGGGCGGGCGGGCGGCGGGCGGGGCGTTAGTGTTTAGTGGTTAGCGGGCGCAAAATAGACAGAAACATTAGACCCGTGGACCGTTAGCGGGGCGCGGAAGCGGTTAGTCACGTACCGAGGTGTTTAGTTGTTTTTGAGGAAGGAGAGGTCGATAAAAATACTGACATCGATCATTTAGAAATAACGACTGACATGTTGACTTATAAGCTAAGTATAAATAAATACAAGTAATTATAGCTACACCCACACGATGGCACACACAATGTTTGTCGCGTGAACGTGGGGCGGATGAAGTGGGACGCCTCGGACAGCGGCCGGCGATGGCGACAGGCGGTCGTCGCCAGGGCAACGGAGATCGAGTGTAGTCGAAAGACAAGTTTCGCAAGAGACGAAAGATAGCAAAATAAAAATAAAATAAGCATTAATGCGTCATGAGAGATGGGCGTCGACTGTTTGCCGGTGTCTAGTAAAACACTTGCCTCTTGACAACGTGTGGCCGTCCATAATGGCCGTTAGCGCTATATAAGCAGAGAAATAGCCCATTATTAAGCATAATAATTTAACATTTTTGAAGAAATAGACCTGTGGAGTTATCGTTCGTGAATGTGCCAAACTAGAACTTTTTAATAAGATTAGATTGAGGTTAAGATGTAAGGGTTTCATGAACCATTACAGAGCGCCCAATACAATACCAAGATATGAACTTTACATGGATTGAGTAGTTGTATTATATTTCATGTGTATAGCACACGAAGCAGAGGGATCACTACTAGAGTCACTAGTCTAATTTCAAAATATAATAAGCCAATATATAACATCACTAGTGATTTCTAGCAGGTTAAAATATATATACAACATGTAGACGGCACAGGTTATAAGCCCCCTAATAGGGCAGAATAAATTAATGTTCAAGAACATAAGTCTAATATTTTGCAGTAAAACTTCGAATAATTATATACAGACGGACGGTCAGGCATTGAATGTGTGAACATAGCTAGCTTGGCATTCAGCCATGCTCCTGAAATTCAGTGCCAAGATATTCGTAGTCTCGGAATGATGACACTCAAAACATTTTCTATCTTTTTACTCTAATATCGCAATAACAAATTTACTCTGCTTCAGTATTAGCCTTTTTAAAATACTGAGTCATTATTAACATTACCTATTTAAACTGAAGTTCATTGAGACTTAGCAAATTTTAAAGATTTTTGAAAATCTAAACTGGTGTTTTGTTTTAACGCTAGAGTGTTCTCTATACTCACGGCAAGGGCGAGGACTGTTGCCTAATGGAGTTGGCGATGTTTTGGTCCGAATATAGATTGATTGGGGAGTTGAACTGCTTGTGAACCATCTGAAAAGATAAAGTAACTCTTAGATACAAATAAACACAATCCCTTACATTTGTAGGAGTTTTTAATTCTCTCCACACGCCACATTCAGTTGATTATAAAATAAATATTATATCTCCAATCTGAATAAAACTAACAAATTATCTGTCGTCTATTTTCATTTAAGCTGGTAACAAAAATAAAATAAGAAGAAGCACTCCAGAGTGACGGAAAACAATGTGTGAAGAATAAACGATGAAAATGAGAAGCTTCAATCAAGACAATCAAGATGGCGTATAGACAGATGAATGCTTAAATAGATTGGCAGTCAATATTGCCTAATTTAAGCATACAGTTTTTAATATATCCGAAAGCGGAGCCCCTTGATACCCATAATTTCATACAAGTACCATAACACAAGTACCGTACTTGTCTTCTCGAAGATCTCACGGTTCGTAAATAAATGCCATACGATTAAATAAATAAGTGTTTGCCATAAAAGTATTTTTTATGAAACCAACACTTTCAGTATAATTTAAATTAACTTTGTATAGAGAGAGAGAGAGAGAGAGAGCTACGCTAAGGTTTGTTTTATAACAATCCTGAAAACTTTATGGTTTCTGAGAAAAATGACTTAGTGAAAATTATGATTATGGTAAATAAAGTTATGATTTTCATTAGTAACCCATCAAAAATCTATTTACAAGGGTATTATAAGTCTTCAACAAAATAATTCTATAAAAACTTGAGAGCAACATGGTTATTTTAGTACACGTCTTGTCTGGATTCATCAAGGGTAAATCAAGTCAAGTAGCATCATATATGAAAAAAAAATATTTTTTACAGCTCTGAAAGGCCGGAGCTCACCTATCATTCTGCCAGGTAAGTGATACGATCGTCACCCTGGTAAATCGATACAATTAATTATTACAACCAAATGCAGGTAGAAAATTTTGCTTGCAATGGATTGCCATTAACTGCTGAGAGGAGCATGCTCGAAGCCTCTAACACGACACACGCTAACCACCTTGTTGCCTTCGTCACCGACCACTCGCTGCAACACCGATTCAGCCACCTGAGTTGTTATCAAAAATTCTAAATAAAGTACACGCTAAGCCGTGCAAATTTTAAAATTATAGCTTTTTTCAGCAAAATCACGACTGACAATAACAAAGAGCAAAAAATATATTTTGAGTTTTATTTAGCATTAGGTTTGAATTAGTCATGTCATAATGTTGCAAAAAAGCTACATCTACATAATGTGCAATTCAATTAAACTTTCTAATTTGAAAACTGCCATAAAGTGTACCTACATATATGATGTACTAAATGCACTATGTCTATGGCAACTAAATTGACCAGAAAAAATCATTATTCTATCATAATACGGCCAAGCAGATTGTCCATAGCAAAATTTTTCGTGTTTTTTTTTATTAAAACAATAAATACGACATATGTGACTTTCACATAAAGCATTTTGCTTTGGACGACCATGTTTAGTTATGTGTATGTGCGTGTGTGCAGTTATGTGTGCGTGCAATTGTGTACAGTACAGAGCATAGGACGAAGTAGATGCAAATGGCCTTAGATTCCAGAATCTATACTAAGCTACGTGAAAAGATATGCAATCTTTGCCCAGTTATGGAGGCGATCTTACTTTGAATAAATATTTAGGTATATTTAACTGGTTGTTCATAATATTAAATTACTTAAATAAAAAAAAGGTTTTTCTACCCGGGCAAAGAAAGGACAAACTGGGCAAAGTTGAAGTAGCATGGAATTTTTATGCTTCTGTCACGTGATAAGTGTGAATACCTTTAAGTACATATAATGTTGACTTTGCTTGTATATTTTACAAACCCGGGTTACACACTAAATTGTGGAACCGTAAATACGGCTTACCTTGTTGTTTTACCACGTAATAAAATCTAAAATAGAGCACACACAACCATGGCTTATAGTGTTTGCTTGCCTTGAATTTTACTTCTATTGCATGGTTTGCGTGTAGTACGCAATAAATTTAATTTAATTTTGAATAGGTACAATCCAAGGTTTGATCATTTGAACCAACGGGAATGCATGATTTATTTTCGGACACTATTGTTATTTAAATAATTATTAACTGGCACTCCACGAGGGTTTTATACAGCAGGGATGATAAGATAATAAAAAAATCGAAGAGAATAAACGGTTATACTAATAAATAAACGCCTGTATACAGATTAATTGTCGCATTTACCACAAAAAATATAAATCGGTTCACTTATATCGATTGAACACCAAATAAATGCGATTGTGACGGATATTGTTTGATATCCCTTCAGGTATTAGACCGTCTATGTTGTATGCGAAGAAGGGCAAGTCCAAGTGTAACAGATACCTAACACTTTAAATGTCACGATATCGATAGCACGGTACCTTTTGCCTCATAAGTGTGTCGCGGTAGTCATGGCTGGGCGGCGCCCTCATGGCCGGGTTGGGGTGGTGGCGCAGGTAGGACTCCGTGGGGCCGGGCTCCCGGCGGACCTTGGCGCCCGGCAGGACTAGGGGCGTCGTGCGGTAGGGCTGCAACAAAATGCTAGGTTAGGAAACTTCAGCCGTGTAGTCCAAGTGAATAAGTCTTCGGTCTCACGTCTCACCCGCCTGTCGTAGATAAGGCGACTAAAGCGTGTTAGTTGGGTCGCGTCTGTTCTACGTGGCGGCGGCCACAGCACTCGACTATCAACTTCAATGAAGACGATGGAGAAGGATGAGCTAGAAACAGCGAGTTGCTAGAAATTCTGTGCACTGAATTTGGGATCCTGGATTCCTCGGCATGGAAGCGCAGATGACGGCCGCTCAGTGATTTTTTTAGTGGGTAGAATTACCTACTACATAACCCAGTCATTCCCAAAGACTAGATCCAAGATACTGTGAGGTTCATGTTTCGCAGGGTTTATTCCACAAACTGATGGAACGATGGCCTTTGATATTATTTTGGATGTTAGTTGGCACAGTCGAGGTACAAGATTGATAAAATTGGACTGTTTGGTGGTAATTTGTACTCTGATCCTTTGTGACATGTATATGTTTTAAACTGTTATTGTGTACAATAAAGTGCTTACATACATTACATACATACATAAATCGGTGAAATAACTGACCTACGTCACCGTGAGGAATCGAAAATTAAAATCTCACTGCGGGGCACGACTAAGATACGCACGTTCATAAATTCGCTTCGTTAAAAATAAATATTATTGAATAATTCTACATCGGAACACGCTTTGTCGCACACAAATGAATCGATAGAATACCTATCTAACGTTGTTTTCATTGATGCACATTTTGCAATTCAGTGCGCTTCCAACTTAAGTTTGTGGACAGGCGACGACTGTGTTAGAAATACAAAAATACTTATGAAGTGTCTATATACATGTTATACACACATATGAGCATTTCTATACTAGCCTGATAGCCTGCGTCATAGGGCTTGGCCTAATACAAGGACTTACGATTGACGAGAATCTGCCTTCGCCTCCAGTGGTAATCAAACACTTGTATAATTAGGCTTCGTAGTAACCACTAGAATAACCGCTATAAACCACTGCGCAGCTAACATAAAGAACTGAAAGCCTCCCCTAATGCCATTATTTACATATTAAACACTTTAGTGTACCAGAGACAATGAATCATCAGCAAAGTAAACATTCCATCTTCGGCCAATTACAAGTTTCGCAACATATATGATTCAGATTCTATATAAGGATAGCCATAGGTCTCAGAGCTCTACCAGTATACATGGATAGCATGAGGGTTTCGTTTAATCCGTGCGAAGACCGTCTTATGAATTTTGTCGGCATTTTCCAGAAAATCTCCAAGCCGCGGGATCTAGATTCTCGTCATTAATTAAAGGAATCGAGGTTATAAGCTAAACTCGAGTGGCCCGCTATTTTTACCACGAGGTTACTTCATGTGGGTTATGATTTCTCGCGCTTGTCCACTATTTATACAGATCGGTCGAATAAAATATCGTCCAAACACTTTCGGTTGTTTATAATCTGAGTCTTCTACTCTTTGCTATAGAGTTGATAGTATCACTAAGCTTATATTGCTGTTGGAACCTTTTTATTCAGATGGCATGAAATGCAGAATCAGATGTGGGTCGTGGTCGGCTATAAAATCAAACCACTTCTAAAATGTTTTAAAGAAAATATTATTGGTAGGGGACAAATCTTTAAAGAAATATGTATCGATGTGCTTCGAAGGTGACCCGGTGCGCATTGGTTTAAAGATGCAATGTCAATGTCTGAATGAAATGTTATTAGTGGCTATTGGCCTTGCTTTATAAATATAGAAAACTATGGGCGTAAGTTAAACTTTGAAATTAACTTAATTGTTTTCTTTATCATCGTCATCATCATTGCTCACCGCCACCACCACCACCACATAGGCCTAAAAAGAGGAGGGGCAGTATAGGTCTCCACCGCACTCCAGCGATGCTGCTGCCCATCCCCCGATGGTCTCGGTCGTAGTTTTAGGACATACCCGGGTCATCATTGCCCGCCTATACCTAATCGTCAGCTGCAGAATAAGGGCTCTGGTGCCGGTCCCGGTCCTGAGCTCGTGTTATCCATGGAATGAACCACGATTTATCTAATGTGGAAACCCATCAAGCTGGTGTGTCTTAAAACTATATACTTACCTACCTAGACCTAAACTGGGTAGTAATCTTGGTAATGAGTAACATTTGTATATTTATATATGTCTTTGGAAGCTAATAGGTTCTGAAAAACGGCTCTAATGATTTGATGAGATACAATACAGGGGTTTATAGAGGCGAAAAATTGATTTAGCTAGGACTAATTTCCGATACCGAAAACTGGTTTTCTCCGGAAAAACAATAAATACGCTGACCAAATCTTGGTTTCCTAGGTACTTTAAGATTCCATGTAGAAAAGAAAAAGGAGTGTTAGGTGTTTGATAATTTTAACGGTGCAAGAAATGATGGTGGTGAGTCGCACATTTTCCGGCCTCCTCCAACTGGGCTACATAAAATACCGGTTGTCATTATAACACATTCTAAGCCGTTGAAAAGTAAAAACTGTGCCACCAAATGGCTATCACGAGCGGACGAACAAAGCCCGACGTTTATTTCCGTCCGAATGTTTACCTACTAAAAGCTAGCTGACGCAACGCGTTACTCACTGAGCAAACGCATGTAAAGCTTGCGGATTCTTGCCATTTCGTTCTATTATTAGAGGATACTTTCGATATAATTTATTTGCCTATTTGAAAGCGTGCGCATTTTTATTGCGAACATTTTTTCAAACCACAAACTATTATCAAGTCAGTTCTATTTTTTCGAGCTTTTATTGTTTTGCCTTCTTTTTTTCTTTTTACCATTAAGTAATATGTTTCACACCACACCTTGCCAAAGGCGCGTTTTTCCGCACGCTGCGTGTCCGGAAAAACACACTTTTTGGCCAAGTGGTGACGTAAAATTGTGTACAAAACACGGGTCGTAAAACAGAAAGCCCTCTCTCGCATATTTATGACCCTCGCCTGCGGCTCGGGCCTCAAATATCTGCGATATCAGCCTTTCTTTCTTTTACAACCGTTTAATCGTAAATAGCTATCAATTCATGCGCAAGATTGGTAGCGCGAGCTATTAAAATCGCATTAGAACGCCATCAAACCTTAAATTGGTATCGTGGAACAAAATATCATTGCATGGAACTGTCTAATTTTATTTAACCTATTTTACCCATTATTTACTGCTGATGGGCAAATTAACATTCCTGGGCAAAGTTGTATGGTTTAATGATACCGTTCAGTAATATGCCTATTATATGACTCTAATATCTGACGATGTCAAGTATTGTACAGATTGACGATGTCAAGCATTGTTGCGATGTTTTGGCGCCTTGCAATAGAATGTGCCTAAAAATAACTGGTTATGTTTACGTTTCTTGTACGCAATTAACAGAGTTGGAAAACAACTGGCATTTGCAACAATATTTAGAGGAAATAATATTTTAAAATTTCTACCGCGATAAAGTAAGAAACGTTAGAACTTTATTTGAATAAGAATAAACAGCCGGTAGAAACCGAGTTGTATGAACGCCTCGAAACGATACCTAGAGATCCAAGTGACTGAGTTTCGTTTTGGATCACGTTTTTATTCAGGAATCATATACTTAGGTATTAAACAGATCCATCCGTGCATCCGTGTGTTAGGTAACTCTACCATGATTGATCACTTAGTACCGGAAAACGGGGTAAGTAGGTTTCGCGGGGAGAGTTGGGTTATGAATGAGGAGAGAAGGTTTGAGAGGGGGGTGAGAAGGGATTTTAAGGCTACTGCTACAAAAATATTGTATTCCAATTTAAAATGAGGCTATAGTAATACGCATAATAAAAAAAGAATCGATCCTACAATCTTCCAAAATCATCTTTGTATGAAAAACCCTCTCACCCCAAATACGAAGCACTACGGGGTGAGGTGCGTTTTCCTCTTTATCGTCAAAGTTATGAAAGGGACCTACCCAAAATAAAATACAAACTAATATACAAACGCCCGAACCACTTATTATATACACCATTCAGTATTCACATGTAAAAATAAAATTTTATCGAGGTTTGAAAGTCAAATTTCACCCAACTCACCCCATTTTACGGTAAATAGAACCTAATGTAATGATTGTTACATCCAACATTTATTTACGTCACTCAATAATATGAGTGTATCGCGTGATAGTAATCGCCATGTAAAAGCCCCCCATGGGCCCTACGGTATAGTATATATTTTCTTTGCCTACGGAAGATCAAGCGCCGGCGGTAAAGCTTGCATATGCTGAGTAGGTTCCTTTTCGCAACATAGCCTTTGTTTGTTGTGTATGTTTTTGTTTACTGTTGTCATTGTGCCTGTTGCGAATAAATCTTTGAATCTGTTTGCATATTTGAATAATAGATTTCAAACTCATTTCATATAAAACATATTCTGATGGCCAGTCCAACACTTTCCCTACATCAGAACAGGCTTACTGACTAGTCCTAGTGAGGTTCTCGTTCCGAGCAAGTTATCCTTATGCAAGGCTTTCATAAAAAAGTCTGCTACCAGGTCTTTTAAAGGAACGTAGACGACAACGATCTTCGTCTCTTCATGTAACAGTTGCAAGAGCTCGTACCCCGTGTCTATAAGTTTAGTTTTAAAGTGAAACACTGGGTTCTTTACAAGCTTGATGGCGCTTTGGTTGCCTACATAAACCTCAGGTAAAACGTTGGAGCCCGAACCTCCTTGTAGAGGCGACTGAGCCATATAATATCGTCTGGACTGCGAAGCTGGCAATTTTCAGTCGAAAGAAGTGGAAGCGTGCTAGGCCCATAACCTAATGAAACAAAATATATTCCTACAACCAATATTTATTTACGTCACTCAATAATAGATTTCAGTCCAACACTATGTTTATTTAATGCTTCGTCGGTGGCAAACAAGCTTGCGGCCCACCTAATGGTAAGCTGTCACTGTGCCTTGCAACTCCATATCCATTCTCAAGCAAACGTCGGTAATAAAGGTAAATAAATAAATTTCACGTTAAACCTGTACGAGTATACGAATTTTAAGAATGTATTACAAAGCGCGAGAGTTTAAAGTCTTAGATATCCACTCGACATATTTCGAAGCCAGAAATTAGGGCCCAGCATCCCTTAACTTTTGACTTGACAACAGGAGTGGGTTCATTTTTGAAATTGGAGATGTTGAATCGAAAGGGTTGGATGATGAGGAGTTTTCAATCATGTTTTATGGGTTATTAATAACCCGTGAGACAAACAAACGACCTTCAAACCTTCAAGAAAAGAGCCCATCTTAAAGGCCGGCAACGCACTTACAACCCCTCTGGTGTTGCGGGTGTCCATGGGCGGCGCTAATCGCTTACCATCAGGCTATTCATCTGCCCGTTTGTTATACTTCTCAAGTTTTTATGAATTACAAAGTTAACAGGACACACTAAGACGACCTGTTTAGCCTAGTTGGTAGTGACTCTGCCTCCGAAGCTAGAGGTCCCGGGTTCGAATCCCGGCCAGGGCATTTATTTGTGCATTTTTCACGGACATTTGTTCTTGGGTCTTGGATGTTTTCTATGTATTTAAGTATGTATTTATCTATATAAGTATGTATATCGTCGTCTAGTACCCATAGTACAAGCTTTGCTTAGTTTGGGACTAGGTCGATTTGTGTAAGATTGTCCCCCAATATTATTAAAAAAAAAAAAAAAGTGTAGCGTGAGGTCTCCGAAATGTCAAATGTCACTGTTTCTGGGCAACGCGGGTATATTTCTAATTAGAATGTGGTGAATATTTTCCTCTATCTGAGATTAATTATGGCAAATATTAGTTACCTTTAAGATTGATTTATTGAATTATTATTTATTTATTTTTTAAACCAACTTACATACGGGTCAATTAATATCAGTGCTTTGAGACAGTGTTTCGGAAACTTTCCCCTTATTTTCGAACTACACGGAACTGCCCAACACTGCAGCATGCTCCATATTTTTATGATTTAGATGTAAACTTTGTTTTTCACGGCCGTAATATCTAATAACAAACTTTGACAGCTGGACCTTACTTGACAGTGGCGCCAACTAGTGAGCACAAAAACCGTAGCCCTCATTGATCGACGTAATCATCATTATTGACAATTACACGCATAACCACCACCATATCAGCCAAAGGAAATCCACTGCTGGACCTTCGCCAATTTCTTGGGGGGTAAATGCCATAATCGCCATGCTTCGCATGCGGGTTGGCGATCGCAGTATCTCCACCGCACTCCAGGGATGCTGCTGCCCATCCCCCGGGTGGTCTTGATCGTAGTTTCAGGACATACCCAGGTCCACAACGCGTATAACGCGTCTGGCCAACTGTACCACTTATAACTCATGCAGTAGAGTGTTTAAAACCAAGTTTGGCCGAACCAGCCACATCGGAGCTCTAGGGCAAATCCATGAGTTGTTGGGGTCCCCGTCATTGAAACTGATGTGGATGACTATATATTGACAATTCAAATATCATAGGTATGCCGCCGTTAGCCAAAAACACATTTATTTGACATTAATACTCGTAACACGCTTCGCCAGGAAAATTCATGTGGGTGTACAGAAGTTACGGTACATGACATTGCGACGCAAATAGCGCACAGCTGACGATTTCATATCAAATGATATTGAAATGGAAGGTGGTGATTTAATTAGAATTATTACTCTCGATCTTGAAATGAAACGACGTTTCTTCAGGTTTTATGTCTGCGTCGATATTGCGACTAATAATAATTAGTTCGACCTAGGTAGGTGTAGGTTGCTCACTAAAAAGGTATACAGTGTCAAATGAAGTCATAAGACAAATGTATTAGTTAAGCAATTAGCAGAAAAACAAATAGACTAGGCTAACGATGAAATCGCCGAGAAAATAGACACCAATGTGAATCAAATGAAAAATAAATGATATTAGAAAATACAAAAACTCCCAGTGTCAGGAAAATAACATGTCAAACAGAGAAATGAGATATTCTCGTAGGATGATACAACATCAGGTTTAAGAAAGAACGTTTGATTAAATGTTGAAGGTGGATTAGCAACAATGGAAAAAATGTTTGAGTCAATACTTCTGAAATCGTAAAACCTTCCAAAAAACATCTCCGATGCACCACTCACGGAAAATTACGCTGTAAAGCCCACGGGATTACATCACATATTTTGTAACACTACGCGTTTCAAGTGATCCAAAATTAGATCGCGTTAGAACATACGAGAAATCGAGAATCCCGAATCGTTTAATCGTAAGTATTGATGCTTCACATCTGGTTCTCACAAGGTTCTCAATTACTTGTAGATCACTGCACGACAGTGCTTAATTGCTTGGATAAGCACAGTAAAGCGTTATTGCGATAAATTTTAGTAATAAAGACCGCACGTACCCAGTTGGTTACTACTTCGTCCTCAGGATGCATAGGATCCTGGTATCCGTTGGGGAAAAAGTTGGGGTTGACAGCCATCTTGAATCACTGAGGCGCGGACGTGTGTCGACCGACGAGCAATCGCGAACTGTGGCTCCAGCCGCTCCTCTCGCGTAAACAACGCGATTTTGATGCATTCTATTTTGGAAAATAGGCGTGACGTGGACGAGAGGCCTCGAGTCTTGACGCCATTAACCTGTCATTATTTATTGTCCGACACTTGATCATTCCCGAACGCTCCTGAGAATTAGTGTAGCTACAGTGTCACTGGCAGTTACGGTGTCCCTAGCATCTTCACTTTTATATTTTCTTTATTTCTTAAAACCGATTATCGACATAACAGTTTTTAACCTATTGGGGTTCCTTTAGGGACTCCAACTAATAGCCTAGTATGTGATTTGGTAAAATGTAGGTGGTGCCCTAAGTCTTGAGGATCAGAGCATTCATTACAGTAGTTGTAGTAAGCCAGCTCTATATCGACGAGGTAAGATCTTAATATTATCTGGTACTAAAATTATTTAAAATATGTCTAACGCTAAGAATCAAGTCCATTTCGTTTCGTTATATTACCCGCTATTATTCTGTTAATTAGTAGAAGCATAAACATTCGAGTAGACTTAGTTCTGGCTCTTGGCGACATTCGGGATTTTGGTGCATTCTGATTTGTAGTATTTTCGCTTTGCAAACCGTTCCTAGATCAGTCCTAGTTCTGGTGACCGTTGAAGCCATTCTAAAACATAACAGACTAGCAATAGACACAAACAACAATCGCGTCTAAATCAAATTGATCTTCAGTCACTCTGATTCTCAAGTGCACAATGTAGGTACCTTCCTATTTGTTATAGACAGGAGCGCAATTTTCCACGCATTAACTGACAGAAACTTGAATCGCTGCCACAATTCTGCGTAGCGATTCATTGCCTACATCTAATGCGCTAGTGCGTCGGCTATAATTGCGTTTCATGAATCAGAAATCCGATTTGGAACGAACACGTATTAATGAATAGCATTACACGTTATGTATGCTTAACCCAAAGACATCAGGCATCTCGATACGATGTCAAAAATAGAAATAAGCGTGGCAAAATAGTTGTTTACTTTAAAGGTTATGTTATGTTTGATTGTTATGTTTGAGCACTTTGCGTCCAACTCTAGATTACACATCTTGTTTTCCTTTATATTTTATACTTGTGGTCTTTATACGTTAAAAAGAAAATTATGCAAGGGAAGTACGTCGGGCTGATTCGGCCTATGTACGAAAGATGTTGTACACGTGTCCGGTTGGCGGCTGGCACCACCGACAGGTTCAGTGTTGCGGTGGGCTTACAGCAGGGTTCGGCGTCAGACATTCAGGAGGAGGCACCATGGTGTATGCTCTTTGTCGACGATAATGTCCTTGTCGGTGAAGAGGGGCCCGAGGTTCAGAGCAGATTAGAGAAGAGGCGGCAAAAATTGTAACGACGACCATTGTAAGACCTGTCGTCATGTATGGATCGGAATGTGCCCGCAAAGGTGACGGATGAAAAGAGATTGCATGTTACAGAGATGAGAATGTTGAGTAGGATGAGAGATATATAAGTGGAAGCCTGAAAGTAGCACCCATAGATAATAAGTTGAGAGCTAATCGTCTACGGTGGTATGGGCTTGAACGTGGAGGAATGTAAAAGGAGGGGTAGGCCAAGGAAAAAAGGTGGATGGATTGCGTGAGGGACGATATGAAGAGGAAGGATGTGATGTGTAATGGAAGAAAAAACACGCTGCGCCGACCCCAAATAAATGGGAAAAGGGCACGCGAATTATGATGGTCTTTATACGTTGTTTATAGAGCTTATTTTTTGGAAAAAATGTTTTTTAACTGCTTGTATTAATAAAAATACAATGGGCAATTTTGCAGCCGGCGAAGAAAGTAGTATTAAATAAATAATAAAATAAATATTGGGGGACAATCTTACGCAAATCGACCTAGTCCCAAACAAAGCAAAGCTTGTACTATGGGTACTAGACGACGATATACATACTTATATAGATAAATACACACTTAAATACAACATAGAGAACATCCAAGACCCAACAACAAAATCCGTACTAAATGCACAAATAATGCTCTGCATAAATACGCTAAGTAGGCCGTCGCAGTCTACCACTTTTGTACCTTATCATCACGCTTCACTCGCTCGGCCAATGGCAAATCCCACTTCAAGCTCGAAACGCACAGAGCGGGCGCGGCGCGGTGCGGGCCGGAGGCGGTTTTGCAATTTTATCTTTCTGAAACTGTCGACTGTCGATTACTGTTTCATATGTATCACACGCCACCTCCGCTCCGCTATCCCGCGCGAATACCGCGCGATCTTTTGGGGCAACGTCCCCTGGACCGCGTTCGCTTTACCGGAAAAAACGCCTCCGTGTGCCGCGCTCTGTGCGTTTCAAGCTGGTACCTAACTACCTACTACCAATCTAGTTGACTGAGTGTCCAAAATGTCCACCATTTTGTCTCTTTATTATGTCCTTGGCGTTTTCCGCGATATAGGTTAACGCGTACACAGACCGACGCTTGGAAGCCAGCCAGCTATCTATTATGTCTAAAGATACGTTATTAATTAATTCGGCACACTCTCACGACGCTAACTTACGATCACAAGGCTATCGGATCGTGTTTAGAAATTATATTATTTATCATAGAAATTATATCACCTTTATTATCATCAGCAATATCATCATCCTAGCGTTATCCCATCTAGCGTTATTAATGTTATCATGTACAGTTTGCATCTTGAAGGACGCTCGGGGTCCGCTACTTAATCCCAAGAATTGGCGGAGGCACTCAGCGGACTTTCCAAGCCAATCTTATTGGGATCGGGCTTGTCAAGTGAATGGGAAACTTGACTGTTAGAAGTTCTCAAGCCGCTCCAAGGTATCTAACTTGGCTTAACGACTGCTATCATAGACAGCAGCCGTTAAGCCAAGCTATTAAGCTCTTTTAATAAGGATAGGTTTGTTATTTTGGCTGTCAAAGGTAGACGCACACGTAATCGACTAGGTACATACATAAATTCACGCCTGTATTACCAAAAGGAGTAGGCATAGGCAGGGCATATGAAGTTTTCCAGTGCCACTTTTAGCATTTGTTTTTAAAGATGGAGATAACGTGATATTTCAGTGATGGCCTGCTAGTCCACAACACACTTTAAACCTATTTATAATTGCTTTTGTTGAAGCGGGCTCTATATAACGACCAGTGGAAATGAGCCACAAGTATCGATATAGAATAGAATAGAATTCGTGAACAAATATAACAAAACATGTAGGAGATCAGCATATAAAAATCAATGCTCTTATCGTAACTCACTCGCATTTCATCCATTCATAATTATTTAATTGATACAGGCAGTCAAACTTATATCTAAAAGCAATGACATGACCGGTGTGCTCTCTTTGGCAGGGCATCAAATCAAAGATGACGAGTAAATATTACGGAGGCGAGTTGGCGGAGTCACGAGCTGTGACCGGAGTTACGCACTTGTATGATTGACAGGAATATCGAAATATTATATTGACGACTATTACTAGCGACGCATCCTGCGATTTCTACAAATTTTCGACACAAACAAAACTAGGGTCAGGTTTATCTTAACGTATTAAGATAAACACCGAGGTAAGATGACAACTCGTGGGATAAGGGAAAGGGGACTTAAATCGACATCTTCGAAGTTACAAAAAACTGTGAAGGGACTTTGATGAATAACGTGCCCCGGCATGGAGAGGAGACTACTTATTAACAAACAGTGCAGTGGTTTAGCTGGAATAGGAGATTTATTTATTTATTTATTTAGGTTTGCCAACAGATGTAATACATATTAAAACTTATTCACAAACATGACAGTAAAACAAATTGCCCGAGTATCCACCCAATAACAGGCAAACACAACATGCAAAAAAGTAACTGCTTACATAAATCTTAAACTAAGTAGTTTACAAACTAGTTTTTGGTTCTATTAAAGATAGTAAAATCAAGCACCAAGATGATAAAAAAAGAGAGATAATTGTATGTGTCGGCCAAAAAGATTTTTAACGATATTTAGCTAGTTATCTTTCCAGCAGGATAACGTCTTGATTATGCGGCTCCGTTCGTTTCTGATTCGTAGCAGTCTAACAGAGCGCTCTTAGCGGCATACGCAATAGACAGTCCGTTCCATTCCACAAGGAAACATATAGTTCGGCATCATCATATCAGCCCAAAGACGTCCAATGCTGGACAATCCAAGAGTTCAACAATGACCGGTCCCGCGCCACCCGCATCCAGTGGACTCCCGCGACCTTTACCAGGTCATCAGTCCACCTTGTGGAGGCCTGCCCTCACTGCGCCTTCCAGAACGTAGTCGCCACATGAGAACCTTTCCGTTCCGACGGCCATCGGTTCTACGTGCTATGTGGCCCACCCACTGCCACTTAAGTTAGAAGTAGTGTGAAGTAGATCAACATACCTTACGGCTAATAAATATATTACAATAAGAAACGGTCTGCACGTCTCCAGCGTGCTCCTAAGTGCTGCACTACATTTGTACTGCACTTTATTGTGTAGGCTATCGCTGTGAGGCGTGAGCGCTTAATTTTCATAGATGTACGTGTACCCACCCATCGTATGCATCCAAATCACATCGAACGCATATATTTGGTATTTATGTATAAGTAATATATCAATCGAGTGAATGCATTGGCAGTTAAACTGCTGGGTTTTGCCCGCAGCTGGGTCGTCTATTACGAGTATATAATAATTATCTATGAAATAAAAAAAAATACAATTAACACCGGGATGTGACGCGATTCGAGAAGTCTACTGTATAGGTTGTATAAACACCTTTACAGATCTCCTTCCGAAACAGATACTGGCATTAGTAAAGCTGAATTTAGAATAGTGACCGCCTCTGTCTCATGGAAAAATAACTGACGGTAATCAGAGTCCATGTAGGCGTGGTACAGGAAAATTGATTCCATGTGTGAGAATATAGAAGACATCTGGGTATTTAAAAAGTTTACTTTACAACCCTTAGCTCAATAACATTACCCTTCTCCGTCTGATTGGCACAAAGGGAGAGATGTATTAGGTATTGTATCTGAGACAACTAGGTGTCACTTTGTATGTCAGCACACATTCTGATTCAATAACCAATTGTTAGTAGTCGGTGAATCGCACCTGTGGTGCCAACCTGTTAGAATGAGTCCCTATATTATATTTAAAATATGAACTGACCTGGCTATTCAGCGACTCGTCTAAGGTCTCGTCGGTCCTGGACGAGTATGTGGGCGACAGCATCACGGTCCGGTAGTCTCCGTCGAACTGCGGTGGGTAGGACTGCTGGGGCACAGGCGTGCGGGGAAGCGACTCCGGTCGGAACGCGGTCGGCGGCATCGGACTTGGAGTTCTGTTTAGTAGACAACCACTTCAGTATAGTTGGTAGTGACCCTGCCTACGAAGTCGGTGGTGCCGGGTTCGAATGCCGGTCAATGCATTTATATTCTTAGGTCTGGTCTCCGATTAATCCGATCGACTCGTTAAATAGAAATGTCGCTGTACTTATCTACAATTTAACACTGTCAACCAGAGAACCTGGCCGTAGGCTTCCAGCCAGAAAGGGCGTTTGGATTCAGATAGGCTGCCATACTACAGGAGCTAAAACCAGCAGATTGGATCTCGATCTCACTGTTTGAATTGTAATGCTGCGATTAGTTAGACTAGCAGCCTTTCAAACTGAATGTCTTTATTCGGGGCTGATGAAACCGGTTATAATCTTGTAAGTATTAATTGAATTCACCACATAATTATGGCTTCCGTCAGCCAGATCTTTGTAACTTTGTCGTATCAAGATAAGTTGCATATAACATTTATTTAATATTTTGTTGTGAGATGTATATATATGACTCTTCCTCTTGTACTCTTGCACTACCTGATTATAATTTATAGTCAAATTTTCCTGCTACCCAAAAGTTGTCTGTAAGGGATCGCTTTAAAGCGATAAGACCGCCTGTTGCTACCATTATTATTTAAGTATGTAAGGACACAAGGACACACCCCGACAAAATAATCCACATCATCAAAGAAGATCCCAGCATCTCCACCATGTCTTAAGCACTAACTTTGTAAGTTCGCCTGTGAATCATTCATTAGACCACAAAAAATGGCAGGGCACTATAGAAATAATCCATTGCTAAGGACCAATGCACCCACTCAGTTCGGAAAGGGTAAGTTTTTTCAATTCGTTAATTTCTCCCTGTCTTGATCCGATATTGTATAATTTGAGAGGCCATATGATATGACTTACACAATGACTATGACATCACATACGTCCACAAGAGACATTGGGTTTATTAATTTCATGGAATTTGACATAGAAACGAGAGATACGAAAAAATGTATGCTAACAAATATTTGGTATGTGAACAATTATTTTATTAAACTGGTATTAGACGTACAAATGATGAATGTCTCCTGTCCTGGTACTGGTTTAGATCAACTTTTCTTCATAATCTTTTATAAGCGACACTAGTGTCAAACTGTGCACATATTTTTAGATCAACTTTTCTTCATAATTTTTGTAATCGACACTAGTGTCAAACTGTGCAAATATTTTTAGATCAACTTTTCTTTATAATTTTTTCTAAGCGACATTAGT
Organism: Notocelia uddmanniana; assembly: GCA_905163555.1. Taxonomy (NCBI): domain Eukaryota; kingdom Metazoa; phylum Arthropoda; class Insecta; order Lepidoptera; family Tortricidae; genus Notocelia; species Notocelia uddmanniana. The sequence goes on along the minus strand of LR991058.1, from coordinate 29,419,104 downwards.
GTCAAACTGTGCAAATATTTTTAGATAAACTTTTCTTCATAATTATTTGTAAGCGACACTAGTGTCTTAACTGTGCAAATATTTTTAGATCAACTTTTCTTCTGTGAAGTGTCTTACACAATTCTAATAATACATATTTTAAACCGAAACTCATTTTCTAGTTACCTACGAGTACGAGTTACTTACTTGTTAAAGAAAAGGAAACTATATTCTTGAATAAAGTGTTTTCATTTGTTTATCAATGGCTATTTACTTCTCCGATTGACATGAAGGGCATTTCTTAGAAAGTTTCAACAGCTCCTTGCCTACACTGCAACGGTCGCAATGCAAATGCTCACTGTCGGTGAGGCCGGTTGGAACTTAAGAGGGCGCAGTACGCTCGGTTCCCCATACATACGTATTTATGCTCTCATTTTAAAACGCCATGCTAGAATAACATGAAACTTTGTATACACAATGGGATCCGGCATACCTAAGTCGGAAATTAGTTTCTGTTGCTAGAAATTGTAAAAGAAAAATAATACAGCGGTTTTTTGAGTTTTTTACGGCTTGTATGAAAACCTTAATAATCGTTGTATTTTTTCTCCGTTATAATTTCAAGCAACAGAAACTAACTTCCGACCTAGATATGCCGAAACTCATTGTGTATACAAAGTTTCATGTTATTCTAGCATGGCGTTTTCAATGAGAGCATAAATACGTTTGTATGGAGAACCGAACTTACTGCGCACTCTTAAGATATGTCAATTTTTGGTTCTCACTGTGCTTTCCAAAGATGGCAATGTCAACGTACCTGTACGGAGAGTTAACGTGGTAAACTGGAGACCGCGGCGCGAGCGATGATGCGCTGCGAGGCTGCTCCCGATCCACGTCCCTACGCATGTGTGAGTGACATGAGACAATGGACCTTACGCCAACACGATGACGTTCATATTGGCATGAATATGGCGTGTTGGCGTTGAATAAATGTACAGGAGGATCCATTTCTATCAATGTTTTGGGGCAGTGGATTAGAAGAATAAAAAGTTCGCTTGCTCAGGTTGATGTTTAAGTACCTATGTTCTTATTGAACGTTTCTTGTCTCTCATGTAATGTTAATTTTAAGTAAAAATATAAACATTGAGGGTAGATAAAGTAAACCGGAATAAAAGCCAAGTTAACGATTATGTCTATTGTAAACGACAGATCTAGATCCCAACTAGCAAGCATGCGTTTATCTCAGATAAACCATACTTATAGCTTTTGTCTCTTTAGGGAGGAATTTTGTTTTTTTAGGGAGGATTTTTGCTGGTAAAAAACTGGTACAGAAGAAGATCTAAGGCTTTCCAGGACCATAGCCTAGCATAATTTTTTTCACTTCGGGTATATTCCTATTATAAAATCTTATGTGTGATCATAATCAAGAAATAGATACTCCCGTAAACAATTCTACGACATAACATACACAAACATATTACAGCACATGAGTTTCTGAAAAGTAAACAAAAATGCACTGAACAGGCGTGTGATTTCATGCAAACATGCGTTCGGTTAGAGCCACATGGTAAAAGTAAACATGGATGACCTATTTCCAAAATTCGGAAACATAAGCGGCGTTAAACGTTAGTTTACTTAGGATTAAAGCAAAATAACATTGGTATTTATTTAACGAAATGTGCTTCTTTCGAGTAGGTAGTTAAAATTGACCACCATTTGGTTTAAGGAAACTGCGATCATAGTAACTTTTCGGCTCTCAACGCATGACACAAAAGATTGATGGACAGATTGTTTCATTAATCTTAATAAACATGAAATTCAATTAACAGAATAAGTTTTATCTATGGTGCCTTTAACCAACAATCTTTATTTCTAAAGAGTTATCCATGATATCAAAGAACTTGATAACCCATGAGCAATCTGGTACGGTAAACAATTTGGTAATAAGCGAATCTTCTGTGACACAATTCTTAAAGGTAACACAATAATGTCAAAAATGATGTTGTGCAAAATAGATGCAAGTTTCGTATTTTGTAATGTTGACAAGCTTAAATTATGTCGAACGGAGCACGACATTGTAAAATTCGTGAAATAGCGGGTTGGTTACACAATTGTTTACTCTGGCTGCTGCATGTTTTGCGCATTATTAAATGCAATTTTCGTGACATCATGTACCAATTATTCCAACTGGCTGATACTAATTTTAACAACTGTTTAATTACTATTTAATTGACGAAGAAACATAGCAGATTCAGAAGAGGCTTATAAAGAGGAAGCATGCGAAGGCTATTTTACAACAACGGTTATTTTCAAAATCGATCCTAATAAGGGCTGATGCTATGGGGAAGGTATCAGCTTTTGTCTTCGATATTTCCGCTGGATTGTGCACTTGATTTAAGAAATTCAAAGTTTCCTGGAAGGTGGATAACACGACACCTAGGATGCATGGGTATCGGCTTACTCAGCGAACTCGTGATAGAAGGTGGGCGTAGGTACTCTGCCTACGTATCCGCCGGTCGCCCGGGGTGGCAGAGAATACAGATGAGAACCGGAACCGCCCCTGCGATTACATCTTTAATTTTAAGAAAATATCAGTGTCACCTTCACTGATGTTACCATCTGGCAGTTTGACCCGACCTCAGTTATTTTAAATATTGTCGGAATGTCTCATCAAGGTGACGCATTCCTTGGCGTCTTCGAATTCGTCTGGTATTTGATGGAAGTGACGTGATGGATCGAAGCGCTGTAACTCAGCCAGGGACAAATTGACGAAAGCTTTTTTGGTTATTGCTGCGTTGATGACGTTTCGTTATTAAGCTTTAAGGTTGCATAAAAACACAATCAACCCATATTTGTGGTTTCGGTTGTTCTAAACAACATAGAAGGAAATATGACATGCTAGAGAAAAAAATACTGCAATATATAAACAAGTACGATTAAGAGCCTTAAAAATCTTCAATATTTGGCTTTGATATAACGACTTACACTTATGGCATCCCATCACCTCGTTTCGCTTGGAGTGCAATAAATCAAATGCGGCAATTTCAGTGTATTTTACTTGTATCGGCGGGCAGTACAAAAACTTGGCCCTAACATGTCTTTTCTATGTCGTCTAGAATTATATCTTTTTGAAGTTCTTATTCTGTAGGTACTGAGACAAGTTAGGAATCAATACGAGTAGGCGATATCTCAAAAATATTTGATGAGGCGGTAAGTTCGCTAGATGCATTTTTCATGGATGTGGTTACATATTTCTCCCATAGGGGTAGACAGAGATTAGTAAATTGCACCAGTTGTTCCACTTATAATCTAACAAATAGATTCGAGTATGAATCTATTTGTTAGATTATAAGTGGAACTTAGTCCTTTTAGGGTACTTTGTTGAACCGGCTACAGCAAATCCAAAAGGAAGGGCTATGGATAACTTTCCAATATGTGCAATTCACACGCCCCTCAAACCTTTTTCAGGCCTGATTTTTGAGATACCGTTTGCTAAATGAGGACAGAATTTGGCACTTTTGCTGGAAGACCTTAAATCTCAACGCTTATTCGATATTGAGTCTGTTTCCTGCAGCCAATGCTTACCTCTGTACAACCAGTTTGATGTGGTTCTGTGCATTCTTGAACAAGTTCTGTGCGTCCTCGTGCCTCAAGTCTCGAGCGTCGTAGTCGTCAATCTTGGCGATGATGTCGCCACGAATCAGGTCCTTGCCGGCCGGCGTGCCGGGAGTCACCTGAAAATTACCGTTCATTCTTGAGAAAACTGCTAATACAAATACAAAATAGTACATTGCTACGCTACAGAGGGCGGGATGAAACCTCAGACCTATCGTCTATATGTCTTCGGCCGGCAACCCCATATTTCCCGCCGAGGTATGTATAGTGATTTTCTCAAACATGCAATGAAATAAACAAAAAAAATCAAGATTTTATTTTTAATACGCATAGTGGCAGAATGTCATGATGCCTGTGCCACAAATTTATGTGGAATGGAAATTAAAAAAGAGGACTTTGCTGGCCTAGGCCTGCAAGATTTGTATAAAATTCTATTAACGACTACTTGTCCTAGCGGCACCTGAGACGTCATACTTCGCAGCCTATTATAAGGAACGTAACATCAATATTTCATTGCATGTTTGAGAAAAAAAATATTTACCAGCTAGTTAGGGTATACATACAGTAATTAACAATAACCTGTATTTACAACATTACATTTGGGCAAACAGTTGTCCTCACAATAGACCAAACCGTGTCGTGAAGGTTTTATGATAACTAGAAGATTTAAATAGCAAATTGATGCATAATTATAATACAGATGGATGTCAAGAATAATGGAGATATTATAAGAACATCCCATAGTTCCTATGGCGTCGATAATATAAGTGAAATGGGGTGGGTAGAACACTGAACAAACACGAAAACTAAAGAGATATTGGACTTAAGGGATAAGTACATTTTCTCTTACCCCCGCCGTAAACCCTATTCATCTTTTATACCTCCTCACGCAGTACTCCGTACAGTTTCTTTTGCTGCTTATATCGATCTCCATAAAAAATATTATGTACAGAGAAAAGTAACCCCTTAGAAATTACATAATATAAAAGCCTATAACGAAGTAACTACTTACATCCGTCAACGGTGTGGCTCGGTTCTCCATACAAACGTATTTACGCTCTCATTTTAAAACGCCAGGCTAGAATAACATGAAACTTTGTATACACAATGGCATCCGGCATATCTAGGTCGGAAATTAGTTTCTGTTGCTATAAATTGTCTAAGAAAAAAAATACAGCGTTTTTTTTAATTTTTACGGCTTGTATGAAAACCTTCACAATCGCTGTATTTTTTCTCCATTATAATTTCAAGCAATAGAAACTAATTTTTGACCTAGATATGCCGAATCCCATTGTGTATACAAAGTTTCATCTTATACTAGCATGGCGTTTTAAAATGAGAGCCTAAATACGTTTGTATGGAGAACCGAGCGTACTGCGCACTCTTAAAAGGTCCCGCACATGACTAGATAGTCCGTCCCGACCCGAGTTATGGTAGACTATAGTCTAATCAAAGTCTGCGATTGCTAATTTTATGCCTTAGTCCATCTCCATAATTAAGATTTTTGGAATCTTCAATTAGCTCTAGTGGCCCAGACATAAACAAGTCTGAATTTCGAGAACCAAACGTAAGCGGATGCCAAACCAATAAATAATACTGAAGCGTTGATTTTGGTAAGTCGTGGGCCGTAAATTAAGAAACTACAGATCGTATTTCAAAGCGGTGGTAGCATTTATTTTGCGATGGATTAAAAGGATGGTTTTGGTTATAATAAATTGTTATGCAGAAAGTTGTATAGATCGATATATATATATGAACGATATGAGAAGTAGGCAGGGGTAGGTGAGGTGCTAGAACAGCGGAGGAGCAAAACTGTCGTGATAATTCCTGTCTCAAATTTCCTTAGTGCAAGCAGTGTTATACGTACGCAGTGGGTAATCGTACTAATCGTAATCGTATAACGACTCCAGTGGAATAATTAGTAACAAGTGGATGCAAAGGGGGGTGGCAGAAAGTCACCGTCTATATTTGGTTAACATAACTTTATGAAACCCCGATAGGTTTGCGCTTGTCCACCTAATTGTAAACAGTAACTACAGCAATCCTGTAGATGTTGCCCTATTTTTGAAGTGTGTTAGTTAATAGTTTGAAATATTTTCTAAATGCTACACTGACTCAAGACGAATAAGACTGCCCGAAATAAATGTTTAAATTCATTAGAAAATAGCTCATTATTTAATATTATGTCACAGCACTTGAAGGTTGAGAGAGATGGGCCATGACATTCTGAAGTTTCGTTCGCTCACCTCAGAGATATAAAAAGAAACGCAGGTGGGAAGTTAGTACGCAGAATCATAATTACAAATAGATGTTCAAGTCACTGTAAATACGAAAGCCAGGCCTAACAACAGGCAGTTAAAGAGCTTGTAAAACCCTTTTGATAACGTTATAAAGTTTACACCAATATTGAAACGGCGGAGGGATATGTAGAAAAACACAAATTCTTCGGAAGACAGACTCATTAATCTCATCATGAAGGTAGAACCAGCTATCATATTGCACGCTAGGCTCTCGAAGGGACGCTAGAAGTGCATCGATAGACGACCTTGTAACTGGGCGACACGAGAGCGACGTATGCACCGGCTTTGGATCGCGTCCAGGCTAATTGCGTCCGCCGGCGACGCTTCGCCAACCGCCGCCGACATTTTTATCGAAAACAACCGCCGGATCGGAGGCCGCGGTTCGGCAAATCCATCACTTCCCCGAGTCAATGGCGAGGACATGTTAAATATATTCGTGTCCATCAACACATGCGAGACGGGTTCTCAGCCTGACGTTAATTCGACGAGCTGTAGGTCTTTGATGATCCTACATACCACAGCTGGCGGATATTTACGCTACGCATTTCACTTGCGATCATGACGCATTGCGCGTTTGCGTCAAAAACAAACTAAACAATTTTGCATGACCTAGCCTAGAGACGCAGCTGAGCTTGACGCACGACCACCGGCCACATCTCATTAACATACTGGTCGACTAAAAGGTGGCGAGAGAAGATACTCGTGTTCTACCTAGTTTCAAATGCCAAGAATTCATTCGCATTACAGGCATGCTAAGTTGGGTCCACTTCAAGACGTCCCTTAAGCTCGAAACATACAAAGCGGATGCGGCGCGGTGCGGGCGGAGGCGGTTTAGCATTTTTGATCTTTCCGAAACTGTCGACTGTCGATTACTGGGGGCCAATTCTCGGTCCGATCGTGATGATGTCTATCGTGACATTGTATAGAATGGTAGAGTCACTTGTATGGAATCTCTAATAGAGATCATCTCGATCGAACCCGAGAATTGGCCCCCTTCTTCATATGTCAATGTCACACACACCGCCTCCACTCTACCGCGGTACCGAAATTACCGAATACCGCGGGGTTTTTTGGTTCGACGGCTTCGCCCCGCAAGGACGCTGTTCCGCGCTCTGTGCGTTTCAACCTTTATACTATTTTATCATACTTTTTAACCGACTTTAAAAAAAGGAGGAGGTTCTCAATTCGTCGGAATTTCTTATGTATGTTCACCGATTACTCGGAGACTAGTAGACCGATTTCAAAAAATATTTTTTTTATTTGAAAGGGTATGTTTTCTAGTTGGTCCCATTGTCACCAAGTCTGGATCTGATGGCGGGATCTTGGAAAAATCGAGGGAACTCTTCAAATTATATACCAAGAGGATGGGGTAAGTAAGGCAAAATGAAAGGAACTCCTTAAATTATATAGCAGGAGGATGGCGTCTGGCAAAGTTTGGAGTCGGTGTTTTTTTCTTAAAAATATACTTGTTCCTTTAAGCTGTGTTATATTTTATAAGTTTTTTACGTACTTTACACATTACACACGTTACATACTATATTGAATAGGTACTAGCTTTTGCTCGCGACTTTAACCTCGTAGAACTACGTAATTAGAAATACGTAAAATACGTAATTGTTATTTAGTATTTTGGGCGCAAGCTTATGTAACGCTCTACCATACAAACTTACACCGCCTCTTTTACCCTCTCTAGGAATGACTTTTGGGTTTTTTTTTTTTTTAATCTTTATTTAAATTAAAAGGGAGTTTTGTCACGCAGTGACTATGCCACCCCCATGAGTGAGATCAAGTTATAGTATAGGTACTCTTGCTTAATTCTACATTTACTTTTACTACACTACTTACTACAATACTTTGGAGTATAGTCTGCATAACATCCCGGCCTCGTCCGATAACGGCGCAGCCAGAATGCTATTACAAACACCTATATTATTCCACTTTAGGTTCGAGAATATCATCTCATGTCGCTGGGCCTCGTTGCGAACACATTCCATCAAAACATGTTGGACGTCTTCCACGACATCACACTCAGGGCAGTTAGGAGAGTTTGAGATGCCCATTAGAAATTTAAATTTGTTTGATGGAATGTGCCCGGAACGAAGTCTGAAAAGTGATACTATGTCTTTCCTGTTACGTTGTTTTTCAAACCATGGGATCCGAGGGGGCTGGCATTGAATAGTTCGATACCATACTCCTTTCGTAAGAGACCGTTCATTGAAGTGTTCCCTCCAAATGTGTCTGCATTTTGTTTTTACATTGCACAGTACCTAGCTATGTAGGGGCAAACAATAATACGGAATACCATCGGTTATCGCCTGCTTTGCCGCTCGGTCAGCCTCCTCGTTGCCCATGATCCCAACATGAGACGGTATCCATTGGATGATCACCTCTTTGTGTACTGCCTGAAGCTTACAAATCGATTTAAGTATATTATAGGCTACGAGTATCGGATGCCCTTGACCACTCGAGGGTAACCGAGCTAAATGAGAAAGGGCGCTTTTAGCGTCTGACAGAATTACATATTTGTCATAGTCTGAAGTTTCCAGAAATGACAGTGCTTCGGCTATAGCAATAAGTTCACAGTGCATTATAGAAATTTCTGATTGTACATTGAATTTTGCATGGATACCTAACTGAGGGTCAAAAAAAGCTGCCCCACATGCCTCTTCTTCTTTAGAACCATCTGTGTAAACTTTATAAAATGAGCTGTACCTATTTGAAAGGAGATCAGACACTGTTTTGTATAATTCTAGTTTGTTTATGTGTCTTTTCGCAAATACTATGCCTTCAACAAATGTCTTTATATTGGCAGATAGATCATAGCTGCTAATCCATTTATTCAGAGAGTACATTGGTAATTCCGGACTTGAATGAACAGGATAGCTACTATATTGGTTACATGTTTCAATGAGTAGAGGTATTTTTTTCGTCCTCCAGTACCTATTTTGACATGAATGATTTAATTCCCTTAAGACTTGTACTGTAACATTATTATCGAAAGATTTCGCTTTTAGATAGAATTTGGCAGCTAGGTATTTTCTTCGAATGGAGAGTGGTTGAAGGCACAGCTCACTTTCCATAACGTGGGTTGGGGAACTTCGTATAAACCCGCCTATCACCAGCATAGCCTGATTCTGTACCTTATCCAGTTTGTATAAATGACTTTTACAACTAACATCGTACAAGAAACAACCGTAATCTAGTCTGCTGCGTATAATTGCTATGTATAGACGTCTGAGATGTGTAGGATGCACGCCCCATTTTGATCCAGCTAGAACCTTAAATACTTTCAAAAATTTTTGCGTTTTATTCAGTGTTTCATTTATATGTCGACCCCATTTCAAGCTTCTATCCAGCCACATACCTAAATATTTCACACTATCTACCTGCTGTATTCTACTGTTGTTTATATTAAGTTCAACCTTATATTTGTTAGTATTTCTAGGATGCCCTCTAGTAAATACGCAGACTTTTGTTTTTTTGTGTGATATGTTTAAACCCATTTCTCCTATCTCGGCATTAAGTGTGTCTAAGGAGTCTTGAATGGCTGTAACTGCATCAGTTAAATTCCTACGACTGGTGTAAAGTACAAAATCATCAGCGTATTGTGAAACAAATATGTCCTTCAGTTGTTTACATATGTTGATGGTAGCTATGTTAAATAGCAGAGGGGACAAAGGGTCCCCTTGGGCTAAGCCCATTCCCGTAACACGAACTAAGGGCTGACCCATCAATTCAATAGTCAATTGACGCGAATGCAGAAATTCCCACAAATATTTACAGATTACTTTTCCCACTCCAAGATCATCTAGGGTGTTTAGAAGACTAACTAAGCTAACGTTATTGTAGGCACTGTCAATATCAACAAAACAACCCACTGTGGCAAGTCCTTTGGTGTAGCGAGTTTGAATACGTGATACTAGTCTAGTTAAATTGTCCATGCAGGATCGGGATCTCCTGAAGCCCGTTGTTTCATCTGAGAAATGGGTACCTTTCTCCATGTACCATTCTAGTCTACGAGTTATGATTGTGTGAAATATCTTGCATGGGATAAAAACCATATTATGTCCTTCCCAGGGTCTCAAACTATCTCTATGCAAAATGTCATCTAAATCCCGTGAGCAGTTTAAGCGTGAAATGGTAACAGACTAACAGACAGATAGACAGAGTTACTTTTGCATTTAATAATATTAATATAGATAGTATGGATTCCTAGTGTTTAATTCACCTACAGGACTCTAATAAGTAATCACGAGCATTTTCATCGTATAAGTACAGAATGTATTGTTTGAATTCCCTTGCGAGGGCACATTTTTAAGATCAAGTAAAGTTATCTTCTCTAAGACACTAGTATCTCAATTCGTACTATTACGAAGATATTCAAAAATGCATTTTCTTACTTAGTATGGTACAAATAATACGTAACAATGAAACAATGTTGATTTTTTGAATCCTGTAATGACATTTAGTTCTAAATTCCTAAGTGAGCAGCTTCATGAAAAAAGGTTCAATGTGCGTCTTAAGATTTCATTAATTATACACCTTTACACGAAACTTTTCTAACATATTTGCTTGACACATTATTTACACCCTAATTAAGTCAAGGTGACAAATCTGTGTAGTGTGTCTGGTTTTATTGACGTGCGTGTCATTCGAACTTCGAATATTGCCATACTTGACATTAACTTTTGAAGGGCCTTGGCCCTTTTGCATTCACCCTTATGATATATGATATATTTAATTATTTAGTATGAAAATGAAATGTTATCCAGAATTCTGAAAAACTATATAGGTCTATGTCTATTCTATGAAAGAACGAAATAAAACCTGTCTAATTATTAAATTTTTTGTTTGTTGCAAGCTGCGTTGAAAAACCGGCCAAGTGCAAGTCGGACTCGCGCACGAAGGGGTTCCGCACAATTACCTATACAACATTAGACACTTTATTATAACTTTTTTAAATTTTATTTAAATAATAATTTAACTGTAGTAATAACGTTAAATAATGTCAAGTGGAATTTTGGTCAAGTGCGAGTCGGATTTTAGTTTTTCCATACATTTTGAGACCCAGCGCCTGATGAAGGCAAGGAGCCGCTTTTTAATAAGCCGGGACGAAAGGGGTTGCCGGCCGAAGACATATATACGGCCGAGGGAAGCGAGGCCGGATAGGTCTAAGGCTGGCAACCCCAAATTTCCCGCCGAGGTATGTATAGTGCTTTTCTCAAACATGAAATGAAATAAACAACAAAAAAAATCAAAATTTTAGTTTTAATACGCATAGTGGCAGAATGTCATGATGCCTGTGCCACAAATTTATGTGGAATGGAATTAAAAAAGAGGACTTTGCCGGCCTAGGCCTGCAAGATTTGTATGAAATTCCATTAACGACCTCTTGTCATAGCCGCGCCTGAAACGTCATACTTCGCAGCCTATTATAAGGAACATAACATCAATATTTCATTGCATGTTTGAGAAAAAGTTTTTTTTGTTGTATGGGAGCTCCATTAAATACTTATTTTATCTTGTTTTTAGTATTTGTTGTAATAGCAGCAACAGAAATACATCTGTGAAAATTTCAACTGTCTATCACGGTTCATGAGATACTGCCTGGTGTCAGACGGACTGATGGACGGACAGTGGAGTCTTAGTAATAGGGTCCCGATTTACCCTTTGGGTACGGAACCCTAAAAAGTGAGAGTACGTAAGTAATGAACGGTTTGAGCTTGCATATTATGGTAAATGTTCCAGTTGCAGTGCTTGATTGATAATTGTCACTTTCAATTTACCTCATATTAACCCCTTGAGTGGCTTAGTACCTATCACACGTGTGTTACTAAAGAATTTAGAATTTCGAATCTTGATTTTTAGGGTTCCGTAGTCAACTAGGAACCCTTATAGTTTCACCATGTCCGTCTGTCTGTCCGAGGCTTTGGATAGGTCTTTCAAAAAGAATAGAGCTCTTCATCAAACACCTTAATACTAGTGTTATTTTATTGTATGTAGATTGACGAGAGACATAATCCTGTTCTGGATTAGTTTTATTGTTATTGACGCTTAGAGACCTTATACATCTCTAAGAATATTAAGTTTACTTATTTTAATTTTAGCGCTTAGAGAACATTTACATCTCTAAGGACTTTGAAATAATTGTTATTAATCGTATTTGGACGCTCAGAGACCATAAATTATACATCTCTGAGATATTAAATTAATTTTATATACTTTTTGTTTATTCGGACACAGATCGTATTCAATACGTCCTTAATATTTGTAAATTTATTTTCATTGAATTGTTAATCATTATTATTAAGTAAGATTGTCAGTTTTTTTTATTTGTCTAAATTCACGCTTTGACATGTAAAAGTGCCTTTGTGGCCTATTTGCAGAATAATCAAAATAAATATAAAAAAAAAACTTTTTGATAAAGTGAATATTTTCGGACATAATTACCCCAAAAAAAATTGTGTCCTCCCCATCTAACTTTTGAAGTATAGGTCCAAAAAATATGAAAAAAAAAACATGAAACAAAAGCTTAAAAAAGACTTCCAATGAAAATTATAGCGGACATGATCAGTTGAGCTGTTTATGATTTATCGTAAAAGTCTTCCCTTATTAGTAAAAGACGTATGAAACGCCGCGAAGGTATTTCCTTTTGCTTATTATTGTTTTTTTTAAGTAAGTTCATCGGGCAACTACGGAACCCTACACTGAGCATGGCCCAACAACGACATGAGCTCTTGGCCGATATTTATTTATAGTTGAAAATACAATACATTTCTGATTGACATTATCGCTCCACGGATTAAGACCTAGGTAAACAGTTTGTATCAACACGTTAATGTCCAGTATATTAACGTGTCAAACATGAGATGTGTACCATACGCGAGTAGTATACATATGTACCTCTACGTAAATTTTATTTTGGCAAGCTCTGAAGCCTAAACAGCTTGATCAATTCTGAGTTATGACTGTTATGAGACTTATGAGTCATGGGAGTTGTTTGTTTGTTTTCAACAAAAACAATCATGGGAGTAAAACAGGGTATACTAGTGCGGTGGACTAAGAAATGAACACATATACAGGATGTGGCGTGTAATAGAAGCTAAAAATTTAAAGGACGCTTCCTTAGAGCAGTAACCACTTGTATTCAAAAAATACGCGACATGGGCCGTCGGCTTAGGCAAAAGGGAGAGGACGCCCGCTCCGAGTCTTCTTTTTTTAAATTAAAAATGGGATTGCTCTTGGCCAGCATCTAGCCGGGGGGCAAAGATGAGGCTGACGATGAAGCGAGCTCACCCAGAAGATGCCTATTCACTTGTGCCTTAAAAAGGTCTAGGTTATATGAACTCGGAAATACAGACGCCGGCAGTGAAAAAACTTTTCTGGTGCAAAAGTTGTCCATAGCTATCCAACGTGGGAATGCCGCTAGCGTTATGGCCACCTTTGCACCGGGAACGGCAAGGGGTGGATTATTTTAGTGTGTAAGTAGTTAATTATTAGTTTATTTAAATGTAAATATAATTTTATGTGACAAGGAAATAAATATTATCGAGATTTACAAAGAAAAAAAAATATCTTTCTACAATTCGGAGAAATTTTGATTTAAAGTTATGATTTCCAAGTAATAAATCTTGAGACCACGATATTATAGCGCGGTAGTCAATGCTTATTTTGAGGTAGCATCAAGTTTAGCATTTGACTCCAACAAAAATTAGCAACATTGATATCACGCAAACGCATAGCTTAATCAAATAATTGTTTAAACAAGCTCACATCATTTTTGACGAGCTATCTAACAATACCCCACACGATGAGTAACTAAGAAAAAAAATGTCAAGGAATTTAATTTGTCACCCACTTAAGGTTGTCAGTCCTGTTTATCTGTATCGAAATTCAAAGAAAAAATGTGCAAAATGGGTAGGGAATAAAACTCCTTGAATATAACCTAAAAACAGTGTCCTGTCGGCGTAATTGATATCATGATATGTTACATACTTGCCAAATTACAGCTTTCTGGTTATAACCGTCATTAAACTATAAGGGTTCCTTGTTTACTACGGAACCCTAATAGTACAGTATGATTTTATTTACACATTTAAGCGGGTTCGATTCCCGGTTCAAGCAGTCAATTTTTCAAAATCTGGGAAGGCTGGGAATCTGGGAACTGTCGCCTGCGGTATTTCCGGACCGATACGACCTTCAAACCTTCAAGAAAAGAGCGTACTCCCATCTTAAAGGCCGGCAACGCACTTAGAACCCCTCTGGTGATGCGAGTGTCCATGGGCGGCGCTAATCGCTTACCATCAGGCGAATCGTCTGCTCGTTTGCCTCCTATGTCATAAAAAAAGGCAGTTCTATTTATTATTAAAAAAGAAATGTAGTCTTCTTTAAAAAATCTCTAAAATAAATTCCCCTACATGTGGCATATCTCTGGGTAATACCCTGTATAAGTATTTTGTGTCAATGTCTATAGCCAACTTCCTAACATTTTCAGACTCGATATTGCAATGACTCACTACCCAGATGGAAAGGAAAATTCATTACTTGAATATATTAATATATGCAATCTTGCAAGAAAGGGATCAAGGCTGCTATCGAAGATTTATTACTCTGAAGGTCGGCAGATAATTTTAATGGACATGTATGTTATTGAGATGACGAATTGAGAAGCGTGCATATAAATATAATATCTGAAGATTAAATAAAGATTCATACCTAAATTCCTATCTGCGAACGTCTCATCTGTTAGTTCTTTTTATAATTAAAAATGGGATTGCTCTTGGCCAGCATCTAGCCAGGGGGCAAATATGAGGCCGACGATGAAGCGAGCTCACCCAGAAGATGCCTATTCACTCGTGCCTTAAAAAGGTCCAGGTTATATGAACTCGGAAATACAGACGCCGGCAAAGAATTCCAAATCTTAGAAGTGCGCATTATTAGTTGATTGTTATTAAAAGTAATTTATAAATGAACCCTTATTTATTAATAAGCCCACGATCGGCCTGTTGGTAAGCCGTTACCGAAGCCTATGGACGCCTACAACCCCAGAGGAGTCACATGCGTCCTTTCTTGATATGATAATTTATTGTGTATACATCGAGAGACATTTGTCAGGACGACATAGCTAGGGCATCTTCGGGAGCTCTCGCGACCTTACTCACTGCTGGAACATAACATTAAGTATAGGTACAGTCAACAGCAGAAGTAGATGATCATTTTAGTACTCGTACCTTGTCAGTTTCACTACTTTGACGCAATATATATATATTTTTTAATTTATTCAGAACACGTACAGTCATATAAACATATTAAATTCACAGTACATAAAATAAAAAATGTACTAAAACAAAAATAAACAACAGACCTGGAGGTTCATTATTTTAAATAGTGCAATATTGTTATATTGGACCCGGGTATGTCCTAAAACTACGACCAAGACCACCGGACCATTTACCCATTTACCCCCCATGAAATTGGGGGAGGCCTATGTCCAGCAGTGGACGTCCTAGGGCTGATATGGTGGTGGTGGTGGTTACAATATTCCAATTGTCGCAATATTGTTACATTAATGCGACAAAGTTCAACAGCCCCGTTCAAACGTCATCTACATTTGCTGTTGACTGTACCAATACAGGAAATGTACCCTTTGCGATGAATTCAGATGTCGAAATAATAGCTCAACGACTGCCCCTGCCACACACTCGTCGTGGCATGGAAGGTTTTTTTTTTATTTATTTTTTTATTAAAAATGGGATTGCTCTTGGCCAGCATCTAGCCAGGAGGCAAAGATGAGGCCGACGATGAAGCGAGCTCACCCAGAAGATGCCTATTCACTCGTGCCTTAAAAAGGTCCAGGTTATATGAACTCGGAAATACAGACGCCGGCAGAGAATTCCAAACCTTAGAAGTGCGCATTATAAAAGAAGATGCAAAGCGCTTAAGCTAAAGCGCTTAAGCTTTGAGGTAGCGAGGATAGGAGGCAGATACGTTGTGTGGCAACGTTACTCGTCATGCCGCGCGTCATGGTCCTCGTCATGCCCACCGCTCCCTGTCTTGTCTTGTCGGTTTTTGAGCGCGAGGGACTGGGTCGATTAATTGCGCGAGTACTTAGAGCTGAGGGCTTACTCCGAACTTCGAAAAGCGAACTTCGTGTCGTGCCGTCCCTTTCACTCTCGTGTTAAACAGTATATGACGGAAAGGGACGGCACGATACGAAGTTCGATTTTCGAAGTTCGGAGTAGGCACTCTGTGTGTGTGCAGTGACGATAGCGCGAGGAGCAGACCGATTAGCATCGCGATGAGCATTAAATAATTGAAAAGAACTTAAAAATAATTTATACCAACTAAAAAACCAACTCCAATTTTGTACCTCGCTATGCCACAATTTGTGATTTCCGTGAGCCAATGCTTGGTTACCTACAGAAAATACCGAAATCGGCATGCGTGCCTATCAAATTGGAGGAGTTCCCTCGATTCTTCCTAGATCCCATCATCAGACCTTCACCAAACTCATATGGAACCAATGTCGGGGTACCTGCTTTGAAACAAAAAATTATTATCAAAATCGGCTAACGTGGTCAAGAGTTATCGGGGAACATACATACATAAAAAAATCCAAAAAAAAAAAAACAAGCAGACATGCAGACGAACTGAGTATCTCCTTCCTTCTATTGAAGTCGGTAAATAAATACAACGTTTCGCAAAACTGTTTGCACAGTTTGACTGTGGGATCCATGAGTCTACATGTTCAGAAATTATTTGCCTCGATTAAATATCGAAAGACAAACTCAATAAAGATGATATCACAGTTACTACTTGCAATATTGACTATTATTCCTCAAATTATAAACAGAAAAAATAATGCTTAATACTGCTTGGTCACCCTACACCACACGACGTCGTGTCATCCCTCATACAACGTGTGTCAAAAGTGATAGGGTGACCATGATTTAAGTATGGCGTTATTATTTTTCTAGTAAAAATTTGAAAAAATAAACTTGTTTTATTCGATGTAACAACTATTGCATTGAAAAGGCGATCATGTGTAGAGTCTTGTTTTATTCGATGTAACAACTATTGCATTGAAAAGGCGATCATGTGTAGAGTCTGAAAAAATAAAAAGTAAAAATAGCTTTAAGTGTTGTGGCACAAAGTGGATAGGTAGCAAAGGTATAATGTACTGTCGAGGTAGTATTGGAACAATGCTCTTTTGAATTAATTTATAGAATAGCCGCAGGTAAGGCGTTAAGTAAATATGGAGAAGCCCAAATTTTGATTGTTTTAATAAAAAAAAATGGCTGTAACGTAATGATGTGGTATATTTTTAGAGTCGTCTTAAAAGCCCTTTCATATAATACAACACACGATAAGTTCCTGAAAAAAAAATCCCATACAAAAAAGATATTGACTCGTCACTCGTAAGGGATTTTTTTTAATAAACTGCGGTTATTAATTTTTGTTTCGTCCTCTAATATACGTGTGTCAAATGGCTAAACTGTACATCGATTTGCGGTTTTTCTTTGAAATAGGGCTCGTACGCCGTCCACTAATAGTGCTGCAGAAGAGTTGGTCTGACTCTATTATGGCGATTGGTTTAGACGTGAAAATTCATTATGATTTGTCTGAATTCCGCCAAACGAGAATAATTTAAAAATGCCTAAATTAGTTAATAGATTTTTGGTATTTAGGCGCAGATTAAGTCCTCATTCCTGTTTGGTCAAATCCTGCTTTAATCATCATGTATTTGTTTGGTTTTTGACGGGTCTTCTCTCGCCATAGAGCCGCCCGCTGTCTAGCTAGCACGATAACGTCACGTTTTATGTGATGTTTTCATACATTTCGGCCATGTAACGTGACGGTATAAGCTATCGTGCTAGCTACGCTTGTGACCTAAAGCCTCTCACAGACTGGCGCGGCCTGGCCGCGGCGGTCAATAGTAAACTTGTCATTAGATGTTAAATTTACTATTGACCGCTACCGCAGGCCGCGCCAGTGTGATTCAGGCTTAATGCATTCTGGAAAACACTTACGCCGCGCCGGCGGAACGTTATAAAATAATAATGGCACGTCACAGGCGGTTGTCACACTGATGTCTGATGCGTTTACGGTTATTAAAAAAAATTGGTGTTAACCTCCATTTTAAAATACAAAAAATGTTATTAATTTATCTGTAAATTTATCCTAAAAATAAAATAACTAGGCAGTGGCTCTGTGAGCTGACCTCGCCAAAAAAAAACGATTTCAAAATTTTCAAAAACTGACTCAACAAAATAAATCTATACAGGGTGTTTTTATTGATTTCCGTTTCTTCAAGCATATAACCGTGTATAGCAATTGAAACGACGTAGTATAACTAGTTCTTCAAAGTTTTTTTTTTCATTTTCATACAAAATAATTAATTATATCACCAAGGGTGAATGAACAACGGCCTTAGGAGTTAACGTAAAGTTAAATAAAAGTTAATGGCAAGTATGACAATTCGAGAGTAGAGAGTACACAAATCGATCTCCTTTTTAGCTGTAATTTATACTATTTTAAATTGTTTTAAACGAAAAAAAAAATATTTTGGTTGACTACTTACTAATTTTATGTATCCTTTCATTCATTAAAACTTTGTAAACTTTGCAATAAATATATCACGTAAACATTTGTTTTATGAGGTCACTCTTAAAAATCCTGACACTTGCCAAGTCCGGCCGCAATCCGGACAAAGGGTCAAAAATCCTGACAAGTCCGGACAAACCCTGGCTATGGCAACCCTATGCGGGGCGGAGGCGGTTTTCGATTTTTTATCTTCCCGAAACTGTCGACAGTCGATTATATCTTCTTATGTCACACATACCGCCTCCGCTCTATCGCGTTACCGAATACCGCTCGGTTTTTAGGGTTCCGTAGGTACCCAAAGGGTAAAAACGGGACACTCTTACTAAGACTTCGCTGTCCGTCCGTCTGTCACCAGGCTGTATCTCAAGAACCGTAATAGCTAGACAGTTGAAATTTTCACAGATTGTGTATTTCTGTTGCCGCTATAACAACAAATACTAAAAACAAAATAATAATTAAGGGGGGCTCCCATACAAAAAACGTGATATTTTAGCCCTTTTTCATGGCTACCACTCGTCGAGCTAGATCTCAAGAACCGTAATAGCTAGACAGTTGAAATTTGCACAGATTATTTATTTCTGTTGCCGCTATAACAACAAATATTAAAAACCTGCCAAATGCGAGTCGGACTCTTTTTATAGATCATGCGGATTATGCATTTTATTTTTATTGTGGCTACAACAACAAATACTACAATCAAAATAATAATAATAATTAAGGGGGGCTCCCATACAACAGAGTAGTTGTTGGCGTTTTTTTTCTGGTACGGAACCCTTCGTGCGCGAGTCCGACTCGCACTTGGCCAGTTTTTTTGGTGCGACGTGCCCCGGACCACGTTCGCTTTACCGCAAAGCCGCCTCCGCCACGCAACGACGCTGCACCGCGCTCTGCGCGATCCAAGCTTTACTCATAGTGTTATGTTATGATGGTTGAGTGAGTTGGTGGCCCAGCGGCGCCCGCGTACCGCGTGCGGTATGCGAGGTTAAGCAATGTCGGGCGAGGTCAGTCCTTGGATGGGTGATCGCTTTGAGTGGTTACTAACTGAGCGCTCCCGTGCTTTGGAAAGCACGTTAAGCCGTTGATCCCGGTTGCTGTCTATGATAGCAGTCGTTAAGCCAAGTTAGAAGCCTCCGGGCGGCTTGAGAACCTCTACCAGTCAAGTTGCCCACTCACTTGACAAGCCTAATCCCAATATGGTCTAGTTTCCCCCTCGGGTTGGAAGGTCAGATGGCAGTCGCTTCCTTTACTAGTGCCTACGCCAATTCTTGGGATTAGGTAGCGGACCCCAGGCATCCTTCAGGATGCAACTATACTGGGAATAACGCTAGGAGGATGATGAGGATGATGGTTGAGTGAGTTGGTGTGTTAAGACACAATACCACGTCTTGTTCGAGTACCACGTTATTCGAGTACCACATGACGTGCGTAGCGCGTGGGCGTCCGGCATAACCATTTGACCGTCACAGTCACCATAAATAATAGCAGATTATGCAGACACAATATGCAGACCCGGTCAAAAAGGCACGAATAGCGAATGAGACGAAGAACGAACGGGATGAGCAACGAATCTGCCCAAAATACTCGGTAAGCGAAAGAGAGAGTAAAGTTACTTATACAGTTTAAAACGAATATTAAATAATAGTAATAATAAAAATTGGGGGACAATTTTACACAATTCGATCTAGTCCCAAACTAAGCAAAGCTTGTACTATGGGTACTAGACGACGATATACATTCTTATACTTATATACATAGAAAACATCCAAGACTCAGGAACAAATAATGCCCTGACCTGACCGGAGTTCGAATCCGGGAACTCCGGCTTCGTAGGCAGGCTCACTAACAACTAAGCCAAAGTGGTCGTCAAATGCTGAGCAAGACTGTTGCTCCCTATTGAACACTAATCTTCGTCCAGGCTTTTTGATTCATCATCTTCTCCGTCAAAAATTAAGTCATTCCTGTTGTCAAATGTTAAGGGTTGCTGGACCCCAATTTCTGGCTTCGAAATGTATAGACTTGATATCTAAGTCATCTTTTAAATATATTACTACTCGTAAGCGCGAGAGTTAAAGGTTATAATTGACGGCCTGTTTAGCCTAGTTGGTAGTGACACTGCCTCCGAAGCTAGAGGTCCCGGGTTCGAATCCCGGCCAGGGCATTATTTGTGCATTTAGCACGGATATTTTCTCTTGGGTCTTGGATGTTTTCTATGTATTTAAGTATGTATTTATCTATATAAGTATGTATATCGTCGTCTAGTACCCATAGTACAAGCTTTGCTTAGTTTGGGACTAGGTCGATTTGTGTAAGATTGTCCCCCAATATATTTATTTTATTTATTTTTATAAGTGGCTACAATGGCATTGTCAAATGAATAGTGGCTACAATGGCATTGTCAAATGAATAGTGCGTAAAATCGTTTATTTATCGTTGCAGTTTGCCATTTACCCAATGAGAGCTCCAAGGATGACGCTTTGTAATTAAAAGCCAACCCACATCTATAAGTATACACTTCTGGCAACAACAATACAACCACGTGACCCTCTTTTGTATATAGCCCGTAAAAATAACGAAACAAAGTTTAGAACTAGACTACTAGAATTAGTTAATCCTAATAAACATTCTGTAAGTACTATTTATGTGCTTTTACTGATTTAAAAACTAACTTCCGTAGATTGACAGTGGTTTGGCCATTAAATGGGGTCAAGCCACACAATGTCTTAGGCGGCTGTCGAACGCGCGACGCCATCCAAGAATACATTGGTTATAAAGAGACATCGCTCTGGATTCGATAGTGATCTAGTTTGAACAACTCATTTAAAACGTGTTGAAAAAATCTGACAGTTTGAGTCGGAGAGCGAAAAAACACTATTATGCATTTCGAAGCGAGACTCGAAAAGATAAAAGTGGAAGACTTTTAAAGTAAAACCACTTGGCTTTTTGACATGTACACGGTTCCACAAAAAAATCACGAGCATGTATCTCTAAGTCCAGAAGATTTGTAAAGAGGAAATTGTACAAACTAAAATAAAACTGTTCAACTAACAAAACACTGATTCAAGCCCACGCTTGCCGGTAATGCTCCAGGCATTGTTTGTTTACACCGGCATGTCCCATAGCGTACCCTCGTAACGATGAGCGGGGTGGCGAGGTCCGCGCCGCCGACCAGCCTGAGCCCCCAGTTGGTGTCCCGGTGCTCTCTTCGAAGGGTCACAACGAACGTGTGCAGACGCCCCATGGTGAGGGGTTAAGGTTCCGATGCGCGCGCGCGCGATCTCGACGGCTAGACGCAACGTTGTGGCTAAATTAGCGCACCCTCCCCGCCCGCGTGCAACCCTGCGCTCGCAATCGACCTAGTTCGATTTACGGGAACCTAGGGCAGTATCGGCCGTCCGGCTCACAACACGCCCCTGACGTTTCGTTTTCGATTACTTTTCGAAAGTGATTATGAGCAGCTGCAAGCTTCATACGTTTTAGTATATTTAAAAATATGGCAAATGTATTAGAATTTTCGTCATCATATGACAGACGGTTTTAACATTTATTCAATTAACATAATTTAGGTATTTACAACAGTTAAAACATACCTAATCCAGTTATAAACTAAAATGACAGATTAGTTAAAATAAATTATATTGAATAATTAGTTCAATTAATTTAGCTGAGTTAGCTCGCGAGGTTGACTAGACGATTTGGCAAACTGCTGCATATTAGTTATCACTGTATAGAATAGTGAAGAAAACTGGACAGGAAAATAATCGAAATTATGGTACATATTATTGACGAAACAGAATAAACGAACTCAGCTAAAAAATGGGTATAAATAAGCATTTGAAATAAATTTAAGAGTGCCATTCTCTTTTCAATAGCCTAATTTCTATTGCGAAAAAAAGACATTTAATGAACTAGAATACTAAAATTGTATTTCGAAATAGTTCCTGAACTATTTAAAAGGAATATAGCGATAAAAAAAATGGTAACGCAGTGGTATAAGAGACATTTTTCACACACATTGATGTTGATGACCACTGTTATTCGAATTATGTATATTTACAGTAATATCGCTAACATAGTTAGGTAGCTGACCATTCGTGCACTTTATGGCCATTGTAATAAGGGTCACGGGTGGAAAGTTAACTGTGTGGGCGTTTTTGTAATTAGATATTTCCCAAAACTACCTAAATTAAAGCTTGATTAAACCCTTTTTAACCGAATTCAAAAAAGGAGGAGGTTCTCAATTCGTCGGTTTTTTTTTATGTATGTTCACCGATACTTGGAGACTAGTGGACCGATTTCAAAAATTCTTTTTTTGTTTGAAAGAGTGTGTTTTCTAGTTGGTCCCATTGTCACCAAGTCTGGATCTGATGACGAGATCTTGGAAAAATCGAAGGAACTCCTCAAATTATGAACCAAGAGGATGGGGTAAGGCAAAAAATAAGGTACTCAAATTATCAAGAGGATGGGGTCTGGCAAAGTTTGGTGTCGGTGTTTTTTTGTTAAAAATTTACTTATGGCTTGTTATAATTACTTACTACCTAAATAGGAAATTGAAGCGAGGGCCAAGTATTCAAAAATATGCACTTTAAGCAAAAGTGTCGAAAACTCAAAGTAGAATGGCTAAGAACGTATTTAGGTACCTACTTACGTGAATATGTCTCATAGAAACTAGTAACAAAAATAACATATCGTATATCTATGAAAATAAAAATACGGGAGTTAATCATCGGTGACAGGGAATTAGTAAACAGTGCGCATTTATAAAAAAATACCTGACTTCTCGCAACGACGATTTGTATTCAAAACAGATGATTCATTGAAAGGAGGAACTAGTGTACCGCATTTGTAAATAAACAGAAGATTTGTAAACTTTTGTAGGTGTTCGCTAACCTATATTATACAGTACAAGCCAAACAGCTTGAAAAAATGTTAAAATATGGTTACAAGTGTACTCTTCTCGTGTCGGTTGTTTCCTATTTCTTTAGATTGCGCGGGATCAGATGGAGATGTTAGCCATTATCTCCATCTGATCCCGCGCAATCTAAAGAAATAGGAAACAACCGACACGAGAAGAGTTCATTGAAATTGAGAGACCATTTTAGGAAATCCCTGATGCTGAATTTCTTAGGAAAATGTTCGCCTCTTACGTTTTCCCGGTTCGAGCCCGGGGTCCGTTTTGGCATCTAATCCCAAGAGTTTGGCGTAGACAATAGTTTTACGAAAGCGACGGCCATCTGAGCTTTGAACCAAGAGGGGAAACTAGACCTATTTCGGATTAGACTACATGAATGATAAAACACCGTGGGATTAATTGTGACTGAAATATGAATGAATTAATCATTATGGCATTTGATATTAATATTATCTTATTACTATTTTCTTTTGACATATTGATTTTATTGTAGAAACTGTCTCGATTTCTATCTTTTATACATTTTTTAAAAATTATTATTATTATTTATGTTTTGACGATCCTATTGTGAATTTTACTACATAATTATTTCTTATTTTGACATGTCTAGCACAATACAATATTTATTGTACAGAATAATAATAGCATCAATAAATTGCTCTAAATAATCTATACATATAATAAAGCTGAAGAGGGTCGAAAGTCTGTACATGGAAGATATTCGAAAAAAATTTGGCTGGGGATACTTAGAATTGATAACAGAACACGTTCCAACAGTTTTTAGAATTTTTGTCTGTTTGTCTGTTTGTCTGTTTATATGAACGCGCATCACGTGAAAACGGCTAAACGGATTTTGATGAAAACTTCACTAATCTGTCGAGTAAATACCCGGTCAGGTTTTAGGCTATAAAAATTGTGCAAATTTGGGTTTAAAGGGGGTAAAAAGAGGGGTTGAATTTTGTATGGGAATTCCTATAATCCATGAGTTACAGGAATGAAAATTGGTAAGCATATACTTGACGACAAAGGAAAAACATCCTCATTCAAAATTTGTGAAACCTTAAGATAGAAACTGAAAAAAAAATGTAAACGCAAGCGCTGCGCCGCGGCGCTGCCCAGTGTGCGCGCCAGCCACCACGGTCTCTTCAAATTTTGAACACTATTATGATTAATCCATTAATTAACTGTGACTCTAAACCCCAATTTCAGTACCGTTTGCTAGATTCAAAAACTACATATATAACTTTGTAATCCCACTAATATTATAAATGCGAAAGTTTAGATGTTTGGATGTTTGTTACTCAATCACGCAATAACGGCTGAACAGATCAAGGTGATTTTTGTATACTAAACAGTATATAATCTGGATTCACTTATAGTATACTTTTTGTCCCGATAATCACCCCCCTCAAAGGGATGAAATCGGGGGTGCAAATATGGTCTATGAAACTGGTGATTTAAATCCTCATACGCCATTCTAAGCTTTAAGTTTCAGCACATTGGTAGTATAACGGCGTGTCAATAAATTTAACTTAAGCCGTAGCAGAATTTGACGTATTGTAAACAAGCTGACGTTTCGATATGTCTAAGCCGAAATATCATAATTCCTTCTGATTGATGACGCTATTTTTGAGCATAACCTTTTAGCAATTAGGTCTATTATTGCGTGAAAATCAAAATAAATTAGCGATACTTTGGAATTGTTTGTATATTATTTTTTACGTAATTGGTGACCCTTCATACTATAATAACTGATTGATATAAGAGATCACTTGGGCTGGGCAGCCCAATCGTCAACATTGACGGTTGAAGCACCTTAGATCTATGCACAAAGTACAATATATATACTGAGATGGAGATACCAGTGAAATACTCCACATAGATCGTAGCGCCGTTGTGTATTTAGTAAGAACTAACCGCATGACCGCTGCATCCCTGTCACTTCAATATGCAAGTGCGATAGAGATAGCACCAAGTGACATCTGGTACAAACAAGTTAAAATAACATTTCCATAGAAAAATTCGTACTTCGAGTTGAAAGGCCCCTGGATCTATGCTTATCCGTATACATATAATACAGCTGTAGAGGGTCGAAAATCTGTACATTGAAGATATTGGATAAATCAATGGAGCGATTGGAGGGCCCTTGGCATCGAAACAGAACACATTTCAACAGTTTTAAGAATTCGTGTCTGTTTGTCTATCGGTTTATATGTCTAGGCAGTGTGACTCTCGGCCTTCAGCCTCACGTGCATTGCCGCTTCGGGCCTTCGGTCCTCAGCCTTACATGAGGGGCCCGCTCTGTTGGCTATCTTGCCACTATGTGTGAATGATCGACATGAGAGAAGCCCACTCTGTGTGAATGATCTGCCTTTAGACTCGCATGCCTTGCCCCTCTGCATCAGGCCTTCGGCCCTACATAAGGAGCCCGCTCTGTCGGGACTCTCGGCCTTAGGCCTCGCTTGCATTGCCACTCTGCTTCAGGCCTTCGGCCCTACATAAGGATCCCGCTCTGTTGGGACGCTCGGCCGCGTGCGTGTCACACGGCTCCGGGTCTTCAGCCTTATATAAGGATCCCGCTCTATTTGAATGCTCGGTCTTCGGCCTCGCATGCCTTGCCACTCCATTTTGGCCCGTTAGTCATCAACTTTACATGAAGAATCTACTTTGTTGGGAAGCTCGGCCTTCGGCCTCGCGTGTCTCGCCTCCCGTTTTCAAGTCTTCAGCCCTCAACCTTACATAAGAAGCCCGCTCTGTGTGAATTCTCGGTCTTCCGCCTTGCATGTTTTGCCACTCTGCTTCCTCCTTTCGGCCCTCATACTTACATGAAGAACCCGCTCTGTTAGGACGTTTTACGGAAGAACTGCGTAGTGAGACTTTTATCATTGTTCATGTAATATTTTACGGGCTTTATTCGTCTAGAATCGGTACATTTGATATTCTGAATTAAGCTTAATAATCATTCGTTTTGAAAGCACGAGCACGTAGCACCAACTCCCGTTACAATCGGACACTTTTAATTGAAGTTGTAGATGATAATATATTATACCTAGGACAGACTGTCCAGTTAGGTAGGTCCAACTTCGAGAAAGGGGTTAATCGTCGAATCCAACTCGGCTGCGCTACGTTCGGGAAGCTACGGCACATCATTTCGTCCAATATTCCGCGGTGTCTCAAGACGAGGGTCTTTGACCAGTGTGTATTGCCAGTCATGACATATGGCACTGAAACGTGGTCGCTTACTATGGGCCTCATAAGAAGGCTCAAAGTCACCTAAAGAGCAATGGAGATGGCTATGCTGGGAGTATCTTCGCGTGCTCGGATCAGAAATGAGGCCATCCGCAGTAGAACCAAAGTCACCGACATAGCCCTCCGAACCGCTAAACTTAAGTGGCAGTGGGCGGGGCATATTGCACGTAGAACCGTTGGCCGTTGAGGAGGAAAGTTTCTCGAGTGGGATCGGGGATGCAAGTAAGGTCTACGAAACGGGGTGGTTTAATCCTCATACGCCATTCTACGATTTAAGTTTCAGCCAATTGGGAGTATAACAGCGTGTCAAGAAATTTAACTTAAAGCAAAGCAGAATTGTAAACAAGTTGACGATTCATTATGTCAAAACCGAAGTATCATAATTCCTTCTGATTGTTGACGCTATTTTTGAGCACAACCTTTTCGCAATAAGTTCTACTTTGCGTGTACATCAAAATGCATTTGCGATACTTTGGCATTGTTTTTATTCATATGCTTAAATACAAAACAGCTGTTTCAATGCACACTTTGTATCGTCGGTGTACCATTGTTTTATCGTGTGTTATTTTTTACGTAATTGTTGACCCTTCACACAATAAAAACTGTTTGATATAAGAGATCACTTGAGCTGGGCAGCCCAATCGTCAGCATAGACAGTTGGAGCATCTTAGATGTACACTTAGAAGAGGGTCGAAAGTCTGTACATGGAAGATATTCGAAAAAAAGTTGGCTAAGATCCGGATACTTAGAATCGATAACAGAAATCGTTTCAACAGTTTTAAGAATTTGTGTCTGTTTGTTTGTCTGTTTATATGTCTAGGCATCACGTGAAAACGAGCGAATGGAGTACAATTTACCCTCATTAATATGGCAACTGGATCTTCGGCGACGACATAGCTCGGCCTTCGGCCTCGCATGTCTTGCCACTCTCCTTCGGCTTTCCAGTCATCAACCTTACATGAAGAATCTACTCTATTGGGAGGCTCGGCCTTCAGCCTCACGCGTCTCTCCTCTCCGCTTCATGCCTTCGGCCCTCATCCTTACATGAGAAGCCCGCTCTGTGTGATTATTCTCGCATGCCTTGCCGCTCTGCTTCTGGCTTTCGGTCATCATACTTACATGAAGAACTCGCTCTGTTGGGATAACGTTTTACGGCAGAACTGCGTAGCGAGACTTTTATCATTGTACAATGTACATGTAATGTTTTTGACGATATTCATTCGTCTAGAATCGGTACATTTGATATTCCGAAATAAGCACTTAATGATTCGAAGAAGGGTGATAGATTGTACCATCATCATCATCTGAGGCGTTATAGTCACGGGGCCCACCTGGTAGCCTGGTCAAGCAAATATCTCCAGTCCCATCTATTCGTGACTTTCCTTCTCCAACATGTCACCCCTAAGATCCTGGTGTCCACCTGAGCTTGAGAAAGATTGTATGGGAAAACAAATCATTCTAAGGCGAGAACGAATTTTACGCGGACGAAGTCGCGGGCAAAAGCTAGTTAATTAATATATATGTTAATACTCGTACATGTTATTGGCTAAGTGCACGTCTGAAAAGTCAAACGTCAAAGGTCCCGAGACAATATCAAAACTCAGAGATGTCAAATAATACACACACATGAATATTTTATTTACTTTAGTAAACGAGAAAGACCCCGTATTGGAAATTTTACCGAAATAAATAAGAGAATAAATAAATACATACAAACGAAACGAATCGTAGGAAACCGTTAAGAAACCAATAGAAAACGTGAAAGTAAATTTGACAGATGTCCCAGGTAAGTACACATTTCTGCCATGGTGTGCGCTACGATCGCCTAGCTTACCCCCAACACCTACTTCGCACATAGCCAATAACTGACGATTCGAAAGTGCTTGTTGCTAGGCCTATTTGAATAAAGAATATTTTGAATTTGAATTTAGTCCGGTTTCCCCACGACCTTTCCGTTGATCGAAAATATACCGTTAAATCCAACATCCATCACCACCATACCAGCCGAAGGACGTCCACTGCTGGACATGGGCCTCCCCCAATTTCATGGGGGGTAAATGCCATAATCGCCACGCTTGGCATGCGGGTAGGCGATCGCAGTATCTCCACCGCACTCCAGGGATGCTGCTGCCCATCCCCCCGTGATCTTGGTTGTAGTTTTAGGATATGGCCGGGTCCAGGACTACAGTTAAATATCAAATGATATTTCGTACATTAGTTTTTTTAAACCCAGTGGTACAGTCACGTACCCAGTGGTGCTTTAATTTGGGACCCCCATAGGGTTCACAATCCTCATCATCCTCATCCTAGCGTTATTCCCAGTACAGTTGCATCCTGAAGGATGCCTGGGGTCCGCTACCTAATCCCAAGAATTGGCGTAGGCACTAGTTTTTACGGACGCGACTGCCATCTGACCTTTCAACCCAAAGGGGGAACTTGGGGGATATTGGGATTAGGCTTGTCAAGTGAGTGGGCAATTTGACTGTTAGAAGTTCTCAAGCCGCCCGGAGGCCTCTAACTTGGCTTAACGACTGCTATCATAAACAGCAACCGGGATCAACGGCTTAACATGCCTTCCAAAGCACGGGAGCGCTCAGTTAGTAACCACTCAAAGCGGCCACCCATCCAAGGACTGACCTCGCCCGACATTGCTTAACCTCGCATACCGCACGCGGTACGCGGGCGCCGCTGGGCCACGAACGCTCCAGTCAAACTATAAAGAAATTCATTTTTTTGCGAAATGCGGGTATCAAATCAAAGAGCGTGACCGTACAAGCTGATAGGATTCTAACCCACGACCTCCATATTGAAAGATCCTTTGATACAATACTATAAAATATTTCATTGATGCAATATTACAAAATATTTATCATCAATGACCTAAATCATTCGACGTAGCGCAATCACGGCAGCTGTTTGTCTAAATCCGTCTACGCGTTTCCTTACAGCAAATCAATAGAGGATGTTGTCTATGAGCCATAATATTTTTTATTTATAATTTTATTTAATAGCTACTATTGGTTAAACTAAAATTATTTAAATTCGTTGGTTTAACTAAAATAGCGACAATATGAGATTTCAAGCTAACATGGTCATTCATATTAGAATTACTGTTCAAAACAGGGTATTTACCATATATACTTATGTTATAGGTATACGTTGTTTGACGACCTGTTTAGCCTAGTTGGTAGTGACTCTGCCTACGAAGCTGGAGGTCCTGGGTTTGAATCCCGGCCAGGGCATTTATTTGTGCATTTTTCACGGATATTTGTTCTTGGGTCTTGGATGTTTTCTATGTATTTATCTATATAAGTATTTATATCGTCGTCTCTAGTACCCATTAGTACAAGCTTTGCTTAGTTTGGGACTAGTTCGATTTGTGTAAGATTGTCCCCCAATATATATAATATATATTAAAGTCCCCGATATTAAAAAAAATCCAAAGATAGGAAAAATATAAATTATTTATTAAGTTTCGAAATAAAATTGCCTCTTTATTTCGGAATAAAGGGTCAATAGAGCGCTTGTGACAGTTCTACAGTCGTAACTGTTGTAAGCGTCCATAAGACATCTGTCTGATACCACCAGACGGGCCGTATACTTGTTTACCGCTTACATTAATTTTTCTAAGCTTTTTTGAAGCCGCCCCTGAAATGTACGTTCTCGACCCATTTCATAGTCAGTCAAGACAGTCCATAAAATACCATTGGAGGTGTACGTGAGAATTGAATTGACATCACTTTCCTTCTAAGAACTCAAATCGTCAATATCTTAATAAAACCCGAAATACTTCCAACTAGCTCTACTCCTCGATCAAAGTTAAGACACTGACACAGTTAGTTTAACAAGGTTAATAATAAGATTGAGATACGTATTGCGCCGGCCTGAACGACCAAACTATGCAAAATTACAAGTTCCGCAAAGCCCATCGCCATTTTAACTTGTTATAGGTATACCTATCACTGACTAGATAATTTAACAATAGCTATATAAACTTACTACATTTGCTACGTACGCGAAGCCACGGGAAAAAGTTTAGTAAAAATGCTCAGACTTACCCGTCGCCTTTGTCCAAAATCTCTGCTGTCATCTGGTTCCGGGCGTTGGTGGGGTACGCGCCAGAACGGAGGTCTCTGGTACAGCGGCATTTTAGAACTGCAACTGTTCGAAAGTCAGATATGAGACAATATTGGCATGCATTGTCCGTGGGCGGCTGGCAACAATTTCAAGCTATAAATCAAATTAACAAATAACTAAAGGTTCTATGTACTTACTAGAGGTGGTTCTGTGTTTCGAGTCGCTCGGTCAGTGCGGGTTTTTATTAAATTATTCTCAGCAATCGTCTATTTTCCGACGCGGCGCGGCTGGTGTCGGGAGTGATTTAGGGTGTACTGTTTCTGGGGCTCGATATTCGCAAATCTAACGCGGTTCGGATTAGGTTCAACGCTCCCGAGTTTTCATCAAACAATTATCTGGAATCTAGATTCTATTGTTTTGGAAAGTGGACTCTAGTTCACAGGTGTCAGGGTGCTTTTACGCGTGTTTGAGAGATACGAGTTTTGTAAAGTGTTTAGGAAAGACGTTTCTAGGATAGCGCAAAAGTGCGGGAGTATTTCTTTTGATGGCTCGTTAAGAACGGAATGGTTACGCGTAAAAACGTCTCTGATGGGATACTATAAATCTGAGGGTATATGGAGACTAATAATAATTAACAGTGTTTGAAGAAACTGTCTGAGACGGTTACATAGACACGAAAAATGTCAGACGAATAATTTATCCTGATTGGTATGTGGGCTATGTGAAAAAATAAACTAGATTAGACTATTTATTCGACTTTCTGATACCACTTGACAGAAAGGGTCGAATAATGAAAAAACATAGTTGCAACTGGTTTCGTACAAAGAACAACAACTCTGATCGCAACTGCTTTCGTACGGGGAACAGTAAATCGTAACTGGTTACGAGCCCGCGGTTACGTACGCGGCCGAAAGGCTCAGGCACGTTATAAGTATCACTGTTCAATTTCGCAATGTATTCCAGAACCATCACAAAATGTACCTACAAGTTTTTTTAGCTTAAATAGCTTTGTAGGCCTGTTTAGTCCAGTTAGGTAGTGTCGCTGCCTCCGAAGCTAGAGGTCCCGGGTTCGAATCCCGGTAAGGGCATTTGTTTCTGTGGTGAGCAGAGACATTTGTTCCTGAGACTTGGATGTTTTCTATGTATTTAAGAATAAGTATCGTCGTCTAGTACCAAGAACACAAGCCTTGAGCTAACTATGGGACTAGTTCGATTTAAGTAAAAAAAAATCGGCTATTTATTTATTTAAACGACGCGCAAAGTACTTATTTAATATACTTATATTTATTTCACGATGGTAAGTTACAATTGTATAGTCGCGGAATGAAAAGATTTGTCAGTTTTCAACCTTAACGGCATTCAAATAGAGTTGAAAAGCGGCGAACCATTTCATTCCGCAACTGTACGTGTACAAGTCCAAACCGGCAACATGGTCAGTCGAAGTGAAACATATGTTTACATTTTTCGCCTTATTGCAAAGGAATAAGGTGCAAAGTGTCAACGTATCTTTGACGGCGACCGGTCAAAAAGGGGAGCCTTTTTTCAGTGTTGCCAGTAGCAATAAAATTTAAACTTGTACAATCCTAAAATCGACCTTAAACAGCCGCAATAATAATAATAATAATAATAATATATTCTTTATTGCACCACAAACAGAAATTCTTACAAGATAATCCTTAAAAACTAATAGGTAACAACAGGCGGTCTTATCGCTATAGAGCGCAATAAAGTACGTATTCGACTATCACACTTACGATTTCAAAAAGGGTTGTATGTATAGTCGCAGAATGAAGTTTCATAACCTAATAAACTCTTTTCATTCATCATTTTTCGACGCTAAAGGTATGAATTAAGTTACTCAAGGTATTAATGGTAATAATTAAGGTATTAATTAAGTAATTAAAAAAAGAGTTGAATAGTGATGACCTTTTCATTCCGCGACTGTACAGTCAGTCAAGAACGTGATCTACTTTTGAATTTTAACCTTCAAATAATAGAGTCGAAAGTGGTACACGAATTTTCGTCAGGCTGTACACTGTACAGTCAGTCAGTCATAGAATTTAATTGATTACTACAGATATCAGAGTAAAGCAGATCCGCTCATTTAAGTTAGAAGAGAAGAAGTTGTAAGAACGATTTCTATATCTGGTCTGTTCTCACTAATGCACAAATCAGAAAGTTTGAGAGAGACAGACAAGTGACATCTGACAGGTCTTCACCTGTCAGTGTCTCCGTCTTCATAACTGGAAATTGTACTAAACTGACTTTGTGGTGTGTTAAGTTTATATGGGATTTAACATCCTGGTGTGCTTTCAAATGGAGACAATTAGTTAACAGCCGAAAATGATCATACTATCTGTCGCATTCTAACTCATTTTGGTGCACCAGAAGGTTTAACGTGACAACTAAATGAAAAATCATCTGACTTAATACTGCAAGTCTGCTTTTCTCTTATGTCTGTTTTTATTACCTGCTTAAGGTTGACAGAACTGTCATACTGTAAAGAAATTCAAAGTATTTTTTTGTGAAATGGGCTTTAAATTAAAGAATGCAACCAATAAAATTGCAATCAAATTTGCATATGTGCTTGTAACTATGATTTATTAAAACAAAAACCTAGTTATTTATAAAATATAATAAAAAACATAGCATTATGGTATATTATTGATTAGAATGTATCACACTTTAATGAACCATTATTATATACTGATATACCTATGATAAACTTACAACAACACGTACAACGTATTTAAAAATCAGTAACATTTAAACAAATTGTAGATTATTGCACTATTTACAAAGTAAACATAATTATCTTTAATGTCTTGTATTTACAAAATTATCTTAAATGTATCTGTGATAAAAGGCAGTGATGTATTTACATTGACCAGAATAGAGAGCATATACACACTAGCAAAAACTTAAAAATAATCGAGATAAAGAGTAAATTTAAACTTTTTAATAAATTCATCATCATAAAAAATAACTATACAATATACTATGGGTGACATCGGAGACGTAATCAGAAGCTATTTTTTCAGACTCTACACATGATCGCATTTTCCATGCAATAGTTGTTACATCGAATAAAACAAGTTTATTTTTTCAATTTTTTACTAGAAAAATAATAACGCCATACTTAACTCATGGTCACCCTATCACTTTTGACACACGTTGTATGAGGGATGACAAGACGTCGTGTGGTGTAGGGTGACCATGATGTATGAAACATTATTTTTTCTGTTAATAATTTGAGAAATAATAGTCAATATTGCAAGTAGTAACTGTAATATCATCTTTATTGAGTGTGTCTTTCAATACTTTATCGAGTCAAATAATTTCTGATCACGTCTCCGATGTCACCCTGTATAGATACACGACTCTAACATTATTTCTCTTATACATAACCTTTGTATGAGGTGGGGTAAGAAGAATATGAGAAAAGAAGAATACGAGAAAAGAAGAAAACTTAAGATATTTTCGACTTAATCATTAAAAAGCCGAATTCACATTTATCTGCCGTGACCACGTAGCAGACGTTTTTAATACCCCTCAAAGTTGTTCTCTTTCTTCCAACAATAACGCCTTTCATCCCACCTCACCAATATATCCATTTGTTTTTTATGTATCCATTTGAGCTGCCAATAACAAATGACATACGCTCGCTCTTACGAAGACATTCTTTTAACTTTTTGATGCCAAAAGGCCGATTACATATGCAAGAAGTTGGATAAAATTTCCATTACATTGCTGGGTTTGATCGTACTGGTCTTACCTCGGTAGCCAGCAGCGCCGCAATGTAATGATAAAAATAAGTACTTGCATTGAAATCGACCTAAATGAAATACATTTGAAAAAGCTAAAAGTACCTGTTGGCGATGAGGTGCCATTTTGTTACTGATGATAGAACGCTGAATGACAGGTGGAACAGAAGGCATGGAGTCGACAAGCACTACAATTTTTTATTAATCGATCAATTTATCGTCACCAGTATCGATCAAATTATTTATTATCAATGGAACAAGCCAAGTACAATAAAAAAATGCATAAAATGGAACCAAATACTGAACTTCGTTAAAATATAGTTGACTAACGATATTATTAGATCTATTTCTAAATCGCACGCCATTGCTTAATTTATAAACAATACTGGAATATGCAAGTGCTTCCATTTCATACTTATACATAATAATCCGACAGACAAGTTAAATACCCCTCCGTGTTTATAGTCCAAGTGAACTGGGTGTTTGCGAATTATGAAATGAATGTCATCTAATACCACTTTCAAAATTTAACTACATCGACAATGGTATTATTTCATTGATATGCTTTTAGACAAAAATATTTAAAATGTGTTTTGGCATACACAATATTAATAGGGTTTTTTCTAAGCGAGAACTAGTGACGATAACTTTATCAAATCGACAAAACACATTTGTGCATAAAAATTAAATTATTATTACTCTTTTTTACCACTAAAGTTGGCTTTATTTGTTGTATTTTTTGTAGACATCTGTCATTGGCTATTGTTTCAGTAGTTTAAGTTTATTTTGTATTGTATTACTGTTGATGTATGACTTCCACTGGGTAGTAAATAAATTAAACGACATAAAAAGTTTGTAATGCTGTTTTCGACGACTCCATGACTCATGTTCCATATGTCATTTGCACCGAAAGTTCAAGAGCCCTGTGATGTAATAGAAATTGTCCATTTACAAAAAGGGTCCCTTTCCTTTCAAAGTATTACACATGTATGTAATTTTACTTCGATACCATTTTCGATGTTAAAAGTATAACTGATGGTAACAATATTGGTATTTTTTCTACTAATGTTTTTAAAACTTAAAAAAATGTATTTAATTATTTTTAAGTTATAAAACTATTATTATAAAACTAATGTATTTAAAACTTAAAAAAACTAAGCATTAGAGTTATATCCCTGCGAGATTCTCATTTTATGGAACAAATATGATGTATTCAGCACATTCGCATTATATAGACAACTTTTGAAATTATTATATGCAGATCTTGAAGTTTTAGTATCAAATGCCTTTTGAGACCTTTTAAATAGAGCGAAGTTGTATCAAAATAGTTCGTTCAAAAAGCAAACTTGCTGGCCAAGCAAGAAGATTCAAAATCTAACGAAAGTTTTATAAAAAGTCAGACGCTAAATAATTTCAACCACCAGTTTTAGTTTTTTTTTCTATATTGTTGCCATCTCAAACGAGTGGGAATAGCAATAGCGAGCAAGATCGGTCTTGCTATCAGGTAACACGACGGTATTTTTTTTACATTTTCCTCCATGAATCGAAATTTATCCACCGTAAAATATATAACAAACTGTTTCATATAATTCACAATTCAAGCCCTTTCATATGACACCCGTAGTCATGCACCAGTTTTATATGACACCTGTAGACTTTGAAATTTAATCGTTAAATTTTCACCGATTCTATATTTAATCAATGAATCTGGTTTCAAATCGATATCATAAGTAGTTCTCGAGATATTTAGCAATCTGACAGACATACAAATCGTTCTTTTTTTGGTACAGAACCTTAAAAATGGAAAAATTGGTGCTGTAGTTAGCAGAAGTTCCGGCTTAATGCAAAATCAGTTTAGAAAGGGATCGCGCATCGTTATTGACGATTTCTCAATTAAGTTTTAATTTGAGATGTTGGTGCCGTTGGGTCTTCTATACTCTGTTTTTTAAACTACAAAGTACTGCCTATAGTAAAATCTCCGGCATGCTCATTTCTTTCTTTCATAGAACTTGTATTGCATAGTACCTTTTAGTAAAAAAAAACAGAGTATAGGTGGATGTCGGTGTACGCCTCCCTAAGGCATTGTAAGAAGAAATTGGTTTAAACATTCGACTGAGCATGATTGTTACTATAGCTTAGTTGGCTAGAGCGATCCGCGTATGCCAGGTTGTCTCAGGTCGGAATCCTGCTCAGACCACCAATTTTTTCAATTCTTCCCTTTAATTTAAAAGTTAGTGTTCTGTGGTAAGTTAGAAGTCTAAAATGGCGGGTTTGGTGTCCCTCGCGCACTTGATGAGCGAATGCATTAGCTTCACGAACCCGGTGTCTTTAGGCTTCTCCAAGCCGCGGAGAAGGCGGTTCTTCATCACAGCAACGAATTCGCGGTTGCTGAGTTGTCCGTCCACTGTGGAGATATTATTAATAATTAATAAATATAAGGGGACAATCTTAAACAAGTGGAACTAGTCCCGTAGTTAGCTTGCGTTATGGGTACAAGACGACGATATTATATTTAATAGATATAGATAAAGATATACATAGGAAACATACAAGATTCATCATCATCATCATATCAGCCGAAGGACGTCCACTGCTGGACTTAGGCCTCCGATCCTTACCAGGTCATCAGTCCACCTAGCGGGGGCATACCCACGCTGCGCCTTCCGGTACGTGGTCGCCACTCGAGAACCTTTCCGCCGCAACGGCCATCGGTTCTACGTGCAATGTGCCC
This sequence comes from Notocelia uddmanniana, assembly GCA_905163555.1. Taxonomy (NCBI): domain Eukaryota; kingdom Metazoa; phylum Arthropoda; class Insecta; order Lepidoptera; family Tortricidae; genus Notocelia; species Notocelia uddmanniana. Next base: position 29,381,880 of record LR991058.1, on the reverse strand, counting down.
CGCCCACTGCCACTTAATAACTTAGACGTCGTATTAAAAAACATTAACTCACTGTTTTCGTCGAAGATGGTGAACAACATTTACTCACTGTTCTCGTCGAAGTTGGTGAACAACATTAACTCACTGTTTTTGTCGAAGATGGTGAACAACATTTACTTACTGTTCTCGTCGAAGATGGTGAACAACATTAGCTCACTGTTTTCGTCGAAGATGGTGAACAACATTTACTCACTGTTCTCGTCGAAGATGGTGAACAACATTTACTCACTGTTTTCGTCGAAGATGGTGAACAACATTTACTCACTGTTCTCGTCGAAGATGGTGAACAACATTAGCTCACTGTTTTCGTCGAAGATGGTGAACAACATTTACTCACTGTTCTTGTCGAAGATGGTGAACAACATTTACTCACTGTTTTCGTCGAAGATGGTGAACAACATTTACTCACTGTTCTCGTCGAAGATGGTGAACAACATTAACTCACTGTTTTCGTCGAAGATGGTGAACAACATTTACTCAATGTTCTCGTCGAAGATGGTGAACAGCATTAACTCACTGTTTTCGTCGAAGATGGTGAACAACATTTACTCACTGTTCTCGTCGAAGATGGTGAACAACATTTACTCCCTGTTCTTGTCGAAGATGGTGAACAACATTTACTCACTGTTCTTGTCGAAGATGGTGAACAACATTTACTCACTGTTCTCGTCGAAGATGGTGAACAACATTAGCTCACTGTTTTCGTCGAAGATGGTGAACAACATTTACTCAATGTTCTCGTCGAAGATGGTGAACAGCATTAACTCACTGTTTTCGTCGAAGATGGTGAACAACATTTACTCACTGTTCTCGTCGAAGATGGTGAACACGACGTTGATGACGTGCGCGTCGAGGTCGACGTGCGCGACGGTGCGCGCGACGTGCCGCAGGGTCGGCTGGTCGATGGACGCGCCCGCGATGTGGTAGAACGTGAGCGCCGTGTCCACGTCATTTATGTTGTTCAGGAGGTGGAAGAACTTTAGGTAGTCGTCTTTGGTGATGCCGACGCCGTGGTCGCGGAACCTGCGATAGTATAGTGTGTAAATTTTATACGGGCATATATTGTAATGGAGATTAAGATTGACTTAGGGAGCCTATTTACATTAATTTCTTTAGGAAATTAAGATTCTTTTTTTATACCTATATATATTATGTATATAATAATTAAGCACGCAATGTATTGCATCCATAATAATTAACGTACCGATGCGTCATGCCAGTATTTAAATTAGTTTGCTTTATTAATTAAGTCAAGTTGCTAAGTCCTGATACTTCTAACAGTCAAGTTGCCCACTCACTTGACAAGCCTATTCCCAATAAGGTCGGTTTCCCCCTCGGGTTGGAAGGGCAGATGGCAGTCGCATCCGTAAAAACTAGTGCCTACGCCAATTCTTGGGATAAGGTAGCGGACCCCAGGCATTCTTCAGGATGCAACTGTACTGGGAATAACGCTAGGAGGATGATGTATATACAGTGTGTAAATTTTATACGGGCGTATATTGTAATGGAGATTAAGATTGGACCTAGGGAACCTATTTTCATTAATTTCTTTGGGAAATTAAGTTCTTTCTTTTTCATACATAATAATTAAGCACGCATTGTATTGCATCCATAATAATTAACGTACCGATGCGTCATGTTAGTATTTAAATTAGTTTGCTTTATTAATTATTAACTCAAGTTGCTAAGTCCTGATTGTTCCTATCAAACGAAAAGCATCATGGGAAAGACAATTTCTAAAAGTTACAACAAATAAAGTAAACTAACTTGTTATGTCAAAATAACTTGGACTGCGTACATTGCTGATCGGTCATTCAAAAAAATCGTTAAAGTTAATTAACAAAATTATTATCCTAGATGAGTCGCATTAATTGATACTATAGGTGGACAAAGTATACGCCCGTATAAAATTTACACGCTGTATATTATATGTTACAGTTTATTCGTATATAAAGAAATTAACAATTTTTTTAAGGACGTATGGTGAGGCGAGTCTACACAGTTTGATATTTGATAACTTGTCATTGGCATTGCGAGACGTGTCATTTTATAGATGAAATCCGACAAAGTTCAAGCTAATGAACATAATTTTGCACAATATACTAATTTGATTCTTATCGTGACTCGAATAAAGCAGGTTTTTGCATGGTTAAGTTTTTATTTTTACGATCGTAGTTATAAATTGAGTGACTCCGCTTCTATTCGATTGTGATGAGCTATTGTTTTGACAGACTTAGTCCGGCTCTGTGACTCTACAGGTATTATAAGAGATCAATGTTTACTAGTATGATAGATGGAAGGTAATATTTCATAGGAGAGCATCTAGACTGAATATAAAATATGTAAATAACGTACGTTTTCTCCACATATAAACCTACAATTGCTAAAATAGGCACTGAAATTATTTTCGTGTGCCCCGCCTACCCCTTTTAGGAATATAGGCGGGAGTTTATGTATGTGTGTGTATGTATGTAAATAACGTACGCTTTCTTGACTCGTTTGAGCATCCTCGCCTTCTTCTTGGCGGGGTAGCCCGCGTAGGCCAACAGAAGTTCAGCGAAGTCTGCCTCGGTGATGCGCCCATTTTCGTCTGAAAACAGATACTATTTGTTAAACGAAGTCACAATTTACTTGAACTTCATCAAAGTCATTGCCGAAGTTTGATTTTCCAACGTATCTGCGCACGTCTACAGATTCCCATGTGTCCATATTCCCAATTTTACAGATTCTCAAGTTTACCGATTCTCAAGTTTCCAGATTCCCAATTCTACAGATTCTCATGTGTACATATTCCCAATTCTACAGATTTGTAATTTATAAAAAGTCCTAGTACAGGTGATCTACAACGGCCCCAGGTTAAGGTAGGTTAGGTACGTTAGGTATCTCCAGATGCCCGAAGGGCAAACTGCGCAGAAACAGGAGCCCCGCGGAGTGGTAATCGGTAGAATTGGAAATCTACAGAATTCAGAATCTTTAGAATTGGGAATCTGGAGAATTCGGAATCTGAATAATTCAGAATCTGTGGAATTGGAAATCTGCAGAATTGGGAATCTGTAGAGAAGCGAATCTGTAATGGAAATCTGTAGAACTGGGAACAAACCTTTTCAAAGTACATTTTTTTAAGAGGATGCCTCGATTTTGTAAGCTACGCCCCCAGTGTAACAGATAACGGCATGACAAGCGAGTAACGACACCTTTAGGTGTTCTTGGCGTCCAAAGGAATTTAGTTGGAATATTACCTACAGAACTCGCTCCCATTCCGCACTTAGGTTCCCGAGTCTCAACTTGTACAGCCCTGTTGCAGGGACAAATTTTAGGAATCGCTAGTGATGTGCAGGTTAAAGCTTTTATTTTAACTACACCTGTTAATACTTATCTCTGTCAATTGAAGCCCCGGTCTCTCCTACGTAAGTATATTTTTTTATTTTACGATGTAACGCCAGAAATATTCTAGACTATTTACGAAAATATACAGATAAATTTGTATCCGTGTTGTACATGTTTAATTCCCGGTTTGCCTATAAATTTTTATCTCCACTCAATTGCTCAAAGGTTAGCTGGAAGAAATCCCTTATAGGGAAAAGCTCACTTTTGTACAACTGTTTTATTGTTGTGTTCTACTCATGTACAATAAAGAATTTTACATACATACAATAACGTTACCTGGTTGTTTTCTCTGGAACTCTAGAGACAAGATTTCTTTCTGAAGCTGGTGTTGGAAGTCGAGGAATTTTTCGATGGTCAATTTCTCATTCAGCTTCTGACCGAAGAAGTAAGTTGTTAGCGCTGAGTTGATGCCCTGCAACAATTTAACACAGATAAAATAAAATTTATAACATTATTTTTCACCCATTGAGGATAGGGTTTTCACGCACATTCTAGCTGGCTTGCCGTTAATGCCATAGTACAGTCAAAAACACCAATATGTATATTTTTTATTTATTTATTTATTCATTGTAATGTCATGCATACATAATAAGATGTTACATTTTAATTATAAGTCATTCCATGACACCCTGTTAGGACACACAACAAGCTATTACCATTCAAGTCGAAATAGGTCACTTCACTATGTTATAATTATGAAATCTAAGGCTACATATATTGCTAAACCGAACACAAACAATTGAGAATTGGAAATAAATAAATGAAATAAAAAATTCAACATCATATACTTTTAAAATGTATATACAATCAATATTGTGTAACATTCCGAATATCGCGGGGTAAAGCTAGTAGATAATATTGATATTGCTCCGCCGAACGTATTTTTACAAAGAAAAACCATTTGTCCACCGAGTAATAGCAATTCTCTATTAATAGGTTTTTTAATTTAGTTTTAAATATCTCATCATTAGGTTGAAATTTGAACTCATTTGGGACATGATTAAAAATTCATGGAAAAAAGGTCCAAAATGTTTACATATTTATGCCCTCGACTGTACAAGCAAAACGCCTTGAAGGTGTGGCCAGCATTGACGTGACCGCAACTGCTTTTTTAGCAGATAATAGGTATTTGTATTTGTGGACCTATAGGTAGATAATAAATGCGTATCGAATGATACAAACAATACATTCACGTACCTGAAGCGGCGTGGGATGTCCCTCAACAAGATGGACCAACAATTTGGTCAGGATTGCGGGTAACCGTCGAATGCTGGCTGCCCATGACCCGTTGTTGTGGACATCCTTGGGGGCGGGATTTGTCCCGTAGTTGATATCTTTCGGCTGTTATGATGATGTGGTGTACGACGGAGGACGATATGGTCAAGAGGTGTATGAGGGCTACACAAGACTGGTCGTTGTGGACAACCTCGGGGGAGGAAACTGTCCAGCAGTGGAAGTCTTTCGGCTGATAAGTACCTTGAAGGTGTTGCCAGTGTTGGCATGGTCTCGGTGCCTGGAGCCGATGCTGCTCTGTTGTCTGATGAGGGCAGCAACTTTCTCGAACTCTTCGCAGTCGACATCGCCGTCTCCGTTAAGGTCGAACATGCGGAACGCGATCTCGAAGTGACGTCGCGATGCTGGAACGGAATACGGTTGAGTGAGAGCAAACAAGCTTACGGTCTGCCTGATGGTAAGCAAATACTAGTCTATGGTCAACCCAGTCGTCAACCTTTTTACCGTTCTAGATTCCTTACTATGTACTTATATAATGTAAAACAAAATACTGGCTGTATTTTATTGTATTGCATTGTTAACATTTTTTTTTGTATTTTTGGTTTTTCCTGCTGCTCAAAATAAAATATATATCTAAATTATGCGAAAAAAAAATTAAAAAGGTACAATTTTGAGCGAAATCGCTGTACCATACAGATAGATACAATTAAGGTCTTAAATATGTATATGTTACCAAAGACGCAAAAATATCTTAGCGATACATAAAGTTATAATAAAGTCGTGTTCAAATATTCATGCCTACTTTGTCCGCATCTGAATTTTTAACTTTGACTGTATGTGTCTATAGAACATACAAACGCCCACTATATAACTACTCGGTAGTTTTTAAATTTTAAAAATGAAAGCATACAAAAGAACTCGTAAAACTGTTGCTGGTATATATCACAATGAAAATTATTTATTCATAAGTACTTCATTTTAAAACACTCCTAACAGACGACAATCCTGACGATTCACATTGCCCCATCCCGCCCAGAATTCCCCAGGAGAGAGATCCTTCTTAAACTGGCGGGATTACAAAATCGTTACATCCGCTCATGCTCTGTAGCGCTCCAGCGGGATGCTGCGAGTATCGCATTTATCAAAACACAAAACAAACCATGTTTTAGCGCCCCTGTGATAAAATCCCACTTTTAAACCTCCCTTTCTCGCTAATCTAAAAATCTCCACATGACGCGGCAAAATGATATCAGCGAAACGTTTGCGAACGAGGATCAAGACCAAAACTTTTCATTATTTGAGATGTGGAGCGAAAACGGCTACGTTTCTGTTCTGGGCATCCCTCTACATGATAGTGATGAGGATGACGATATTCAAGGGGAACGCGGACCCTCCCGTCAAGGATTGGGCAGTGGTACCTGATAACTACACCAAGTGGCTGGTAAATATTTGTTAACTATGTTAGAGTGACAGTACTATAGCGTATTTTCGAAGACCAATGTGAATTGTTTTGTTATAACTGTGTCGAAGATGTTTGTTAGCGTTCCGGGTCATCGCAATGCCATTTTCCACCGAGCTTTAGGTATACGATTTACGAAATGAGGTTTTGAGAGTGCCTTATGAATCTACAGGTAATGTTATTTAATACGCCGCCGGCCCCACCTGTAGGTAGGTTAGCGTAGTATTAAAGGGTTTTGGTTTCCCGGCTAACCGGATCCCCAGAAGTTTTTTTTCGTATTTGTAACTGAATTATTAAACTTTTAAAAGATCTTAGTAAAAGGGTCGTCGACTCAACTGGGTACTAGCTGGCAGCTTCCTCGCACAGCGCTTAAGTATAGCCATATAGGGAGGGAATACTGTCAGCGTCTTTGGTAAGATGCAGCAGGCCCTTTTTAGACATAGTTTAATTTAATTTTAGGTTAGTGTTAAAGTCAATTGACAACATTTCATTTTTTAAGCAGGCTTTTTTCCGATGAAATCAAATAGAGGATAAAAAGTTAAGTAAAACCACATTTTTAAATTCTCGAAAATATCCCAATATCATATAAATAAATCAATTTCAAAAGTTACTCATTCTAAAAGAGAGTAAGTGACAAGTAAGGCGTCACAGCGTAATAAATCATACGGAAGCACTGTTACTAAGACAAATTTAATAAAGAAAGTGATCTGCTGTTCTTTTTGTGCGCTGTGATTGTCACAATTTCATAGTAGTGACGTCATTACTACGATATGAGCTTTCTTCACATTTTCGTGAATATTTAGAAAACTAATAGCTATAAAAATATAAAAAAAAAAATTTTGGGGTTTCTTGTTACCAAATTAACGAAATGAATTAAGATTTCATACTACTTAAAATTTGGAATGTTGTCAATTGTCATTTAATATTTATTTAAAGTGATGTTTACGAATTATAATTTATAAATAACCCCCGACGCGGGGGACACAAAAGAGGGTCACCTAGCAACAGATAAACAAGCATCTGAAATGTTTTTCATCGGAATTATTATCCCACAATATCATACACAGTTACATCTTTAGAAAGTCAAGCACATGGTACAAGCAACGAGTCCACAGAGGTTTTATTTCCTGCGGAGACCGCAGCCCGGGCAACTTCGGTGCGAAGCAAGGCACCCGGCCTATGTGACATCTGTCATCGTAGTGAAAATTTAATCACGCGTGTTTATTTACAACGTTTTCTTCAGTGTTTTAATAAGTTCTATCAAGTTTACTACCTGGAAAGTCTAATCTACGTATTAATCCGCCGCCTACATTATAAAGCCGTTGATTAGTATGCTATGGGATCGAAAATGTCTTCAATCGAGCCGGAATGGACCGCAGTGTTTTTTGTGTTGTTTCTTTATATATCCTTTTTATCTTTCTAGTTAGGCAATTTGTAAATATATTAATTTTAATTTATTTAGTTTTAATTAGATATAGATCTTTAGTTTCATTACCATTAAGATTTTGATTTGGTTAAATCTGTGTATTAATCTTAGATGTTTTTGTAGGTAAATAATTAATTAATAAACCATTGTATTAAAAAAAAAAAGAGGGTTGTTATAAGTTTAACATGTGTATCTGTATATGTGTGTCTGTCTGTAGGGTCGTAGCTCTTAAGCGGTTGAACCAATTTGAATGTGTTTTTATTTTATTTTAAAGGAGATTTTCCATTGATGGTTCTTTAATCATGTTTTATCAAAATCGGTTCAGCTGTTTTTGAGATAATGAACTTTGAAAAGAAAATGTCGGGGATTTTCAACTTTCTAAGTTTAACTTGACAGCTATATTTGTAGTACGAGTGAAATTCAATTGTACCGTCAACAATCATAAAAAAGAATGAAAATTATAAAGAATTCGCTTCGAATTCCTTAATTCGCTGACAAACGAGCCATCAGATTTTCGAGTAAATGTAATTTAGTGACCCTCGCTTGGTTACTTCTTGGTTTTGTAAGGTATGTCACTAATCCGATCAATTTGCTATTCTTCAGTTGCAGGGCCCAGTACTAGGGGACGATGAGAAGGAATCAGAGCCTAAAATAGACTGGTCGGAGCCCGACAACGCCACAGTGTTCGAGCTCGAGCGGCGAGCGGCGCGGGCGCAGGCCGTGTGTCGGCAGCGAGCCATCCCCACGCAAACCATCAATAGCAAGGAGTTCTTTGTCGATCACGCGCATAATCTCGTGTGGTGCAATATATTCAAGGCGGCTAGTTCGTCGTGGCTGTACAAGTTTAATATTCTGGGTACGTAACTATTCGGTGCCTATAATGGCCGGCCTATTTAGCCTAGTTGGTAGAGAGAGACACTGCCTCCGAAGCTAGAGGTCCCGAGTTCGAATCCCGGTAAGGGTATTTATTTGTTTATGTGACAAGCAAAAACAGTTATTCCCGAGACTTGGATGTTTTCAAAGTATGCTGTATATATCTATAAAATATATTATCGTCGTCTAGTACCCATAACACAAGCCTTATTGAGCTTACTATGGTACTAGTTCGATTTGTGTTAATTTGTCCCGTAATAGTTATTATTATTTATTTACTAATAATGTGGGCAAAATACAAAATGCGCAATGAAAAGGAATATGGCGCTTCCTCCGGTGCGGGGCGGAGGTGGTGTTGCGTTTTGGATCTTTCCGAAGCTCTTGACTGTCTATTAGTGCTTCATATGTCACACGCGGCCCCCGATCTGCCGCGCTACCGAATACCGCGGGATTTTTTGGTGCGTCGTCGTGCCTCGGGCCACATTCGCTTTAATTATAAACCGCGTCCGCCCGTAACGATGCGGCGCCGCACTCTGTGCGTTTTCATTTCATTTATTTATGTTCATCATATACAATATTTCGACGGCCTGTTTAGCCTAGTTGGTAGTGACTCTGCCTCCAAAGCTAGAGGTCCCGGGTTCGAATCCCGGCCAGGGCATTTATTTGTGCATTTTTCACGGATATTTGCTCTTGGGTCTTGGATGTTTTCTATGTATTTATCTATATAAGTACGAATGTCGTCGTCTAGTACCCATAGTACAAGCTTTGCTTAGTTTGGGACTAGGTCGATTTGTGTAAGAGTGTCCCCCAATATTTATTTATTTGTTTATTAATATTATGTCAGTATTAGGTACATAAAAACCCTGTTAGGGTATTGCAAATTGACGTTTTAAGCTTATAACGGCACGATCACGATTATGCGACACGATAAAATAAAAATCGTTCTGTGACATCAGTCTTGTAGCGTTATTCAGCTTCGCACAGTGAAATTATTTCAAACAAAATCTAATTGAGAGTCAATACACCACTGCATTATTAGCATGTAACAAGGCTATTGCTATTAAAAACTGTCAGACGTGTCTTGGTTTTACGCTAAAACTTAAAGCCCTACTAATGAGAAAAGCTTATTATTCGGTAGCCGAATTCTTGGCTGACCAGCTTTAATTAAGTAATCTTTATTGTATTTTGTGTGCCACTAAGTACCATTTCTTTTAATTATTGTTATTATTATTAACATTCTGTATTTATTACCGCTTTGTTTAATTATGAATTATTGTTATTATTATTATTATTGACATTATGTATTTATTACCGCTTCGTTTAATTATTCATTATTGACTTAATGTATTTATTTATTTATTTTATTTATTTATTTAAACTTTATTGCACAATACAAGAAATATGTACAAATGGCGGACTTAATGCCATAAGGCATTCTCTACCAGTCAACCATTGGGCTAAACAGAAACATCAGGTGCAGGCATTTAACTTTACAAGAGAACTCTATTTAAAAATTTCTGTAACCTGACGATGTATGATTGATACGATATTAAATGAATATGAATATATAAACAAAAATAACATCCAAATGTTTGTTCCAGGCGGATATGACAAGAAATTCCTGGCGCGAAGCCGACACACCCCCTTGACGTTAGCTCGCAGAAAATTCCCGCGACCAAGCGAGGAGGAACTACGAGATGCCGTCACTACTCCAGGGGTAATATCATTCCTCATAGTACGTGAGCCGTTTGTCAGGCTGCTGTCGGCGTATAGAGACAAACTGGAGAACATCACGCCGCCGTACTATAGGAAACTGGCAAGGACTATAGTAGCAGAGCATAGAGAGAAAGCAACAAGAATCTTAGGACCAATAAAAAGTTTTGCACCCACGTTTTACGAATTCGTCGCGTATTTGATACAGAAGCATAAGGATAAGGATGAATTCGCTTTCGACGAGCATTGGGCACCGTATTATCACTTCTGTTCACCCTGCGCGGTCAATTTCAGTGTTATAGCGAAAGTGGAAACACTTTCTAGGGATTCAGGGTATGTAATTTATCAGCTAGGGTTGGCACATGTGTTAGGAAGGAGGGTCCGCGATCGCAGGACGAGGCTGCGTACCGTGATGAACAAGTCTAGAGACGGTAAAAACACGACAGCCCTATTGAAATACTACTTCAGTCAGTTAGATGAGAGCATGCTAGATGATTTATTGAAGATATATGGTATAGATTTTGAGATGTTTGGATATGATCCTAAAATTTATAGTCGTTATGTAAGGAAATAAAATTTATGTGAAGTGTTGAATTGTGTTGTTTCTTTTTAGAGTTCATTATATCCTTCGTGTATTTCCCAGTCGAATAAAAATTCTATTAAGTCACGTACGGTCGCGCTACCACCCATTCTCCGATGAGATCCACTCAGTGGATTGAAGTGGATGGGTCCAATGTGGGACCCATTTCTCAAACTTTTTCTTTGATTTTCTTTTTCTATAGAGTTTGACAGGACTGTGAAACTTAAGGGAGTCTCAAATTAAAGTCCTTGATGGTACAATTTACATTGTGTCACAATTATTTGGTTATAACCCGTAAGTTTGGAATTCAAAACTACAAAAACCAGACATTAAATGAGAATAGGATTGGCAAAGCAGGTTTTTAATAACAAAAAGTACCTACTCACATCAAACACATCGCAGAAAACTAAAAAGAAATTCATCTAAACCTTTATCTGGAGTCTGGAGCATATCATTATGTGGGTGTGAGACGTGGACCATGACGCAAAGAGACAGAGAAATATTGGAGGCTTTCGAAATGTGGTGCTGGCGAAGAATGCTGAAAATCAGATGGATAGAAAAAGTCACAAATGAAGAAGTCTTAAGGAGGGTAAAAGAAAAAAGAAGATTGCTACAAACAATAGAAAATAAAAGAGGGAAAATGTTTGGTCAAAATAAATGAGAAATAATAAATCAGTACATAGAAAAACTGAACATGCAACTAAAATACTGACTCTCCGAATTATTCGCTAATGGAGTATTCGCACAGTTAGTATTTCATTTTAGTTTTTTGTAGGTTACGTTAGTTTATGTTCGGAGGATTTATTACTACCCAAAATACATTAGTTTGCTATAAGTTATAAGGTACTTACTCGACAAGACGGTCAGCAAAAAGATGTAATCACTGAAAGTAATCAGCCCCGATGATCCGAGTTTGTAGAAGATCGAATCTTCATCCAGATCCAAGTTCAATCGATGACTGATGCTCTGCACAAACAAAATGTGAATAAAACAAACCTATATCGATGACAACTAAATCTACTAGAATTTAGAAGAAAAACTACGAAGGTAAACACTATTTAGCAAAATCATTGTTTATTTGTGAATTAATTGCATTTTATAAAACGCTCGACTAGAGTATTTAATTGTTTACTCGTAAGTGTACAGCTAAATTTTGCGGAGAATATTCTAATTTTAAAACACAAACACGTCTGAATGGGCTAAGTGATGGGAAAGCAGTGGTAGAAAGAAGAGCGGATTCTATTTGTGCTTGAACTCTTTGAAGTGTGCTATCGTGAAGGTCAAGACAATCTGTCGATGTGACCATGCTAAGAGCCAAATTAACAGCTAGCTTTCAGGTCGATTCATCCGTAAATTAATTGATCTCTTAGGAACAAGTTCTTGAAAATCAAATGCGCCTTTACATACAGCAACCCCAAACTAAACTTAATTTGATAACCCGAGAAAGAAAAACCTGAAACTGCTGTAATGAGCCCAGTCTTTAGGTACATCTAAAATAAGCAATATAATAATTGTACATTTTGGACAGAGTGAAACGAAGGTCTCCGTTTCAGCATCGGCAAAAATGCTTTCATATATCCGGATTTCGGGCTGTTCTCCTCTACAGGACGCTTTTCTGAACAAATAAACGTGAAATTTTGATAGTTATATCGTTTTTTCTCTATTCAGTTTTAGAAAATTTTGACATTCGCTAGGTCTACAGCTCACATAGCGAATAGTGTATTTGTGAGATGATCTTTTAATTAAATGTCTTTTTTAGCTTTAGGAAATCAAATAAATATTATTGTTACAATATTGATGGACATTCCAATTCAGAAAGTTTTAATGAGGAAGAAGATCGGGATGTAAGATTGGGAATTCGTAAACAAAAGATAAGGATGAATCAACTTGACAGCATTACACAAAAGGCTGTCAAAATAAAAATAATCAAAAATAGATTTCAAAAAGTAGTCATTTCCTAACGATTTAAAACATTCCATGATGCCTGTTATATAACTAATGGGAAAAAACAGCGATTTGAACATCGTTTTATACTAAATCGTTAGTATAAAACGATGTTCAAATCGCTGTTCTTAAGGAGTTGTATTTAAGCGCAAAGTTCTATAACATAAAACCACAAGCAAAGTCAGAGCTAATCTACGTCTATCACTACAGGTAGTCATGTCATAAAATATAATATACACTACCGTCAGAAAGTTTAAGACGAAACACAAAATTTAATATGCACATGATCAACATTGATTGATTATTCATTCAACCTTGATCCATCTGTCCGTAGTACTCGCGACCAGTTTGCAAAAGTCCAATCCTTGTGAGAAACAGCCCATTGCAATCTTTTTACCTTGTTTGGTTTGCGTAATAATTTATGCAAATGTAACTAATAATTGTGGTTGGTCCCAAACTTTCTGACGGTAGTGTAGAAGTTGTGGATGCTGGGAAACAAAAATAATGGTCATGGATGGCCACAGTGTAGTCTAGGCCCTGGGTTTGCACTAACGATGAGGGATCGTAACCAATTTCAAGTGCAAACTGAACCGAAAGTGGTGGGATATCAAGAAGAAAAAACAGTACCTCATCGATGGTCTGAAAAGACAAGAAAGTGGTGTAAGTGGGGAAGTGCCGGTGCAAGTAAGGGGTACTATATAGCCGGGTAACTGCGGAAGATATTTTAGCAATTATAGAAAAAATGCACGGGCGTAGATACTTTAGGCGCCGTTGCTTAACAAAAGAAACTTTGAAATTTTTGGCCATCGCACAATGGAAAAAAAGTTCGTTGTGACACGTGAATAAATTGCGTCATAGTCTGTAATCGGTTACAAAGCTAACTGATCAAAATGCAGCCAAGTAGGGCTCCGTATCACTTTACTTTGCACCACTCACATATGTTGATGTAGAGAAGTAGTTCTCTGTATATAAGTGGATCGTCAATTTTAAATGAAATCGATTAATAATATCAACCATAGAAAAAAATTGGTCCGGGTTAGTTAGTATGTTCGACGTCAAAGTGACATTAATTTCTACCTGAGTTGATTCCGCGAAATCAAACGAATATCTCACTCTGCCACACGAATACGCAAATGCGACAGAGAGGAAAATATTCGATCTTCGTTCGTTTGCGTTTCGCGATAGCAGCTGTCTTCGATCATTAGTTATGAACTTATGACGTACGTTCTCAAAGTCACTTTCGTGCTTTACACTAAGGTTCATATCATATTCCATCTCTTATGGAAAATGAGTTGGCGTGTAAGTGTCACTGCCGTTCATGAATAATAGCGTTCAAAAGTTTAATATATACCTAAAATTTAATACTCTTTAATGCACGATTTCGGCCAATCGGAGAAATGCATTTTAAAAATACCGGCTGTATAAATTATACCGTTCTATAAGAATATATTTTCAAGGAGAAAAGTTACTTTAAAGTTTCATTTGACTTTAATAGCACATTTCGAAAGATATTTGCTCTGGATTTTATTACTGCTGAAAAAAATTGTGCAAGATCTTTATTATGAGGCTGGTTATAGAGAAGCATAATTAAGATAAGTAATAATTACATGATTATATACGGACATAGCTACAGATAGCACAGTAACCTAGGCCAGAGATCAAATAATATTACTTGAAAGAAAGAAAAACATGTATGAGACATTTAAGTATTAGACCAAGACAGTAATTAGGGGCCTCATTAATCTTAGTTAATTAACCTCCCAGAGTTTTGCCAATGCAAATTTAGGTCACAAGTAATTGTGACTGCAGTCACGTAGACAATAATACTACGTGACTGAGTTTTGTCATGTTTCACTAATGTTCGCCTCATTAATCTTAGTTAACTAAGCTCCCAGAATTTTGCCAGTACAAATTTGGGTAACAAGTTATTGTGACTGCAGTCACATAGACAATAACTTCGTGACTGAGTTTTGTCATCTTTCACTAATGTATGCCTCATTAATCTTAGTTAATTAAGCTTCCAGAGTTTTGCCAATGCAAATTTAGGTTACAAGTTGTTGTGAATGCAGTCACGTAGACAATAATACTACGTGACTGAGTTTTGTCATGTTTCACTAATGTTCGCCTCATTAATCTAAGTTAATTAAGCTCCCAAAATTTTGCCAGTACTAATTTGGGTAATAAGTTATTGTGACTGCAGTCACATAGACAATAACTTCGTGACTGAGTTTTGTCATCTTTCACTAATGTATGCCTCATTAGTCTTAGTTAATTAAGCTTACAGAGTTTTGCCAATACAAATTTAGGTTACAAGTTATTGTGACTGCAGTCACATAGACAATAATACTAGCCTGAGTTTTGTCATCTTTCACTAATGCTCCTTACAGTTATTCAAAAATCGTTTAGTTTTGACTATGTAAATCATTGATTTAAGTTAATTTAAGTTAAGGAATTGACAATTTCAAATATTTGGGTAATCATTAACCGGATGTTATACATGTGCAAAACACGACGGCAGTGAAAATGATCAGTTGTGCGATGCATTAACATGATGGCATTAGCGTCACGTACTTAGTCACTTGCAGTTGACTTGTTTATTGAGCATCATTAATTGTAACTTAGATTAACCAGGTAATTAATTTCTATCTCCTAATAGTAAAAGTGTAAATTCTACACACTTTTTTTTATAAAAAAATTGCATATTATTTTTATTAGCTCACCTTAGGGTCATATCTTCTGTATTGATCCAGTCCCAAACCTGTGAAAGTGAACATTAGAGAACAAATTAAAAATATGTCTTTTACAAGCACAGTATCTATCAAAAACCTACCTTCTTTTGAATCATAAGTACTTTGAGAAACTGTGTAACTATGGTACATATTTTCCCACTCTGGATTTGTTTAATGCAGCATCGGAGTATGATCTTTGAGGAATTTAACACAGCTTATTAATAATATTCACCATCTGGCTGTTTCACTCCCGGTGTCATGGAACGAAGGAAGTCGTCCGGAGTCATGAACACCTCATGTTGATCATGATGTTGGGCCTGTACAGTGGCGAAGTAACGGAATACCTTGTCTGGTGTGGAATACTGGCGCATGCGGTTTTCATACTCAATGATCTAGCATAGCAGCGTCCGGGATAAGAAAGGAGAATGTGGTAAGATCACTGCTCGTGTTAAATAAGGGCTGTGAAATCAGGTCATCTAACATATAAAAGTTCATTGTAAGCAATTAGATAAAGAAAAATAAGCGGAACAAAATAAAATACCATCAGGTTGCTTCATGCCAGGTGTAATGGCTCGCAAAAAGTCATCAGGAGTCATGTAAACTTCCGTACTGTCACCGATTGATAATTTGACCGTAGCAAAATAACGGAAAATTTTGTCGGGCGTTGAATATGACCTCATTCGGTTTTCATATTCAATAATCTGTAGCAAAAATAAAATAAATAATAACATAAGTGACTTTTATCTCATAAAAAGAACAATAATGCTAACTATAAATATGCATACCTTCCTATCTCTGAAACCAATCTTTTCTTTCCTATATCTCTTCTTTTTGGTATCACCATCTTCAGAGTCAGACTCGACTATCTCCTCTGCCGCTGTTATTGAGGGAAACACTTGATATCTTATCCTGAAACAATAATTACAACAGATGAGCAAGTGACCCAAAACACTATTTCATGACAATCATTACAAACAGCTGATTAATATTGCCATGAGACAGACTAGATCACAGTTTATCAGTCATCTATATTAAAATCCTACAAATTATCATGAGAATTTAGTTTAAAAAACTGGTGAAGTTAAATAGCTTTATTGTGAACTACTTACCAGAGCTTGTAAGATGTGTATGTAGCAGCACTAAACAACAAGGAATAACACAAATATCTGTACGACTTCTGCCGTAGAGTTTCATTATTATCGTTTTTCTTGTAGTCCTTATTATAGTTACGAACCAAATTATGTGAATTTGATGCAAGACAAGGTTTGCAAGTTTCAGTTATCAATGTGATTCGACGCAATGTCGAAATATCCTTTGGCATCTTCAAGAAGTAAGACGATATGCTATACATTCTGGCCAAATTTACTTAGAAATGCGGGATATTTTCACAGCTCCACTTATTATCCACTATCTATTTTCTATAGCAAAATATAGCAAAATATCCTTAAAAGAAACTAGAAACTATAGATATGTTATGTACGATTGTCACTGTCACTGTCAATGTCAGTGTCAAAATACATACTGTCAACATGGCAAAGGTGGGGTAACTGCCACTGCTAATAAAGGTAGAAAATAAGATTGTTTCCCAATTGGCCAACGTTAAAAACATCGTGTATATTATGTTCACATTATGTTATTTACTATAATATCCTATATATTATGTTACTCCTGTTAATACGTTGACCAAGTAATCAAGCTAGTAACCAGTTTCCTCAATATTTGCTAATTGCTTTTACTTTTATTTTATTCATCGAGAAGTAAAAGGCATTAAAAAGGCATAGCTCTTTCGAATGTGTTTAGACGGATCCTTCTTATCTCTAACACACAATACGTCAATTTGATTCGCAGACTGTTATTCTAATATATATTTTATTTTTTCATTAATGTGTCATAGAAAGTAAAAGTTCACAAAAATTTCGCGGAAATTTTACAACGTGGTTGCAGTAATTCTTTATCTGTGGCTGTTCTTTAAAATCAAAAAATTGACTACGCTTGCTTTGCAAGATCTACTTTCGAATAGTGTCAAAGGTAAATATCGTAAAAGATAAAGAATAAGTAAAAAAACAGAACCACGTAACATTAGTGTCATTCGGAGTAATATATTATTTGTGTGAATTTGTGTGCTGTAATTTAATCGCATACGAGCAAGTTACATAACCTTGAATCACGGGACTTCAGTATTGATCACATTAAATTTATTTAAATTTTCTTGCAATTGTATTTGGTTCACACCGCATCAGGTACGTGTTTTAATGTCTTATTTACATTGAGATCTCATTCAGCATTAATTTTTTTAAATTATATGAGTATATATACAATTCAGTTTATTTATTTTATGTCCAGATTTGTCTTAAAATGTTATATTCAATATGTATTTATGAACACGTTGCATTTTACCTAAGTTTAAAAAGAAAATTAAATGACATGTTATTTATGACTATCAAGGTTACTTTCTAAATTAACAATATGTTTCAGTAATTAACACATATATTACATACAAATTAATAAATAATCAAGTACAGGGATACTTCAAACCGTAAACGTTGTGGGTAATTATGCATTAAAGCAGTTTTAAGTTTTACACTTATCAAATACATAGATCTTATAACCAGGGGATTTCCCATCGAGTCAACCAAATAGGTATTATAATTTTATGGGACTTTTCTGTGTCATTATACTCCTAAGTTATTTTGAAATAATGTTTTATTTGCAAAAGCTCATGAATTATATCCAAGATATCTTTTAATTGAATATGTTTTATTTTGTATAGATTACCTACTCATGAATTTATCACATTCAATTTTAATTGTAAGACTTATTTACAAAGAATCATATCTTCTGTTTGTATTGTGCAACCTACTTTCTTAATTAGTACACACTTCATTATCACATTAAGTATATACATATATATTTACATTGTTATTTACAATCAATCAGATATCTCATTTCTCCCATGACCATGAACATTTAGATGTAAATTTACATATACTGTACTGAAATAGCAACAGTAAATTTTGAATCTGTGCCAGAGCAAAATGTATAAAAGTGATGACTATACCGGTTTTTACATCAACAGTTAAATTAATTAGATTTATGCAGCATTGTTATTAGTGATTGGTGAAAAGTTAAACTACAGTTTTTTTTTTTAATAGTTGTGGTATTACATAAACATTTGGATTTGGTGTCAGTGTGCCAGTTAGTTGACATTGTGTTCTTCAAGGTGGCCTAAATACAGGTTTTATTATTACTTTTTCATCTCATACTGTGAAAAGAATACCTTGACTCTATTTAGAGTACTTTTTTATCTTTTATTGTTCAGTCCATGTTGCCAATGCATAAACATTCATTTCAATGACATGTATCTGTTTTGTAACTTAATATCTAATGTATAGAGTTCAAAATTGCATGTTTCCTATTAACTTGAACATCTTTTGAAGCATTAAATGAGTAAGAAAATAATTATATACACTAATTATGTATAATAATAATAATAAAAGAAAAACAAATAAATAAGGTGAATAATAATAATAAATATTAGGGGTCATTTTTTACACAAATCAAACTAGTCCCACAGTAAGCTCAATAAGGCTTGTGTTATGGGTACTAGACGACGATATATTTAATAGATATATACTTAAATACATAGAAAACATCCAAGTCTCAGGAACAAATGTCTCTGCTGACCACAGAAACAAATGCCCTTACCGGGAATTGAACCCGGGACCTCTAGCTTCGGAGCTAGGCTAGCTCCAACTAGGCTAAAGAGGCAGACAAATGACATATGTTATGTATGACAAATAATGAAAGTGTCTGTCTGTATGTAGACAGACAGCCACACAAGTGATCCTAAAAGGCTTCAGCTTTTTTTCCTTTGAGGTATGGAATCCAAAAACCAACAAGCTAAGTCAAATTCAATCTTATATCAATGTCATAAAAACTTTTGACAGGAATAGGCTTTAAGCATTTCTAATAGAGAACTAATATTTTTTTTCTTTTTGTCCTCAGACCTGACACTTCTTCTGTAAGGAGCCAGGCATACCACATCAAAAATGCATCGTGCAAGGGTAGTTTTTAATATCTCCAACAAAGTTGGCAACACAGAGAGATTTGCATCATGGCTCCTCAACAAACCACAGGTAAGATGTTTTATTGTAATAAATACATAATTATTAGGGGGACAATCTTTGACACAAATCAAGAAGCCTTGTGTCATGGGTACTAGACAATGATATATTTAATAGATATAATCTTAAACACAAACAAAATATCCACGTCCCAGGAACAACTGTTTTTGCTCAACGCATAAACAAATGCCCTTACCTTGGGATGCGATCCCGGGGTCCCCAGCTTTATAGGCAGTTATTACTACCAAGTAGCGTAAACAGGTTGACAAATATTTTATACAAGTATTTATATTAACTCATTAATTGCGGAAAATTTCTTAGTCTTAGGTGCCATTTGCATGAGGGTGATAACATTATTACGATATTCACATTCAAGAGGAAAAAAACTGTACTTATGATTGATGTAAGTTTACTCATAGGCAATAATCGACTATTAGAAATGATGTCACTCGACTTAAGGCGAAGGGGTGGGCAAGCTCTTTCCATACAAACTTTGTGCAAGTTTGTCTTCATTTGTGTTTGCACTCCAGTTACTATTTTTGATCCCTATGCTTATTTTTTGTTAGCTATGTCTTGATGTTTTTCTTTTTTAATTTTAATTATTTTTTGTGTTTTTTAATTTAAATTTTTTTGTAATAATACAAAATTTCAACATCAAGTTCTGCGTATATCCAATATGTATAAAAAAAAAATTAAATGCTGTAGTGCCAAAACTAACGCAAAAAACTTGCACAACCTTTGTATGGAGAATGGCTTGCCCTACCCTGCGCCTTAAGAGAAGATTGGAAAGTGTGGGAGGAGGCCTTTGCTAAAGGGCACACAGAATAAAAAAAGAAAAATGATATTATTACAGATGAACCGAATATGGATTTCACCGAATACGAATATTCGGCCGAATGTTCGGTCCATCTCTTGCCGAACCGAATATTCGGCCGAACTGTTCGGTTCAAGATATTGCCTTTATCAGCTGTTCTAAAACAGACTAATTCAATGGTTATGTAACAATTTTATTCATTTTAAAGTAAGGCTATAGACAATAAAGTATGCTAAAGCTTAATAATAAATCTGTTAAGAATGATAATTTGACAAGGCTCAGGCAGTGATTGTTTTACATTTTTGCAAATTGTAGATAAATACCTCTAAAACTGTTCGGTAAATATTCGGCAGTTGAACCAAATTTTTTAATCATTTACCCGAGGACATTAGATCTCTTAAGGGAAAAGCCTTTAAAGTCAAACTGAGCAAATGGCTATTGGAAAAGTGCTTCTATGAAGTCGGACATTTTCGCGGCAAATATTAATTAATTATGTAATATAGTGAAATGACCTTTCTAAATACGTAATTAATGAATGAAAGGATTAATTGTAATTAAGTAAAATTATTAGTAGTGTATTGCAATGTATAATATTTGTTATAATTAAGTAAAATTATTATTAATATTTGCACGCCTGTAGATGGGCTGAATACTAGAGACAAATAATTATGTAACATCCAGTGAAAAACGGTATTCGTAGCAAATAAATAAATTTGAATTTGAAATAATTCGGCCGAATACCGAACATTCAAAAATACGCCGAGTACCGAATAATTGCCGAATATTTGGCGCATCTCTTGTAATTATAATATGTATTCCGAAAATGGCCATAATTAAAATAAAATAACTGTACTTAATGATGTCTGCCATATACAACAATTATGATTAAAGCCTTCCAACACAGTCTAGCGAATGATCAATATTGCTTAATCTTTAACAAGGCACCACTAAATTAAAAAAGCTTTACGAATAATTTTTAAGAAAAAAAACCGACTTCAATGGGGGAGGCCGGAAAAAGATTATTATACTTAGATGGTGCACTCTTAGATAGATATACAATAAAATAAAAATGGCTATAATGTATGTTTATAATGGTAGAAGACTAAGTACCCTCAATTCCTCATGGAATCATGAAAAAACCTTGCTTGCTTGACAAACAAAACGAAGAGAACAAATCACCAAACGTGAACTACGCGTCGTTGAAGAGTTCCGTTCTGATCATCATCAGCAGTTCCACTTCATCAAATGTCACTTTTATGAATGAAAATGCTTGATTAGTTCATTAAAATACTAAAATCACTATTTGTGTGCCTTTCACATTTGAGGAGTTCCCTCGATTCCTAATGGATCCCATCATCAGAACTCGAGCATGACAAAAATCAATCGTGAAAATAGAACTTGCTTAACAAACACAGCTAGAAGGACAAATCGCCAAACGTGAACTTTTCGTCGTTGAAGAGTTCTGTTCTGATCATCATCAGCAGTTCCACTTCATCAAATGTCACAGTTTTGTATGAAAATGCTCGATTTGTTGATAAAAACACAAAAATCACTATATGTTTGCCTTTAAGATTTGAGGATTTCCCTCAATTCCTCATGGATCCCATCATCAGAAATCAAGCATGACAAAAATTAATCGTGAAAATAGAACTTGCTCAACAAACACAGCTAGGAGAACAAATCGCCAAACGTGAACTTTTTGTCGTTGAAGAGTTCTGTTCTGATCATCATCAGCAGTTCCACTTCATCCAATGTCACATTTTTGGATGAAAATGCTTGACTTGTTGATAAAAACACAAAAATTACTATATGTTTGCCTTGAAGATTTGAGGAGTTCCCTCAATTTCTCATGGATCCCATCATCAGAACTGCGTTTTGACAAAAACGGGACCAACTTGGATATATATACTTACATTAAAAAAAGAATTTTCCAAATCGGTTAAGAAATGACGGATGGACTAACAAACATTAAAAAAAAACAAATACATACAACCGAATTGATAACCTCCTCTTTTGAAATTTTGAAGTCGGTTAAAAATATAATTACAACTTAGAAAAGTTGAAAAATCCCCCACATTTTATTGTATCGTTTCAAAGCTCAATATCTCAAAAATGGATGAACAGATTTTCATGAGACATGGCTAAGAACACTCGGGATAAGTTTATCTACATATGACACAATAAAAACTAAACGAAAATCGGTTTATCCGTTTGGGAGCTACGATACCATAGATAGGTACACACAGATACACAGATAGACGCGTTAAACTTATAACCAGGGGTCGGAATTCTCGTAGCACTTTTGAGCTGTCATAGGGACTTCTCATTTATCGACTTCCGATTTACAAATATGTCGATAAATACAGAATATTAAAAGTGTAAAGTAAACAGGCAGTCTTATCGCGAATGAGCGATCTCTTCGAGATAACCTTTGGATGCCAACTTTTTGGAAATTTTAAATAGGAATTATTATAATAATATTTTATTGTTCCTTATAAATAATTTGTTTCTTATTAAGAGGCATTAATTTTAGGTTTTTTTCAAAACAAGAATTGCTATCGTACCTAATGATATCATGTTATGTAGGTACTGGCCATCAATCTGATGACCTTTGATTAATAGTTTTATAGTCATATTCAATCAAACAAACAAACAGAAACACTGAACTGAACTACTTAAATGTGAAATTGTTAACTATTAACTTTACATGTTGTGTTCTATAATGAATAGATATAATATGTAGATCGTAAGTAGATAAATGAGAAGTCCCTATGACAGCTCAAAAGTGCTACGAGAATTCCGACCCCTGCTTATAACACCCCACTTTTTGCGTCCGGGGTTAAATACGAAATATATGTACAAAATAGTTACGTTTTGGCGATTGATTTCAAGAAAAGTCACTTTTTACGAAAATTAAATCTGATTTGAACCTTAAATCTCACAGCTAAGATTGAGAATCTATTAAACGGATGTGGTCGCTTAATCGCCTTTGTCTTGATGAGGGTTAACTAGCGTAATCTATCCAAACAAATGCTTGCGATATGAAGGTTCATTATTATTGATTACATTGCAAAAGTGATCAAATACCTATTTTCTCTATTATAGTACTTTATCGACGGCTGCCACTCGACCTTACTCACTTCCGATTCATAAATACATGGTGGGTAAACCACAAAGTGGATTTGCGAGCCTGTTATTATCTTACCATCTATTCACTTAAGTAAGCATCATTAAACCATTATGTCATGTTTCTGTAAAATCACAAAGGATGGGTATTTAGATTGTTATGGAAAAACGTTAAATGGTTATATATGAGACTTCACCCATGCTAGTTTTTAGGGTTCCGTACCCAAAGGGTAAAAACGGGACCCTATTACTAAGACTTCGCTGTCCGTCTGTCCGTCCGTCTGTCACCAGGCTTTATCTCAAGAACCGTAATAGCTAGATAGTTGAAATTTTCACAGATTGTGTATTTCTGTTGCCGATATAACAACAAATACTAAAAACAAAATAATAATAATTAAGGGGGGGCTCCCATACAAAAAACGTGATATTTTAGCCCTTTTTCATGGCTACCACTCGCCGAGCTTGATCTCAAGAACCGTAATAGCTAGACAGTTGAAATTTGCACAGATTATGTATTTCTGTTGCCGCTATAACAACAAATATTAAAAACCTGCCAAGTGCGAGTCGGACTGTTTTTATAGATCATGCGGTACGGAACCCTTCGTGCGCGAGTCCGACTCGAACTTGGCCGGTTTTTCTTACTAGTTTCTACCCGTGACTTCGTTCGATGTTCGATGTCATCATAATCGGTTTAGCGATTTATGCTAGAAGAGAATACAAACTAGAGTTACTTTCGCATTTATATTAAGGGGTATAGATTATTTACTGCGTAATACACGCATATGGTTATCAATCGTCTACCATGGTATTTGTTTTAGTTTGATAAATTCTATGTTGAGCATGCCCCATGCTTGCGAGACGAGCCTCCAAGATAACGGCAGATAATTTTCCGACAACTACATACTGACTGTTAGTCATTATTATCAGACATCTTTCTCAAAATGCGGCACTCGTTATCTGTATTGATAACAATTGAATGGGGCTTTATAAATAAGCATGATGCCATTTTTTAATGGTGCAAACTGTCTTGTTTTTATGGTTACATATCTGATATTTACACGGGAACTTTCAGTTTTATTGATGTCAGTCACGTTATTATTGCTTTTACTATAATGTGTAATTAGTTTTTGGATTGCCACTTACAAATACTTGAAAATGAGTAGTAACCTCGAGGCCACGATAGGTATTTGTAATATGGTGCGATGAAAATTCATGATGGCGGCTCTAGTCGTTCTAGAATTGCTGGGACATTCCATTCGCTACGTATTACTATTATGATGCTAATGCAATAATGAGATTCTATAGGTTTGTCGACGTCAAATATATTGTTTTACTTTTGCACCTTAATCCTTTGTAATTAAGGCGGAAAATGCAAACATTCTTTGACGTCGACCCTACCTAATCAGTATCTACAATACAGACTGTGTTTATAAAAGTGTAGTTACTTAATTACGTCGACCCTACCTAATCAGTATCTACAATACAGACTGTGTTTAAAAAAGTGTAGTTACTTAATTACGTCGACCCTACCTAATCAGTATCTACAATACAGACTGTATTTAAAAAAGTGTAGTTACTTAATTACGTCGACCCTACCTAATCAGTATCTACAATACAGACTGTTTAAAAAAGTGTAATTACTTAATTACGTCGACCCTACCTAATCAGTATCTACAATACAGTCTGTGTTTATAAAAGTGTAGTTACTTAATTACGTCGACCCTACCTAATCAGTATCTACAATACAGACTGTTTAAAAAAGTGTAATTACTTAATTCCGTCGACCCTACCTAATCAGTATCTACAATACAATGTTTAAAAAAGTGTAGTTACTTAATTACGTCGACCCTACCTAATCAGTATCTACAATACAGACTGTTTAAAAAGTGTAATTACTTAATTACGTCGACCCTACCTAATCAGTATCTACAATACAGACTGTTTATAAAAGTGTAGTTACTTAATTACGTCGACCCTACCTAATCAGTATCTACAATACAGACTGTTTATAAAAGTGTAGTTACTTAATTACGTCGACCCTACATAATCAGTATCTACAATACAGACTGTTTAAAAAAGTGTAATTACTTAATTACGTCGACCCTACCTAATCAGTATCTACAATACAGTCTGTGTTTAAAAAAGTGTACTTAGAAAGATTCTACTGTGTTTGTGCCTGTGTGGCCTTCTGATACATCTCGTGCCTTGATTATGTATGCTATCAGTCTGACAATCGTTGATCGACCAGTCACTCGATCAGAATACAAAATGAATTAAATGAATCAATTGCTGTTAACATGAAATAAGTTTAAAATAAATAGACTAAAAATAAATACATAAATATTGGGGGACAGTCTTACACAGATCGACCTAGTCCCAAACTAAGCAAAGCTTGTACTATGGGTACTAGACGACGATATACATATATAGATAAATACATAGAGACCATCCAAGCCCCAAGATCAAAATCCGTGCTAAAAGTACAAATAATGCTCTGGCCGAAACTCGAACACGGGACCTCATCACCGGGAAAAAAAAGATTTTTTTTTTGCTGTCAAAAATTTCAAGTTTGGTACAAGCTTTTATTGCCAGTTATACTTTTTTCTAAAATCATCATCATACTTGTTAAGACGGTTTGAATGAGACCAAACATGGGTTTATCTTGTGTAGTTTAGGAGTTGCTATGGCCACCTTCTGTCTCCATCATCAGATCAGCTCGATGGTACCATAATATTGTACTGTCACCGTAGCTTGTATCGTAATATATTATGACTGTGAAATTAATGTATTACCCTATTGATAGGACAGCGAAATGTATTAGTAATATAATGCCAATGTGAATTTTAGAGGTTAAATATTTGAGTCTACTGGCAGACTATGGTGTATGAAACAGATTATGTAGTAAACTATAACCTGTTTTTCTGTTGGTAACGCTGCCTTATTTTAAGGTTTAATACTAAAATGTTAAAGAAGTTGTTATTACCAAAATGTGTGTTTCGGCTGTTATTGATTAGGTTCTAAGTAGATATCGTCCAAAATGTATAAACTGGTGATGTACCGATTATCGATGATAAATTTAATAAAAGTTATGTTTGCCCACAGACGGCCGCTGTGACAGTAAACGCCAACAGGCTGAAGAGTTCAACAGCGGCCGAGCCGTTCCTTAACGGCTCAAGTTCAGCATACGTCGAGACTATGTACAACTCATGGCTCTCAGACCCCAACTCCGTACACGCGGTAAGTTGAATAGATTCGTTTGAAACTTGGGGCAAGTCTAACAATGGCTGAGCTGTTCCTCAACGGCTCAAGCTTGGCATACGTCGAGACCATGTACAACTCATGGCTCTCAGACCCCAACTCCGTACACGCGGTAAGTTGAATAGATGGTTGAAACTTGGGGCATATTTCCTCCCTCGGACGGTCCGATTGTGGAATGAGCTCCCTGCCGAGGTTTTCCCGACGGACTTCAGTATGGGGTTCTTCAAGAAAGGAGTGTATAAATTCTTAAAGGGTCGGCAACGCGCATGTGACACCCCTAGGAGTTGCAGGCGTCCATAGGCTGCGGTGACCGCTTCCCATCAGGCGGGCCGTACGCTTGTTTGCCACCGACGTGGTATAAAAAAAAAATGGCCGAGCCGTTCCTCAACGGCTCAAGCTCAACATAGGTCGGGACCATATTGTACTCACGGCTTTATGACACCGACTAACGGCGTGTGGTGAAATGCAATTAGCAAAGCATTGATCTATGAAAGTGTTTTTTTATGGAGTACACTCGAGATTTTTAAGTGTCTTCGGAAGCAATAATATTATTTAAAGAAATTACTCACCTTTTAATTACTTACTTACTTTGGAATAAAATTACGGATATTTATTTCATCGCTATCTTGTTTACTTCTCCGTGCTAATAATAATCGTTTATCAGTAAAATATTTTCCTATATTGTTGTTTAAGAAAGTTATACCACGTATCGCGATACATTTCCAAGTATCGCTCTTTTTTCGATGTGTGCTAACAGGAAAATTATAAGGTTTTCCTCAATTGTAAAAGGTGTGGAGAATACTAGTACTGATACAAAACGCATTAATAGATAACAACTAACGATCTCAGCGTATACTTTAGAGGTATTTAGTTAGTCTACATGGGACACCTATTAGTTGAAAATCACATGATGGATACTGAAACGTGACATATGCATATCACAATTAATATGACAATCACGAATAATCTCCCAATAGATATTGTCATTGTGACACGATTCAAAGTGGGTCTTCACCACCACCACCATATCAGCCCTAGGACGTCCACTGCTGGACATAGGCCTCCCCCAATTTCATGGGGGGTAAATGCCATAATCGCCACGCTTGGCATGCGGGTTGGCGATCGCAGTATCTCCGCCGCACTCTAGGAATGCTGCTGCCCATTCCCCGGTGGTCTTGGTCGTAGTTTAAGGACACACCCGGGTCCCGGGTGGTGGGTCTTCGATCTTCATTAATTTCTTACTGTTCATACTTTGTTTTACACGCAACGAAACCCTGAATCATGACACACGAGAATCTTGAGCAGGGCTCGGAACCGGTTAATCTCAAAATCCTGAAATAGCCGAATATTTTTAATTAGTTTATGCTCTTTATGTAGGACTCAATAATGTATTTGGGTTATTACTTCATATTGTTAGATTGCCTGATTAAACATGAAATATTAGACGAAAGAACGATAAGAACTAAAAAAATACCGGTATTTTTGTATGGACAGAATACCGGTTTCCGAACCCTGATCTTGAGAGTTAAGGCGAAAACATGTGGACGCATTGCTTTCCGTACCTCGCGATCAACTGCCGAGCTATTTACATTATCAGCCTTAATTTGTAAAGCACAAAGTC
The DNA here is from genome assembly GCA_905163555.1 of Notocelia uddmanniana. Classification (NCBI taxonomy): domain Eukaryota; kingdom Metazoa; phylum Arthropoda; class Insecta; order Lepidoptera; family Tortricidae; genus Notocelia; species Notocelia uddmanniana. The sequence continues at coordinate 29,353,554 of LR991058.1, read as the reverse complement.
CACTTTTCGAAAGGTTAAGTCAGTCGATGTGGCGACGACAGTCTAGCAGATTGTCTGAATCAGCCCGGATGCTGGCTTCTAAAAAGTAGTATGCGACATTAATAAGTATGGAGTTAGGCCCTTAAGGAACTGTTATAGAGTTGGAGGCAATAATCGCGTGCGCCGCCAATTTTCGCATCTCGTCTAACTCAATCCGGTTCGTACGAGTGAAGTCGTCACTGCTGCGAATCCTGCGCAGCTAGTAAATTGTTGCGACACGATCGGGGCATGAACATTTGTAATTTTACGATTACATAAATTGATACGCGTTAGACATAAATTCGATTAAGGGTAATTCCATGACCATGTCGCTTACGTAACGTGTTGCACTCTACAGCAGCTACAATAAAGTGCTTCATCATCATCATCCTCCTAGCGTTATTCCCAGTACAGTTGCATCCTGAAGAATGCCTGGGGTCCGCTACCTGATCCCAAGAATTGGCGTAGGAACTAGTTTTTACGGAAGCGACTGCCATCTGACCTTCCAACCCGAGGGGGAAACCGACCTTATTGGGAATAGGCTTGTCAAGTGAGTGGGCAACTTGACTGTTAGAAGTTCTCAAGCCGCCCTGAGGCCTCTAACTTGGCTTAACGATTGCTATCATAGACAGCAACCGGGATCAACGGCTTAACGTGCCTTCCAAAGCACGGGAGCGCTCAGTTAGTAACCACTCAAAGCGGTCACCCATCCAAGGACTGACCTCGCCCGACATTGCTTAACCTCGCATACCGCACGCAGTACGCGGGTGCCACTGGGCCACGAGCGCTACAATAAAGTGCTTATAGCTCGTAAATATGCTATCAATTTAAGGTCAGTGGGTTGACGATATAAGGAAAATCGGGGATCATTCCTGGGTAAGACTAGATCAGGACCAGGACTAAGAGAGGCGTACTCGAAGAGAGACCTATGCTCAGCATTGGCGATTACGGATTTAAAATAATGACGTTTCAAAAAAGCGTTACGTACGAGACATTCTCGTGGAATTGGTCTTATATAGAGTGAACAATACTTATATGAGTGGTTGGTTTTATATGAGTGGTCATGGGCCATTTTACTAAATCGTTTATTCCTCGAAGAAACGAAACTTGCTTTGATTTTTGAGTTGAACTCTATTCCCTTGTACTACGGATGATGTCTGGTAACCATCGTTACCAAAAGCAAGTGACCGGGTAGACAAATCACAGAGAAGAAAGGAATGCAGTGGTTCTTCATAGATTGGGTTAGCTTTCAAATACAGTAATAATTTTACATGGATTCGAAACGTTTTAATCAAGAAACTACAATTAGTTTTGTCAGTAATTTTGAAAAAAAAAAAAATTACTATTCTAAGATTTTTTAAATTGTATATTACTGTTTGACATGTTTAAGTGCCCTTGTGGTCTGTGTGCAGAATAAATATATGATTATTTATATTTCGTATTTTTATCACAATGTTCTTGTTCTGCACAGTCCTGGGACGCATTCTTCCGCAATGCGACCGCGGGCGCCGCGCCGGGCGCCGCGTACACGTCGCCCCCCAATCTGGCGCCCTACGCCAAGAACGAGATGCCCCTATCCGCGCTCGTGCCCGCTTCAGGCGGCATGCCTTCTATTGCGGCTGGTAAGTCTTAGGTATTGAGCAGAGTTAGAAGGCTTGGGGCAGGCTGAGATACACCTCACCCCCTAATCTGGCGCCCTACACCAAGAACGAGATACCCCTATCTGCGCTCGTGCCCGCTTCAGGTGGCATGTCTTCTATTGCGGCTGGTAAGAGGTTTAGACATTGAGCAGAGTTAGAAGACATCGGTTGGGCTGAGATTCACCCCGCCTCGCCTAGCGCTGTGCTCGCTTCAGGCGGCATTCTGTCTATTGCGGCTGGTATGGATTTTAGGCAGCTTCAAAATTCTAACCAAAAAATATCTAGCTTTTTCGCGCCCTGGAGCAGTAGTGCAGTAGGCGAATGGTTTTTTAAATCTGTATAGGTTTGCGCTTGACAATAAATCACCTGATGGTAAGCAATGTTGTGGTCTAGGATGGAGCCCATTTACCTAGTAAACACCGGTGGTTCGGTGTTTTTGGTGACGGTTTGGTGACCACCATAGTGCTTGTCATTTTATCACTTCTCGCTGTGGATAGGGCATCGTTCTCTTGTCAATAAGTGATAAAATGGCAACCATTATAGGCCCGGATGATAAGCGGGAAAGGTTTACGCTGATAATGTACAATACGCAAAATGCTAAATGCACGCATAATGTACAAACAGTCAAAATGCACATACGCAAAATCCACATCATGATAAATGTACAGAAAGAGAAATGTACAATACGCAGATAGTACAAACAATAAAATGTACATATGATGATTGTACAATGTACTCCACCCGGTAGTGGCAAAATGTGCAAAGTTAGAATGATCAACACGCAAATTGTTCATTACGGAAAAATACAAATACTCAAGATGTACTGATAAATTACAGTTTTTGGTGCTAATAAGTGTCCGTTGGAATCTAACATTCGTAATAATAGATCACAAAAAATCCAATACCTACCTATCTCTTGAATGTCTAACCTATTTTGATGAAACTTAGCTAACAACACCTTTGATATATCAGCTTTTAAAAGAAAACGAACCGCATCTCAATTAGTCTATCAGTTTGGGAGCTACATTCCACAGATAGACACATGTCAAACTTACAATACTTACCCTCTTTTTCTGACTGAGCATTATTATCTATTTTGCTTTGTGTACATTTTACGTTTTGTACGTTTGGCGATTGAGCATTTAGCTTTTGTTACATTTTACGGATTATGCGTTTTGCATTGAACAATTTGCGAAATAGATTTTTTTTTACACATTATGCGTTATGTGCTTTCAGCGTAAATACATTTTGCGTACTGTACATTTCTCGTTCTGTACATTTATCATGATGTGGATTTTGCGTATGTGCATTTTGACTGTTTGTACATTATGCGTGCAGTTAGCATTTTGCGTATTGTACATTATCAGCGTAAACCGCGGGAAATGCCAAGATTTTGTGCTTAGGTAAGGTACGAGTAACTAACCTATGTATAAAATAATGGTACTATTCCACTGTCGACTGCAGACCTCAGTTCCAGACTGCTTGCCGCATAACAGTCGAAGGAAGCTGTAATGGACTGCTGTTGCGTGCGGAATAGTACCTTAGGTCCCGTTTCCTCATTGTTCACAGGTTCTCCGATAAACGAGAAAATCATTGACGACCATCTGGCCGTCCAGGCCATCATCAGGAGTTACCAGGTGAAATATGTTTCATTTCAAATTTGATCCTTGAATCCTTATACATAACTGTTTTTATGGTTTGCACATTTTGTTTAGATTCACAATGGTTACCCTAGCTAGTGTCTTGTCCATTCCCTATTAAAATGTGGAAATAATCTTTATTGTTAGACAGACACACTCATAGATTTGACAAAGAAAAATCTTTGTGCTCCCCTAGTTTTTTTAAAATGAAATAATGATATTAATGATTAATGATATATAGGATATGATATGACAGACAATTGGTATATCATGGGCTACATTATGATTCGAGTATAATTGCATGTTATATAATTGGCATTGCGGCATTATTAATTGCAATCGTCAAAACAACACGACTCTTGATGGGAATTGGGATGTTGACTAATAGGATATCATTTTTTGTATCATACATTGGCAAGAATTCAGTCTCTATGGAAAAATGATTTTTGAATTTACAATATAAATTAATTTAATATTTAATTATAGAATTTGGAAGTCATTTTACAATGACATAGTTTTTAATACCTCAATTACATCATATCGAACTTCATGTGTAGATCAGACTTCTCACAGGTTTATAAAACATTCATCTGGTTCAAAACATTATATGGCCATTATCTATAACATAATGTCTTTAAGAAATGCTGGCTTCTTGTATATTTATTAATTTCGGGAACCTCGGAAACTGCTCTAACGCTTTTGATGAAATTTTCAATTAGCGTGTAATAAATACCTAGGCATGTACTTCCCAAATAAACCGTATTTTCCAGCAGTAGCTGTTTTCCTAGGTACATGTTACTCAAATAAAATATTCGGCATTCGTTAGGATCGGAATGTTTGAGGAAGTTTTAGTGTGGATATTTTAGGAAATCATTCGTGCTACAATAGACTGCAGGGGGGTTGTAGAGGATCATGGGGTCGGTTGTTAACTTTGTAAACAAAATAAATAAAATAGGATAATCAAATGATTAGCTATTTTTAAAACTATACTTCTTCGATTACTTAATAGAATTTGGACACCATCACTGTCTCTTATAGTAAAGCGTCGGAAGCACATAGGTTCGATTCCTGCCCATTCGGTTTACGCGGCCAGATTTACCTATGTATAGGACATCTTAGTCCAAAATACCTATGGTAAATTTTACTTTTATTTATTGGTGAACCAGCGTACCTTTTACCTTTTGGTAAGCGGATACCGTAGCCTGTGGACTCACGCAACTCCAGAGGGCATGCGCGTTGTCTACCCTTTATTAATGCCTGTACTTTCCTTGAAGATCCGCAAATGAAAGCTCAAATTCACTTTTTTTTATTTAAGTAGGATTTGTTGAACCAATTTTGCATCGTCATCACTTCAGCTACCCACCATCCACCACCATATCAGCCGAAAGACGTCCACTGCTGGACATAGGCCTCCCCCAATTTCATGGCGGGTAAATGCCATAATCGCCACGCTTGGCATGCGGGTTGGCGATCGCAGTATCTCCACCGCACTTCAGGGATGCTGCTGCCCGTCCCCCGGTGGTCTTGGCCGAAGTTTTAGGACATACCCGGGTCCTTCCTCCTCTCGTCGTAACTTCGGCTACAACAATCTTAAATAGGTACATTCAAGTCTGCAAAATCTAAAACTATAATGAATGACATTATATGAGAGTACAAGGATTTTTACATAAGATTATGTTTTAAAATAAAAACTTCGTAGAAAATAGTACGCTACGTGGAAGTGCATCGTCAAAAGTGCAGTAAATATCAGCATTAACACATAGTAAATCAATTAAATAATCAACGCTAGTAAAAAGTCAACATCCCAATTCTGGTTCGCCTGGTCTTAAACCGACCATGGCTTGGTTTAAGCAGAGGTTCAAGAGTCCCCAGTACGCTCGGCTCGGCATACAAACGTAGTTTCGTTCTCATTTTAAGACGCCTTGCTGAAATAACATGAAACTTTGTATACACAATGGGAGCCGCCATATCTAGGTCGGAAATTAGTTTCTGTTGCTAGAAATTGTAATAGAAAAAAAAATATAGCGACTTTTTGAGTTTTTTACGTCTTGTATGAAAACCTTAATACTCGTTGTATTTTTTCTCCGTTATAATTTCAAGCAACAAACTAATTTACGGCCTAGATATGCCGGATCCCATTGTGTATACAAAGTTTCATGTTATTCTAGCATGGCGTTTCGAAATGAGAGCGGAACTACGTTTGTATGGAGAACCGAGCTTACTGCGCACTCTTAAGTCGTGTTGAGGGAGGGCTACACCTAATGTCAGTCAAATAATCCGCGTCCACGTTTCTCTTTGCACGAGATAATATGAGACGGGTGTAGTGGACGCGGATTATTCCGCTGTACAGTCAGCATGATATTAATTAGTAGCGGTGAAAGGAGCCAAATATATCGTATCACATCCTTGTCCACTAAGAATTATCTGAACTGTAGCGATGTAAAAACGGAAATCTAATTCACAGAATAACATAAAATGAGATTACCCATGGTTTTTAACACCTTTTACTAGGGGACCAACTTTGTCAGTGTTAAAAAAAAAAATCATACAATTTGGTCAGTCGATTGAAACACCTTCCTATGAAACGGCAAAATTATTTTTCACACGGTCAAAGTTGGTCCCATAGTAAAAGTTGTTAGAATCATGGGTAAATTCACTTTATTTTATTCTGTATCATGAATTAGATTTTATTTAAAAAAATAATGGAACGGTCACGCACGTCTTTAAGGTCCAATATCGCTCGACATATTTCAGACCAGTTCGCGGTCCTTCATCATGAGTATAATTATACTTATCGCGGCTTAAAAAAAGCCGCCAAAAAAGGGTGCTAAAAGAACCGCCGCCGCAATAAGTATTCATGATTAAGTACCGCGAACCGGTCTGAAACGTGTCGAGCAATATTCGACGTCAAAGACGTCAGTGACCCGTTTTATTATATTTTAGAATGTCTCAAATTCACAGGAGTTTTCTGTATAAAATTAGTATTTCACCCCGTATTTGGCTGTCTTGGCCATCACTAACTATATGATGCGGGCTGTACGGTCGGCGTCACAAATATGTTTACACTTGCACCTTATTTCTAATACTCCTGCCACACGCTCGTCGAATGGCATGGGAAGGAGCGAGGAAAGGAGGCAGAGACGTAGTGTTGCCACGTTACTGTCATGCTCCTCGTCATGCCCACCGCTCCCTGTTTTGTCGGTTTTTGGGCGCGAGTCAAAGGATTAATAGGCTAGTTTCCAAAAAATATTACGATGCCATCCAAACCAGTTTTTAAAGGTGATTAAATGTTTGTATGTGACCGACTACGATTAAAATACAATAAAAGCGCAAATTTTAATAAGGATCAAAGGTAGATATTGTTCCCGGACACCAAAAACTCTCCATACTCATACTCTTTATCCATAATATTATCAATATTACATGTCACATATAAAAGGTTACATTAATATATAACTTAATCCATAATTTTAAATATAATCTCATAATTCGAAACAGTTGTCTTTAATACTAATTGACAAATTTTTTACGTCACAACGCGCGCGCCCCGTACTAACGTTGTATGGAATTACAAGAAATTGCTATTATAATCGTGAAATAATTCGTTTAAGTGTTTAAGTTCATAGTTGCCGTACAATCTCTTTTTAATTGAATCATGTAAATTGTATTGAACGCCTTTATTTAACTTTTAGATGATAAAAAATATATTTTTTTTGAAACTCTAAGGCTCATATTTTTTTTACTAGCTGTTGCCCGCGACTTTCGCAGCTTGATGTTATATAGCCTGAAGCCTTTCTCGATAAATGGACTACACAACACAAAAAGATTTTTTCAATTCGAACCAGTAGTTCCTGAGATTAGCGCGTTCAAACAAACAAACACACTCTTCAGCTTTATAATATTAGTATAGATCAGGGGTCGGCAAACTTTTTGACCAAAGAGCCAAATTCAGTAAAAATACCATCTTTTGGGAACCTTAGAGAGCCAAAAATACCTGTTTTAGGTTATTCACTATATTTTTGAGGAGACCTGGAAGAGCCGCACCTAGACCTTCAAGGAGCCGCATGCGGCTCGCTAACCGCGGTTTGCCGAACCCTGGAATAGATTATTCTGATTTTATTTAGTAATTTTCATTTTATTGTGTTAATTTGAAGGCAATATGTAAAAAGTATCCACCACCACCATATCAGCCTAAGGACGTCCACTGCTGGACATAGGCCTCCCCCAAATTCACGGGGGGTATATGCCATAATCGCCACGCTTGGCATGCGGGTTGGCGATCGCAGTATCTCCACCGCACTCCAGGGATGCTGCTGCCCATCCCCCGGTGTCTGGATCGTAGTTTTAGGACATACCCGGGTCCGTTATAAAGTATAACATGAGGGAACTACCCTCTTGCGCGAGTAGAACAGTGTGTGGACAGAGACGGCAGCGCGAGGAGCATAGCGTGGCAGGCTGGCAGGGTTACATAAACTCACGCCTATATTCCCAAAAGGGGTAGTGTGGCAGGGTTATAATATGGCCAAGTGTATACGTATGTTTGACGTGGACTGAACATTACCCGGGCCCTTGGGCTGACGGCGCAGGCGCGCGGGCACCTAGCTGCCGACGTGGACCCGCTCGGCATCACGACGGCCAACCTGCCCGCTCTGGGCATGCGCGCACCTCGCTCCGAGCTCATCATGAGGAAATATTTCAACTTCGGTACGCAGGAATTGTCATGCCGTGAAATGTTCTTGGACAATTTGTGATGTGGCCTCGGGAGTTCTAGGGATACGACAGTGATTGTATTTTGCCTTCGCTGCCCGCGGAACATTGTGGGAATATCACGTTTTAACCTGACCGGTGCAGCCGGTGTCGAGACGTCGATAATAATGGTGTATAAGTAAATTCGCGGTAGAACCGAGAAATTTTTAAGAATGCGGGTAAAGAACATCTGCTATTGCGCCTGTTGCGTTAATGTGTAGCACTTACTATGCGACAGACACCGGTATAGGTGCAACAAACAGTCGTACTCACACATTCTCATTGTTTTGCATCCAGCGAAGATAAAATACTACTATACTTAGTCATAATCTTGCTGTCATATTGATTAGAAACAACCAGTCGATGTGACATCGACGATATAACAAGATATCACTGCTAAATCCTTCGAATTTTCCCAATTCCCAACCATAAATTGACCAGGGGTTAAGGTGCGATTCCGTCGTTGACCGCAGTCGGATTATTCGCCTGCGTCGCGGATGTATCGAACTGTCCGCGGCTGACGACGATATCGTACCTCTAGTCGTGTGATCGCCTAAGGCACATCGTGTATGTATTAATGAATGCGCTCCATCGCTTATGCATATTGAAATTAATTGCATAGAAACCGAGCTAAACAAACGTTGCATTGCATACAATGTTTGCCTTGGTAAATCATACGACCGGAGGCGACCACTCGGGCTGAAGTTACGAACGGACTCCGACCTTTATTGTTGAAATGTGACAGTTATTTAGCGATTTCTGCTTTTGATTTCGGTGTAGTGTTGGTATGAAGCTTGTATGAGTCGACTTTAGATTAGCGTATCGCTATCGATGTTGATTGGTCGAAGCCCGTTGGTAGCAGTCATTCACATTATTGGAGATATTTACGAGAATAAACTCGTTATCATCGGGCATTGTCTTGAATGTTGCTTCAACATTTCGTTACAACTCATTACAAATATTTATTTTAAACATCACATTTAACTGAATATTGTTTCCGAGTGGTTGTGCCCGATGCGTGGATGTAGGACCGTTGTTTCTAATCTTGGCAGACATGCTCTTTTAAATAATTTTCTGTTTATATAAAACACTGAGAATCAACGGTCTATCAAAATCAATTTGACTAAATTTCATGGCAAAATTAATTGAATCGTTATGTAGCGTGTTCATTAACGTAATCGTTTATTTCTTCATTCGATACTAAGTAATTAACATTTCATTATGAACTAAAGATTTTTCTTTTCGACTAACGTGACTTTCTACTGACGTTATACAATTGCTAGTCTCAAAACTATTTATATGGATATTTTCAAACGTAATTTCTTATAACAGGTACGTAGATAGTAGAGCTACTTAATTTAGTTGGTACTCTGTTTTTGGAGAGTAACGTAAGGTGTAGTCGGGTAACAGTAGCTATTCTTGTAGACGAACTATGAATGAATTTGGAGGTCAACCGCGAGTTGATGCGTTGCCGACAGCAATCTAATATTACCGGTACTATTTTTATCATAATGCCGTAAGTGTAATTTTACATCAATTTTTAATAAGAAACTAAACTTTTACCCGTAGTGTTAGGATTCCGTCGTCGTTTAGGCGCAGTCACTTTCTGTTTCTGAAACATAATAAACTGACTGCGTTTCGACCCTTCTGTGACTAGAGCTCTAATGAATTTGTTATTCACAATTATAATTGGGCCAAAAGGGTTAAAAGTGAAGTTTTGTCCCCCGGCTAGTCTCGTGGCCACTTGGTGGCGCATCTAGACCCGCTGGGGATATCCACCGGCGACCCGGTGGAAAGCGGCGAGTGGCACGGGGGCCTGCGTGGCTTCGCTAGCGAAGCGGTCGTTAGGCAACACGTACGATTCGGTATGAACACAGTGTATAAGGGTATCGCGATTGGCGGTTAGCGGGATGTTCGGAATTTCGTCGATGTAAATTTGTTTTATGGTGCCGTTCCACGCTTGACCGCAGTAGACGTCTTCTGGTTCTGTAAAAGTTCAAACGCGGCATTCGCGTCTTCTGGTTCTGTAAAAGTAGTTTACGTATAAAATGATGAGTGCAATTGCAGTAGTTGGACGACCGTGCCAGAATATGGTGCGAGAGTCGTCGTTTTCTTGTCTTATAAATATAATGTTTGATCATCGGAACGAAGCCGACTGTAAATGCTGCTGCTTTTAATTAATAGTACATTGTTTAACGAGGGGCGTAAGTGGAAAATAGCTAACGAGAGTATCAGAATTATATATATAATATATAATAAATATATAATTAATATAAAATATAATACTTTTGATGACTCGAGGTTGCTATTTTCTTACGTCCGAGGTAATCACAATGTTTTCATCACATTTGCCAGGAAATAAATAACTCCAGCACTAATCAAAATTGAAGAAATTGACAACTTCACCTCCAGTATCAGTGCATGGCCGCCGAGAGGAGCGTACAGCTTCATTATTGCAACCAATTACAAAGCAGTATTCGTGCGGCACGCGGCCTAATAGATTTGACAGCTTCAATATTTCAACCAATCACAAAGCAGTATTCTTGTGGAGCGCGGCCAACTAGATTTTTGAAACCAATCAGATCACAGAGAAACTCATAACTCCCTAGGGAGTTATGAAAATCCATAACTCTCGCGGGAGGTAAATCGGATAAGACCCTTCACGAGCAAGTGTGATGAAAAAATATGAAACTGGTTGAAAGTGTGTTTTTTGTGTAAAAAGCCGTAACTGCGGTCACAACGTTGCGATCTGTGGTCGATCGTGGAATAGCACCTTTATGGGTTATGGTTTCTATACTATTGGTGATTGTGGAATATCATGTAGCGTATATTTTCTTAAGCATCTTCGCATGGCATCTAACTCTTTGAGCGCAGCCTTTCGAAAGTGCTTCGAGCATATTTACTCAAATGATTTCAAGATTGAAATAGTCCGCGCAAGCAACGTGGTCAAAAATATCTCAACATGATAATGCGCTGACGGCACGAAGTTGCTGCCAGAGGCGATCAAAGAGTTACAGGCGCTTAATATAAATTATATTCACGTATTTGTTAGTATATTTATTTAAAAAAAAAATTAACATTCTAATTGTAAAAACGCTAATTTAATGTTTTTGTCACATCCTGGTCGGTACATCCCCTTATCTTCCAATATGCGATACGTAACAACTTTACAAGTGGTGTAGGGATCTGGCTTCGGCACGCATTTTAGGACACTGAGCGTAGTGAGTGCTTCAATGGGAAGCACCTTTTTTCGGATCCAACACAATATTAACTATATTTTACTCGCTATTTTTGAATGCAGTACTTATTACATTTATTTATTTAATCTTTATTTTACAGAAGAAAAGACATTGTACAAAGGGCAGCCTAACACAAAATGAATGAAAACCATTTTCTCTAACTACAATATTTATTTTTTCTTTATGCGCCATAGGTGATCCTTTAACCCTTCGCTAAGAACCTATAAAGTGGTCGTGTGTCGTCGTGCCCACCACGCCAACAACCACTAAAAGTGAAGGTGTACTTTGATCATGAAAAAAAACCATTATGAATTGTTTTTATTGGTTTAAACGTTACATCAATTTTTGATACCTTGGCGTCTGAGTGATCACTTCATTCAAATATGAAAGCGTTCGAAAGGTTAATATTATTTATTTTATACTTATAGTTTGTGAATTTCTTATATTTTAGGTAGCAGCGAACCTTAAATATACCTCATTGTTCATTTTACCATTTTTTTATATTTCCTAATTTTAATTAGTAAGTTATAAGTTACGGAAATTAATTTTATATAGTTAGCAATGAGCAATCATAGAAGGCCTGGAAAATATAGTTAATAATGTGGAGCTGAAGGGTTAATTTCTTCTGTTTCAAGGGCATTTTTCAACAGTAATGAGTAGAGGGAGTAGTCCCTTAAAATGCTTTAATTTCTTCGGCTTATTATGCAGTTATATCGTTTATCTATGTTTATTTCAGACAAACAAATACTACATGTATTTTATATTGTATCGTATTATTTACCTATTACGGTGCTTGGTAATTAGTTCTTTTTGCTTATTTTACTATATTTATATTGACGAAATGGGGAACATGCGATATTTAGAAATGTTCAAAGTTAACATGTATGAGACTAGCTTATTGAAATATTCTATCAATCTATTACTTATCAATGGCAACGGCTTATACTAACGATCAAACTTTTTTATAATAGGTGTTTAATTACGTATTTTAGCTACTAACAACGACACAGTCATATTCCTTTACTAGAATAATTATAACGTGAAGAAGTTATATATGATTGAGCAAAAAATACAGCTATCCAAGTCATAGTAAGTCTTTGCTTCGATGTTTTTTGCTTAATTATATTCTGGTAACTGTTGCATACTAAAGGGAAGTTATACGATATATTGTTATTGTTCTGAAATAGTGCGTATTCATTAGGCGACATACAATTGTATAGTTAATGCGCTTTCATCATGTATCTAGGTATATTTATGAATTGGCAATTATTGTCACTTATGAGTGTGTTACAGAAGTAGTTTTCCTATATGCCATATGAAAGGTAAAGTCCTCATTGAACGATAAAACCTAATGTTTGTGTGCACGTTATCATTAACTGAGACTAATTTGAATGACGTTACGTAATACGCTTTGTTAATTAACAATCTTGTTAATTATCGTTTGATTTATCATATTCTATGTTATTAATTAGTAAGTATAAACGTGGAGTCAGTTTTTCATTATTTTTAAACCAGTTTTGTAGGCGGCTCGTTTACATCACTACAGACAGGGTGGTATCGGAGATGTGATCTGAAATGATATGGCGTGATCTTCAATTATGGAGATAAGTTATCTCTTAGTGACCGCATACAAATGTCTACAATCGATATTAGGCTTTTACTTACATCAACCATTTTTTTATAATTCATTAAACGTTTTAGGGTTATTATTATTAGTACGTACGTCGGCGTATATCATCATCATCATATATCTATATTCGTCCCACTGCTGGGCACATGCCTCCTCTCATAGATGGATGGGAATGGACATGAGTTCCCACACTGGCCTAGTGCGAATTGGGGACTGCACATAAACCTTTGAATTCCTCACGATGTCTTCCTTCACCGAACACTACGCATTAGGGATAAAAAAAAAGATTTTTATTCAACAGTTACTTAATGGGAGTTCGCAAAATTCGAGATTAATGACTCGAGAATTTTAAGACCTAATTACGTAACGTTGCGTACAATAATTTTGCCACGAAAGTAAAATAATTTGATTTTAGTAAAAAATCGATATGGTGGCAGAATACGGGCATTGATATGAGACTCTTAAAAAACAGTTGTATAATAGTGTATGGAAATCCATTTTGATTCCCCACATCAGTCATAAAATTTCTGATCACATCTCATTTGTTTTCGTTATAAATGCTACACAAGACTTATTTGTGTCTATCGTTATCCACGATGTCAAACTGACTAAGTATCATAACACAAGCGTTATACTGTATTTTACATTTTTTTAACTTTCCTTGCAAGCTTCTTATTCTTGTTTAAAACAAAACTAACGACAATTGCACGCGCAGTTGTACTTTCGCATACTAAAATAGAAACTAAAAAAACAGATACGAGGACATCATATAGCGAATCTCGACCCGTTGGAGATTTCGAACGCCGAACTGGACGGTAAAAATCCGCGGGAGGTGATACACAACAGCTATCGGTTTGGTAAGACAACCCCACTCGTGGTAGCATGTAGTTATGGCCAGACAGCTGGGGATCGGACCGAAATGTTACGTGTCAAATCTGCTTCAAAATATATTCGCGCTAAGGCTCCACTAGGGATGTGCTAAGCTGTGTTTCGATACATTTGACAGCTTGATGTTAAGCTAGAACAGGCCTGTTAAAGGTTACAAAAATAGCGATATCATAACGATGTAATTCCGCTAGTGATTAAAATATCGATATAATTGAATATCAATATTCCAAATAACGATATAAATAAAAATAACGTTATAATACTTGTACCGTTTTGATATTGACGTCATGAAAATGAAGCTTGTCAAAGTTGTAAATGATATTTTTTTAATATTGGAAGAATAACTTTATTATATCGCTTAAACCGGTGTCGCTATAAATTGGTGTTTGTTTTATAACGATGTAATGGATACTGCTACAAATGCGCATCGAGTGCGCATGCGCATTTTAGTGAAACTTTTTAGGCTATTATTGTTATGAACCATAAAAACGATATACTAAATTAACGGTACCTATTTAAAGGCTTGAGCTATAGTGAAAACAGCTTAGCATATCGCGGCTGGATGCGCAGCTTAAACCTTTAATAAATATTTTGGTAACTCCTTTTGCTTTGCTGTACTTTTGTCATATTTGTAAATCCTTTCCTGTAATTCTATTTTCTGAATTATTCTTCTGCCGCATTACACACGCGTCCTTGGTTTAAAACGTAATGTTAGAAATAAAGAGTAGAGGATTTGATATGACTATAAATTTTAAATTATAGAATATGCTCGTATACGGCGTCTACATTTCTTCTACTTACCGAATTTTTTGGTAGTTTGACGTATTTTCTTCTAAACTTTTTTTTTATAATTTGATATTTCATGAGTTGACGTTTAAATAAACAGCAAATTCTCGTGTTTCATGAATGTATAAAAAATAACATACCTTTTAACCGCCTTAGTCTGATATACAATAAGACATAAAATATTTCACCAGTTCATTTCGCCGCAGTCTGATAAATAAGTCAAATGTCTGGTATGTTTTTACGGGACTTTCATCTCTCTCGCGGATTCTAATTTGATTAATTTATACATAAAAAAATTGTGTAACCTCGTACCGTATCGGTGGCGACCCGAGCATGTTCGATGAAAAATAATCGGCGTTTAAAGGGATAACATACAGAAACAAAAGTCAAAAATACTGTCCAGAAGTCTACTTTACACTTATTTTGCATTTATTTTGTTTAACACGTTCCCTGTCCGAAGGCCCCCAATGTGGGGACATGAAGCTTTTTTTCAGGAGTCCGTGTCCCCACTGTGGGTCCACGGGTTGTTCACGGCTACGAACTACAACTGTCACTTGGACTTGTGACATTGAAGGATAATTTTGTATGGGGACAGGAAACGTGTTAAACGTTGTAGGTTGGCACATAACTGACAAATGTCATTCTGGATTACCTTACACTTTTGAAGATTTGACATCTTCCATTTCTGCCCGATCCCTAGTAATAACTTATGAACAGAATGACTTCGAAACAACTGCAGTGCAAAATATGAGCGTTAAATTGTGTTCGCCGTTTGGTTTTGATTTTGTTTCTGTTCGTAATTTATTTGTTTTTTTCCGCCACAACTAACGTGCAGGAAGCACGGGTCCTCGGCTCGCACGCTATGTCCCATCTGTTTCACATACTGTATACTTTATATACTTACATATATCATCCACATGCATGCTGGTTGTTAGGCCGATCCTTCACTTAGCATTTGCCAAATATTTGTGATGCTATGTTAAATATTTAGTAAATATTATGCTTTTGACATAAGCCGGGTGGCATCCCAGTAGAAATTTTGTCACGTTTGACGTTTTGAGGGTGCCTTTCCACCAAAGATGTATGATGTATGCGTTGGAATCCACCAATCATATTCATTGGTGCACTTAGCATAGCCCTGGTGGAAACTGGTTTTCGTAGCGTAGCTTTCACATCCTGGCAGCATAGCTGCATAGCACATCTGTGGTGGACAGCCACCTTTAAGCTTGGTCACTGCGCGTGCGCGACGCAAGCGGAAAGCCGCGCAACGAATGTGTGATAACGTCCCGCTCGCGTAGCGCTGCCTGTGTACCGTCTCAAACCTTTTACCGTACGTTCCGGTGCGCAGCGGAAGCGCCGTGTGACCAAGCCTTTAAGGTTAAAGGTACATCGTCCTGGGATGACGATTATATGAGATATCACCGTGCCTTAACTATGTTAAAAGTATTATAGGCATGTGAAACACGACTACAAATACGTTCCGCATGTCAAACGTACTAATATCGTTATTTATTCAATTACCATCATATTAATTTTAAACTATTAGTTGCTACTCGTAGTAAACCTATTTTTATTTTTTTTATATAATGAACTCAAACTTAAACTTATCTTGTAAGTATTCACAATAACATAAATAAATAACACAGTTCTCATACGTTTTAAGAGAATATTCACCATTGTCATCAACGATACTGCCTATACTACGCTGAATAAGTATACTAGGTAATGTACAGTCAACCAATTTGATTACCGGGCCACTTCGTATAGTTGAAATTATCTAAACTGACAGACTTTTTAAAAACACCACCAGTGGAATTTGAACCTTGTTGCGAGGATGGTAAGGTCGTTTTATGAATGGACTAATTCGATACAATACGGACTTAAATAATTTCTACTGTACCTGGTCACAGTGACAATACTATGAGATCTCTAGCAGCTTTCATTTAACTGTGACAAGGTACGTAGTGGCCCAGAAATCATTGAAGGTACGGTAAAGTACGATTTGATTTCCACCAATTATCGCTTTTTAACTGCACTAATTTTAATAGGCATCTTCTGGGTGATCTCGCTTCATCGTCGACCTTATCTTTGCCCCCTGGCTAGATGCTGGCCAAAAGCAATCCCATTTTTAATAATAAAAAAAAAGATACAACTGGAAACCATTTTAAGTATATATAATTATATAGACACAAAGCAATTTCCACCGGCAATACTCGGAATTCGACTAGATCCGAAGTGACTGGTATCAATTTTGTATTAAATGAAATTATAGACAAGCTCTTGTCTAATGTGAAACTTTATTAGTCAATGTAAAATGGCAAAATGAAGTGCTAGTATTTAATATAGTATATAAAATTTTTGCCATTTGATATGACAGATGTTCAATAATTACGGTAGCTCATTAATTGTTTTTTAGGTGTAGTCGTATTTCTAGTTTGGACACTTAGTTTAACACTATTAACTACATCTTTACATATGCATAGGCACGTTGATTTAATTGACATATAGTTTATGTAAGCATCTAAGTATCTATGTTACTTTGTTGCACATAACATAAACATTTACAAAATAAACAAACAACAAAATATGAATGTATAAAGGCGAAGCAGTGAAGCTGTGATTGGTCATTCAAATTTCGTGAATCCGGCACAGATAAGATATTACGGCGTAAAAAGGTCACGTGGGCTCGTCTCTCCTTGGACTCCGGCCAGATAAACAACTCATCAAAATACGTGACGTAGTTACTCTCGTTGCTATTACATGCGTGGGCCATTCTCTTTTCAACAGTATTTTTTCTTATGCGAAAAATATATAAGCAATGTAGCGTTATTACCAGTACAGTTGCATTCTGAAGGATGCTTGGGGTCCGCTATCTTATCCCAAGAATTGACGTAGGCACTACATTGACGACTGCAATCTGACCTTCCAACCCAAGGGAGAAACCAGACCTTATTGGGATTAGCCTTGTCTAGTGAGTGAGCCACTTGACTGTTAGAACTGGAGTACAAAAAAATGTATTTCGTAATAGTTCCTGAGTAATTGAAAAGGGATTCAGTGGTAAAACGCATAAATTAATAGTTATTGCCGTAAAAAAACTGGTAACGCAGTGTTTAGGGTCAATTTACATACAAACTTATGACCATTGAGTTACTCGACTTATGGATATTTAAGTACTTAGATATTTACCAAAAGTATCGAAATGAATACTTAGTCAAATTTAACCCCTTTTACAATCACTAAGCAGGAAATTGAACTGAGGGACAAATATTCTAAAATATGCATTGTAAGTAAATGTAAAAGTAGAATAGCCCACGTATTATGTAAAGCATTGTCACAACTGGCGATGATTCAACTATTATTGTGTCTAAAATTTATCATCTTTGCTTTCTTTTGAATTGTGACGGTGGCAAACAATCATACCGCTGATGGCAAGCGGTCACCGCAGCCTATGGACGCCTGTAACTCCAGTGGAAACACATGCGCGTTGCGGACCCTTTAAAAAAATATATACTCCTTTCTTTAAGAACCCCATACTGTAGTTCCTCGGGAAAATCTCTATAGGGAGCTCATTCATTATACACTCCTGTCTTTGCTTTCTTCTGAATGATAATGGTGGCAAACAAGCAAGAGCAGTATACGCTTTGTGAGTCCAGAGGAGATACAGCACATGGTGATTTATATTGATATGTGGATGGGGAATTTAAAGGCTCGGCCACGAAATCAAGCGGCGGCGGCAAAGAAAGCGGTGGGCGGCTATGGCGCCCCGCTGTCGCTGTCGCCAGTGATGACAGATTCGGGGGAAATCCCCCAAATTCTGGAGGTTTATGTGCTCGGGGGAAAAATAGGGTGATAAAAAATTGTGGGGTCTCTTGGAGGGAAAACAATCAAAAGTCACTGCCAGTGTCATAGGACTCATGAACCGCCGCGGGGAGTATAGTGCCCCTCTGATTTGAATCTGAAAATACTTTTAATTTATTAGTAGATTTCTTTTCAGATATGCACATTGAAATAAATATGTCTTACTGAAAAATACAATTTAAATCAGACACTACAAATTATTTCTGTAAAAATAAAAAGCATACATACATATGGTTACGCGTAGACATCAGCTTTTGTAGGACGGACGAAGTTATGCAAAAACGATCCAACGCAAAAGAGATGACCAATGCAATGTATGTCTTTTGTTTTAAGCATAAGGTTCCAATTTCAAATTATACATCGCGTGGGTTGGATCGTTTTCGCATAACTACGTCCTATTGATATATTGTAAGTAGGCTGGTAATGCAATACTATGCCATTTATTCGAAATATACCTACACCAATATCCAAAAGCGCATTTCGACATCTCATTTGTTTATTTAGCATTACTCTCTCAATCCTCATGGTCTAACGCACGTGGGTTTATCCTTATCCAATCCAAATCACAACTGTTACAGTTTTCTACCTTATTTCAACGGCCTAAAGTACAAATTTGTACTTCGCTTCCATGCACGATAGGACCCTATTATGTTATCCAGTTCAGTGTTATGGAGTTTACCATATTGTGATGTGTTGAAGTCAGTAGGACGTGCTAGTAAAGGGATATGATATTTTTTCAGTATTTGCTTGTCTTGCTCAGCTTTTGTTTGTGCTTTATAATCGGCGTTAAGACTTCAACTCTGTTCATAGATAAATGACCAAGGAGCGGAATTGTCATGGCAAAGACCAACGCCTATTGGGGTTCAACATAGTAGTTTATCGAATTTCGCTCCTTGCATGATTTTATTCATAAAAAAATCACTATACCTCTTTTAGGTGAAATGCTGTTGAAAATATATGTCTTTGTCCCTCACTTTGATATCTGTTTAAACATAAAAGAGAAAAACCATTTTAATTAACATGCATGTTTAGTTTTATGAATAAGGGCGCATCTTAGTTCACTGCACTTCACTTTATCGGGAGCAAATAAAACGGGTCAGTTTGTAAGGAAATTCGGTACAACGTTAACCTATTTTATTTGCTCTTGACTATATTTGTGGTGAATTGGAACACTAGTACTTTTTATATTGGCTCTTTGTGTCAATAGTGTAAAGGTGCCATTCCACCAGATATGTGCTATGCTACGTTGCTATGGATGCGTTTGAACACACCAATCATATTCATTGGTTTGCATAGCATAGCACTGGTGGAAACTGTTTTTCGTAGCGTAGCTTTCACAGCCTCGCAGCATAGCTGCATAGCACATCTCTGGAGAAGCACCCTAAGGCTACTGTAGAATTTAGTATGTCACGCTTAAATTACTGTATTTTAAAAAGGTCAGTTGCGGTAAAAACATTCGAGAATAGTATTTTATAGGCCTATTTCAGCGGAACTTCCGCATTTATTTCAACATGCGCATCCACAAAGAACAATGCGGAGCATGTCGGCACCGGCACGACTTACCGGCGGCGCGCGTGTTAGGTATTATCTTCATTAACCAATAGATCCGAATTTTACTTGTTTTAAAATTAAATGAAACAAAAGAAATGCAACTCTACATGTTTTATAATAGTTATTAGACATACTTAACGTGTGTTTTTATAGTTTTTTACCTCATCTGACCTTGAAATCTACTCATGAGGTTATGGGTCGACTGCAGCTACAGATGTTCCTTCTCTTATTGGCACTTATGTTTTAGATGAAGCGGATATGGACAGGGTATTCAAACTGCCCTCTACCACTTTTATTGGTGAAAAGGAAAAGGCGCTTCCTCTCAGGTAAATATAGAGTAGAATAACTTTATTTCACAATTTTTACCCTTTATTTTACAGACAGTAGATTGAAATAAAATAAAATAATAATAAAGAAATCTTAATGACAAAACGGAGTCCACTCAGCATAATGTCGATCCACAATTCCACAGTACAACAAAGTATTTTTTGAATAAGTTCAAAATGTTAGCGTTTTTGATGCGAGGTGGGATGTTATTCCAGCATTTCGTGGCCGAATGTGACACATTCACACATTAAACTCTCTTCTGACAAATGACATGATATTATCCAGCAAGTACTTTCGTACGCCATAACCCTTAGATTAATAATACCAACGGATCCGTAGTGTTGCAAGATGATTTTTCATATAGTTGTCACTTTGAATCCTTATGGTTAACCGAGATGAGCTAGATCGGGACGGATAGTACGATCATTTTCGGCTGTTATCGAATTGTCTCCAATTAAAAGCACTCCAAAATGTCAAATACCATCATGAAAGCGGAGACACTGACAGGTGAAGACCTGTCAGATATCGCTTATCTGCCTCTCTCAAACTTAATGATTTGTACATTAGTAAGAATAGATCAGATGTACTGAAATCGTTCAACTTATATGAGGATCTGCTTTACTCTGATATCTGCGCCATAACATAACCTTAGAGCGCTCGTGACCCAGCGGCACCCGCGTACCCCGTGCGGTATGCGAGGTTAAGCAATGTGGGCGCAGGTCAGTTCTTGGATGGGTGACCGCTTTGAGTGGTTACTAACTGAGCGCTCTCGTGCTTTGGAAGGCACGTTAAGCCGTTGATCCCGGCTGCTGTCTACGACAGCAGTCGTTAAGCCAAATTAGAGGCCTTCGGGCGGCTTGAGAACTTCTCTAACAGTCAAGTTGCCCACTCACTTGAAAAAGGGGGGTTGAAGTTGCACCACGTTTGTAGGGAGTACCCACCGTTACCCTACACGTGATCCCTGGGTGGTGCTAAAAGTGCAACAAAAACTGGCAACCGTACTTGTCTTCTCGAAGATCTCACGGTTCATAAATAAATGCCGTACGATTAAATAAATAAACCATAAGGCACAATATAGCTGTACCACATCTACAACCTTTGATTGTATTGGTAAACGGGACTAAATCGCGTACAACTGCAATTTATTTACCTTTTTTTAGGTTTGCCCGACGTTTCGAATGTATCACCACATGAGTTCGTGATGTTATGATATACATTCGAAACACATTTTGAGCGTTTATTTTGCGTGGCTGCTTCAACTACAAACTTTACAAGTCTTGATTCTTAAATTAGACGTTGCTGAGCTGACTTTGAAAAAGTTAATATGCTATATAATGATTGCGTTATCATATGATCCACATGGAAAGCAAAGATAAAGTACACGCGTCGTCTATCCAAGTAGTGTCATAAAAAGACGAATGCGCTAATTTATCACGAGATAATCTTATCTATATCACCAGCCAATATGTGTACAGTCAAAAACATTTTCGTCTATAAAAAACCCGGTTCAATAAAAAAAACACATTTATTGTCAAAGGTGTGCTCAGATATTCGTTAACGGGGTTTTGTACAGTCACCTGCAATATTTCTGTCAAAACATACTTTTTCTTTTCCCAGGGAAATTCTGTACCGGCTCGAGCAGGCATACTGCAACAACATCGGCATCGAGTTCATGTTCATCAACTCCTTGGAGCAGTGCAACTGGATCCGACAACGCATGGAGCCGCCCGATGTCACCAAGATGAGCAACGACCAGAAGAGGCTGATCCTCGCCCGCCTCACCAGATCCGCCGGGTAAGAGACCTCACAGAGCAGTGCAACTGGATCCGACAGCGCATGCAGCGGCAATTTCACCAAGATGAGAAACGACCAGAAGAGGCTGATCCTCGCCCGTCTCACCAGATCCGCCGGGTAAGAGAGCTCACATAGCAGTGCAACTAGAACCGACAGCGCACGGAGCGGCAATATCACCAAAATGAGCAACGACCAGAAGAAGCTTATTCTCGCCCGCCTCACCAGATCTGCCGGGTAAAAGATCTCGCAGAGCAGTGCAACTGGATCTGACAGCGCATGGAGTGGCAATGTCACCAAGGTGAGCAACGACCAGAAGAGGCTTATCCTTACTGCATCACCAGATCCGCCGGGTAAAAGACCTCACAGAGCAGTGCAACTGGATCCGACAGTGTATTGTCACCGAGATGAGCAAGGACCGGGCGAAAGCTTCCTTTTATTTTACGCGGTCTCAAGACGTGCTGCACCTTGTTTCGGATATTCTGATGTGAACATTACCACTTGTTTCCAGTTTCGAGAACTTCCTCGCGAAGAAATGGTCTTCTGAGAAGAGATTCGGTCTGGAGGGCTGCGAGATCCTCATCCCGGCGATGAAGCAGGTGATCGACATGTCAACGAAGCTCGGCGTCGAGTCCATCATAATGGGAATGCCTCACAGAGGTGAGTTTTTTTTTATCCATGCGAAATCCGTTCTGGATCCCATCGCGTCCAGGAGGAGCCGAGTGAATATATCCGACTTGAATGGACTAAAATTCTTTGCACCACTTCTTCTTTTCTTAACATTGCTCATTCTTGATTACCCAATAGTTGTTTGGAAGACATCGCTCTTTAGCGATAAGACCGTCTGTTGTTTTACCCCTGTCTCCCTGTATCTTTGTTAATTCTAATTGTAAGATTTATTGTGTGTGGTGTGCAATAAAGAATAATTGTATTGTATTGTAAACCCCTGGGGTGTTGCACTGCTCGCATTTAGACTGAGCCCCGGAAACATCCGGAAATTCGTGCCGTCCCATATTCCAGTCATCAAACTTTAAATACTTTATTGCTCGATACTAGAGAGAGAAATAAAGGTGTTTTTTTTTAATACCACGTCGCTGGCAAACAAGCGTATGGCCTGCCTAATAGTAAGAGGTCACCGTAGCCTATGGACGCCTGCAACTCCAGGGGTGTCACATGCGTGTAGCCACTCCTATTTTGAAGAACCCCATACTGTAGTCCCTCGGGAAAACCTCCGCAGGGAGCTCAGAGCCACTGAGGGAGAAAATTTCTGTGGAACCGTACCGTACGCGACCATTTAGTTTCTAACGTGTGAGGATGAATGCCTTGCCGACGGCGACCGGTGCGATGGTAGAAAGCGGCCGTGGGCATCATGGAAAACGTCATGGCAAATATGCCACTCTCGACAGTAGCTACATGTTTGCGGCGTTTGGGATTGAAACCCTGGGGGCCATGGGGTCCAGGTGCGCGTCGCTTCTATTTATTTAGTTTTACGGGATAACAAACATATAACACATAGAAAACATCCTAGACTCAGGAATAAATAAATGACTTGACCGGGATCCGTATCCGGGACCACCAACATCGTAGGCAGGGTCGCTACCAACTAGGGTAAAGTGGTCGTCAATACTTCCGAACTGGTTTTAGTTTTATCATAATTAACACTCTCTTTCTCCCTCCCTCGAGGCGTGAGTAAATATTTCCACTACCGCGACAAAAAAATGCAGATTGATTAAAGATACTCCAGCTTCATCGTCATTTATACGATAATGTAAGAAATGAATTTGACGGCCTGTTTAGCCTAGTTGGTAGTGACTCTGCCTCCGAAGCTAGAGGTCCCGGGTTCGAATCCCGGCCAGGGCATTTATTTGTTTATTTTTCACGGATATTTGTACTTGGGTCTTGGATGTTTTCTATGTATTTAAGTATGTATTTATCTATATAAGTATGTATATCGTCGTCTAGTACCCATAGTACAAGCTTTGCTTAGTTTGGGACTAGGTCGATTTGTGTAAGATTGTCCCCCAATATTATTAAAAAAAAAAAAAAACTATTATTACACGCGTCCTCGAGTAGCAACTAGCAAGTAACATTAGAAAAGTATGAGTTTTATAGTACATTAAATTATACTCGATTACGTACAATACAACATAGTTCCATTGTTTCCATGCCCTTGTATTCTTGTATACGGATGCATTGCTTTGTCAGTGAGGACGAGTGCCGAGGAATAAAAAGACCGCGTTCTGGAGAGGTGCTGTATTCTTACCGGTCAATCGTACACTAATTTATTGCTAAGCTTATGATTAATATTGCACTTCGGATATATTGATGCGTGTGCGAGGTTAATAGCTTTATTTGGGGCTAATGCAAAGCGCCTACACACGCATCGTTGCAGAAAATAATGTACATCTTTGTACAGTTCTTTTATCTTATTTATTGGCGACATAAATTTCCGATATGTATAGGTATACACTACGCGTACAACAATACGGTATTTGTTTTCACTGTTATTGTTCGCTTATTCTCAAAAAGTAAGTGCAAATGGATTCAGCAGATATCGCAATTTAGTCATTTCAACTTTAATGTAATAATGACATCAATAATTACAAAAGAAAACTGATCTAATAAAAAAAATCTTAATTACCCCATTCTATTCAATCAACGAATATTTTGCTATTACACTAGAATAAGGCACAAATGTATCTGAGGCTTAGTACTAAACTAATATGTTTATTGACTTTGATTTTGTATGTAAATAACAATGACAATAAAATGATTTTGATTTGTTCTCAAATGGTTAAACAAAATGGTTTCTCCGTTTAGGTCGGCTCAACGTGTTGGCCAATGTGTGCCGCAAACCACTCCACCAGCTGTTCACCCAATTCGCAGGACTCGAAGCCGAGGACGACGTAAGTAGCCACCTTTTTCCCTCACCAGCTGTTAACCCAATTCGCAGGACTCGAAGCCGAAGACGACGTAAGTAGCCATCTTTTTCTCTCACCAGCTGTTCACCCAATTCGCAGGACTCGAAGCCGAAGACGACGTAAGTAGCCATCTTTTTCTCTCACCAGCTGTTCACCCAATTCGCAGAACTCGAAGCCGAAGACGACGTAAGTAGCCATATTTTTCTCTCACCAGCTGTTCACCCAATTCGCAGGACTCGAAGCCGAAGCCGACGTAAGTAGCCATATTTTTCTCTCACCAGCTGTTCACCCAATTCGCAGGACTCGAAACCGAAGACGACGTAAGTAGCCATCTTTTTCTCTCACCAGCTGTTCACCTAATTCGCAGGACTCGAAGCCGAAGCCGACGTAAGTAGCCATATTTTTCTCTCACCAGCTGTTCACCCAATTCGCAGGACTCGAAACCGAAGACGACGTAAGTAGCCATCTTTTTCTCTCACCAGCTGTTAACCCAATTCGCAGGACTCGAAGCCGACGACGTAAGTAGCCATCTTTTTCCCTATCCACCTATTGGAGTTTTGTTATTTCTATGAACGTAACGGAACTGACAAAAATAAATGGCATACACTCGTCTAGTACCCATAACACAAGCCTTACTATGGGACTAGTTCGATGTAAAAAATGTCCCCTAATATTTATTTATTTATACACAATTTTTGTATGAGGTCAGAATGTATGAACGACACTGAGTAAAATTAAGCCCAAAAAAAATCTGGCCAAACTAAACATTTTTTATGTAAGTGCACTTTTTTGCGCTTCGCTCTAGCCACTGAGCTATAGGAACCAATTAAGCTCAGACACCAAATCCTTTTTTTTATTTGCTCATTCATTAATAATAATAAATAATAAGGAGCAGCGACCCTATGTACCTGAGTGCTTCTGGGGATGTTCTGTGGGTTGGTTGTATGAACAGGCCGTCCACCTCTGGCTTGCCTTAACCGGCTGTCCAGGGTGGAGTCGCTAGAGCTGTTGCTCGGGGGTGGATGTGGTCACCTAAGTGGCGAGTTGGCTATATGTTTAAAGTCCAGTGCCACCTCTCTACCCCCAGCCCTCTGCACCGGTGTTGCCCTTAGGCCATTTTTTAATGTCGCTATTTATGGGGGCCCATCTAGCAGAGGGCGAGTTATCGTCTGCCTGAGATAAAAATGTGAGACAGTTTTATTAGGCAGACGTCCGTTGTCTCACTCAATAGCCCAGATATTAGTCCATCATATTCACCCAATAATCCGGTTCATTTAGATTCCATCAACCAGCAATAGGCTCTGTACACCCAGGTGGGTGCTGTCTCTGTGTGCGTCCCATGACACGGGCAGGGACAGCATCCGCTCGGTGTACCCTTTGCATTTCATTCAATTGTCAAATGGACCTCTACGTATTGGCTATGTGGTACTCGTTTGGTTGATAGATAGATTCTCGTGAGCGGAAAAGGCATAAATAATAAATTAATATTGGAGGACAATCTTACACAAATCGACCTAGTCCCAAACTAAGCAAAGCTTGTACTGTGGGTACTAGACGACGATATACATACTTATATAGATAAATACGTAGAGAACATCCAAGACCTGAGAACAAAATGCGTGCTAAATGCACAAATAATGCCCTGGCCGGGATTCGAACCCGGGACCTCTAGCTTCGGAGGCAGTGTCACTACCAACTAGGCTAAACAGGTCATTAAAAAGACTTAAAACTATAAAATACAAAGATTCGCCAAACTCCGGAGCAGTTTGTTGGCGAATAAAGTATAAACTCTTTCCTTAACACCTAAGATCTGTGCCAACAGAACATATTTATTATTTAATTATTCCTAAAACCAATTTTGAAATATAATGCCGTTTAAATTTATTCTTCACTAGTTCCCTCTTACAACACCTTAGGAAGACGCACAAAAAAAGCGCTAAGGCGTTGTAAGAGGGTACTAATGAAGGATTTCGTGCCTGCGTTTGATTGGTTCCGATAGTTCAATACAACGATCTATTGTACAGTCAGCATTATAAATATGTATCAGTTCGGAACTAATGTCTGGGGAACAAGGTTCAAATATTTTTTTTATTTTTTTATTTATTAAAAATGGGATTGCTCTTGGCCAGCATCTAGCCAGGGGGCAAAGATGAGGCCGACGATGAAGCGAGCTCACCCAGAAGATGCCTATTCACTCGTGCCTTAAAAAGGTCCAGGTTATATGAACTCGGAAATACAGACGCCGGCAGAGAATTCCAAACCTTAGAAGTGCGCATTATAAAAGAAGATGCAAAGCGCTTGGTTCGAATTAGAGGAATTTCGACCAGGTAAGGATGGCAGCCAGCCGTACGTCTGGATGTCCGATGGAAGAAGGGGGAAGGCGGTATGAGCTCATGGAGCTCCTGAGAACACTCACCGATACATATTTATGATGCTGACTGTACCAGGCTCGTGGCTGCGCTGCGATTTATCGCAAGAACGCGTGTAATATGTGCATTGTAATTTACAACAACCTTCCAGCAGACATAAGACAAATGGAATATAATAAAATTTGTAAAAGAAATTACTAGTTGGTTAGCGAACAAATGTTTTTGTAGTGTTAAAGAATTTTTAGACTAATAATACATCTAATAGGTTATGATAATTGTAACTTGTTTTTGTGCTGTTGAAATACAATCACACTGATGTCACTAATGACTTGTATGTATAACTTTTGCATGTCGTTCACGACTGAATACTGTACTGCTGTACCTCAACACTCTGTACTATTTTATAATTATTCTAGCAAATAAAATAATTCTATTCTATAATTGTTATTCTGTAATTGGCCGCGTATGCCAGAAATCGCAGTATCGAATCCTGCTCGGAGCACAAAATTTTTCAATTTTCCCCTTAGTTTGAAAGTTAGAATTTTCGTTAGCAGCGTTATTGCTTGATACAAAATTACACTTTTGATTTTCACCTTTAAAGGAATACGACTTTAAGAGGGCGCAGTACGCTCAGTTCTCCATAGAAACTTATTTAAGCTCTCATTTTAAAACGCCATGCTAGAATAACATGAAACTTTGTGTACACAATGGGATTCAGCATATCTAGGTAAAAAAATAGTTTCTGTTGCTAGAAATTGTAAAAGAAAAAAAAATACAGCGGTTTTTTGAGTTTTTTTACGGCCTGTATGAAAACCTTAATAATCGCTGTATTTTTTCGCCATTATAATTTCAAGCAACAGAAACTAATTTCCGACCTAGATATGCCAGATCCCGTTGTGTATACAAAGTTTCATGTTATTCTAGCATGGCGTTTTAAAATGAGAGCGTAAATACGTTTGTATGGAGAACCGAACGTAAGGGCACTCTTAAATGTGGCATGAAAGGTGTAAAATTCGATTGCCCTATTATATTCATGTGTTTCTCAACAGGGCTCCGGCGACGTGAAATACCACTTAGGCACATACATCGAGCGCCTCAACCGGGTGACGAACAAGAACATCCGGCTCGCCGTGTGCGCCAACCCCTCCCACCTCGAGGCCGTCGACCCCGTGGTGCAGGGCAAGACCCGCGCCGAGCAGTTCTACCGCGGCGACAACGAGGGCAAGAAGGTACCCACTCACGTACACACCACCGTACCGAAGGACGTCCACCGGTTTCATGGGGGGTATATGCCATAATCGCCACGCTTGGCATGCGGGTTGGCGATCGCAGTATCTCCACCACACTCCAGGGATGCTGCTGCCCATCCCCCGGTGGTCTTGGTCGCAGTTTAAGGACATACCCAGGGTATCCTTACCCCCTGGGTCATATACATACATCATCATCATATCAGCCGATGGACGTCCACTGCTGGACACAGGTCTCCCCTAAAGAGTCCTGCGCCACCCGCATCCAGCGGACTCGTGCGACCTTTACCAGGTTATAAGTCCACCGTGTGCGGGGTCTACCCACTCTGCGCCTTCCGGTACGTGGTCGCCACTCGAGAACCTTTCCGTCCCAAAGGCCATCGGTTCTACGTGCACTGTGACCCGTCCACTGCCACTTTAGCCAAGTTTAGCGATTCGGATGGCTATATCGATTAATTTGTTTCTACTGCGGATGGCCTCATTTCCGATGCGATCACGCAGATATACTCCTAGGAGAGCCCTCTACATTGCTCTTTGGGAGACTTTGAGCCTTCTTATGAGGTCCATAGTAAGCGACCACTTTTCAGTGCCATATTTCATCACCGGCAACACACTGTTCAAAGTTTGACGACCTGTTTAGCCTAGTTGGTAGTGACTCTGCCTCCGAAGCTAGAGGTCCCGGGTTCGAATCCCGGCCAGGGCATTTATTTGTGCATTTTTCACGGATATTTGTTCTTGGGTCTTGGATGTTTTCTATGTATTTAAGTATGTATTTATTTATATAAGTATGTATATCCTCGTCTAGTACCCATAGTACAAGCTTTGCTTAGTTTGGGACTAGGTCGATTTGTGTAAGATTGTCCCCCAATATTAAAAAAAAGACTTTCGTCTTGGGACACTGCGGAACGCGGAACGTACGTGGTTAACGTAAGTAGTAGACATATTTCGGCCCCCTTGATCGTTTCATGTTATTGTTATTTCTCCACTTGACTTGTACTCACAAAGTCAAGTTTCACCTTTGTCTAGACATCTCTAGATCTAATCATAAGTAGCTGTTGAGATTATGGTACGGTTTGTGATATATTAAAACGTTATCGTGGTACTTTGTAGCGATAACGAATTAATTACGGGGATAGTTATTTTAGCAACCTTTGTATTGTTTTGGACATTTTTATCCATTTTTATCGTACAAAAATAATTATCAGAAGTCCTCTAAAATGCGATCAAGAACGTTGGTCAATGACTAGCATACAACAATCTATTTTTACCGACATCAAATAGAAGGAAGGAGGTACTCAGTTCGTCTGCATGTTTGCTTGTTCTTTTTTTTTATGTATGTATGTTCCCCGATAACGTGGTCGACGTTGGCCGATTTTGATAATCCTTTTTTTTTGTTTCGAAGCAGGCACCCGGACACATTGGTCCCATATATGTAAATTTGGTGAAGGTCTGATGATGGGATCCAGAAGGAATCGAGGGAACTCCTCGAATTTGATAGGCACGCATATGCCGATTTCGGTATTTTCTGTAGGTAACCAAGAATTGGCTCACGGAAACCACAAATTGGAGTCTGTTTTTTTTTGTGGTATTAATGATATTATGAAAATTTCGCTCACAATTGTACCTTTTAAAATTTTAAATGACTACTAATTGCTCGTTCATAAAAAAGTGTAGTGTGTTTGTATGAACCAGCAACTAGTACCTAGTTATTTAAATTATTGCAAAAAGAAAACTACCGTTTTAAAAAAGGGGGGGGGGGGTCTATAGCTCCGATTTAAGGCTCAATAAGTCAGACCACCGGGGAATGGGCAGCAGCATTCCTAGAGTGCGGTGGAGATACTGCGATCGCCAACCCGCATGCCAAGCGTGGCGATTATGGAAATTGGGGGAGGCCTATGTCCAGCAGCTGATATGGTGGTGGTGGTGGAGATGTATAAGGTGTCAAAGTGTCAATAACAATAAAATGAATGTCGTGTGTCCGCAGGTGATGTCCATCCTGCTCCACGGCGACGCGGCGTTCGCGGGGCAGGGCGTGGTGTTCGAGACCATGCACCTGTCCGACCTGCCCGCCTACACCACGCACGGCACCATCCACATCGTGGCCAACAACCAGATCGGCTTCACCACCGACCCGCGCCACTCGCGCTCCTCCGCCTACTGCACAGGTTATTGTATTTCAATCTGAAAATGGCTCATTGTTCACCTATGATGATGATTGTTCACCTAAGGGTGGTATTCCACTCGTCCAATATACATTTGATCAAAGAAATTGGATGATTTCATCTAACTTGGATGGGACCCCGACATTTGATCAAAGATTCTGATGACAGTTAAACAATATGGCTGCTCATGAAAAAAAAACTAGACTACCACCCTTACCACTAGGGTGGTATTCCACTCATCCAATATCTTTGTCCAATCTTTGATCAAATTTCTTTGTCCAATCTTTGATCAAATTTCTTTGACGAAGGCCCATTCCACTCATCCGATATCTTTGTCCAAGTTTTAATTTGTTTCATGCGTAGCCATATTGATTTAAATGTCATCAGAATCTTTGATCAAATGTCGGGGTCCCTTCCAAATTTGAATTTCTTTGAACAAATGTATATTGGACAAAGATATTGGATGAGTGGAATACCACCCTAAGTGGCGTGGTGAAAATACATTTCTGCTCTAGAGCAGAAAAATATAGGTTTTTATTTTCATATTTCGATTTTTTAAGGTTTCCCTATATTTTTTTTAACGTGTCCATTAACGCGTAAATAATTGGGATCATTTATATTAGAGGATAGATATTGAAAAAAGGGGTTAGTTTTTACTTTGCTGGATTCGTCTATCTATGCGGTCACAATTAAAACGGCCGTTTCATTCTTGAGTTCATAGTCGTCACGTCTAGTAATACGAAGCAGGCGATCCGTGTTCCGGCCGAGGAATGTATAGTGATTTCTCAAAAAATTTAAGGAAATTTGTAAACAATAAGAAACACCCGAGTGAAAATGTAAGTATTGAGTGATTGCGACACTCGCGTCAGCAGCCGGCGCGCAGGCTTAATTTGTCTTCATTTTGTTAAACCCTTTCATCCAAATGTTACTAAATCAAAGCCTTACTTTCCAGACGTGGCCCGCGTGGTGAACGCGCCCATCTTCCACGTGAACGGCGACAACCCGGAGGCCGTGATGCACGTGTGCAACGTGGCCGCCGAGTGGCGCGCCACCTTCCACAAGGACGTGGTCATCGACATCGTCAGCTACCGCCGCAACGGCCACAACGAGGTCGACGAGCCCATGTTCACGCAGCCCCTCATGTACCAGAAGATCAGGAACACCAAGCCGGGTAACTATCGAGCCACCATTCTCATCCCGCTAACAGAATAGCCAAACTGGGAAAATACCCACCACCATATCAGCCAAAGGACGTCCACTGCTGGACATAGGCCTCCCCCAAATTCACGGGGGGTATATGCGATAATCGCCACGCTTGGCATGCGGGATGGCGATCGCAGCCACCGCACTCCAGGGATGCTGCTGCCCATCCCCCGGTGGTCTCGGTCGTAGTTTGCATACCCGGGTCCAGAAAAATACCGTCTTATCACTAAGGGTGGTATTCCACTCGTCCTATATCTTTGTCCAATTTCTTTGTCCAATCTTTGATCAAATTTCTTTGACAGAGGCCCATTCCACTCATCCAATATCTTTGTCCAAGTTTTTTTTTCTTGCGTAGCCATATTGATTTAACTGTCATCGGAATCTCTGTTCAAATGTCGAGGTCCCATCCAAGTTTGATGAAATCGTCCAATTTCTTTGATAAAAGATATTGGACAAAGATATTGGATGAGTTTAATACGGGGTGGTATTCTACTCATCCAATATCTATGACGAAATTTGCATGTTTGAGAAAAATACATTATTTTAGGTTAAATAATTCGTCAATGTTATAGAACGACTGCTCAACAAGCCAAATCTCACAAGTTTATTTTTGAAGCCGATAAGACTGGGAGCGTCTGTTAATACATAACGTTAACAACATTGTGACATCTCCGTTCCCAGTGCTGGACAAATACGCTGCCCAGCTGATCGCTGAAGGCGTCGTGACAGCTGAAGAAGTGAAGGACGTGCGCGACAAGTATGAGAAGATCTGCGAGGACGCGTACAACCAGGCCAAGCAGGAGACGCACATCAAGTACAAGGACTGGCTCGACTCGCCCTGGTCCGGCTTTTTCGAGGGCAAGGACCCGCTCAAGGTAAGTTGCTTTTTTTTCGTGGATAAAACCGTGATTCGGGTATCCAGTCATCGGGGAATGACTGGGTTATGCGGTATTTCTATGCACTAAAAACTTCACGGTGACCGCCATCTGCGCTCTAATGCGGAGGACTCCAAGATATCAGTACTGAAGGCACTGGAGCAACCTTATGCTTTACTCCTTTTGCCTCCTATATACCCCATTGGCCCCCTTTAGTTGCCTTTTACGACAGGCGGGGAAGACCGTAGACCTATTCTTGCCCGCCGAGTCTCCAGCGTTGGAAATTCCTAGCTTTACTCATACAGTAAATCCTCTATAATGTGTTCATAAACGATCGGTAAATACCAGTTTTACAATATACCCCGACTGTTTATGATATCCCATCCCTGGAGTGCGGTGGAGATACTGCGATCGCCAACCCGCATTCCAAGCGTGGCGATTACGGCATATACCCCCCGTGAATATGGGGGAGGCCTATGTCCAGCAGTGGACGTTCTTTGGCTGATGTGGTGGTGGTGGTGGTGGTTTATGATATTTCACGCAGTTGTGAGATCACGTACAAGTTTGCGGTACGGGGTAAAACATGCTTCCGCCGGCTTAATGGTTGCACATGAAATACTATTTAATATATGGATGAAGAGGAACTAGTGTATGCAACTGTACACAATAAGGCATTAAAAAACTTGTGTGATCTTAATTTAAAACTACATATAATGCCTATCATTATGTATGTCAGTTGCATAAACTATTAGTATGCAAAATGTACATAATCCGGTGCCTCAAGCCCCTCATTACGTAACAGTTTTGTAAACTACTCTTGCGGTGCGGCCAACTAGATTTTTTTAAACCAATCAGATCACACAGAAACTCATAACTTTCTAGGGAGTGAAATGAAAATTCGTAACTCCCGCGAGCAGTAAATCGGCTATGGTTGCTCTATACTCCTGCGTACAAAATACCCTTTACGAGCAAGTGTGATGAAAACATTGTGATTAACTCGGGCGTAAGAAAATTGCGAACTTTAGTCATCCCCGCCTCCGCCTTCGGCGTCCAGCTTCTGATAGACTCTCGTTCGCAATTTTCCGCTTACGCCCCTCGTTAAACAATGAAATGAAATGTTTTTATTCCAGACAATGTCCATAAATTGATATTACATACAATTACAAGTAAGATTATTTAAAATTCAAAAATAAAATCAATTAAAAATAAATAAAAATCATTAATAGGTATTTTTGACTTTTTGACTTTTGACAAAAACAGGCTACGTCGAAAGTTGCGGGTTACCCCGATCCCCCGAAGACAGGCCTGTGATAGTGCCTCCAACGCTCATGCACTGGGCTAGAGTCCCACTCTCTCGCCGCCGAAAGCAGTGTGTTGGAGGAGGCGTAAATGGCCTTCCTGGCGGGGGCGGTCCTCGCGGGCCAGGCCGGCGCGCGCCCTCCGCGAACATCGCGCTCGCACTGCACCAGCGCGGCAGCCGAAACAAGGCGCGCCATGCGTCATTATATTGCACGTGCATGTACTATCATTTGTTTTCTACCGGGAACATCCAGCATTTTTTCTTATAAATAATGTAATGTCGTCGCCAGGTGTCCCCGACGGGCGTGGTGGAGGAGACGCTGGTGCACATCGGCAAGCGGTTCTCGGCGCCGCCGCCCAACGCGGCCGAGTTCGAGATCCACAAGGGGCTGCTCCGCATCCTCAAGGCGCGCATGGAGATGGTGGAGAACCGCACCGTGGACTGGGCGCTGGCCGAGGCCATGGCCTTCGGCTCGCTGCTCAAGGAGGGCATCCACGTGCGCCTGTCGGGCGAGGACGTCGAGCGGGGCACCTTCTCGCACAGGTCAGCAGGCACCGACACGTTATCATTCATTTATACCCAAATTAACCGGCTCCAATTAACTACAGACAATTAAATTTGAAGAGTTCCCTCGAATCCTCCTGGATCCCATTATCAGACCTTCGCCATTTTTTTAAATCTTTATTGCACTAAAGAAACGTTTTTGTACAAAAGGCGCACTTAATGCCATATGGCATTCTCTACCAGGCAACCTTAAGTCAAAGCAGAAAAATTGTAGGCGGTGCATCTAACTAAAAAGGAAAATCAAGATAAATTACGTTACTTTATAAGGGTCTAATTTGGGGGTACCTGCTTAGAAACATTCCCCAGTCAAAATTATCACTAGTTGCTAAGAATAGTTATATAATGTGTATTAAAATATTTAACAAGCTGCCTGACAATAAAAGATCTATCCTTCGTTAAATTTAAGCAAGCTCTAAAAAGGTGGCTGGCCGAAAAGTGCTTTTATAGTGTACAGGAGTTTTTAGATTATAAGTAAGTTAGTGTACATTTCAATTTCACATGCCATGTATGGTAGGTTTTAGTGATACGAATGTTACTTGTAAGATCTTATTGTACCTGAAACTACGTGAAATAAATCATTTGGAATTTGGAAACAAAAAAACTGCTATTTACAGTACACATGGTGCTAGATTACCACACGAGTTACATCACCACTTGGCCAAAAAGTGGGATATTCCGGACGCGTAGCGTGCGGAAAAACGCGCTTTTTGGTAAGGTGTGGTGTAAAAAGATTTATCTAAATCAGCAGACGTGGTTAAGAGTTAACAGGGAACATACATACATAAAAAAATATAATAAAACAAACATGCAAACGAATCATCGAGAATCTCCTGCCTTCTATTGAAGTCGGTAAAAAAGGGAGACTTTAAAACTTTCGACTTGCAATTCTTAAATCGCAAACATGGATCCGATCCTTTATTGACGTCTTCTTTTGGGCCTGTTTGTAGTGAAATTGCCTATGAAGCTAGAGGTCCCGGGTTTTAATTCCGGTGAGGGCTTTTGATTTTATGGTGAGCTAAATCATTTGTTCCTGAGACTTTGATGTTTTCTATATATTAAAAGTATACCTATTCAAAATATCGTCGTCTAGTACCCATAACACAAGCCATATTGAGCTTACTATGAGATTAGTTCGATTTTTGTAAAAATAAAAAGTGTCCATTATTGAGCTGTGGGAAGCGTAGCCCATTCTTAGGAGACAGATGTAATTTCGTTTGAGTTCGTACTCCTATTAGACGCTTCAACCGATCACGCTCAAATTTTCCATGTCGATAGGTGACGTCACGACGATGGTTTACATTAAAAAAAAATTGTAACTCGGAAATACCACGGAGGAATAATCACCGAAAAACTGAATTTCCGCATATTTATGGTTTATGATACTTTATTCTCAAAAGATTTATAAAAATCACTTACAGAGAAAACATAGTTATTAACTTAAGTCTAGGTTAGAGAGGGTAGCATGCAAAAACGGCCAACGACTACAAAAGGCGGGTATTTAATCGCATTTCAATGCTAAGTGAGTAACTGTCAGGGAGTTTAAGACCGGCTAGACGCGCTCAGCTCACATTTGCAACCAGCAAACTGCATTGCATACCTAGTTATTATTTACGATTGACATGAGGATTTGTTGTGTTGACAGCTAGTACCATGCATTTTTGCTTGGAATGCAATGTTTTATTAACCGACTTCAAAAAAAGGAGGAGCTTCTCAATTCGTTGGAATATATTTCTATATATTTTTTTATGTATGTTCACCGATTACTCGGAGACTAGTGAACCGATTTCAAAAAATATTTTTTGTTTGAAAGGGTATGTTTTCTAGTTGGTCCTATTGCCACCAAGTCTGGATCTGATGACGGGATCTTGGAAAAATCGAGGGAACTCCTCAAATTATATAGCAAGAGGAATAACAGGATGGGGTAACGAACGCTAAATCAAAGGAACTCCTCAAATTATATACCAAGAGGATGGGGTAAGTAAGGCAAAATCGAAGGAACTCTTCAAATTATATAGCAGGAGGATGGGGTCTGGCAAAGTTGGGAGTCGGTGTTTTTTTATTACAAATTTACTTGTTAATGATTGGATTCGTTATGTTCATAGCTGGAACAGGCATGTTTTTTTTAATATTATTATTTAAAATGGGATTGCTCTTGGCGAGCTCACCCAGAAGATGCCTATTCACTCGTACCTTAAAAAGGTCCAGGTTATATGAACTCGGAAATACAGACGCCGGCAGAGAATTCCAAACCTTAGAAGTGCGCATTATAAAAGAAGATGCAAAGCGTTTGTTTGGAATGCAATGTTTTATAATACTCTTGTTCTCAGGCACCACGTGCTGCACCACCAGAAGGTGGACAAGGCGACGTACTGCCCGCTGGCGCACCTCTACCCCGACCAGGCGCCCTACACCGTCTGCAACAGCTCGCTCTCCGAGTACGGTCAGTACACGCTCCACCATATCAGCCAAAGAACGTCCACTGCTGGACATAGGCCTCCCCCATATTCACGGGGGGTATATGCCGTAATCGCCACGCTTGGCATGCGGGTTGGCGATCGCAGTATCGCCACCGTACTCTAGGGATGCTGCTGCCCATCCCCCGGTGGTCTTGGTCGTAGTTTTAGGACATTCCCGGGTCCATGACATACCCGGGTCCAGGACATACTCGGGTCCAAGTCCCAGTACACGCTCACTTATTAATATCCCAGTGACTGCTACTGATTCCAACTAATTTTACCAAAATATCAGCCCCTTACAATGTTTCATTCTAGTACAAGCGGAATCACACAATTTAAAACAATCAAATTAAAAATACGAAATCTAAAGCATGCCCTTATTTATTAGCAACAATAGAACTCAAATTATTAAAAAAGTAAAAAAAAATTAAGTTAAAGTAGTTTATTCTTCAAATTAGGCATATTACATGCACCTATGAACGTCAATAAACTACCACCGGTTCGGAAAAGTATACCTCTGCCACGAGAAGAACCGGCGTAATAAACTCGTCGAGGTGTCATTTTTTCAAAACAATTGTATAGTTAAATATAAAATTACAGTGTCAGCTACTACAAAATTACTTAAATAACAATGCTACAGTAGAAAAAATATTTTCGCGATAGATTACCCGTGCAGGACGCTATCACTGCCAAACATCCCTATCCATGATGTAATCGTTTATCTTATAATATGCTCTTGAAATAAGTGTTTGTTTTACTACAGATTTGAATTTAGAATTACTAAGTTCAGTAATGTGTTTAGGAATTTTATTGTAGAATTTGATACAATTTCCCAAGAACGACTTTTTCGCCTTTACTAGTCTATAGAAGGTTATTTTGAGTTTCCCAGTATTTCTCGTGGCTATTGGTTTATCAGCGTTCGTTGGAAAATTGCTAAAATGTTTAATAATATCTGCATTAGCGAAAACTTTACCCGATGTCTGTAAAAGTAACAGCAATTTATTCTTCAATTCAGGCATATTATATGCTCATATGAATGTCAACAAACTACCACCGGTTTGGAAAAATAAATCTCTGCCACGAGAAGAACCGGCGTAAAAAACTCGACGAGGTGTCACTAGTAACAAACAGAGCCATGACTGGTGAAATTGGTCCGCAGGCGTGCTCGGTTTCGAAGTGGGCTACTCGGTGACCAACCCCAACGCGCTGGTGCTGTGGGAGGCGCAGTTCGGCGACTTCAACAACGTGGCGCAGTGCATCATCGACCAGTTCATCTCCTCGGGGCAGGCCAAGTGGGTGCGCCAGTCCGGCATCGTGCTGCTGCAGCCGCACGGCATGGAGGGCATGGTCAGTACAGTACAGTGCCACTTGTTCCGTACTAAGGGTGGTATTCAGCATCCAATATCTTTGTCCAATATACATTTGATCAAAGAAATTGGATGATTTCATCAAACTTGGATGGGACCCCGACATTTAATCAAAGATTCTGATGACAGTTAAATCAATATGGCTATGCATGAAAAAAAACAAAACTTGGACAAAGATATTGAATGAGTGGGATGGGCCTCTGTCAAAGAAATTTGATCATAGATTGGACGAGTGGAGTACCACCCTAAACACGGAACCCTTAAGCCGCGTATCCACTAGAGGCAGCCTGGGGTTGGGCGGCCTGACCTGCCTCAACCTGAGGCACGCCGCGCCGTGAGGCAAATGGTCGCCGCGCGCCGAGACATCATTTGTTGGTTTCTTGGCTCAAAGCTCAAAGGAGCCTCAGTCCCAGCCGTGCACTTAGTGGAGACGGGTGTGTCGCCTCAGGTCGCAATGGATGGTCTCTTTTCTTTAATATATGGTGTCATCGCGTTTTTTTCTTTAAACTGAGGGAGTACCGCGAACCGAAAACGAAATATCTCCCTGTCGCACGAATATGCAAGTCTGACAGAGGCAGAATAGGCAGATGTTTCGGTTCGCCGTAGGCCCTCGAGTCTCAGAGGAATGTCGCGGATCAAGGTGAGGCGTCACGCTCACAAAAGACAGACATACAAAAGAATTTTTGTCGAAAGCTGAAACGGAGACGCTTCGCTCGCTCGGTCAATTACTTAATACTAAATCAGTTGCGAAAAACTCGGCAAGTGTCGGGTCACAAAAGGTGTCCCGACGCTGGTTTTCTGTGGGTCCCGACAAAAAATGAGTTGCGGGACAGATCCACACAACTGTACAAACAATGCATTTACATTGACACTATATTTTTTAACAATAATAAGAATAAGAATAAGAAAAAGTTTATTGCCTTAACAAAAAAAAAACCATTAACAATTCAGAAAACCAAAACCTACAAGATACATTATGCGGTCTTATTTTAAAACAGGATGCAATTAAATTACTAATGAAACTGAAATAAAAAGCGGCAAAAGGAACACATTCAGCGTATGCTGGCAGCCCATAAATGTACCACCAGCGCAATAGTTTTTACACATTCAGAGCTTGTAATATATTTTTAGATTTGAGTGTATTAACCAATGTCCCGTTCGCAGGGCCCCGAGCACTCGTCGGCCCGCCTCGAGCGGTTCCTGCAGATGAGTTCCGACGATCCTGACTACATGCCCCCAGAGAGCAACGACTATGAAGGTCAGTATACTTAGAAAATTAAAAAATAACCGACTCACAACTCCTATAGCTTAGATTAGGTATATTTATTACTGTTAGGAAATGACGTAGTACTTTACATTAAAAAAATAAATAGTATTCACTAAAAGATCGTCAAAAACAGAAATTATGTAAAAATAATTTCATGATCATCATCATATCAGCCGAAGGACGTTCACTGCTGGACATAGGCCTCCCCCAAAGACTTCCACGATGACCGGTCCTGCGCCACCCGCATCCAGAGGACACCCGCGACCCTTACCAGGTCATCAGTCCAAAAAATTGTAAAATGTTAAAAATTTAATGAACTACATAAGTTCATTGAATTTTTGGTACAATCTTTTATTGCCAACTGTACCTCTTTTTTCCATATGCATTAATTACTCCTTAAGACTGCGCAGTACGATCGGTGTGGATCGGTTCTCCATACAAACGTATGTAGGCTCTCATTTTAAAATGCCATGCTAGAATAACATGAAACTTTGTGTACACAATGGGATCCGGCATACCTAGGTCGGAAATTAGTTTCTATTGCTAGAAATTGAAATGGAAAAAAAAAATACAGCGGTTTTTTGAGTTTTATACGGCTTGTATGAAAACCTAATAATCGCTGTATTTTTTCGGTATTATAATTTCAAGCAACAGAAACTAATTTCCGCCCTAGACAAGCTGGATCCCATTGTGTATACAAAGTTTTATGTTATTCTAGCATGGCGTTTTAAAATGAGAGCATAAATACGTTTGTATGGAGAACCAAACGTACTGCGCCCTCTTAAGACGATTCCAATGAGTTCAAACACGACGAATGTTGAGGATAAATTATAACTTACTGACATGCGAATAGCGCAAGTCAAATAAAAGTTGTAATTTTTTTTCTCTAACATGTCCGTAAAAGTGGACGTAACTCGCTACAAATTCGAAGGCGAAGTGTACAGTTTATGTTCAGTCATAAATTAAAAATATATATATATTGCAGGCTCGCCCCGCGCTACTACAATGTTGCGTATAAATTGCTTTATTTATAGAGTTGCAAACTTTTTAAAAAGATGTAACATCCATACAAAAAATGGTATAACCAATTCAAGTCGTATTTTTCTGTTGGAAGCGCGACGTTTTTGTATGCGTCTGAAATAATTAGCTGTTTTCGATAGAAAAATACACTTCCGATTCTGTTTAAAAAAATAAACGGCGGGAGAGCATAAACATATTTGAGGTCGTCCGTTTAAAAGTAATACTAAGGGAGGTATTACACTCATCCAATATCTTTGTCCAATATACACTTTGATCAAAGAAATTGGATGATTTCATCCAACTTGGATGGGATCCCGACATTTGATCAAAGATTCTGATGACAGTTAAATCAATATGTCTACGCATGAACAAAAAAAAACTTGGACAAAGATATTGGACGAGTGGAATGGGCCTACGTCAAAAAACTTTGATCAAAGATTTGACAAAGATATTGGACGAGTGAAATACCACCCTCAGTCTGCAAGGGCCTTCTTCTAGGCCTCGACAATAATGTACTATTAATTTATGACTGACCATAAACTGTACACTTCGCCTTCCAATAATTTTTAATTTTTAAGACAATTATTGCAAATTATTCTTGTAAAACGATCGCTATATGACCAGTAGTATAAGCATAATGTGTTGTTTTATATGAAAATTGTATAATGAGATAAATAAACTAAATTAAACTAACTAAACTAAACTAAACAACATGTACTGAGTAACGTTAAGTTTTACGGCCATTTATGAGAGAATAGTACATTGTTTAACGAGGGGCGTACTCGGGTCATCAAAAGCACTCCGCCTTCGGCGTCGGGCTTCTGATAGACTCTCGTTCGCAATTTTCTTACGTCACAATGTTTTCACCACATTTGCGAGGAAATGAATAACTCCAAAACTAATCAAAATTGAAGAAATCGACCACTTTATCTTCAGTATCAATGCATGGTTGCCGAGAGGAGCTTCAATATGATAATAATAATAATAAATCCTTTATTTCAGATGTTTTAATGTGATTACATCCATATTTTGTTAGTAAGGGCTAATTTATCTATGTTAGTAAAAATCAAATTGGGCCACACTTTTTATTTTTTCAATCACAGCTATCTGCTAACACATTCAGGATACTGTTGGAGCTATGCCTGACTCTTCCCAGCAGTGAGGCGATCTTTTTACGGATAATAGCCTGGAACCCATCATATTCATCGTAGGTTACGACAGTGACCGTCTGCTCGCCTCACGTATTCGTCGAGATGGCCCCTCACATATAAGGCCACCTGATAGATTACCACGGACGGTAACGTCATTATTCGAAGGACTTTAAAATATGGTCTCGCGGAAGTACCCTGATCCACCAGTACAATTGCTCGGACGGCCCTCTTCTGCATTCGGAAGACGCGCTCCCAGTCGGCAGCGCGGCCCCACAGCTCTGCGCCGTATTGTAGGAGCGAGTGCACGGTGGCAAAATAACACGAACGCACCACTTCTCTAGGCATTACTCTTGCTAGGCGACGCATCTGTGTGGGCATCCGCAAACATTCCAGAAGCACTACACCATCTAGGCAGCCCCATCGGCATCCTGAATGCGTTATTATACTGTACGCGTAGGGCATTATAAGCACGACCCGTATACCTGACCCACAGGCTGCCCGAGTAAAAAGATTGGCAATAAGCTTTAAATAAAATTACCTTTACTTCGGCAGTACATCGGGCAAACCTGCGGGCAAGCATGTTACTTCGTACCGCTAACGCCCTACGCTCCCTTTCAATATCCTTCTAATATTTCCCTTTCAATATTGCAACCAATCAGAGAGTAGTATTATTGTGGAGCGCGGCCAACTAGATTTTTTAAACCAATCAGAT
Source organism: Notocelia uddmanniana (assembly GCA_905163555.1). Classification (NCBI taxonomy): domain Eukaryota; kingdom Metazoa; phylum Arthropoda; class Insecta; order Lepidoptera; family Tortricidae; genus Notocelia; species Notocelia uddmanniana. The sequence goes on along the minus strand of LR991058.1, from coordinate 29,310,826 downwards.
CACAGAGAAACTCAACTCCATAGGGAGTTATGAAAATCCATAACTCCTGCGGGAGCTAAATCGGCTATAACTACTCTATACGCCTGCGTACAATAAGACCACGATTCACGAGCAAGTATGATGAAATGTTCTTTTACAGTACATATGGTGCTACTTTACCGCACTGTGCGGTAAAGTAGCAGATTACGTGCATATGTCGAAACTTTAAAGAGCCATATGTACTGTAAAACGTTGTACGATGCACGTGCGAACAGGTAATTCGCAACTCGTGTCGATTTAAAACACTCCCTTCGGTCGTGTTTTAATTTATCGCCACTCGTTGCGAATTTCCTGTTCTCTGCACTTGTATCGTAATGTACTATTATATACTTTATTATATAGTAATATAAAAATATTTTTTTATAAATGACGCGAAATAAAAATATGTAATGTAATAAGTTTATTTCATTTAGTTTTATTGTGTATGTTGGCTGTTGATATCGTTGGTCTTAGAATACTACTACTACTTATGGTTTTACACTGTTATTATTATCACGCGACACACTCGTATCACTATCCGTATCACGTAATTGAAGCAAAATCCACGCAAATTTGAATACCGCGATAATATTGTGATAAAGGGCCCCTATGAAATTAGTTGTTCGTGTGGCTGTTCTCTAACAGCCACTATTGCCTTGATCTTAAACGACGATTTTACTTTATGCACTAGAGCATAAAATCGCATTTTATGCACTGTCTACGAAGCATAAAGTTGAACCTTGCGAGCAGGAGATGTGAAAATGTTTTGTTTTTTTTTTATTTAGTGCGTCAACTGCACGACTGCAACTGGATCGTGGCGAACTGCTCGACGCCCGCGTCGCTGTTCCACATCCTGCGGCGGCAGATCGCGCTGCCGTTCCGCAAGCCGCTCATCATCATGACGCCCAAGTCGCTGCTGCGCCATCCCGAGTGCAAGAGCTCCTTCGACGACATGAAGGAGGGCACCACCTTCAGGAGGTAAACTCTACCGTATATTCCACATTAAAGGGAAAAATTTAGACGTTGGTGCCGTTAATAGAAGCCTAAGTCTTCTACGGTAGATGACGCTGTACGCCTAAGGCGTTGTAAGAGGGAACTATTGAAGGATTTCGTGGACGAGCTTGGTTGTTCCGATAGCTGAGAGGCTAGAGCGATTGGCCGCGTATGCCAGATGTCGCAGGTTCGAATCCTGCTCGGAGCATTAAATTTTTAAATTTTTCCCTTTAATTTGAATTTTTTGTTAGCAGCGTTACTGCTTTAGTACAAAATTAATTCTTCCGTATATTGCCCAATTGTTTCCAATATTACGGCATTATCCCACGTTATGTCGCGATATCCCTTATATTAACCGTCATCTTCTAGACTATCCCTCCTCTTGCTAAACGTTGTAGAATGAAGATTCTCTTCTCGCTAAACGCTGTAGAACGAAAATCCCTCTATTGCTAATCGCTGTAGAACGAAAATCCCTCTATTGCTAATCGCTGTAGAACGAAGATCCCTCTCTAGCTAAACACCATAGAATAAAGATCACTCCTCTCTTGTTAAACACTGTAAAACGAAGATATCTCCTCACTTAATAATCGCCTTAGAACATAGATAACCCCCTCTAGATGGAGATTATAGGGCGACGTGCGGTCACCTCACCTATGTACCACTAGTACATGTAAGCAGAAACGCCTCGCGTTCTCAGTCAGACTCGTCCAGGTTCGCGATCTATACGTACGTCAGATAAACGAGCATTGAAAATCGATTTTATCCATTAGAAATGGTGTTTTGCTGTGTAAAGTTATGTGGGAAAAGCTCTCGAACAGCAAAGTACAAGAATGACGGAATAACATTTCACAGAGAAGTTAAATTAATTACAAAAGGCATATTTTATTCTGCCAGGCGGAGTTCATTTTACATTAGCCAGTAAGAAGTACAGAAGTATTCTTGTCCCTTTCCAACCAATTCAAATGTCAATATACTCTCCCTTCTGACGAAAGTACATGCTCGGGCTAGTGATGTGCCAGTGACGCTTTCGACATTACCGTATAAGTCTCGATTTCAATTAATTATGTATTCGTCCGCGTTTTGTTGCGCTGTTTTATTAATATTGAAATTCTATTGGAAAAGGTCATTAGTTATTTTACATTAAACTGTCAGTGTTGCCAGTGTTCTTTTAATTAAAGTAGTAATGTAGTAAATTAGTGTCTCGTTCTATTTTATTTATACGCTATAGGTACGATACGGGTACATAACAATGTAGTTGAATGGAATATTTAGTTTGGAAGTAGTTAATGTGTAGTTTTATTTTATTATAAAGTTTATTAACCGGTTGTATCATATTTATTGCTATTTAATATCGAGTATGTATATCTAATGAAATAACAAATTAGTAACAGTATTACCACTAAGTAGGACATAGATTTCCCTAGCATTTAGGACTGGTATCACGAGGTGGACCCTATGCTGGACTTCGAAGAAGTATAAAGGATCTCGGAATCGGTTAGAGACGGACCCATTGCAATTGGGTTTTTTTCGAATCGTTTTGGTGAGCAATTAGGACTGGTATCACGAGGTGAACCCTATGCTGGACTTCGAAGAAGTATAAGGGATCTCGGAAGTGGTTAGAGGTGGAGCCGTTGCAATTGGGTTTTTTCGAATCGTCTTGGTGAGCAGTTAGGACTAGTGTCACGAGGTGGACCCTAGGCTGGACCTCGAAGAAGTATAAGGGATCTCGGAATCGGTTGGAGAAGGAGCCATTGCAATTTGGTTTTTCGTTTCGTCTTGGTGAGCAATTAGGACTAGTGTCACGAGGTGGACCCTATGCTGGACCTCGAAGAAGTATAAGGGATCAAGGAATTGGTTGGAGAAGGAGCCATTGCAATTTGGTTTTACGTTTCGTCTTGGTGAGCAATTAGGACTAGTGTCACGAGGTGGACCCTATGCTGGACCTCGAAGAAGTATAAGGGATCTCGGAATCGGTTGGAGAAGGAGCCATGGCAATTTGGTTTTTCGTTTCGTCTTGGTGAGCAATTAGGACTAGTGTCACGAGGTGGACCCTATGCTGGACCTCGAAGAAGTATAAGGGATCTGGGAATCGGTTGGAGAAGGAGCCATTGCAATTTGGTTTTTCGTTTCGTCTTGGTGAGCAATTAGGACTAGTGTCACGAGGTGGACCCTATGCTGGACCTCGAAGAAGTATAAGGGATCTCGGAATCGGTTGGAGAAGGAGCCATTACAATTGGGTTTTTTTAATCGTCTTGGTAAGCAAACTTTTTGAAAACATTTTAGCCAATCACAAGGCAGTGCGTTTGCGTGGGTAAATTCCTCAACAGCCATTGGCCAACAATTTACGCGCGACGCCGGCGACCGCCATTTTGTCTGGCTGCGCGAAGCACGAGAGCACTAGTTCAACTGTCATTGCATATTCTACCTTGACCTTACGTATAATGCAACAAGGTCTTTATTGAATTGGTCGTACATTCGATTTCATTCGGTACTTGTCTGCACTCGTCGGCGTGAACGAAGATTGCCGATGTAACTGATATTTGTGGTTCTACTGTATTTGTTTATATAGATAAACAAATTTATTTATATAGAAAAACTTCCAAGACTCAGGATCAAATATTCGTGTTCGTTCATCTCACAAATAAATGCTCTGGCCGGGATTCGAGCCCGGGACCTCCGCCTTCGTAGGCAGGACCACTACCAACTAAGCCAAAGTGGTCGTCAAAATATTCCGCAATTTTTACATTCATCAGTGCTGTAACCGTGTAAGCCGATTCACAAGAGCTGGCGCGGAATGTCTATGAAATTAATGACAGTTTCATACATTTTCCGCGCCAGGTCTTGTGAATCGACCTATACTACATTACACTATGCGCTGCCTAAAAATATTATTCTAGATACTAAGTCAATAGATGAGCATATACGCTATTTAAAATTATTACCCTAAAATAAATGGCATTACCGGTAAAAGCCGGTAATAAACAACGCGTCCCATCCCTACGCCGCGCACGCCATGTTGAACCCAAGCGCGCGCTCTATGAAACAGCCAATGGCAGCGACGTTACCGACCTCCCCGCGATCCGCACATACCGCTAACCTTGGTGACTTTCGATTCGAACTAAATCGTTCATAGGGGCCATCTAGAGGGGGTTATCTATGCCTTAGAACGAAGAGCCCTCCACTCTAGCTGAACGCTGTAGAGCGAAGATCCATCCTTTATTAGTAAACACTATATAGAACGAAGGTCCCCCTATTGCCAAACACTGTACAAAGAAAATCCCTCTTGCTTAACGTTGTTGTACGAAAATCCCTCTCGCTAAACATTGTACGAAAGTCCCACTTGCTAAACGTTGTTGTACAAAAATCCCTTCTCTCGTGCTAATCGCTGTAAAACGAAGATCCATCTCTTCCAAAACGCTGTAGAACGAAAACCCCTCTCTAGCTAAATGCTGTGGAACAAAGATCCCTCCACTCTTGCTGAACGTGGTAGAAAGAAGATTCATCTCTTGCTAAACGCTGTAGAATAAGAATCCCTCTCTATTTTATTATTAACCCGTAATGTTATGAAACTCGCATGTGTGTATGTGCCTTAACAGTGTGATCCGTTTGTCAGATTGATCCCCGAGGAGGGTCCAGCGTCCAAGAACCCGAGCGGAGTGAAGAAGCTCGCGTTCTGCACCGGCCGCGTCTACTACGACATGATCAAGGAGAGACGCGAGAGGGGGCTCGAGAACGACATCGCTATTGCCAGGTAACTAAATCTGTGCTACCCAGCTCTTATAGCGTTTAGATAAGAGAGAGACACATACAGGCTGATTTTGGGCTCGTGATCCGGAATGATTGTACATGGTCAAGAAGTCAAAGTAGACAACATCACAGTCGGTATGAAGGTTTATAACTCGATTCTCTTTTTTTTTTCAAATTTTAATGGGAATTAATACTTTTTCATACAACTTGGTCACCCTACCCCACTGCCAACTCTCCATACTATCCGTCAAAGAGAGTGGGGTGACCATGTTTTTTTTTGTGATTTTGTATTTTTGACATCAAAACAAATTAAAAATGAAATGCAAAATATCACCTTTTCATTTCTCATACTTTAAAAGTGGGTTATTGTTCATGCATTTCTGCTCAACGGCAGAAAAGTATTGAAAAAAAAAATGTTTTTTTAAAATTACAAACAAGTTTATTCGTATTTGAAATAGAAAAAAAAGCATTCATGCCTCGAACTACTGGAGGTCTCAGGCCGCGGTCTGGACGGCAGCGGGTAGCGGCGCGGTAAACGGGCGCTCATACATTGAATCAGGTGCAGATATTGAAACTGTTTTTATTTTGCAAAAAAGGGCTATCCGAACAATTTATAACTTGGGTTCGCGTGACTCATTAAGAGAATTTTTCAAAGTAATAGATATTCTAACCCTGCCATCCATATACGTATTTGAAATAATAATGTACATTAGGAAGAATTTGTGCAATTTCCCAACGAACGCTGATAAACCAATAGCCACCGGAAACACTGGGAAACTCAAAATAACCTTCTATAGACTAGTAAAGGCGAAAACGTCGTTCTTGGGAAATTGTATCCAATTGTACAATAAAATTCCAAAACACATTACTGAACTTAGCAATTCTAAATTCAAATCTATAGTAAACCAAACACTTATTTCAAAAGCATATTATAAGGTAAACGATTACATCATGGAAAGGGATGTTTGGCAGTGATAGCGTCCTGCACGGCTAATCTATCGCGAAAATAGGTTTTCTACTGTAGCATTGTTATTTTGTAGTAGCTGAGACTGTAATTTGATATTTAACTATACAATGTATATTGTTTAGAAAAAATGACACCTCGCCGAGTTTCTTACGCCGGTTCTTCTCGTGGCAGAGGTTTATTTTTCCGAACCGGTGGTAGTTTATTGACGTTCATAGGTGCATGTAATATGCCTAATTTAAAGAAAAAAAAAGAACCCGCTCAAATGTAAGAGCGGCCAGTCGCCGCCCCGCTGCCTCACTTTGTTCGAGCGCCAAAACACCGGAAGCGCTGAAATGGTTGCTTTTCAGCCCTCGTTTAACAATGTAGTATACCGTAACGTTCTGTTGGCAGGCTGGAGCAGATCTCCCCGTTCCCGTACGACCTGATCAAGGCGGAGGCGGCCAAGTACGGCAACGCGGCGCTGGTGTGGTCGCAGGAGGAGCACAAGAACATGGGCTCGTGGAGCTACATCGAGCCCCGCTTCCGCACGCTGCTGCAGAACCAGCGCCAGATCAGGTACACTATACCAGACTTCTAAATCATTTACACCACCGTCAAAAAGTTTAAGACCAAACACAAAATATGCAAATGATCAACAGCGAGCGAAACCTTGGTGCCGGTGATATCATTATGACGCAAATTCACATATTGGGTAATTTTATATAAACAACATTGCGACACCCCAATGATTATTAATAATGCAATAATGGTAATGTAAATTTTATTTTTTATTAATAAAAAATACTATTTATATTGAAAATAATGTTAATATTAAAATAATTACAAAGACAATAAACAAAAAAAAAAAATTACTAAATAATTGTAAAAAATATATTCGGATAAATGAAAAAGAACGCTTAGAATTCAAACACAACATCGCATCTTCTAATTTAAATACATACCTACATACATATACTGTATATAATGCCTGTAATCGCAACTAGAAAAAATATTGTTGTAATTTAACATTTAATCATCAAAATCGATTCCTTCAATAATCCAGATATAACACTTTGTATGTAGCTTGACGTCATACGTCTGTCATCGGCACCAAAGTTTCGCTCCCTGATAATCAACATAGATTGATTATTCATTCAACCTTGATTCATCGGTCCGTAGTACTCTCGACCAGTTTGCAAAAGTCCAATCCTTGTGAGAAACAAACAGCCCATTGCAATCTTTTTCCCTTGTTGCGTAATAATTTATGAAAATGAAACAAAAAATTGTGTTTGGTCCTAAACTTTTTGACGGTAGTGTATACCCAAAAAAACCGAGTGCGATTTTGAACTTTGCTATGTCACAATTTGTGGTTTCCGTGAGCCAATGCTTGGTTACCTACAGAAAATACTGAAATCGGCATATGCGTGCCTATCAAATTCGAGGAGTTCCCTCGATTTCTCCTAGATCCCATCATCAGACCTTCACCTTGCTTTGAAACAAAAAAGAATTATCAAAATCGGCCAACGTGGTCAAGAGTTATCGGGGAACATTCATACATAAAATAAGAACAAGCAAACATGCAGACGAACTGAGAAACACCTTCCTTCTATTGAAGTCGGTAACAAAAAATGCGTCCAATTAATCGTCCCACTTGAAGACACTTAGTACAATATTAATATTTTTACAGTACGTATGGTGCGGTAATCAGCAGATTACGTACATATGTCGAAACTTTAAAGAGCCATATGTACTGTAAAACGTTGAACGATACACGTGCGAATAGGTAATTCGCAACTCGTGTCGATTTAAAACACTCCCTTCGGTCGTGTTTTAATTTATCACCACTCGTTGCGAATTTCCTGTTCTCTGCACTTGTATCGTAATGTACTATTAAGACATATATGAAAAACATAAAGCAATAAAGAAGTATGAAGACGTAGAGTAAAAAATCGAAAAAAATGTGTTTTTTAATATTATATACGAGGGCTGTTCAATAAACTCTCGGTATTGACATCTTTTAAACCTATTTGGTAAACTTGAATACTGGCCGGCAAAAGTCATTCATTAATATTAAAAATAAGTAAAATTCAAACGGCGATGTTCCTTTTGTTTTTTTGCAAGTACCGAACAAACGTGATCACTATGAGCGATTTTTCAATGTTGGTTAAATTAGAGCACTGAGCGGTAATAAAATTCTTGACCAAACAAGTAAAAAATCAATATGCTATAAAAAAGAAATGGATTATGTTTACCGTGAGTCTGCTTCTTCTTTATCAACAATTCAGAAGTGGTCAAGTCAATTTAAGCATGGGGGAGAGAGTATCGAAGACGACCATAGAGCTGATCGGCCAGTCGAAGCTACTTCATCAGAAGATTTAAAAAAGTGGAGAAAATTATGTCTGAAGATGGTTGAGTAAAGGTGAAAGATATAGCTCAAAGAACCAACCTTTCTATTGGTACTAGACACGATATAATTGATGACCATCTTAATATGCCAAAAGTCAGTGCGAGATGGGTACCGCGAATGCTGACACCGCTTCAGAAGAATACGCGTGTTGCTTGTTGTTCCAAATTTCTTGAGGTTTGCGTTGAAATTCCTGATAAGATACTACAAAATTTTGTTAGTAAAGAAAGATGAAACGTGCGTTCATCATTATGACCCTGAGAGCAAACAAGAGTCCGAGCAGTGGCACATTAAAGAAACTCCTCATCCCAAGAAGTTCAAGGTGTTGCCTTCACCTGGAAAAGTCATGGGCACAATATTCTGGGATTGTGATGGAATATTGCTGATCGATTATAAAGAAAAGGGTGTAAGTATTTAAGGAGAGCACTACGCTAATTTTCTATGCCAAATAAGGGAAGCAATCAAACAAAACAGAAGGGGAAAATTAGCCAAAGTTTTTTTGCTTGTGGGTGTGTGCACAGGAACAGGATCAGTGGGAACAGGATCCTGCAGATGATCTCGGACAGGGTGGACTCTGCCGTCCTCGCCCGCTTTATGGATCTCCACGTGAGGGGTGATCGATGAGGGGAGGGGTCTTTTTTGTATGTGGACCCGATGTGTTTATATTATTTAACATATATTATAAGTGGCTTGTTATTAACAAAATATGGAACTTGTTTTCTGAATTAAATGATTTTTTTTTCACAACAACGCCCCTGTGGATACTGCTCATATTGCCAAGGCTGCTGCTCTTGAATCTGGACTCGAAACTATTACTGACCCACCGTATAGTCGAGCCCCGGCGTAGCGTGGACCCGGGTATGTCCTAAAACTACGACCAAGACCACCGGGGAATGGGCAGCAGCATTCCTAGAGTGCGGTGGAGATACTGCGATCGCCAACCCGCATGCCAAGCGTGGCGATTATGGCATTTACCCCCCATGTAATTGGGGGAGGCCTATGTCCAGCAGTGAACGTCCTAGAGCTGATATGGTGGTGGTGGTGGTATAGTCGAGACTTGACCCCGAGTGACTTCTATTTGTTTACCAATCTCAAAAAGTATCTATGTGGAAATTAATTTTCTAACGATAAAGCATCGAAGACAGTAGTTTAGGAGCATTTTGACACCAAAGACAAAAAAAATATTTATGAGGGGTTAAAAAACTAATTGACCGGTCTTATAAGTGCATACCCATAGGAGAGGAGTATATTGAAAAATAAAAAATAAAATACCTATAATATTCTTTTGTTTTTATTCTAATACCGAGAATTTATTGAACGCCCCTCGTATTCTAAAAAAACACACACAATATAAGTTATACTTGACTTATGCCTTATGTTGAATACAAGTACATTCACGAACTTTAATTTGGGACCCCCTTAAGGTTGACAGCCCTGTCAAATCGTATAGAAAATTATAGAACTTTTTTGCGAAATGGGTTACAAATTAACGAGCGTGACTGTATGTATTAGAATCTTGCAAAACAACTTTCATGCACTTTTAGCAACCAGATTAAATTAAAATTTGGTACGCACGTTTAGATTGGATGACAAAGCTATAATCAAAGATTCAAAGATTCAAAGATTCAAAGATTCAAAGAGTTTTATTTGTCCATCATAGGTAATAACAAGGTGTTAACAATTTTTCGTATCACTATGTGGTGCCTGTCGGCATACAAATATAATTGTCAAAATCATACATAAATTCATTAAATAAAATTGGAATTGCAATGTATATTATTTCAAAATATGTCATGGTGTGTAAAACAGATAAGTTAAAATCAATATCATACAATTGTTATAGGCATACAGGCCCAGTTTCTAATAGAAATAATAATAATACATCATAAGTTTTCATCAGTCAAAAATTCTGCTACAGAGTAGTAGCCTTTTCTGTAAGATATGCTTTAAAACATTTCTTAAAATCGACTTCGTTTCCATTTTTTGCGAGGATGTTCTGTGGAAGCTTGTTATAAATTTTATGAGACATGCCAAGAATACTTTTTTGTAACAATGCTGTGTGACTTGGCTGTGATTTTAATTTATTACGCAGGCGTACACTTTTAAATTTATTAAACATATGGCGGTTAGTGTTTACAAAAATAACTGTCTCGTATACATACAAACAAGGTAAGGTGAGTATCTTTAGTCTTATAAAATACGGTTTACAAGAGTCATCTTGTTTTAGACCACATGCCGACCTTAAACATTTCTTTTGAGCCTTAAATACATTATCTCTGTTCGTCGAGTTCCCCCAGAAAATTATACCATACCTCAAAGTAGATGTCACAAATGCATGGAAGGCAGTTAATACCGATGATTGATTTGCAATTTTTTTCAAATTATATAACGCGTATGAGAATTTACTTAATTTCGTACATATAATGTCAGTTTGGTTTTTCCACGTCAACTTATTGTCTATGTTTAGGCCAAGAAATTTTGTTATGTCCGTTTCATTGATTTTATGTCCTTTATAAGTTATGTTTAAATTAGTAGATTTGGTTCTTTGTTGAAAAGTCATAACATTGGTCTTGTCGAGATTTATTTTCAGGTTATTATTAGTTAGCCATTGTATGATTGTGATTAATGTATTGTTAATGTCAGATTCATATGTGTTTAAATTATGTCCAGAAAATATAACGGTACTGTCATCTGCGAAGAGAACCATAGAGTGCTTCGTAGCTTTCGGCAAATCATTTATGTAAATCAGGAATAATAGTGGGCCTAATACACTGCCCTGAGGTACACCATAACAAACTTCTCTATAATCAGATGAATAGATTTCTTCAGTTTTTGTTCTAGGTGATATTCTTTTTATTTGTGTTATTTGCTTTCGATTACACATGTACGAACGCAACATGCTAAGAACATTTCCACGAATTCCATAAGCAAATAATTTGTCAAATAGAATATTATGATCTACAAAGTCAAATGCTTTTGACATATCCATGTACAAAGCGCATATGGGTGTTTTCCTGTCCATGTTAGTAATAACGTTTTTAATTAGATCAAATATAGCCATATTTATGGATTGATTTTTGCGAAAGCCTTTCTGTTCTTGTGCAAATAGCTTATTATTTTCAAAGAAGTTGTATAGGCTATTGTATATTACTTTTTCAATTATTTTAGAAAAAACAGAGATTAAAGCGATCGGTCTGTAATTATTCATTTTATCTTTTTCCTCTTTTTTGAAAAGAGGCCTCACAATAGATATTTTTAGTTTGCTAGGAAATACGCCTTGTTCGATACACAAGTTGATTATATAACTTAGTAAAGGAGAAATAATATTAGAGACTCTCTTCACTACTTTTGTATGGATCACGCTCAAGCATGTCTTAAAAATACAATCTTCACAAGTTAACTCCTCTCTCACTAAAATTATGTGTTTCATAAAATTTTAATTAAACATTAATGTGTAATATTTATTGCACAGCCCAATGTGAAATCGATTAAAACCATATTCGACGTTTAATTTTGAATTGCGACAGATAATTGCGTAATCTTTTAATCATATATTGGATTCACTCTTAAATTTAACAATTCAATTACTTTCGGGCATTCATATGCCCGCAATACAAACAAATGTGGGTTTCCGCTGTGTACTTTTGGCCTGTACGGTTTTGCTGGTTCTGTTATCAAATAATCTAGTGTGAAATTGTGGCTTGCTTTAGTGATTTTTGAATTACAGGATTGTGGGGAAATAATTTATTCGTCTGCATGTTGCATGACTATTAAATTCGTATATACCATTCATTAGCTTATTCACACTGCTTTTTAAATGATTTTACCATTATAATATTTGAATGGTGTGTGTGAACAGTGTGCATAATACGCTACTTCGACGAGGTTTCATAATTGACGTCCAAGACGGCAAGGGCATTTGTTTATGTGGTGAGCAAAAACATGTGTTCCTGAGACAAATATGCATATATTTAAGAGGGCTTCAATGGGTCATGATTTCGTAATAGCTTAACTCAAAACACTTAGGTGCTCGTAAGCCAGCTCTCTACAACCAATATTTCGAAATACAAAACCGTAAACGGACTCTTAACTGTAAAGGGACCTGTCCATAGTGAAACTAGCTACAGGGCATATTGTTTTAAAGGTACATCACAAGTCTCTAGTATTAGTTTCTAATTTCTATCTACGAGGGCTGTTCTCAAAGTTTTTAGCTGCTCTCACTCTATTCATGCGACATATGTTTTAATGATACCATTATGCGGGTAATTTCGATACTTATGAGTTGGGGTGAAATTGTTGATGAAATTTCTCTGTCTCTACCCACGTAATCTGTTTCGATTTCATGAAAATTAGTAACAATGAGCAGGTGTGTCGAATATTAGTCTAGGTCGCGAGACTAGGGACTGTTCATCACAAAAAAAAACTTAAATAAAATAAAATCATTTAGTGATTTTACATGAAAATCAGCAAAACTAAGTTAGGAAGTTATCCCGGGCATTTTCCACTACAGTTGTTAGGGATTTCGTTGTCAAAAGCATTTCTAGGTATCAAAAATAGTGCTAATTTCGTAAATTTCTAAAAGGCCTCTTAGAAAAAAAAACATCTATATCTCTAACGATTTTATCCCAGCTCATAACTATTGAAATTACCCACATAATGGTATAAAAAAAATCGCATTAATAGAGTGAGAGCAGCTAAAAACTTTCAGAACAGCCCTCTTATTATGCCCGGTATACGGTATGTTTGTGTGTGTTCTCTGTTCATAAGCCTTTATTATCTGATCATTCGGGTGTGTCGCTACTAACCTCATGCCATAACCCTGGTTGGTTGCAGGGCAAAGTCCCAGCAGGGGGGTAGCTGGCTTACCAAAGTATTCGGCAGCGCGGAGCCGCCGCAAACTGTCGATGAGCAGGACACAGTTCCGCGAACCATTAGGTGAGACGTCGACAGACTCGCTTTAACCACTGACCTTTATAATTGATCGGCTCGAGCCTCGTTAACCGACTTCAAAAAGGAGGAGGTTCTCAATTTGAATGTATTTTTTTATGTTTGGTACCTTAGAACTTTCGATTGGGTGAAGCGATTTTGATGATTCTTTTTTTTATTTGAAAGCTAGTGCTTCCCGTATTTGGTGCAATTCTAAGAGGCATCCAAGAGAAAACCATATAGTCTTTAATTTGCATTAAGTATGTGCAAGACAAACGGACGAATAACTCGGTTTAAGTCGGTTTTTGTAAAAATGATCGTTTATCAATGCCTAATGTACTAACGTTTATATCGACCTGAGTCCGAGATAAAAAACAAAAAGAGAGAAGAAATTAAACCTTCAATTGCCATCGATATTAGATACTACACACTGGTATTTCTGATATGCATAAAATAATACAAACAAGTTTTTTTTTTTGTAAATCAAACAATGGCAATTTTTGTATAGTTACAGTGGCGCCCCAACTCCATGACTACCACATGACTGGAAACTCTATCAGGGCATCTTGCTTGACTGTTAGAGAATGCCTCATGCCATTATATTCGCCCTTTGTACTGATTTGTGCAATAAAGTTTAAAATAAATAAATAATCTTGCTGAATATCAAAACAACTCAAACGATTGATTCATATTTGTTATAATACCACGACACGAATGTGGTATGAAGCATACAGCTTGTCTGATGGTAAGCAGACAGCTAGGCGCCTCAATGTAATGAGCGATCTGAAAATATTAGGCATAATAATATAGAGGTCAGTGGTTCTTTGCTAGGAAAATTTTATGGATAATTGGGATGTCACCACTTAATAATGGCATTGCTTGCTTTCATGTTTTGTTATACAGTTTAATCGTAAAAATTATAATTTATGTGTGCTGTCGAATGTCATAACCTTGCACATTGAGTAATATTGTATTGTAACTTACTGCTATCACGACACTTGCATACATATTCACGACTGCATGCTTTCGGTGCTACCTACTTCTTAGTAAATATCGAAACAAACTATCGATGTATTTAGATAAGCTTTAAACATTGAAAATGAGTACAATTTACATACGACATGCATTATACATGAACAATTTTCCTCGCGGTGGCGAGGTGAAAAGTTGTCTTTCGCTCGGCAGCAAAGTTGTTTGGGGTCTCGTGCCTTGAAAGCCTCGCTACGCTCAGGATTGTACTTTTGAACCACTCCCTTCGCTCCTGGTTCTTACAATGCTTCGCTAGCTCGGCGCTTAATACAAGCACTCGCGCCAAACAACAACTTTGTAGCCTTGCATAACAAATAACTATTACTTACCATCCTCATTCTGTATACTTCTGTAATATCAATTCCCAAGCCGCACAATTTGAAACTTAATTTACCGAACAACCTTCAAGAGAAATAAAATGAAACTTGATCCCTTCCCACTCTCTCTCAAGACTTACATTTCGAGTAAAAGTTTTCTTTGAGGATCAATTCGCCCGCGTTGAGTTTCGTCTGACATGTATTTTTATTTTTTAAGTAAAGTAAAGCCCGTATTCATAAACGTTTCTAAACCTATTTTATCTATAATACCGTTAAAATTCGTTTGTCTTTATGTGTCACTTAGACATCTGTGTTTGTGAGATAGGGACGAAATATATTTTAGTTAACAGAGACCTGATAAGATCATTATAAGTTTTGATGGTTCTTGCCGTTATTGGGGAAGCCTATCTTTCGTTTTTTAACTAATACGTTGCTTTAAAACAAACAACCAAACTATGATAATCTTAACACGATTTTAAGTCGTAAGTTATTTATTCGTTTGATTGTTTACTTTTATGAAGACTTGTTAGCAACGTTTGTTTGAAGTTTAACACTTTCAGTGCCAGGAACCCGCTAGGTGGGCGCTTGTCTCTCAGACACTTACCGCTACATATGGTTTTTCGCACATTATCGGCTACGTAGCGTTACGAAATCGTTAGCAGTGAAAGTGTTAGATTATACTTCAATCTTTATCTAGACATTTTACTACTACCAAACTGTTTTTTGTAGGTACTTTGAAATAAATATCACATTGAGCGCGTTCTATCCAGAAGTCTTACACCTGAAGTTGACAGCGGTTGAATGCTATGTGCCTAAATGTACGAGTGTGTTTTCACTGATCCGTCGCACACGAAGATTTATTGTAACATTGCGATCGGTTACAAAATGGTTTTGTGTTACTTTTGCCAAATATAGTGGCGTGACAGTCTAGTCAGTCAAGCGCTCGTAACTCTAAAGTCATCAGAATATTATTAGCATAGAAATAACTCAGTGACTCGAATCTACAAAGTGTAACTTAAGCCGTTACACAAAAAAATGTGTTTCTTTCTATCCATGATATTAGGCACTGAACTTTCAATTAAGATTTTTAAAACTTCTAGTCAACAAAAAGACTAAAAATAAATGTAAGACAAATTACAATAAACTTTTTAAAATATGTAAGATTCTCCCAGTAAGCCTTAAGCATAAATTCATCCTAGCACTTAATCACCACGGCAGTCGAGAACATAGCCTACCTCATGTATGCCACACTTACGTCACCAGGTCGGTAGCTGCGTGCAAGTACGATATACCGAGGGTAACCAACTACTACGGCGATAGATGCCTGCGGAAACGCCTACCCTACATTTTAAACTGCGTGCCGGCAGATATCAGACTGGACACCAATAGAGCAACATTTAAAAGAAAATTATTTAGTTATTTTTTAAATAGCATAGTAGAGAATAGAGTCTAAACTATATGCAAATAGTAATAGGTTGTACTCGTAATAGATGTTATATTATATATGTAGTAATAGTAGTCAGCGAAGAGACTCAGATCCCACAGTCAAACTGTGTAAACCGTTTTGTGGGACGTACACCAATTGTAAAATTGTATCTTTTTATAATAATAAATAAATAATAAAAATAAATAACTCGTGAGCAACATCCTTGTCATCGCTTTCCATCAGGTGAGACTAGGGCCAATCGCTGGTAAAAATCGTAAAAAAACTGAACCACTTGATCTTGCCCACGCGAAAAAAAAAACGGCTGTTTCGTAAGAAGAGGTCTTCAATTAGGAAGGGAGGTTCTCAGTTCGTCTGCATGTTTGCTTTTTTTATGTATGTATGTTCCTCGATAACTCTTGACCACGTTGGCCGATTTTGATAATTCTTTTATTTTATTTTAAAGCAGGTACCCCGAAATTGGTCCGATATAAATTTGGTGAAGGTCTGATGATGGGATCTAGGAGGAATCGAGGGAACTCCTCGAATTTGATAGGCACGCATATGCTGATTTCGGTATCTTCTGTAGTTAACCAAGCATTGGCTCTCGGAAACCACAATTTTGATGAAGTTGAACTTGTGATGATGATCACTGTTGTCATATGGAACTCCTCAATGATGTGGGCACTTCACAGATTCCGATGAAATTTCGTCGTAAAAATACGCACTTGAAATGGAAATTGTGATGAGGAACTGAAGGTTATTATGGGTTCCCTGAAGAATGGACGGAACTCCTCAAATATCACCGGCCCATATAAAGTGACTTAGGTGGGATCTGTAGTGACCACCTGATTTGCTATCGGAAAGCAGTACAGTTGGTGAAATAAATAAATTAAATATTAATATTAGGGGACATTTTTTACACATTCGAACTAGTCCCACAGTAAGCTCAATAAGGCTTGTGTTATGGGTACTAGACGACGATATATTTAATAGATATATACTTAAATACATAGAAAACATCCAAGTCTCAGGAACAAATGCCTCTGCTCACCACAGAAACAAATGCCCTTACCGGGAATCGAACCCGGGACCTCTAGCTTCGGAGGCAATGACACTACCAACTAGGCTAAACAGGCCGACAATCGACAATGAAATGGGAGGGATATGTAAAAATGTCATATGTGTGGCACAGCGAAGTACAAAATTGGAGTCGTTTTTTTTTTAACCGACTTCAATAGGAAGGAAGGACATTCTCAGTTCGACTGCATGTTTGCTTTACTCTTATTTTATTTCACAAGTTAAGTTACGCCTAGTATTTACTAGGCGAATATTGTGTCTCTGTGCTCATTACTTGTAACGATTGTAAGCCTTGTTGACGTGAGCGTTTATTGCAGCTACAACGGGCGTGCGACCGCCGCGTCCCCCGCCACCGGCTCCAAGGCGGCCCACAACAAGGAGCTCAAGAGCCTCCTCAACGAGTTCTGCGAATTATAAACGCACACCCCAACGCAAACGACGCGAACGTTCATTTCACCGAATCTGAATAATTATTATCTAAATTGTATTAATTCATGCTTTATTTTTACTCGAAACTGAATATTTCGACTTATTTTTTTGTCATTCTGTTACTCTTCAGTATTTTGGTGTTCTCTTCACGATTAGGTAGGATAGTTAGATAAATTCTAATTTATTTATTTAATGTAGCATAATACAGACGTAGGTTCTACATTATTTATTTTTATAATTAAAGCAACAATGCTTCGTATCACTTAGTCTCCACTTTAAGCTTATTGGATACCTACATTGTTTAATGTAGTTTCGTTAGACCGCAGTTTGTGTTTGTACATAAAATTTGATTTATTTTTTGTAACAATTTACAAATTTTCAGTACCGCCAACGGGTTCATGATTATACGTTCCTTATGCTAGTCCTACACTTTACTTGATCGTTTTAGGTAATGTTAGGGCGCACTCGTCTAACGATATTATATATGAGATATTATATTAGCTAGTATTACTAATTAAATACTACCCCTAGTACCGAAGGAAATTGCACTGTAGGTTGTAATTTATTACCGACGTGGTTTTCGCATTATATCCCAATCGACGAGATGTCACCGATGCCCGTCATGAGTCGGAAATTACGGGTGAACTATTATTGTGGCCACTCGTTGATTGGCTCCCGCGCTGTACATAGCTCGTAGTTACCAGTCGGCTCGTTGTAAGGAGTAACACCAATCCCGGCCTTGTACAAAACCTACGCGATATCGTGTTTAAATCGAGTGTTACGTCGTTCTATCCTAATCTATGCGTAGACTTAACTATTTCACTTGTAGGAATGTTTGACTTGTGTCAAGTATTATCCCGCCATCGTTTCTCAGTGAAATTTGTAGTCATATTATTGAATTATACCCGGCTTTATAATATTATTAGCGTTTTAGATGCACCGTTATTGGTAATTTGATTATTTTGATGTTCATTGTATTTGAAATTGCTCAGGACGGCTGGCGAATGTGAGGTTTGTGCAAAGGACTGGATGGAAGGACTGTGGATGGAAACCTGAGCCTCTTTATTGCTATGTTAGTTCGAACAAGTTACTTTACAAATAAATATATATATTAAATAAACCCGCTGTTTTATTAGCTATTATTCCGTTACCAAAAATATTTATCTTTTTAACCCTTATAAGCGTAGAGGCGCTTTAGCGACCACATACATTTTGTTGGAAAATTATCCTTAGAATCTTTATAATATGGCTCAATTTATCGACAATACGAGTTGCTTTAAAAAATATCGTTTTCTCAAACATGCAATGAAATATTGATGTTATGTTCCTTATAATAGGCTGCGAAGTATGACGTTTCAGGTGCGGCTAGGACAAGAGGTAGTTAATGGAATTTCATACAAATCTTTTTTAATTTTTTAATTTTCAAAAGTCCTCTTTTTTAATTTTCATTCCACATAAATTTGTGGCACAGGCATCATGACATTCTGCCACTATGCGTATTAAAAATAAAACTTTGATTTTTTTGTTGTTTATTTCATTGCATGTTTAAGAAAAGCACTATACATACCTCGGCGGGAAATATGGGGCTGCCGGCCTTAGACCTATCCGGCCTCGCTTCGCTCAGCCGTCTATATGTCTTCGGCCGGCAACCCCTTTTATCCCGGCCTCTGTAGTAATGTACTATTGTACCATGTTCCAATTAATGGTGACTTTGTAATATAAGTTTACAGTTTTTTATGTTAAATTATAATTTTACGATGCTAAACTGAGATGTGCTTTGACCAATGACAGGTGGCTTACTTGATCAGTGTTTCCCTTTTTACAGCGAGTTGAATCAGCTTACGATTCTAGATTCTTTCGCTTCACTCAGGATTCAATTTACCGCCCTCGCCGTAAATATACCGGGTTACTGGTAACTAGACGTATTCCTGACTAGAGGTGATAGAGGACAAAAATAAACAGCTGACGGAGCCAAAGTTTCACACTTAAAGATACAAAATACATGAACTTACGGGTAAATTACTTTAGAGACGTATTTGCATTTGTAGTTGTGACCTCAGCCTCACACACACGCTGACGTGTGTCTGTGTACATCAACGTGTACGTGTGTCCCTGGGTGATTTCGGGGTCGTGGAGCAAGAATTAGTTTAACGACTCGGTATCTGTTAGCCATTTCAAAAAAAAGTTGTATCACACGAAACAAACGTATCACATTCTTAATTTATTTTGATGACAAAAATACAATCTCACAAAAAGTCATGGTTACCCTACTCTCTTTGACGGATAGTATGGAGAGCTGACAGTGGAGTAGGGTGACTAAGTTGTATGAAAAAGTATTATTTCCCACTAAAATTTGAAAAAAAAAGAGAATTATGTGAGTTATAAACCTTCATACCGACTATGAGGTTGTCTACTTTGAATTCTTGACCATGTACAATCATTCCGGATCACGACCCTAAAATCACCCTGTATACAAATACTACTACTTTAAAGTTTAACATTAGTTTTTATTTATAGATATATTTAGTTAAGCACTGTACAAATTGTAATTTATAAATATTTATTATTATAATAAATGCTTGTATTTTGTGCAATCAATACTACTACAGATGCAAAAACGTCTCTAAAGTAATTGACCCGTTGGTAGGTTTAAGAATACTGCTAAATACATTATTTTTTACAAAATAATCTGTACATTTTGCTCAAAATGCAAAGCTCAATTGTGAATATTGGCCTAAATTCTCTTTTTCAATGCAGTTAGGTGGCCAAATTTGTTGCACTTTAGCTTCTATATGTTGACGTTGACGGCCTGTTTAGCCTAGTTGGTAGTGACCCTGCCTCCGAAGCTGGAGGTCCCGGGTTCGAATCCCGGCCAGGGCATTTATTTGAGCATTTATCACGGATATTTGTTCTTGGGTCTTAGATGTTAATCATAAAGATGTTTTTGGAGATCAAAGAGATGATTGTTGCCAAGCAAACCTCAGGAAGATCAACCAATTAGCTCTTTTACGAGACTAAAAATTGTAAGCACAGCCACTCACCGTATGGCAGTAAAAATTTATAATGAATTACCGCTTAAAATTAAAGGAATAAAAAAATATACTTTTCTCAAACATACAATGAAATATTGATGTTATGTTCCTTATAATAGGCTGCGAAGTATGACGTTTCAGGTGCGGCTAGGACAAGAGGTCGTTACTGGAATTTCATACAAATCTTGCAGGCCTAGGCCGGCAAAGTCCTTTTTTTTATTCCATTCCACATAAATTTGTGGCACAGGCATCATGACATTCTGCCGCTATGCGTATTAAAAATAAAATTTTGTTTTTTTTTTTTGTTGTTTATTTCATTGCATGTTTGTGAAAAGCATGCACTATACATACCTCGGCGGGAAATTTGGGGTTGCCCGCCTTAGACCTATCCGGCCTCGCATGTCTTCGGAGAGAGTTTTCTTGTAGCTTGTTTTTATAATTTACAAGAATTTTTTTATCATAAAAATAAAATAAATATGTAACTAATATAAAAAAAGTTAAGTGGTTTAACTTATTTTGCAGTGCCATGTTATGTAATTTTAAGACCTTATTGTACAACATAATGCAATAAATATATATGAATATGTTTTCTATGTATTTAAGTATGTATTTATCTATATAAGTATGTATATCGTCGTCTAGTACCCATAGTACAAGCTTTGCTTAGTTTGGGACTAGGTCGAGTTGTGTAAGATTGTCCCCCAATATTTTTTTATTATTTTTATATTCTCTATTACCACCAGTCAGGAATACTTACCTCAAGTTACCAATAACAGTGTATAATTTCGATCCCTTGGGACATAATTTACTGTTACCGTCTTTGTGGCACATAGTACGGTTAACTTTACAATAATACGTATCAATTTAATCCTCTCATAAATACGTACCGCAACCTTAATCCGCCGATATAAGAGCTATTATAGCACATATTTTTGGGTAAGTTGTATCATCATCATCATGTCAGCCGAAAGACGTCCACTGCTGGACATAGGCCTCCCCCAAAGACTTCCACAATGACCGGTCCTGCGCCACCCGCATCCAGCGGACACCCGCGACCTTCACCAGGTCATCGGTCCACCGTGTGGGGGGCCTGCCCACGCTACGCCTTCCGGTACGTGGTCGCCACTCGAGAACCTTTCCGCCCCAACGGCCATCGGTTCTACGTGCTATGTGCCCCGCCCACTGCCACTTAAGTTTAGCAATTCGGAGGGCTATATCGGTCACTTTGGTTCTGCTGCGGATGGCCTCATTCCTGATGCGATCACGCAGAGAAACTCCTAACATAGCTCTCTCCATTGCTCTTTGGGTGACTTTGAGCCTTCTTATGAGGCCCATAGTAAGCGACCACGTTTCAGTACCATATGTCATCACTGGCAACACACACTGGTCAAAGACTTTCGTCTTGAGACACTGCGGAATATTGGACGAAAAGATGTGCCGTAGCTTCCCGAACGCTGCCCAAACGCTGCTCAAATTTCATACCCATTCATATTACTGAATCATGCTGAAGGGGCGAATTCCCGAATTGCGAAATGGAACACATAAAGAGCGTAACGCACGTTTGTAACCCGTCAACTGTGCTATTTTGTTACTGGGTTTTGTCAAAAATTATTGGTTTTATTTTTGCGTGACCTTGTTTCCAAGTCATAATTTCAAGTATGCATCATCTTCACTGTTCACGTGATTAAATCTACCTTTACTAATAGTGCTGCTTTTATGCCAGTTTGTAAAATGATCAACGTAATCCCATTTTTCCTAAGGTATTGGAATTGTCAACATCAAATTTTTTTAAGCAGGCTTTTTTCGATGAAATCCAATAGAGGATAAAAAGTTTAGTAAAACCACATTTTTAGTCTCGAAAGTATCCCAATTTCATATTGTTTTTTTTTTTCGTATTTGTAACAGCATTATTAAACTTTTAAAAGATCTTAGTAAAAGGGTCGTCGACACAGCTGGGTACTAAAGAGCTGGCAGCTTCCTCGCACAGCGCTTAAGTATAGCCGTATAGGGAGGTAATACTGTCAGCGTCTTTGGTAAGATGCAGCAGACCCTTTTTAGACATAGTTTAATTTAATTTTAGGTTAGTGTTAAAGTCAATTGACAACATTTCATTTTTTAAGCAGGCTTTTTTCCGATGAAATCCAATAGAGGATAAAAAGTTAAGTAAAACCACTTTTTTAAATTCTCGAAAATATCCCAATTTAACATAAATAAATCAATTTCAAAAGTTCCTCATTCTAAAAGAGAGTAAGTGACAAGTAAGGCGTCACAGCGTAACAAATCATACAGAAGCACTGTTACTAAGACACATTTACTAAAGAAAGTGAGCTGCTGTTCTTTTTGTCCGCTGTGACTGTCACAATTTCATTGCAATGACGTCATTACTACGATATGGGCTTTCTTCACATTTTCGTGAATATTGAGATAACTATTGGCGATAAAAATATAAAAAAAAATATTTTGGGGTTTCTTCTTCCCAAATTAACGAAATGAGTTAAGATTTCATACTACTTAAATTTTTTAAATGTTGTCAATTTCTACGTAATTTGATATGGAGATAACTTGAGTCCTGTACGAGGATATTTTTATTTCATCCCAGAAATCAACCACCACAGTCATGTCTCCAGTTGTCGTTAAAACCAGTCGAATGACACCCCTAAACTCTACCAGAGGGCCTACTCGGAACTTCGTGTCGTGCCGTCCCTTTCACTCTCGTGTTATATACTATATGACGGAAAGGGACGGAACAATACCAAATTCGAAGTAGGCACTCGGGCTCAATAATCTGCGGCACTCGCGACCGTGTGTTTCCACACGCTTCTATCAATATTTGTTTTCTATTACACTGAAGTGTCGGCCTTCCCCATCATTCGCCATTCACGCTCTATTATAATTCGACTGGCATTTTCGGCACATTGGGAACACGTCAAGGTGTCGGCCCTCAACATACAGGGTGATTCGGGAGACGTGAGCAAGATCAACACTACGGATTCAGTAGATCATAAGCTACTGCTTCGTGCCACTATTTGTGAAATTAACATTCATTTGTCTTTGGTGTTGAAAACAAAATGTTTTAGATTATTTACGAAATTCATGGTCACTCTACAATCAGAATACTTCAGTCAAGTGATACGTGTCAAATTGAATGTCATCTAAGTCCGATTACTTTTGAAATGTCGTATTTCACTCAATGTGTCAATTTACTTTCTTCGTAATCAAAGTGCTGTCTAAACAGTTAGAGGTTTAGGCTGGGTTGCACCGACTTACGATCACAGGCTGATCAACGTTAAATATGGCGCCGGCAGCTGTCATCCCATAGAAACTTGTCAAACTCTCCATACAATCATATTTTAACGAACACCGCCTACGATTACAGATGGTTTGGTGCAACCCAGCCTTAATCTTTATAAACCAGATGTTGTAGGGTGACCATGATTGTAGAGAATTAAACTTTAACTTAACAAAAATTAAAATACAGGAAAATGGTATGGGTGTTTCACTTAAATACAATGGTGAACGATTCATTGTCATTTACTATGTATGTAGTGTTGGTCCTGCTCACGTATCCTGAATCACCCTGTATATTCATAGTAGTCTGGGCCACAATTTGGTTTGTCACTTTCACATTCGCATTTTAAATTGATTCGCGCGCTCATTCTGATACGCTGATACACAATGAAATACCAAATTCATGAATGAAATAGAGGCTCTGCGCAACCACATTGGGGCCTTTACACGATTATTTTATCAGGCGGGCCGTACGCTTGTTTGCCGGCACGTGTATCTGTGTATGTGTGTGTCGGTCTGTGACATCGTTCTTAGACATGTTTTATCAAAATCGGTTCAGCTGTTTTTCCCCGACTGCGCGACGCAAAGGAGGGTATCGGTAATGTCTCGCTTTAGAGACGTGCTGTGCGAATCGTACACGATCCCAAGCTCACGAGCGATATTGAACCGTTGAGTTTAAGGAGACATTTTACCTCCTTGTGCGTGTTCTATCGCTTATATAATGGGTTGTGCTCTGAAGAACTGTTCGACATGATGCCTACGGCCGCTTTCTACCATCGCACCGCTCGCCGTCGGCAGGGCATTCATCCTCACACCTTAGAACCTAAATGGTCGCGTACGGTACGGTTTCAGAGGAATTTCCTCCCTCGGGCGCTCCGATTGTGGAATGAGCTCCCTGCCGAGGTTTTCCCGTCGGACTACAGTATGGGGTTCTTCAAGAAAGGAGTGTATAAATTCTTAAAGGGTCGGCAATGCGCATGTGACACCCCTAGGAGTTGCAGGCGTCCATAGGCTGCGGTGACCGCTTACCATCAGGCGGGCCGTACGCTTGTTCGCCACCGACGTGGTATAAAAAAAAATGTGTTTAACAGTCTATGTACATATGTATGTTTGGTCCTTTCACTCAAGAGACCAAACGCGTCGGCCGATTTTGATTATTATTACGTCAATCGATTCGTCTTAATTGTCCAAATGTCACTAAAGATTTGTTTACGCAGTCGGGTTTATTAATTTTTAATTTTGCTTGTTGAGATATTATATGTGACATGTAGTATATTGATAATATTATGAATAAAGAGTATCCTCCTTATTCATAAACGTCCATCAAGCCTCTATTAGTTAACAAGCCTCTAAAGTTGATTTGTCCTTATCTGTCACTTTGACATTTATGTTTGTGAGAAAGGGACAAAACAACTTTTAGTTAACAGAGGTTTGTTAAGTTTTATGAATAAGGGGGTATGAGTATTAAACTTAGAAATGAAGTTTTATTCTAAATATACAATAAAGATAACTGGCTACTATTTTAAGTTTAAGTTGGAAAGTTAAACAAGGAGATGTTCATAGAAATATTTTTAAAAATCCGACTCCATACTTTGCCACGTAGGTATGTAGGCATCGGAATTTCCGACCCCTGATACCTAATTAAACACAGAGCCTCGCGGATCCTGCAAAATCACATCGACTGCGCATGTTAAGCATGCGGTCCTCGAATATGTGACCGCTTCGAGTGATCATTGAGCGCTTCCGTGCTTTCCAAAGCACGTTGAGCCATTCATCCCAGTTCGTAATCCAAGACCCATGTTTTTAGAGGTTAATTTAGTGGAAAACGTTTATCTACGCATCTTGTTTCCAAATGCCTGGGCCCTAGTCGTACGAAGCTCATCTAATGAAGATCGCAATAGATCCGCCCTTGACGGACCCCTTGGAGCACTTTCAAGAATCTTATCTTTCTAGTCTCATTCCGGGCCACAAAGCGGGCAGGCCGCTCTATTTATAAAACGCTTGGCTGGCGACCGCACGGAAAGGTGCGAAGATTAAAGATGGTATCTGCCGGAGTGCGTTTTCCACGTCATGCGAGGCACTTCAAAGCGCTGTTTGCCGACTGTTTTGTTCGAGATTCTTTTTATTTTTCAAGGGGACTTTGATAATTCAGGCGGGCACGCAAGAGATCAGTGTGCTTTTTCATACTTCGATGGTTTCCAAAGAAGTGTAAGATGCCTGATGGCAAGCAGATAGCGTAGCCAACGCTTTATTGTTATGAGAATTTGTCGTCAGCCTCAGTTGAAGTAGTACAGCCGAAGTGGTTCTTAATAAGAATAGTCGCTGAACATAAAACGCTTGTTAAAACTCCTTTTTAGGGTTCCATAGTCAACTAGGAACCCTTATAGTTTCGCCATGTCCGTCTGTCTGTCCGAGGCTTTGCTCTGTGATTGCTGTAAAAAGCTAGTCCACAATAAAATTCAATTAAGGCAATGCAGTGAAAAATATCGCGTCATTTGAAACGCCACACTGATTAATGATATTTATGATAATTGATTAGGAAACAATAAGGGCTGTTCAAATATATGATTGTTTCTCCGATGAAAAAACATACCTGCAATTTCCTCGACAGAAAATAAAATCCAATTTGTGTTTTTTTTTCCCTTTTTTCCTCAGTATACTCAAACGATACATTATTAAATGACACAAATGAAAACAATGTTTACCTCATCTAAAATCTCATGAGAGGGAATATAATATTAATAAAGCTTCACGCAGTCAGATATTTATCGAAATTTCTCCGAAAAGCCATTACTGAAGCATTGCATCTCGTTTTGTCGAGCGGAAGACATAAGCGTGTCTCTTACTCAGTGGTCTTTATAAAATCTATCTGTTCTTACGACAAAGATTATACCTAGGTACTTTTCTAAGTTACCTAGTTAGTTATTAGTTACCTAGTTAGTTAATAGTTACCTAGTTCGTTAATAGTTACCTAGTTAGCTATTAGTTACCTAGTTAGCTATTAGTTACCTAGTTAGTTATTAGTTACCTAGTTAGTTATTAGTTACCTAGTTAGTTATTAGTTACCTAGTTAGTTATTAGTTACCTAGTTAGTTATTAGTTACCTAGTTAGTTATTAGTTACCTAGTTAGTTATTAGTTACCTAGTTAGTTACCTCATCATGTCAGCCGAAGGACGTCCGCTGCTGGACATTAGGCCTCCTCCAAAGAGTTCCATAATGACCGGTCCTGCGCCACCCGCATCCAGCGGACACCCGCGACCCTTACCAGGTCATCAGTCCACCTTGTGGGGAGCCTGCGCACGCTACGCGTTCCGGTATCTAGTTATTTTAGTTATCCTAGTTGCCTTGTTATATTTCTTGAATGATTAGTTGTTTTTTTAAAGAAGTGTACTAAGTAGGTAATGGTTGTACAGTCAAGTCCAAAAAATGTATCGAATGGATCCTCTCATAAATGCGTAGGTGTGGTCGCTCTTTAGCAATAAGACCGCCTTTTGTTTACCTCTGCACAAGCAGCATCTTACTATGCTGTTCATGAACTATTTGTATTTTTAGGTGTGCAATAATGATTATTCGTATGGTATTGTACTCATATTGTATTGTACACTAGTACTACTTTGTACCTTGTCACAGTTAAAATACGTGAGCGCTCGTGGCCCAGCGGCGCCCGCGTACCGCGTGCGGTATGCGAGGTTAAGCAATGTGGGCGCAGGTCAGTTCTTGGATGGGTGACCGCTTTGAGTGGTTACTAACTGAGCGCTCTCGTGCTTTGGAAGGCACGTTAAGCCGTTGATCCCGGCTGCTGTCTACGACAGCAGTCGTTAAGCCAAGTTAGAGGCCTTCGGGCGGCTCGAGAACTTCTAACAGTCAAGTTGCCCACTCACTTGTCAAAGGGCGGTCGAAGTTGCACCACGTCCGTAGGGAGTACCCACCGTTACCCTACACGTGACCCCTGGGTGGTGCTAAAAGTGCAACAAAAACTGGCAACCGTACTTGTCTTCTCGATGATCTCACGGTTCGTAAATAAATGCCATACGATTAAATAAACAGTTAAAATCAACATGAAAGCTGCTAGAGTTCTCATATTATTGTCAGTGTGACAAGGTTCGAAGTGGTCCAGAAATCAAATTGTTAGACTGTAAACCTTAATTCGCCGATATAAGCGCTATGGATGTACTTATCTTTGATTAAGTTGTATGGACCCATATTTTTGGTCTTAGCTGTACCTAATTCATAATTCATTTATTGCATCTTAATCATGTGGTACAAAATAGGTGTTACATTAGGGTTGGATCACACATGAACCCTGTTAGGGCGCGGCAAGTATTTCTTAAAATTAAAGCTAAAACTAGGAGATGAAGTTTAGAGTTTACAATTCTTTACCTAGATATAATTTTTTGATAGTTATTATTGATTTTTTCTAATTTACCTACTTAATAAAATATTTAATTCACATGCGTTATCTTCGGATATAATAAGTATTATTTCATTTTGGCAAAGATGCATCATTGAGGTACTCGTCTATGGAATAATAAAAATTTTTTAGGAGCAATTTTTTTAGTTCCCTTTTGAACACTTCGTCTTCTATTTCATTATTTATTTTTTGTGGTAATTTGTTTGCTATATTTATGCATCGATAGTATGGGCCTTTTTTGAACATCTCTAATTTAGAGGCAGGCAGTTGTAACTGGTCTTTATCATTTTTCCTTCGTTGCGAATTAACCATTTTTTTGGTGAAAAGATGCGAATTGTTCCTAACAAAGACTGACGCTTCCATAATGTATATAGAGGGTAGCGTGACAATATTTAATTTAGCGAAGTGCGGTCGGCAACTATCTGGTATCCGTGTGTTGGTTAGTATGCGAATACACTTCTTCTGCATCACGAATACTAAACCTACTCAGACTAAAGCATTGTACACTAATTAAAAAGTTAAGCAGTTGTTTGACGGCCTGTTTAGCCTAGTTGGTAGTGACACTGCCTCCGAAGCTTGAGGTCCCGGGTTCGAATCCCGGCCAGGGCATTATTATTTGTGCATTTAGCATGTATTTTGTTTTTGGGTCTTGGATCTCTATGTATTTAAGTATGTATTTATCTATATAAGTATGTATATCGTCGTCTAGTACCCATAGTACAAGCTGCTTAGTTTGGGACTAGGTTGATTTGTGTAAGATTGTCCCCCAGTATTTATTTATTTATTTATAAAGATATTGGAGTTGTTAGAAAATCAAGCTTTGAACCTGAAAGCGTAGAGGTAATTAACTAATTAGGTAACATTAGAGACATTTTAAATTACAGCGAACTACATTTTTAACCGACTTCAAGATTTCAAAAGAGGAGGTTATCAATTCGGTTGTATTTTTTTTTTATAATTATATCCATTAATATCCAATTTGGTCCCGTTTTTGTCAAAACGCAGTTCTGATGATGGGATCCACGAGAAATTGAGGGAACTCCTTAAATCTTAAAGGCAAACATATAGTGATTTTTGTGTTTTTATCAACAAATCGAGCATTTTCATCCAAAAACGTGACATTTAATGAAGTGGAACTGCTGATGATGATCAGAACAGAACTCTTCAACGACGAAAAGTTCACGTTTGGCGATTTGTCCTCATAGCCGTGTTTGTTAAGCAAGTTCTATCTTTACGATTAATTTTTGTCATGCTCGATTTCTGATGATGGGATCCATGAGGAATTGAGGGAACTCCTCAAATCTTAAAGGCAAACATACAGTGATTTTTGTGTTTTTATCAACAAATCGAGCATTATCATACAAAAATGTAACATTTGATGAAGTGGAACTGCTGTTGATGATCAGAACAGAACTCTTCAACGACAAAAAGTTCACGTTTGGCGATTTGTCCTTCTAGCTGTGTTTGTTAAGCAAGTTCTATTTTCACGATTGATTTTTGTCATGCTCGAGTTCTGATGATGGGATCCATTAGGAATCGAGGGAACTCCTCAAATGTGAAAGGCACACAAATAGTAATTTTAGTATTTTCATGAACTAATCAAGCATTTTCATTCATAAAAGTAACATTTGATGAAGTGGAACTGCTGATGATGATCAGAACGGAACTCTTCAACGACGCGTAGTTCAAGTTTGGCGATTTGTTCTCTTCGTTTTGTTTGTCAAGCAAGCAGGGTTTTTCCATGATTCCATGAGGAATTGAGGGTACTTAGTCTTCTACCATTATAAACATACTTATAGCCATTTTTATTTTATACTATGGAAGTTAAGAGTGCACCATCTAAGTATAATAATCTTTCACCGGCCTCCCCAATTGAAGTCGGTATTTTTTCTTAAAAATTATTAACCTTACTTTTATTGGGCAAAGCACGCACGTCACCGTCAGTTGTTAACCCATATCGATACCATTCTAACCAGTTGTTAGAGATGTCGCTACGCGGCGTTGATAATTTTATTATACCGCAATATACCTAAAGGCGCTTTTAAAAAGAAAAGCAAGTCAAACGTCGGTTTGACAGCTAGAAAACACCGAGTCATGCTATCTCATTCTACCAAATAGCACGTGCTCAACACGGCTGGCACAAGACGGCGCGCGAGAGACTAGTCTCTATCTAATGGGTACACACGGAAAGAGACGAAGTCTATTTCGAGCGCAATAGCGAGTTCGTGCGCCGTCTTGTGCTATCCGTGCAGTTGTCTGTCCTCACCCGTTTTTATATGGATACTGTCAAATGTCATTTGTCAAATTTTGATAGTTTCCATATAAAAACGTGTGAGGTGTGGAAGAGTCGGTTTGCGAATGGTTCGGGTAGTTTCGTTTGAGCGTTAAGAGGGCGCAGTACGCTCGGTTCTCCATACTAACGTATTTATGCTCTCATTTTAAAACGCCATGCTAGAATAACATGAAACTTTGTATACACAATGGGATCCGGCATATCTAGGTCGGAAATTAGTTTCTGTTGTTAGAAATTGTAAAAGAAAAAAAAATACAGCGGTTTTAGAGTATTTTACGACTTGTATGAAAACCTTAATAATTGCTGTATTTTTTCTCCATTATAATTTCAAGCAACAGAAACTAATTTCCGTCCTAGATATGCCGGATCTCATTGTGTATAGAAAGTTTCATGTTATTCTAGCACGGCGTTTTAAAATGAGAGCATAAATACGTTTGTATGGAGAACCGAACGTACTGCGCAGTTTTAAGGCCGCCATCTAGTAAACTGTTTACACAATCAAATTGAACGATGGTATCACAAAAAATAATAAATCAGTATTAGTATAGTATAGGGACAATCTTACACAAATCGACCTGGTTCCAAACTAAGCAAAGCTTATACAATGGGTACTAGACGACGATATACATACTTATA
Source organism: Notocelia uddmanniana (assembly GCA_905163555.1). Taxonomy (NCBI): domain Eukaryota; kingdom Metazoa; phylum Arthropoda; class Insecta; order Lepidoptera; family Tortricidae; genus Notocelia; species Notocelia uddmanniana. The sequence continues at coordinate 29,279,853 of LR991058.1, read as the reverse complement.
TAAGACATAATTCGTAACGCTTTCGCCAAATTCATTAAGTTTTTTCTTCCTTATTTTCCAACTTACTTTGTTTATCTACTACACCATACATATTGCCAGAGTAATATTTATGATGGGTTGCATGATGACTTTAAAGAATTGCCACTAAACATATTTCCAATCAAATTGAAACAATTTATAACACAGAAATCTTTTACTATGTTACCGATTATTTTGACTATTGTAAATCTTTTTACTATGTTACCGATTATTTTGACTATTGTAAATCTTTTTACTATGTTACCGATTATTTTGACTATTGTAAATCTTTTTACTATGTTACCGATTATTTTGACTATTGTAAAACTTGAATAATGTTGTATTTAGTCTTAAAGTGATTGAATTTTATTGGTTGACATTCTATTATTTTATACGCAGTTTCATTCAAATTTTGCATGTCAGTTGCTGGTGAAATGTGTGTCTCTATTATAAATGTATACCACCTTCTGTACCACGTTTTAAGCAAAATAAATATCTTTGTCTTTGACACAAAAGTATAAAACTAAACCTTAAACTTCAAAAATATAAATAAAATAATTAATTACAAATGAGACCTGGGCCTCTTGGCAGTGTGCCCATCACGCAGGCAGCATTCCCGCGCTGAACTGCTATCGCGATTCTTTGCGCGAGAAAGCCACCGGCGCGAGGGTCGCCTGTCGTCTCCCTCAACCTTCTGCTGATTTCCCTGTGGAGCTCCAGCGCACCCTTACCCCAAGGACCCAGTGTCTCGACGCCGAAAGCAAAGAAATGATATTGGGCGCCGAGACAGCTGTATTTCGAGACCTTCAGGCGTTCCCGGGCGTCTGCCGCCGCCCCCGCACGTTTGGTAGTTGCTGGCAGATAGGACGCCGCCACGGTGTCTGTACAGGTGGCGTCCCACACCAACGCACGGCCCGTCTTCCAGGGTATCAACGACTATATAACGATACCGTCAGGGCGCTTGCCATATATTATATGTATAAGAAAAAATATTTACTCGCCTAATTTTCAGATAATCGCAAAAATGAGTTGAAGTCAACGCCGAAAATATGATAAAATTAAACAAGTCGCACTATCTTGAACACGGTATATTAATCAAATAATATAAGAATAATAAACGGAGCGTCTGTTCGCCGTGTGAACATTTTCAGAGTGACACGTGCTAGAGAGAGACGACAATACGACATAGACTATGGTTCTATTTTCAAATACTTTAACATTCCCTCTAAAATTGAACCTTAGTAAAAAAAACTTGGCACAGTACATTAAAGCAATATAAATTAGTTTCATAGATATAACTTGTAAATAATAAACACAACTGTAATTAAAAAAAATAACGGAGGCAACTGTACCTCTAAAGTTATATCATTATAAAACTATTTGACACTACGAGGATTTTCAACAACTCCTAGTTTACTCCTAATAAATTGAAACTTTACTTTAGGTAAAGCTTTTGTAAATATGTCAGCTAACTGATTATCACTACATACATACTTGAGATCTATAAGCTTTTCAGCATATTTTTCTTTTACAAAGTTATACTTTATATCTATGTGTTTACATCTCTTGTGAAAATCAGAGTTTTTAATTAAACAGATAGCACTCTGGTTGTCAATATTAAGTACGATTAAATCTTGTCGGTATTCTCCAATATCAAGCATTAACTGTCTTACCCAAAGCGCCTCTTTGGTAGCATTACAAGATGCAACAAACTCAGATTCAGTTGTAGATAGACTGACGGTTGGCTGCCGCTGAGAGCTCCACGTCACGGCGGCCCCGTTCTTCATGGACACGTATCCGGACGTAGACCGTCTCGTCAAGGGGTCGTTGGCGTAGTCAGCATCTGAGTAACATTCGAGAATACTGCTTTCGTTTGACCTGAAACATAGTCCAAAACACATAGTTTCTTTTAGATACTTAAAAATCCGCTTGACTGCATTCCAGTGCGTTTTGTCATAGCAGTTCAGGAAACGACTTGCGGTGCTCACTGCATACATTATATCTGGCCTAGTCACTATGGCAGTAAAGATGAGGGAGCCAACAGCTTCCCTATATGGTATCTCTTTTTCGTTTTCAGGTTCAATGCTCTTTTCTAATACAGTATGTGGGTCAGCGGGTATGCTAATCGGATTTGCATTACACATGTCAAATCTTAACAACATCTGTTCAATATATTTTTTTTGGTGTATGAAAATGTAGTCATTACACTTTTCAATCTGCATGCCGATGAAATTTGAGGATTTACATATTTTCACATCAAATTCTGTCTGAAAGTCGTTCAATACTTCTGTGAGTATACTGGAATCAGTAGAAAATAGCAGTCCATCATCTACATACAGCAGTAAATATACTTTAGCTGCCCTGCTACAGCTTACGTACACACATCTGTCGGCGTGGCTGTTCACAAAGCCATGTTTTTTCAACACCGAATCAAACTTAGCATTCCAGCACCTTGGTGCTTGCTTCAATCCATATAAAGACTTTACAAGTTTACAAACTTGGTTTTGTTGAGCTGTAATGCCCTCTGGTGGCTTCATAAAAATGTTTTCTTGCAGCTCCCCATACAAGAAAGCAGTTTTTACATCAAATTGCATCATAGTCATATGTTTCTCAGCTGCAATAGATAACAACAGACGGATTGAGTCATATCTGACAGTCGGTGAGAACGTTTCGGTATAGTCTATGCCATCTTTCTGAGCATAGCCTTTTGCACAGAGCCTTGACTTGTACCTAGGTCCTGTCGGTTCATCCTTGATGCGAAATACCCACTTGCATCCTAAGAGCCTTGCACCTTCTGGTTTCTCCACCAGCTGCCATGTGCCATTTTCCTCATGAGCCTTCAACTCCTCCTTGATTGATTCGTTCCATAATTTGGAGTCCTTGGATGACAGCGCTTGGGCATATGTCTGTGGAATCATACACGATGACACATCATTAGTACATAGATAGGTCTCAGGTTCAGCCATAGTTTGGGGTTTATTACGGGGACGAAGTGTCATTTTTGACGGTAAGACAGCTTCAAATGCTTTCTCGGGTACATACTCAGAGTCATCGGACGCTTCGCCTGTCTCAATCGCTGTGTGAGTGGATAAGTCTGAACTGCATTCATCACTATCGTCAGATATATTATTCTCAATTACTTGTTGATTTTCTGTATTTGACAGTGAAACTGGTACCTTATTTTTGCTGGGGCCGGATACTGGTACCAAGTCTCTTTTTATAGAGCCTTCTAGGAATACTACATCTCTACTTTTTGTAGCTGTTTTGGTTACAGGGTCAAGAAAACGGTACCCTTTAGTATGCTCACAATAACCAATAAAAATCATCTTACGTGACCTTGGATCCCATTTTTTGGTTTTTTTTCTAGGCACACGCACCATAGCCTCACAGCCGAAGATCTTCATGTGGCTTAGATTTGGTTTGGAGCCACTCCACTTCTCTTCAGGTGTTTTATAGTCCAGTGCTCGCGTCGGTGTTCGGTTCACTATGTATGCTGCTGTTACTACTGCTTCAGCCCACAAGTTTTTCTGCAAATTGGCATTAATTAACATACATCTTGCCTTTTCCTGAATCGTACGATTCATTCTTTCCGCCAAACCGTTTTGCTGACTAGTATATGGTGTAGATGTCTGATGTTGTATTCCTGATTGCTTTAAATAGTCAGAGAAGCATTTGCTTGTATATTCCGAACCATTGTCACTGCGAAGGATTCGGATTCTATTGTTCAATTGATTTTCAACCAATTTCTTATACTCTTTGAACTTATCTAGACATTCTGACTTTTTCTTAAGTATGAAAACAGATACTTTTCTAGAGAAATCATCAATGAAAGTAAGAAACTACCTTGCATCTCCCAAGGAATTCACCTCCATCGGTCCCGATATGTCGGAATGAATGACTTCTAGCAGTTGACTTGCCCTGGAGCCTTCATTTTTGAAAGGAAGCCTTGTTTGTTTCCCCTGAAGACAAGGAATGCAGGTGACCTGGATGCCCGGAGATATTTTCACGCCTTCGGTGTGCTCTTCCAGCTTCTTTAAGTCGGAGAAGTTGAGGTGAGCCAGTCGCTGATGCCATAGATAGCTATCACTGTCACAACTGGCAGTTCCGGAGAGAAATGCTTGGGCAGGAGCAATATTCAGCTTGTACAGGTTGTTAACAAGCTTTGCGGTTGCTACTTCCCTCTTTTCTTGATTGAAAATCTTGCAGCCACTACTGTCAAACTGTATATCACACTTATTTTTAATAATCTGACTGACAGAGAGAAGATTTGTGGATAGCCCGGGTACATAGAGTACGTCTTTGATCTGAATGGTGCCTACTGTTCCATTTTTTTGTACTGCTTGAATGTTTACTTTGCCACAGCACTCAACTTGCAGTTCTTTGTTGTCAGCAACACGGATAGTTTTGATAGGAGGTGGTGATCTATCATAGACCCAGTCCTTGTACATTGTTAGATGCATGGCAGAGCCCGAGTCAACTATACAACCAGAGTCATAGCTAGTTGTAGCAGAGAACACTGCCATGTATGAGCTATCTTTATTTTTCTTCACTTTACAGTTTTTGCTTACATGTCCATATTTGTTACATGAGTAGCACCTCGGACCTTTGTTGTTTTGTTTGACAGGTGGCTTATGTTTGTTCACATAAAATACGCTAGACTCGGAATTCTTGACGTCCTGTAACAGTTTCGTCTTCACGAAATCGGCTGTTATAGCAACACCGGAGCTTTCAATAGCCATTATCATTGGTTTATAGTGTTCAGGGAGACCGGCAAGTAACAAGGTCCCTAGCCATTCGTCATCGACTTTAAAACCAATGTTTCGGAGCTTGTGTGCTGTTGTCAAGATTTTAGTCAAATATTCTTCGACGTTCTGACAGTTCTCGAGTGTTGTTGTTATTAGATCTCGCAACAACCCGACACGTCGAGTAAGGCCGGAGTCATCAAATGCTTTGCACAGATTGTCCCAAACTTCTTTCGCTGTTTTAGCATCTTGCACGTGGATGTAGTTTATAGGATCCACCAGAAGCACTATCTTTGACTTTGCTTTGATATCCTTTTTCTGGTCAGTCGGCGTCGTCGCGCTCACACAATCCCATAAATCTTCGTGTTCTAAGTATGTTTGTACGGCAAACTTCCAGGATGCAAAGTTTTCTCTGCCCTGCAGTCTTTCGATGAGCGTCATATTATTCGAGGACATCTTTCTTTACACTTTTATCGAAAAAATTTGTGTCGGAAAAAATAGTGACGCACGATGCGTCGTTGTTTTGCAAATTTTTTGACAAATTTTACGAAATCACTGTTTCTTTTGCAACTTTACTATTTATGCGTGCGAGGACCATAACCATGCTGTTAGCTGACATATTTACAAAAGCTTTAACAAAATATATCTGACAAATGGCTACCAAAAACTTGGTACTTGGTAACCTACGTAAAACGTTTTTCTAATCACCACCTAGTGATCAATATTGCACCTTTGCTGGCAGACAATTTCTTCTGGATCCCGATAAAATAATGGGGATGTAGGGGCTCCAAATATCTTCGGTATGGCAGGCAATTTGTCGATGCGGTGATCGCAGCAGAGCTTTTTTCAACTTTCAAGAATGAGGCCTCAGATAAATAAATACTTAATCATCATTATCATCATCCTCCTAGCGTTATTCCCAGTACAGTTGCATCCTGAAGGATGCCTGGGGTCCGCTACTTAATCCCAAGAATTGGCGTAGGCACTAGTTTTTACGGAAACGACTGCCATTTGACCTTCCAACCCGAGGGGAAAACTAGACCGTATTGGGATTAGGCTTGTCAAGTGAGTGGGCAACTTGACTGTTAGAAGTTCTCAAGCCGCCCGGAGGCCTCTAACTTGGCTTAACGACTGCTATCATAGACAGCAACCGGGATCAACGTCTTAACGTGCCTTCCAAAGCACGGGAGCGCTCAGTTAGTAACGCAAAGCGGTCACCCATCCAAGAACTGACCTCGCCCGACATTGCTTAACCTCGCATACCGCACGCCGCTGGGCCACGAACGCTATAAATAAATACTTAATAAAATAGAAAATATCCAGGTGTCCGCTGGATGCGGGTGGCGCAGGACCGGTCATTGTGGAAGTCTTTGGGGGAGGCCTATGTCCAGCAGTGGACGTCATTCGGCTGAAATGATGATGATGATGATGATAGAAAATATCTAAGACTCAGGAACAAATATTCGTGCTAATTACAAAAATAATGCCCTGACCGGGTTTCGAACCCGGGACCTCCGGTTTCGCACGCACTGTCAGCCGCGTTGAATCAACACCCTGTTGGTAAAGTGACAAGTGGAACAGGTCTGATAGAACTCAGCTTATTAGAACACATAGTTATCCGTGTCAACTAATCCCAGCGACTAGCTATGTAGACAGTTAAAGCCGGTTGTATCGCTCCGGGCAAAGAGATTCCACTCTAAACTAAAATGTCATCCACGAAGACTACAATCCGCAGTATGTCACTTTGTTCCTCGGAGACTAAGTCCTTTGTTTTGAGGCTCCTTTAATACTTTGTGGTGTAATCTGTCTGTTTTGCCCGGGGATGAGATTCCCGGCTATAGTTTGTGCGGAAATTGAAATAAACGTAACTAATCTTTAATTTTGAACCCTGTAAGAGGTCTAATTTTGTTGTAGTTTCTAATCCCAACTATTGAACGTGTCTCGCTGCACTCACTTTCACGTGACGCGTTTAATTGGCTTAGGAGGTTTATTTTCTTGAACTTTGGTGACTTTTTAAAACTATATCACTAAAACGGTTAAAACTCACGTATAAACTGTCCCTCCGGGCGACATGTTTCGAACTCGTCGGGAGTTCTTCCTCAGGATGAGTGCATCAGCGGATTGTACACTGCCGATCTCCCCGCCGCCCGACGCAAAGCACGTCATGCCCGCGCCGACAGTGCGGCGGCAGGGGGCAGTCCTGCCCTGAAGGTGTTGTTTGAGGTCCCAGTGAAGGATACATATTTTTAGGGTTCCGTACCCAAAGGGTAAAAACGGGACCCTATTACTAAGACTTCGCTGTTCGTCCGTCCGTCCGTCTGTCACCAGGCTGTATCTCAAGAACCGTAATGCTAGGCAGTTGAATTTTTCACAGATTGTGTATTTCTGTTGCCGCTATAACAACAAATACTAAAAACAAAATAATAATAATAATTAAGGGGGGCTCCCATACAAACAATGTGATATTTTAGCCCTTTTTCATGGCTACCACTCGCCGAGCTAGATCTCAAGAACCGTAATAGCTAGACAGTTGAAATTTGCACAGATTATGTATTTTTATTGTGGCTACAACAACAAATACTAAAATCAAAATAATAATAATAATTAAGGGGGGCTCCCATACAACAGAGTAGTTGTTGGCGTTTTTTCTCTGGTACGGAACCCTTCGTGCGCGAGTCTGTCTAGTCGACTGTACATATCATTTTTCTCGGACGTGCGTTTACCGCAGCCGTGTCTTCTACCGCGGATTTCCTAGTATCCCTGTTCTTCGCGCTGTTATGCTCCGACGATCTCGTGGCGATGTTCCGTCCGGTTTCTCGTTTCTCCTATGTATGCCATACTACAACTACGGGGGATCTCATACAAACCCGAGTTACCGAGCAGCACCTGCCTGCCCTCGTGCCCGCGGTTCCCAAATAGATTCGCCCACATACAAGGCTTCCCGTTTCGTTCCGGATATGCTACAACATCTAACAGGTAACACGTCCAGCTTTGTATATCAGAACCATCTCGCGGTAAAGTGACTCATTTGAGACCCTTGTCATACAATCTACTATATTTACAATACCCACCACCATATCAGCAGAAAGACGCCCACTGCTGGACATAGGCCTCCCCCAATTTCATGGGGCGTAAATGCCATACTCGCCACGCTTGGCATGCGGGTTGGCGATCGCAGTATCTCCACCGCACTTCAAGGATGCTGTTGCCCATCCCCCGGTGGTCTTGGCCGTAGTTTTAGGACATACCCGGGTCCCCGGGTTTATAATACCCATTGAGCTCACACAAAATTACATGTTAGGGTTGACTATTAACACGTTTGTCACATTGCATTATTAACATTTAGATCTTACTATTAATCAAATCAGAAACATTATTAACACACAACAACAACAAAGCAATAGGTATTCATATTGTAATCATCATTATTTGATTACAGCTATTATCTATAATGGTCTATCGGTTTTAATAGTAAAATATCAAAGCGTGCTCGTTATTAATACGAGGATTTTTATTATTACCGTACATGCGGTTGAATCTGAGTACAATGGAGCACTGGCTGCTTTATAAAAAGACCCAGCCTTTGTGGGAGCGCTCAGCCGTAATGTGGTCCGTGTTATGAGAAAAATAAAGTGGACATGCACGCATTAGGTGCATGGTGCATGTCGTTTATTTAGGCGTCACATGCCTTGCTTGCCTATTGGGTACTAGTACAAGTAAGTCACTCGCCAAGCCGGATTTATACACCATGATTTTTAATCAGTGATCATGATCAGGAGTCAAAAAATATTAATAGCTGACTAAAACAGATTGCAAAGGCTTTGGTCTTATGCAATTACACCATTACACCGCTGTTTTGTTAACTTTTAATGATAATGATAACACTAAACTAATATTCACTAATTTTATGATTATCATACGTTTCCATAAGTGTATGCATTATACGTTAAATTTCGGTGTTTTTAGCGAGAAATTTGACAATCTTACGGCAACTAACTCATCCATTCCAGCCATTTTTTTCATTTTGCCGGCCTGTTTAGACTAGTTGGTAGTGCCACTTCGAAGCTAGAGGTCCCGGGTTCGAATCCCGGTAAGGGCATTTGTTTCTGTGGTGAGCAGAGACATTTGTTCCTGAGACTTGGTTGTTTATTTAAGTATAAATTTTATGTATTTAAGTAAACATCTATTAAATATATCGTCGTCTAGTACCCATAACACAAGCCTTATTGAGCTTAATATGGGACTAGTTCGATTTGTGTAAAAATTGTCTCCCAATATTTTTATTTTATTTTATTTTTTTATAAATGCGAGCTGCATTCTGACTAGCACGTGATGCACGGAAGCGTGCGATAGTAATGCAGTACTGCCCCGCTTATGCGCATGATAGTACTGCGCAAACGTAATACTGTCAATATTACATCAAGTGAGGAAAAAGAAATCTGCGGCCGGTCATTGGTCACGGACTGTCACGTCAAGGAAGAAATTATCACATATCCATCACTCTGATATTGTTCAGACGTGTCATGACGCGTCACTTCAGACAAATATGAATCCGACTTTCGTCATTACCTATAAGTATAGATCGTTCAATTCATTAGGACGTGTCCCACTCCTGCAGATCGACGTGACCGACTGTTCGGTTTCGACCAGCTAATTCAGGGTGCCGGTTAGCGACCAATTGGATGACATAAATCATACCACTCATTGTTATTTTAGTCTGTAGAAAATATAAGAAACCTTGTACCTCACCCTGTTTGTCTCCTTGTTCAGGTGGTCGCAAACTGCTGCTGGTCACGTTATTGGCGTAACGAACCCTATTCGTTATAGGTAGTTATGTAACTATCCCACCATTTCAGTAATTCAAAAAGAACTCAACAAAATGTTGATGAATGAACAAGATCGCTTCACAAAAACCCCGCCGTTAGGGACATCACACGTCCAGAGGCAGATGCGGCCGCCGCATAAAAAAAGTAAATTGTCCTCTTTGCTCTCTGAATGAGGCAAAGGACCGCATGCCAAACAGCCAATTCTACGAGCCCAAACACTCGAATTCGCGCGTAAAAATGTATTTTGTGCACGGTCTTTATAGTCTCAACATTTTAAAGGGAAAATAAATAATGCAAGCTGAAAATTCAGCTGTTATGCCGGTTAGTGCCACCACGGGTGCAATATAAATCTCTCATATATTTCAGGCGACGAATGTTTTACGGCAGTGGTTACGAAACGTGTATGAATAAGGAACTATTTACTTATCTCCAAGCCCGCCATTTTCGATCGGGGCAATTGCACTTGATCAGTCAGCATCAAAAGTAGCATTTGAAAAGTTCAAAAGTCTTTATTATAAAGGGTTAAAGTTGAAGTACAAACATAATACACAAGCTTAATGCAAAATTTACAGACAAGATTTTGTACTAAATGGTCCTCACTCAGCATGATGTCATGGAACGAGTCGTACGATACGCTCCGTGACGCTGGTTTTCAGTGAGGCCCGTTAGATTGGACTAGATGGCACAAATACACAATAAATATAAATAATGACGTAATACAATAATTGTTTAAGGGTTTTGACACCTTCATATTCGTAGCTACTTTCGATGCTGACTGAACTATGATTTTAATGGGCGCACTGAATAAGTGATGTATTTACAGTTAGTAGATAGGAAAAGTACTATCAATCACGGCACAGTAGAAATATAGCTTATAGCAGTAAGACAAATCTATACAAACGTCCAATTTGACGCACCCACACATGCACACGTCATTTCAGTAAACTTAAGGGCATCTCGGATTTTTTGCGGTCACGTGTGCCGCGCAAACCCTACCCTATTGGTCCAACGGAGCAGAGGTCCAAAAAAGTCTTAAGAGACTAGTTGAGATACTGCCTAAAGCATCTACTGTCGGCCTGTTTAGCCTAGTTGTTAGTGACACCTCCTACGAAGCTGGAGGTCCCGGCTCGATTCGCGGTAAGGGCATTTGTTTCTGTGTTGAGCAAAAACAAATGCTACTCATATAGTACCCACAACACAAACCTTATTAAGCTTACTACGGACTTTTGATTACTGTAAAAAATGTCTCTAATATTTATTTGTTTCCTGTGATCACGGTCAATGAAGATTAGTGTCGGACCTATGATACATTATCTATCAACTTCGTTAACTAATTGTTTCTTTTTTTTTCCTGCATACATTTATTTAATCGTATGGCATTTATTTACGAACCGTGAGATCTTCGAGAAGACAAGTACGGTTGCCAGTTTTTGTTGCACTTTTAGCACCATCCAGGGGTCACGTGTAGGGTAACGGTGGGTACTCCCTACGGACGTGGTGCAACTTCGACCCCCCCTTTGTCAAGTGAGTGGGCAACTTGACTGTTAGAAGTTCTCAAGCCGCACGAAGGCCTCTAACTTGGCTTTACGACTGCTGTCGTAGACAGCAGCCGGGATCAACGGCTTAACATGCCTTCCAAAGCACGAGAGCGCTCAGTTAGTAACCACTCAAAGCCGTCACCCATCCAAGAACTGACCTGCACCCACATTGCTTAACCTCGCATACCGCACGCGGTAGGCGGGTGCCGCTGGGCCACGAGCGCTCTAATTATTATGCATACATAATAATTGAATATGCAGTGTATTATTGGGTAGGAAAACCAGATGGGGAATTTAAAATAAAAAGGTCTAATTTAACTTTTTTCTCAGAATGTGGACTTTTTGGGCTCATTCGACTTTAAATCAATAACGCTATCGATTCTACATAATTATAAGAAATAAAAAGTGTCTCCAGAATATTTTTGATACTTAGTATTTTCTATACATTTTATGTATAGCGGGTACACTCTTTTTTGTCTTCTAGGATCGATTATAGGATTCAGTCGAATAAGCCGAAAAATTCCATATTCTGAGGAAATATTAAAATGCCATTTTCTTTAATTCCACAGGTAATAAATTTCCCTATCTGCGTTAAACGTCGTGTCGATATAGTTTGCACAAGGTTGTTGTCTTAAAACCAATACTTAAATAATGTAATACTCAAGACTGTCATAATTTGAGATTCACAATTTAATTTAACGGCTAATATTAAAACTTGAGAACTCAGCATTTAATTACTGTCCTTTTAGGATTTACGATGGAATTAGAAAAATGTCCAGCTACCATTAAACACAAATGTAAAAAGTCAACGCTGACTAAAACTTCTAATTTTCGAGCAGCTTCATCCCCGCTAAAGGGAGCTCCGAACGGAACTTGGGTTCCAAAAAGGAATAAACGAAAGCTTCGATGCAGCCGCAGGATTTAAATGAGCCCAAAATTCAAGGAAACAAATAACTGAAAACATTTCAAAGCTGGTTTAGCTGGTGCTCGCAAAACGTTGATAGGTATTTCAATGATAAAATAATCTCGATTTCCGATTCAGTTACCGTGAGGACGACTTTCTAAATGATACAATTTAAAGGTTAGTATATTAACGCGTAGGCTGGCTCCTCACAAGGAGAACTGAAGACCTGGTAAAAGTCGCGGGAGTCCGCTGGAGGACCGGTCATTGTGATACTCTTTAGGGAGGCCCATAGGCACACACCCAGCACACACACACACACTTATCAAATATGATGATGATGATATTATGATGTCGGCCTCTTTGGCCTAGTTGGTAGTGTCATTGCCTCCGAAGCTAGAGGTCCCGGGTTCGATTCCCGGTAAGGGCATTTGTTTCTGTGGTGAGCAGAGACATTTGTTCCTGAGACTTGGATGTTTTCTATGTATTTAAGTATATATCTATTAAATATATCGTCGTCTAGTACCCATAACACAAGCCTTATTGAGCTTACTGTGGGTCTAGTTTGATTTGTGTAAAAAAAATGTCCCCTAATATTTTTTTATTTTTTTATTAAAAAAAAAAGATATTATCGCGACGTTATCAATGGGATGCCAAAGCCCTACGTTAAGGTAAATGTACCCACTACTGAAGCAATGCATGGGTACAGTGACGACAAACGGTAGCAGTCGGGGGAGCAAAGCAGATACCTGCTGCTCTAGGCCTAGCTGAGACGATTCAGTTATTTCTTAGCACTATTACTATTATCACGGAGCGTTCGTGGCCCAGCGGCGCCAGCGTACCGCGTGCGGTATGCGAGGTTAAGCAATGTCGGGCGAGGTCAGTCCTTGGATGGGTGACCGCTTTGAGTGGTTACTAACTGAGCGCTCCCGTGCTTTGGAAGGCACGTTAAGCCGTTGATTCCGGTTGCTGTCTATGATAGCAGTCGTTAAGCCAAGTTAGAGGCCTCCGGGCGGCTTGAGAACTTCTAACAGTCAAGTTGCCCACTCACTTGACAAGCCTAATCCCAATATGGTCTAGTTTCCCCCTTGGGTTGAAAGGTCAGATGGCAGTCGCTTCCGTAAAAACTAGTGCTTACGCCAATTCTTGGGATTAGGTAGCGGACCCCAGGCATCCTTCAGGATGCAACTGTACTGGGAATAACGCTAGGAGGATCATGACTATTACTATTATCACTCAAAAAAACTGAATATTATGCCTTAAATGTCTAAAATATAGACTTGCATTGGTATATAAAGTTTATTATTTTAGTATGTACTACTGCATTTAGTTGACAGATTACAATGCTGGATTACTAAAATCTAATATCGCGTTAAGCCCCGTATCAACAAAATCCTTCAAGTGATCACAAAATAAGCTCCTAAAATTGACTAAGTGTAATTTTAAGTACAAATTGTATATTGTCAGATAAATAAGTCGAATAAAAACATATCATATAAAACAAACCACTTTGTTCGTAACCCTTTTAAAGCGGGCACCTACTCGTAATATGACGACGCCGCGGGAGGCTGTGTCGGTGACATTTATCCCTATAGTTAATAACAAAGGAGTCAGATTTGCGCTGTAACGTCCTGTGACGTACAAAGGGCACCTTTGTCGGTTGTTAGCTTGACACATTGGAGGGAAACGCTTTGAAGCAGGCTATGTGGATATAAATTACAAGAAAAATGTGAAACTAACTTTGCCTTTGAAAGCAGCGACATGGGAATAAAAAAATTACTGACATTAACAGCTAACATTCCTATTTACCTACCTACTAATGAACTAGGTAAATTAAGAGGCTGGAAAATATGCTATTGTACAAATCATAATCCTAGTACAGTTGTATGTTGTAAGATGCCCGGGGTTAGGACCCCAATCCCCAGATTCCCAGATTTGGTGTAAGTACTAGTTTTTAGCAAGCGATTGTACTGGGATAACCCTAGGATTATGATATAAGGTTCGTATAAAAACGCTCGTGGCGTCTTTACTTGCGATGCAAGCCACTCGCGTTTTAAGTCCCTTCTTATACAAAAGTTGCATAATAGTAGATTGTATAACCAGTGCATAAAACAAGCCATTTTATCCCATACAATTTATCGATCCGAGCCACAGGCGAGTGTCGATGTAAAGTAGAGTTTCCTGTAATTGGCTCGGCTGTAACTAATAAATTCAAATTCGGAATTCAAAATATTCTTTATTCAAATAGGCCTAGCAACAAGCACTTTCGAATCGTCAGTTATAACATGTATTGACATATATATATTAATTAATTATTTAGAACAATTTATTGATGCTATTATTATTCTTTACAATAAATATTGTATTGTGGTAGACATGTCAAACTAAGAAATAATTATGTAATACAATTAACAATAGGATCGTCAAAACATAAATAATAATAATAATAATAAAAAGTATAAAAATAGAAATCTAGACAGTTTCTAGAATAAAATCAATATGTCAAAAGAAAATAATAAGATAATATTAATATCTAATGCCATAATGATTAATTCATTAATATTTCAGTCACAATTAATCCCACGGTGTTTTATGTAAAAAAATATTGTTTTTACTTAGTTTTATTGCTGTTGATACTCCTATAATAAATAAAATGAGTTTTATACACGAGTTATATGCACTCTGATTTTCACTTCGACTGCGGGAAAATTAAACAAACAAATAAAGTTATGTCACCTTATGCCTTGGTACTTGGTACGTACTCTTCACATACTAAAATCACGTGGAAATCGTCTTCGATCATGGGCTCCTTCATACTCATACGCATACCCAAATTGAGTGAGCGCGACGCGTTGATTTTGACTTGGGATTTGATAAACAAATATAAGAGAAATCGGAAGTTGGGTAGAAAATAGACGCCCTGGTATGCGTTAGGTTATATAAAGGATAACTCCCGTCCAATGATTCGTGAAAAGGTCTTTAATGTTCAACTAAAGTTAGACTTGGGATCGTGATCTTCGTAAATACCGCGATCTATGTCGGAAATAAAACAAACATAAACATAATTTTGCAGACTTTTGAAGCACGCATTTTATATTCCTTTTTTGAGGAACTGCCCCTAAATGTAGGAAACATGTAGATGTAATGCTTCCCTTTTTAATGAGGATAGCTCGCACAAAAAGATAAAATGTCGACTTTGTAATTCCTCTCCTCCCCTGTCGCAAATAAATAATTGCCCAGTAGAAATCATTAATGTATGTACGTCACTCGAAAGGTCAGACTAAGTATTCTTACTATAGTCCGGCCAGCCGGTAGGTAAGAAAAAACAATTATTTATATTATTTATTTATGTTTCGTGTATTGATCCATGTTATCCGAAATAAATGAATCATTATTATTATTATTTTTATAATGTACGAGTATATTAAGCGGCATATGATAACAATATTAATAACACTGTATAATTAAATAAGATTATGTAAGTACTTAAATACGCGCAGAACTTCATTGTGACTCTCTTTGGGGGAGGCCTATGTCCAGCAGTGGACGTCCTTTGGCTGCATGTAAGTACTTAGAAATAAAAACGGGGCTTATTCCGTAAGTATGGTATATAGTTTGGTGTAGGCTAGTGACGGTTAAATAAGGCTTAGAAAATATATACAAAATCATAAAACTTACTTATTTACACATAAAATATCTGCAAAATTTACAGCGCTCGTTTATATACACAAACAATTCAGTTATGTACCCTTAATTAGTATTTATCAAAGAATAGATTGCCATATATACAGATTTATCTGTAATTTATTAATCATAATCATCCTTGTATCAACACAGTTAAACAATTTTACAAGTTAAACTAAAAAACAAATTAAACTAACTTAAAAATAAATAAAATATTAAGATAAAATTAAATTAAATTATAAAAAGAATAGATTAATTAATTCAGTCATTTTAAAATAAGTCAAGCACAAATTTGTCAAAAACAAAAGACAACCGTGAAAATTTATATTATTTCTTTATAACCGGCCAGTGTGTCAGAGACCGTGCCGTCGTGTTTCAATTTTTATTCGTTAGAATTTAGGTAATTTTCTTTCTTTGATGTCTATGGGGTTAGGAAAGACAGAGACATAAAATGAGGACGTGTCCCCTTCTATCAGATATTGCGGATGTAATACAGGCCAGGGCAAGAATGCTGTAAATTAATATCATACATAAATTCACACCTGTATTCTAAAATATGGTAAGCATTTCATGTGTTCAGAAGTAAATTATCGATGTCACTTCTATCAATTGTAGGTTTAAAGTCAAAAATGTAAACTATTGCTGTGTTAGTTTGCTAGCCAATTGTCCTACTTCAAACGATTTCTCATTTATGACAGCCACGGAAGAAATAGTGTGGTAATATTATAAAACACACGGAGTAAAGCGATAATTTATGAAAATGAATAAAGCATAAGAGGTTTATCGGGATCGAAGCAAGAGGAAATCCTTGCCCCTGGCTACCCCTCCGAAAAAGAGACGTGTTTAACTCAGTTGTACGGTAATCAACTGAGATGATTGAGAGGCGGGAGATGTGGATGAGTTACGGGTCAGCTCCACCGGAATTAAATATTCCGAAGATTAGTAAAGAAGTCCCAATCTAATATACCAACGAACGCCAAATGCGAATGGCAATTAAATATACGAAAGATCGTCGTTAAAAATAAAACCTGAATAGGAGTGCCACCTTTAATGAAAGTGCGACCCGAGACTCAAAACATTTCAAGTTGATTACGGGTCGATGCATTAGCAAAATGCCCTTTTCTTATGAACCGGCTTAATAAGGCGACAGAGGATCTCGATAAAAATCCAAGTGGGCGGATTAAACACTTCATCAAGGAATCCTCGCACCCAATGGTGTTGTCCCTCTTTAAGTGAAATGTGTGTTTAAATTAGAACTTGGCGCTTTAGACTCACATTTTATAGAACGTTACATCTAGACGTTCCTGCTTGGCAAATTAAATTAGAGTTCTAAATCACACTCTGAGATACTCTAGCGTAGAGCGCACTTTGTAATAGCATTCTTCATTTAAGTATATTGGATTTGCTCTTTAGGTATGTGGTATTGTATTGTGTTCCTGCCGGTGAGTAAGGTCGTGAAGATGTCTTGCCACTAGATCAAAGAAGATATATACTAACGTAAAACTAGATGTGCTGTGCCACGTTGCTATGGATGTTTGAATCCACCGACCATATTCATTGGTCCATAGCATAGCACTAGTGGAAACGGGTTTTCGTAGCGTAACTTACACATCTTCGTAGCATAGCTGCATAGCACTTCTCTGGTGGAAAGGCACTCTTAAGAGCTCCCGAGAATGCACTGTGTTAGGCGACTTCCTGACTTGGCGGGGCGGGTGCGATATGTTATAGGTATCTTGTTCTTTGACGTGAGTTTACTGATGTAAGATTTCCTTACTTGACGAAATACTGTTAGTAACGTAATACTGGCAGTAATTCGTCAAGTGAGGAAATCTCACATAAGTAAGCTTACGTCAAACAACAAACTACCTATGACATATCGATCCCGCCCCGCCAAGACAGGAAATCGCCTAGCCGAGCGTTTTTGACACTGCGTAAAAAGTTGCTAATTCGATTATCAGTAAAGTAGAGTATTATATCAAACATACACCCAATCACTACGATCGGACTGAGCATCGTGATGCACCGATGCACGATGACGTAGTCAGGCAAAGACTTATAACAGCAATGCAACATTTACAACGATCTAAAAAATTCGTATCAGTTTCACATTTCGGCCAAGTGAAAGAGTCACAGACCAAAAACCGTTCGGATTCGATACTGTGTGAATGCAAAGATAATTTATTCATCGAGCGGTATCTCGGTCCACGGGTGACTGTGAATTTACTGCAAGGACCGCTTTTAAATTTTCAAGAATAGCCGTTGGAACAAAGGACTGTCGGACTTTATCAGCCGGTAAAGAGAGTAAAATGTGTCCAGTGCACAAGCGGCGGGAGCTGTTTATAGCCAACGTCACCGCAGCCACCTGTTCAGCCTCATGCACAATGGCACCGGGCCTTTAAGATCCCCATCCGATACTAAGCCAAATAAATTAACTATACTTTAAAATGAAACCCAGCCAGTATTGTAATTAAACTTCTCACGAACTTCGGTTGTTATAAGTTCATTTAACGAAGTTAGTTATTGTTTCAATTCTAAACAATTTCTTAGATTTAATATTTATCAAGATTCGCGCTCAGTATCACGCGGCACAGAAATGAAGCAATATTAAAATTTAATATTAAAATTACTAAAGTCTGCTGTTTTCTACAGACTACAAGCAAATGTAAAAGTTTCGGTTTACGTCAATGGGTAACCTAATGATTAAAGTTGTTAATAAAGCCATTTAGTAGCATTACAGCTGCCCTATTGTACCAACAAAATGACTGTCGACAAAACCCCGATAACATTTGGAAATTACCATTGTCTAGAACAAAGTTCGCCCACGTACTGTTTGATGCAGCGTTCAGCTCACCCCTGCTCACCTGGAACAATCAAAAAGTATCTACAGTAAAGAAAGTTGTAATGTACCGGAACATAGTTACTGCCATAGAAAAGCGCTTGTTGTTCCAAACTACTCGGCTGGTTATCTAACTTTTTCTCAAGTCTCGGTATTTGAAAGCGGTTCTTAAGCAGAGTTCGACACACGACGCAGTTATAAAATCAATGCGGCCTTAACAACTTTGTGCTAGTTAAAACGTCGGAAGTTCGCGTGCCTGGCTCCTCATCGCAGGTGCTAGAAACGCTGTCGGGTATATTGCGCCGGACTTAAGTACGCTTTTTGTTTGCCAAATCGCCTTCGTACGTACCTGACAAGTTTGCTTTTACGTGTGAAAATTTGTTTGCACGCGGAATTATGTCCTCGGTTTTCGCTATTCTCGGCACCAGTAGGTTGTTGCATAATTGTTCAAATGAGCGTCAGGATAATATATATGTCAACTCACATTTTAACCCTCAAAATTTATTTGATTAATTGTATAATTTACCTATGTACCGTGGAGCGCTTGCGGCCCAGCGGTGCCAGTCTACCGCGTGCGGTATGCGAGGTTAAGCAACGTGGGGTCAGGTCAGGTCAGTTCTTGGATAGGCCACTTTTAGTTCACTAACTGAGCGCTCCCGTGCTTTCGAAGGCACGTTAAGTCGTTAGGCTAAGGCAGAGGCACTCACTTGACAGAGGAGGTCGAAGTTGCACCACGTCTGTAGGGAGTACCCACCGTTACCCTACACGTGACCTCTGGGAGGCGCTAAAAGTAACTGGCAACCGTACTGTCTTTTCAAAGATATGACGGTTTGAAAATGCGATACGATTATTTTTATTACCTCTATGTCCCACTCCTAACTTAACATTTTAACGTTGACTTAAGAGAGATAGGCCACAGTGGAACGTCACCATACTTATACAACGCGGGCCCTTATAACCCGAAAGTTTAACTAACGATTTTAGAGCCTAATTAAAGTATATATAATTATATATACGTAATGTGGTATAACAAATAGTCCAAAAACCATTAATTTAAGTGATATTAATTATTTAAAACAAATCAGAAGCCGAAAAATCTCAAGTCTAACACAGCCTAAAAGCATGACGTAGCCACGTACTACTTTTTTGACTTGATACCTCTTGACATTTCTTGTCTTACACATTTTTAAGTCACGTAATGATTTGTTCACAAAAAGCGATAAATTAATTTGATTTTTTTTCTACTGAAAAACTAATTTAATTTAAACAAAAATTTGGACCCATGTTGATGTAACATTATTTACTCGTAGTGTCGTCAAAAATACGTGGTTAAAATCTTTCGGGTTATTCGGGCCCGCGGTGTATTTCGAGCAGTCGCTTTTACTTCAAAATTAGCAAAATATCTCGCTGAAAATGAATAAATGTCAATATTTTATTATAAATACCAATATGTTATGTCTACGTTGTATTTCAATTGCTTGACTCATATAACTCACCAGCTGTTGCCCGCGACTTCGTCCGCGTCTTCGCTCCTATTGGTCACAACGTGATGTTATATAGCCTAAAGCCTTCCTCGATAAATGGACTATCCAACACATAAAGAATTTTTCAATTCGAACCAGTAGTTCCTGAGATTAGCGCGTTCAACAAACAAACTCTTCAGCTTTATAATATTAGTATAGATAATGACTTGAATGCTTACATTACAGCAAACGCTCAAATAACTTACATACTTACTGAAAAGAACCGGGCAAATCAATATTTCGCTCAGCGAGACTTCAATGCGCCTTCATAAATAAAAAGAATCAAATACGGAATATGAAATCATATCAAATATCAACGTGGCAACCGAAATATTCCAATAAGAGGCGCGATACAAAAGAAATATAGCTGCATCATTATTTAGGAATTACAATTCAGCCGGGAACGATTTGTGCCCGAGACATCGAGCAATTTATTAAAGAAGCCCGTGAATAATTTATTTTAATTAACTACGAACGACAGTTCCATTTTTCGCTTCCATCTAATTTTGCGCTTTCTTGATGGTGGCGTTCTTAAACTGAGACATTCATTCAAAAAGTTTGAAATCGAATTAAATTCGCCCCTTTAACTAAACTCAATTTTCTTTCACGACTTCATTAAGCGGGGCCATTCCGGTGAGCCTCAGTAATGACCTCAGAGGACGTTAAATCAAGATCGAAGGGAAAGATAAAAAGTAACTGAAATTTAATACTTTTATCAAATGTTGACGGGCTTTGTGTTGCTGAGCGCTGGGTGTAAACACGCTCGTTCAACCCGCTCGTAATGAGAGGCCGCGTGCCGGTTTAGCAACAGTCATTTCCAGTTGCGGAATTATAGCGAGCAAAATGAAGATGTATGGAAGTTGTATTGCTTAATATGTTTCTTTTCATGGTAAAAGTCAATAAATTGTAAGCCCTTTGAATGAATAATTCTGCAAGTAGCTATAAAATATCTTCTTCAGTAGCCGTAGTATCTATAAGACAGGGCATATGTTGGGCATATGCCTCCTCTTATAGATAATCGGGAAAGTAGTCCCTGCGCTGGTCCAGTGTAGGTTAGACATGTCTCGAACACCTTAAAATTTCTTTGAAGAGGTTCGCTCAAGATGTTGTCCTTCACCGTAAAGCTGACGGTAAACATCTAGTTATATTTTGTTCATAAGTTCCAAAAACTCATTGGTGCAAGTCGGGATTCAAACCCACAATTGCCGCATGACAGTCGCACGCTTGAACAACTACTACCGCACCTCTAAGTAGCATAGTGTAATTAAAATATATCTAAAAATATACAAAACAATGTCGGGTTATATACCATTTATAACTCAAGAACTCAACTAACTTCAACGGAAAATAGAATTCTGTTTGAAAAAAGCATATGAATGTTAACGATCCATTATAGCTTCAATAAAGGAAATGTTTTGTTGACACGCCATTGATATGATATACCTAGTTGATTATTGGCCTTTTATTATTATTTTTTCTTTGTGAAAGTATAAATTATTTTCATAACATTATAAATAAAAAATTAAATAGATAAAGTAATTGTGGCACATAATAAATTTTTGATCTTAATTATTGTTTTGAATTGATTATATTACGTTAGTAAAATCCCAAGTTTAGCTTAAAGTTAACAACGACGTTCATTGTCTGTACGTATGCTATACGGTACTAGTAAGCTATACGGAGTTCGCCGATTCAGCCAAATACTTGGATATATTTCCATCGTAGAATACGCCAAACTCAAATTCATTTTTTATTACATACATACCTAATAACCGAAATACATTCAAAGCTTGACACATAACGCACTAAATATAAGTATTCACACCCATTTATAGTCAAACTTGACACACTTTGTGTTGTGTGTGTTTTTTGTCGGCCTGTTTAGCCTAGTTGGTAGTGCCACTGCCTTCGAAGCTATATAATAGAGGTCCCGGGTTCGAATCCTGGTAAGGGCATTTGTTTCTGTGGTGAGCAGAGACATTTGTTCCTGAGACTTGGATGTTTTCTATGTATTTAAGTATAAGTATATCTATTAAATATATCGTTGTCTAGTACCCATAACACAAGCCTTATTGAGCTTACTATGGGACTAGTTCGATTTGTGTAATAATTGACCCTAATATTTATTTATTTATTTTTTATTTCTTTTTATTTTAATTACGCGTTAGGGGGAGCGAGTGTGTGCAATCAATTTGTTTCCCCTCCGACAACAACACATCAGTATGAGATGGCCACAAATTGGACATTTTCATAAACGTGTTAACCTTAAGATATGTTTTTATTCTTCAATATAAACTTGTCATATGTTTAATGATAAAACCCAGGCGTGAATTGCGAAAACGTGAACTAAAGTGCTTTTTTCATCCCGAATGAACTGCTGCTATTTCATCAACGGACAAACAGATATTTTAACGTAACCACAAGTCACTTCATTACGCTTTGTGAAACTGCGAAACCTTCAATTTAAGAATTATCCCAAAACGACTGCTGAATAATTCAAACCTTAAATTATCGACGATCTCGAAGCACAATATCTGCAAAGAGAATTCAAGAAAATACGGCTGAGTGAACGGTTCATATAATTTTATTCAAAAGTATTTGTACTTAGAGGTGAATTTGTAATGAAAGCTGGATCCGATATTGACTCTACTGCTTAGCTCTATCGACACTGAATCTTAAGTAAAATTATCTGCATATTTTAATTCCATGATACTTATTGAACATCACGAACGATATTTAAAAATAACGTGTCATCAGTTCTTACATCTTACTTACCCATTTGTCACTAACAAACTACAAACGCAGCTATAAGATGGAAAGAGACAGCAAACAGTAAATTCAACCAACTGCAAATCGGTTGTCGCGTTAAATTGGTATAGATAGGTTAACTTATGAAAATGACTTGTTGTTTATAGTTGTGACGTGTTCGAATATGCGTTTGTTTTGTTGGTGTTGCACATTTTAAATATGTAATGTCTATTTGAACACGCTACAATTACATACAACAGGTCCTTTTCTTAAGTTTTTTTCCTATACAGGATGTTTTTATTGATTTCCGTTTTTTTCAAGCATATAGCCGTGTATAGCCATAGAAACGACGTAGCATATTTAGTTTCAAGATTTTTTAAAGTTAATGTAAAGTATGGGAATTCGGAAATCGATTGACATGCACGTCAAAATTGTTTCATTAATTGTTAAGGATCTTTTATACTATACCACAAGTGTTAATTAACGAAAATGAAATCTTTGATATCTTTGAAATGGTACGAATTGACAACATTCCATATTTTAAGCAGGTTTTTCCCGATGAAATCAAATAGAGGATAAAAAGTTAAGTAAAACCACATTTTTGAATTCTCTAAAGTATCCCAATATCATATAAATAAATCAATTTCAAAAGTTCCTCATTCAAAAAGAGAATAATTGACAAGTAAGGCGTCATAGCGTAACAAATCATACAGAAGCTAACATGATTTGTTAGACTATGACGCCTTACATATCACAAAGACAGATTTACTTAAGAAAGTGAACTGCTGTTCTTTTTGTGCACTGTGACTGTCAGAATTTCATTCTAGCGACGTCATTACGACGATGGTAGGCTTTCTTCACAGTTTCGTAAATATTTAGAAAACTAATAGGTATAAAATATATACATATATATTTTCGGGTTTCTTGTAGATTAGTAGATTTCATAGTGTAGTAGATTTCATAGTGTAGTAAATTTTGAAATGTTGTACTAGTGTCTTAGAGAAGATTACTTTACGTATTCCATCTCAGGGTTGTACTCTCGCAATTAACGGAATTTAGTAAAAACATCCTGTATACCGAAACTTTTGGACTGTAGGTTATTTATTTGTCGTATGGCAATCATTTCGAACCGTGAGATCTTCGAGAATACAGTACTGTTGCCAGTTTGTAAGGATTACCCACCGTTAGGAACTATTATGCTCAAAGTTCCTGAAAAGAATAACCCAAAATTTAAGCGCTCAGTTCAAAAGAATAAAAATTAAGGGTTTATATCATGTTAAACTATTGTGTTAAAGTTATAAAATGAGTAAAAAAATAACTCATAAGCTAAATGGTCGCGTACGGTACGGCTTCAGAGGAATTTCCTCAGTTGGACCCACCGGTTGTGAAATGATCTCCCTACTGAGGTTTTTTCAAGGGACTACATTATGGGTGATATGGGATCTTCAAGAAAGGGGTGTATACATTTTTAAATAAGGCTCGAAACGCATAGAGCGGGCGCGGCGCGGTGCGGGGCGGAGGCGATTTTGCCTTTTTGTGCCCCGGACCGACAAGCCTAAGGGTGGTATTCCACTCGTCCAATATCTTTGTCAAACCTTTGATCAAAGTTCTTTGACAGAGGCCCATTTCACTCATCCAATGTCTTTGTCCAAGTTTTTTTTTTTCATGCGTAGCCATATTGATTTAACTGTCATCGGAATCTTTGATCAAATGTCGGGGTCCCATCCAAGTTTGATGAAATCATCCAATTTCTTTGATCAAAGATATTGGACAAAGATATTGGATGAGTTTAATACGGGGTGGTATTCTACTCATCCAATATCTTTGTCCAATTTCTTTGTTAAATCTTTGATCAAAGTTCTTTGACAGAGGCCCATTCCACTCATCCAATGTCTTTGTCCAAGTTTTTTTTTTTCATGCGTAGCCATATTGATTTAACTGTCATATGAATCTTTGATCAAATGTCGGGGTCCCATCCAAGTTTGATGAAATCATCCAATTTCTTTGATCAAAGATATTGGACAAAGATATTGGATGAGTTTAATACGGGGTGGTATTCTACTCATTCAATATCTTTGTCCAATTTCTTTGTCAAATCTTTGATCAAAGTTCTTTGACGGAGGCCCATTCCACTCATCCAATATCTTTGTCCAAGTTTTATTTTTTTTCATGCGTAGTCATATTGATTTAACTGTCATCGGAATCTTTGATCAAATGTCGGGGTCCCATCCAAGTTTGATGAAATCATCAAATTTCTTTGTTCAAAGATATTGGATGAGTTTAATACGGGGTGGTATTCTACTCATTCAATTTCTTTGTCCAATTTCCATGTCAAATCTTTGATCAAAGTTCTTTGACAGAGGCCCATTCCACTCATCCAATATCTTTGTCCAAGTTTTTTTTTATGCGTAGTCATATTGATTTAACTGTCATCGGAATCTTTGATCAAATGTCGGGGTCCCATCCAAGTTTGATGAAATCATCCAATTTCTTTGATCAAAGATATTGGACAAAGATATTGGATGAGTTTAATACGGGGTGGTATTCTACTCATCCAATATCTTTGTCCAATTTCTTTGTCAAATGTTTGATAAAAGTTCTTTGACGGAGGCCCATTCCACTCATCCAATTTCTTTGTCCAAGTTTTATTTTGTTTCATGCGTAGCCATATTGATTTAGCTGTCATCGGAATCTCTTTCATCAATTCTTTGATCAAATGTATATTGGACAAAGATATTGAATGAGTGGAATACCTCCCTTAGAAATATAGTGCCCCTGTTCCATTTTGTATCACAGCACCCTTGATATTTCTACCTTGATTCCAATGTCGTTAAAAGTTAGCAACAGGTAGATAATTAAAGAAAGAAAAGTGGTCATGTTACTAACAAAAAAATGTCATTAGCAGTCCGCTAACCAGTTGTTTTACCGGAGCTGTTATTCTTTAATCTTGGCGACCCCGGGGCTCACAAGGATGGAAATATTGGTACTCCGCAGAAAACTTTTATCTCTTTTTCAAGACGCTTTAACATCTCGTTAAGCCCTCTACCTCGCAATAGCAAAGAAAATTGAATTACATTAACAAGCCCGTGGATCACTGGAAATAATTAAAATGGAAGGATCGTTCGAATTATCATTTTAGTTCGTTTTGATCTTGCTTATTATGTGCGTTCCGTTGCGGTTTGTTTGAGCCGGCTGTTCATTGCGAGATCGGTTGGAGAGATTTGAATTATTCAGAGAATTTAATAATTATACTCTTTATTAGCATACCGCAAGATGTAATTAGGCTTACTTAATTATGTGGATAATTTAGAACAGGAATAAATGATATCCGGTATTTATTTATCTTTAAGCAAATGCAAAATATGTTTCACGAAAATCATTCCGTTAACTAAGGTATATGTACAGGGAGTTTTTTTTTATTTCCGTTCCTTCGAGCATATAGCCGTGTATAGTCATAGAAACAACGTAGCACGTTTAGTTTTTAAAAAATCGAGAAAAAAAAATCTTTTTAATTTTTATACAAAATAATTAATTATATCACCAAGGATGAATAAAAACCATCCTTAAGAGTTACCGTGGAGTGTTAATGTCAAGTATGACGATTCCGAATTCGAATGACAAGAACGTCAACATTGTTCAATTGTTAAGGATCTTTTATACTCTATCTACTAGGGGTGTTAATTAACGAAAATGAATTTCTGATTATCTTCGTAATAGTACGAATTGGGGTACTAGTGTCTTAGAGAAGATTACTTTATTTCATCTCAGGATTGCGCCCTCGTAATTAACGGAATTCAGACTGTATAAATGAATTACCCAAAAAAATTTTTTTCCAGTATTTTTAGTTCCATTCGCGTTTTTCCCCATTTTCTTTATTCTCTATACATTATTTCTACCAACAGATAATTTCGTCACACGCATTTTTTTCTAGGCGTTATTTTTGCTACACGCATCTTAACCGATGCAATTTTTCACCAATCTGTTTTTTTCACATGCGTTTGGTTACCCGTAGAATATATTTCCACTAGTAATAATAATTTGGGGAATTCATCTATACAGTCTAGGGAGACAAATTCGCCGGCCGGACATCAGAAAGTATTTTCGCCGAAGCTCAAACTGAGACATTAGAAAAAGAATTATCGACGATAGCAAGCCACGAGGGCCAATAACACCAAGTGTCGATGACCTACAAACCTACCCCGCACTTCCACTGCGTCCATTTTTTATGCACACCGCTCGTGGAGTAATCAAATTTAAATTGCTTTTTATGATTCCGTAGGTGCTCCAACATGGAAATTCCACTGAAACTGAAAAGAAAAGTACGTAACTTCGACTATGAATTTAAAACGTTCTCATGCATCAAAGAGCTCTAGAAAACCGAAAATAAAATTGCAGGTTGTTTTAGTTTTATGCCATTTACGTTCGTACTTAGTAAGCAAGAAACGCGTCAGACCGTGAGCAAAATATGCAGATACATAATGATATGCATTAATGATATGATAAAGTAGGTAAGCGAACCCTTTTCTAATATTCAGATTATTTTTAACTGGAATCTATTAAAACGTATAACGTTTGTTAGTAGGCAACATCCTGGGTACGATAAAAAAATAAAATAAGATCTAGGACAAATATACTGAGCTCTTTTTGTGACTCGTAAGGCGGAAAGAAGAAAGCCAAAAAAATACCGCACAGCTCACCGTCAGATTTAATTTTAATCTACATCAACTATTGTAAATTTAGGTTGTAAAGACATTTTGCTATGCTGTAATTATATGTATTTCTTGTTTTTCTAAGCAACTGGTTATGGCTACGACATCGGAAGTGGGCCAGTAACACCGCATTTATAGTCGCTATCAGATAAACTGGAGCGTACAAGCTGCTCACAAATACTCGTATCTTAACACGACCCTGTCATTGAGGAGTTAGAGAGCATGTTATAGTATAGATTTATTACATAGCGACTGTGATGTAAGTCGAAGTAAGAAAATATAATCATGATGTAAGTACCCAAGCCCTTTTTTCATATAGTTGGCCACTTGCCACTTGTTAGAATGTATAATACGGATTCCAAGCTACCAAAATAATATTGCAATAAATTGATAATTATTGAAATTCATAAATATTAGACTTTAGTTGTGCTCTAATTGTAGTAATTTACATATATATGGATTCCTGATTCAAATGGCACCATAAGAATAATGAATTAGAAAATTCCTATAGTTCTTATTTTTCTAGCAGCTGATTAAAACAATATTATAAGCAGCCAGTAGCGCCACAGATACCGTTACTCTGAAGATTTACCGAGAGTTGTCGCTTTCAGATTTATTTATAGCATGGCCGGGTTTAATAGCGCTAGTTGCAGCTGATCCTGCACCGAGCACTCTCGCCCCGACTCAATACCGGTATTTATAGGATTCCGGACCACGTGAAAGTAAAATGCTAACATTTATTAACAAAATACTACGGCGACTTACTGATTAGTCGGTGCGATCACAGATATAAGAGTAAATTTGAACGATTTCTCCACGTCTGATTTATTCTCACTAATGCACAAATCAGCAAGTTTGAGAGATACAGATAAGTGATATTATAATAATAATAATTATTATTTTATGACATAGGAGGCAAACGAGCAGACGAATCGCCTGATGGTAAGCGATTAGCGCCGCCCATGGACACTCGCAACACCAGAGGGGTTGTAAGTGCGTTGCCGGCCTTTAAGATGGGAGTACGCTCTTTTCTTGAAGGTATGAAGGTCGAATCGGTCCGGAAATACCGCAGGCGACAGTTCATTCCACAGTCAGTTTATTATCTGACAGATGTTCACCTGTCAGTGTCTCCGCTTTCATAACTGCAAATTGTACTGAGCTGACGTCTGTGA
Source organism: Notocelia uddmanniana (assembly GCA_905163555.1). Classification (NCBI taxonomy): domain Eukaryota; kingdom Metazoa; phylum Arthropoda; class Insecta; order Lepidoptera; family Tortricidae; genus Notocelia; species Notocelia uddmanniana. The sequence goes on along the minus strand of LR991058.1, from coordinate 29,251,156 downwards.
CGTTTTGGATTAATTGGGATTTGACACTTTGGTGTGCTTTTAAATGGAGACAATTCGTTAGCAGCCCAAAATGATGGTACTGTATGTCCCGTTCTAACCCATCTTGGTTAACCATAAGGATTCAAAGAGACAACTACATGAGAAATTATCTTGCTTAGCAGTACTTTATCGTCTTCCTAGCTTTATTCCCAGTACAGTTGCATCCTGAAGGATGCCTGGGGTCCGCTACCTAATCCCAAGAATTGGCGTAGGCACTAGTTTTTACGGAAGCGACTGCCATCTGACCTTCCAACCCGAGGGGGAAATTAGACCTTATTGGGATTAGGCTTGTCAAGTGAGTGGGCAACATGACTATTAGAAGTTCTTAAGCCGCCCGGAGGCCTCTAACTTGGCTTAACGACTGCTATCATAGACAGCAACCGGGATCGACGGCTTAACGTGCCTTCCAAAGCACGGGAGCGCTCAGTTAGTAACCACTCAAAGCGGTCACCCATCCAAGGACTGACCTCGCCCGACATTGCTTAACCTCACATACCGCACGCGGTACGCCGGCGCCGCTGGGCCACGAGCGCTCCTTCGCCCTTGCTTAGCAGTACGTATCTGTTGGTATTATTAATCTAAGGGTACGATTTGAGAAAACTGTCACCTGTCAGTGTCAACTATCGGTCGAGTCAGTACCGGCGCGGGAAGCACATGGGAAGCAGTACTGTCTCGTATCTACGCATGATATTACTGCACAAACGGGTTTGGGCGCACGTTTACAGATTCCCAATTCTACAGATTCCCATGTTTACATATTCCCAATTTTACAGATTCTCAAGTTTACATATGCCCAATTTTACAGATTCTCAAGTTTCTAGATTCCCAATTCTACAAATTCTCATGTATACATACATATTCCCAATTTTACAGATTCTCAAGTTTACAGATTCCTTATCCTACAGATTAAAAAAAAATCCTACTATAGGTGATTTACAATGGCCCCTGGTTTAGGTAGGTTAGGTACGTTAGGTATGTTCAGATGCCCGAAGGGCAAACTGTGCAGAAGTAGGAGCCCCGCGGAGCTGGGCTCCGTCAATCGAAATCTGTAGAATTGGAATTCTGCAGAATTGGGAATCTGTAGAATTGGAAATCTGCAGAGTTCAGAAACTGTAGGATTGGGAATCTGAAGAATTCGAAATCTGATGAATTCAGAATCTGTGCAATTGGAAATCAGCAGAATTGGGAATCTGTAAAGTTGGGAATCTGTAGAGAAGCGAATCTGTAATGGAAATCAGCAGAATTGGGAATCTGTAGAGTTGGGAATCTGTAGAGAAGCGAATCTGTAATGGAAATCTGTAGAATTGGGAACAATTCCACAAACGTAATACTGACAATATCTCGTCAAGTGAGGAAAACTCTGCGACATCAGTAAGCGCACGTCAAAGAACGAAACAGGTACAGTCGGCATCAAAAGTAGCTACGCATTTGAAAAGTACAAAAGTGTTTATTATCCTTATATTATATGCTATATATATCCTTATATAGCATATGAAAGGGTCAAAATTTCTTACTCCCTTGAGTAAGAAATTTTGACCCTTTCATATGCAATTTTATTTTTAATGCCGACTGTACCGCATATCGACGCCCTGTAGCCGGGGTATATAATACGGCTACGGTATACCCTGCTTGATTTAGTTATTAGTTTGCGCGATATAAACAAAAAATTGGGAGACAATCTTACACAAATCGACCTAGTCCCAAACTAAGCAAAGCTTATACTATGGGTACTAGACGACTATATATACATACTTATATAGATAAATATATACTTAAATACATAGAAAACATCCAAGACCCAGGAACAAATATCCATGCTAAATGCACAAATAATGCCCTGGCTGGGATTCGAACCCCGGACCTCTAGCTTCGGAGGCAGTGTCACTACCAACTAGGCTACACAGGCCGTCAATATCAATTTTTAAAATGCTAATATTTGTTGGAATCGGTTTCCCCCCTCTACCAGCTAAACGGTTGCTACTGGGAATGTAAAAAAACACGGTTGTAGTACATATAATTAATTTAAATAGAATGAAAACTATCACAGCTAAGTAGACATTACTAGTTAATGAATGAGTGACAACCAATCTTAAGAAATGTACTTGGAAAAGCAAACTTATATGTACAATTTTCATCAATAAGAGTTAATAAAAATATTAATTATCCATAAATTAACACCATTTCTCTCGTTTACTCTTTGTGATTTTACAAGGTAAACTAAAAAACAAATTAAACTAACTTAAAAATAAATAAAATTAAAACTAAAAGATAAAAAAAAGAATAAAAGATAAAAAATAAATAAATAAATAAATAAAATAAAATAAAATAAAATTAAGTTATAAAAAGAATACCGCGTCTAGCTCTCCCTCTTGGGGCATGGATCCCAGGACGCTAGCGGCATAACCCCTTTGGACCGCGAAATTTTTCAATTATTTAGATATTTATGTTGTTACTCGTAAATATGGTAAATATAGAGGAAATATAAGTTTTCGATGTTTTAAACCGGCATACCCTACATTGCGCGAGGCCCGACACGCACATGGCCGCTTTTTTTATAAACTGCTTTGACACATACATAATATAGACACCGCTTTCAGTAGATCAACACACCGCGAATAAACGCCACTGACCTGTCATTGAGCGTTTCACAGCGTTCCTCAAACGATTGAATCACTTTTTTAAATATAATATTTACGTTACGAAGAAGGGCGCTTGTGACATTATTTATTAATAAAGCAATGTATACATAGATTTTAGTTTAAATATTTGCATGCTGTTTGTGGACGGTTGAATTAGGAGATACTTAAAACTAATGTATTATAAGAACTGTAATCTGACCCTATTCACGCAAATAAATGATTTATTAAGAGGGCGCAGTGCGCTCGGTCTGGCTCGGTTCTCCATACAAACGTATTTATATACCCTCTCATTTTAAAACGCCATGCTAGAAATGACATGACAATTTGTATACGCAATGGGATCCGGCATATCTAGGTCGGACCATAGTTTCTGTTGCTAGAAATTGTAAAAGAAACGAAATACAGCAGCTTTTTGAGTTTTTTACGGCTTGTATGAAATACTTAATAATCGCTGTATTTTTTCTCCATTATAATTTCAAGCAACAGAAACTATGGTCCGACCTAGATATGCCGGATCCCATTGTGTATACAAAGTTTCATGTTATGCTAGCATGGCGTTTTAAAATGAGAGGGTAAATACGTTTGTATGGAGAACCGAGCCAGACCGAGCGTACTGCGCCCTCTTAAGTCGAAACCGAGAAAAAAAAATGTTAAAGTTAACAAATATTAAAAAAAATATTGTGTCCAAATGAAAAAAGATAGAGACTTATTGTAAACGGCTTGAGAAAACCTTATTGTGGTTATTAAATTCAGGATGACCCGAAATATTTCACCGCGAGTGTAACAGTATCTTCGTTCAGAAAAGGTTTCTTGTCGTAGGCCGTAGCGTGTTTCTTCATCCGTAGAGGACAAACTCGTAGGTGGTTACGTGGGCGTAGCACCGGCATCAATATTTGAACACGTTCGACGTAAAGCGATAAAAGGCTCAGCGAAAAAAGTGGGTGTCGTCGAGCCTTTTCGGCGTAGGATTTGTAATAATAGAACTCATGTTATCAAATAAAGTGGTTATGTGATAAACGGTTGAAAATCAAGTTTTATATTCATAGTATTACTAACGGCTCTGTGAGCTAAACTCGAGTTTTTTTTTATTTTATTTCAAAATGTCCGAAAACTGACTCGTCAAAAAAATCTATATAATTATTAAACCTGCACACACATTTTGAGGCCAATCCAATAGCTGTCGCTGAGCCAGTGTGGAGTAAGTTATTTAAGTAAGACATTTCAATTCCTTTTAAGAATTAAATTGACTTTTTTTTCATTAAAAAAACACCAGATAATTGTCAATAGGTGAAACGATATTAAGAAAACGTAAAACCAATCTACAAAAATAAAAATGCCACAAGAAAACAATAAAATGTTAAAGTATAGGTACAGTTAACAAAGAAAAGAGTCAACCACTTCTCAACTCTATTATTTAGAGGTACAAATTAAGTTTCAAAGGAGATACTCCAGTTTATTTCTTTAATAATTAATTATTTAGGATCACCAACAGACAAACACATTATACAAAATTCATAAATATCACGTTCTAGGCTTACTGTACACGACTATAGGATTTATGTGAAATGAATAAATTATAAATTATTTACAAATTATTTTAAGTTTTTTTTTGTTTCCACTTAAGAGCTATGCTCTTGTCGGTGCAACTCAAAGTGGGCTCTCCATTTGGTTCGGTCCTAGGCCTCTTCCTTGATTTTTTGATAGGACCCGACAGTAATGTATTTTAAGTGGATTTTTAACCTGCACTCTTGCCCTATCCCGTAATAAAGTATTTTCGTGGGCGCATCGCCGACCGTGGGCCGTCTATCCATTCGCCCGACCCGTCTTTCTTGTGTGAGGGATTAAAATTGCAACGCTGCAGCTGGCTGCTGCTTAGAGCCATCGTTTGGGGCCGTTTAAAAATATTGCCAGTAAATTGGAGCATCCGTTAAAAATGGCGGCTCATATTGGAATACTTTGCAGTCTTAAGTTTAGTTATTTTAACTTACTTAAAATAGATTCACTTAGTTTATTGCTTAAAGGAGGATGTTCATTTAATAAATAAATATTATGGGACCGTGTTTTACGCAACGAACTAGTCCCATAGTAAGCTCAATAAGACTTGTGTTATGGGTACTACACGACAATATAATTAATTTACATATACTTAAATACATCCAACTCTCTTGAACATATGTTTTTACTCATCACATAAATAAATGCACTTGCCGGAATTCAATCCCGGGACCTCCAGCTTCGTAGGCAGTGTCACTGCCAAATAGGCTAAACAAAACCGTTCTTACAGTTGTAAGCGTTTTACTCAATATTTTTTGTTGATTGTTGATGTTGTTTGTAATATGTGTAAGTTGGTTTATAGTAAGTTTCTATTCAATTGTAAGTTTTTAAATGACGACCTAAACAAGTAAAGCTGGGTTTTGCCGGCATCCTGCACATCAAATATCAGATTTGGCAAAGAGTATTTTTTTTGACATAACTTACCGTCATAATTATTAACGAATCTTAATCAAACCGAGCCTAATGTATCAATATTGATTCAGCCCTTATTCCTGTCTGGTCAAAGAATAAAGTACCTATAAATACCTATACAAGAATCCACCCGTCTGAACCCAAGGAATTGCCATACTATAACGGAAATGTCAGTGAATGGCTGTCGTTCAAAGCTGCCGTCGCAGAGATAAGAGCTTCCGTGTCTGACAATGAGCTTATATCGAGATTCCGCCGCTGCCTGAAGGGAGAAGCACGCATCACCGTCGCTGCGCTTTTGGATACTCTAGTTCCAGTCAAGGAGATAATGGAAGCCCTGGAACTACGCTTCGGCCTCCCAGAACTGATACTCCAAGAGGAAATACAGGCGCTCAAAGATATGCCTAGACTCATCGACAACACGGAGCAGCTCAGCAAGTTTGCCTGCAAGGTCCGAAATTGCGTTTCGACTATAAAAGCATTGAACAAACCGGAACACCTCTTCAATATAGAACTTCTGCGAACACTAAAACAGAAAATACCGCATCTGAAGACACGCTGGATTGCTTACGCTGTAGATCATGAACACGAGGATGAACCTGAACTTGTCAAACTGTCAAACTTTTTGAAAAAAGAAGCCCAATCGACATCAAAATACTGGTTGCACGAACCGCCACGCACCATATTAAAACCAGTACTTTTGAACAGGACATTACGCTGAATTTGAAGACGATGAACCCGAACTAGAACCTGAACCCTGCTACGCTTCAAATCCGCCGAAATATACCACTGAACCGAATTGCCTGTACTGCAAGTTGAAAACCCACATTCTTAAGAATTGTGCCCAGTTCCTTCGTCTTTCGAATGATGATCGATGGGAGTGGGCAAAAGAAGCCAAGGTTTTCTTCAAATGCCTGAAGCCTAGACATCGCAGAGAATACTGCCATGTGGAATTGACGGATGTCGAATGTCGCACAACGGACTGCTGCACTCTTCTCCTCAACAACCCGTAACGTCAGCTTGCGCGCACCCATCGACTAAAGACATTGAAGCGACCTCAAACCCGTCAGCCGAGAAAACACCGAACGAGACTACGGCTTGCAGTAGAACCACTTCTAGAACCCAAGTTTTATTGAAAATTATACCGATAGAAATCCGAGGACCTATCGCGTCTAAACGAACTTATGCCCTTCTGGACGGAGGAAGTACCCTCACTCTGCTCAAAAAGAAGCTCGCAGACGAAATTGGTCTCAAAGGAATGATCGAACCGCTGACCCTCGCTGGTGTGAACGCGACCACCGAAGAACAAAACTCTGAGCGCGTCGACCTGAAAGTATTTGGACCCTCCAATACACCGCTGGAACTGTACGGTGCCCGGACTGTTACGAGACTACCACTTGCACCTCAGACTGTTGCCAACATCGACGGATATGAACATTTGCAAGACCTGCCTAGAACTGGACTTTGTTATGACCATGCGGTCCCAGAACTATTGATTGGACAAGACAACTGGCATGTAATCGTATCTAGGGAGACCCGACACGGCAAAAGAAATGAACCTATAGCTTCCTTGACGGCACTTGGTTGGGTTGTACACGGATTCTCTCACTCGTGCACCAACGCCGTTCACTTTGTGGGACACACCTAAGAAGCGATGCATCAGATGGTAGAAGACTATTTCAAAATAGATTCTCTGGGAGTCACAAATAAGGTCAAACAAAGCCTAGAAGACGAAAGAGCCCTTCACATACTTCAACGGACAGCGAAGAGAGTAGAAGATGATAAAAGGTGGGAAGTGGGATTATTATGGCGAGAAAACGATCCGATAATGCCCAACAGCTTCTCTTACGCCTCCAAGAGATTGCAGTCCGTAGAAAAGAAGATGGATCGAGACTCAGCGTATGGCCAGAAATACAAAGAAAATATGGATAATTTTATTCGCAGTGGATATGCTGGACAATGTGAACCGATAGAATCCCCAAAGAAGTGGTATTTGCCGCACTTCGGAGTTACCAACATTAATAAACCTGGGAAATTGAGAATCGTCCACGACGCAGCGAGTAGAGTACAAGGCGTATCTCTGAATGACAAATTGCTTACCGGACCAGACTTGTTACTGTCACTGTTATCAATCATATTTAAATTCAGAGAAGGCAAAGTAGCTGTTTCTGCGGACATTAAAGAGATGTTTCTCCAGATACGTATAAGGCCGGAAGACCGCCCTGCTCAACGTTTTTTGTGGAGAGATTTCGACAGAGAAGGTCCTATAAAAGAATTCGAAATGAAATCCGTGATTTTTGGAGCTACCTCATCACCGGCAACTGCAATTTATGTCAAAGACAGAAATGCCGAAGACTTTATTGAGAAATACCCTGAAGCAGTCGAGGCAATTTAAACCCGTTTCTATATGGACGACTATTTATACAGCTTCCACTCAGAAGAGGTAGCCAGAAAGACGGTGAGAGAAGTTGCTTACATAAACCAAGAAGACGGTTTTACTCTCACACAATGGATATCCAACAGCGAAAACGTCATGCAAGATATCGAAGAGAATAAAAGAGGCTCAGGGGGAGTAAACCTGGACTTCAATGTTAATGTCAAAATTTTAGGAACCCGTCAGAAGACACATTGGGATTTAATTTAAACCTTTCGAAATTGCCGACAGACATTATTAACCATTCGAGAAAACCAACAAAGCGAGAAGTTCTCAAACTCGTGATGAGTGTGTTCGATCCTCTCGGTCTGCTGACGCCTATCATCATACAAGGAAAGATTCTCCAGCAAATTTGGCGTTCAGGAATTAGTTGGGATCAAACCGTACAAGATGCCGAATATTTCATATGGAAACGCTGGATCAAACGCCTGATCACTGCATGTGTATGCAGAGTTCCACGACAGTACACGCCGGAGCCAACTCGGTGTACCATAGAGTTGCATATTTTCTGCGATGCTAGCGAGAAAGCATACGCTTCGGTGGCTTATTGGCGTTTTGTCCGAGAAGATGGCAAGATTTGGGTTACCCTCATAACCAGTAAATCACGCGTGACGCCCTTAAAGCCTGTGTCGATTCCCAGGCTCGAACTTCAGGCGGCTGTTCTAGGAGCGCGTCTTGCTTGCACCATAGTGAAAGATCACGACACTATTACACCAGCCAACAAGTTTTTCTGGACTGACTCCTCAGCTGTTATAGCATGGATCAAAGGAGATCCACGCAATTATTTATTTATTTATTTATTTATTTGGCTCACCAACAATTGTTTACACCGTAAATTACATATATAGCTTGCAATAACAGTTTTATGCTAAATGTAACAATCACTGACAGGTGAACACCACATGCATTTTACAAAAAAGGCAGTGAAAAAAACTAAAATTATATAAAACCTATATGTCCAATCGATTGGGAGAAATAGCGGAACACACGCGAACCAAAGACTGGAAGTGGTTGTCATCGTCGACCCCGGGTTACCCCGCAATACCTGGCTGAAAGGCATAATAGTAAAAGTGTTCCCGGGTGCTGATGGACGAGTACGAGTCGCCGACGTGCGCACCGCCGGCGGAGTGCTGCGGAGGCCCGCTATGAAGATCGCCCGTCTCCCGATTGATGCTGAATGCGCTTAGCCGCGCATTGCCGGGGAGAATATGTTACGGACTCTTTTCTAATGACACGTTTAATTTGCTATTTTGGCATGTAACTAAGCAACGTGATTATAAATAAATATGTCAAGAAAAGCACGTATTTTATTGAATCGAATCTAGGAAAATAATTAAATATTGTGTTACCTGGGTGCAAATGTGAGCAACGGTAACAAGAATACTATACAAAAACAATAACTTACGTCGTAGAATCTAGATAGACGTCAAAAACTTCATTAGTATTTCTGAGCGAGAAAACTTAATACGTCTATTTGAATGAAGTTTCAAGCAAATTCTAGTTATAGTTACAACTTCTGTATCATTAATTAACTGTCTTAATAGTTACATAAGCGGTACCTGGCATTATTCATCCCGCCAGACTTTTAATTAACCCTTTGTAAAGGAATTAAACTTTTAGAAACGATTTAGAGTTTCAGATGGATGACAAAGAAACTCTAACCGTTTAAAAACTAGCGCGTTTGCCGGACCGTGAAGCCGACAAGGGGGTCAATGTAGCATTCACGTTTCGCATAGAAATTTCATACTAATTGTCCTTCCACTCCGGACGAGGTGGGTTGATGATATTGTTAACCCTTAACTTGGCAAGAAATAGAGAATGTGTCTAATTCTAGCCTCGGTGACGCTGAATAGTCATACTCAACCCGCCAAGAAAAAAATACAAAAAGACCGTCAAAGAGTGTGGGAAACCCAGGGGACGTTGCCAAGTTAAGGGGTCACTCATTTAAATATGAACTAACTAACTAACTATCTTGGCTCAGTGACCCAAAACGGGTCTTGGCCTCCGAAACGAGAGCACGCCACTTATCCCGATCCTGCACCACTGCTTGCCAATCTTTGACCTGCAGATGACGCAGATCCGCCTCCACTGTGTGGCGGGGCGGCGACCAGTTGGTCGACTCAGGTATACTCTCTTGACGGCGCGATCCTCTCCCATTCTCTATTCATTTAAATATTGGCGCGCAGTAAAGAAGCGGTACTTCCTGATCCAACTGACAGATGCCAGCTTACTAATATCGTACCGCCTCCACATCGACAAGTCAGGTGGTCGCCTAAGCCTTCACTATGAGACAAAATGTACCGCGGTCTACGTCACGGGTGATGTCGAACGAACCCGCGTAACTGCAATGGAACTATAAACATCGTTTCACACGAGGTTCCATAGTTCCATTGCAGATTGTTGTTAGTTGCATTGTGTCGAGCCGAGCCAAATCCACCTTCATTTTACATAACACCGCAGCCAAATAACACCACTATTATAGGTATGTGGTGTTATGGTCCTGGTGCTGAGTAAGGTCGCCAGATTTCCCATGGGTACGCTGTGTTGTTTTTGGGGTACCTGCATTTGTCTCTTCCTGCCAGCACAACGAATCCGCAAATCAATAAAAGGTCGGCAATGCGCTAATGATAGTTTTGCAGTCCACAAGCTACGCTGTCTGCTTACCATCACAGGCAGGTTATATGCAGGGAGCGGAACTTTGGTGCCGGTGACATCATTATGATTTTATATAAACAACATTGCGACACTCCAATGATTATTAATAATGCTATAATGGTAATGTAAATTTTATTTTTTATTAATAAGAAATGACTATTTATATTGAAAATAATGTAAATATTAAAATAATTACAAAGACAATAAAAAAAAAATATTTTACTAAGTAAGTAATTGTAAAAAATATATTCGGATAAATGAAAAACAACAAATAAAATTTCGTGGGTTATCGAAAAATAGGCAGAACGCTTGGAATTCAAACACACCATCGCATGTTCTAATTTAAATACATACCTACATACATAATGCCTGTAATCGCAACTAAAACAAAATTATTGTTGTAAGTTAACCTTGCATCATCAAAATCGATTCCTTCAATAATCCAGATAAAAACACTCTGTATGTAGCTTGACGTCATACGTCTGTCATCGGCACCAAAGTTTCGCTCCCTGGGGTGCTACCGCGAACTTCGAAAAACGAACTTCGTATCGTACCGTCCCTTTCCGTCATATAGTGTATAACACGAGAGTGAAAGGGACGGCACGACACGAAGTTCGATTTTCGAAGTTCGCGGTACGCCCTCTGGTTATATGCTTTGCCACCGTTGTGGTAATAAAAGAAGTCTTACGACATTGCGCCTCTCCACTTGACGTAGCAACATACTCGTATCTGACACCACCACCACCACCACCACCATATCAGCCCTAGGACGTCCACATCGTATCTGACAAATGAGCATCATATAAATCCTTGAGAGCCTTCTCCGAACTTCGTATCGTGCCGTCCCTTGCCGTCAAATAGTGTGTGACATATAACACGAGAGTGAAAGGGACGGTACGATACGAAGTTCGATTTCTGAAGTTCGGAGTAGGCCCTCTGGCTCTCATAGGTACACTCGACTGAACTCGATTCTCCATACAAACGTAGTGATGTTCTCATTTTAAAACGCCGTGCTGAAATAACATGAAACTTTGTATACACAACTAGCGGTTGCCCGCGACTTCTTCCGCGTCTTCGCTCCTATTGGTCGCAGCGTGATGTTATATAGCCTAAAGCCTTCCTCGATAAATGGAATATCCAACACAAAAGGATTTTTTCAATTCGAACCAGTAGTTCCTGAGATTAGCGCATTCAAACAAACAAACAAACTCTTTAGCTTTATAATATTATATATATATAGTATAGATGGGATCCGCCATGTTTAGGCTGGAAATTAGTTTTTGTTCCTAAAAATTATAATAGAAAAATACGGAGTGATTTTCAGTTTTTTATATGTGAAAACCTTAATAATCGCTGTATTTTTCTCCATTATAATTTCAAACAACAGAAACTAATTTCCGGCCTAGATATTCCGGATCCCATTGTGTATACAAAGTTATGTTATTCCAGCACGCCGTTTTAAAATCAGAGTGAAACTACGTTTGTATGGAGAACCAAACTACCTGTGGACTCTTAAGCATCAAAACGAGTGCGCTATTGATATACAATTGGAATGCGAAAGCAAGTGCGATGTTGGGCTCAAGATTAAATTGTCTCACCCGAGTCTTGTCTCAGTCCACTTTAAACTTGCCATGGGGAACTTGGGACACGATTATCTTGTTATCTTTGTAGTTTATTTCAGAGACTGTGGACTAAAGCTGACACACTGAAACAGAATCATAGGAAAATAGAAATCTGTTACGACATTATATAAACTCGGTTATGTAAGCATTAAAGTTAGACGTCTTTTGCAATCTTTCTTGGTATTTTTATACAGCGTTTACTTAAACGAAATGAAGTGACTTCCACGAATACTGGAGCACTGAAGATGGTTATCACTCTAATCGTATAAGTCTTTGAATAATAATATGATTAAATATCTCCATTTACGTAGCGGCAAGTTCCAGGCCAGAATACTTTTAATCCCTATCAGGGCATTAAATTGTGTGGTGAGTATCTAGAATGTAACAATTATTTATACATTCTAAAAACGGGGTGTTTTTTTTAATTCCGTTGATTGCGAGGGCACATTCCTGAGATGAATTTTAGTGATCTTCTCTAAGACACTAGTATCCCACCACCACCACCATATCAGCCCTAGGACGTCCACTGCTGGACATAGGCCTCCCCCACGCTTGGCTTGCGAGTTGGCGATCGCAGTATCTCCACCGCACTCTAGGAATGCTGCTGCCCATTCCCCGGTGGTCTTGGTCGTAGTTTAAGGAGATACCCGGGTCCAACTATTATCCCAATTAGTACCATTTCGAAGATATTCAAGGGTTAATTTTCGTTAATTAATACCCCTGGTTTAGTATAAAAGATCCTTAACAATTAAACAATGTTGACGTGAATGTCATTTGAATTTCATACTTGACATTAACTTTGGCTTAACTCCATGTTAACTCTTAAGAGTGCGCAGTACATTCGGTTCTCCATACAAACGTATTTACGCTCTCATTTTAAAACGCCATGCTAGAATAACATGAAACTTTGTATACACAACGGGATCTGGCATATCTAGGTCGAAAATTAGTTTCTGTTGCTTGAAATTATAATGGAGAAAAAATACAGCAATGTTAAGGTTTTCATACAAGCCGTAAAAAACTCAAAAAACCGCTGTATTTTTTTTCTTTTACAATTTCTAGCAACAAAAACTAATTTTCGACCTACATATGCTGGATCCCATTGTGTACACAAAGTTTCATGTTATTGGCGTTTTAAAATGAGAGCCTAAATACGTTTGTATGGAGAACCGAGCGTACTGCGCCCTCTTAAGGCCGTTTTGCTTACCCTCGGTGATATAATTAATTATTTTGTATGAAAATATATTTTTTTCTTGGAATTTGATAAACTAAATATGCCACGTCTTTTCTATGGCTATACACGGCTATATGCTTGACGGAACGGAAATCAATAATTAAACCCTGTATACGATAAAAATGTCGACGCTAAGACACACCACACAAAGCTAGTGATATAGTGTGTACAAGGTTACACTGACGGTTATATAAGTATATATATATATATATATATAGCAATTGGTGTTGGTTGGTGACTTAGATACCTACAATAACTGTATCTACAAATAAATGGTTCATTACCAATTAGTTGTACTAATTCCAAGTTTATTGTACAGCAACGAACTCATAAACTTACCTACCGTGAAATCTATAAATGTAGCTCGTTCCGTTCCGCGCCAACTTTCGCCGGCGCAGTGACATCGAAGAAAAAAAAACGGAAGCTACCGGGGCCAGCAAATTCGCCATTATTAACTACGGGCAAAAAGCCGGCAACTTTGTTTTACGCTAAAGGACTAGCGTTATTTATTAGGAATCGGGCCGCTCGGCACGATCACTCTGCGTCCCGGACGTAGCTATAAATCGTGGCGAGCCTGCACTGCGGGGACTTGCCATGCAGCGAGGACATTTTAATAAATAAACGATGAGAAGCGAAACGGAACTGACTGGCCGACAACGGCAGGTGTTAATGCCAGCGCTGTCAATGCAGTAAACCTGTCCTAATATGAACACAGATAAAGCTATAATCTACATACGTTACGTTACTTTACGTTCGGGGGCTACGCAAACAAACGGCTCGATGCGCCCCGAGCTTATTTAGGTATTCACCTGTGTTTAGCTAATTACCATGCAAATATTCTGATGGGACATAGCACATACACAGTTTACACGTTATCACGCGATTGTACGTTGATGAAAAGATTTCCGCCAAATAATTAAATTCTCGGATATTCATCAGCGTACAGCGTATATAAAACGGGAAATATTGCAGTTTTTGAGATTAGTTTAGCCACGGATGGGCCGTGTTGATTTGATTTCACTTTGATAAGCTTACTACTTTCATCTACCGGTTTGTTCATAGTAATAGTAATTTAGATGTATTTCGTTAATATCTATCTCGTGATAAAAGCTTAAAAATAGCCGCCAATTAGAACTGAAAGCGAATACGTACAGGTAATATGCAAATGAATATGCATGATTTTATTATTTATTTAGAACGTTATATAAAAACAGATTAAATACTAAAAATAAAACTAATTACAATAACATTAAAACTAATTACAAAACTAAATTAAATCTAAAAATGGCCCCCGCGGCATTGTGCCGAAAATACTGGCAGCATTTCCTCTCTGAATAGCCAAGCTAATTCTTTGGCCGAGGTAGCTGCCAGCTCTTCGGTCACCTGTGGCATCAATAAGCCTCTTCGACAATTCGTTGAAGAGGCTTAAAGCCCCAGGACCCCACGGACCGTGAGTCTCGACGCCGAAAGGGGTGAACAAGTATTCGGCGCCGAGATCGCTGTATTTGCCGATTTTAACACGTTCGGCCGCCTCCGCTGCAGCCGCCGCCCTCGTGGAGGTTCCGTAGAGATGTGACGGGGCTAGTGTATCTACACATGTAGCATCCCACACCAGCACCCGTCCCATACTCCACGGAATCAGAGTCATCCCGTCCGGTCTCTTACCATCGTTTCTTGACATGCCTGCAGGTTCTAAAATGGCAGGCACGTTGGCTGATGCAAGAGACCGGCGGATGATATCGTTGAGAGCAGCATGTCTGGAGAAGCGGCCGGCGCTTCTCTGGCAGGAAAGTCCGTGGTACCCTAGCTGGTCCACGTCGCTTCCGCAGGGGCAATCATGTGGGGCGCAGACCGGGACCCCGAGACGAAGACAGACTGCAATGCGGAGTGTGTTAGGGTCTAAAAATGTACCAGTGCAAGAGGATGGATGAGCATGGAGCCAGTAACCAGCTTCCCTTGCACCAACTGCTAGAAGTCTGGCTCGTTCCGTGGTACTAGAATGGCTGAGTAAGGAATCGGCGGTCAATTTACAAGATATGTCATCCCAGCATCTCTGTGATTTTGGATGTTCTGGAAAATTTTGACCGGGGCAAGCAATTAACCAAGCATTTTTTCCGTTCTCCAAGCCCGAAGTCTCATAGTGTGTGGGAAGGATTTTACCTATGAGACTAGACGAGCTATGGATGGACGACAAAAAAGCTGGTAACGCGATACTAGAAATTTTGCGGATCCCTAGTCCACCGTACCGGATGGGAAGGGATCCTTGGGTCCAAGACTGTTCGCTGAGTTGAATATTAAGGATTGATTCTAAATTACTTTTTATCAAAATGTCTATTTTTGACAAAAGATTTTGATGATTCCAAAGAGGGCAGCAGCGAAGCAAGTAGGTTAATTTTGGGACAAAAAGGCAGAATTTAACAATTGTAAGTGCGTAGTGGGGACTGATTTCGAGCAACCGATGAGAATGATTTTCGAATTTGGAAATACAATTTTGAATACAACCAGGATAAAATTCTTCGAAGATAGGGGACCCTAGGAGGCAAAGAGAACTCTTATCTACAATTTTGATGTTAGGTGCAAGTTGGTTGAATTTGTTTATGACGTTGTTGCGGTTATTTGGAATGTAAAGTTCGCACTTGTTGAAATTTAATTCAAGGCCAATAGAATTGAATTTATCAGTAATTAGTGAAAGGTCCGATAGCACAGTATTAGCATCGCCTCCTAAGGTCCCATCATCAAGATACCACACATTAAATTTTGATGCCAATTTTTTTATGATAGGATTTATTGCCAAACTGAAAATTGCTGCTTAGCTTTTAAATGTTGGGGTGAAAGACCATCAAGACCTGCAGCAGAACCGTTTTTGAAAGAAAAAATGGCATTTAAAACGTCTTTATTTTGGATCTGCAAGCATGAGTGGATTGCTGTTGGAGGATCATAAAAATATGGAGTTGCTGGAGCGGGAGGATGTTTGGTCTGTAGGGCCGAAAGAGTATCTGGATTGTCTGGAGATAGCACGTCATTTGAAAAAAGCATACGAGCGGCACCTTTGAGATCTCCATCACTTATTTTGTTTTCAATAGATTTTAATTTGTTAGGAAATAAAGTTGGTTGTTTGTGCGAGGTCGGCGGAATGGAATGGTCAGTGCAAATATTCTTTAATTTTTGCGTTAAAGATACATCTGAATTGTCTTGTTTCGCATGCAGAACTAAATATGGAAACAGAAAAAGATTGTGCCAGTCTTGCGGAGAGTTATATTCAAAGCATTTTTAAAAGGTTTGGGAAAGGTGATTGGCGACGGTGATCCTGGCCCCACGGGGGATCCGTTTCACTAACTGGACGTTGTTTTTTAGGTGACTTAGGCGGATATGAAATGGCTGATGAATAGGTGATGAATCGTCAAAATTTAAAGGAGAAGCATCTTGACTCAGGCAGTTACGGTGGCATTTGGCTTTGTGAATGTTTAGGCCCTTAACAGTTTTAAAATATTTTGCACACAATTGACAGGGATGATTTGTAGTCGCCGTGCTATCACCAGACTGGGTCGCGGTCTGCATCAAAATAGGCCAAGAATATAATTACAGATAGAGTACAAAATATAATATAAAAAACACTCAAAATAAACAAGTTAGTCACTCCACTTCTTTGCATATAACTATGAATGTTGTAAGTACCTGTATCAAAATTTCACGGCGCAGGTATATGCATTACATTAAGGAAAAAGGAGTATAAAAAAGAAACATTATCTAGAGTTAATAAAACGTAACATCTCATTCTTTTGTGACATCGTTGCGTAGTAAGAAACGGTATATTACTCTCTGTGACACTTATTTAAATGATGTTATATCTCTTGGACAAAATTTAATGCAAAATTACATATTTTATTTATGAGCCTTCTTAAATAACCATTACGCTATTTAGGTTATTCGCATTTTGCGGAGTTCGCTCCGGATGCTCAGCTTATAATATTCTGGTAATATTTTATTCCGCGAGCAATAGCGCAGCCAAGTTGGCGACTAACTTTATGAATTAAGGCTTAAAAATAAAATAGGAAAGGATAAAATAGAGAGCGGTACTCCCCATACTGCGAGACTGCGAGTTATTTAGTATTTCTTCTATAAGCTACTTATTTATTTAATCGTATGGCATTTATTTACGAACCGTGAGATCTTCGAGAAGACAAGTACGGTTGCCAGTTTTTGTTGCACTTTTAGCACCACCCAGGGGTCACGTATAGGGTAACGGTGGGTACTCCCTACGGACGTGGTGCAACTACGACCCCCCTTTGTCAAGTGAATGGGCAACTTGACTGTTAGAAGTTCTCAAGCCGCCCGAAGGCCTCTAACCTGGCTTAACGACTGCTGTCATAGGCAGCAGCCGGGATCAACGGCTTAACGTGCCTTCCAAAGCACGAGAGCGCTCAGTTAGTAACCACTCAAAGCGGTAAGCTACTGAATACGTGCGAAATGTATCATGTATTCATGATGTCGGTATAGTGTACGTTATGTACCTACCTTCCTAATAAAAAAATGCCAGTTGGTATAACGCAATTCCATAATGATAAAATTAATAATGATACGCACGGATATTTGTTCCTAGGTTTTCGATGTTTTCTATGTATTTAAGTATGTATTTATCTACAAAAGTAAAAAAGTAGTTTATCCTTCAAATTAGGCATACGAGTATTACATGCACCTATGAACGTCAGTAAACTACCACCGGTTCAGAAAAATAAACCTCTGCCACGAGAAGAACCGACATAAGAAATAAATCGTATATAAGTATGTATATCGTCGTCTAGTACCCATAGTATAGCTTTGCTTAGTTTGGGACTAGGTCGATTTGTGTAAGGTTGTCCCCTTTTTTTTTAAACTACATAAAATGTAGTCATTAAGGTGATCGAATGGTTTTCTAATAGTTATTTTTGTCTGTAAAAAAATGTAAGGTAAACTTCCCAGCTATTGACACGGGACAGTATAAGCCTTTATTCATGACAATCGAAGTCTACTGTCACTTATTGGGTATTAAAGCACCGTAATATTACCTTGATGTTTGACAAATATTATCATCTTAGAATAAACACAATATAACAATAAACGCTAAAAATCACTTACAAATTGTTGTGTGTGTAAAAATTGTCCCCTAATATTTATATTTATATTTATACCCTCCCAAGTTGTGAACTCCAACAGTGTTAATCAGTTTAAAAATAGACTTGACAAACTATCTAAAGCAGTGAATTATATTAGTGCTTAGTGAACTATGATTTAGACTTACCAGCGCGAGCTGCCTGTTTAAAATAATAATATAATAATAATAATAATAATGGTCGTGCTACGCTCTATTGGGATCGATCTATCATCACGGATCGGACTATTGTAGCCAATAAGCCCGACATCGTGCTGATAGATCGATCGAAGCGCCAGGCAGTGCTCGTCGACATCACCATCCCCCATGACGAGAACCTCGTGAAGGCCGAGAAGGACAAAGTCAGCAAGTACCTAGACTTGGCACACGAGGTAACCGCCATGTGGGATGTTGATTCGACGATCATTGTCCCGATAGTCGTTTCTGCGAACGGTCTAATAGCGAAGAGTCTCGACCAACATCTCAAGAGAGTCTCGCTAGATGGCTGGGTCAAGGGTCAAATACAGAAGGCGGTACTCCTGGACACGGCGCGGATGGTCCGGAGGTTCCTCTCTCTGTCGCCCTAACCACCGGTGGCTTAGGCCCTGCCTCGCTGCCGGCGGCACCCTAGGTTAGGTTTTTATAATGTTTTTATATTTTGTAAGTGTATTTTTATATTTTACCTTTTGTAAATCCATTGTACAAACCTAACCTAAGACGAAAAATAAATAAAGGAATAATAATAAATTACGAAACAAATTAAAAAAATTGACATAATGTAACAGATAATCTAGCAGATCCCAGAACGGCAGGTATCTTATGCAAATGTGCCCAATATGCCGGCGGCATTGCCCCGCCGCACTGGCACTTGATGTTTTAGTTGACATTTTCTCGACTAATTTTCTTGAAATAATTTCATAATATCAGAAGCCTGGTATTCCCTAAGTTTTGTGGTACAGTTAACAGCAAATGTAGATAATCATTTTAGTACTTTGTCGCACTTACGTAACAATACAGCGACAGTTGAGATACGTCAAAGTAAGTGAAAGTGACAAGGGTCTAAAATGATAATTTACATTTGCTGTTATTTACTTTTTTTTATTAAAAATGGGATTGCTCTTGGCCAGCATCTAGCCAGGGGGCAAAGATGAAGCTTATACATTCCGTTGTAGAATAAATGAACAGCTTTGCTGGGCGTTTAGTGTGCCCATGCAACATGGCAATGCTGATCCTCTTGGCCAGGTAGAAGCCAGTTTTCTGGTCACGTGAAGCCTCGACCAAGCGCTTGCACAATCCAATATAGATTCGATTCGCGCTCGGTCCCCACGTTCCGAGAGTCTCTTCGTCGAACGGCTCAAATATGAAGCCACTGTCGATGGCCCCATACTTGCGCCGTTTGAGACTCTCGGCTGAGTCAATAATTGATTTAAATTTTCAGCAAGCTGTTAACCGAAAAATACTTACACCGTAGAAAGTAAACAGTTTTGTTCTTGGGTCTTGGATATAAGTATGTATATCGTCGCCTAGTACCCATAGTACAAGCTTTGCTTAGTTTGGGACTAATTCATAATTCATTTATTGCATCTTAATCATGTGGTACAAAATAGGTGTTACATTAGGGTTGGATCACACATGAACCCTGTTAGGGCGCGGCAAGTATTTCTTAAAATTAAAGCTAAAACTAGGAGATGAAGTTTAGAGTTTACAATTCTTTACCTAGATATAATTTTTTGATAGTTATTATTGATTTTTACTAATTTACCTACTTAATAAAATATTTAATTCACATGCGTTATCTTCGGATATAATAAGTATTATTTCATTTTGGCAAAGATGCATCATTGAGGTGCTCGTATAATAACATTTTTCGAGGAGCAATTTTTTTAGTCCTCTTTTGAACACTTCGTCTTCTATTTCATTTTTTATTTTTTGTGGTAATTTGTTTGCTAAATTTATGCATCGATAGTATGGGCCTTTTTTTGAACATCTCTAATTTAGAGGCAGGCAGTTGTAACTGGTCTTTATCATTTTTCCTTCGTTGCGAATTAACCATTTTTTTTGGTGAAAAGATGCGAATTGTTCCTAACAAAGACTGACGCTTCCATAATGTGTATAGAGGGTAGCGTGAGAATATTTAATTTAGCGAAGTGCGGTCGGCAACTATCTGGTATCCGTGTAGTAGACTAGGTCGATTTGTGTAAGATTGTCCCCCAATATTTTTAAATACAAAAAAATCTTCTTCAGTTCCATTTATAACATAAGCACGATCAAGTACGCTCATTATTTTATGCAAGTATCCATAGCCGAATAAATGTTTTCAAAAAATACTTTTTATATTTTATGTCTCTTCCAAAATATCAAACTTAACTCTAGACCATAAAAATAATGCAACAATAATGTGATGCTACGATACCATACTCACTTTAAAGTAGGTAGTTATTGGTATAATGTGTAACGCTCTGTTCTCCACAAGATGATGCCATATCGATGAAAATTCCTTTTCATGTCAGATGATTCAAATAGTTTACACAATAGTTTGACGACCTGTTTAGCCCAGTTGGTAGTGACTCTGCCTCCGAAGCTAGAGGTCCCGGGTTCGAATCCCGGCCAGGGCATTTATTTGTGAATTTTTCACGGATATTTGTTCTTGGGTCTTGGATGTTTTCTATGTATTTAAGTATGTATTTATCTATATAAGTATGTATATCGTTTGCTTAGTTTGGGACTAGGTCGATTTGATTTGTGTAAGATTGTCCCCCCCCCCCCTAATATTATTATACAATATTAAGGGTAGAGTAAAATGTACTCACGTTTATAATACGAGTATGTTGCTTACAATGAGTTTACTGTCCTATAATACCTAACCATTTTCAATATGTTTTTTTTTTTATTAAAAATGGGATTGCACTTGGCCAGCATCTAGCCAGGGGCCAAGGATGAGGCCGACGATGAAGCGAGCTCACCCAGAAGATGCCTATTCACTCGTGCCTTAAAAGGGTCCAGGTAATATGAACATGTCACAAGGGTCATAGTATAGATAATACTGACTCAATGCTCCCTGAGTTCTGAGGTCATGGGCATTGCAATACGTTCTTGATGATGGGGATTTTTTAGATTCCACCCCGGCAACTTAGGAAGCGCTATTATTACAACGCCCTAAATAGCTTCTTAAAGGATGCTATTAAATCTTTCAGTTAGTCCAGAACCATCTTTTCGTTCTAACTAACGAATTATTTTTTTTAATAATTTATTTATGTATAAAGAAAATATGTACAAGAATACTGAACCAAAATAATATAAATAAAATTAAAACTAACTTAAACCTCAAACCGGCCCTTGAGGCATTGTACCGAGGATGCTGGCGGCATTTCCTCGCTGTATCGCAATTCTGATACGTTGAGCGAGGAAACCGCCAGCTCTTCGGTCACCAGTTACGTCAACCAGATGCTTCGCAATTTCTGCAAATAGCTTATGTGCGCTGGGACCCATGGACCTAGAGTTATTAATTAATTTTATTTATTTTTAATAAGGTTACTTTTAGGATCCTTTGATGAATACCATATAACCATAACCATAACCATATATCAGCTTCCTAACGCGTTCAGGATGCTGAATGCAGGAAAATGTAACACTCGCTTAGCGTTCGTTCGAAGAGCTACTCAATTACCCTGCTGATAGTGCTGATAGACTAATCAACTCCTAAAATGTGAAGTCGTCATTTGACTTTAATTGTTTCTTAAGTGCGGCGTAAACAGAGTCGTTAGCTTGTCCGACCGATCTACGGCGCTCATTAATTTCAATGAAAGGATTCTCACAAAGGGGGCATCCATTGCCGAATAATCGAACGTCCGCGGAATTTATAGGTAAGGTAAAGTCCTTAATGTTCGACATCTAATAATTGACACCTATTCTTCACCTCTATTATTATAAGACTATTATGACACAAGTTTGAAAATGTCGAGTCACGCTTACATTTACCATAGTCATAGTCATAGTCATATTATTTATTCATATAACAATACAGGTATTGTGTTTGAAATACATTTGTAATTTATTACATAGTTACATACTAAGAATAATAATAATAATATTAGAGAAGAAAAAAGAAAGTCACAGAAGCAAATTAAAAATGTCAAATATTACCTTAATATTGTGAATGCGAAAGTAACTGTCTGTCTCTATGTTTGTTACCTCTTCACTCTTAAATTGGAAATTTGTATGGAACAGCGATAAGTCAAACTATACTTATAACTACTGCTAACGAAGATACTTATAATATTACCAGTAAGTATGGATGTGAGGTATGCAAAGTACATGTTTATGTGGACTAAAAAATGGGCTGAGAAGTGTTTAATTAAAAGTGGTTAAAGCACTCAATTAATAATTGACAAAAAAGTAACACAGGAGAATATATAGAAACGCAGCTTGCTAGACGAACACTGATATATTAATAAAACTGGAGGTACACTTTTATTCGACCACCCTTCCATCCATCCATATCAGCCCTAGGACGTCCACTGCTGGACATAGGCCTCCCCCAATTTCATGGGGGGTAAATGCCATAATCGCCACGCTTGGCATGCGGGTTGGCGATCGCAGTATCTCCACCGCCACTCTAGGAATGCTGCTGCCCATTCGACCACCCTTAGTTACGAGTAATATACTACAATCATCATCCTGTTGCATCCTGAAGAAAGTCCTGGGTCCGCTACCTAATCCCAAGAATTGACGTAGGCACTATAGTTTTAACGGAAGCGACTGTCATCTGATCTTCCAACCCATGGGGGAAACTAGACCTGGAATTAGGCTTGTCAAGTGAGCGGGCAACTTGACTGTTAGAAGTTGTCAAGCCACCCGAAGGTCTCTAACTTAGCTTGAAGACTGTCGCTTTCTATCATTTACCAATTGATATAAGACGTCTTGCCCTAAAACCGTTCACATCTGCTTTACACAATTGGCTAGTTGACAAATGTTTTTACTCTATACAAGAATTTTTGATGTATAAGTAATAATAAAATGAAATAATGGAAATTAACATAATAAGGAATTATAATCAAATATTTAATTGTATTAAGTAGTCATAAGTTTGTAAAGTTTTGCATGTCCAAATGTTGACGAGATGTGCTGATCCTAACAAAGTTGTTCCACCTAATTGTTAACCATGTCTCAAGCAAATAAACATTTCATTTCATTTCATTTCATTTCATTTCATTTCACCCGCTGCAATTTAGTATGACAGCTCAAACATGACGTTAAAGTGACATAGTACAAAGGTGTTAAGCCTCTTGTAAGGCCGACCATACAATTTAATTAATGTGTTGTACAAAAGTGTGCTGTACTTATCCGCCATATTCTTTATCGCGGTTATTATGTTAACTTAAAGGAAGTTTCTAATTGAAACTACTTTGCTACTTGCAACTTTATAGAACTTTTCACTTCGCTTGAAGCCCCATATTTCAGAGAAGGAACAAGACTTCGTTTTATCTTTTAACTTACTGAAACTACACAACATGACGCGGTGGTACATGTCAGCCAAAAACTGGTCTACCATTTCGACTCTATTGTGTTTGATAAGTTTTAAAGTGATAGCACACTTGCTTAGCTGACTATAGTTAATATCTGGATTACTTTTACAAATACTAATTTATCGAAATATATAAACTCACGCCAGTATTATTAAATGGGGTAAGAGAGTACATACATGAAATTTAATTTCAATGGCACTTTTTCCATTCGTAAGTTTAAAGATGAGGAACATTTGATTTTGCAATGATAGATTGCTAGCCTCGGGGGTACGTGAGAGGCGAGTCTAGTCTAAGTGGCAATAGGAAGTGGGTTTTCTTTTTTAACCCACTTCAAAAAAGGAGGAGGTTCTCAATTCATCGGTTTTTTTTATGTATGTTCACCGATTACTCGCAGACTAGTGGACCGATTTCAAAAATTCTTTTTTTTGTTTGAAAGGGTGTGTTTTCTAGTTGGTCCCATTGTTACCAAGTCTGGATCTGATGACGGGATCTTGGAAAAATCAAAGGAACTCCTCAAGTTATGAACCAAGAGGATGGGGTAAGGCAAAAAAATAAGGTACTCAAATTATCAAGAGGATGGGGTCTGGCAAAGTTTGGAGTCGGTGTTTTTTTGTTAAGAATTTAATCATTTAATCATTCAAGTATTGCTTGCTATTGCTATTTACTTGTTTTTATTATTAAATATGGGATTGCTTATTGATTTTCTTACTTCAGCCTCGTTTCTCATAGTCTAGTCTTACTCCAAAAGATGAAAGAGTGGTGTTATTCTTATAAATAGGGCACCACACCCAACTCCAGAGGAAGTCACAAGCGCATTGCCGACCCTTTATTGATTTGGCGATTACTTGTCAAAAGATAGAGAAATGCAGGAATATTACTTTTTAACTCGTTACTTAATAACTCGTTTAAGACTAAACCACCAAGATACACGGCTTGAGTATAACATTGTGTAATTTTTTAAATTTAATTATTATTGTATTGTATATGGACATAGTCTGAAATAAAGTCTTCGATATAGGGGGCAGTAAATTGTTGAAAACGGTCGTAGTTATGCGAAACGATCCAACTCATGCGATGTAAAATTTGAAATTGGAACCTTTGCTTAAAACAGAAGTCATACATTTCATTGGTGATCTGATCCCTTATGGATTGGATCGTTTTTGCATAACTTTCGCCCCCATGTTTCACATGGTTTCTTTTAATTGCACTAGATGGTGTTAGACGGATGCCTAGTGCATCGCGAGTTCGTAGTTCGGCGAACTACTAGTTTAAATGTGGTCAAAGGTGGACGATGTAACAAATTCATACTCAAGAAGACATTCAAATCTCCATAGGCGGTTCTCTTCTCATCACTTTTTAAAGATGCTTAAAAAGGTTCAAACAGCGACATCATAAAGCATTAAAAGGAACAAGAAGGAAGCATTATGAGACAATCGT
This sequence comes from Notocelia uddmanniana, assembly GCA_905163555.1. Taxonomy (NCBI): domain Eukaryota; kingdom Metazoa; phylum Arthropoda; class Insecta; order Lepidoptera; family Tortricidae; genus Notocelia; species Notocelia uddmanniana. Next base: position 29,225,980 of record LR991058.1, on the reverse strand, counting down.
TTCAAGTTATCAATCCACGTGCTCCCTCGTCTATCAATAATGCAGGACTAATGCCGAATATTCGCAATGATCCGAGCACTCCCGCAACAAAAGAAATTCGCGGCATTTAAACATGCAGTTACGTAGATCGTTGCCACAGACGTGTATTTAGGTAGACGATGCAAAACGAGTATTGAGATGGAGGGGTTAATGCACATGCTAGATATTAGATTGATTTCATTCATCTAGCCACACATAGCACAATAATATGAGTATATATATGGGACAGACGAGGCAAGCACCACAATTTGTGAATGCGTGTATTTCCTTTAATTAAGTATTTATGAGAAATGCACGCCGAGCGTGCCAATGCTGAAATGTGAACTATTCGGGGTATTTTATTAATTGAAATAAAAAACATGGACGTGTTCACTGTTCACCCTATCATATCGTTTTATAGATTCTGACTTCGATTACACGCGGATCTAGACAAAAAATGGTTCAAAAAATGATTAATTTAGTCTGGCATTCTAAAACAATTATCCAATTAGTGCCGAACAAAATGATCTGAACCCGACCAGAACATGTATGTAGGTATGGATTGTTACCTATGTTTTTTATAATCGTTGAAACCCGAAGTGCTTTCGCGTGATCTATTTAGACATATGTCTGTGATCGCAGCCATTATTCGAGTTACATTATTCATGAATCCGTGTCTCTGTGGAGTCGAGCTAAACCTACTGCCGATAATGAAGTAAAGTTTTTTTTCGTAGTTATATCTATATCTGCCAATTGGATATACTCGGAATAAAGTTAACCCGACATCTACCGCGATTATTAGCGTTTAAAAGTGGATGGAGCTCAGAACAGTCAATAACAGTTTCGGTATATGGGGATCGTATTTGACGCATCAAATCATTAGTGAACTAAAACAATATAATTTTTATTATAATCATATAATAGGTAGTATAATTATTAGGGTCTTGAAAGTTTCAAAAAATATGTTTTTTACCGTCCAGACAATTTAATTAAAACTACCAATAGATATCTTGTTTCCATTTACTTAAATATTTATTTTCGGTTTTTTATATAATTATGATTTAATGTTCTAAATAATGTAACGCAGGTCATATCATATCTAATTAACTGTTAAAAATATTATAATGACTTAAATAAGCAGAACTAGAGTTCTGATTAATTATTAACGACTTTGATGACTTAGTTCACTGTGACACTGATAAACAACAATAAAGTACATAATAACTTTATTGATTCATAAAAAAAGTGTACTTACACATATCACAAAGCGTAATATTAATTATATTAATGTGCCTTAATGCAGTATTTCACGACTAAAACCGTAATTTTATTTTCATCACACTTGCTCGCAAAGAGTCTTCTTGTACGCAGGCGTATATAGCAGTTATAGTCGATTTACCTCCCGCGGGAGTTATGGATTTTAATAACTCCCTAGGGAGTTATGAATTTCTTTGTGATATGATTGGTTAAAAAAAATCTTGTTGGCCGCGCTCCACAAGAATACTGCTCTGTGATAGGTTGAAATTATGAAGCTGACAAAAATCTAGTAGGCCGCGCGCCGCAAGAATACTGCTTTGTAATTGGTTGCAATATTGAAGCAGCGCGCTGCGCGCTTCTCTCGGCGGCCATGCATTGATACTGGAGGTGGAGTTGTCAATTTCTTCAATTTTGATTAGTGCTTGTGTTATTTATTTCCTCGCAAATGTGATGAAAACATTGTGAACCTCGGACGTAAGGAAATAGCAAACCCGAGTAATCAAAAGCCCTCCGCCTTCGTCGTTAAACAATGTACTATTCTTTTTCCGTATAACAGTTAATACGATGCCACGTCATGCTGTCACATAAAGCTGACATTTGCAAGGCACTTATGGGGCGTTTTTAGCCCAACACTGCAATGTGATTTTGACTCTCATTATCTTTTCCCGTGCTTATTGTTGGTCCCATACATTAGGTAGCTAAAAACTGTTTCGAATAATTTGCAAAAATTGAAATAGGACAATAGCCTATTGAGTGGTATTTTATATTTTAGCGCAATGTTAATGCAATAGCGCTAATGAACTGGTTGTAAAAACTACGTGAGCCACAGCTCGCTCAAATTGCATGCACTATTCATGCTGTTTTGAATTGCATTTGCATTAAGATACCAATATTATAAAAGCGAATGTAGAATAATATACCTTTGAAAAACTCCTTTTGTTAGGTAGTTAGACATTGTTTAAATTTGAGAGTTTTTGTGGAATGCTAGATTATGTCAGAGCGAAGGGAAATCCATCGGATGGGTGCTAAGTTTGAGATTGGATTTAATAAAATTATATATGTGTATCTTTTCAAGCTTAAACCATTTTACCGAATACAGTGAAATCTGGTACGGAATGTAATTTGAATGTCAGGGAATAATTATTATAAAATAAAACAATCCGGAATAAAATTGGAAACGCGGTAGTAATCCTGATTGACTGTTTATTTCCAGACCACCGTGAGATTTGCAGGAGCATCCCTGCGCCTGCGCCTGCTGCTGGAGTGCGGTGGAGATACTGCGATCGCCAGCCCACATCCCAAGCGTAGCGATTATGGCACTTACCCCCTATGAAATTGGGGGAGGCCTATGTCCAGCAGTGGATTATCCTTGGGCTGATATGGTGGTGGTGGTGGTGGTTTGTTTCTTACCAATCTCAACTCAATTTAAGAATATCTCACAGTGTAACGTGCTGAGCCCAGCCCGAGTGTCGGCCGGCACTAGATCGCTCAGTTCTCAATTTCCCATATTCAAGCGAAAAAATCATCCAACTGTGACGAAGATTTTTTCTAGATATATATATTTTTTTTATATACAAAAGTAGAATTACAGAGTACAATATGCTTATCTGCCAAACTGCATGACAGTTTGTTGGCAGAAAACTTAAGCCCTCAAATACTGTATTAACACCTATGAGTACATTTATTCTAGTCTTAGGCTAAGGTGCTATTATACGTAACATTACTATATCTATAAGTAACTGCTGGCTCGGTTAATATAATGCAAGGCAGCCTCACTGTGCGCTCACTATTACAAATAATAAAGAGAGAGTGATAGGCAATTGCATGGTGTGGGTGACACAGCGAGCCTGCCCTACATTATACTAGTGGCTCTGGCTGGATGTTACGATCGATACCTACTGCTATTTTTTTTTTCGGTTTCAATTAGGTTTTCTTTTCGAATCTTTCCATCAACGATTGTTTTAATCTTTATCACAGGATCTCACATCATCCGGAAACTGATTTAAGACTTTAGGTATTAGATATTTTCTTGTACGCTTCCCATAGTAATTACAAACTTTCGGTACCAATAATTTTCGATATGATAGTTCCTTGGTAACACTTCTCGTTTTGTGTGGATGATTTAGGGGGGTTTTATAATCATCACGACTGTACTGTTCTAAGGTCATAAGCAGAGAACATTTTTCCTGTGCAGGTAGTATTTTACAAAGTGAAAAAAGTTTCTCATAATTGTTACTGCAGGATTGCTTGGTATTTTTATCCACCAGGTATTTTAGAAGTCTTATTTGTATTTTTTTAATTGAGTCAAGGTACGAAGTAAAGGTACGCCCGTAGCTGCTAAGACCGTAATATGTACGAGTATTCTTTACTTGATAGTTTGAGTTAGGGCCTTTGATGGTTGCCATTTTATCACTTATCGTCGTGGATAAGACATTCGTCGCGATCTGACAAGTATACGAGTGTGAGAGTGACGGGCGTCTTATCCACTACGATAAGTGATAAAATGGCAACCATTATACGCCCGTCGTTTCGGACATGACACATGGACCAGACTTACGCACAATAGGAACATGTGGTCAAATATGGGGGAGGCCTTTGCCCATCAATGGGATGATCTGTAATAAACAGCATATGATGCCAATCTAAATATATAAAAGAAGAAACTGACTGACTGACTGACTGACTGACTGACTGACATATCAACGCACAGCCCAAACCGCTGGTCCTAGAGATTCCAAATTTTGCACGTAGGTTCCTTATAAGGTCTAGGGGTGCACTAAGAAAGGATTTTTCAAAATTCAACCCCTAAGGGGGTGAAATGGGGGTCCGAAGTTTGTATGGGGAATCAAGATTAGTTCAATTATTTTATTCGAAACTTCACAGGAGTATTTCTAACGATAAATGAGTAAACATGAGAAATCAACCCCTAAAAAAGGGAGAAATGTGATGGCAAATTCTGAAAATCGAAATGGGTATTGCTTCTATGGTTTATCGGGTCGGGGATTACGAAAACAACAATGATTTTAAAATCCCACGTGGAGGACGTGAAATACCATCCCCTCTGTTGAGGTCCGAGGGGGTTGGAATATCTAAATATTAATATGGGTGTCGTTTTTATGGATTTTTATGTCGTTAATTTTGAAAATGGCATTAATTTTGAAATTTAATATTGCGGACATGAAAACTTTTAAAAGTTTGTGCCAAATCGCAAAAAAAAACTGACTGACTGAGTGAGTGACATATCAACGCACAGCCCAAACTGCTGGTTCGCCCAAATTTGCCATGAAGGTTCCTTATAAGGTCTAAAGGTGCATGAAGTTCCGTGAGTTCCCTATGAAGATACGACCTTTTTTTATTCAACGTATTGTAAGTGGTTTTATTAATCAGTGCCTTTCGATACGATTTCGTCAAAAATGGGTATTTGAGCGTCCGAGAGGACTCTTAATAGGAATCCGAGGTAAACTTTGAATAAAGTATCGGCCATATTGATTTTCTTCATTTCCGTCCCGATTTCATTCAAAATCGATACCTGAGCATCTGAGAGAATTCTTAATACGAATCCGAGGTAAAATTTGGAAAAGGTGGCAGCCATATTAATTTTCTTCATTTCCAACCCGATTTCGTTCAAAATCGATATCTGAGCGTCGTAGAGGTCCCCTAATACGAATCCGAGGTCAAATTTGGAAAAAGTGGCGGCCATATTGATTTGCTTCATTTCCGTCCTGATTTCGTTCAAAATCGATATCGGAGCGTCCGAGAGGTCCCCTAATATGACTCCGAGGTAAAATTTGGAAATAAGAAAACAATATTTTCTTAATTCCGTCCCGATTTCGTTCAAAATAGAAATCTGAGCGTCCGAGATGTCTCTTAATACGAATCTGAGGTAAAATTTGGAAAAAGTCGCAACCATATTGATTTTCTTCATTTCCTTCCAGATTTCGTTTAAAATCGATATCTGAGCGTCCGACAGGTCTCGTAATACGAATGCGAGGTAAAATTTCGAAAAAGTGGCGGACATATTGATTTTCATCATTTCCGTCCCAATTTCGTTAAAAATCGATATCTGAGCGTCAGAGAGGTTTCTTAATACGAATCCGAGGTAAAATTTGGAATAAGTGGTAGCCATATTGATTTCTTCATTTCCAACCAGATTTCGTTCAAAATCGACATCTGAGCGCCCGAGAGTTCCCCTAATACGAATCCTAGGTAAAATTTGAAAAAAAGTGGCGGCCACGAAGTTTGGTGATTGTGATTCATTAACGGATGAACAGATGAAACTTCGTATACCATAACCCCCAGAATGTAACAACTACTTTTCTGGAAACCGCATCTAAATTGGTTCAGCCAAACGCGAGATAATCATGGACAAACATACATACATACCTACATACGTATATAAATACATAAGGGTCAAACAGAGAACCTTTTTTTGTTGACGGTTAGTACGCGGGCGAAGCCGCGGGCAAACGCTAGTAATACAATACAATACATGTTAAATGAATTAGTTATATAGTATTACCTATAGAAACCATAGATACAATAAGTAATTAACAATGTGATATTACAGAAGGCTACATAAATAAATAATACGCCAGCGGGTAATCAACGGTACTTACCGAACTTACGGTAGGTAGATCTAACAGTCATTTATTGGCTATTTGCACGTCTGAAACGTCAAACGTCAAGGGTCCCGGGACTATGTCAAACTCAGAGATGTCAAATAACATATGAATATTTTATTTATTTTAGTAAACGAGAAAGACCCCTTACTGGAAATTTTACTGAAATAAATAAGAAAATAAATACAAACGAAATGAATCGTAGGAAACCAATAGTAACCGTGAAAGTAAATTGGACAGATGTCCCCGGTAGCTACATATTTCTGCCATGGTGTGTGCTGCGATCGCCTAGCTTACCCCTACCGAAGTAGGTGCTTCGCACATAGCCAATACTATGGAAAATGTTCGAGCGTGCGTAAATAAAACGTTGCGTAAATTACCCCACTGGTATATTTGAGATTCCTTTAGGGTTCCGTACCCGAAGTATCCAACCGGAGTCCGGTGCTGTCAATCAGACGTGTCCGTCTGTCCCACAGGTTTTACAGCCAAACGGTTACAGCTACTGTCTTCAATTTTTCACAGTATTACGAATCTTGTTGATCTTGAAAGCCATACAAATTGTCAAAAAATATTTTTAAATGTTCGTAAGCCCCAAAACCGATAAAGGAGATGCAAATAAAATTGACCAATCTCATTTTTTGAGAAAATGAATACTACATTTTTGTTTTAAAAAATATAGAAAGACAAAAGGAGCTAGCAGTGAGTTTTTTTACATTTTGTTTTTTAGAATTTTTTAACTTTCCATTGACCTGTGAACTTGATGTTTGTTGATAATGTTTATCCCATCAAAAACATAAATGTGAAAAAAGGAGCCAAGTTCAATATTAAGAATATGCGATGTTTGGTTGTCGTCTTCACCGACAAAAGAATTGAGATCTAAATGGGTGCCAAGTTCCGTAGATTCTCTGAAATGGTGCCAAGTGGTAATCCGCAGTAAATTAGTTTCACTGTAAACAATATAGTGCCGGACTTGGCACCATTTCAGAGAATCTACGGAACTTGGCACCCATTTAGATCTCAATTCTTTTGTCGGTGAAGACGACAACCAAGCATCGCATATTCTTAATATTGAACTTGGCTCCCATTTTCACATTTATGTTTTTGATGGGATATCATTACTTTTTGTCAATCTTCATCAAATGGTGTTTTTTAAGAGCGAATGCACGACTTACTCGTACTATACAAAATACCCAAATCGCTAGGTGCACCTCAAATATTTGAAGAGTTCCTTCGATTTCTCCAGGACCAGATTCATCAGATTCTTACCCGATAACTATGGGGGACCACCCCTTAAGTATACTGTTTTAAACAAAAACGGTTAAAAAATGACGGTGTTCTGAGGTAACTAGCATATATAATAATTAAACTAATTAAAAAATCACTGTTTTCTGATTTTTTCTGGTCTATACGCACAATTACCAAGTTGCATGCCAAATTTCATATTTCTAGGTCACCTGGAAGTGGGTTAGGTTTTTGATTACTTGTCAGTCAGTGGTAAAAATGCCGTTTTTTGGAATTTAATACCTCAATAATTATTAAACCTATATTTACGAAATTTGGGGTTCTAGTTGTTCTAAAGGATTTTAATACATGTACCAAATTTCATTTTTTTATGTTAGATAGATTTGGAGTTATTGGGGGTCAAAAGTGGCTCCAAACGGTTCGTGTAATATAACACACGGCTGCTGTCCGCCAGTTCCTGGAGTGAACTTGGATGGACACGCTACCGCGTGTCTAGATCATTAGCTACGTATGTTTTACCTCCTTTCTTCTCTTGGGTGTCGTAAGAGTCGACTATGGGAACCAGGTTGAAGTTTGTTGTGGGCGATGGGCTAGCAAACTATTACTGCAATATCACATTTTCTCCATCTATAAAGCTGCAATTGCTAAGTGGCACTGATTTTTTTTTTCATGTTCTCTTCCTTTCGCTTTTGGGAAGTCGTGAGTTTATGTATGTATGTATTTACAAACAAATACCAATATATTGATAAATTAGACATTTTCTTTGAAATTCCTTAGTTTTTCTTAATATGGTTGCAACTTGATTTTGCGGTCAAAGGCGTAGTACAGTCAGTATCAAAAGTAGCTTAGCATATGAAGGTGTCAAAAGCTCTTATTCCCTTGTAATAAAGACTTTTGAACTTTTCATATGGGTAGCTATTTTTGATGCTGACTGCACAGAAAGGGTGCGGGCGGCGGCACGCCACTGCTACGGTCTACGCTCGCTTTACGAGTGCTACGAACGGAGCGTAGCAATAAGTAAATACTTCTGCCATTCGGACGGGCACAAAGTACAATATATATACTGAGATAGTAGAGATACCAATGAAATACTGCACATAGATCGTAGCGCCGTTGTGTATTTAGTTAAAACTAACCGCACGAACGCTGCATCTCTGTCACTTCAATATGCAAGTGCGATAGAGATAGCACCCAGTGACATCTGGTGCAAACAAGATAAACTAACATTTCCATAGAAAAAAACGTGCTTCGAGCTGAAAGGCCCCTGCGGACGGCTTGTAGTCTACATGTGGTACGGAACCGTAAATGTGCGAAGTCTGACATGCACTTGGCCGGTTCTCAATTTAAAGATCATCCCTTACTTTCAGTTAAGAATGTTACTAAATTATCACCGCCGTATCCGTAAGAAAATCGTTGAGATTTTTTTTTTAATGGTAATACATTTACATGGCAAAACCAAAACTATACAGTAATTTTAAATATATATAAGTTTAAATAATTAAGTTACCTATATTATAATTAAAACTATGCGTTACTAAGAAAGGTTCTCCACGTATAAGTACATACATCCCACGTTCAAAGGCGCGTAATTAATTACCCCCACAATACACCGAACGCAAATCTTTATGAGGAAAATCTCAACGCTCGGGAACACAATCTTAAGAAGCTTTACCTTGCAGACAAGGCCCAAATAATTCAAAGGGTTGCGAAGAGCCTAATTAATCAGTTTCCCAGGACCTCGAAGTTGGGTAAACTATGTTAATGAGGATTTATGAACAACTATTCATTTTCAGCGACAGTGTGCTGTCTTGCTTATTCTATTTGCTCGCAGGTTACGTTACCTAGGCCATTCTTCTTTACTTCTAAGTGGGGTTGGCGAAAAACCTTTAGAACATTTTTGATCATAGTTACATTTTATTTTTATTTTATGTCGGTCTTCTGCCTCGCCTGCCTTGTAACTCAGCCAACCTCGCTCAAGCTTACTAAGCAGTTCCTCTTTGGTATCTAAGAAAGCAATGTCATCATAATCCAAAAGAGGAAGCATTAAAGATTAGGCAAGAGTCACCTTTGTTTGAAAGGGAAGAAATTTTTGCCTCGTCGAGTTAGGTCGCCTTAGGGAGTGGAGGGAGGCAGACATTTTCTTGCTAATTTCGGCGACGTGGGGAGACCAGGAAAGCGTCTGATCCATAGTAATACCCAGATTCCTGACGGTGCTGGTAAAAGGGATGTTATTTCCACCAAAAACCACATCCGGGCACACCATTTCCGAAAGCTTACTTGCATAGTAAGGACTCCCAATGACAATTGCCTGCGATTTCTTAGCATTAACTTTTAATTCGAAATTACGCGCCCATCAACGAATGGATTCCAAAACATTACCGATTAGCTGAATTCATTAGCAAAAATTAGAACAGCGACAGTTCACAAAGGCTAGTTTATAATTATCTCTAATGTCCAGGTCATAATATAATAGAACTAGCTTCTTGGGCAGAATGGCCCACCTACATCGTTACGGGGCAGTCCTAATGTCCCGTTTTAATTGGGATCATTTGGCCGGGTTCGGAAACAATTCAAGTTTAGATCGTTAGGTCGAGGGTTCGCGCTGGATTCTGTTACTGTACGAGTTGCTCAAAAGGTATTTGTAAGCGAAATTATTATGTCTGGTGACAAAAGGGGAAACTGGATTTTATTAGCTTGTCAAGTGGAGCAGCTTGACTATTAGAATTTCTAAAGGCGCCCGAAGAACTCTAATTTGGCTCCACGACTACTGTCTTAGAGAGCAGCCGAGATCAACGGCTTAGCGTGCCGTCCAAAGCACGCGTGATTGATATCAGCTACACATTTGCAAGAATGATATTAGCGTGTGTGCTAGAATAATAATATGTCTTTTCCGCTCACGGGACAATGGTGTCCCGGACCTTTGGAAGGCGTGCGCGGAGCCGAAGTATCGAGGTACCGAGGTACCGAAGTACCAACCGAGTACCACATAGCTAACACGTGTTTTATTATTATTATTAATAATAGACAAAAAATAGTCTTAAATTAAACGCCTTTCCTTTGTGTTTCCGCTGGCGGACGTATGTATTTAATTATTTATTTATTCACTATTATAGGCATTAACCACTAAACCTTACGCGCTAATTGGTATTATATACCTCGAAAGAAAAAAACGGAACCCTTATAGGATCACTTTGTTGTCCGTCCGTCCGTCCGTCTGTCTGTCTGTCAAGACTCTTTTTCTCAGGAACGCGTGGAGGTATCAAGCTGGAATTTAAATCAAATACTCAAGTCTACTGTCCCTTGGAGCTGTGAAAAATCAAACTTCTAATCAAACGCAATCAAAAGATACAGCCGTTTATGCCGCAAATTTCCGCAAATTTTCGACACTCGCAACTCTCGCAAGTGAATCAAAACCTACAGGGTACTTTCCCGTGAACTCTTCTTCCTCGTTTCCTCACGACTGAGGGTCGCGACAGCAATCGCCGGTAGCTGTTTTTTACCAAAGCTCGCCCATGAACTCAGGGTCATGAAGTTTGGTACGAAGTAACGTCTTATAGCACAGATAAAGTAAAAATTGCGAAAACCGTAAATTTTTTGTTATATCATACCTATAATGAAAATATTTTTTACGGAGCCCTGGGTGCGCGAGTTCGATGGCGAGTCCGACTCGCACTTGGTCGTTTTTATTTTTATTTTTTATAATATTTTTTTGCTCCTAGCAATAATACACACAGAAACCCACACACTGAAACAATATCTCCTAGAAGAAGGCGTTCATTAAGAAGAGTAGACTATAGGAACGAGGTTGAAGTGCGTTGTGGGCGATGGGCTAGCTACCTATCACTGTATTATCACATTTTCTCCATATCTATAACCTACAATATCTAAATGTGGCACTGAAATTAATTTTCGTGTGCTTTGCCTGACCCATTTGGCAATAAATAGGCGTGAGTTTATGCATGTATGGTATGTATGTAGATAGATATATACTTTATATTTTGACGACCTGTTTAGCCTAGTTGGTAGTGATTCTGCCTCCGAAGCTAGAGGTCCCTGGTTCGAATCCCGGCCAGGGCATTTATTTGTGCATTTTTCACGCATATTTGTTCTTGGGTCTTGGATGTTTTCTATGTATTTAAGTATGTATTTATCCTTACAAGTATGTATATCGTCGCCTAGTACCCATAGTACAAGCTTTGCTTAGTTTGGGACTAGGTCGATTTGTGTAAGATAGTCCCCCAATATTATTATTATTATTATACTTAAATACGTAGAAAACATCCAAGACCCAGGAACAATTATTTGTGATCATCACACAAATAACACTCTGACCGGGATTCGAATCCGGAACCACGGTCTTCGTAGGCAGAGCCACTACAAACTATGTAAGTTAAAGTAGTCGTCAAAATAGGAAAATACTGCAATTAATCTGCCGGATCCGTACGAATGTCCGACTAAGGCGACTTCCTGACTTGGTGGGGCGGGACCGATATGTCACAGGTATTTTGCTCTTTGACGTGAATTTACCGATCTGAAATTTCCTCACTTGACAAAATACTGTCAGTAATACGTTTGCGCAGTAGTAATACCATGCGCAGAGTGGGACAGTACTGCATTAGTATCGGTTGACACTGACAGCTGACAGTTTTCTCATATCGTACCGCCCCCGCGTCGACAAGTCAGGAAGGCGCCTAAAGTAATGCAACAGCGGCGGTCGTATGTATTATTATCCAACTTCAAAAAAGGAGCAGGTTGCTCTCAATTCGACTGTTTTTTTATGTTTGTTACCTCAAAACTTTCGACTGGGTGAACCGATTTAGATGATTCTTTTTTTTTGAGACCAGGTGCTTCCCGTGTCGTCCCATATTGATTTGGTCCAGTTTTGACGTGGCATATATGAGAAAACCATATAAGTCTTAAATTTGCATTAAGTATGTACGCGACAAATGGACAAATAACTCTGTTGAAGTCTAACCCTTCATAAAACTTAACAAACGTCTGTTAACTAAAAGTTGTTTTGTCCCTTTCTCACAAACATGAATGTCAAAGTGACAGATAAGGACAAACCATCTTTAGCGGCTTGTTAACTAATAAAGGCTTGATGGACGTTTATGAATAAGGGGGTAACACTTTAAACTCTCGCGCTTTGTACCTACTCATTCTTAAAATATTCGTACACGGGCGCTGCTTATCTATACTAATAATATAAAGCTGAAGAGTTTGTTTGTTTGTTTGAACGCGCTAATCTTAGGAACTACTGGTTAGAATTAAATAATTATTTTTCTGTTGAATAGTCCATTTATCGAGGAAGGCTTTAGGCTATATAACATCACGCTGCGACCAATAGGAGCGAAGTCGCGGACAAAGTCGCGAGAAACAGCTAGTTAATAAATAAATTTCGTGTATGTTTTTTGTTAAAATTTTCGATTTTTCCCAATAAATCTCAAACTCGACTGTCTTTTTCAATAAACCCTGTTAAAAACTCTCATCCGTACAAAGCCACTGACGATCCGCTAATTGACAAAATACTTTCCACAACTCTATATACCCGTGTACCGGGCTTGGGTCATTCTCGACCCAAGACAAATACTCTCCTGTCCAACAAATATTTGTTCCGGAGGGGTACAAAGTTGCGGGGTCCTGTTCCGGATAATACGGGGATGCCACAATCTGGTACTTGGGAGTTTGACATTGTCGGTCGACTACTTCAAGTCAGGGATTCGTCGGATGAAAAGTTTTGACTCGTGTAAGTGACGAGTCCTTTGTTTCAAAATGTCTATTGGGAGTACAATCAGCATCAAAAGTAGGTAGGCAATTGAAAGGTTCAAAAGTCTTCATCTTTTAAAGCAGACTGTACCGGGCATTGGGGTTAATAATAATAGTTTTTATTGAACAATATTATGCGGGTAAAGATTAAACTTACAATTAACTATGTAATATTAGCAGGTGAATGTGCACTAACTATTTAACTTATTAAACTAAATACTTACAATTAACTAAGTATGTAATATTAGTAGGTGAATGTCAAAATCAAATCAAAATCAAAAATTTTATTCTGCAAATAGGCCACAAGGGCACTTTTACAAGTCAACACATGAATTATACAATTAAATAAATTGACAATGATAATTATAATGTTTTCAAAACAGAATTGCAGAACTACAGAAGAAAAGTAGACAATAATAATAATGATTTTAAAACTATAGTGATTAACAAACTCACAATATTCAATTAAAATTAACTTATAATACATTATATAAAATAAAAAAAATTAGTGACGTATATATACGGTCTCTGTCCGAATACACAAAAATACACAAAAGTATATACAATAAATTTAATATCTCAGAGATGTATATGGTCTCTGAGCGTCCATTATTCCTAAGTCCTTAGAGATGTACATGGTCTCTAAGCGTCTAAATTAAAATAAGTAGTAAATGAAAATAGCACTTAAGCAATTTAATATTCTCAGAGATGTATAAGGTCTCTAAGCGTCAATAACAATAAAATTAATACAAAACAGGATGATGTCTCTCGTCAATCTCCAATAAAATAACACTAGTATTAAGGTATTAATCATGCCCTTGCAAGCATGAACAGACCGGACCCCACAAACAGCACCCGATCACGAGTATGACGCGTATCTCAGCCATCGCCTCCCTCGACCATTTGTTAGGGAAGGTGGCGACCCGATCAACGACGCCACCGTAAGCAAAGCCTTTTAAGCGAGCATGACATATTCAGGCTGCCGGACATTAATAAATAATATAAAAGATTAAAACAACTGTTCGGCAAGAAACAGCATCATGTTTCATAAAACGCAACGAAAGAGCTGTACAAGGAAATATGCTAAGTGCACTAACTATTTAACTTATTACTTATTTTTCGACACCAGTGGTGGTGAGATTGTCTTGCGATTTCGAAATCGCAAGAGGGCATTTGATTGGGCTACTTTAAGAAAAAAATAAGGCTACTTACTTTGATCATTTAGAATGTGGCATAAAAACAGTCTCATTGAAAAAAAAGGTAAATTTCATTGACCGAGTGAAACGAAGTGTTAAAATCTCAACGTGATCCCTTCGCTTATAGAGATTTAAATTAGTAGATTATAGAGTTACTTACTATAGTTAAATAATAAACAGAGGAATCCATCGTAATGTATAGGCATGAAATATTAAAAAATTAAACTAATACCTATAAAAGAAAAATAAATAAATAAATACTAATCAAATAAGCTGCTGCCAGTGGGTAACGTCCCCAAAATGCTGGCGGCATTGCCACGTTGAATGGCAATGCTCAATCTTTGTGCAAAATAAAGTCCAGCATTTTAGTCACGTGTTACTATAGTTCGTTATAAAATGTATGTTTTTTTTTAGCCGAGTATCGTGTTTAGACCACGAGAATTTCCGAGTGGTCTATAAGTAAGTAAGGTACTAGACTTTAAAAGCTAATTATATGACTATTGTATGACCGTCGTTGTCGTTCAATCCTCATAAAAACTCCAAATTTCAAATTAAAGGGAAATAATTCAAAAATTTATGCTCCGAGCAGGATTCGAACCTGCGACATCTGGCATACGCGGCCAATCGCTCTAGCTTCTGAGCTATAGCTATCAATGTTGTACTGCGCCACTTCTGCGCATCGTGTTAGTACTGCGCAAACGTAATAATGACAGTAATTCGTCAAGTGAGGAAATTTCACATCAGTAAGATTACGTCAAACAACAAAATACTTATGACATATCGATTCCGCCCCGCCAAGTCAGGAAGTTGACTTAGGCGCTTTCCTCATTTGTCGATGCGGAGACGGTACGATATGAGAAAACTGTCAGCTGTTAGTGTCAACCGATATCAATGCAGTACTGCCCCACTTCTGCGCATCGTATTAGTACTGCGCAAACGTAATACTGACAGTAATTCGTCAAGTGAGGAAATTTCACATGGTCAGTAAGCTTACGTCAAACAACAAAATACTTATGACATATCGATTCCGCCCCGCCAAGTCAGGAAGTTGCCTTAGGCGCTTTCCTCATTTGTCGATGCGGAGGCGGTACGATATGAGAAAACTGTCAGCTGTCAGTGTCAACCGATATCAATGCTGTACTGCCCCACTTCTGCGCATCGTATTAGTACTGCGCAAACGTAATACTGACAGTAATTCGTCAAGTGAGGAAGGCGACTTCCTGATTTGGCGGGGCGGGAGCGATATGTCATAGGTATTTTGCTCTTTGACGTCAATTTACCGATGTGAGATTTCCTCACTTGACGAAATACTGTCAGTAATACGTTTGCGCAGTAGTAATACCATGCGCAGAAGTGGGACAGTACTGCATTAGTATCGGTTGACACTGACAGCTGACAGTTTTCTCATATCGTACCGCCCCCGGATCGACAAGTCAGGAAGGCGCCGAAATTTCACATCAGTAAGCTTACGTCAAACAATAAAATACCTATGACATATGACTCCCGCCCCGCTAAGTCAGGAAGTCGCCTTAGGGAGGCGTACATTTTTCCTTTACTTTCAATTTTTATTTTTTATTCCCTTTAATTTGAAATTTGGAATTTTCGTTACGTCATAAAAACTTTTTTCATAAAATCATATCTTAGGTACATTCAGCATCAAAAGTAGCAACGCATATGAAGGAGTCAAGCTATTATTCCCTTGTAATAAAGACTATTGAACTGTTCAAATGCGTATCTGTTTTTGATGCTGACTGTGCCATACATATGACATTCATAATGAACTGTTCTACGAAGTCTTAATTCAAACATAAAAGTCGACAAGTAGGAAAAAATCATAATACTATTGTTCCATTTGTATAAACAGCTTAGAAATACAACGTGGGCTGAAGTATTAACGTTTTAGTTAATTAACTTATTCGTAATGACATTTTTGCTTATTACGCAAGCAATTGTTAAACAAAAAGCTTCGTTATATTTTAACTAGCTTTTGCCCGCGACTTCGTCTGCGTAGAAGTCATTCTTGCTTTGGAATTATTTGTTTTCCCATACATCTTTCACCCTTCTTTACATCCCTTAAGAAATGATTACATTGAATATGAAATGTTCTTTACCGCGCTCGGAAAATTTTAATAGTAATCGTTTTTTCAAAACGAATCATCATCATCATCATATCAGCCGAAAGACGTCCACTGCTGGACATAAGCCTCCCCCAAAGAGTGACACAATGACCGTTCCTTTGCCATCCCCATCCAGCGGACACCTGCGACCTTCACCAGGTCATTAGTCTACCTTGTGGGGGGGCCTACCCACGCTGCGCCTTCTGGTACCTACTCGCCACTCGAAAACCTTTCCTCCCCAACGGCCAACGGTTCTATGTGCTATATACCCCGCCCACTGCCACTTAAGTTTAGCGGTTCGGTGGGCTATGTTGGTTACTTTGGTTCTACTGCGGATGGCCTCACTTCTGATGCGATCACGCAGAGATACTCCCAGCATAGCCCTCTCCATTGTTCTTTGGGTGACTTTGAACCTTCTTATGAGGCCCATAGTAAGCGACCACGTTTCAGTGCTATATGTCGTCACTGGCAACACACACTGATCAAAGAGCCTTGTCTTGAGACACTGCGGAATATTGGACGAAAAGATGTGCCGTAGCTTCTCGAACGCTGCCCAGCCGAGTCGGATTTGACGATTTACCCCTTTCTCGAAGTTGGCCCTTCACTAACTGGGTACCTTGGACCTAACTGGACAGTCTGTCCTAGGTATATAATCGTCTGATAACTTCAAGTAAAAGTGTCCGTTTGTAACGGGAGTTGGTGCTACGTGCTCGTGCTTTCAAAACGAATTATTAAGCTTAGTTATATCAAATGTACCGATTCTAGACGAATGAGGCCCGTAAAATATTGCATGTACAATGATAAAAGTCTCGCTACGCAGTTCTTCCGTAAAACGTCCCAACAGAGCGGGTTCTTCATGTAAGCATGATGGCCGAAGGCCGTAAGCAGAGAGGCAAAACATGCAAGGCGAAAGGCCGAGTATTCACACAAAACGGGCTTCTTATGTAAGGTTGAGGGCCCAAGGCCTGAAGCAGGGAGGCGAGAAACGCGAGGCCGAAGGCCGAGTTTCTCAACAGACTGGATTCTTTATGTAAAGTTGATGACTAACGGGCCGAAACAGAGTGGCAATGCATGCGAGGCCGAATGCCGAGCATTCAAATAGAGGGGGCTCCTTATATAAGAATGAGGGCTGAAGGCTCGGAGCCGTGTGGCACGCATGTAGGGCCGAAGGCCTGAAGCAGAGTGGCAGTTCACGCAAGGCCGAAGGCCGAGAATCCCAACAGAGCGGGCTCCTTATGTAGGGCCGAAGGACTGATGCAGAGGGGCAAGGCATGCGAGTCCAAAGGCAGATCATTCACACAGAGCGGGCTCCTGATGCCGATCATTCACACAGAGTAAAGTGTAAGGCTGAGGGCCGAAGGCCCGAAGCAGAGCGGCAATGCACGTGAGGCTGAAGGCCGAGAGTCACAATGCCTAGACATATAAACCGATAGACAAATTAAATTAAAACTGTTGAAATGTGTTCTGTTTCGATGCTAAGGGCCCTTCAAATCGCTCCATTGATTTAGCCAATATCTTCAATGTACAGATTTTCGACCTTCTACAGCTGTATTATATGTATACGGATAAGCATAAATCCAGGGGCCTTTCAACTCGAAGTACGAATTTTTCTATGGAAATTTTAGTTTAACTTGTTTGTACCAGATGTCACTGGGTGCTATCTCTATCGCACTTGCATATTGAAGTGACTGGGATGCAGCGGTTGTGCGGTTAGTTCTTACTAAATACACAACGGCGCTACGATCTATGTGGAGTATTTCACTGGTATCTCTATCTCAGTATATAGATTGTAATTTGTGCATAGATCTAAGGTGCTTCAACCGTCAATGTTGACGATTGAGCTGCCCAGCCCAAGTGATCTCTTATATCAAACAGTTATTATAGTGTGAAGGGTCACCAATTACGTAAACAATAATACACGACAAAATTAAATTGTACACTGACGATACAAAGACTGCATTGAAGCAGCTGTTTTTGTATTTAAGCATATGAAAACCAACAATTCCAAAGTTTCGCAAATTTATTTTGATTTACACGCAATAATAGACCTAATTGCTAAAAGGTTATGCTCAAAAATAACGTCATCAATCAGAAGGAATTATGATATTTCGGCTTTGACATATCGAAAAGTCAGCTTGTTTACAATACGTCAAATTCTGCTATCGCTTACGTTAAAATTATTGACACGCCGTTATACTCCCAATTGGCTGAAACTTAAAGCTTATAATGGCTTATGAGGATTTAAATCACCCCGTTTCATAGACCATATTTGCACCCCCGATTTCATCCCTTTGAGGGTGATTATCGGGACAAAAAGTATACTATAAGTGAATCCAGATTACATACTGTTAGTATACAAAAAATAATTTTGATCTGTTCAGCCGTTTTAGCGTGATTGAGCAACAAACATCCAAACATCCAAACATCCAAACATCTAAACTTTCGCATTTATAATATTAGTGGGATTATTTTCTTCATTAAGTCGTTGTTTGTATGTTAAATTCTCTTAACAAAATGCTGTCTACCTACTGTTGAAGTTCAGATTTTGTAATTGTATATACCGTATTGTTTCCCATACATATAATGAACTAGTAGGCCTGGGAGATGTAGACTTCATCAAAATTTTCATAAACTGCCTCGACATTTTTTTAAATAATCAAACCCGCTCACAAAATTTCACGAGAATCGGTTGAGAAGCGCGACCAGTAGAGGAGAATAGCAGAAAATCGGGAGACCTGCCGGCCGGACATACGAATAATTTCTGCCGTAGTTTGCGGAACGGACACCTTCGTTACACTAGGTCAATGAAACTGCCCGTGAAGACGGGCAGACATTGAATGATCGCACAAGTTGGTCCAATTTTGCTACGAAACTAAAAAATAAAAAAAAGTGTTTTTTTTTTTTAATGACGACGAAAGACAACCTTACGGCCTACTTGATGGTAAACAGATACCGTATCTTATCGATGCGCTTTTTTTTCGCCATCGAATTTGATCAGCTGCTACGTTTGGCTCCTTAACAAAGCCTGTGCGGCAGTATTAGTTATTCTTGATTCGACACAGTCACATCTTACTGCGAGCATTTGGTCAGTTACGACCTTGTCTCACCATACTCGTATATCTGGGATACAGCCCTTTTCGAGGCCTCCAGGTGAGAGTAATGACCCTTATTTATACTAATTAAAGGCCCGATATTAATTATCAGATTATTTGAAAGGTAATATTGCGAAATAAGGGTAAGTTTGTGCTGGTAGGAGGGTATTTACTACGAAATATAAAAGCATTAGTTTATTAGAAGTCAAAAATTACAATAAATCAATCAAAACACAACATATTCTGTACAAATTTTTATCATGTAATTTTAATCCGCAACGCAAGCTTCGTCAGGTGGGTACAACTATAAATCAGATCGTCACACACACAACAATAAAGCAATCCGCAACAGGCTTCGTCAACTAACCTGAACTTATCAACTACATAGGACCACCCCGAACCGTAGCCGGCTCAACAGTACCCATTATACTAGCAGCATTGCCTCGCTGTACAGCCAACGAAATCAGTTGAACCAGAATACTTTACTATACAAGTTCGAAAAGTAAGTAATTCGCAGTACAACAAAAACACGACCGTTGAGCGAGTATTTTCGAACGACACGAGTTGGAAATTGCGTTTCCAAACATGTATCGTACAACGTTTTACAATGCACTATGCGAGGAAACCAAAAGAAAAATATTGGGCTAGTTTTACTACTTTGGATGAAAATAAGCATGGCGGATATTTTGTTTTTAGTATGAATATACATAAAGTCAAAAGGTATCAAAAATTCATACTACATACTTAATTTTTTTTTTGCGAATATTTTTAATGTTTTATTTATGTACAACGAAAATATATACAAGAATACTTAACCAAAATAATATAAAGAAAATTAAAACTAACTTAAATCTAAAACGGGCCCTTGAGGCATTGTACCGAGGATGCTGGCGGCATTTCCTCGCTGTATCGCAATGCTGATACGTTGAGCGAGGAAACCGCCAGCTCTTCGGTCACCAGTTACGTCAACCAGACGCTTCGCAATTTCTGCAAATAACTTATGCGCGCTGGGACCCCATGGACCTAGAGTTTCGACGCCAAAAGGTACAAACATGTACTCTCTGCCGAGGCCCTTATATTTATTACGCTTTAGAATTTCGGCGTTTTCCGTCGCTGCACCCGCTTTTACTGTAGTCCGTTGGAGGTGAGACGGTGCCAGTGTGTCTACACAGGTAGCATCCCACACCAACATCCGTCCCACGCTCCAAGGAACTAAAGACACCCCATCAGGTCTCTTACCATCGTCAATTCATTCCAGAGATCCATATTTAATTATATTCAATTTGTTTTTATATCTAGTTTGGATGGACATAACGAATTGAGGATTATTTCCCGTCCCCGTGTACAGTCAGCTGCAGAAAAACGTGATGAACTGCATACAAAATTCTATGCAGGGGGTCACGTTTCTCTGCAGCTGACTGTACAATCTTGCATAGAGGCGCTATAGGTCAGCTGCCGAAGCAATATGCAATATACTAATGGTGTAACTTAAAGCGCATCCCTGAGACGGACGTGCAGTCCGACACCGACAAGCAATAATATAAAGCATGAAAACCAAGGTCATTCATCACCTTATCATGTAAGCCGAAGAACGCCCACTGCTGGACATAAGCCTCCCCCAAAGACCTCCACAATGACCGGTCCTGCGCCACCCGCATCCAGCACCTTATCTCGCCCTATCTGCAGAACCACAATACTTGTCCGTGGGGATGCACATTTAGGGAATGTAAAATGTAATTTGTTAAAGATGAAAGAAGGATGAATGTTACTTTCGATTCACTGTTTTTTTGTTTTGTATGGGGATTGGCAAATTGGTCGAAGGCCCTCATACAAAAAAAAAAGTCAAAAATTGTTTATTTACACCCTGTATACAGGTTTGGACCCGGGTATGTCCTTAAACTACGACCAAGACCACCGGGGAATGGGTGCGGTGGAGATACTGCGATCGCCAACCCGCATGCCAAGCGTGGCGATTATGGCATTTACCCCTCATGAAATTGGGGGAGGCCTATGTCCAGCAGTGGACGTCCTAGGGCTGATATGGTGGTGGTGGTGGATACAGGTTTTATAATGTCGAACCTCGACTGTACCACGTTTAGTAATAAAACCTTTTCCATTTGCCTAGTGAAATTCAACCTTACATCAATGTAATAATGACTTAGAAAAAATCTCACTTAATATTAATGGACCTTACTCTTCACACGTCGTACCTAATTAAAAAAATAAACAGTGAAAAATATCCAACATTTAAAACTCCAAAGGACTAGACGTAAAAGACTTTTTAATTAAAAGTGTTTTTATTTCTGCACTAAGAGGTGTGCTTGCTTTAGCGTAGCATGCTAATTATTGTAAATAGATACACATGCAGGCGTATGTATACAAGATTGTACCTTGCTGCATTGTGATAAGACGTAAAATGTATGCACATCAGTAACGTTGTTTTTACATTTTCGGCAGAGTTAAAAATAGTACGAGTAGTACCACTTTAGGCACTACTTATTTCATTAGAGGTAATGCAATATAAAGTCTCGATAATGTGACATTTATTTTTAGAACAGTGTAATCTTCGAGAAGACAGTACAGCTACCAGTTTATTGCACTGTTAGCACCAACCAGGGGTCACGTGTAGGGTAACGATGGGTACCCCCTACGGACGTGGTGCAACTTCGACCCCCCGTTGTCAATTAGTGTGTGGACAACTTGACTGTTAGAAGTTCTCAAGCCGCCCGAAGGCCTCTAACTCGGATCAACGGCTTAACGTGCCTTCCAAAGCACGAGAGCGCTCAGTTAGTAACCACTCAAAGCGGTCACCCATCCGAGAACTGACCCGGCCCCACCTCACATACCTAGGTACGCGAGCGCCTACGCGAGCGCCGCTGGGCCGCGAGCGCTAATGTGCTATTAATGGGTCAATAAATTTAGCAGTTGTGATAAAACATTAGCTGTACTTATCATTATCCTCAGCCTGTAAGCAGCCACTGGCTGAGCATAGGCCAGAACGAGTACGGTAATCTCCCCGTCCTGCTGGGACGTCCGTGGCGTCCTGCTACTCTCATTCAGGAGTGGAGTCTCTCCACGTTGCTCATCCTGTCATATTCTCATAGTTACGCTCTAATAAGTATAACCTAAATCAAACATAGCTAAAAACCATCCCCACAAACAAGACCGAGAAATTTCTAATACTAGCGGTTATACGCAAATAAATTTAATATTAACGGCTGCCACAGCATTAAGATCAGTCTCTGCTCTCTGGTCGAAGCGGCATAGAAAAAACTCTCAACAAACTAATAATAAGAACGCTTTACTATTCTTAAATCGGTTAGATATTCCCAAAATCTGCTTCTCACTGTCCCGTCCTCCTCTTCAAAATGTTATAATTGTTCTTTCACTTTTCAAGCTACTTTACTTTGGAACTCTCTCCCCGTGGAATTAATGCGTGCTAAATCTATTGCTGCATTTAAATCACAACTAAAAGAACACTACCTGTCCCTTCCATGAGTCTTTCATGCTACTATCTACTTTTTTCAACTCTTTGGCTGATATTGTAGTTACTATTTTATGTATTATAATAATAATGATATTAAATATTCTTTTCTCAAACATGCAATGAAATATTGATGTTATGTTCCTTATAATAGGCTGCGAAGTGTGACGTTTCAGGTGCGGCTAGGACAAGAGCTCGTTAATGCAATTTCATACAAATGTTGCAGGCCTAGGTCGGCAAAGTCCTCTTTTTTAATTTCCATTCCACATAAATTTGTGGCAAAGGCATCATGACATTCTGCCACTATGCGTATTAAAAGTAAAAATTTTGATTTTTTTGTTTGTTATTTCATTGCATGTTTGAGAAAAGCACTATACATACCTCGGCGGGAAATATGGGGCTGCCGGCCTTAGACCTATCCGGTCTCGCTTCGCTCAGCCGTCTATATGTCTTCGGCCGGCAACCCCTTTTGTCCCGGCCTCTGTAGTAATGTACTATTATTGCACCACTTAGTGATAAGTTGTACAGTAGCTGACTTACTAAAAAATGGTAACAACAGGCGTTCTTATCACTTTTAGCGATCTCTACCCGAAAACCTTATTAATATATGTAGGAATGTATCTATGTATGTTTATTAGTATGATTTATGTATGTGTGCTTTAATATTTACGTGATTGTATATAAGTTTGAATTAAGTAATTCTTTTGTTTGCGACCCACTTTTAATACGTGTTTTGCTATTTTCCCCGCTAGGTTGTCTGGATGAAATTGCTCTTTAGCAATAAGACCGCCTGTTATTTACCTCTAGTTTTAAGTTATATACGCTGTAATAATAAGCTATGTAATTTATTGAGGTGTGCAATAAAGAGTTTTGTATTTTGTATGTATGTATTGCTTTATTGTACATAAAACACGGTAAAATGACAAACAAACAAAAAGTGGAAGTACAAAGGCGAGCTTATCCCTTTAAAGGATCTCTTCCAGCTAACCTTTGAGCAAATGAGTTGAAAGAAAACAATGGAGGATGAAGATAAACCACCTGTGAATTATGCCTGCCACCAAAGTGCCTGTGAGTTTTTGTATTGTATTGTATTGTAATGTAATAATAACAAAATTACAACCGTTAATAATAGATGATAAAAGGGCCCAGTTTTTATACAAAATACCAATAAAAATCGCAGGGTAACTTTTAAAGTAAAAAAATGGTAAAGAAGAAACCAGAGGTGGCGCCAGTAGGCACGGCGGATGAATGACTTCGGCCTTTGTGCTGTCCTGAAATGGAAGGATCCCAAAATGGACGTATTAACATAGGAAGATTGTGTCGGTTACGTCTTTTTTACCGAGGCTGACGGAATAGCCCCTTTAAAGACTGGCAGGAAGTAATTTACCAAATTGAGACGTTAAAATAATTAAGACATCGACCTAACGTCTCTTTATAAATGATCGTATTGATGTATTGGAAGCAATTTTGCTTCGTAAAAGGACAGTAAAAATTAAAAGTAGGCGTATTTAACGAGAATGAACGCCGTCTATAAATAGCTTAATTATTTTTTTGCTATGATATTATAAACATGTTTGATCGTAGGCACGTAGTGTAGTTAATAATCTGCAAATGATTGTTAATTAAAATTTAGGATAGTTAACTACCAAATCGAGATAAAATATTTTAAAATAGGGGCCTTGTATGATTTGTCAACGTAGTCCGTTTAATCGTACGATTTTGTTCACATCGTTTAGTTCCAAAAAAACCGTTTTTTTTTTTTATGATACACTGACCAGCGATTGGCCTTAGTCTCACCTGATGGAAAGCGATGACAAGGCGTAAGATGTTGCTCACTGATTCAGTAATAGCCTATTCACTCTTGTCTTGTTTAGTTCCACGGAATTAATGTCACAATTCGTAAAAAAAAAACTTACTGTTTTGTCCTACAATGTGTAACCGATATAGCCAGTGCTATATGCAGGTACAAAAGTTAAGTTTATGTCTCTTATCTTTATCTTTGACGTTTAAACCGAGATCGTCCTTACTCGCGTTCGGTCAAAATAAACAGGCAGGTAGGTACTAAATAAATAATTCACGAATCAACTTTCCCTAATAATCATAATCAATATTGATAGCAGCAGTACTTAATAAGAATGCAGTTCGAAACAATATGATTGAAACAAATGAACAATACCAATTTGCACAGTCTGCTACTTATGTAATTGAATAGCGCCGAGCTCTCGTCAAAGGTGCGAATAAAAAGCAAAGTACACAAAATTAAAACGCCGAACAAGCTCGTTCTGTTGTTTTTAGCAATTTTGTGATCAAAGCCCTCACCTCTATAAAAGGCAGAACAAATAACGGTTCTCTAATCGATTTAATGAAAGGGGGATCGAACGGTCCCGTAGGTTTACTTTTCCAAATTTACGACTACCTCTAACGTTTAATTGGTTATTCGTGCCGCAATAAAACCGGCTTGATGACCAGAAGATTAAAATACTAGGCTCTAAAGTGAAATTGAAACGGTACTTGCTTGTCAAACATTTCTTTTACTAGCTGCACATAAAGGTTAGACTGTCAGTCAGAGTAGACAGGTTGGCAATTTAAGTGAGTATGAACAACAACTACGCAATCATAGACTTAAAAATTACTGCCTAGTAGTAAATTCTTTACTGTACGAGAAATTATTTTGCGCAGTGGCCTAGTTGAATAACCTTGCCTATGAAGCTAGCTAGCGGTTCACCAAGGTAGTTGCGCAAGTTTTTGAACGAGAGATTGTACTCAATCATCATTTTTACATACCCTTTTATTTTTACCCTGTTCAGTTGGAAATGTGCTTTGGGACAAATATTATTCCAGAATCTTTGAATTTCTAATATTGATATACCAGGAACTATTAAGCTATTTTAAGCTATCATAACCACTATTTAAACAACATTGTCTGCGAATTTCAAAGGTGTGGAGGCCGCAAGTTCAGTCGAGTTAATTCGCTCCGTAACTTCGGACAACTTGACCGGTGTCTACGATGAAGCAAATTGAGTGACAAATAACTACTTTAATAGTGTTACTTGTACAGTCGCCATCAGATACTTCGGACCGCGGTTGTTCGCGAACAAGGTGCTCAGACACATCTGAACACGTCTCTGTTGCCAAGGCCTTAGAGTATTCATATTTAGTTGTTCGCGTAAAGAACAAAATCCCGGATTTTTAGCAGCTAAGCTGTAAAGGCATTGCATTCAACCAATATTCAGTATACCTCAAACCTCCGATATCCTTGCTGCTTCTCCGGGCTGGCCAGCGCCAACTTCCACACGCTCCTATAATTAATTAAATTGTCGACACACATAAAACTATTACATCACACCTATATACATATGCGTAGATTAACTGGTTTGCTTACAATATCGAAAAGAACACTACCAAAAATTCGAATGCCCCGATTTTATGAGATATTCAGCAAGACATACGAGTATACGCCGCGCGTCCGAGCAAAGTCTGATGGACGAGTGTCTACCCGTCAAATTCGCCGAAAACCGAGGCTTAGCAATCTACCTTCATATTGAAAGATTACAATGCCTGAACATTAGTAAAACACCCTTAAAAGTACAGATATGGTGACTACTTGTTAGTCATAGTAAAGTCAATGTAATTTACCACATTATTAAATAAAAACAGATCTACCAAGCGTTAATTTCACACGTTAGATTACCAAGTAGCGGGTAGCTTTTAAGGCTTTAAACTTAAGTCATTTATACATCTTCTGTTATCTTGAATTATCTTATCATATTTTAAATTATATTGTCTTATCTAGATAAGAGCCCTTGCGGATGCATTTCGATCCAATGGGATCTTTTGTGCAATTGCGTCCTTCTTCATTCCCTAGTCCAAATTGCTTTCCATCATTTCCACAAACCGCGTTATTACTTCTCTCTACGGTCTTTAATATTCCTATCAACGATATTACCGTCACCGAAACCATAGACAACAGTCGGGCAATCAAGTGACTTTTCAAACGTTGAATAGGTAGATCCAACTGTGATTTTTACTAAGGAAAATTACAGTTGGATCTCAAAAACGTTGCGTAATTTAATTATCCCGCAGATATGCAAAGCGGCGGATAAGTATGAACTTCCTAGGTAGGTATTTTATAGGTAATACTAAATACTGGGGCACAAAATAATCAACATCAAAAGAAGGTTAATTAAAATATAGATTATACGTCGCTCGTAAATCTTTTCTAACCAGGGAATTAGGAAGAGGAAAGCGAAAATCTTTAACTTTCTGACAGTTTAATAAGATAATAAAAATATAAGTCGAGAAAAAGAAAGATGTTTCAACTAAACGGATTTCTTTGCCCTTTCTCGCAATTTGCTTTGAGCCGAGGCAGTCTATCTTTTATTATGAAACTCTGAAAATGTAACCTGTATTATCCTTCCTCACCATAACTTCCTATACTTCTGCTTTTGTTGCACAACGTGACCCTTGGGTGGTGCTAAAAGCGCATCAAACTGGCAACCGTACTGTCTTCTCGAAGATCTCAGAAATGAATGTCATACGATGAATAAATAGTAAATAAATGTACGTACAATGTACTACGTACAATATATTTGGATCCTTTCTAGAGCACTCATCCTAAATAAGTTTCTGTTAAAAATATCATTTTTGGTACTACCTTTATTGCCACTGTACTTTTTTCTACAATCATCAATAATTAGTCACTGAGACGGTTCGAATGAGCCCAAACACTCAGTTCGGTGATACCATAATATTGTATTGTCGCCGAACTTACATAAGTATGCCAAATTTCAGCTCAGACGGATACCGGCAAGTGGCTGAAAAAAGGATTGCTTGATGACAACATGTCATACTTATATACTCTAAATAAAAGCTTGTAAAATATGTCACTCCAATTCTAACCTTGCTAGATAATTTTCACACATGGCGTAAACTGTCGGTACGCTTAAATATCTTCTTAGCTTAAGCTTGTTTGTATTATAAAGCACAACAACATGTGCTAGGAAACATCGCAGTATCCTACAGAGACAACGACCCGAAAACGAGCGCGATCCGCCGTATAAAGTGTGAGAGTGACGCGACCGGCCGCCCGTAATTCTGGCGTCGGTAGAGCCAGCTTTGCGGAATCGGCCTTTCGGGCGTAACGTTCACGTGCCGTGAATGCGGTGTTCGTAAATCGAAGATTGGTTAAGATCATAAAATAGTTATTTGGAGTTTTGAAATTACGAGGAGCGTTCGTGGCCTAGCGGCACCCACGTACCTCGTGCGGCATGCGAGGTTCAGCAATGTCGGGCGGGGTCAGTCCCGCTGACGGTGGGTGACCGCTTTGAGCGGTTACTAACTCAGCGCCCCCGTACTTTGGAAGGCACGTTTGGCCGTTTATCCCGGCTGCTGTCTATGATAGCAGTCGTTAAGCCAAGTTAGAGGCGTTCGGGTGGCTTGAGAACTTCTAAGAGTCAAGTTGCCCACTCACTTGACAAGCCTAATCCCAATTAGGTGTAGTTTCCCCCTCGGGTTGGAAGGTCAGATGGCAGTCGTTGCCGTTAAAAACTAGTCCCTGCGCTAATTCTTGGGAAAGGTAGCGGACCCAGGCCTCTTTCAGGATCCAACTGTATTGGGAATAACGCCAGGATGACGATTGATGGAGTTTTGAAATTACGACCATGGAGTAGAAGAGAGGTAGAAGCTACGAATCCGTTGTCCTAAGCGAGCTATAAACTCGGGATTTCAGATCCTAGAGAATCAGTGAACTCTGCACACTTTCATTGCCAACGATTGCGTAGCTCTTTGAAAGTTGGTGTTGGTAGTTTTCGACGTAGCTCCGAGAACTAGTACGCTGAAATGGCAGTGAGATGCTTGAAATTATAATGGAGAAAAAATACAACGATTATTAAGGTTTTCATACAAGCCGTAAAAAACTCAAAAAACCGCTTTTTTTACAGTTTCTAACAACAGAAACTAATTTCCGACCTAGGTATGCCAGATCCCATTGTGTATACAAAGTTTCATGTTATTCTAGCATGGCGTTTTAAAATGAGAGCATAAATACGTTTGTATGGAGAACCGAGCGTACTGCGCCCTCTTAAGATAGCTGGTTAGAAAAACCTGCTAATTGGCTTTACCTTTCATCTGCTTTGATGGTCCGATTATTTTCAAATTTCTTTATTGTAACAAAGTTTGGCACGTTTCATCAAGACGGGTTAGTATTTTTGACTCGTCAGCATTTTCTAAGTTGACTTTAAAATTGTTTGTAACGGTATATAAGAATTATCGATGAATTTGATTTAGATTTATTTATTTCATGTTATAAATTTACATTATAAATTAACTTAGGCTAATTTAAACGAAAAAAAAAACTTCTAATTGGTGATACGGAATATAAAAATGTGAATCTGACCATGATTTTGAACAACTTTTATTATGGAACCAACATTTTCCGTGTGAAAAAACACTATTTCGTATAGTTTGGTCTATCAATTGAAGACCTATCCTATGAGACAGCAGTTTTTTTTACATTTACAAAGTCCCATAGTAAAAGTTGTTCAAATCATGGTCACCTTCGCATTTTTATATTATGTATCATCAATTAGAAGTCATACTGTATAAGTATATGTTGTGCTATATTTGGATGCGCAGTCTAAACCATAATCCAAAGAAACCAGATAACTGCCGCTTTGACGAATCGTTATGACATCACGAGGTTGTATCTCACCATGCCTCGAATACAGGTAGGTTTTACCTCACTGTTTTTGTTCCTCTGCATACATAAGTGCGGTGAGCAAACAGCGGAAAATGAAAACATAACAAGAAATTAAAAAGCAAAAGGAACCCCTATAAAGGCGCCGGTTGGATTCCATTTTCCATCGGTATAGCTCCGTAATGAAATTGAAATTTGACTCGCCCTTTGTCGCGCGCTGCAGGGAATCTCCTTAGTTTACTGTTGCGACAGTTTTGTAACGGGAACTAGTAGATGGAATTTAATAAGGTTGTGGACTCTACTTAAGATAAAAAATATTATTCTTATAATTTTTTTCATAGTTCCTGAAATAAGATAATTTATTTGATAAAACAATATTCACAGTTTCAAGTATACATACATGTTTTGCTGTAAATCCAGCATTCAAATTTTCCATGCAATGTAAATTTTTTTTAATTGGATTGCTCTTGGCCAGCATCTAGCCAGGGGGCAAAGATGAGGCCGACGATGAAGCGAGCTAACCCAAAAGATGCCTATTCAATCGTGCCTTAAAAAGGTCCAGGTTATATGAACTCGGAAATACAGACGCCGGCAGAGAATTCCAAACCTTAGAAGTGCGCATTATGAAGGATGATCCATAGCACTTGGTTCGAATTAGAGGAATTTCGACCAGGTAAGGCTGGTAGCTAGCCGTACGTCTGGATGTCCAATGGAAGAAGGGGAAGGCGGAATGAGCTCATGGAGCTCCTGAGCACACTCACCGAAGTACTAAATTTACTAATGATAAAGAATAACAATAAAATCCATATAATTAATCTAATCTCACAGTTGTATCCCAAGAATGATTCACATAAAAACAATCTTATAGTATTAGTAATTTAAAATATGTAAATTTATTTAAAAATTATGTAAGATCTCTAAAAAATCTATCTCTATCTAAAATCAAAAAAATGAAGGTAGCATTTTTTGAAGTATTTTTGCAAACGAATTTTATATCTTCTGTGATTTCCTAATGTAACATCATCCTCCTAGCGTTACTCCCAGTACAGTTGCATCCTGAAGGATGCCTGGGGTCCACCACCTAATCCCAAGAGTTGGCGTAGGCACTAATTTTTACGGAAGCGACTGCCATCTGACCTTCCAACCCCAGGGGGAAACTAGACCTTATTGGGATTAGGCTTGTCAAAGTGAGTGGGCAACTTGACTGTTAGAAGTTCTCAAGCCGCCCGGAGGCCTCTAACTTGGCTTAACGACTGCTGTCATAGACAGCAACCGGGATCAACGGCTTAACGTGCCTTCCAAAGCACGGGAGCGCTCAGTTAGTAACCACCCATAATGGTCACCCATCCAAGGCCTGACCTCGCCCGAAATTGCTTAACCTCGCATACCGCACGCGGTACGCGGGCGCCGCTGAGCCACGAGCGCTCCCTCAAGAACTGCTTATGCTATCGCTTTGAAATAGTTGTTTAAAGTAAAAAAATACTATTCTCCCCCTCTATCTTTGAATTTTGCCACGACAAAAAAAAGAAATTATTACATAAAGTCAGTACTTCCGTACAGGAAAAATATATATCTCTAATTAGATTATTCATCATCAAAAATATTTCGAAACTAACTTTGTACATTAATCCCCTTTTGCATGTATTTTTGTATTGCAAAATTCTATGAGATTATGCTGCTAGTAAATTCCTTCAAATAAAAACAAAATAGAAATCGGTTCACGTGATAAAGAATTATCCTTGAGAAACTTACATGCATATAACGTTATTAAGTCGCGCAAATTAGTAACAAAATGTGCCGTTAAATGGCGCTGTACCCATTGTGTTCAATTTCTACATCGCGCTGTTAAGATTTCTCCTGCGCTAATGGGCTCGGGTCAGACATGCGCTTGACCGGTTTTTATAATCTTACATTACATATTTAATTAAGTATCGTAATTTAAAATAGAGATACAAAATTCCTCCACAAGTAAAGTGCGCTTCGCTTATTAGTCGATCTTGCACAGGAAATACCTCAAAGAATGAATCAATTTGTCGAATAAGAGGGAAGCTCAGCGAGCCGCGCCCGAGGGTCGGAAGCCTGACCACATAAATCTCCACCTTCGCACTATTAGGGTACCTTTTAATTAATTACTGATACAAGGCACGGTCAACCCCAGAATTGTCTTTTTCTGGCTGCTCCAGTGCAACTACAAGCGCCGTATTTTCCGAGAAAACAATGTGTGTTGCTATGAAATCTGAGATTATTTCGGTCGTTCGCAGATTAATATTCAAAGTAAATTTAATTATTAGTCAAACATAGGTATTATATAAGTCTTATCCTAAGTTTGCTTATTTTATTTTTATTTTATAGGTTATTTTATTATGTCTGATTATATTGAATAAATACCAAGTTGATAAATCGTACTAAGTCTTATCCTTAGATTACTTATTGAATTCTCGATGCTTCGCCACATGGCACAAAAATATGTACAAATTATTATCCTAAATACCTGAAAAAATATTGGGGGACAATTTTACATAAACCGACCTAGTCCCAAATTAAGCAAAGCTTGTAGTATGGATACTAGACGACGATATACATACTTATATAGGTAGATAAATAAATACATAAAAACATAGAAAACATCCAAGACAGGAACAAATTTGTGTTCAAGCTAATAATTTAAACTTAAATTTTATTTATTTATCACCATAATACATTTTTTACAAATTTTTCGTGAAACCTAACCGCTGTTTCAAGATCAGGTCGTCTATTTTCGGAATAGTCCAAGTTCCGCAGTTCCGACTGGGACATGAATGACGACATCCGAGGCAATTAAAGAGATAATACTCCAAGTTGCGATCTCTACAGTGGGTAGTTAGTAGCCAATCTGTATTTATGGGCCGTTATCTGATTTAAATTATGTTCAAGTTTTGGTGAAGAAGCACAATGCATTAAGAGCCCTTTCACTAAACATTGGATTTACAAAGATTTTCGAAGTATTTCATTTGCGCTCGCAGTCGTAAATATCCTTTTTTTTGAAAGAAACTACATATTCTAATAATTTTGTTTCCGACCACGGATGTTGTGATACATTCGAAACGTCGACAAACCTCAAAAAAGGTAAATACATTTCAGTTGTACGCGATAAAGTCCCGTTTAATAATAACAAGCAGAAAATGCCTTTT
This sequence comes from Notocelia uddmanniana, assembly GCA_905163555.1. Lineage (NCBI taxonomy): Eukaryota > Metazoa > Arthropoda > Insecta > Lepidoptera > Tortricidae > Notocelia > Notocelia uddmanniana. The sequence continues at coordinate 29,193,325 of LR991058.1, read as the reverse complement.
AGTAGTGGCCTTAAGAGGGCGCAGTACGCTCGGTTCTCCATACAAACGTATTTACGCTCTTATTTTAAAACGCTATGCTAGAATAACATGAAACTTTGTATACACAATTGGATCCGGCATATCTAGGTCGAAAATTAGTTTCTGTTGCTAGAAATTGTAAAAGAAAAAAAAATAGAGCGGTTTTTATTTTTATTTTTTACGGCTTGTATGAAAACCTTAATAATCGCTGTATTTTTTCTCCATTATAATTTTAAGCAACAGAAACTAATTTCCGACCTAGATATGCCAAATCCCATTGTGTATACAAAGTTTCACGTTATTCTAGCATGGCATTTTAAAATGAGAGCGTAAATACGTTTGTATGGAGAACCGAGCTTACTGCGCACTCTTAAGGAACGGAGAGCAATGCACGGGTATAGGAGGCACGGAAAACGGAAACTAGCCGACCTGTGTTGCGGACAGATGAGCCGTGAGTTTGTCTAAGAATATGAATACGGGAAAATGACAATTTGTCGTAGAGGTGAGGGAATTGTTTACTATGAGCAATTCTAAATAATAAGGAAGAGAGGTGAACTGTCCTTCGAGCATCCATTTTCAGCAATTTACACTTGTTTAAAAATGGTGTAACATGAGCTCAGCATGGAATAGGAAAACAATAGGTATCTGGCACATAAATAATAAATAAATAAATATTAGGGGTCATTTTTTACACAAATCGAACTAGTCCCAAGGTAAGCTCAATAAAGCTTGTGTTATGGGTACTAGACGACGATATATTTAATAGATATATACTTAAATACATAGAAAACATTCAAGTCTCAGGAACAAATGTCTCTGCTCACCACAGAAACATGCCCTTACCGGGAATCGAACCCGGAACCTCTAGCTTCGGAGGCAATGGGACTACCAACTAGGCTAAACAGGCTGACAAAACACAGGCAAAGGCATTCTAAACTGTGTATATTAACAGCTTTGTAATCTTCATTAATGGTATGTACGTAGTTGAGCTTTGATAGAATAAGAGAGTTACGCAGTTCAATACGCATGTCTGACATGTCTGTTAGGGTTTAGGTAATCACGAATTATTATACAAAACTTAAAGGCGATAAAAACAATTTGTGACAATATTTGAAACGTGTTTTTCGAATTGCAGTTTACCGTCCATTAATACCAACCTTACATTTCTCGCTTCTGATACTCGGTCAATGCTTTAACCCAGGATACGGACCTGAGAATTGCGAGATACTGTGTTGGCTATTTCTAGTTTCGTGCCGAGTACCGGAAACTTCGATTTTAGAAAGGAACGTGTCTTTTACCGTGTCGTTTTTGAGCATGTTTACAAAGAAAATAGATCTTGTCTGTGTGCCTTAAAGTAAGTGGAAGTCGACAGTTAAGGCCAAATACTTTAAAATGAAATGCCACGCAGTCACATTTCTAGCTACCTTCACAACCTCGGAACTCCTTTCGCATCATTAATGGAATCTAAACCTTATTTTTAATGGAACAAGGTCGCTGCTAAATTTTCAAGGCCGGTGAATGAAGTCTTTATGAAAATGATCAGTTCACAACTGCAATGTTTTGAGTAGAAATGTGTTTTGCATTCAGGAAATTGTAGTCTCGTTGAGACGGCGAGGGCAATCACGTGAGCTCATTATCCTGTCACTTACTGTGCAGAGGGGTAGAAAAAGAGCAGTATATATGTATGAAACTATGAATAGAAACAGCGTACTGCCTCATTGCTAGGAGCCTTAAGGGGCTTCACGCGCTAATCATCGATTTTTGGTGAGTTTTGAGTTGATTCCTCCGTCAAAACTACTTATAGATATATTTATGGCACAAACGGTTATCGGTTCTTCAATCTTTTATCTACATTTTCAAGACCCGAATGTTATTTATGCGCTTATAGGTAATCATCATTATCATAGGCCTTTACGTCTATTGCAGACGATTTAAAAAATTAAAAAATTAAATATTATTTATTACAGACACGGAATCTATAATTTGTTAGTAACAATTACAAACTTAAATCTAATGTTAGCAAAAAATAGACTTAATGGCTAATATCTGCGGGCGGGGGCACGCACCGGAGCATGTACCACATCCCAATACCGCATTATCGGGCAGTCCACCCGTTCAACAAGGGCACACATGATGCTGTAAGGGCTACCCCTCACCCTACGCATGAGCGAGGCCACTCTACTGCGCATTATTGCGTGGAATCCCAGCACACCCGCCGCCGCGAACATGCCGGACGCACTGCAATATCGGGGCAGACCCATCAGCACCCTGAACGCGTTGTTATATTGCACTCTCAATGCATTGACGGCTCGCTGCGTATAGTTAGTCCATAGCGCACACGAATAGAAGGATTGGCAAAATGCCTTAAATAAGGTAACCTTGACACCCTCACTACACCGCGCGAACCTACGAGCCAACATATTACACCGAACCGCCAATGCTCGGCGCTCCCTCTCTATGTCAACATCATCGCATAGAGTTTCCACTAACCAGTGCCCTAAGTACTTAAATTGTGAGACTCTTTTTAACGGTGTGCCCTCAAGTACAAGTGGTGGGACAATTTAAGTATTGCTGTGCATTTTCTGTACACCGTTTTTGGTGACTGTATACACCAAAGGTAATGATATCTACATATAACTGTTATTTATTGACGTCTGTAACAACGCGAGACTGATTTTTATTTTGAACATCGTTTCACCAAATTTACGTGTTATGAACTGCTTTTTTGGCCGAAAATTACCAAAGTTTGATGTCATACATCTCGAAGACAGTGAGGTTTGAAGTAAATATACGATAATATGTCGGTAAACCTCGTTGTTTTCAAAACGGTAAACCATAAATAACACAAGAAAACGGAGTGTTGAGATCGAAGGTTATAGGGAGTTTGGAGCTCCTTAAGGGGCTTTGAATTAAGTACCCAATATTTACTTCAAAACTCACTTTCTTCGCAACAAACCTTGACAATTTTAGGCAAAAAATAAACAGTTTTTGGTTGAAAATAAGATAAAAATTTAAATCTCTCTTACGTTGTTACACGCGTCAATAAGCGACAGTTATATAAGATTTCATGTATATAGTGCATAAACAACATATTAATATCGAAAATAAAGCTTTATTGCATCACGTTTGAATAAACAATAAAATAATAAGGATTCATTAAAAAAAACGGCTCTTGCAAATATACATTAAGTATTGAAGATATGTAAACCGGTTGTGCCATAAATATTATCTATAGTTTGAGGGAGGAACGTCAACGCAAAACTCGCTAAAAATCGATAAATAGAGCGTGGAGACCCTTAAAGTAGTTCTGCAGGGGACCAATTGCATGTGGTGACTTCGGGCCGAACATACATACATACATACATACATAACTCACGCCGTTATCCCATGGGGTAGGCAGAGACCAAAGAACGTCAAATACTACGGTCCTTACATACTTCTTTCGCTTCAATCACATCCATACATCTTCTCATACATGCTCGTCGGTTGCGGGTAGTTCTGACCTGGCCCTTTTTCAGTATCGCCGAAATTTGATCTAGATAACCTATATATAGGGTTAGTGTGTGTTTGCAAGTTTGTTATTTTTTTCCTATATCAAAATAAAAAAAAACTAATTTAACACAGGTTTACCGACATATCCATGTATGTGTATTTATGGTACTCATACTCATACTCATTTATTTGCAATGATTTTACACATTACACGTCAAAATAATACATTTTATCATACTCGTATTTAAGGTACTTGTAATTATTGGCCTTTATAATTTCCAACCGGAGTTAAAAATATCTCAGCCGGGATTTGAACTCACGACCTCTGGAATCCGTCCATCGTTCTTCTAACTGAGCTAATCAGGATGAGTGGATTCGACGCCACGAGCAATACCCGCGGTACCCTCTTATTATTCGGCTGTCAACTACTTTGCACGGTATAGCAAATTCGTTAGAAATGTTAGAATAGAGTAAAATAGTCCTTGATGGACAGACAAACAGGAATACGCACAACAAAGTCCGTTAAAAGTTCTTTTTTTACATTTGAGATACGGATCCCTAGAAAATGCTCATTACTAAATGACACGGCCTTTTTAGCCTAGTTGGTAGTGACACTGCCTCCGAAGCTATATGTCCCGGGTTCGAATCCCGACCAGGGCATTATTTGTGCATTTAGGACGGATATTTATTCTTGGGTCTTGGATGGTTTCTATGCAGTATACAGCTTTACGAGTATTACAAAAAAGCATACTTGGAATGGCCCACAAAATCTACAACAAACTACCACAGAATATTGTTGGAAAAACAGAAAATGAACTTGATCTTAATCTCTTAAAAGTGTTTCTGATAGGTAAAGTTTATTATTCGATTATTTGACTTCAATTTTCCAGTACAGTATACTTAGATATGTAAGAATCGAAGACTATATGTTAGATAGAAGACATCATGAGTTTATATAGCATGCTGCATGCAAATGCATGTCACAAAAATATTTGTATGCCCCATGGCACCACATAGTGATACAGAATCAAAATGTAACACCTTAGATTAGACCTATGTTGGACAAATAAATGTTTGAATTTGAATTTGAATTTATGTATTTAAGTATGTATTTATCTATATATAAATGTATGTGGGATTGGTACTTTTTGATAGTTGTATAAGGTGCTGGCTGCTAGATGATGAATAAGGAACGTTCGGATGGAGTTTGAATTGTTTTCGAAAGGTGAACGAGTTTACGGATGACAGTGTGTGTAAGACAGTCGAACCAAAATAACGTTGTATTGATCGGAGCAAATAAAAGAAAAGACAATTTTAAAACATATAGTTTATTTATTTCACCGTGGACCCTGTCCCAGGGTCTACATGTATATCGTCGTCTACTACCCATAGTACAAGCTTTGCTTAGTTTGGGACTAGGTCGATTTGTGTAAGATTGTCCCCCAATATTTATATTTTTTTATTATTATTATTATATTAGGTGCTTTCATATTACATCGTAATCAAAATTAAATAAAACAAATCTGCAAATCTTGCTAGATTAGATGGAAAACCAAACTGTAAATATAATACATTATCCTCACTCTAATGCTAACAAAATAAAGACTAAATTATGATAGGAAAACTACCAGAACAAGTTTGTAAGTAGACGCAGCTCACATGTAAACTTTTTTCTAATTCCCTTCCCGTCGTAATAGAATATTACCGGGCACACCTTATGCAAACTCGCAGGAACAACTTCAATTAAGGAACAATATACAGAAGTCTTAACAGCGTTTTCTTGTTAGCTGCAGTATGAAAGAGAAGCAATTAGCCAGTAAAGTGAGTGCCGAGACAATGGGTGAGCTTAAGGGGCCACATGCTCCCAGTTAGGCCCGGTTTATTTTTTTGTGGACAATTTTACACAAATTGTAGGTAATAACTATGCAGGGCTTGTACTATGGGTACTATGGGTAAGGAGTAATGATCTGTATGTTTAAGGGTTTTTTTCTTTTTTATCCATTTTCAACAATTTTTTTTTATAAAAACATATAGGCAATTATAATATAATGGAAATTGCTTCTATTATGGTTTAACCCTTAAAATAAAGCAAATAATAATAATAATAAATATTAGGGGACAAATTTTACACAAATCGAACTAGTCCCACAGTAAGCTCAATAAGGCTTGTGTTATGGGTACTAGACGACGATATATTTAATAGATATATACTTAAATACATAGAAAACATCCAAGTCTCAGGAACAAATGTCTCTGCTCACCACAGAAACAATACCCTTACCGGGAATCGAACCCGGGACCTCTAGCTTCGGAGGCAATGACACTACCAACTAGGCTAAACAGGCCGACAAATTATTTGTGATGTAAAATGATTTCTGAATATCGATCGGTATCCGTGTGGGGCCTCTTAAGACACCTAATTGGTTGCTAAAGGGAAAACATATTAACTATAGGCTAATTATAAGCACACTTTATCGTGTAATTATTAATATTTTAAAAGGGAAAGACACAATTGTATAATTGTTCCTGAATAAATAAATAAATGTCTGTTCATATTTTAAGTACTTACTGATTCTTTCTTAATGTCTTCGCTTTAAGGAAGATTTGATATAAGAGTTATGATTTTCCAGGCGGCTGGAGGTTAAGTTAATTTCTCCGTTCTCTCAACACACACCAATACAGCATTCAAGTCGGCTAACCGGCTCATACAATTCCTAACTACCTACTATACGTACTCGTATATTCCGTCCTCCACTGCACGTTTAAGGCCTTTCAGCTTACTTCATTTTCTTTAGGCCTTATCCCATATCTACTATTTGGGGTCGGCTCTCCTAATCCTTAGTCTCCAGAGTAATCGGTTCTGGGTCGTCTTTGGATCCGAGTTGGACTTCTCCAGATCTTTCTTTATTACGGATATCGTCTACGTACGCGGACGTACGGAGTCGGGTCTACCGCGATGTTTTGGTTTCGCATTAAGTACCAGCACTTTTTTCGTCATGTGGTTATCGGGCCTCCTCATGAAGTGTGTACGTGTGAACTTGGCTGTGCCGCACAGATCGTGACCCATCAATGGTCCTGCCGGAAGACCAGCGCTGACTCCTGAGTCAGCACCATGCTGAGGCGGGACCATTTCATGGTAAACTTTGAAAATTGTAAAACTTTTTTAACATTTTGTCTGTTTGCCATGAATAAAGCTTTTCTATTTCTATTTCTATTTCTATTACATGACCATACGGGTAAATTACTTTGGAGACGTTTTTGCATTTGTAGTAGTATTTGTATATTTACAGGGACACACGTACACGTTGACGTGTGTGTGTGAGGCTGGCTACAGAGGTCACAACTACAAATACATACGTCTAGAAAGTAATTTACCTGTACATTTATTTCTGTTGACAATTTTATTTCGAAAAATAAAATATTTTATGAATAATTAACATACAAAGGACTTCATTTAGGGAAAATAATTAAAGCTTAATGAAATGCTTTAATAACATCGTCTGGCGATTTTTTCTCATTAAGTAAAATGAACGTTATTTGGCGAATACATCAAACGTTTTAAATCGAATGTGGTTATTGCAGTTGTTTACTCTGAAACAAAGGTAAAAACAGCACCGCTTTTTTACCTACACTTTTGCCAAGTTTGTTTGGTAATATAAGTTCCCAATAAAACACTTTTGGTCCTACCTTTTATTGACGACCTTTTTTGCACAGTCATCAAAATGTTCATTGATAGGATTCCAATGAGCTTATACAAAACGGCTTTATCTTTTGTAGTTTAGGAATTACTAAGACCACCTACTTAAGGATGATTCACAGTAGGCCGTTCCGTGTCCGGGCCGGCCCGTTTTCTTATAGAGAAGTACGCCGGCAGTTGCGTTTGCTGTCATAGAAAACGGGCCGGCCCGGACACGGAACGGTCTACTGTGATTCATCCCTTACTGTCTCCATGTCAGCAAATCAATAAGGTATTTCTTAACACTAAAAAATATTTTTATTTACGTTACCAATAAATTATAAGCAAATTATACGAAATCACTCGGAAAAACTCAAACTTCAGTTTAGTTATGCAATTATAAAATTTTCAGACACATAAACATAGAAAATTAGGCACATTTCCCTCACACCTTAAGGATGATTCACAGTAGGCCGTTCCGTTTCCGGGCCGGCTCGTTTTTTTCTAGAGAAATACGCCGGCCGTTGCGTTTGCTGTCATAGAAAACGGGCCGGCCCGGACACGGAACGGTCTACTGTGAATCATCCTTTATACTAACCGAGCGTTTTTGTCGTTACGTAAAAAGTTGCTAATTTGACTATCAGTGAAATACCGTTTTGTTATTATTAAAAAAATTACACATATCAATTTTTTATTCATAAAATCCTTCTATTTCTCTTCTTTATAGAATCGGCGTCAATCCGACAGAATAAAAATGAGGGTACTTCTTGAATTGGCGGTGCGGGATCAGTTTGCTGTATTTTATATTGTACTTAGAAGTGAGGTCTGACATCGCATAGATTTCCTCTGTTTACTATAAAATTATAACAATTTCATCATGTCGTATGGCTCTTGTTTGGTGCACTGCTTTTGAATCCGTATCTATATGTCAAGTTTTAGGTCGAAATTCAAACATTAAAGCTGGGTTGCACCCACTTACGATCACAGACTGATCAACGTTAAATATGGCGCCGGCAGCTGTCATCCCATACCAGCCTAAGACTGGGTCGAGCAACAAACCGTCTATAATCGTAAGCAGTGTTCGTTAAAATTTGAATGTATGGAAAGTTTTTTCAAGTTTCTATGGGATGACAGCTGCCGGTGCCATATTTAACGTTGATCAGTCTGTGATCGTAAGTCGGTGCAACCCAGCCTTATTCTGCAAGTAAGCCTCATGGGCTCTTTTACATGTCAAGGATTACAATACAATTACAATAATATCATTTAGTGACATGAATAGTTACAAAGCAGGATCAACCAACAAATAAATACATGGGCACACTTTTTCACTTTGATGAATTTATCGTATAACACAGAGATGTAAAGATTCTCTATGGCCAAAAGCGGAGATGTAAAGAGTCCCCATAGTCAAAACATTAGGTTTTAGAGATGTAAAGGGTCTCTAAAGGTCAAAATAATAAAAATGAAGTAAGTATCCGAAATAACAATGTCGTGTCATGAGACTGGTTAAGCTAAGGTGTTTCAGCCATTCCTCTGATACCAGGGCATGATGATGGAGTTCATTCAGGCCGCCAGGGAAACGGTAGAGCGGGCACTCTTCAGCTATATGCAACAGGGTTTGGTCCGGGGCGCCACAGTCACAAACTAGGGAGTCTTTTGCCCCAATTTGAAGAGGTGGTGGTTGGATCACCCGTGCCTCGTGCGGGATCTGTTCAATTTCATTTTCATGTTCAGTCAGTATTACATTCTCGTAGTAGTAATATCATCAACGTCGATGAAGCTATTATTTATTTAAATAATAAAGACTTATTGCACAATAAGAAATCTTAACGTACAAAAGGCGGACTTAACGCCATGACGCATTCTCTACCAGTCTCTAGCTATCCACAAAAGTGAGATAAATTTGAAGCATTTAAACCTCCAATAGCTAAAAGTGGCACCGAAAATTAATTTTCTTGTGCTCTGCCTTCCCCTTTTGAGAATATAGGTGTGAATTTATGTATGAATGTATGTTATGTATGTACGGTAAAGGAGTAAGAAAGACTGAAATCCATTGGAAATTATGAACATGGAATTAAATTGATAGCTTAGTTCGCGGATTCAACCGGCGGCTTGGCCGAGCCGTGCTTACAGTCATTATAAAGTCAATTATTCGATATTGACAATTCTTTTGATATTGGCTCAAAGCAATCAATTTATGAAAACAGTCGCCGTCTCTCGAGAATACATTAACATATTTTTTCAAAATTGCCGAAGAATATTCAGATTTCCCTCCAATTTTCTCTTGGAAGATAGGTACTCTATTGAAATTCACGTGGCCGATATTGAATATTGCGATCCGGCTCGCACAAATACATATGTATGAGAATGTTGTGCTCGAGTATTGTTTGGGATCGTCGCATTTACTGGTTTCTTAATCCTACTTAACAATAACAACTGTTAAAGTTTGTTTTCATAATTATGTGATGTACGTATTGTCTTAATTTAAATGCAATTTTATCCCTATCTATAGACTGAGTGATTAAATTACAGATCTAAGTTGTATATGCCTGAACTGGCTGATTATATTATGGGAACAAATATGTATTTAATAATATTTAACATCTGATGTAACCATACCTTCATTATAAATAAACTATTCAATCATTCATTCATTCATGATTATCAAATGTTCTTTGTCTCCATTGCCAAAGGTCATGTCAGTCCTGATACTTTTTGGAGACTTCTGTCATCAGCCTCCCCTGTCCTCGCCTTTTTCATTGCAGTTGTGACTGATCCGGTCCGCCCATGTATTAACATTGCGTGCATTAGCATGGCCACAGTACCTATTGGAAGTTAAGCAATGTCGGCCGAGGTCATCTTGGATGGGTGATCGCTTTGAGTGGTTACTGAACTGAGTGCTCCCGTGCTTTTGTAAGGTACGTTAAGCCGTTGATCCCGGCTGCTTTCTATGACTTCAGTCGTTAAACCAAGTTAGAGGCCTTTTTTTAATACCACGTCGGTGACAAACAAGCGTACGGCCCGCCTGATGGTAAGCGTTCACCGCAGCCTATGGACGCTTGCAACTCCAGGGGTGTCACATGCACGTTGCCGACCCTTTAAAAATTTATACACTCCTTTCTTGAAGAATTCCATACTGCAGTTCCTCGGGAAAACCTCGGCAAGGAGCCCATTCCACAACCGGAGCGTCCGAAGGAGGAAGTTCCTCTGAAACCGTACCGTACGCGACCATTTAGGTTCTAAGGTGTGAGGATGAATGCCCTGCCGACGGCGAGCAGTGCGATGATAGAAAGCGGCCATGGGCATCATATAGAATAGTTCTTCCGAGCACAACCCATTATACAAGCGATAGAACACGCACAAGGAGGCAAAGTTTCTCCTTAAACTTAACGGTTCAATATCGCTCGTGAGTTTAGGATCGTTCACGATTCGCACAGCACGTCTCTGAAGCAAGTCAAAAGGCCCAAGGTGATATCGAGGTGCTGGCGCCCAGAGGTGATAGCAATACTCCACGTGGGGACGAACTTGCGACTTATATAGTATAAGTCTCTGTCCCGGGATGAAGTACCGCTTTTAACAGTCAAGTTGCCCACTCACTTGACAAGTCTTATCCCAATAGATCTAGTTTCCCCCTTGGGAATGAAGGTTAGATGGCTGTCGCTTCCGTAAAAACCAGTGCCTACACCAATTCTTAGGATTAGGCAGCGGATCCCGGGCATCCTTCAGGATGAAACTGTACTGGGATAACGCTAGGATGATAATCGTATGGCAAAAATATTGACCGAGTGGCTTAACATATATAAAGATAGTAAACAAACAATTCAAAAAATAATATCTAAGTTCTGCATCCATCGGGCTGCGTTTTTATCAGGGAAGAACATATCTAGGGAGCTGCCACCGAACCACAGTATGATGATGATGATGACATAGAAGAAAGAATGAGGGCAGTCTGATACAAATAAACCGCTATTAGTATCAACAATGGGGATTATGGTAATGTCTGTACGAAAATAGGCGAAAGATTGTGATTATAATAAAAACTCGATCAAAGAAGGGTTTCGCGACAAGATTGCAAAACCTTTCAATTTCCCTGTCGAATATGGTGCTCGGGGGCTTGATGCCGCAAATAACATCATAGCACAAACGAAATAGTTTATTTTTAGCGTCTAGATGGAAATTAAAATAAAATGGAAGATCAAATCACTTCTTTTGAGAATTCGTCTCTTATGATGATGTTAGTAGATAATAAATATGATTAGCTTCTGTCTCCGGTTTCTTATAAACATAAATTATAGCCGATGTTATTACAGTTTTGCATGAAAATACATTAGACTACGTAAGTGTTTTGTACTTTGATTAAAAAGAGAGGTATACTTTAAAAACTTTTTTCGTTTTAGTACACAGCGTGTATGTCCAATAGATTAGGTGTAGGTAGGGTAGGTACCTTCATTTTAGACCACACTTACTTATCTATACTATAAAGCTGAAGAGTTTGTTTGTTTGTTTGAACGCGCTAATCTCCGGAACTACTAGTTCGAATTGAAAAATTCTTTTTGTTTTTTTTTTTATGACATAGGAGGTAAACTAGCAGACGAATCGCCTAATGGTAAGCGATTAGCGCCGCCCATGGACACTCGCAACACCAAAGGGATTGCAAGTGCGTTGCAGGCCTTTAAGATGGGAGTACGCTCTTTTCTTGAAGGTTTAAAGGTGGAATCGGTCCGGAAATACCGCAGGCGACAGTTTAGCTGTGCGAGGCAAGAAATTTCTGGAGAAACGCACAGTTGAGGACTGCCAACCATCTAAGTAATGAGGATGGAAATTTTGTCGCGTTGGGCGATGGCGGAAGGAAGCGGCAGGGATTAATCCGAACAATTCCTCGGAGCACTCCCTGTACATGCGGTAGAAAAGTTGTGTTGGATAGTCCATTTATCGAAGAAGGCTAATATCAGGCTGCGACTATGGACCGAAGACGCGGACGAAGTCGCGGGCAACAGCTACTAAATAATATGGCACAAAGTCTTTTAGTTTCTAAGATATGCGCCGTTTTATTATGTAAATTTAATGTGCAATGAAAAATGATTTTATTTTTTAATTTCCTGCTATTGTTTTCTGGGTTATCGTGTTTTCACTTTTCAGTAGATAGCCGTAGGAGCAACTGAAGTTATTGAAATAAATTAAATTTGGAGAAACGACTTTTTACTGCTTGTACTCACATGATATTCAGATCCAAATTTGGCCCCATACATTTTCATATTAACAGAAAAACATAATACGTTCTTTTTGATGGCTGGAAAAACTTACAGTTTTGGAGTGGAGTGAATAGGATTCTGTCACCAGGTTGTATCTCAAGAACCTCGATAGTTAGACAGTTGAAATTTTTACAGATGATGTATTTCTGTTGCCGCTATAACAATAAATATTAAAAACCGGCCAAGTGCGAGTCGGACTCTTTGCCGTTTTTATAGATAATGGGTACGGAACCCTTCGTGCGAGAGTCCAACTCGCACTGGGCCAGTTTTTTGTTAACTAGTGGTTTTTCTCCGGCGTTTATTGGTAATGTACATATGATTACTTTACTTTCATTGTCAAAATGCCAATGGAGTGATTGTGGAGGTGGAGTACTAATAATATTTTATAGCAACATATTCAAGTTTCCTAAATTTTAAACACCAGATCCAGAACCGACGTCTATATCCAAATAGTCGCAAATCACCTGTGTGTACATACGACTTTTCAGCTTCGTAGGGGCGCTGTCCGGTCCGTAGTTGGCGGCGAAATGTCGTGTTGCTCAATGTTTGCGGGTTTAACTCCCTCGTAAACAAGTGGTCCAAGTAGCTCCGGGGTCATTCGGGCAGTCTTGTGGGCTCGCCACTGTTAAATATAGCCGATGCCAGCGAACAAACATTGACCATAAACCCGTGGAGTAATAGAGCATGTACGGATAATCCTAAAATGAGTCTATTGAATATACCAGTTTTGCACGTAGCTCGAGACTTCAAATATGTATGAGCAAAATGGTGGTAGACGAGAAAATACTAGCCTAAATTGAAGAATTCTATTAGACAAGAAAGCTTAGTTACTTCGTAAGTAAGGTTATAAATTAATATGATGGTATTTATACAAGTCGAGACACAGGAATTTGATTTGACATATTGCGCACAACAACAAATAAATATTGGGGGACAATCTTACACAAATCGACCTAGTCCCAAACTAAGCAAAGCTTGTACTATGGGTACTAGACGACGATATACATACTTATATAGATAAATACATACTTAAATACATAGAAAACATCCAAGACCCAAGAACAAATATCCGTGAAAAATGCACAAATAAATGCCCTGGCCGGGATTCGAACCCGGGACGTCTAGCTTCGGAGGCAGAGTCACTACCAACTAGGCTAAACAGGTCTTCAAACTCAATGATAACAATTTTAACGTTTGTTTGTTTGTTTCATTGACAATGGATGTATAATACCGCTAGCAGCTTTCAATTCTCAAGGGTCAACCGGGCCTAAATGTAGAATAATGTAAAATATACATATGTCGCGCCAGTAACTGCGAACGTGTCATGGTCCTTCTGAGAGGACTTCGCTTAAAGAAAATATGATCTTCAATCGAACAGAGTTGCATTTCTGTCTGTCGGTTTTTAAGCGAAATTAATGGAACATTATTTCGTACTAGGATGATTCAAATTCCAATACCATGGAACAGTCCATAGGATGTGAAATGCAAATCTGATTTTAGTTCAATGCGTTTTGTCCGACATGGCAGTACCCACTATACTATACCCACGTCAACAAACTTAAATCTGATGTAAGCTTACGTTCTAATGAAAAGGGACTTAATACCCTTTTGAACTATAACTACGAGTATATAGAAAATCAGCCAGCGCGGTTCAGTGTAGGTACTAATTGAAACATGAATACTGTTTTTAGGCTGATTACCCGTTTGTTCTGAGAAACAGCTTGCTTTGCCAGGCACGTGATGATAGTTAATGGAATTAATATACATGGTATTCCATGAAGTTTATTTTTGTTTGTCTCTTTAAATCCCATTCATGTTTCAAGTTAAGCTAAGCTAAGATAAAGCGACAGAACATGAGCGTATATTGAAATGCGAGGCGAAAAACTCAAGCCTCATCTCAATGATAGATAGCTATTTGAGTTGTCAGTAATGGTTTTGTTTCTTAGTGTTGTCTTGTTTACTGTATATCGCAATTGAGCAAAATGAAAGATGTTTTAGGAATACAACCACCTGTGTTTTAAAACATTTTTTTACTGTCAATATCTTTTGATTTATAGAGGAATAGTACATTACGATACAAGTGCAGAGAACAGGACATTACCTATTCGCACGTGTGTCGTACAACGTTTTACGTTTTACAGTACTGATTACCGCACTCGTGCGGTAAAGTAGCACCATATGTACTGTAATAGCTATTTACGATACAAGGGTTACAACCCAACAAAGGAAGGCCGATATCGCAGATGTTTGAGGCCCGAGCCGCAGGAGAGAGTCATAAATATGCGAGAGAGGGCTTTCTGTTTTACGACCCGCGTTTGGTACATTCTCAAGACTTAAATAAATTAGTTTTACTAGTCGGATGGATTGTCTTCATAAGAGTTTATTTTAATAGCTACAAAATCAACACGTGCGCTCTCCTTTACTCTTTGATTGTGCAAGATAGAGAGAGAGAGAGAGCGAGCGCATGGACACATACACTTTCATATTTTATGCGATTTATTTTATGTTTTATGTTGTAAATTTTGTTTGTATAAGTGAAAGTTTGTACAGAACCCTCGATGCGCGAGGGTCAGACTCGCACTTGATCGATCTTTTCATTTAAGAGCTTGGCTCTTGTCAGTGGATTAGATATCAGTTCTCTTGGTTCTCTGCAATTTTTTTAGGTTCTTTCGCAGTAGACTATTTCTTGTCTGATGGCAAGAACAGGCCCAGGACTGCACCGGCTGAAACAGATAATTAGAATATTTTTCTTTAGAGATACAGTAGGTAACTCAAAGTGAATTGCTAGTTTAATTTTTTTAAAGGTGATTTGATAAGATTTGCCTATGCTATAAAAATAATGATATGAGTTGAATTTATGATATTTATGTGTGTAATTCAATATTTATTTCTACTCCTGCATTGTAATCCTGTTAATTAAATGATTCACAGCAGAATTAAAACAATAACTCTTATATACCAATGCAATTCTATACAATTCATTATATGACTGGCGGCAGAATCATAATGGATTTCCATACATTATTATTCAACTGTTATTTATTGTAATGTTTAAAAGTGGCATACGCCTATGTCAATCAAATTATTTCGCTGTCGTAGAAATTATTGTATGCAACGTAACATAATTAACGTAAATGTTGCATAAAATACGATTTGGGGTTTGACGTGATACCGAGGAAGCCTTCTCATTATTTGGTAAATTTATTTGTGCCTATACCATAATTATTTACTTAATCTCATTTACACATTTTCCTGTTTGCTATTGGTCTTGTCCCATTAAATATTGTGGAGTAGGTTAATTATTGCTAATAATGGGTGTCACAAAAAAAATACGGAACTCCTCAAAAGACTCATGTCCAGCAATATCACCATTTGTTCTTGAAAAGCATTATTTAGTCAGCGAAACATCGATTCATTTTGATTATAAATATAGCTTACATTTTAAATTTGTATAGATTGTAGGATGTGTGGCGAGGATGACGAGACAATGGAACACTTGCTGTGTGAAGAATGAATGACTTTAGCAATGGTTACCGAGAACCAAAGGGATTCTGAGTACTCCCGCAGACTCCATAATCAGGTTTGTGGAAATGTTGGAGAGTAGCTTAGAGTAGATAATAAAGGAGGGGGCAATTGCACAAAAGGTTCCCTTGGTTCGAAGTGCTTCCGAAAGGTCCTTCATCTAGATAAGATAAGATAAGACAAGATAACCTTGTATAGATTTAGAAGAGGCACTTACCGAATAGAAAAACTGCTAAGTATAAGAAGAAATTGCTACAATTGGTCAGCAGCTGGACTCCGATGATGTTGAAAAATATGAACGAGACGGCTCTAGCGAACATCATCGATAGGCCTACAGCCATGGCTCTGTGGAAAAATATCATCATTATCAGGGCGAACCTATGAGCGTTTCAATAATCCAAAATAAAATTCATGTCTTTCTACCTATTTTAGGAAATCAATCGTGAGCTTATGTGTATTATATAGAGGACAAAATTGGTGAAGCGTTTCAACCACCATAACTGTAGGCACCATTTATAGTGAAAAATCTGTAAGGTTTTATGATATTTCCGGTTATTTATTTGAAGCTCAGGATCTCTTTCAAACGACTGAGTATATAGAAAGAAGAAACAAAGAAAGAAGACATTTATTCACATAACCAAAGAAAGACACACAGATACAAAAAAAGGGATGAAACGCACATTAAACACATAACGTGTGTCTTCGCGGCAGTGAATCGGTTGCTGTTTCAGCATTATGCTGAGGTGTCAGACACCTGCAGCGCTGGTTTTCAGACAGCACCGTAAGTGATCCACGGAACGCAACACAACATTAACACTTTATAATAAAAGGTACACATAATAAATAAATCATATTAATATAATCATAATAAAATACTTAAAATATAATATTCTCAAAATCATTTGAATTGGCGGAGTTAGGTACCTATATAAAATAAACCAGTACAAAAAAACATTCTTACCGACCGAGAAAACAGATTCAGAATGCGATTATGTATGTATTAAAAATAAACAAATAACAGCGTCTGAACAAAAACAATCATAGGAAGCTACAGGAAAAGAACATATGGGAAAAGAGACAAAGTGGCGATATTTTAAGTGCTGGAAGGAATGGGATCTTTGGAGCGTCAACAAATATATCATTTAAATGTACAGAAATTTCAACAAAAATGATGCCATAGAAATTAGGCGGTTGAAATGCTTTGATATTTACCCATCATGTGACTTTGGTTGCATATATGACACACAAAAACTCACGTTCGATTCCCCAAAATAGGAAAGAAGACATGAAATTTGTCTTTCAGTGCCACTTGTGATTTTGTAGTGAAAAGTTGCAATATTTAGGGAATTTACGCTTAAAACTATCTTCGGATTTTGCTGTAAATCATAATCAGCTTAATGGCTGCCGCGGTGTTTGCTAAAATATACTCGGGAGGGTTGACTTGTCATCCTTTAGTTTAGTTATTTTACAGAAAATATGTATTTATTGTTGATAGTTCACTTCACAGGCAATATTTCCTTTCTTTATAGAGGTAGGGCAAATCGGAATATCTTCTCGGTCGTATTTGGAACAGCCGAACTGCGCAAGTGTCTCTACCTACCTACGCAGCCATAATAACACGACTATATTTTCTGTAAGTGTTGTATTGGGCCAGCATTTGTCTGTTCACATTACGAATCGTCCTGCGATTTTCTGCATGATGGAGGTATTTCCCTTTGGGCTGCTCCCAACATGTACATGTCATTTCACCATTCTTTATCTCTCTCAAACAATGTCAATATTCATGGTTTTATCAACGAAATATAATTATGAATATGGTTTTTTCATCTTCGCAAGCATTTTTATACTAAGCTGGTTGTTTGATTTAAGCTACGTTTTGTAATCCATATCATATGGTAGTTGCCACGCGTGGCTTAGTCTGGTCGTGACTAGCAGTTCAATATAAGGCTTAAAACAGTATGCACAAATAATAACAGTTTTAAAAACTAGTTTAATAAATATTGCTAGCCTAGCTGCTGATTTGAAAAATGTAAAATGATTTCTAAGTTTCTTTTAAATTGTACTACACTTTTAAATTATACAGAGATAACAGCTGAATGATGAGGTTTCATAGAGCAAAATATCTTATTTCTATCTCTTAAATAGCAAAGGTACTTTTCCTTCATATGGCATAGCCCGTGGGACAGCCTTTGTATCATACAGGATGGGCCCTGTAACAGGAGCAAAAAATTAAACGGTGGACTATTTAGCGGGCCAGAAACTATTTTCAAGTGGTCTCAGTCAAAAAAATATTTCTTTATTCAAATATGGCTTTTGTGTATTTTTATTACTATTCTGAAGTCACATTAATGTTAATTTATTTTAAAAAGTCAATTAAATAGAAAAAAAAAAATACCAAAAATATCCTTGAAAACAAAAAATGCAAAAACAATTATGACTCATAACTTGATACTACCTCAAACACTGCATTGACTGATGTGCTATAATCTCGTGGTCAAATCAAAATTTCTCCGAAACTTTTACACCAGGTGTTATTGCAGATGCCCCAAGGAAGCGTCCTTTTGAATATTTGCACCAGTTACAGGGCCCACATACAGACATAGTTTCCGAGTTTTTTTACGCTGGTTCTTCTCGTGGCAGAGGTTTATTTTTCCGAACCGGTGGTACTGACGTTCATAGCTGCATGTAGTTATGCCTAATTTGAAAAATAAAATACTTTTACTTTTTTACTTATAGTAGTTTTTGTGGATAAAATGACAATTAACTAGGGTCTTCTTCCAACATCATCGACAACTGTTTTGAATAGTTACTTATTCAGAAGTGAAGTTTCATTTTTCTACCTATTAATATAGACCTAGGGCATTTTTTTATTTATAAGTTTCTTTTTTTATTTGTTTTATTATGTTCTATCCTTGTTCTTTTTTGTTGTGTTATAAATAAATAAAATATTAGTTTCATAGTAGATATTGAGTTCATCGGGTCAAGTGGAAATTAACCTGTATGCTGATATTACTGATTACTACCTATCGATTTTATATAATGATAATAATAATGAAAGCTGAGAGGGACAAAGTCAGCAAGTACCTAGACTTGGCACATGAGGTAACCGCCATGTGGGATGTTGATTCAACGATTATTGTCCCGATAGTCGTCTCTGCGAACGGTCTAATTGCGAAGAGTCTCGACCAACATCTCAAGAGACTCTCGCTAGATGGTTGGGTCAAGGGTCAGATACAGAAGGCGGTACTCCTGGACACGGCGCGGATAGTCCGGAGGTTCCTCTCTCTGTCGCCCTAACAACCGGTAGCTTAGGCCCCGCCTCGCTGCCGGCGGCACTCTAGGTTAGGTTTTTTATAATGCTTTTATATTTTGTAAGTGTATTATTATATTTTACTTTTATAAATGTTTTGTAAAAAACCTAACTTAAGTTATAAGAAAAATAAAGAGAATAATAATAATATTATATATTAGTGCTTTTTAGAGATTTTTTAATTTTAAGAAAAATCTAATTTAGTTATTAGATTTCTATTATTAGCGTATTTCGCGGCCTGTATACTGTTACAATATGCAACTACTATATTTTTATTATACGTATGCCAATAAGAAGTACCTACAATTTATCGATGAATTCATCGGGAAGTCACTGGGATAATTTTATTCGTGCCACTTAAACTTGTATGTCTGATCATATAATATTATTTTTTAAATAAATTTCGTAAGGTATAACTAGTTCTATCCAACGACGCCCCTTTCCAAAAATATGTAAATAATTAATGTCTACTAGAATTATTCAATTTGTCAGTCACAAATTGTGACTTTCTATACTATACTTATTAAGTAGAACATGCTGGAGGTAAGTTCATTTAAAAGGGGTTTAGTCTCGTTAAATATCTTACGTCGTTGTTGTCCTGCACGACTTCAGACGTATAAAGAGGGCCACATGTGTACATAGTTTCCAACACATGCGACTTGCGAGAAAATTATAGCCCCGATTTAATTCCGTGGGAGTCCCTGGGTTTATTGAGGCTGTTTTGTGCCCAGCGGTGGGACATAACAGTATATAATGTTTAGGAGAATTTGGAGTAGCGAATAAGAACATGTAATTTTGGTTTTTGATGTTGACAAAGAGTTTTAGCGAGTACATAGCAAGACTGGTAAATTGAGCTTGTACCTACAGTAAATTGAGCTTGTATCTACATACAATATCAATATTTAGTGCATTCTTTTCAGGGTGACGGACCCAAAGGGTAAAACGGGACCCTCTAAAGAAACAGTTATTATAACGTTAAATAATATCAAGTAAAATTTTGGTCAAGTGCGAGTCGGATTATAGTTTTCCCATACATTTAGAGACCAAGCGCCTGATATGTATTTGTTGTTATAGAGGCAACAGAAATAAATCATCTGTGAAATTTTCAACTGCCTAGCTATCATGTTTCATGAGTCTTAGCCTGGAGACAGACGGACAGACAGACGTACAGACGGACGGACGGACAGTGGAGTCTTAGTAATATGGTTCCGTACCCTTTGGTTATATATGGATCCCTAAAAACTGTTATATCTAATTCCGTTCTAATCGCGGCTTGGTAATGTTTTACCTCATATAAGTCGGGAACAGCTCGACAGCGTAGCTGGTGGTGATGCCCATGCACACTACATTGCACATCATGCCGATGAAAGCCGCAACGCCCCAGTCGATGGGCACAAAGTCGATGATCACGGCCATGACTGTGACCAGCAAGTGGAAGCCCACGTACGTCCACTTCTTGCCGATGTGGTTGACGATGATGGAGCTGATGATGGAGACGGCGGTGATGGTGCACGCGTAACCGGTGATAGCCACGAATGTGAAAGGAACTATCGTGTCATCACAAACTGGCGCCTGGCAAATAAAAGGTTTCATCATCATCATCATGTCAGCTGAAGACGTCCACTGCTAGACATAGACCTCCCCCAAAGACTTCCACAATGACCGGTCCTGCGCCACCTGCATCCAGCGCACCACGACCCTGACCAGGTCATCAGTCCACCGAGGTCTTTTCTCAAGGATGGGCGATTACAAGATGAGAAAGATGATACTAATACTTACTAGTTCACTCTGCTCAAAAATATTTGTGTCATTTTCTGAGTATGCTTGAATGTGAAATATTTCACAAAAACTCATGCCAGATACTCCAGAGTTCTGGTAGCTGTTGAATATATACGGCATCCAGACAGAAAATGGAGGACCTCTGAAAAAACATCGATGATATTAGATGATCTCGTTGCCCAATTAAGAAGAAAAACTTTTTTTTTGTTATTAATAATGGGATTGCTCTTGGCCAGCATCTAGCCGGGGGGCAAAGATGAGGCCGACGATGAAGCGAGCTCACCTAGAATATGCCTATTCACTCGTGCCTTAAAATGGTCCAGGTTATATGAACTCGGAAATACAGACGCCATTCCATTCCAAACCTTAGAAGTGCACATTATGAAAGAAGATGCAAAGCGCTTGGTTCGAATTAGAGGAATTTCGACCAGGTAAGGATGGTAGCCAGCCGTACGTCTGGATGTCCGATGGAAGAAGGGGGAAGGCGGTATGGGCTCAACTCTTGTTACAGGAGCGAGCGAAGCAAGGGAAGTTCTTTGAGTCTACTAGAATGATCCTGAGATCTATACACGGTGGGAATAAGTGACCTGACAAACTTTAAAAGTGTATAGCTGAGTATTATTAGAGACTAAAATGTCACACAGAGTTTGTACGTTTTGTTATAATTTTTGACATATTGTTGTTTTTTATGTAAACAATTTTGTGTCGTAACTCGGTTAAACAGCCGTTTCAATTGTGACATTGCCAGTTGCCAACTTGCCACTAATGTAACCAAGTCTCACTCGACACACAAAATCAAAGCGACCATAGGTGGAATCAGTTTTGATACGAAAACAATCTGTTTTAGTTTAAGATGAGCCAAATCGGTAAAAGGGTTGCCGGGGTGCACGGGGCGGTAACAAAGGGAAGGAAAAAAAAATTTTTATAAACGAGTACATTGCGAGTTCAGGGTTTGGACCTATAGTGTTCCGTCCATATCAATATTAGTGTTTTACTAAAATCAAAATATGTTGGTTTTAGTCTAGTCATCTAGTACAGTTAACAGCAAATTTAGATGATCATTTAAGTTTTTTTAACGTAACAATACTGGGACAGTTGGGATGCGTCAAAGTAATGAAAGTGACAAGGTACTAAAATGGTTATCTACTTTTGCTGTTGACTATACATTCTTACAGGTACAAAAACAGCTGCTTATAAAACTTAATGTGTTCGAGTCAGATGAACATTACTCACATGCAATAAGTAGGTACACTTATGCCGAAAATGAGCACCGTGTTCCTGAGATGTTTCTTATGAAACAGCGGGACTGTCTGGTTCCAAACCGACTGGAAAAAGTTTGAGCTGTTCGTCTTGTTTTCGTCTTCATTCAGCACGATGTGCTTTACCTGGGAACATAATGAAATATGAAATCTACAGTCGAGTTCGAAAATATTTACACGGACAAAGTGATCAAATAATGCGAACACGTCTTTATTGTTAAGGGTATAAGGTTTCTCAGATATGTGGGCACGTTAGGGAATGCTTATTTGAGCATTAAGTACAGTACTAGTATTTGACGATATCATGTGTATAGGAAAGGAGAAGAACCGAAAACCAGCACTGTGCAACCGCTAGCTGTCTAGGTACATGTCGAGTTCATTTCCTACGTCACATATATATTTTTTATATATACAGGTCTTATACAAAACCCAAAATTACCTGAATTTCCTACCCTGTGTCCTCTATACATATTAGACGTATTATAATTGCGTTCTAAGTCACTTTCCTGATTTGACGATGTGGAGGCGGTACGATATGAGAAAACTGTCAACTGTCAGTGTCAACCGATACGAATGCAGTACTGCCCCGCTTTTGCGCACAGCGCAAACGTAATACTGACAGTATTTCGTCAAGTGAGGAAATCTCACATCAGTAAACTCACGTCATGCACGCTCATGCCCCGCCAAGTTAGGAAGGCGCCTAAATGAGTGATTCCTGATTAGCGTGGAAGCGAGGCGATACGAATGCCATACGGCCCCTGTTCTGCTCATAATATAACTACTGCGCAAACGTAAACTGACAGTATTCTTGTCAAGTGAAAAATAACACAGGTCGTATAATAACCGTAAGGCGCCTTCCTGACTTGTCGATGCGGGGGTGGTACGATATGAGAAAACTGTCAGCTGTCAGTGTCAACCGATACTAATGCAGTACTGTCTTCACTTCTGCGCATGGTATTACTCGTACTACTGCGCAAACGTATTACTGACAGCATTTCGTCAAGTGAGCAAATCTCACATCTATTTCTATTTCTATTTCTATGACATATCGCTCCCGCCCCGCCAAAGCCGAGTTTTGACGACCTGTTTAGCCTAGTTGGTAGTGACTCTGCCTCCGAAGCTAGAGGTCCCGGGTTCGAATCCCGGCCAGGGCATTTATTTGTTCATTTTTCACGGATATTTGTTCTTGGGTCTTGGATGTTTTCTATGTATTTAAGTATGTATTTATCTATATAAGTATGTTTATCGTCGTCTAGTACCCATAGTACAAGCTTTGCTTAGTTTGGGACTAGGTCGATTTGTGTAAGATTGTCCCCCAATATTATTACTATTATTTATTTATTTTAAAAAGCCGCCTAAGTCGCTGTACTCACACTAAATTCATCCTTTTCTTTTCCACTATTCACAGCGAATATTTGTTTCAATACATCCAGACCTCTGTCGTGCTCGCCTTTGGAAATGTAAAACTTAGGGCTTTCCTGAATATAACACTTTAGGAGGAAGTAGTTTAGAACACTGAGGAAGGCGATGACTTGGTTCAATAGTCTCCATGGTCGGTAAAAGAAGCCCAAAAACGGAATGTAGTAGGCAAAACTAAGTTGCAGAGTCGGGAATGCTATGGCTGAAAAAAAAGGAAATATCGATATTATTATTATTAAATGGGGCTAAATCGCGTACAATTAAATTACAAGTAAAGTTCAATAAAAAACACCGACTCCAAACTTTGCCAGATCCCATCCTCCTGCTATAAAGTTTGATGAGTTCCCTCAATTTTTCCAAGATCCCGTCATCAGATCCAGACTTGGTGACGAACTGAGAACCCTCTTCCTTCTATTGAAGTCGGTTAAAAAAAGATTTATTAGATACTAGCTTTTTCCCGCGACTTCGTCCGCGTGCAACCTGTTATATCGCCGGCCAATAGTGTAAGACCTGCTAGCGTCATATTATGAAAGTTTACAGGAGAGCCAAAAAGAAAGATTGAAATTAAAGAAAAGAAAATACCATTGGGTTATTTTTTCCCCTAATCCAAAATAAAGATTCAGCGGGTTTACACTCTTAGCAAACGATATTTATAGAAATAATTGCTATTTTATTTTTGTAGGCGCTCAAATATGGAACGATTTCAGGAATAAAAACTATCTTATGTCCTTTCCCGGGTCTCAAACTATCTCTGTACCAAATTTCATCTAAATCGGATTAGCGGTTTAAGCGTGAAGAGGTAACAGACAGACAGTCAGACGGGTGACTTTCACATTTATAATATTAGTATGGATTTATCGAAATTGTCCAAAAAAGCTATTCCCGAAAAGTGTTGCATCTTTTTTCCTGTGCGAGAAAGACATAATCGTGTCTCTTACAAGGGATGGTGGGTTACAAGAATCGAAACATACTACGTAGTGGGTACTTACCACAGATGACAGCCTGGCTGGCCATAATACCTGTAGTAGCGTACAGGAGGAACCCTGCTCTGTGTGTTTGCAACGTGCTTTCCCCGAGAAGTGTATATATAACAGCATTTGTTCCACACGCACTAAAACATCGCATCATCATATATCATAATCATCATCATCATCATCATCATGTCAGCCAAAAGACGTCCACTGCTGGACATAGGCCTCCCCCAAAGACTTCCACAATGACCGGTCCTGCGCCACCCGCATCCAGCGGACACCCGCGACCTTCACCAGGTCATCAGTCCACCGTGTGGGGGGCCAGCCCACGCTACGCCTTCCGGTACGTGGTCGCCACTCGAGAACCTTTCCGCCCCAACGGCCATCGGTTCTACGTGCTATGTGCCCCGCCCACTGCCACTTAAGTTTAGCGATTCGGAGGGCTATATCGGTCACTTTGGTTCTGCTGCGGATGGCCTCATTCCTGATGCGATCACGCAGAGAAACTCCCAACATAGCTCTCTCCATTGCCCTTTGGGTGACTTTGAGCCTTCTTATGAGGCCCATAGTAAGCGACCACGTTTCAGTGCCATCATATATCATTATATCACATCATATTCATCATAAAAGAGTGGAAGGGCATAGCGGAACATCATCTCGGTCATATTCGGGGCAGCTCAACTGGTGAAATACCTTGACCTTACAGAGCACCGTAGCCATAATAAAAGCATCAGCACTACTAGCTCTTTAGGTATGTGGCTACCTTACTCACCACCAGGAACACAACATCCTGGTGGTGAGTAAGGTAGCCAGAGCTCCCGAGGATACGCTGTGTTGAGAGAGTGAGGGACCTGCACATGTCTCTAGCTGTCAACACAACGAATGCGAAAGCAATAAAAGGTGGGCAACGCGCCTGTGATTCTTCCAGAAGAATCCACCCACTCCAAAGTGTCAAGTGTCCCTAGTCTTGTATCTGTTTACCTTCAGGCAGGCCGTAGGCTTGTTTGCCACCGTTGTTGTATAAAAAATTTAAAAACCGCCATGCCATAGACAAAGCCAATTACTCGTAGATAAATATTGACAGTACTAAGGTGGCTTTATCAAGAGAGTTGTTTTTCCATCCATATCAGCCCAAGGACATCCACTGCTGGACATAGGCCTCCCCCAATTTCATGGGGGGGTAAATGCCATAATCGCCACGTTTGGCATACGGGTTGGCGATCGCAGTATCTCCATCGCACTCCAGGGATGCTGCTGCCCATACCACGGTGGTCTTGGTCGTAGTTTTAGGACATAACCGGGTCTCGAGTTGTTTTTCTATAAAATAATGTTGTTAAAATTAAATTAAAAAAATAACTATACTCACAATATCGCGGATAATAATTTTGCTAACATCAGAAAGAGCCAGTGATTGGCCAAACTGCACAAGAAGGCAGCAGCAGCAGTACCAATAATAGTGATATTTAAGGTGTACAGCCGACCTCGGGTGTCGGCGAGGTAGCCCCAAAAATGTGCACTTGCTATTACACCTGCAACATACACGACTCATCATCATTTCAGCTGGAACACATCCACTGCTGGGCAAAGGGCTTCCCGAATCTCCACAACGACATTAAAGGCATATACTGGGCAGGCTGCGCAAGACCGGTCTATATATGCCCGTGAATATGCCCTTACCGGTAATAAGGGGAAACTTCAGGCAATGGCCAGCAGCATGTTGCTGGAATTTTAGATAGACTCAGTGATCTGTCACCGCATATTCATCAAAACGATTAGCGGACCGTCCGCCATCTCGATGGTCAGACGATTAAGGCCAGATAGCGAGCATGCAGAGAGATAAGAGTGGCATAGAACCAAGAAGAGTGGCGTTATATAGAAGATACCTATAATCAGCAGTGGATTATTACGATCTGAATAAACATATTATAAATAATTGCAGTGGATGGCCGCAGGCGGTCTTCGGCCTTCAATTATTAACGCGTGTCGAGTTTAATTGATTTCCGGTCTTCACTTCTACATTTACTGGAAAAATAGGCTACATCAGTCACCTAAGAGCTCACGAACGATGCTCTCACTAGCCAATTTCTTCTTCTTTCATACCATAGTTGAAATTGGGCAGGATAATGATGATGACGATGATGAGACAGATAAAAAAAAGGATATAAAAACGTACTTACCCAAGATAGGGACAGATCCGATGATTCCCTTCTCGAAGACGTCGAGACCTAAATCACACTGACTAGAGGCCACGATGATCCCGACGCTGAATACCTCAGCGATGGCCGCCAGCAATGAATAGATGGTGAGGATTAGCAATCTGTAGTTATATTTTCCGAAACCTACAAAATGATAACAGCATAAACTCTCACAGTAATGCATCAGAAATGAGGTTATCCGCAGCAAAACCAAAGTAACCGATAACCGGGTAACCCTCCGAATCGCTAAACTTAAGTGGCAGTTGGCGGGGCACAATGCTCGTAGAACCGATGGCCGTTGAGGTGGAAAGGTTCTCGAGTGGCGACCACGTACTGGAAGGCGCAGCGTGGGTAGGCCCCCCACAAGGTGGACTGATGACCTGGTAAAGGTCGCGGGAGTCCGCTGAATGCGGGTGGCCCAGGACCGGTCATTGTGGCACTCTTTAGGGCAGGCCTATGTCTAGCAGTCGATGTCTTTCGGCTGATATCATGATGATGATGATGATAAACTCTCACGCTTTGTACATATGTTGTGTTAACACGGGTCTCACGGGTTTCTTCGTACCCTACACATCTTTTTAAACCTTTGCTTTTACTTAAACGTCTGTAACTCATTTATCCATTGAAAATTTAGAAAGACGCATGGTCTATAAAACAAGTTCTGATAGAACACATTGTGACACTTGTTTGCGTCACTGTAAGGATCGCATTTTAGCCAATGGCAAAGCGGAACATCACCTGGCATTTTTTCAGCAGGCCATTAGAGGAAATACCTCTTCCTTACCTACATAGAAGACTGCAGCCATAACATCGCTACTTATTCTGTATAGAACGGATGAACCAAAAATATTTTCTTTATATAGAATAGAATAGAAAGATGTCGACACAACACATACACAAATCCATACATGGTAAGTCACACGCTTCATATATCTTTGTTTATATGTTGTTTATTTATTGGTATATTTGCCACAACTTTTTCAGTCGGGCTCCTCCAAATATGACCAAGATGATATTACGCTGGGTAATTGTATAATAAATGTTGATATTATTAATATTTGTAAACAAAACTAAGATAAAGAATCTGATATGTAAGCGTTTACGTAAAACAACGAATCAACATTACAACGAGCAAGTCACGTGATTTTTATCTAGTTTACTTACGTTCAGACCATGATATTTTATTGCGTCATTAATTAATAAGTGCCGTTATTATTTTCAGCTTCTTAAGTAATCGTGTTTTAATTAGTTTTCATTGGTTATTTATCTGAGAAGAAGTAAAATCGAATGTGTGTTGAAATATTATTGCGAAGCAAAAATCTCTAAAGTTTTTTTTCTACTACATATCTTAAATATCACCTTAACCTCATCTTTAAACATACAATATTACTAAAAGTGGCACGTAAATTATTTCATGTTCTCTC
This sequence comes from Notocelia uddmanniana, assembly GCA_905163555.1. NCBI lineage: Eukaryota > Metazoa > Arthropoda > Insecta > Lepidoptera > Tortricidae > Notocelia > Notocelia uddmanniana. The sequence goes on along the minus strand of LR991058.1, from coordinate 29,165,008 downwards.
TCTGTCTTACCCATCAAGAAATACAGGTGTGACTATGTAAATATATTTTTTTCCATTGTAAGTAATAACGGTTTCACCTGAGGAAACTAAAAAAAAGCCAAATATGTAGACATTTTTTCAATACTTTTCTATTCTCTTGACTAGAAATGTAACACTTTGAGCACGCAACTTCGATGAACAATGACCCACTTTTAGAGAATGAGGAATGAAAATTACTTTTTCTCCTCACTAGCTCGGAAAGCCGTCTTTTATCCTTTGATACAAGCGGGTAAAAACGCATTTTATCCACAAGTGGGGAAAGTAATTTGACCTTGGAGCGTGTTTGAGTAGCTTTTGACAGATAACAAAACGTAAAACGCTCATAATAATGGTTCGTTTGATATCAATTATCATTAAATAAATGGTTTGAAAATTTAATAAAAAATACTAAATTTAGCTTTATTTAATGATTTAAGTCGTAAACCTTAAAAAAATTCTTTAACGAACATCTTTTTAATAATGATATTGAGTATAATTGTAAAAGCAAAATTTGCCTCGATGCAATTTCAAAACGCATCGTCAGAAATGTCATCATTGTCAATGTCAACTAAAATAAACACAACTTGTCACCGACTTCGACTCACGTAAATATTATAAGTCAAAGTCAAAATATTCTTTATTCAAATAGGCCTAGCAACAAGCACTTTCGAATCGTCAGTTATAACATGTATTAACATATATACACAACTTCCAGAGTTTTCTGTTATAATATCGTAAAAAAATCCAGTGATGAAAATCATGCCTGTGGAACTGTGTTCTTTTGCATGTTGCACTTTCCTCGCTATAGAGAGGAGAAAAGTTTTGTGTTACACACGGGTGCAAAGTTGTATTTTACTTCTCGTGTGTTGAAACACTCGCTACGCTCAGGATTCTATTTTAGAACCACTCGCTTCGCTCGTGGTTCAACTATAGAATCCTTTCGCTGGCTCGTGTTTCAATTCCACACTCACGGGTAAAATACAACTTTGCACCCTTGTATAACAAATAACTATTCTGGTCTATAGCAGAAATGACCATTATAAGCACGCTATTTATTAAAGACATTTTTACTATGGCAAATTATGACATTGAAATCAACCTTACGAAATAAGTTTAACACGTTACGTAATCGACTAGTTACGGGTTATTATCTAACGTTTAAAACATGCGTAAAGTTTAAATGTCATAATTTGCTATAGTAAATGTATTTATGTATGTTTGGCCTATATACCTAAGTCCCACTGCTGGGAATAGATGAGACTGGCAGTCTACCCCACGCTGGCAAAGTGTGGGTTAGGGACTTCACAACCACCTTTGAATTTCGCAGATGTATACAAGTTTCGTCACGATGTTCTCCTTCACCGAAAAGCTAACGGTAAATATCAAATGAGGCCAACAGTTACCTGCCAAAACTAAAGCATCCTCAAATGGTACGTCTTCATTTCTTTCCACATTTACACTTTTCATTTCTAATACATTAACATTACTTTCACTAGGTAATTCACATCTGTCATTTATTGTAATTTGTGTCATTTTATTACGATACGACAATTACAAACAGAATCGTAACACAACTTATCAATTCAGCGTTCGCGCCATAATTAAAAATATCAAGCGCTGCAAATATTTGAATAAGCAAAATATCTACTGTTGAAAAGTAAATACAATATCAACAAATGTTATCAATCTATGCAGGTAATAACATTTATCTATGTATTTGGTTTAGAACACGGAAGAGACGTACGTAGTGCTGTGACGAAGTATGTGTATTTAAAACAAATGAGAGGAGTACAGTGGAATGTCACGACCACATACCATATCAGCCGAAGAACGTCCACTGCATAGGCCTACCCCAATTTCATGGGGGGTAAATGCCATAATCGCCACGCTTGGCATGCGGATCGGCAATCGCAGTATCTCCACCGCACTCCAGGGATGCCGTCCACTGTCCTCAAAATGATGGGCCGCAGCCCGTCCCGCCGTAGCGGTGATGCGACCCGCAACAGCTTCCAACGTGCCCAGCGCGGGTGGAGCCACCCAGCTCCAAGTGCTTAGAAGACGCAACAACTGTGGAATGTCGTTTGTCTCATATTTGGAACAGTCCAAATGGCGAAGTACGAGTACGAGTACATTCGCCTTATGGACGATTCACACCAAACGGCCTGAGTCGGCGCGCACGCCACTAGAGTCAAAGGCTTTCGAACCCTCCATACAGAAGCTAGATTTCGTATCCAAACGGCAGCGGCAGAGCCGGCGGCAGCCGACTAAGTAAAATATGAAATCTAACTTCTATGTTGAGGGTTCGAATTCTTTTGACTCTAGTGGGGTGCGCGCCGACTCCCGCCGCGCCGTTCGGTGTGAATCGTCCATTAGAGAAGACCGAAGTTACAATAAGACCACTGCTTGTTTTGCGGGTATGTGGCACTGTGTTCCTGGTACCAAAACTCCCGTGGATGCACATTCCGGTTCCCATTAGTCTTCTCTTACGACACCCATGGAAAGAAAGGAAGTGAGGATATTGCTAAACGTGCACCACATTGTCAAAATGAGGAGCGTTCGTGGCCCAGCGGCGCCCGCGTACCGCGTGCGGTATGCGAGGTTTAGCAATGTCGGGCGAGGTCAGTCCTTAGATGGGTGACCGCTTTGAGTAGTTACTAACTGAGCGCTCCCGTAATTTTGAAGGCACGTTAAGCCGTTGATCCCGGTTGCTGTCTATGATAGCAGTCGTTAAGCCAAGTTAGAGGCCTCCGGGCGGCTTGAGAACTTCTAACAGTCAAGTTGCCCACTCACTTGACAAGCCTAATCCCAATAAGGTCTAGTTTCCCCCTCGGGTTGGAAGGTCAGATGGCAGTCGCTTCCGTAAAACTAGTGCCTACGCCAATTCTTGGGATTAGGTAGCGGACCCAGGCATCCTTCAGGATGCAACTGTACTGGGAATAACGCTAGGAGGATGATGATGACATTGTCAAAATGGAATAAAATTTCATCAGCCTAAAGTCGTCGACTGCTGGGGTGTTATTCCCAAACCGAGTCACATTCACCTCTCTATGGAAGCTGTTATTTTTTGTCGTATAATAAACGAGGCGAGGTGTGAGGTAATAAGAATAAGAGGTCTGTACATACTATGCCTCCCCCAGAGACTGCCGCAAAAAACGGTCATGTTATTCATTTTAATCTAAAACAAATCTGCGTTCATTAATCCATTTATTTTATAGAACAATAATTAATTATATTGAATTCAGAGTGCCCAATAGCTAAATTCGCAATTTGAATTAGCATTTCCGCCCGCCCCGGCCATTTGCTTATTCCACAGAACTAATCGCTGCGGAAGGTATAATAAAGTGCATTTAGTATGGATACCAGGGCACGAGGGGTTCATCGGCAACGAAATAGCAGATGAACTGGCAAGAATGGGATCTACAGGCCATTTTGTAGGTCCAGAACCGTTTGTGGGACTCTCGCAGAGAACCATAACATCGGCCTTAAAGGATTACGCCAAAGCCATACACCAACAGGAGTGGAGGAATGAGGCGTGGACCCAAGCTGGACCAAGAAGCTTTGGAAATTCAGCAGAAAACAGCTCAGAATTATAACTGGGGTGTTTACAGCTCACTTCGGGGTCAAGGATCTCTTGGCCAAGATGGGACTATCAGACAACATAGATTGTAGGATGTGTGGCGAGGATGACGAGACAATGGAACACTTACTGTGTGAATGTCACGCCCTTGCCAGACAAAGAATGAATGACTTTGGTAATGGGTACCCAGAACCAAAGGAATTCAGAGTACTCCCGCTGAGCTCCATCATCCAGTTTGTGGAAATATTGGAGCACAGCTTAGAGTAGGTATAAAGGAGGGGGCAATTGCACAAAAGATCTCATTTAAGTCGAAGTGCATCCGTAAGGGCCCTCGTATAAACAATATAAGATAAGATAAGATAATCGACTGCAACGGCTATCTAAACCTAAAAAGGCTTAAACCATCTCATGAAATTAATACGACGATATACCTTTTTTTTATTAAAAACTGGTTCAGGATTAGGAATATTAACATCCATTAGATGAACTGGCAATAGTATAATACTTATCGAGTTATTAATTGCATTTTTCTACTCTCATACTTTTATTTGTCATTTACATAGTTGCTGACTCATACGAGTATACAATGACACCGATAGTAAGTTAGTGAAAACTCTATGCTCTATGGTCCATAAAAGCACTGTTTAGATTGCTGTTATAGTTAATATTTTTTTCATAAAATCACTGTTTACCTCGATACAACACACTTTTCTTAAAGAACTATAAGTACTCCTTGAGATATATAGCAACGTGACAGACAGACATACAGACAGAGCGGCACTTATGGGTTCACATTTTACCTTTTTGGTACGAAACCCTAACAAAACTCAAATTGTCAGCGAAAGTATTCAAGGTAAATAGGATTTTGTTTTATTTGCGAAGAAAGAAGTGCACGTTGATTCTTTAAAAAAAAGACGAAGAAGTAAATAACTGCACCACCTCAGAAATTGCGCAAGTTGCAAAAACTAAGGGAGACATACAATACATACATACATAAACTCACGCCCATATTCCCAAAAGGGGCTGGCAGAGCACACGAAAATAAATTTCAGTGCCACTTTTAGCAATTGTAGGTTTATAGATGATAAAAATGGGATATTGTAGTGACCGGTTGCTAGCCCATCGCCTACAACACACTTCAACCTGGTTCCCATAGTCGACTCTTACGACACCCAAGGGAAGAAAGGGGGTGGTCATAATCTAACCCGGCACCCGGGGGAAATGGTGAATGAAAATTCTTAAATATACTATTTATTTGAAATGAGTCGTGGAAAAAGTGTTATATGTACATAACTGGTCTAAAAACCGCTCGCTGGCGTAAACGCTCGTGGCAACTTTATTTGCTTTATCACAACCCACGCGACTCGCGTTTTAAGACCCTTCCTATACAAAAGTGTTGCATGAAATACTATAATATTATTGTCCAGTAACTATCCGAGTTCGATCTACCTCTATGCTCCAAAAAGTAGGTATTGGCTGGCAACAAAACCGTCAAGACATAAGCCAGTGTCAAAAAATATATCATCACATAAACAGCTAAAAATACAAATCTAAATAATAAACGTGTTAATCCGTCGTAAATTCAATAAAAATAACTTGTAGCTAAAGATGGTTGCAGTGACCAGGAGCGGATGAGTCGCTCCCTCTTTTTTCTGGGGTATCGGTGTTTAAGAGTGCGCAGGAAGCTCGGATCTCCATACAAACGTAGTTTCGCTTTTATTTTAAAACGGCATGCTGGAATATTCTCTTTGGTCGAACCTCAACTGAAATCCTATGAAGCAAATACATTTCGTAACAAAATTGCATGCATGTTTCATACATACATATAAACGTAATTAGTTCTAACATACTGAATGTAATTGGAACGTTATTGTGTTTTCAGTTACGCAGAGCCGATGCCTCGTATTCGCTAACAAATTAAATCAAGTTGAAACGTGAATTTACCGCGGTAACTGGCATTATTGGTTTTTGCTAGGCCAATTTCAGCTACTGAAAACTAACATGAATATTTAGTTATATCGATACTATAGTGAAAACCGCGTTAAAAATAGAACACTGTGTTTGGAGTGAATCTTTGAAGTGAAATTTCTTATCAAAGTAGGAAGTACTTTTTTATGTTCAATTTATCTTAGGTTTTCATCCTAGAGAAGCGTGTGTACAAAACCGTTATCAGGGCAATCTTGATGTACGGGTTTGAGGCTTGGACACTCACACAGAAAGAAAAGAGCAAGCTCTTAAGTTAGTAAGATTCTGAGGCCAATCAGAATTAAAGACGGAAACTGGAGATGTAAGAGGAAAAGGGAGCTGGAAAACTAATGGCCATGCCGAACATAATGGGCGAAGTCAAAGCAGTGCTCGGCTCTCGGCCATTTGGTGAGTATGGGAGACGATCGTTCAGTGAAGAGAGCGTATATGGGTCGGCCCATTGGAAAACGTCCGGTTCTGGCCAATCTCGGAGTATCCAAGAGGCCAAGATCGGGTCAACGAGCTAGCATAGTAAGAAGTAAGGTTCCCATTCTATATGGTTAAGAAATTTCCGAGGTTGCCATCGCGATGCTATTTATAATTATTACAGCGCGATTACTTTGAGTTTTACACTGAAATATTTATGCTCTCATCCCATTGGACAGTATACTTTAACGCCTAAAATGTGATATGCAATAAAAGTTTAACTTTAATTTCCAACCGAAAATGAAAAATTGAAAAATTGATCACCCCGGGCGGGATTTGAACCCGCGACCTCTGGAATCCGTCCATAAAAAAGTGAAGTTTGACTTTGACTTCGTACTGGTTTATTACATTATTATTATCACTATATTTTTAAAGATCTCTCACGCTGAAGCTTCAAAGGATTTATATCGGCAAATTGTTCTTGGAAAATCTATTGTAAGAGTAAAACAAAGAGCAAACTCGTAATAAAACGAGTACTGTATCCTAGGAATATAAGAGTAAACCCAATTTTCACATAGGTAAACGCCGCTCTTCTATCTTTTTATATATGTTCTAAATCAATTATTGAATTATTATATGTAAGTATGTAGGAATGTTTAATTATTTATTCGACAAAAATGAATACAGGACATATTAATCAAAACAACTAAAACTAATTTAAAAAAAGGTCTCCAAGATAGGAGCCCTGTGGAAGAGTTCCCATAAGGCTGGCAGCGTCCCCCCCTTTGGATAGCTATGCTGATCCGCTGGCCAAGGAAAGATAATATTGGGGGACAATCTTACACAAATCGACCTAGTCCCAAACTAAGCAAAGCTTGTACTATGGGTACTAGACAATACGAGTATACATACTTATATAGATAAATATATACTTAAATACATAGAAAACATCCAAGACCCAAGAACAAATAATAATAATAATATATAATAATATTGGGGGACAATCTTACACAAATCGACCTAGTCCCAAACTAAGCAAAGCTTGTACTATGGGTACTAGACGACGATATACATACTTATATAGATAAATACATACTTAAATACATAGAAAACATCCAAGACCCAAGAACAAATATCCGTGAAAAATGCACAAATAAATGCCCTGGCCGGGATTCGAACCCGGGACCTCTAGCTTCGGAGGCAGAGTCACAACCAACTAGGCTAAACAGGTTGTCAAGAGTCTACGGTCTCCTGACACCTCGGCCAGCCTTCAGAATAAACATAGTTTTATTGCGTCAGTTTATGTTTATTTATTTTTTATGCACACAAAGAAAACAAAACCGGCCAAGTGCGTGTTGGGCCATGCGCCATGAAAGGTCCCATACCTACTACTACTAGGTACTCCAGATTTAAAACCACTATCCTGTACTTTGAATTAAAAAAGTTCGTATAAATATTTTAAGAATGTGTATAAAGCGCGAGAGATCCACCACCACCATATCAGCCCTAGGACGTCCACTGCTGGACATAGGCCTCCCCCAATTTCATGGGGGGTAAATGCCATAATCGCCGCGCTTGGCATGCGGGTTGGCGATCGCAGTATCTCCACCGCACTCATGGAATGCTGCTGCCCATTCCCCGGTGGTCTTGGTCGTAGTTTTAGGACATACCCGGGTCCAAGAGACCCCCCGGGTCCCGGGCGCGAGAGATCAAAGTGTTAAAACTACGAATTTTTAGCACTTGAGTATTAGATGGCTGGATGCCTAATGTACAGGATGGCCGAGTCGAATGTCAATATCATTATGTGCCTACTTTATATATGCGTCTGATGTCAGCACACACACACACACAAACTGTATGGGCGTTGACTTGACAAAGAATGAATGACTTTGGTAATGTGTACCCAGAACCAAAGGAATTCAAAGTACTCCCGCTGAGCTCCATCATCCAGTTTGTGGAAACATTGGAGAACAGCTTAGAGTAGGCATAAAGGAGGGGGCAATTGCACAAAAGATCTCATTGGGTCGAAGTGCATCCGTAAGGGCCCTCGTATAAACAAGATAAGATAAGATGGGCGTTGACTTTAAGATTTGATTTCTGAATTTGATATTTGACTAGTGGCTCCGTGAGGTTTAGACCTCGCGAAATCGAGTTACATGGGTTTTCTGACGAATCAGTTATTGAAATTTTTGAAAAATGGTGAAAAATCGGTTGAGAAATGCGACCTGTAGAGGAGAACAATAATTTTGCTTATTTTATTTTATGTGAACTTCCCTCTTTGTCCCCATTTCCCCCTTTCGAAAACTTTTTATCCCTAACAACCCTGTAGGGTATTCACGTACTTGAAGTTTCCTGCGAATAAAATTAAAATCCGATCATGAATAACGCTACAGCAAACTTACCCATTTTAGCCACCGTTTCCCCTCAATAAATAAAAATCACAACAAGTTGTGAAAGAATCGGGTACTTGATATTTCCTCAGAATTTGGTTGAAGTCCGTTAACAAGTAACGTAAACTTCCTCTCTTTTTGCCCCCATGCCCCCAATCGAAAAAAGCTCTCGACAAAAAAATCTATTAAATCGAGGAATACGTATGCCAAGTTTCGTGAGGATAAGTCCAAAACATGCGGCTTCTATCCCGGAACAAACATCTTCGGCCAGGCCTGAAATGGAGACTTCGCTCGCTCCGCTTGCTCGGTCGATATATTATACACTGAAAAAAAAGGATAGCTCAACTAGTTTGGCTACTTGAGAAATAGCCAAATTGTGCTTAGTAGTAACCAAAATTATGCTAATTTTCAACAACTAATTTGGTTACTAGTAAACTCTCAGTTTGCCAGTCCTCCGATTCAGTTACTAGCAGCTAACATTTGGGCTACTGTTAACAAATCTTTTTTTTTTAGTGTAGATACAACTAGACTCAGTTCTAAAAAGATCCGTTAGACTTTGCCTGAGTGCTAGGTTACAAAAATTCGATCCAAAACTTGGTCTAATAAATGTTTATAAAGATTGATCTTGGAAAACAGCGTCAATATAATGTCAATAAGTACGTGCGAGTAGTGTTTAGTCTTCCTATTTAGCCGTAGTATTGCCAGGAAGTTTATCTCTACATTTATAGATTTATTAGGACATTATAATGATACATTCACAGGTATCAAGCGATCTGGCGCTGTGCCTCACATTTGGCTCTGAACTGGGTTGTATTCACGCTTACTGACAACTCGCTTTAGGTAAACCAGTAAACTCTGACCTCTTATCACGTATAGTTGTTACGAATCTCGGTATTAAATTATATTAAGGACGTGCGGTGAAGACATTATAGAGAGGTTGGCTGTTGTGAACCCTAGCTGCCGTGAAACAAAAGTCTTATAACCGTTAGATGTACAAACACATAGGCCCTTTCTGAAATATAGGAAGGATACATGGCTACCAAAAAGGCATATCTAGGCTAGAAATAGGAAGTTTATGTGGTGTTTTACAGCAATGTATCCAGTGGAATAAAACCGGGAACGAAAAATGCAATGAGGGATTAAGCTCCGAATGACCTTTTAGTGCGCCCGGTTTATCGAATGAATGAATATTCTGAATAAATTTGAATAAGATAAGTTCAAATATGTACATACATACAACCTACGTTAAATGCATATGTAGTCTATTCTTATGTGATTTTCAGTCTGAATAACTTTTCTAAATTACAGAGGGCTCGCAAAGAAAATTAGAAATAAAATGAGTAGGTAGCTACATCCATGAACGAACCGTTGTTCCTATAACTGTTTATTTAGAACACCAGCAAATCATGTATCGGTTATATTTTAAAATGACTAGTGACATCATACAGCGATTATCGTCATTTTAAAAAATACATCGCAATGCACTCAACGCAGAAAATCCGCATGCATTCAACCTGGTGCCCCGGTCATTCCACACGGCCCACCGACTCACGACAATAAAACGTCTATTATGACTATTGTGCTGTGCTGGGATTTACTCGTTTTACTGGTAAGAGTTCAAACACATCTAGTAACATTACATAGCACGAGAAAATCAAAAGACAGCCTGGTATGTGGTATTCATATATTTAATCTCATCATTTAAGAGTGTAGCTCTTGTCGGTGGAGTAATCGCCATTCTGTTCAGTTTCTCTTTGGCTTGATCCATAAACGCACGTCTCGGTCTTCCCCTGCCTCTGCTCCCCTCTGTCTTTCCTTCGATTATGGTTTTTATGTAATTGTCATGTCGTATCAGGTGCCCCAACATATTTCCTCTTCTGTTCTCAATCATCCTCAAAAGCAGTCTTCTCTCCTACCAAATCCAAAACCTCTTCATTTGTTTTCCTTTTTATCTATATATATATTATTATTTTTATACCACGTCTGTGGCAAACAAGCGTACGGCCCGCCTGATGGTAAGCGGTCACCGCAGCCTATGGACGCCTGCAACTCCTAGGGGTGTCACATGCGCGTTGCCGACCCTTTAAGAATTTATACACTCCTTTCTTGAAGAACCCCATACTGTAGTCCGACGGGAAAACCTCGGCAGGGAGCTCATTCCACAATCGGAGCGTCCGAGGGAGGAAATTCCTCTGAAACCGTACCGTACGCGACCATTTAGGTTCTAAGGTGTGAGGATGAATGCTATATTGACTAAAATAACATCAATTATATATCTTTTACAACGCTATAATGCTTATCCCCTTATTACGTATGGTATTATATTTCGGGGAAATTAGCAAATGATTGAATCTAGGTAAGTATCTTTTTAAATGTCTCGACTAGTTCGGAAATGTAGAATCCTTAATAGAGACCCATAAATAATATAGTGTGTAACACGACAAAACCTAACCAAACCTTCGCGGTGCAGCTGGCCAGCAATAAAAAGAAGTACAATTTTTTCACGAGCGTCTTTTGTTTGCCTGGCCTAGATTCTCAGAAAAAATGTGCTGTTGGTATTCAAAATCTATTTGATTTCGCTGGAACATAATTAAACACTCTTTTTTAACTTACTACAGTTATTGTTTTGTAAGGTTAATGTACAGTTCATGTCATTGTACACTTCGAGAAAGTTTAATCGTGTAAATATTGTATACAGGGTGGCCCATTCAAATCGGTCAGTATGGGAAAGTCTGAAACTATAAGACATACGAAGATTTGTTCTTAGGAACCATGTCACCGATTTTGATAAAAAGAAAAACTGCATTCATACATTTGAAAAAAAACACTGTACCCAGCTAGGGAATCGAACCCGGTTGTTTTGAAAAAATAAACTTACACTATTTCTATTCAGATATCGTTTGTGTAGGTCTTAAGCAGTAAATGTCTCTAAGAAACATAATGTCTAAAATGAATAAAATGCATTTTTTTCACATACTTTATTTTATCATAGTAGGTGTTCAAAGTGACCACCGTTACAATATTCAACAAGTTCAGGCATGTAAAATTGTCTCTATGGTTGTTTGTACCTCTCTACTTGTAAAATCGGTGACATGGTTCCTAAGAACAAATCTTCGTATGTCTTATAGTTTTAGACTTTCCCATACTGACCGATTTGAATGGGCCACCCTGTATAAATACATAGTGTCATACAAGGGCTGCCTCTTATGCAGCCCTTTATACCTGGCAACTTTTCTTCGGACGGCTTCTTCCACCGTGCATCGCCGCTCATGTAAATATATCCGTCTGAGCTGCACGCTGCTTTGAAGGAGTTACCGGGCCTATCACCTTCTACGACCTCAACCATTGGGACTACGGACCACCACTCAGGCCAGTGACTTTAGTTTGCAAATAGCTCCGTACTGACTGATCAAGTCGATCCCATTTTTTTTGTATATATTTTTTATTTTGATTATGTTTTATTGTACATATTTAAAGTTAGTTTTAATTACACACCCGCCGGGTAGCCGGGCTACAAGTAGTTGTCATTTTTAGTTAACACAATGTAATGTACCCGACAAAGCGAATGCCGCGTGCATCCAACCGGGCGCACCGTCAGCATTCCGCGGGACTACCGATCCGATCAAATACAACGGCTATTGTGCTGTATTAGGATTTACTTGTTCTACTGATAATAATCAAATACAGCATATCCCCACCACCATATCAGCCCTAGGACGTCCACTGCTGGACATAGGCCTCCCCCAATTTTATGGGGGGTAAATGCCATAATCGCCACGCTTGGCATGCGGGTTGGCGATCGCAGTATTTCCACCGCACTCTAGGAATGCTGCTGCCCATTCCCCGGTGGTCTTGGTCGTAGTTTTAGGACATACCCGGGTCCACAATATAGCATATAACGCAACATATAAATAGGAGAATATGAGAATAGTTTGCTTTGACTTAAATTGAGAGTAAGATTTAATACTGTTATACAAATGTCTTGTGGTGAGCTAGGAATGGATTAATTTAGGATCACCACCATATCAGCTCAAGGATGTCCACTGCTGTGCGGGCGTTAAATGCCATAATCGCCACGCTTGGCATGCGGGTTGGCAGTATCTCCACCGCACTCCAGGGATGCTGCTGCCCATCCCACGGTGGTCTTGGTCGTAGTTTTACGGCATATCCGGGTCTTTAAGATCAATTGGTCAGTCATTATGTCCAGACCGTATAGAAACCCCGTGGTTACACCATTATAATTTTTTTAATATCACAAAGTTTTTCAAACCGACGACTAGACAACGATGATAATAAAATCCCAGACTCCCAGAGCCACGAATAGTCGACGACGAAACTATTATGTTATAAATGATGCAATTTTAAATTACTAACCATTTGTCCATAGAGAATATTAATATCATGGTATGGTATTGTTACTAATAAATGCATAAACTGAGACACCTGTTATCTGAATCTAAATAGACGTGCTAGTTTAAACATGGATACGATTATACAAATTGGCTATGTTAAGGCAAAAGCAATTATTACAATCCTTCACTTTTTTAATCAATTTAACTTGTCGTGTTGTCCGTACGTCATTAAAAGGTCTTTATCACATGCTCATCATCTATTTTGACATTTTATCTTCGTTTTTTTCTATTACATACTATGATATGACACACATACAGACCGATACACAGGTGCAGGTGACAGATATTTTTCTGCGCCGCGCTCAGGGCAGGCGGAGACCTCGTCCCTTAGACAGGCGTTAATTGAGCGTCTGAACTTATCTCTTAGATCAGTGTCCGATTGGGGAGAAACCAAGCTGGTCCAATTTAACGCCACTAAAACACAGTCGTGTCTGTTCTCTACCAAGCGAAGCTCGTTCACCCTCACTCCTACTTTCCGAAATACACCCTTGCTGATATCCAACCATCTTGAACTCCTTGGCATGGGTATCATCACTGACTTAAATTTTGGTCGCTCCATCGAGTCAAAAGCAAAAACGGCTGCCAAAAAACTGGGTATCCTCTGTAAGGTCCAACGGTACTTCTCACCGAAGCAGTTGCTTCACCTATAACAAGCTCAGGTGAGATCGTGTATGGAGTACTGTTGTCATCTTTGGGATGGTGCAGCCAAATATCAGCTGGGTGCTTTGGACTCGGTGGACCGGAGAACCAAGAGACTGATTGGCGACGTTGCGCTTGTTGGAACCAAACTCCAAAGTTTGGAGCATCGGCGGAGGGTCGCCTGTCTGGCAATTTTCTAGACCCCTTCGACTTTTCTTTATCGGAGTACTAGGCGCCGTATGGGATTTCACCCACATGTACGTAGTCGATTTCCCTCCATGCCGCACCTCGCGGTTGAAAAAATCATTTCTGATTCGTATTGCTTCAGTCTGGAATTCTCTTCCGGCGTCTGTTTTTCCGGAAGCATATGACCTCGATGTCTTCAAGGTAAGAGTGAAAAGGCATCTTCTGGGTGAGCGTGTTCCACCTTAGACCTTGTCTTAACTTTCCATCAGGTTAGACTAAGGTCAAACGCAATCCCATTTACAATAAAAAAAATGAAAACAATAAATGGCTCTGTTATTATCTAAAACGTTAAGAAAGCATCGTATCCTTTTATCAGTTTACTTCGGTCAGTGTGCTCAGGAGCTCCATGAGCTCATACCGCGTTCCCCTTTCTTCCATCGGACATCCAGACGTACGGCTGGCTACCATCCTTACCTGGTCGAAATTCCTCTAATTCGAACCAAGCACTTTGCATCTTCATTTATAATGCGCACTTCTAAGGTTCGGAATTCTCTGCCGGCGTCTGTATTTCCGAGTTCATACAACCTAGACCTTTTTAAGGCACGAGTGAATAGGCATCTTCTTGGTGAGCTCCCTTCATGGTCGGCCTCATCTTTGCCCCCCGGCTAGATGCTGGCCAAGAGCAATCCCATTTTTAATAAAAAAACAACAATAATAATATTGTTTATTTTAAGTCTAGAAACTCATACATTAATATTATGACTAAAATTAAAAATATATCAAAATATTAAAATATTTAGTACATCCTATTAGAAACAAGAAGACATTACTCACAACTTCTAAAATTAAATTGACACCTAACATATAAATGTAAGTACTGTACAAGTTATAATGCTGTTTATGTTGAGGTGCAAAGAGGACTGTTATGGGAATGTCATAGGAATTATCAATACTAGAGGTATTTTCATAATTTGACTTCATAACATATTAAAAATTGTAAGGCCAATGTAGTAATTAAATAATGACTTCCTAAGTGAATGCAGTAAGGTTCCATGTTCCTATTACCTGAACGAAATAGCAAGGAAAAGAGTTTTTTCTATGTCACCCTTATCTAAGTACAAAGAGCCAGATTTTCCTCTCTTGATACCGTTAGCACCCCGCTGTCGAATCCTTAAAAGCCGGAAAATTTGCCCAATTTGTTCGCTCGTCTTTGATATTTTGGTTCTGAAAAATATCTCAACAGTTTGCTTGTATAGTCGACGCCAAAAATATATTACAACCTTATTTACTCCGAATAAGGAAAAAATATACGAGTATACTTATCTATGACGATGAGTGTAAAGCGTACAAAGCTAATTTTGACAGACACGCTTACTTAACCTATATATTCGAAGAATAATGATTTCTACGGAAATGTACGTGGATCTCTTGCCGCGTAATGGAATAAAGAAATTTTCATTATTATTAATAAATAGGTCACGAAAATAGGTAACGGAAAGTATAATAAGGAATGAACATGAAGATATTTGTGATGAAAAGTAACAACAGAACGATTTTCAGTAAGAAACACTAATTAATTATATAATAAGTTTGGCAAACAAGCGTACGGCGTGTTTATCTAACACATAATAAAGATTTATATTTAGTATTTATTTATTTTAGGGATAACAAACAATTGTACATATTATATTACAACCGATATAACAGTAAGTGTTACTCTATGTACAATCAACGCATCGAAATATAATAAGTATATTATATTTCGATGAATCAACGACATTATCTACGTTGTGCTGTTCACAGTTGTCAAACGTCAGACTTGCACATTAAAATTAAACTTAATTAAATTAGGTAGATAAAATCTTAATTATCACTTAAAAAGTTTTAGTTACTATAATAATTGATACGTCTCCTTTTTATGAAGCGTAGTATTATTATGAGGCATTAATATTGAATAAAACGCATGAAACTTGTGTATATGATTTATTTTATGTAAATACCGCTTCGAACAATTCAGGAGATTTAAGGTTTTATTATCTTTTGATATTTGCCCCGTAACCAACAAATCTTATAATATATGTATGTATATAGACTCATCGCCAAAATCCTTCGACGGTACAGTGCCTTTGTGATGTAAATCAGCTACTCAAACCCTCGGGAGAATCCATTGAAAGTGAAATTTTTGTAAATACTTTAGTTGTGAATGGCAGTAATGTTTTGACGAATAACGTAACCTTGGATTCATTTTTTATCAATAACTAGGAACAGTCCTTAGACCAAATCGCAAACCCGAAGATCCATAGGTCCAGACGGTGTAGTAAATATCTAGACACGCGGTAGCGTGTCCAGCCAAGTTCACCCCAGGAACTGGCGGACAGCAGGCGTGTGTTATATTATACGAACCGTTTGGAGCCACTTTTGACCCCCTAATAACTCAAAATCTATCTAACATAAAAAAATGAAATTTGGTACATGTATTAAAATCTTATAGTTTGGAACAACTAGAACCCCAAATTTCATAAATATAGGTTTAATAGTTATTGAGATATTAAATTCCAAAAAACGGCATTTTTACCACTGACTGACTGACTGACTGACTAGTAATCAAAAACCTAACCCAATTCCAGGTGACCTAGAAAGCTGAAATTTGGCATGTAGCTTGGTAATTGTGTGTGTACACCAGAAGTGGTATTCTTGTAAAAGTATTGGCTTGTGGCGTAAAGACGTACGTCTCCACCTCTAGTTATCACCTCAACGCTCGCCCCACCTTAAACGCTCGCTCCATCTGTCATATGTCAGCCAGTACAGTCTAACTCCTATATACGTAACATGGTCTTAATTTGATAAAATGTAGGCTTTGCACTTGATATTTCATACACAAATTTTGTAAAAATCATTTTCTCTTTCATTCGTAGTGTTTTTTTTTATCAATAAGCGGTTTATATTACTTGAATCAGGATAGTTTTAATGCATAAATCCATCGATTAGTACGTCGATAACTAGAACATCACTAGAGGTGAGATGGTTTGACAGTTACACGTATTCGCAAAGTATTTTTGAAAAGGTGGGGACGCACGCCACGACACGTTAATGTCAAAAACGTTGTCCCCACCTTACACCTCTAGCAATGTAGGTGTAGTTGCTATGGTGGGTAGCCGTCGCGGGCGTAGTTGCTAAGGCAATTGACATTTGGTGTCAGTAATATATTTCATGTGCTAAGATGTTTAAAATAGACATCTATAATGTAACAAGAAATCAGTATTTCAGCCTGAAAAATTAATTTCCTTTTGTTGGGGATCATTATTTAACCATGCCTTTGGTTCTCCACATAGAATAGATGTCTTCCAGTGATGTGACGGACAGGTAACCTATTATGTAAATTTGTTTTGCCGAGTGTTTATGAAAATTAACATGTAAATTGGAAAGAAAATGTGCCTAACACTTTGATGAATCTAATGTCCACCTACCTAAATATTTATTTCATGTTAGCTGGGAGAGGTTTGCCGATGATTTAAGTACCAAGTACTAGTTGCCGAAAGCATGTTAAGTGTTTTTTTATTGCAGGATTATGGAGAAATTCTACTTGGTGATCATGCAATGTAAGCTGCAAAATGAAACAAATACAGCTGTAAGCAGTACAAGGAAAAATATTTCAACCATTCATAATGATAAATATATTCCGGCTTAGTAAATTAGTAAAATGAAGAACCAGAAGTTAATGACAGTATAAGGACCCTTTCAATGCTTATTCATTATTTACTCTTTCTTCATAGGATAGCATTTGTTGTAGATATTATATTTTAGAATAAAATTAAGAATATTTTATTTTATTTTTTATTAATACATTATAAAAACACCAACACAAAAAGAGAGCCTAGTCAAACAAGAAAACCCCTGTGTTGTACTGGGCGAAAAGGTACCCATCACACTTGCTGCGTTACCACTTTGGATCAGTTGGATGGCGATGGACAACCTTTGCACCAGACAAGAATCAGAGCATCAAACCCTCTCCTAGTTTCGTTGCCTTCCTTCATTTATGAAGGCTAAAGCGTCAGGCTCCCAGCACCCTTTTTTTTTGTCTCGCTTTTAAATTTTTGAATAAAAACAGGCTTGTATGTTAGTAACTATTGTTCCCGTTATATGTATAATTGTTATATAAACAATTTTAGACATACGCACTTATATACACATATTATTATATCATTCCCTGACCGTGATGGCTCCAACATCACCTGTGGCCCTTATGTGGGCCCTGGGTACTAGATCTCCTGTAGCTTATGAGTA
Source organism: Notocelia uddmanniana (assembly GCA_905163555.1). NCBI lineage: Eukaryota > Metazoa > Arthropoda > Insecta > Lepidoptera > Tortricidae > Notocelia > Notocelia uddmanniana. The sequence continues at coordinate 29,147,111 of LR991058.1, read as the reverse complement.
AGTAAGAGAATGTATGTATGTAATACAAGTGGTATCTGTGTATCTTCTGAGCGTCCGGTGAGCGATGGACATCTCTTGTTGTGTTCTCTTATAGCCTTTGATTTTTAATTTTAAGATACTGTAACATAGTGTGTAACCTTAGTTCATATCTTGTTTCTATTGGTGAGTTTCTGTTATTGGCTCCATATTTCTATTTAAAATGTCAACATGTTTAAAAAGCTGTTGAAACTCCTTTAATAAATAAATAAATAAATAAATAAAATGCAAGTTATTATAAGTAATTATGTATAGTACAGGTACTCTTTAATTATAGTACAGGTCGCCCATAAATATATTCCGGCTTAGTAAATTAGTTAAATGAAGAACCAGAAGTTAATGACAGTATAAGGACTCTTTCAATGCTTATTCATTATTTACTCTTTCTTCATAGCATAGCATTTGTTACAAATGAATGTTATTATTGGTATTATATTTTAAAACAAAATTAAGAATATTTTATTATATTTTTCATTCATATATTATAAAAACACCAACACAAAAAAGAGAGCCTAGTCAAACAAGCTCTCCCCCGAGTTGTACTGGGCGAAACGGTACCCATCACAATTGCTGCTTTACCACGCTGGATCAGTTGGATGGCGATGGACAACCTTTGCACCAGACAAGAATCAGAGCATCGAACCCTCTCCTAGTTTCGTCGCCCTCCATTTATGAAGGCTAAAGCCTCAAGACTCCCAGCACCCTGTCGTCTCGAACGCAAGCGGTACAAAGTAGTAATTATTCAGAAGGGCTGAATATTTGTCTCGCTTTTAGATTTTTTGAATAAAAACAGGCTAGTATGTTATTTCTTGTTCTTTTTGTTCCCATTATATAATTGTTATATAAACAATTTTAGACATACGCACTTATATACACATATATCATCCCCTGATCGTGATGGCTCCAACACTTGTGGCCCTTGTGTGGGCCCTGGGTACTAGATCTCCTTTAGCTTATAAGTAAGAGAATAAATGTAAATAAAATACAAGTAATTATGTAACCTCTTTAATTATGGTACAGGTGACCAATATCTCTTAAATATAATGAACAAGTATGACAATGCAGCATAACGATAACTTTTATATTTGTTATTTTGCGTTATGCGTTCTCGATCAGTCATATACGACATCTTATTATGCTGCCAGTTGTTTTAACTTTTCATTCAGTTCTCGGTTTCTCGGTGATCGGAAGCCGTTACTCCATCATGACAGCTGCAGCATAACAGCCATAACAGTACCTGGACCTATGCTTCGTATCTTCCTTTGCAGGTCGTGTTTGTTGGTGCGTATGCTGTGCACTTGTGGCTGTATATGATTACCATAATATCATGTACAAAATTAGAATTAGAATTATATAACATTACACAAACATAACCGGCCTTTTCATCGCTTGTGATTTCGTTATATTGTACTTTTGTGGTTGCTATGCAACCGAGCGCTGTGTAAGCCGAGAAGGTATTCTCATCAAAGATATTCTATAGAACTATACTAGACCGCTAGCTTTTAAAACCTTCACAGTTAAAATTAAACTTCATGTCTAAAGTCACAAGACTGTTTTTTAATTATTCACAGATATAGTGCTAGTGGTTGAAGTTATCAATGCTGCTGTGGGGCTAGTATGATCGCTTATATGTCGGACATATAGCATTCGTCCTGTACTGTCAAGTATGTAAGTGCGAGAGGGACGAATGCTATATGTCCGACATATAAGCGATCATACTAGCCCCACTGCTGTCAATTGGCGGTCGTGGGTTCGAAATCTGCCTCGTATTAATTATTTTTTTGGAACTTATGTACGGAGTTTAATTTCATATTTACCATCGGGTGAAGAAAAACATCGAGAGGAAACCTGCATGGATCTTGAAAGCCATTTCTGTTTTGAGAGTTATGTGTTTACATTTTTGATCACTAATTCTGTCACCGAGGTCATCGGGTCATTCACATATTCAACTATCGCTCGACATGTTTCAGACCGGTTTGCAGTCCCTAATCATGAGTACTTATCGCGGCGGCGTTTCATTTAGCATTAAAAGGGTAAAATAGGTGCTAAAAGAGTTCTTTTAGCAGCAGTTGCGGCAGTTGCCGCTGCAATAAGTACTCATGAATCTCATGATTAAGGTCTGCGAACCGGTCTAAAACATGTCGAGCGTGGGTGACCTTAACGACGTGAATGGCCCGTTTCATCATATTTTAATATGTCTGAAACTCACAGGAGCTATCCATATAAAATTTTAATAATATTTCAAATTAGGGCGCAGTTTGACCATAGAAAATTGTGACGTCATTAGGTATATTTCCTTATAAACAATACTAAGCGAGCGTTTTAGACGCTTCGTAATAAGTTGCTGATTTGACTATCAGTAAAATTCAGTTGATCGAGACAAACTGGTGGCCGCAGCCCACGTGGCTGACTGGGGGGCACAATTGGAAAATGAAGAATGGTCCTCACCAGAACGCGCAGCAGTCTGGTTTCGCTCTACTATGACTGCTGTCTGCGATGCCGCCATGCCCCGAGTGAAGAAACCATCGAGGCAACCTGTTTATTGGTGGTCGGAACATATCGCCCAGCTGCGGCTGATTTGCCTTACAGCGCGACGCCAGTATACGAGGACTAGAAGGCGCAGACGGGCTACACCGGAGGAGAAAGCGGAGACCTACGGTGTTTACCGGGAGGCGACTATGACATTGCAAAAGGCAATCGCTGACGCCAAATCTCGTTTCTGGGATGAGCTGTTGCAGGATCTGAACCGAGACCCGTGGGGACGCCCATACAAAATAGTCCTGGGAAAGTTGCGGCCATGGACACCCCCACTGACGGAGACACTAGATCCAAGCTTGACGAGACGAGTAGTGGACACTTTGTTTCCACGGGATCCGGTTGACAATGCGGCAGATGTTATCGCCCAACCTCAAATGGAGGCATGGTCTGACGAGATGTCGGTAAGAGAGGCTGAAATGAAATGGGCTGTGAAGCGCCTTGCAGCTCGAAACACTACACCAGGACCTGACGGCATTCCCGGCCGAGCTTGGGAAATTGCCATGGAAGTACTTGGCCACAGGCTGATGAGCCTATATAGCACCTGCCTCCGCTATAGCTGCTTCCCCGCAATCTGGAAGGAGGCAAGGCTGGTTCTCCTACGAAAACAAGAAAGGCCTGCAGACTCACCCTCTGCGTATCGGCCAATATGCCTGCTGGACGAGGTTGGAAAGCTTTTTGAGCGTATTGTCTCCCTGCGTATCAATCGGCATCTAAGTAGCGATGGTCCGAACCTGTCGGATAGTCAATTTGGCTTTCGTCGAGGTCGATCAACAGTGGACGCGATCCTTCGCTTTCGAGAATTGTCGGAGCATGCAATTTCTCAAGGAAGAGTGGTATTGGCGATTAGCCTTGACATCGTCAACGCTTTCAATTCCCTTCTTTGGAGTGCAATTCGAAGGGCTTTGGTGTACCATCGACTGCCTTCTTACTTGAGGACTGTGATCGGGGCGTACTTATCCGACAGGAGCATCCGCTACCCCGGCCGATATGGTGCCGATATGCAGAGAGAAGTCGAGTGCGGGGTACCACAGGGGTCGGTTTTGGGCCCTCTCCTGAGGAATCTCGCATACGATTCAGTTCTGCGAGCAGTGCTTCCCAATGGCGTCAGTGTAGTCTGCTATGCGGACGACACTCTAGTTCTTGCCGAAGGGGAAGATTTTATTAGGACCACAAGACTGGCAGAGCTAGGCGTTACAGTCCTGGTAAACAAGATCCGCAGCATCGGTCTTACAATTGCGCCACATAAGACCGAGGCGCTTTGGATACATGGACTGCGGCGAGGTCGGGAGCGTCCAGCTAATTCCGTGCGGGTTGGAGAGGTAGAAGTCCGGGTCGGTCAGTTTATGAAATACTTGGGCCTAACATTAGATAGCCGATGGACCTTTGACGAGCATTTCAACCGGCTCGTTCCCCGGACTCAAAGAACGGCGGGTGCATTGCACAGACTGCTGCCAAATCTCGGAGGGCCGGAGGAGGGAGTACGCCGACTATACGCAGGTGTGGTGCGGTCTATCGCACTATACGGGGCACCCGTGTGGTCAGAGCGGCTGACGCGCAACCGACGCAGCAGAGCGAAGGTACTCACAGTTCAGCGCCGGATAGCCATCAGGGTCGCCCGCGGATACCGTACGATATCCTACGAGGCGGCGGCCCTCCTAGCACGGTTTCCGCCGCTAGACATCCTGGCAGAAATGGATGCAAAAATCTACAATGCCTTGCACGTAGAGGATGAAAGCGCTGCAGAAATAGAAATTAAGGCATTGCGAGAGAGGGCCCACAGGCAAGCCATCACATGCTGGCGTGAGCGACTGGAGGAACCCCGTAGCACACGGCAGCGGGTAGTCGCCGCGATCCTGCCGCACTTTGACCAGTGGCTGAAGCGGAAGGGTCGAGTGACCTACAGGCTGACGCAGGTACTCACCGGACATGGCTGCTTCGGTGAGTACCTGCACAGAATAGGCAAAGAGCAGACAGCACGATGTCACCACTGCTGTTCTGACCTGGACTCTGCGCAGCACACGCTCGAGGAATGCCCAGCGTGGCGGACTGAGCGGCAGATCCTAATACAAAAAGTGGGGCAAGATCTCTCCCCACCCGCTCTTATAGCGGCAATGTTGAGCAGAAGCTCCGCATGGGATGCAGCTGTCACCTTTTGTGAGACTGTCATGGTCCACAAGGAGACTGCAGAGCGTGAACGGGAGCGTAATGACCCTGCTCGGAGGAGGAGGCGGCGACGATAATAAGTCGCCGTTGCGCCCTGTAGCCCGGGTATAGAATACGGCTACGGTATCCTCTGCCTGTCGTAGAAGGCGACTAAAAGGGGGTCCTTGGGGTCGAAGACGGTCACAGTTGGGGGCTGTGATCGCCTATAAAAGCAGATGGTTGGACCCACAGACTCTAGGGCGGCACTGGTGCGTTCCGAAGGAGATCCCAGAGCCGCCCGAAATGAGTTGAGGAGGACGATCGGGGGGTTTTTAGTCGGTGCAAGTCCGACATAACCATCGCACTGTCCCCGTGGTGCGGTGGTATCCATTAAGGATTTTCCCCCCGGGGAAAAAAAAAGGGTACACTTACGTAAAACTTGTCGAGTGATATTTTACCTTAAACACGTAATCTACATTGCTCGTGGTCACTAACCCTAAAATAATATTGTGATTTAATACATAATTCAATTTTATTTGTAATATATCTGTCAAGTTATATACGTAATTTTGGATCAAAATAGAAAATAAATTTCCGTGGGCCCGCTACTACAGTAGTCTCTCCTTTTTTTTAGTATTTTCTACATCTATGGTACCGGTTTAGGCATTTGCTGTCAAAATTGACAATCGGTGAGTTGATTTTCTTGTAAAGAGGTTTAGTAAGTAGCAAGTCGAGTCAGAAAAAGCAGCAGATTGTATCGGAGATCCAACCGTGAATTATGTAAGAGTAAAATATTACTAAAAATATTACTCAAGTTAAAAAAAAGGTCTTAATTTTCAGTTCTAATCATTCCGTATCCATCATCCTCCTAGCGTTATTCCCAGTACAGTGGCATCCTGAAGGATGCCCGGGGTCCGCTACCTAATCCCAAGAATTGGCGTAGGCACGAATCATTCCGTATCCATTGCAGAAAATTTAATAACATATACACGTCTGATTTTTAGGGTTCCGTAGACAAAATGGAGAAAACGGAACCCTTATAGATCCGTCATGTCTGTCCGTCCGTCTGTATGTCACAGTCGATTTACTCAGAGACTATATTATGAGCACCATAATTTAGTATGAAATTTGGTAGGAAGGTGTAGTCTATAAACCGCTATAGAAATGTGATGTGAAACTACGAAAAAAATATTAAACTTGTCGGGGTGGGCACCCCATACATTTAACAGGAGGGTTACAATTTTTTATTTTCAATACACATATGCGTGTTTGTTATGCTTTACGTATAGATAGGCCTTCAAAAATTACAGAGGATACTAAAAAAATCCATTTATGTCAACCGTTGTTTGGTGAGATATTAGCTGTCAAAGTCGTAAGAAGTGTACCCTCCCCCCCTTCTCTAATTTCCAAACTATTTTAATAGTTTAAAATGAAAAAAATCAAGATGAATAATAAATACTTTCAACTATTTTGCGTCTGCAGAAGATAGATTTAACGGTTTTTGAGTTATTAGCTGAAAACCTGTCTTACCCAAGAATTTCCTATGAAAATACAACCTTTTTTGATTCAATATATTGTATTGTGCTTTTAAATGTAGATTAGGAGGTGTCGGCACGGAACCCTTCTTTGTGTATAGTCGGAATTGACTGTGATCATTTTCATTCATTTAAGTTTGGGGAATTGTTTATAAATAAATAACATGGGAAATCAAGGGCGTCATTTGAGTATACTTACTCATAGCACAATACAAACGATGCAATTTGTCATGACAGCCTGAAATGGCTGAAATGAATTGCTGTCTCATTTTAACTAAACCTACAACTCTATCGGTTTTTATGACAAACTGCAAGATGTGTAATATGTAATGGCCTTATAATGACGATCATAAACGACCATGAATAAGTCATATCTTCAGAACGATTGGAATACATATTAAACTATGAAGCCATAAAAGAACCATGAAGCGCACATATTTTTGAACTGCTTTTTCATACAAGTTTACAATCAAAGAAGTATCCAGCTGCAAAATGCGACTAATTTGAAAAATCTCAAGCTGTTAACCCCGAATTACATAGCAATATGCGCAACATTCTTCAAGCTTTAAAATAGACCGAGACAATACTTTTTACTTTACTGCTATAGATCTTAGTCTATCTTATAGGATGACTGCAGAACTACGTGAGACCGCCTATCCAGCTAGCATGATAGCACAATGGCAGATTTTATGATCACGCTTTATCGTCAAAGTCGGGTAAAAATTGACTCCGACAAACCGTGAAGCTAAAGTATGCCGCAGACCTTACGTATGTACTACCTAAAACATGATATGATATACCTAGACAATATTATCGATAAAATAATACCAATGCGGATGAGTCAATCCCTACCACGCCAATGTCTCGGTCGTTCGTCTCTTCTTGCACCCGTCGCAGACTGTCAATTTCAGAAGCATGTGAATTAGGTGCAATGTCAAATAGACGGACGTCTGGTGATGACTCGAGCGGACCAATGCGTTAAACCCCCGATTACGTATTGTTATTATGAGCCCCGGCGTCAATATATATTAGGGGTGGGCTGTGCCGTCATCGGTCTTGGACGTGCACCCCACCTCTGGCTTGTTTTGTGAATAACATAGCAGGAAAAATGTGAAAACAGTGATTTTTTTATTAGTTTTATTATTATTATGATTTATGCTAGTTACCTCAGAACTCCGTCATTTATTAACCGATTTGGAAAATTCTTTTTTTGTTTGAAACGGTATACTTCGGGGGCAGTCCCATAGTTATCAGGTAAAAATCAGAAAAAATTCTTCAAATATTTGAGGTGAACCTATAGCGATTTGGGTATTTTGTAAAGTAACTCGTGCATTCGCTCTTTAAAAGCACCATTTGGCGAAGATTGACAAAAAGTAATGATATTCCATCAAACATAAATGTGAAAATGGGAGCCAAGTTCAATATTAAGAGAATGCGATGTTTGGTTGTCTTCTTCACCGACAAAAGATTTGTGATCTAAATGGGCGCCAAGTTCCGTAGATTCTCTGAAATGTTGCCAAGTCCGGCATTACATTGTTTACAGTAAAATTAATTTACTGCGGCTTAATGCATTTTGAGCCTTAACTTGGCAATTTTCGATGCAGTATGTTATAATACCATAAAAGCTGTTGGATATTTAAGAAAACTGAGCGCGTTTCGTCATCAAACGTTTAGTTTTGCGAGTAATTCTGAATTAGAAAAATGTAACTTTTTTGAAAAAAAAAAGTAATCTAATATATTGACATAGGCTAGGTTGCACCAAATCGTCTGTAATCGTAGGCTGTGTTCGTTAAAATTTCAATGTATGGAAAGTAAGACAAGTTTCTATGGGACGGCAGCTGCTGGCACCATATTTTAACGTTGATCGGTCTGTGATCGTAAGTTGGTGCAACCCGGCCTAAGTCGTAAATTATCAGGTAAATCTCATACATTCGTTCCAATTTGACATCAATGTATTCTGCCCCATATTGTGACATGTTAGCTCGGCGCAATTGGAAGTGAGCTCAATAAAATTGGAATGCTAAATATCCCTTTACACCCGAACTGAAACGATTGTGAGCCCTTAATTACATTGAAATATCATTTTTTTTAACAATGTCATTAAAGTTCATTTTTATTTGTATCAATCGCGAGTTCTCGGGTGTAAAGGGATATATGTAACAATGTAACATTACTCATTATCATCATCATATCAGCCGAGTCGGTAGACCCCGTGCAAGATGCGGATGCGGGTGATACAGGACCAGTCATTGTTTCTTTGGGAAAGGCTTTTGTCTAGCAACATATCCTTCACCCGCTATGGTTCTTATGAAAAATAGGCGTCACTATCGTGTCTGTGGCATCAATAACTACCGTTTGCCTCTTTCCGGGCGTCGTTGACTACCTTAGTCCCAAGTTTTATAACAAATTCGACAAAATAACTTAAATTTACTCACTTACACTGAGAGAATGTAAGCAAAAAATTACAAACTGGTTACTAATAATGAGATTGAAGACCTTTTTTTAAATGGCTGCACATTATTCACACATCTCTATACTTATACTACACTTCACACTTTACTCACAACCATTCAAATCTTATAATTACACACACACACACATACACTTGTAGACACGATCATATATTTCATTTTTTCATTCTTTTGCATGTTAGTATTTAGTATCTATCTTTTTTCGAACAGCTTTATATTTGCTTTTTTTTTTTTTTTATGACATAGGTGGCAAACGAGCAGACGAATCGCCTGTTTGTTTTATCAGCCAAATTAGTTGCTATATCACAAATGTCACAATTGACAACTTTTCAAATTTTTAAGTAGTATGAAATCTTAACTCATGTAGTTAATTTGGGAACAAGAAACCCCAAAATATTTTTTTATATTTTTATAGCCATTAGTTTTCTCTATATTCACGAAAATGTGAAGAAAGCCCATATCGTAGTAATGACGTCTTACTATGAAATTGTGACAGTCACAGCGCACAAAAAGAACAGCAGCTCACTTTCTTTAGTAAATTTGTCTTAGTAACAGTGCTTCTGTATGATTTGTTACGCTGTGACGCCTTACTTGTCACTTACTCTCTTTTAGAATGAGGAACTTTTGAAATTGATTTATTTATGTGATATGGGGATATTTTCGAGGATTTAAAAATGTGGTTTTACTTAACTTTTTATTCTCTATTGCATTTCGTTGGAAAAAAGCCTGCTTAAAAAGTTTGTTTTGGTCTTGTATTCTCCGGGGTGGGAGCCTGGTGATCTGTATTATACGAGGGTAAAACTGAAAGTTTCGGGAATAGAAGAAAATATGCAGTATAAGTGAGTTTATTTATTTTTATTGTTTTTCAAAATATTCTCCTTTGTATTTCATGCACTTATGCATGCGTTCAAACCAGTCCATAAAGCACTTTTTGAACTCTGAAGTAGGGGTCGACAAAATGGCTATTTTATAGGCCTCCACTGCTTCTTCTGGCGTCTGAAACCGCTGACCACGCAGTTTGTCCTTGATTCTGGGGAATGTAAAAAAGTCGTTGGGACTTAAGTCAGGGCTATATGGAGGGTGGTCCAATATTTCGACTTTTTCACCGTCCAGGTACTCAGTTGTTGTCCGAGCGGTGTGTGGGCTGGCGTTGTCGTGGTGAAGGATGATGCGACGACTAGGGTTTGTTTTTCGGAGTTCAGCAAAGACGTTCGGCAAACAAATAGTGGTGTACCAATCAGCATTGACTGTTCTACGATCCTCAAGAGCCACAGTAGCTACGTGACCAGATTTAGAGATAAACGTAGCCACCATCTTCTTAGCCGTACTGCGAGAACGAACAACTTTTGTGGGTTTGAGCTCGTCTTCGAAGACCCATACTCGGGATTGGTTTTTAGTTTCAGGCTCATAAGCGTATATCCACGACTCGTCACCTGATACTATGCTAAAAACAGCATTTGAGCATCCCTTGTTAAATCTTTTCAAAGTTTTGCGGCACCAATTGACACGGACTATTTTCTGCTCGTCAGACAATAGGTGAGGTATCCAACGGGAAAATAACTTTTTCACGCCTAATTCTTCTTTTAAAATAATTTGTATTTGACTCATTCCAATACCCAGGTGCTCTTGAATTTCCCGATATGTCACATGTCGGTCTTCATTTATCAGACGACGCACAACATCGACGTTTTCTTGCGTGACTGCCGATTTTGGTCGACCTTCACGCACTTCGTCGGTGAGGGATACACGGCCACGTTGAAATTCTAAACACCACCTGTATATTGTAGTCTTTGAAGGAGCTTCAATATTAAAAGCAGCAACCATCCGCTCTTCACATTGTTTTTGTGTTAGTCCACTTTTAAAGTCATAATAAATCATAGCTCTGAAATTTTCACGGCACAATTCCATTTTAAGCAGTGACTCGACGACTTCAATAAACAATTGAAACCGAACCATACTTTTTTTTTCTAAGTGGCCAGTGTGTTGAGATAAGGAAACTTCAGAGATTATAAAAAGGTATAATACATGTTAAAAATAAATTAATAAGTATTCGATTCCCGCCACTTTCAGTGCAAGCCTCGTAGGTTTAGTGCCTAGTTTAGACTCCAATCTCTCACAAAGGATTACAACATATTTTATAACATAGATGATACTTGACTTGCAAATGTAACCAATGTATCCTTTGTGAGCTAATAAATAAAAAATAAAAAAATTATTATTATTTATTAGCGTTTAGGAGCGTTCGTGGCCCAGCGGCGCCCGCGTATACCGCGTGCGGTATGCGAGGTAAAGCAATGTCGGGCGAGGTCAGTCCTTGGATGGGTGACCGCTTTGAGTGGTTAATAACTGAGCGCTCCCGTGCGTTGGAAGGCACGTTGTTACGCGTTAATTTCATTCCTAGATATCTCGCATGAGACTCACAGCGCCATCTACCGGCGAAGGATGGCGAGCAGTGACATAACGTCAATTTCTGGTTTGCCCTAAAGCTGCGTTCTGTTGTAATGTTGGTACGGTGAATAATCAATGTGTTTTCTAGTACATTATAGGTATTTTAAGCCTACACAGTTTATTAGTTTGTTAAAAGTTATCGTGGTAAAATTGGAGAATAATTTTTTTGTCTTCATGCGGTGAGCGCATTTTGGTAAATGGCCCATACTCTCTATGGTCTTCAGATGGAACGCGTCGGAACGCATCCGTTCGGATTTTGACATCTGGAGAAAGAGCGGTGAGGCCTGTCACTCTCTGTCAGGATGCCGTGAGCAGTGCACACGGATTTCTGAGGGCACTCGCTAAGGCTTCGGCCATTTTTTTTATAATTTAGAGATGGGTGCTTAGACCCAAACGCATCTCGTTGAAAATAACTGCAACGACACAGTGAACAAAAGGTGAGTGCGTCGAAGTTTGTCGTGAATCAAGTGATCGTGTTATTTTTGCGGTTACAAGGCCGATCTTAACGAAATCTGTTGTTTTCTTGTCGCAGCCTAACTTTGACATTTTAACGAAATGAAGTGAGGACATCGTGGTCGCGTGTGGACCGTCACCAAGCCTAGGCTTGTACTCTTGCCAGGTGAGATGAGCAGGATTTCGTTTACGTAGTGTTCAAAGAGTTTGCGTTGAAAAGACGTGCGCGAGGTTGTAGTTCGAGGATTAAATGTTTTGTGGTTTTCAGTGATTGTTGTGCTGGCCGCTACCGGCGGGCCAACATAGGCAATTGAGCGGTCGAAGGGCGTGGCGCGAGACTTTGCTGACATCTCTGCATGCCCCACCGAAGTCACCGCGACGCGGAGTCACTTCTTGAGGCTTCGTGGACCGAGGAGAGACAGGCAGAGGGTCTGCATGCTGGCGCCGCAATCTTTTAAGGTGATATCCATCCGTAACTTTTGTTCCGTTCTCTTGAACATGCCACGTGTCAACGTAGTGTTACGAAATATCTTGCTAGTGTTATTAGTCATAACAAGCTTCACACAAACACAATTCACATTAGATTAAGGCGCTAAGCCGGCCTCATCTGATATTTTATTTTTAAACTAAAAGTTAATCCTTATCCGTCCTCGGTCAGAGACATAGTGTAAATCTCCAGGTAGAAAGCCCTGCCTAAAACATTGTGACTTGCATGCTAGCATTAAGCCTACATTAAGGTACTTTATTTCTTTGTATAAGCCGAGAATGTGTGTACTGATTATACATACCATTCGGTTTGAACACTAAGCTTGTTTACATTTCTCTCACCTGTAAGTAATTCCTATATAAACTCTTTCATAGTTTTGAGTGATAAACTATGTGGCGCCCTCTTCTAGTAGCACTATATGGTGACAGCTGAAAACCTGAAAGTACCTACCTCCTGAGATTCTCTACCTAATCTAGCTAGTGCGGTGCATGACATCAAGTGTGGACGACTCTTACGAGCCCGTCAAGTCGCTCTCACACCCAAGTGACTGACAACCGTCACAGCTTGCTATCATACACGGTTGCACGTTACATTCTAGCGGCCCAACGTGGAGCTTCCAGGTTAAAATTTGAACGGTTTTCACTGTATAGTGTTTTTTTTTTTGGTACTATTTTTATATCTATATCAGATGAAATTGGATTTGGTTTGTGTGAGGCTTATCTTTTGTTACTGAAACAAAACTCTTACTATATAATCTGTATCATATATTGATATCTACTGTTCATTGTGTCAAAAATATTTACCGTACTGTGTGAAATATTTAGCATTAGTGTCAACGAGTTGTGTCATTTCTTTTACCTTTACTTTGTAGAGTAAAGCATGTGTTAGTGCTCCAACTGGACACGATATATGTACTGTATGTTAGTACAATAACTGTCAAACTTGACACTTTAATTTTCTGGACCCGACTTAAAATATATTTTTATCGGACTTGTATATGAAACTCACTTAACATAACTAAGTAGGTATCAGACCTATTGTATATTTCTAAATAGAAAAGATAAGTGTGAATATTGTAATCAGCTGTTTTTACTTATCTGTTTTATTTTCTTACTGAGTGTTGAACACTACTATATCTTGTCAAACATGGCTTTACAAATTGAAGTGGATAATCTGACTAAGGACGAATTATTATTTGAATTACAAGCGAGAGGCCTAGAAGTAAATTCTAATAATACAGTAGATGAACTAAAACAACAATTTAAATCTGCCAAAGGCACTTCTCTGGATAACACAAAAGCGAACACTTTCATCTCAGGCTTGTCCATCGATGACGAATTTCAGGTCTGCGAGGGAAAACTGGATGCAGTGTTAATGGCTGATCACTCATCGTCGTCGTGTCGAAGGAGGTGCCTGTCGAAGCTGTCTCATGTCATTCTGAGGTTAGAGAAATTGGTTTTAATAAATTCTGAACAGCGGCTTAGGAAGATAGCGCTTGTGTCTAAGGCGTTCAATGCCATTGAAACTTTAAAGTGTAATCAAACACCTGGCTCATCTTCTCAAGGCACTGGCACGAATGTTGTTGAGTCTATTCCGTCTGTAGTGTGTCAAAGGCACACTTCTCAGGTGCTCAAATGGGGACTTGTGTATGATGGTAGGGTACCGCCTCATGACTTTATTTTCCGTTTGCAAGAGCTTAAGTGCTCATCTGAGGTTTCAGACTCTGAACTGTTGAGGAATGCGGTTCACCTTTTTTCTGGGGAAGCTTTGATGTGGTTTCGCACGAATAAGTCACATTTTAACACTTTTGAAGATTTTGTAGAGTCGCTCAAAGATGAATTCCAACCGGTAGAATATGAACGGTGTCTATTGAACCAGATTAGGGCTAGGTTGCAGGACAAGAGTGAGTCGATTAGGTCTTATATCAACATCATGGAAAGTTTGTTTTTGCGTTTGTCAGTACCTATCACAGATGCGGAGCAACTAGATATTATAATGACCAACATGAACCCTTATTTCATTTCGCGTCTAGCTTTAACTGAAGTACGTACCGTGCGGGAACTTAAGAATATTTGTGCGCGTTTAGAAGTGTCAAAGTTTAAATGTGAAAACCGCGGATTTTTGAACACTGGTAGAGAGCTAGTCATTCCTAATTTTTGTAGTGGGATCTCAAGCCACATTCCCTCAACTTCTAATGCCAGACCTCGTATCGTTAGCCAGGGACAAGATAGGGCTACTGTGTCTTGTGGAAAATGCGGTGGCAATCATCATCACTCTCATTGTGACGCATATCCTACAACTATCTGCTTTAGGTGTAAGAGGCCCGGAGTCCTCACTAGAAATTGTCCTTGTTCAAAAAACTAGGTAGTAGGTCAGAGACTTCTAACAATAATAATAATAATAATTTTAGAGTCACTCGTGTCTCTGACCAATCTACACAAACACAAGTATGTATGTCTGACTCGTTAAAACAGAGTTCTTACCGTCCTCTATTTAAGGAAAATGCAGGTGACCCTAGGCCATTTCTGTCTGTAGGTATTTTAGGCTTAGAGTGTAACGCGTTGGCTGACTCTGGCGCCGCGATCTCTTTGATAAGTGAATCCGCTTACTTGCTATTGCAAAATGAAGGCTTGCAATTTCCTTTACACGCATGTATGAAAGACTTAGCTGTAGGAAACGGTGCACGCTTAACGGTCTTGGGAAAAATAGAAATACCTATCTCTTACAAACATGACTTACACTATATCACTTTCTTTGTATGCAGAGATGTAAATACACCTCTCATATTAGGCGTAGATTTTCTGGCCAAATTCAACCTTTGTTCTGACATTTTGGAAACTAAACGCTCTTGTATGGCGTCCTCTGATATAAACTTGTTGAAAGACTCTGGTGTACATTTGCATGATCTAGAGGATCTCACTGACCAGCAAAAGGTTCAGTTGAATAGAGTTGTATCTGAATTTGAGTGCATCGCGGCTACTAAAGATCGGTTGGGCTATACCCCGTTAGAAGAACATGTCATAGATACAGGCGATCATCTACCTGTAAAACAGAAATACTATCCAATTCCGTTTCACCACCGGGAATATGTTCGAAAAGAAATTGACGATATGTTACGAATGGGCATCATAGAAAAGAGTAATTCAGCCTGGAATAGTCCAATTTTGTTAGTGCCGAAGGCGAACGGTGAACTTAGAATGTGCTTAGATAGCCGAAAATTAAATAGCATAACTAAAGTGGATACATATCCTATGCCAAGGGTTCAGGAAATATTGGATTCCCTAAATAATGCCAAGTATATGAGCTCTTTAGATTTAAAGGCAGCCTTTTTCCAAATTAAGTTATCAAAGGAGTCGAGAGAGAAGACTTGTTTCTCTTTGCCGGGGCTCGGTAGTTTTCATTTCCGTAGAATGCCATTTGGGTTAGTAAATTCGAGTGCCCGAATGATGAGGCTCATGGATAAGGTATTTGGACCAGAGTTTGCACATAATATTTTCTATTATGTTGATGACATAATATTAATTTCTGAGACCTTTGAAGATCACATGACCTTATTAAGGAAGGCTTGTGAAAAGTTGAAACAAGCCGGACTCACTATTAATCTGGACAAATCTGTATTTTGTCGCTCCTCTTTGAAATTCTTGGGATATGTGGTAGATCGTAGGGGCTTGCGCACAGATAGTGATAAGGTACGTGCCATAGTGGATTTTCCAACACCTACTACACAAAAGGAACTTAGACGCTTTCTGGGCATGGTATCCTGGTACCGTCGATTTATAAAGAGCTATTCTTCTGTTTGTGCTCCTTTGAATAAGCTCACTAGAAAGCTTCCAAAAGGAACTTCTTTCCAATTCACACCTGAAGCTGACGAGGCATTTAAAATAGTTAAGGAACTTTTAGTAACAGCTCCGATCCTGTCTATTCCTAAATTTGATAGACCTTTTATAATTTCAACTGACGCTTCTGATGTAGGCCTAGGCTGTGCCCTATCTCAGTTAGATGACGAGGGTCATGAACATGCCGTCGCTTATGCTAGTAGAACCCTTACTCGCACAGAGAGAAATCACTCGGTCTCTGAGAAAGAGCTTAACGCGCTTATTTTTGCATTGGAAAAGTTTAGAGGGTACATAGAGGGTTCTCCTTTTCAAACGAAAGTTTACACCGACCACAGCAGTTTGCAATGGTTAGTTAGTTTAAAATCACCAACTGGACGTTTGGCTAGGTGGGCTCTCAGACTGTCGCAATTTAATTTTAACATTCAGTACAAGAAGGGGTCTGAAAATAAAATAGCGGACGCACTTTCTAGAGCTCCAGTATCACCTGAAACAGTTGAGCTTGTCTGTCCAATAAATGACGTAACTGACACTTGGTACACTGATACATATAACCGTGTCGAAAAGTCTCCTCAGAAATTTCCTGATTTTAAAATTTTAGGTAATAACTTATACAAGCGTATTAGGAACAAAAATCCATTATCTAGGGATTCTGAATGGAAACGGGTAGTGCCCAGTGAGCTGAGACAAGATATACTAAAACAGTGTCATGACAGACCGGACGCTGCACATTTAGGTATTTTTAAAACTTTGAAACGGATAGCTCAAACTTACTTCTGGCCTAAAATGTTGAGTGACATTAAAAGGTATATCAAAAATTGTCAAATTTGTTTAGCCTATAAGAGTACTAATGAGGCACCGGCAGGTCTTATGGAGAACCCCAAAAAGGTTCAACGACCTTGGCAAGTTGTATGTACTGACATCCTTGGCCCTTTGCCCAGGAGTTATAAAGGTTTCAAGTTCATTCTGATAGTATGTGATTGTTTCACTAAATATACCTGTATTTTTCCGATGAGAAACTCATTAGCGAAGACGGTCGTAGGCCTAATTGAAAATAATGTTATCTTGAAGTATGGTGTTCCTCAGTGCATTATTATGGACAACGGTCCACAGTATGTGTCTAAACACATGCAGTCATTGAAGGAAAAATACAAGATACCTAAATTCTTTTTCAATTGTCGTTTCACGCCACAGAATAACCCTGCTGAAAGAAGCCTGAAAGTCATAGGTACGGCTATCGCATCTTATGTGGGTGCAGATCATCGCACCTGGGACCAACAGGTCAATGCGATTGAGTTTGCTATAAACACAGCTGTTCACGAGGTCACTGGTTTTAGCCCTTATTTTCTAAATAGTGGACGAGAGGCCATTCTTTCTGGCGAATGGTATCCCTCAGGACCTCCTAGTGGTGATGATTTACAGTTTACTAATAGGAGCTTATATTCCTCTTTGCTGTCGCATCTTAAGCCTATTTTTGAGAAAGTAAATGACTGTTTACAAAAATCTTATCAACGTAGCCGAGTGTACTATAACAGGGGTAGGAGACGCTTAGAATATGACGCGGGTCAAGTGGTTTGGAAAAGAGAATTTCCTCTCTCCGACGCAAGCAAATTCTTCGCTCAGAAACTAGCTCCCAAGTTTAAGAAATGTGTTGTGCTTAGAAAAATATCTCCAGTAACTTATGAGCTTCGCGATTTTAATAGTCAAAAGTCTGTAGGTATTTGGCATGTCAAAGATATAATAAAATCTCAGCCAGACTAAACAGTCGTGTTAAGATAAAGCCTTTTTGCACAGCTGATGAATAGCTATTAGGTATTTGCAGAAATATTTTTTTTGCAATTAAAACTTTAACAATAACATTTCTAGCTAACTCAATGTGTCAATATGAACTTTTATTTCATATTATGATTGACGGATGACCGATGTTTATCTGTTGCACTTTGATAAAGCATAATTTGACAACTGCTGATTAACAAATAATCCAAGTAGGTATTTAGGTAATAAACGAACCGTTATGTACACATTGCGTTTGTCAATGTGAAGCCCAACATGGATTTCATATAAATAAAGAAATGTTCTGAAATGAGTCGTATATAGGAACGTAGCCTTTCCTAGGTAATTTGCTTTCAAGTAATTATTATGCACTCAAACGCAGATTCCCGGAGTATACAGTCGACCTCAATATTAGGATGCATCTTCGAAATGGCCAGTCGAAAATGTTAGTTAAAATTGCATAGGGTTAAATTTTAAACGGATAAGTATATGCGCTAACTGTAGTTCGTTAGGTAAATGTATAGGTAGGAATATAACTGGACTCGTAGTCAAGATCATGGACGTGGGGACGCTCACGGACATGTCAATAAGAAATAGATTAGGAAAACGCGTTAGTTTAAGTAGGTAACTGTCGACCTTAAGTTAAGCTGCTTGGAACTTAGAGATCCATCTATATCTCATTCTGCTACTAAATAAAATAGTCGCTTTATCTAAAGACAATAAGTCTTCTTATCTCTGCTCTTGTCATGTAGACACATCTGTCTTTGTTTATTTTGATAGTTGTTATTTAAGGATTCCTGGGAGGAAAAGGTGTCTTTGTCGATTCTGTCGGATTTATGCTTTGTGCATTGAAGTGAATAGGTATTCTATCACAGGTATGTGTTTTCTTAACATATACAAGCGCTGGTTTTAATCATAGACAGAATCTCTTTTAAAGTTCTATTTCCATGACTCATGTTGTTTTATCGTGCTAATTGAAGTTGTGATATTTCAGGACATTGTGTCAACGTGTATAACCTTATGTACAGTCGGCGGAAAATTTATTTCGTTATGGAACTCTTTTCCGAAACTTGTGAAAGTCGAGCGTAAGATTATTGTTGTGTTGCGATGACACCTGTCCCAATACCTCATTCATCGTAAGTTTTTTTTTTGAGTATGAACTCATATGTAAGTTCAAGGGTCGATGACCTCACATGGGGTCATGTTAGGTCAAATGTCAAATGGGTTAACTAGGGGCAATATGCTTTCTCCGAGTGGTGGCTTTATTTGGAGTTTGATTACTTCACTGTCTCTGATTGTTTTTAGGACTTTGTTTTTTTTTTAAAAGAAAAAAAAAAAAAAAAAAAAATTTTTTTTCAAAAAACAAAAAAAAAAAATTTTTTTGTCTAACTGAAGCGGTAATGTTACGCGTTAATTTCATTCCTAGATATCTCGCATGAGACTCACAGCGCCATCTACCGGCGAAGGATGGCGAGCAGTGACATAACGTCAATTTCTGGTTTGCCCTAAAGCTGCGTTCTGTTGTAATGTTGGTACGGTGAATAATCAATGTGTTTTCTAGTACATTATAGGTATTTTAAGCCTACACAGTTTATTAGTTTGTTAAAAGTTATCGTGGTAAAATTGGAGAATAATTTTTTTGTCTTCATGCGGTGAGCGCATTTTGGTAAATGGCCCATACTCTCTATGGTCTTCAGATGGAACGCGTCGGAACGCATCCGTTCGGATTTTGACATCTGGAGAAAGAGCGGTGAGGCCTGTCACTCTCTGTCAGGATGCCGTGAGCAGTGCACACGGATTTCTGAGGGCACTCGCTAAGGCTTCGGCCATTTTTTTTATAATTTAGAGATGGGTGCTTAGACCCAAACGCATCTCGTTGAAAATAACTGCAACGACACAGTGAACAAAAGGTGAGTGCGTCGAAGTTTGTCGTGAATCAAGTGATCGTGTTATTTTTGCGGTTACAAGGCCGATCTTAACGAAATCTGTTGTTTTCTTGTCGCAGCCTAACTTTGACATTTTAACGAAATGAAGTGAGGACATCGTGGTCGCGTGTGGACCGTCACCAAGCCTAGGCTTGTACTCTTGCCAGGTGAGATGAGCAGGATTTCGTTTACGTAGTGTTCAAAGAGTTTGCGTTGAAAAGACGTGCGCGAGGTTGTAGTTCGAGGATTAAATGTTTTGTGGTTTTCAGTGATTGTTGTGCTGGCCGCTACCGGCGGGCCAACATAGGCAATTGAGCGGTCGAAGGGCGTGGCGCGAGACTTTGCTGACATCTCTGCATGCCCCACCGAAGTCACCGCGACGCGGAGTCACTTCTTGAGGCTTCGTGGACCGAGGAGAGACAGGCAGAGGGTCTGCATGCTGGCGCCGCAATCTTTTAAGGTGATATCCATCCGTAACTTTTGTTCCGTTCTCTTGAACATGCCACGTGTCAACGTAGTGTTACGAAATATCTTGCTAGTGTTATTAGTCATAACAAGCTTCACACAAACACAATTCACATTAGATTAAGGCGCTAAGCCGGCCTCATCTGATATTTTATTTTTAAACTAAAAGTTAATCCTTATCCGTCCTCGGTCAGAGACATAGTGTAAATCTCCAGGTAGAAAGCCCTGCCTAAAACATTGTGACTTGCATGCTAGCATTAAGCCTACATTAAGGTACTTTATTTCTTTGTATAAGCCGAGAATGTGTGTACTGATTATACATACCATTCGGTTTGAACACTAAGCTTGTTTACATTTCTCTCACCTGTAAGTAATTCCTATATAAACTCTTTCATAGTTTTGAGTGATAAACTATGTGGCGCCCTCTTCTAGTAGCACTATATGGTGACAGCTGAAAACCTGAAAGTACCTACCTCCTGAGATTCTCTACCTAATCTAGCTAGTGCGGTGCATGACATCAAGTGTGGACGACTCTTACGAGCCCGTCAAGTCGCTCTCACACCCAAGTGACTGACAACCGTCACAGCTTGCTATCATACACGGTTGCACGTTACAACGTTAAGCCGTTGATCCCGGTTGCTGTCTATGATAGCAGTCGTTAAGCCAAGTTAGAGGCCTCTGGGCGGCTTGAGAACTTCTAACAGTCCAGTTGCCCACTCACTTGACAAGTCTAATCCCAATAAGGTCTAGTTTCCCCCTCGGGTTGGAAGGTCAGATGGCAGTCGCTTCCGTAAAAATTAGTGCCTACGCCAACTCTTGGGATTAGGTAGCGGACCCCAGGCATCCTTCAGTATGCAACTGTACTGGGAATAACGCTAGGAGGATGATGATTATTATGGTTGTGGTTTTGGACTCCTTTTTTCGCATTTAGTCCGTGGAAGTCAGACCATTGTGCGTGACGTGAATGCCAGCAATGTAGTCAGTCTATCTCCGACCAGAAGCTAGGTGTCATATTTTAAGTAAAAGTAAAGTAAAAAAATTTTTATTGCCTCGAACTTAAACAAACAAGAATAATAATAATTTGATACAAACAATGCAAATAAATATCCAGGCAATGGTCACCAGTCTCAGCGTTTGCTGAACATACGTCTATCCAGCGCTGATTTTCAGACTGATCCCTATTATAAACTAAAGTAAAACTAAACTAAAACTAAACACTAACCAGGTCGGCCACGTTTGCAAGCTTTGCTCGCGTGAGTGTGTGTGTGTGTGTGTGTGTGTGTGTGTGTGTGTGTGTGTGTGTGTGTGTGTGTGTGTGTGTGTGTGTGTGTGTGTGTGTGTGTGTGTGTGTGTGTGTGTGTGTGTGTGTGTGTGTATGTGTATGTGTGTGTGTGTGTGTGTGTGTGTGTGCGTGTGTACGTGTGTGTGCGTGTGTTGCGTTACCTTATATGCGGGTGTACTATTACCAAAGAAACATGAAGAAAAAAAAACCTGACAGTTGTCTTTATTTATGATATTACTTAAATATTTCAATGCTTTTAGGGAGTTTTATTTAAAGTTGTAGCACATTGACAGTTAGTTTTGTGACGACTATTAATAATCCGTTAAAGAGACATGTTGTTATGAAAACAGTTTCAACGAACGTTTCGTGATAAATCCGCGTGTTGCGTTCCTTGAATAAATAACTTTCACTACAAACGAATCTAAAGTGCGTGAATAAAAACAACGTTAAAATATATAAGTATCCAACATCGGAACACTCCATTTGGCGTCGAGTTTCCACGATACCTATAATTTGCATCTCAAAGCTCGGTCTGTCGCGCTCTAGTCGCGCAGAGGTGCCTGCGATATTCATAATAGCAATTTTAGACATCTCCAAGTTCAATGGAGGAATATGAAATATTGAGAACATCACTTGGGAACCCACTCAAGATAACTTGAGGGAAGTGGAAAATTCTCATAGATGGTAATAGTAAATTTTATTGGTCTCAAGCGTCACTTTGTTGGTGAAAGCATAATGTTCATTAAATTTTCAATGAGTTGTTTGTTGTTGTGTATGAATTTAGATGAAATAACTTAAAACAGAAATACAGAAGATTTTAATTGACTCCACCATTGTTGATTGAGTACACGTGCAATCATTTTGGTGTGACTTTCACTACCAACAATTTCTTAGCGGTACGCTCGTTATCGATAATATTCGTAAAACCGTATGTAGCGGAAAGCGCCTACGAAACAAGCGGCCACCTAGCGGGCTCCTCGCACTGAATCACCACCGCACTCCAAGAATGCTGCTGCCCATCCCCCGGTGGTCTTGGTCGTAGTATTAGGACATACCCTCGGGTCCGGGTGTAAGCACGCTGCTCACAAATATTTGAACAAGACTCCATTGTCAAGGCGTTAAAGCCAATGTTCTGATTTAAGTATTCTTTAATAGTATTGATACACTTATTTGATTGGGCCTATACTAAAATTTACACCGCTATATGGTTCTTATACTCGTAAGTGTTAGAAGAAAGGAAGAAAAATAGAAGAAAGAAAGAAATGCTCAACATGACGGCCACTTTAGCTTAGTTGGTAGTGACCCTGCCTACGAAGCCGGAGGTCCCGGGTTCGAATTCTGGTCAGGGCATTTTTTGTGCATTTATCGAAAATATTGTTCCTGAGTCGTGGATGTTTCCTATGTGTATTTATCTACATAAAAGTGTTTTTTTTTTCAAAAAAGTTACATATTACAAATCCAAAATTACTCTCCAAACTAAACGTTTGATGGCGAGACGCGCTCAATTATAACCTACTTTATTACCAGCTTAATTGCTAATGGTTTTATTCTAAATTTTAATTCAAGCTTTGCTTAGTTTGGGACTAGTTCGATTTGTGTAGAATTGTCCCCCAATATTTACTATTTTTGCCTTGTTGAATTCCTGAAGATTGGTTAAAGGCGTGTAAAATACAACCTCTGTTTGTCTTTGACGTAGCGCGAATCTGTCCGGCCATTCTATCATTAGAAACTTGAGCACCTCAAACAAACAAACACACATATTCTTGTGTGTGTTCTTCAACGTGGTTATCGTGTAAACATAAAGTACGAGTATATCCCCCAAGACACTGAAGACTGCCTCGTGAGTTAACTACGGTAAGTTAAATTAGTGAAGTTAGAGATATCCTGTTAGTTGGATTGAAGAGAAACAAATTCGAAGACAATAGTGTAATGTAATCAAACTATTCCTCAGAGAAAGTTAAAATTTATTTTGCGTGTTTATGCTGTCTATGAAATTATTTCTACTAAGCTCGTAAGTTCGTAAGTTGTGATCTACGTAGCCCACACGTACCCATACAATAAGTAGCTTGTGTGTTACAGTGAAATAATTGAACTTTATTCTGTAAGTAGGCCGCAAAGTCAAAATCAACTAGCGATTCCGAAAAAACAGATCACTGTCGAAAAGTAACGCCGTAGTATTGGTGTGTGAATGAGGCTATGGCTGAAGAATTTTATGAAAAGTGGTGGTGTCATAGACAAGTATACATACATATGTGTGAGAGATGGTGGTAAATTTTATGTAATTACATCGAACCACATGTCACGGATTATCATTAAAAAGTTCTGACCAGAGCTTCAGTGAGCTTAAACTAATAAAAAATCTATTATTATGAGGCAGTGAGTGGGCGCTTCAGCATAATTTATCAAGTTTTTAAACAAAAACATCAACTGTGAGTATAATAATTCTCGTTGTTTGGCCTTAACTCAGCATTTAATGTAAGAATACCTACACTAAATTCAAAATCACAATAAATACTCTGTAAATAACGATAATACGCCTTTGAATTTCCCATTGAATGCAAAATCGTTTCCTTCCTAAATAAGATTACATAGTACACGCTCTCAAACGATACGAGCCCGGAATCGATGGCGACACTCGACGACACACCGTTTTGTCATCAACAGTACCAAATATTTGACGTCGGGAGAAGTAACGCTCGGTCCTAAGCAAACACGCCGCCTTGGCACAGATGCCGCGAACAGATGAAGTATTCTCTCTGAAGATGTAATCGGATTCTAAGAAAAATTTAGCCAAAAATGAAGGACTTTCGCAACCCCCAGAGAATTTGACTTTGGGAATGGCTACCCGGAACCAAAGAAAATTAGAGGTAAAAATCTCCAACAGGCTATTAAAACCAAAACCAGTTTATTGTTCACAAGAAGCATTTCTATAAATACGAGTATATCACGTCCCTGTGTTCCAGCAACCCATAATGAACTAGCAGAACCCAGTTTCAATAACTATCTGTATATCAATGACTTTTCAAGAGAGAACCCTTAAAATCCTTGGGCACATTGCGTTCTTACCATCCCCGCATCGAAATATGAATCATTTAAGGCCAAATCAAAGGGCAACTGAGGCCGGAACCATCAAAGGTGGCCTGACAATATCAAGAAGACTTGTAGTTTCATGTTCATGGTGTCGCATGGAAATATTGTGCTTGGTCAAGCTCACGACTCTCATTCGGAAGTGAACGACAAAGTAGAGCACAAAGAGCTGATGGCAGGGGACTTGGGTTTGGTGCAGTTTGTGACGTTTGCAAGATCCCACTGCAAAGTGCATCCAGCGTCCCCAATTTAACATGATAAGTGCGAGCCAACTGAGGTCTTTTATAAGCAGGATAAACATCCTCAACTGAAAAAGTTTTCTGCAAAGGCCTCGTCTTTCCATACACAAGTATGCTAACTTCTGAAATACGCCAGACTAAAGATCTCATGGTATATATACCACGTTAAATCATCTTTTCCATTATCATCATTATCATCATCAGGTACATCACGGTGGAGGTGGTTGCAGCAAGCACCTGATGTGTGAGAGATGAACTTAGTCTGTATAGTAATCAGTTTGGTCCACAATTATTTCTGTGTGATCTTTCCATTTACCTATGTAAATTAAATTTTCTCAAACATGCAATGAAATATTGATATTATGTTCCTTATAATAGGCTGCGAAGTATGACGTTTCAGGTGCGGCTAGGACAAGAGGTAGTTAATGGAATTTCATACAAATCTTGCAGGCCTAGGCCTGCAAAGTCCTCTTTTTTAATTTCCATTCCACATAAATTTGTGGCACAGGCATCATGACATTATGCCACTATGTGTATTAAAAATAAAACTTTGATTTTTTTGTTGTTTATTTCATTGCATGTTTGAGAAAAGCACTATACATACCTCGGCGGGAAATATGGGGTTGTCGGCCTTAGACCTATCCGGCCTCGCTACGCTCTGCCGTCTATATGTCTTCGGCCGGCAACCCCTTTTGTCCCGGCCTCTGTAGTAATGTACTATTAAATAACCTCATGCCCGAAAAGCGTGCACTATGAGAGTTGCCGACCTACATAAAAATGTAGTATGTAGAAATCTTTCTAGCAGCCTAGAACATGATCGCTATTATGTTAGACACACTATGGCATTCGTCTTTTACTAGCAAACTTGATGATGATGATGATGAAGTGAGTGGGAGAAAGACGAATACACTGAATAAATAAATAAATATTGGGGTACAATCTTACACAAATCGACCTAGTCCCAAACTAAGCAAAGCTTATACTATGGGTACTAGACGACGATATACATACTTATATAGATAAATACATAGAAAACATCCAAGACCCAAGGACAAATGCCCTGGCCGGGATTCGAACCCGGGACCTCTAGTTTCGGAGGCAGAGTCACTACCAACTAGGCTAAACAGGCCGTCAGATAGTGTTAGGTGGTGATAGTGTTCAAAGTACACCATGAGAACCTCGAGCTATCAACCAGATTATATATTTTTCATATATTCATACGAAACATCCACTCAGGCCTTTGACCAGGCTTTTGTCCAGCACTGGGAGTCTTTCGGCTGATATTATGATACGAAACACACACTTCCCACATAAACGTTTGAGCGCGGCAGTTATTCCATTCAAGGGCACTTATTTTTATATTGACACTCAAAGCCTCTGAAGGCGTATACGTTACAAGTGAGTAGCACAAGGGAAGCAAGACAAGTTGCCCTCGCTGAGCTAACAAAAGGATCGTTTTCGCTGCAAATTGACGTTTCGGGTCCGTTGGAGGAGCGTCTCTGTTTTCTCCATGCGATTTAAGGCGACTTTTATGATTTAGAATTGGATGTTGATAAGCAAAAACGTGTCAAGTCGACCACAGGACCTCAAAAATCCATGTTGAAGGTGCACATTTTTCAATTTTGATTGTAGTAATTGCTGATAGACCAGTAATGATCTAAATGGGTTTACCTTATTTTATGAAGGCGCGTATATTTCTATTAAAAAATATAAGTATGTATCTGTGTACATTACATAATACGAATCGTAATTTTCTGCATAATATACTTTTATTCAGCGCTATCCAAAGGTTGTCTGGAAGAAAGTTTCTTGGCGATAAAACTGCTTGTTGTCTAACACTACCTGATTATTTATATTGTGAAACGAAATGAAACGAAATATTACTGACCGAGCGAGCGAAACGAGCGAAGTGTCTCTGTTTCAGCTTGGGCAAAAATGCTTTCTCATGTCTGTCCGGAATGTCCGGAAATCTAGATTCTCACGCCTTAATAGCGCGGCTGCCCTTATGGTAACAGAAAGCATTTACGTACAGTTGAGTTAAAGGAGGAGGAAAAAACTAAAAATACTTTATATAAAACGTTTTTTTTTAATAACTCATCATTTTAAAAATGTTATAATACGTCAAATATTTTTTTCTCTTTATTGTGTAACAACTTTATGACAAATTGGTTTTATGGTGAATTGCAAAAAAAATGTACATAGTTAAGGGCTTTATTTGAGAAAACTTAATTGATTCCTTTGTGTTACGAGAGTTACCCATCTAGTTTGTATGACTAACTTTCGTAACACAAAGGAATACATTAAGCAAGTTTTCTTAACTGAAGCCGTTCACTATGTACCATTTTTTTCGCAATTCACCCTTTAATCATATTTTAAATTACAAAAAAGGTTTTTCGGTAGTAAATTAATAATTTATCAATAAAAGTGTCAAATCAAGAAAATAGGTTATTATTTTGCTTTATTTTTTAGTTGCTAATACTCGTAATCATAATGCCACACACAAGTTTAAATTTAAATAATGAAGTGATAGCATTTACCTTGTTTTTACAAGTGTTAGGAAGCCATTTCATGATTAATAGTACATTACTACAGAGGCCGGGACGAAAGGGGTTGCCGGCCGAAGACATATATACCGAGGTATGTATAGTGCTTTTCTCAAACATGGAATGAAATAAACAACAAAAAAAATCAAAATTTTATTTTTAATACGCATAGTGGCAGAATGTCATGATGCCTGTGCCACAAATGTATGTGGAATGGAAATTAAAAAAGAGGAGTTTGCCGGCCTAGGCCTGCATGATTTGTATGAAATTCCATTAACGACCTCTTGTCCTAGCCGCACCTGAAACGTCATACTTCGCAGCCTATTATAAGGAACATAACATCAATATTTCATTGCATGTTTGAGAAAAGATTCTTTACTGGATGTGTATAAGCATTTGCTTTTTAAATTGATAGGCACGTAGACTAGATGGCTATTAAGATTGTTATCTGGGGGACCAGTGTTGCTTAAAGTAAAATGTAAAAGTAAAGTAAAAGTAGTTTATTCTTCAACTTAGGCATATTACATGCACCTATGAACGTCAATAAAATACCACCGGTTCGAAAAAATCAGCCTCTGCCACGAGAAGAACCGGCGTAAGAAACTCGTCGAGGTTAGTATTATATAATAAGATATTAAATGACAAACATAAACGGCGAGTAAATCACTCACTTTCGATTTGCTGACGAAGAGTCTTGGCTGAGACCATGGAGGATTTAAGTACAATGCTTTATAACTTCAGTAAAGCTTCCCAGCGAATTGGTCTAGGGATGAACATGGACAAGACGAAGGTCATGTCAAATGCCCATGTAGCACCAACTCCCGTAACACTCGGATACTTTATGCTCGAAGTTGTATGAAGTGCAATCTATGAACAAAGTTTATTGAAATAAAAATGTAATAAGAAAGTAACTGTTATTCAATTGTTTGTTTTTTTGTTATACTTTGTTTGTCCTCTAACATTTATTTACTTGGTTTTTGCCAAATAAATTAATAATCAACTTTTTAACAAAACAAAAGGGCAGTAATGATATTTACTTTCTTTTTAGCTAAATATCAGTATCAATAAAAACATCTTTACTAAACAAAAAACCAAGTACAACTTACAAAACAAAGTAATCGACATGCAATTGCTTCATTTATGTTTGAAATTGTGTTTTGCTTTGTTATTCTTTAGATCTTTTGAAAAAATACCTGCAGTTACTTTGTCTGTCGAAATTTTATCTCTAAAACTAGAGCGTTTTTGATGTATTCATAATTGTAGCAACGTCCGTTATTGTCTTGAAGTGCCAATTAAGAGGCTTACAAGCGCCAATGACCTTGGCTATGTTTGTCTGCGTCTAATTGCGCCGGAGTGAAAGTATATACCTGCTATACAAGCAGTTAATCAGAAATTTAATCATAAAATTAAATATATTCACCACATGTGTAATATAAATCATCTATGCTTTAGGTTTGAGTATGTTGGAACTGTGTTTTTAATTATACATGTTTCAGTTGAGAAAAAAAGACATTATGACTGTTTAAGATGATTTTAAGAAGTAGCTTTTTCGAGCCGATTTTCTTAATTCGTGTTTTGGTATCGTCCACACCCTTTGAAATATAATGAATATTAACGTGTATTTTTATGTTTTTTTCCAAAACAAATGGTTTTTGTTGAATCCTCGTTTAAAAATGGCAATTTAGCTTATTCAGCTTCTTAAAGAAGAACACTGGTTTTTTAAAAAAAATTAGTTACTTTCTTTATCCGTAGAGCCTCTGAGCGTTACAGCGCCGTTCTCGTGAAACGTGGCTGGCGAAACAATCGGTAAACTAGTAGCATATGCACTCGAATTAAGCGCGTTTAATCAGCGAAACAACGTCAAAGGAGTATCGTCAAATAACCGCACAAACGCTGTTCATTAAGCACTCGGACGTAATTATCGCGAGCGGTGAGCCGGCGGCCTGTGAACAGCCCGCTTTATTTAACTAAACGGCCGACGAGGCTGGAAAAACTTCATCAAATGTTTGACGCTTGCTTGCACTAAGTGCGTACCTACTACGAACACAGAATAGTATAATAGATTTACATACACAACCCGGCCATAACTGCGTGAATGGGATATTTTCCACGTGTAAAAACACCTTTATAATATTCCTATTAATTTATTACAATCATGTTCATTATACAGTGCATGTTAGTAGATGAGGTTGATTGATGATTGATTTTTATTATTCTACCCTACAGTTAAGAGTGCGCAGTACGTTCGGTTCTCTATACAAACGTAATTATGCTCTCATTTTAAAACGCCATGCTAGAATAACATGAAACTTTGTATACACAATGGGATCCGGCATATCTAGGTCGGAAATTAGTTTCTGTTGCTTGAAATTATAATGGAGAAAAAATACAACGATTATTAAGGTTTTCATACAAGCCGTAAAAAACTTAAAAAACCGCTATTTTTTTTTTTCTTTTACAATTTCTAGCAACAAAAACTATTTTCCGACCTAGATATCCCGCGCCGGATCCCATTGTGTATACAAAGTTTCATGTTATTCTAGCATGGCGTTTGAAAATGAGAGCATAAATACGTTTGTATGGAGAACCGGGCGTACTGCGCCCTCTTAAACCATACGTCGACTTCTCTACCGTTCATCCTGACAACTTCCTGATTAAATATAGTTAGTATTGTATAATTGATTTTTGCGGATATGTAAATACATATAATAGTACAATTGATAAATGTAGATGCATGATAATGTTATTATTTAAAGTTGTTACATTCTGTTGCAGTGCCCTCACTGGTTGGTTTTGAAACTTGAATTTTTTGAACATCTTTTGTACACACAAAGCATTGAGTAAATGATTATGATTATGAGGTTAGTTGGTTCACGATATCCTGCCGGGGTGTCGCAATTTAATGTTCTTATTCTAAATTTATACATTTAAAGCTACGTACGTCGCGTACGGTACGGATTCAGAGGAATTGCCTCCTTCGGACGCTCTGGTAGTGGATTGAGCGTTGCCGACGTTTTCCCGAGTGATGAATTAAAAAGTAACGAAATCTCTGCGGCATCAGTAAGCTCACGTCAAAGAACAAAATACCACATATCGATCCCGCCCCGCCAAGTTAGGAAGTCGCTATAATATATGCGCGCAGTAAAGAATCTTTACCGAGTCAAATTACAGTTTACACTGAAATATTACAACTTACTGATATGGTACCGCCACCGATAAATGCGGATGTAGTAGTTTTAATTTAATCGTATGGCATTTATTTACGAACCGTGAGATCTTCGAGAAGACAAGTACGGTTGCCAGGTTTTAGTGCACTTTTAGCACCACCCAGGGGTCACGTGTAGGGTAACGGTGGGTACTCCCTACGGACGTAGTGCAACTTCGACCCCCCTTTGTCAAGTGAGTGGGCAACTTGACTCTTAGAAGTTCTCAAGCCACCCGAAGGCCTCTAACTTGGCTTAACGTGCCTTCCAAAGCACGAGAGCGCTCAGTTAGTAACCACTCAAAGCGGTCACCCATCCAAGAACTGACCTGCGCCCACATTGCTTAACCTCGCATACCGCACGCGGTAGGCGGGTGCCGCTGGGCCACGAGCGCTCTGTCTGATGTAGTAGTAATACCTAAAAAAAATGCAAGATTGATTTTGGAACAACACTCCGATCTGTGCCCGGTGTCCGAGCTGGTCTGTGCGCTCCACCCATACCCTGGACCTGCTTCCTGGAGGCATCAGCGGAGAAAGGCTGCGTATTGTATGCATAAGTGATAAATTAGTGTGAACATTCAAAAGGTTAGTTTCTACTTGAATTTTAAATCGAGCGTAACAGTGACGTGGAAGGTGAATCTATGTGCAGTGACTTTTGGATTAAAGACTTTCTCCTTAATCTCTCTATTCTCATTTCTTTACCACACACGTAGCAAGGCGCCCTGGGATTTTAAATGAGAGTCTTATGCCTACGCTGAGTTGCAGCCGGTGAGTAACAGTAGGTACTTACAGGCTAAGTAAATAATACGTTATAAAGTCCCTTGTGGCACGGCATGCTTTTTACATTATTTGAAAAAAAAATACATTTAGACACAGTGCATACACAGTCCTACCATTTTATAAAAGTGGTGGAACTATGCAGCCCCGCACAGTGTAACATGATAGTACAGTGCAGCTTATCCGCTATCATAGCTATAGTACACTGAAAACATTACCCTCCCTCATGCGGTTCTCAGATGAAACCGTATAAATTACAATTTTACAAAATCCAAGATAAATTGGTGCTAAATACGAGTATATCCAACGATTGAGCCATGAATTGTAGCCAATGTTTACAATTCGAAATAACACGTACAAATGACGCGCCATAAAATTGCAGCAAAACTAAAATGAAACGAATTGGATTCCTTTATAAAAATAAATTGCAATAGCTCTTCATGAATTATGCACGCTGTAGCTCCGGATATATTTTTTTATTTTCTCTTCCAAAGCCCCGATGCAATTAAAATCAATACCGCAGTCCAGAGATGATATGACGGCTGTTATGTAGCCCGCACCGAGCGGCATTCCAAATATATCTGAAGCTTCCGTGAAGTATTTTCAATTCGCCAAAAATACAGAAGATGCTGAGCCAACGAAACTCCCACCGGTTGTATTTGCAGCATTCTAGCGTCGATATATTTTATTCATTCATAAGGAGTACTGTGATATTTACTCACCCATTACTGTGGGCTCGGAGTCGCGTTTCTTGCATTAAAAATTTATCATAAGTCCACCTCCGCGCGCCGTGAAGAGCAGATAGGTAAATGTTAACAGGGAAGACGTATTAAATAAACATGAGACTTAACCGATTCCGCTGTTTCAGTTTTGTGTTTGCTTTTAACTTTGCTGGATCCAGTTTGTGATAGGGCTATTAAGTAATCGTATAATGTCCGTAAAAAGAAGTAACTACGTACTTAAAGGTTTTGGTAATACATTCATGACTTTTATTTAATTATGAAAGCTAAGTTTGATTGGTACTTTTCGATGGTTGTGTACGAGTAATGTACTGGCTGGTAAGCGATGAATAAGAAACGATCAAATGTCGTTAGAATTGAAAGGTGAGCTGAACGAGAAAGACGTGTTACAATAAGTAAATGAAAAGAAAATGTATGAGAAGAGTTGTTTATATTTCCTGCGCTGATTATACATTGATGAACAAAAATCTTTATAAAGTAAAAACTCACACTTCAGCGCTGTTCTTTGAGTCATTAAATAAATAAAAGACCGAAGTGTTCTCGCGGAGTCAGTGACACATTGCCGCTCAGCAAAACCGCTGACTAGGGGGCCGAATTCGAAAGGCGTCTTAATGACATAGTCGTCCTTAGCAAAACCTTCGAAAATAGACCTTAACGAAGTCGAAACGCTGCGAGGAAAAAGTGAAATTAAATCAACCGGCTCCTTTTAACTTCCTCCTTTGCGCCATTATGAGGCTAAAATATACATAATGCTACACAGTTCCATTTCGTTAAAAGTATCCGCTTGAAATCAAGTAGCGACGAGCGGATTTATCAATTTCATTTCGGCGGCGAACATTAGTATTCAGTTTGGGAAACGAGAACTTTGTTGGCAAAATAATAAGCAACCGCAATGGCGGACTATTTGGAAAAATAGAATAGGAAGTGAACGTGATTGCCAATGCTCGGCAAGCGTGGTTGGGCAAAGCCCGGCAAAAAATGAAAACAATTAGCACCGCGCAGCCGGCTGGGCAAAAACCTGGCCGCAAGGATAATTTATTTCCAATCGTTGCACAACCGCTTCGTATACGTGCACTGATACAATACAAGGGAAAAAATTCAATATCAAAAATTTATTTCGCTACTAGGCAATGCCAATTTAGCCAGTATATTGTAAGATAGCTTGATAAATTTACGTGTATTCTATTCAGAATAAAGTACATTTGAAGTAGATTAAACTTGAGAAAATATACAGAAAAAATGACAAGACTTATATGAAAAATCATGTTAAGATTAAATTAATGGCAAGGCACATATTATGTAGACAGTGGATCTAAGAATATCGTTTAATATTTAATGTAAAAGCTTTCATACATTGACCTCGCCATTTATTTAGATACCTCCCAATATTTCTGCCGATTTG
Source organism: Notocelia uddmanniana (assembly GCA_905163555.1). Classification (NCBI taxonomy): domain Eukaryota; kingdom Metazoa; phylum Arthropoda; class Insecta; order Lepidoptera; family Tortricidae; genus Notocelia; species Notocelia uddmanniana. Next base: position 29,113,733 of record LR991058.1, on the reverse strand, counting down.
GCGCTCCAAGGTAACTATGTTTCTTCGCTGAACGTAATCCCCAGCTTGTAAAGAATAAACTTTTTAGATCAACCTCCACTACAAAGGAGGCTGAGATGAGAAATAAAACTGAGTACGCTGCAAACCTAGTATTATGCAAAGTCCTATACAAAGACAGAGTTTCCATTCATGCCGTCAAAGTGCGCTTTCTTGCATTGCTGGCAGGGGAACGGCGTTGACCCACAATACACTAATACCGTGGGCTTGTGACCTTTGTGACTTGACGTATTGGCACAGAATAAACTAGTGGATCTGTATACCGCGAGAACAAAGATTTCTTTTTCAAATTAAAAAAAGGTTGATACTGCAAAATTCATTAAATTATCAAGCTTGCTCACAAACACGAGAATCGATTGAGAAATTTCCAACGAATTTAAGAATAACAAGTGAACCATTAAAATTCGGATTAACTTTGAAAAACCATAGCGCGTGTCTTTCGTTTCACATTCTCAGTGGTTACAATGAGTAAACGGATGTAAATTAAAAATAAATAAATACAAGGGGACAATTTTACACAAATCGAACTGCGAGTAGTACCATAGTAAACTCAATAAAGGCTTGTGTTATGGTAACTAGACGAGGATATACTCGTATTTAATAGATATATACTTAAATACATCGAAATCATACAAGTCTCACGAAAAAATGTTTCTGCTCACCACAGAAACAAATGCCCTTACGGGGATTCAACCTGGGTAAGGGCATTTGTTAGTGTGGATATGTTTCTGGTGGTGAGTGAGAGTGAGAGTGAGTGAGTAAAGGTGATTAGAGCTTTCGATGATGCACCATGTTGAGAGCTAGCCTACTTACTTCTTAATTCCCAACCGGAGTGAAAAATTGATCACCCCGAGCGGGATTTGAATCCACGACCTCTGGAATCCGCCTATCGCTTTTTCCAAATCAGCTACCGCGGGTAGTGAAGATGAATCTTTTTTTTATGACATAGGAGGCAAACGAGTATACGAATCGCCTGATGGTAAGCGATTAGCACCGCCCATGGATACTTACAACACCAGAGGGGTTGTAAGTGCGTTGCGGGCCTTTAAGATGGGAGTACGCTCTTTTATTGAAGGTTTGAAGGTCGTATCGGTCCGAAAATACCGCAGGCGACAGTTCATTCCTAAGTTTAGGTCTGCGAGGCAGGAAATTACTGGAGAAATGCACAGTTGAGGTCGGCCAACCATCTAAGTGGTGAGGATGGAAATGTTGATCTTTCAATCAGTTCACTCTACTTCTAATCTAATCTTTACTGGTGCGGCTGTAAGACCACGATTCTGACTATGTACAAAAGTAAGAATGACCAACCTACCGCATAAAACACTGCTAAGACGTTATTCTGCTTGGAAAATGTTGGCATGAAATTTACATCGACAGACGTTGCCGGCTAGTGTGGAATCGCTGAGACAGCTTTTGGCAAAGCACGCTAGAGATAAATAAAGCAATAGAAAATGTAGTGTGAGCAGTAGAATGTACAGTAAGTAGTGACTCTGTAAGCTGTAAGCCTCGAAAAAAAAAACTTTCAAAAACTGAATCTTTTTTTTTTTTTAATTAAACCTGCTCACTAAATTTCACGAGAATCGCTTGAGAATTGCGACCTGTGGAGGAGAACAGCGGGAGAAACGGAAATCCGGCATCTGCACATACGAAAGCATTGCCTAAGCTGAAACGGAAACCTTCGCTCGGTGAATTTTCCTACATAATCTATATATACCTTATATTTTCTGTACCATCGAATGTAAAATGTGATATGCAATAAATGTTTGACTTTGACTTTGAGTCATATTATATGAAATCTTTTTAAAATGCTAAAGTAAAAAAAAAATCTTCTTCACAAAAATACTTTATTTTAATAGGCAAGCGAGCGTACCCCCGCCTGAAGGTAAGCGGTTACAGTAGCCAATGAATGCTTGCAACCCCACCGGTGTTATGTACGCGTTACCAACTCTAAACTACACTAAACTGTAGTGGCTCGGCAACTACGGTTGCCGCAATACATTTAGGGGTGTGCAAAGTCGGCAACTCTGGTTGCCTTAAGCAAGTGGGTGAATATTTAGAAAACTCAGGTCCCTCTGTCAATAGAGTACATCCTCGGGAACCACACAGTACATCCTTGGTCTTACTATATTGCATTCCTACCTACAGAGCCAGAGTAGTTGTGTTATTATGACTCAAGAAGGAAGAAGAAAAAAAAACAATTTATTCTATAAAGCACACGAAACAGGACTTAAAGATAAATAAAAGTAAAAGAAAATAGTTAACGTGAAGACACACAGAGGTGTGCACAATGGTTCCAGCAATGTTTGCGATAAAGAAATCCCCTCCTATAGATTGAGTCTTTTTTAAGGTTGAAGTACTTCCCTAATAATTTAACTCCAAATATGAGTTGTGCCCTGCCTTTCTAAAAGGTTTTGGGTAATATCAGGATATTTTCTATCTGAAACTGCGATGCAAATCGTTTTTATAACTAGCGACAATGGATTGAGGGCTTTGATTACAAGTTTCGATAGACTTTTATTGCTTTTCCAATTTGAAGTTAAATTTTCGGAGTGTTCAGTCACCGGGCTTGGGTGAAAAAGTTCTACTATTGTTTTACGACAGATTTTTTTTAACTTAATATGTAACTGTATTTCAATTCGACCCAGTCCCAAACTAAACAAATCTGGTATTGATTTATCTGTATATTTTAGAACTATTGTGTAGACTTATAAGTATTGTTGAAATAAGGTACATTATTTTGGGTAATGCGTCCGTTTATGTGTCTATTAAGAATAGTATGCTAATGTTAACTTCATTATTCCTAAAAAGCGGCGCAAGTAAACTGAAACTCATTTTTTTATTCGTTACTCTTTTTTTCTGACCTAAACCTTAAGGCGATTTCAGCCGCCAAATTTTTGAGTTTATCGCTCGCCAGTGGTGGCTTTTGATATGCTGTGCTTTTCGCTCGCGGATCAACTTGCAAAAATTGAACTAAATTGCAATAAATATTTGTCAAAACGAATGATTCAATCAATGTTTTTGGAAAAGCAAACGTTCAGATTTTAGATAAATTAATTACCAATATTTTATTAAAAAGTTATGAATATAACTATTACTTGTAGTAATTCTTTTTTTGGAATAAAATTATTCACTGGCTTATTTAAGAGTCTTAGCGTTTAAAACTTATCCTCTGTTGTTACTACTCCTCTCGATATAAATTCCATCAATACCTACCTATATAGAGAATTATATTTCAATTTTATCAATTATCTATACATACATATAATAAAGCTGAAGAGGGTCGAAAGTCTGTACATGGAAGATATTCGAAAAAAACTTGACTGAGGATACTTAGAATTGATAACAGAACACGTTCCAACAGTTTTTAGAATTTTTGTCTGTTTGTCTGTTTATCTGTTTGTCTGTTTATATGAACACATGATCACATGAAAACGGCTAAACGGATTTTGATGAAAACTTTACTAAACTGTCGAGTAAATACCCGGTCAGGTTTTAGGCTATAAAAATGTGCAAATTTGGGTTTAAAGGGGGTAAAAAGAGGGGTTGAATTTTGTATGGGAACTCCTATAAACCATGAGTTACAGGAATGAAAATTGGTAAGCATATACTTGACGACAAAGGAAAAACATCCTCATTCAAAATTTGTGAAATCTTAAGATACAAACTGAAAAAAAAAGTAAACGCAAGCGCTGCGCCTCGGCGTTGCCCAGTGTGCGCGCCAGCTACCACGGTCTCTTCAAATTTTGAACACTATTATGATTTATTCCATTAATTAACTGTGACTCTAAACCCTAATTTCAGTACCGTTTTCTAGATCCAAAAACTACATATACAACTTTGTAATCCCACTAATATTATAAATGCGAAAGTTTAGATGTTTGTTACTCAATCACGCAAAAACGGCTGCACAGATCAAGGTGATTTTTTTGTATACTAAACAGTTTATAATCTGGATTCACTTATAGTATACGTTTTGTCCCGATAATCACCCTCAAAGGGATGAAATCGGGAGTGCAAATATGGTCTATGAAACTGGTGATTTAAATCCTCATACGCCATTCTAAGCTTTAAGTTTTAGCCCATTGGTAGTATAACGGCGTGTCAATAAATTTAACTTAAGCCATAACAGAATTTGACGTATTGTAAACAAACTGACGTTTCGATATGTCAAAGCCGAAATATCATAATTCCTTCTGATTAATGACGCAATTTTTGAGCATAACCTTTTAGCAATTAGGTCTATTATTGCGTGTAAATCAAAATAAATTTTCGATACTTTGGAATTGTTTGTCTTCATATGCTGAAATACAAAAACAGCTGCTTCAATGCAGTCTTTGTATCGTCGGTGTACAATTTAATTTTGTCGTGTATTATTTTTTACGTAATTGGTGACCCTTCAGACTATAATAACTGTTTGATATAAGAGATCACTTGGGCTGGCCAGCCCAATCGTCAACATTAACGGTTGAAGCACATCTATGCACCAAATACTCCACATAGATCGTAGCGCCGTTGTGTATTTAGTAAGAACTAACCGCACGACCGCTGCATCCCTGTCACTTCAATATGCAAGTGCGATAGAGATAGCACCAAGTGACAGTGCTCGCGCGAGCCCCCCCGCGCTAGGACGTGTACATGTAAAGAAAACGTAAAACGCGAAGTTAAAATGACGAAGTGTAAGAAGTGTAAACTCTTTATGTCTACTACTAATAAAGACGATTTAGTGAAATGTAAAGGTGTGTGTAGCGAAGTGTTTCATAAAAAATGCGCACAGGCCCCTGCGATGGAAAATGGTGTCTGTGAGGAGTGCTTAAGACGCTCAAATAGCCCCAAAACTCTAAAAAACTCAGCTGCGCCAGCTACATCTTCAGAAATTGTGCTTGATGAGCTAAATAAGAAGCTGGACATAATATACGGCATGCAGACATCCCTGAACGGACTAATTGAAACGGTAGAAATATATGCCGTAAAATACCAGGAACTGCTCGACCTTAAGAAGAAGTCTGACAACAAGATAGCAGCTTTGGAACAAAGGAATGGACACTTAGAAAAATGTGTCACAGCATTAGAACAAAGAGTATCGGTGCTGGAAGCCAAAGACCAGGGCAAAAATATAGTGATCAGTGGCTTGGAGAAGTTGGAGGGAGAAGATACCAAGAAAGTAATCGAGATACTGGCCCAAAAACTTAAGTTAAGCACCGAAAATATCGTAGAAGGACGCCGAGTAGGAGCAGTTAATGATAAAAATAAGACACCGCGGGTACTCGTAACACTCGCAACTAAGACGGCCCGCGACGAATGGCTGAGCCAGCGTAAGAATAGGATCAAGAACGCGGATGTTTATGAAGACGACAACGAGGCTCCTATCTATATTAACGAGGACCTTACCAAGACCACAAGACATCTTCTGTGGCGAGCAAAAGCAGAGCTCAAACCGGGTTTTAAATATATATGGGTCGTGGATGGGAGAATACTAGCTAGAAAAGACGAGGGTGAGAAAAAAATACATAACATTCGCTCTGAAAGTGATATATACACGTTAAAATCGCAGCTGGAGTGATTGCACAAATATTTATTTGCTTAATTGGGTAGGTACTTCCGGCCGCCCCATATTTATATAATACCTACACTCTAAAGTTGCTACAAAACTATAAGCTGGATCCCCTATCAAGTATTACCTCTGATATTGAATATATAAAATACGCGGAAACAGATATATGGAAACAATATGTTAACGGCGATACTCGAAATATACATATAATACACTTAAACATTCGCTCATTAAGAAAAAACTTTAACCAGTTACTACTCCTATTAAGCAGCTGTCTGAAAAATGTAGGGTTAATCGTATTCAGCGAAATTAACGTTAAAGAAGACGAGCTACCTACTTATACTATACATGGCTATGACATGTACTGGACAACTAGAGAAACGAGACGTGGCGGGGGAGTATTGATATATGCGAGAAACGACTTGCTTCTTGAAACCGTCCCAGTAGACAGCGACTGCGCAGAAATACTGCATGCGAAACTTAGTCTAAGTGGAAACAAAGTGTCGCACATATTAGCAGTGTACAGACCCCCTAACCTAAATAAAAATCGCTTTATTGTCCAACTGCAAAATATAATTAAAGGTATACCATCAGAGTGTGACGCTATACTCATTGGAGATACGAATATTAACCTTAATGACACTTCATCGTCAACGGTAGCGAAGTACACAACAACATTAGCAGAGTGCGGTTTAGAATGCGTGATAACTGATAACACTCGGGAGCAGATAGTGGACGGGCGACTTGTGACGTCATGCATTGACCATATTTGGCTGCGCTCGGGCAACTGCATCGCGCGGCATGCTTCAGTGCAACTTACAGCGTACCTACTGGTCTGCGATATCTCCGACCACTACCTTATAGGCCTACGTATGCCTCATGGTGACTGCAGTGAGGTGTGCAGGACACAGACACATAACAAATTATTGAAAATAGACAATAGATTGGTGAGTGAAAAACTAAAATCGGTAAACTGGAATGAAATAGCTGGGATAAAATGTCCGTTATTACTGTATTCAACAGTGACTAATGTATTTAGGACTATATACGACACGTCAAAAGTTACAAGTGTGAATAATAAGAATCAACGTACTGCTCAACCATGGATCTCTAAAGAATTAAGCAAAATGACTATCAGACGTTACGAACTTCTTAGGATGTGGAAATCAAATCCAAAGAACATGAACTATAGATTACAATATACTCAGTTTAGAAATAAAGTGAATAAGTGTATAAATAAAGCAAAAAACGAGTTTAGAAAATCTGAGTTAGTAAAATGTCAACATGATAGTAGAAAAATATGGTTAAATATCAATGGATGGTTAGGAAAGAGTCAGGCTACTGTAGACGATGTCATTATGAAATACTTAGGTAAGTCGGAAAAACTTTCAAATATTTGTAACATTTTCTCTAAAACTTTTACAGAGGAAATACATAACATTAAACATAAATGTAGTGAGAAATTCTTAGTGAGATCAAACTATGTACGTGAATCCATGGTAACGCTTCGATACGTAAAAACTAACGCTAATGAGGTGGAACGAGTTATTGATAGACTATCGTGTAATAAGTCACCTGGCGCGGATGAGATAAGGGCCATGGATGTCAAACGTCTTAAATCACAGCTGAGTCCTATCATTGCATCCTTCATAAATATGTGTGTCAAACAAGGTTTATATCCGAAAGAATTAAAATTGGCATTAATTAGACCAATTTACAAGCAAGGATGTCACTTGGATTATGCAAACTACAGACCGATTGCGATTCTATCTGTGATTAATAAAATAACCGAAAAAATCATTGTACGACAAGTAACGGAATTTCTAGAGAAACATAATATTATCTCGAATGAACAGCACGGACTCAGGCGCGGTCGCAGCACAGCTACTGCGCTCGCGGAGTTTACGGACTATATTAATGAATGCCTAAATGAGAAAAAACACATTGTGGCGGTTTTTATTGACTTCAAAAAGGCGTTTGACACCCTGGACCACTCGCAGCTCTTGCAGGCCATGCACGAGTGCGGTATACGCGGGCCGCTGCTCGCGTGGCTGCGCGCCTACCTGACGGACCGCGCGCTGCGCACTGTCGTGCGAGGCCACGCCGGCGCCTGCGCGTCCGTGCGCTATGGCGTGCCCACTGGCTCCGTCTTCGGCCCGGTCGTATATATATATATATATATGTATATATATGTATATGTATATATATATATATATATATATATATATATATATATATATATATATATATATATATATATATATATATATATGCATTTTGTGTCGGTGTAGTGATTTCGACTTCGCGTTGCTTAATTACCTACACTAGTAAATAGTAAATAATTATCGTAAGTGGTGGAGGGTAACTGGGTTTTCTGCCGACAAACTGCTGTGCAGTTTGGCAGATATTTTAAACGCTTAAGATGATAATATTTATGTTGAAATAAATAAATTAAAAAAAAAAAAAAACATCTGGTACAAACAAGTTAAAATAACATTTCCATAGAAAAATTCGTACTTCGAGTTGAAAGGCCCCTGGATCTATGCTTATCCGTATACATATAATACAGCTGTAGAGGGTCGAAAATCTGTACATTGAAGATATTGGATAAATCAATGGAGCGATTGGAGGGCCCTTGGCATCGAAACAGAACACATTTCAACAGTTTTAAGAATTCGTGTCTGTTTGTCTATCGGTTTATATGTATAGGCAGTGTGACTTTCGGCCTTCAGCCTCACGTGCATTGCCGCTTCGGGCCTTCGGTCCTCAGCCTTACATGAGGGGCCCGCTCTGTTGGCTATCTTGCCACTATGTGTGAATGATCGGCATGAGAAGCCCACTCTGTGTGAATGATCTGCCTTTAGACTCGCATGCCTTGCCCCTCTGCATCAGGCCTTCGGCCCTACATAAGGAGCCCGCTCTGTTGGGACTCTCGGCCTTAGGCCTCGCTTGCATTGCCACTCTGCTTCAGGCCTTCGGCCCTACATAAGGAGCCCGCTCTGTTGGGACGCTCGGCCTTGGACCTCGCGTGCGTGTCACACGGCTCCGGGCCTTCAGCCTTATATAAGGATCACGCTCTATTTGAATGCTCGGCCTTCGGCCTCGCATGCCTTGCCACTCCATTTCGGCCCGTTAGTCATCAACTTTACATGAAGAATCTACTCTGTTGGGAAGCTCGGCCTTCGGCCTCGCGTGTCTTGCCTCCCTGTTTCAAGTCTTAGGCCCTCAACCTTACATAAGAAGCCCGCTCTGTGTGAGTTCTCGGCCTTCCGCCTTGCATGTTTTGCCACTCTGCTTCCTCCTTTCGGCCCTCATACTTACATGAAGAACCCGCTCTGTTAGGACAGTTACGGAAGAACTGCGTAGCGAGACTTTTATCATTGTACATGTAATATTTTACGGGCTTTATTCGTCTAGAATCGGTACATTTGATATTCTGAAATAAGCTTTATCATTCGTTTTGAAAGCACGAGCACGTAGCACCAACTCCCGTTACAATCGGACACTTTTAATTAAGGTTGTAGATGATTATATATTATACCTAGGACAGACTGTCCAGTTAGGTAGGTCCAACTTCGAGAAAGGGGTTAATCGTCGAATCCAGTCGGCTGGGCTGCGTTCGGGAAGCTACGGCACATCTTTTCGTCCAATATTCCGCGGTGTCTCAAGACGAGGGTCTTTGGCACTGAAACGTGGTCGCTTACTATGGGCCTCATAAGAAGGCTCAAAGTCACCCAAAGAGCAATGGAGATGGCTATGCTGGGAGTATCTTTGCGTGATCGTATCAGAAATCAGGCCATCCGCAGTAGAACCAAAGTAACCGACATAGCCCTCCAAACCGCTAAACTTAAGTGGCAGTGGGCGGGGCATATTGCACGTAGACCCGTTGGCCGTTGGGGAGGAAAGGTTCTCGAGTGGGATCGGGTTGTGAGTGGGATCCTCATACGCCATTCTACGATTTAAGTTTCAGCCAATTGGGAGTATAACAGCGTGTCAAGAAATTTAACTTAAAGCATAGCAGAATTGTAAACAAGTTGACGATTCATTATGTCAAAACCGAAGTATCATAATTCCTTCTGATTGTTGACGCTATTTTTGAGCACAACCTTTTCGCAATAAGTTCTACTTTGCTTGTACATCAAAATGCATTTGCGATACTTTAGCATTGTTTTTATTCATATGCTTAAATACAAAACAGCTGTTTCAATGCACACTTTGTATCGTCGGTGTACCATTTAGTTTTATCGTGCGTTATTTTTTACGTAATTGTTGACCCTTCACACAATAAAAACTGTTTGATATAAGAGATCACTTGAGCTGGGCAGCCCAATCGTCAGCATAGACAGTTGGAGCATCTCAGATGTACACTTAGAAGAGGGTCGAAAGTCTGTACATGGAAGATATTCGAAAAAAAGTTGGCTGCGGATACTTAGAATCGATAACAGAAATCGTTTCAACAGGGTTAAAAATTTGTGTCTGTTTGTCTGTCTGTTTATATGTCTCGGCATCACGTGAAAACGAATGAATGGAGTACAATTTACCCTCATTAATATGGCAACTGGATCTTCGGCGACGACATAGCTCGGCCTTCGGCCTCGCATGCCTTGCTACTCTCCTTCGGCATTCCAGTCATCAACCTTACATGAAGAATCTACTCTGTTGGGAGGCTCGGCCTTCAGCCTCGCGCGTCTCTCCTCTCCGCATCATGCCTTCGGCCCTCATCCTTACATGAGAAGCCCGCTCTGTGTGATTATTCTCGCATGCCTTGCCGCTCTGCTTCCGGCCTTCGGTCATCATACTTACATGAAGAACTCGCTCTGTTGGGATAACGTTTTACGGCAGAACTGCGTAGCGAGACTTTTACCATTGTAACACATGTAATGTTTTTGGCGAGATTCATTCATCTAGAATCGGTACATTTGATATTCCGAAATAAGCACTTAATCATTCGTTTTGACGGTTTTACGGGGTGTAAAGAAGGGTGAAAGATTGTATCATCATCATCATCTGAGGCGTTACAGCCGCGGGTGGGCCCTAGGCTAGCCTGGTCAAGCAAATATCTCCAGTCCGATCTATTCGTGACTTTCCTTCTCCAACATGTCACCCCTAAGTTCCTGGTGTCCACCTGAGCTTGAGAAAGATTGTATGGGAAAACAAATCATTCTAAGGCGAGAACGAATTATACGCGGACGAAGTCGCGGGCAAAAGCTAGTAATTAATAGTGTCCGACCGAAACATGTTTATTTGCCGAAACCGAAACCGAAGGTTCGGCTTTGGCTCTAGTTTCGGCCGAACCCGAAAATTTTACAGACGTGTTAAAATCGTTGAATAAAATGTCAGAAGGCCGTTTTTTTTAGATATATGAATCATATGATCAATGAAATACCTATAATCCGTGCAGGTGGTATAAAATAAAAAAGTTTTTTTTTATAAAATACCTCGTCGGTAGCAAACAAGTTTACGGCCCAACTGATGGTAAAATGTCACCGCAGCCTAAGGACGTCTGCAACTCTAGGGGTGACACATGCGCGTTGCCGACCCTTTAAAATTGTATACACTCCTTTCTTGAAGAACAAATCGAACAGCTAGGAGCTGTTCGATTCGTTAACTAAAATAATATGTTGATCTTTAATTTTAACAGATCACAATCAGTCAGCCTCGAAATACTAATTAGATTTTACGATCCGAAAGTAGGTACAATGTTGTAAGTTTCGGCACGGCCGAAAGGTTCGGCCCTTTTTTGCCCAAAACCGAACCTTTGGCCGAAACATAATTTTTAGGCCGAAACCGGCCGAAACCGAAACAGAAACTTCGGTTGGACACTAATAATTAACACAACTATGTTCACACAGTGTAACAATTCTAATTCTATTACACATTGTTAAATAAACCTATTTCAAACCCGTAATTCAGTTAACGTGAGACGACCTACTTAATGAATATTAGAGAGCTATTTCAGTAATTAATGCTACTGTAATTGTTTGCTCAACCCACAGGTAAGCTTAGCAAGTAATTCTGGATCATAAATAAATATTGGGGAATAATCTTGCACAAATCGACATAGTCCCAAATTAAGCAAAGCTTGTCCTATGGCTAGACTACGATCTACATACTTATATAGAATTCGTATTCATCATACAAATGGACTGAGCGGGAATCGAGCCCAAGACCTCTGGCTTTGTAGGCATTGTCACTACCAACTAAGCCAAAGTTGTCGTCGATCAAAGACTAGATTGTGTGTTTTAAAGTACCAAAATATGAAAGAATATTAATTATTAGGTCAATTAGGCAATATTATAACCCGAACGCTAGTGTAAAGCACGAAGGTGACTTTGATTCATAATTTATTTCTTATGGATGTTGATTTGGGGTGTAAATGTCACTGCCTAGAACGGCGTCCAAAGGGTAAACTAAGATTAAAATTAAGTATAGGTACTGAGTAAAGATAGGAAATCAGCTTTCAGTTAGATTTGTTGATTTTATGGATAAAAAACAGATGAGTAAATTTAAAAAAGAACTGAATCTCAGCCTGCCCATGCATGTTTTGTGATGGGTTAAATAAAAAATAAAAAACCAAATTTCATAATCTACTTTATTTTAGAACTGTGGAGAACATATCCAAAATTTACATTTTGAAAATATACGAAAGGAATTATTATTTTCTATTAACTAATTAAGTCTGCGTGTGCAATATAACAACGCGTTCAGGATGCAGATGGGGCTGCCCAGATTCTGTAGCGCATCAGGGATGTTTGTGGAGGCGCGGGTATATAGACTGCTTCTACACCACTATGCGCAAGCGAGCCACATCCCTGGTGCGCAGAGTTCGGGCTAGCTCTAACAGTATTCTGAGCATGACAGCGGACAGGATTGATGGCCTGTACTTGTACAACTGCTGCATGATAAATGCACGCAGGAACAAGTAGGTAGGAAATAATAGTAATGTATTGTACTAACACTAGTTTAATAAGTAATTCAATTTACTAATACCATGATCCAAGTTGGTCGTAAATAAATGGATTTATTTATTTATTTAATTAAGTCATAAGTTTTAGTCACATGATAAACCGTAAGCGCAAGGCAAACTAAAAGATGTTCCCGCTACTAGACCGTTCCGTTTCCTGGACGGGCTTTCGAGCCTCGGCCGTCAATCATTTGTGTTGACTAAAAAGCGACCGGGCCGGGCCGTCTCCGAGAGCGTCTTTCTGTCACGAAAACGGGCCGGCCCGGACACGAAACGGCCTACTGTGAGTCCTCCTTAAAGGATGGGGTCGCAATCATTAATAAAATTATCATTCGGTTGCCCTTTTTCTGGGGTCGGCGCACTATATCTTTTTTTCATTCATTTGTCACACGTCATCTCGTCATTCATTTCGTTCTTATTCGTATCGTCTCTCACAATCCATACAAGTTTTCTTTGGACTACCCCACCTATTGCATTCATCCACATCTAACCTCTTAAATCCGTTAGTAAATAGTTCGAACAACCCAGTATACCTATACTTCACGAAATACATATATCACATATAAGTGTAGTGCTTCAAACCTAGACGTTACCTTTTCGATTTTAAACAAACGTTTGCTGCTTGATTTTATTCAATATACCTATGATATCCCATCCTCAATTTGTACTTGGTGAAGTACGTTCGGCAATTATTAGTTAGTTAAAATGTCAAGGCTGAAGTATGATTGTTAATTTGTGCTTGTACAAGTACGCGGGGACTAATACCCTTCTCGTAACATGGCTTTCATCCCTCCTTATTACATTCGTGATCCGGTCCATTTTCGTAACACCACAGATCTATCCATCATAACATTCTCATCTCTGTGTCAATCATCATCATTTCAGACAAGACGTACACTAATTTAAACTTACAATTGTTTTATACACAGTCGTGACAAAAACACGAAATTAAAAAATATAGGCCTATGTAGGTGGAGTTTGTTAGTAATTAAGATTTATAAAAATATCATAATTTGCTCAACGCTCGAAATACTAAGGCGTACTGTTACTTACTCTGTGCTAAGTCAGAGTGATTTCACAGTAACGATTCATTTTTCGTAGACATAGAGAACCGGCCTGCCTGGTAAGCAGATGCTATCTGTACCGCCTATGGACACTTGGGACTCAAGCAGGAACACAAGCACCTTGCCTACCCTTTATTCACATGAGGACTTGTTCTGATGACAGCTAGAGGCGTAAATATGCGCAGTTCCCTCACTCTCAACACAGCGCAAACCTCCGGCGTCCACCAGGAACACAACAACACAAGAAACTAAAGAACAATTACTAGTAGTATGGGTGTGGTCTTCGGTAAGGAGGTACTCCCACAGGTGCGCTGTTCCAATGAGCAACGTTTGCCTGCGACTTGACGAGCCGTCGGCTGAAATTCTTCATAACATAATTTCGTCAGTCTAATTGGCATCCCTCAAAGCTCATTCATCGGTTTTATTCTCTACATTGGCGACTTCTTTTTTTACCCTATCTGACGGGAGGAAAAGTCCAATGCAGCCGCCAACTGTAAAGAGGAATTAATTGAATTAATAACATGATAAATTACCTTGATTTATTAGGGTAGCGATGCTGTGAACAAAGTAAGATATTGACTAGATTAAAAAGATTTTGTGCAAATAACTTAATTAAAATCAAGTCTTTGGAGATCAACGGGTTCAGGTAAAATATTAAAATAAACATATCGATGACCACTTTAGCATAGTTGGTAGTGACCCTACTTACGAAACTGATGGTCCCGGGGTTCGAATCCCGGTCAGAGTATTTATTTGTGTGATGAGCACGAATTTTAATGTTCTATGGATTTAAGTACCTATTTAACTATATAAGTATTTGTATCGTTATCTATATAAGTATGCGTATTGTTCAAAGAAGGAAATATGAGAAATTCATCTCAATATAAGACCAAATGAAATTCTAAAAATTAAGTAATTAATTCACGCCTGCAACAGGCAGGCAATACAGTTGCGCAGGCACCGACCACCGCTCGCGCCGGCAATATCCGAACTCACCAGTAATTTCCTACACAGATCCCATTATCAGCCTGCAAATTCGCGACGCCCTGTCACAATGGGCTTCACAATCTATTATCGCGAACATAAGCTCTGCTTTTCCTAGCATGTTTGAGGAAAATGTATTAAGTTTCGTTATTCTTTTTTAAATAATCCGCAGATGTGCTTCACTGCGATTGGTCATCGGCCCTTTTAACCAGTATGATACTTACTAGCAATGAAAGTCGCTAAAATGTAAATAAAGTTAGAACAGTTGTTCTGCAGCTGAGCGCCGATGACGTTGGAGATGACTATGGATCCGGCTCTCCCGAAGAGTATGCATAGACACACTGCCATAGCTCTGAAAAAAAAAACTTCGGTAAGTTTTAAGAGGCTTAAATGCACTGATAAGACCTGAATTGGCTTCACTTTAACATTATTTTAACAAAAACTAGTTGATTTGGCATAGCGAATAAAATATATGTTAATAATAATAATAATAAGCGCCAGGCAGTGCTCGTTGACATCACCATCCCCCATGACGAGAACCTCGTGAAAGCTGAGAAGGACAAAGTCAGCAAGTACCTAGACTTGGCACATGAGGTAACCGCCATATGGGATGTTGATTCAACGATTATTGTCCCGATAGTCGTCTCTGTGAACGGTCTAATAGCGAAGAGTCTCGACCAACATCTCAAGAGACTCTCGTTAGATGGCTGGGTCAAGGGTCAAATACAGAAGGCGGTACTCCTGGACACGGCGCGGATAGTCCGGAGGTTCCTCTCTCTGTCGCCCTAACCACCGGTAGCTTAGGCCCGCCTCGCTGCCGGCGGCACTCTAGGTTAGGTTATTTATAATGCTTTTATACTTTGTACGTGTATTATATTTTACATTTGATAAATTTATTGTAAAAAATCTAACCTAAGAAAAAGAAATAAATAAGGAGATAATAATAATAAATATGCTTTATTGCACCACACAAGAGAACAATACAACAAATTACACGAATAAAAAAAAAATTATTATACAACGAAAAAGTTTGCTGTCTCTGATACATGATTTGCATAGTTCAACTCCGACTAAAAAAATGTGTAGATACGTCTAAAAATCGTCTCTAAACAGTACTATGTCATATTTATTTTTTATTTTTGGTGATAATACTGATTATAATTAATAACTCTATTACATCACGATCATACTAAGACAATTGCTGATCTATGTTAGACGTGTCTTGTGTTTTGTTATGATTACAAAATAATCAGTTTATTGGTTTATGATTTGTAGAACGTATGCGTGCAAAGCGCACGCTATATTGAGCACTAGTGAGCGAACAAGGCAAATTTTAAGGACTTTTCAGAGTCTTAAATTAAAAAAAACGACATGTCAAATCATAAAAAAGCCTTCTGGTAATTCCAATAAACTGGTTACAGGTTAAGTATACGTCCGAATGCTCGGCACGTTGCCTAACACTTGCCCAAATGCCCAATGACCTGTGTCATTATAACATTAAGATTGAAAGACATATCTTTATGAGAATTTAACTTACGATGCTTTAATTAAAGTTTGAAATAGTAAGGTAGGTTTTTTTTGTGTAGTAGCGTCCTTAGACTACGATGTCTGATTACCATCAGTCAGATCGTACTGCCATAACCGCCGGTATATCATCGCTCTGAACGCCAAGAACATATATGTTCCATGTTGTCATGCCTACGGTGTCAATAACGACTATAGGTGTTATGACGACTTTGTCAAAGTCACCTTCGTGCTTTACACTAAGTTTCCATATTCTGTCTCTTATGGAAATTGAGTAAGCGTGGAAATGTCAATGCTGTTCATGAAGAACAGCGTTTCTTTGAACCCTAAACCGTTTGGTTAAAAAACTCACCTCATGTAAGTAGGGAACAGATCGATGGCGTACGTAGTAACGATTCCCATGCACGCAACATTAGCTGCCATCCCCACCATAGCCAGTACCCCTCCAATTGTGTTTAGATAGTTTATCAACAAGCAGAATACAGCGCAGATGAAGTGGTTCGACACGAACGTCCACTTCTTTCCGATGAATTTGAGCAGGCTAGTAGCCACCACTGAACAGCAAACGAGGTACCCAGCGAACGCTGCGAGGGTTATTAGAGTGAGATCAGCGACGGTGTCGTCGCATTCCGGTATCTAAAATACGAAAAAGTAACTTGTAAAACTTACCGTTGGAGCATGATTCACACTAGAACTTTCCGTTTTTAGTGAATCATTTCCAGAGTGCATCTCATGACAATGCCAATGAGCCAAACATGGCTAAACTACGCTGTTTTATTACGGAGTTCCATATACCTACCTTCCGGCTTCAATCATCAGGTCAGATTGATCGTAACATTACATAAGCCAAGGCCGTTGAAATTGACTTCGTCATAGTCGCTTTACTATCTTCATTAAAATATCTTATCTACACGCATGAAAAAATTTTACGGAAAAGTACTAGTTTTTCCGGAAGCGACTGCCATTTGATTTTCCAACCCGAGGGGGAAACTACACCTTATTGGGATAAGGCTTGTCAAGTGAGTGGGCAATTTGACTGTTAGAAGTTCTCAAGCCACCCGCGGAGGCCTCTAACTTGGCTTAACGACTGCTATCATACACAGCAACCGGGATCAACGGCTTAACGTGCCTTCCAAAGCACGGGAGCGCTCAGTTAGTAACCACTCAAAGCGGTCACCCATCTAAGGACTGACCCTTCCCGACATTGCTTAAGAGTGCGCAGTACGCTCGGTTCTCCATACAAACGTATTTATGCTCTCATTTTAAAACGCCATGCTAGAATAACATGAAACTTTGTATACACAATGGGATCCGGCATATCTAGGTCGGAACATAGTTTCTGTTGCTTGAAATTATAATGGAGAAAAAATACAGCGATTATTAAGGTTTTCATACAAGCCGTAAAAAACTCAAAAAACCGCTGTATTTTTTTTCTTTTACAATTTCTAGCAACATAAACTAATTTCTGACCTAGATATGCCGGATCCCATTGTGTATACAAATTTTCATGTTATTCTAGCATGGCGTTTTAAAATGAGAGGGTAAATACGTTTGTATGGAGAACCGAGCCAGACCGAGCGTACTGTGCCCTCTTAACCTCGCATACCGCACCCAGTACGCGGGCGCCGCTGGGTCACGAACGCTTCGAACAGATTTAAATTGTAACAGTATGATCATCACACTATCACACATCAAAACTTACTACAGTGCTGTTATTCGTAGTGTAACTGACAGCAGTTTCGTTTTTCTTGAATATGTCGCAAAATTGCACCGTATTTTCTTGTGCTTTGCTGACACCATTCATTATAAAAGGTAACCAGATGGATAATGGTGGCCCCCTGAAATCATGGAAATTGCTTTAATTCTTAGATCTTTGTATATTATCTTTGGTCCGATTCAGTGCGACGCGGATAGCTACGATGGACCGTAAACCCTAAGGATATCTCAACGTCACACTGAATGTAGAGAAATGACATAGTCACATATATTCTTGAAGCAACAAAAAAGAGAAAGAAACATAAAGCACTTGTTTTACTTAAAAGGGAAATTTGTCTACAAATTCTACCGTGGAACCAAAATGGAAATAACCGGAATTTGAAAAAAAAAACCGACTTTAACCGAGTTACTCGTCCATTTATCGTGCACATCATCATCATCATCATGTCAGCCGAAAGACGTCCACTGCTGGACATAGGCCTCACCCAAAGACTTCCACAATGACCGGTCTTGCGCCACCCACACACACATCCACCATCGTGCACATACTTAATGCAAATGTAAGACTTATATGGTTTTCTCATGGATGCCATTGTCAGAACCTAATTGACACACAGGAAGCACCGCTTTCAAATAAAAAAAGAATCAACAAAAACGGTTCACCCAATCGAAAGTTCTGAGGTAACAAACACAAAAAATACAGTCGAATTGAGAACCCCCTCCTTTTATGAAGTGGGTCAAAAAGAGTCACTATGTCATAGTGAAATATTATCGTCCGTTGCGTCAGACTAAAACGAGCGTTTGAAGCTGCGCCCACACTGCTGCTCAAATTACGGTGACAATACGAAATCGCAGTGATTTGCTTCATGCGTGACGTTTTTAACTCATAACTCTATCCCTCTTTACACTGCGTTAACGCACCGTCAAGTAGCGGTTGGGTCTCAGCCTTAGGTATTCCGGACTTAATATTTATTTGACGGGAGTAAAAGGGGGTTTGTGGTTTGTAAACGAGTGTAACTATCACTTACACGCAATACGAGGGTAAACTGCATAAGAAGATCAATATCGTACTCTTGAAGTATTTTTTGCTGAACATTGGTACCGTTTGCTCCCAAATGGAGCGGAAGAAACTTCTCTGTTTTGTCTTGTAATCATCTTCGTCCAAAATAACATGTTTGACCTGCAAAAAAAGGATTTTTCTTGGTCTACTTAAGTCTGGGCAGTAAAATCTATAAAAAAACTGATTGTTAGAAGACAGAAACAAAAGACACCATGGTAATTGTAAAGAACAATTCAATTCACGACCTGTTTAGCCTAGTTGGTAGTGACTATGCCTCCGAAGCTAGACGTCCCGGGTTCGAATCCCGGCCAGGGCATTTATTTGTGCATTTTTCACGATACATTTATTTGTTCTTGGGTCTTGGATGTTTTCTATGTATTTAAGTATGCCTTTATCTATTTTAAGTATGTATATCGTCGTCTAGTACCCATAGTACAAGATTTGCTTAGTTTGGGACTAGGTCGATTTGTGTAAGATTGTCCCCCAATATTTATTTATATAAAATTTATTAAAATGTACTATATCTTGTCAAAATATTTATACTACTTCACCATTCATTATCATGGATACTTTAATATTTATAGTTGTAAATCTTTGGTAGACCAGCAGCAATATTAGAAGCGGAAGAAGGATAGTGACGGTCAGAATTGGCTCATGTACATCTTATGTCAGTGGCAACTGGCAACAAAACATATCATCATCATGCTCCTAGCGTTTGTCCTGTCTTACGACGGACTCCGCTTTCCTGGTCTTTCGTTTCCACTTCGCGCTGTCCTGGACATCCCCCTCATTAACAAAATCAAGAAAAGAATATCGATCAGAGTTTGTACGCAATCCAATATGGAAGTGGCATACATATTATTATTCACCTTTGCATGAGGTTTTTATACGCATAGACGACTCGGCCAAGATAAATGTCTTGCCAGTTTAATATATCTATTTATTGTAAGCAAGGCAAAAACCTTCGGAAACAAAAAACCCTGTGTCCTTAAATACACCCCACCTGACCACACCTATGAAAATTAACTATGAACAATAGTAGTAAAAAAAGTAAAAAGTAAAAAAGTAAAAGAAGTTTATTCTTCAAATTAGGCATATTACATGCACCTATGAACGTCAATAAACTACCACCGGTTCGGAAAAATAAACCTCTGCCACGAGAAGAACCGGCGTAAGAAACTCGGCGAGGTGTCATTTTTTCAAAACAATATACATTGTATAGTTAAATATAAAATTACAGTCTCAGTTACTACAAAAATAACAAGCTACAGTAGAAAACCTATTTTCGCGATAGATTAGCCGTGCAGGACACTATCACTGCCAAACATCCCTGTCCATGATGTAATCGTTTACCTTATAATATGCTTTTGAAATAAGTGTTTGTTTTACTACAGATTTGAATTTAGAATTGCTAAGTTCAGTAATGTGTTTTGGAATTTTATTGTAGAATTTAATACAATTTCCCAAGAACGACTTTTTCGCCTTTACTAGTCTATACTCGTAGAAGGTTATTTTCAGTTAGTAAGTAGATATCATACCGGGTAATCTTCAATAGCGTTGCCAGTGTTAACTTTGTATAATTTTTGCATAATCTCCAGTCCTTTGTCATGTTGTCCGACGGCAAAGTAGAATTTAGGGCTCTCAAATGTGAAGAACACTATCAGAAGCAGATTAATGCCGCCGACCAGACCGATTCCCAGAAGGAAGAGCCTCCATGGCCGAAAAGAGTATCCCAGGAGTGGCATGTAGTAGGAGAAAGTCATGTTTAAAATTGGATACGCCGCAACTGAAAATAGAATATAAAGAGATGTGTGGCGATGACCTTTTTATAAATATGTATATAGTCTGAGACTTTATCTTATCGAGCATGCGTGCTATTTTTAATTTTTCTTCTGGTGATGCCAAACAACGTATAAATGTATTTGCATGTTATTATTTAGCTTGGAGATATATATGTTCATCTTGACTTGTACTTTTCGTGTGTTTTTGTATACGTTATAATAAGTTTGTCTATCTAGTTGTACATACATTCCACTCAATTGCTCAAAGGTTAGCTGGAAGAGATACCTTATAGGGATAAGTTCGCCTTTGTAGTCTGATCTTGTGTGACATATGTATATGTTTTAAACTGTTATAGTGTACAATAAAGCGATAAAAAAAAGTAGTTTATTCTTCAAATTAGGCATATTACATGCACCTATGAACGTCAATAAACTACCACCGACTACAACTATTACATACATACTTACATACATACATACAATGTTATAGTTCTTATTATTTGTGTGTTTTGTAAATATAAATACCATGTATAAAGTAATAAAACTAGAGTCGACGCCTGCTTTAACTTTTATGTTATTAAATCAGCAATTTTGAACGCTAACGACTGCTAACAAAAATTTTAAATTTTAATTTAAAGGGGAAAATTGAAAATAATTTTGGTAATCCGAGAGCAGGATTTAAACCTGTGACATCCTGCGCATACGCATGATTGTTCTAATAGTCAACTGAGCTATCGGAACAATCATGCTCAGTCACTAAATCCTTTAACCAGTTCCCTTTTACAACGCCTTTGGGATGCGAACAGCAACAGAATGTAAAAATAACTTACGGGCATTTAAGCCTTGGAAAGAAAGAACCCCGCCTGCGGCATACATTAGGTATATTTGACGTTTGGTCGCGATCGTGGCCTCGCCGAGCATCGTGAAGCCTATAGCGTTTGTTCCAGACGCACTGAAACAATAAAAATGTTAAAAAATTGTGTTGTTAGTAGCATATTTCATAAACTTAAGGGTCCTCCGCAAGCTTAGCTGAAGTCGATTCACCATTCAAACGTAGTTTCGTTCTCATTTTAAAACGCCATGCTGATATATCATGAAACTTTGTATACACAATGAGAGCCGCCATATCTAGGTCGGAAATTAGATTCTGTTGCTAGAAATTTTAATAGAAAAAGAAAAATACAGCGATTTTTGAGGATTTTACGTCTTGTATGAAAACCTTAATAATCGCTATATTTTTTCTCCATTATAATTTCAAGCAACAGAAACTAATTTGCGACCTAGATCCTATTGTGTATAAAAGTTTCATGTTATTCCAGCATGGAGTTTTAAAATGAGAATGAAACTACGTTTGTATGGAGAACTGAGCGTCCTGCAGACTCTTAAGTAATAAAAGATTTGTGTATACTAAAATTAAATTTTAAATTGTGGCGTATATAGTACTTTTTTTACAGTCGTGCACTTACACTACTCTGAGTGAGACAGAGTGGTCGTGGTTGTGTACTGTCCTCATCCACATTGTTTGTGGTTTTTGTGAGTTACTTTTGATTCTTACTGTAGGTACTGGAGGCCGGTTTTTTGTAGTTGGTGTTTGTCGCCTTGCGTTAAAGTTGCTTTGTGGAACTTATAAAATAGCCCCGCTAAATTGGAAGACTTGTGGAACTTACAAGATAGCCCCAATAAACTTCAAGACTTATGAAACTTACAAAATAGCCCCAACTAACTTGAAGACTTGTGGAACTTACAAAATTGCCCCAACTAACTTGAAGACTTGTGGAACTTACAAGATAGCCTCAATAAACTTGAAGACTTGCGGAACTTACAAGATAGCCTCAATAAACTTGAAGACTTGCGGAACTTACAAGATAGCCCCAATAAACTTGAAAACAGCGAGGTAGATCCAGTTCCCGGCGAAGGCAGCGCACAGTCCCGCGACGCAGCAAGCCGTGGTGCTGATGATGAGCGCGAACCGACGCCCCCGCGTGTCTGCCAGGAAGCCCCAGAAATGCGCGCTCACCACCACTCCTGTCAATACATCATCGGGCTATATATGTCCCACTGATATGCACAAGCCTTCTCTCACAGATGAGAAGGAATGGGCTTTAATCCTCACGCTGGCTCAATACTGGTTGGGGACTACACTTTCACTTTCTGCGAAAATGTCTAGGTTTCCTCACGGTGTTTTCCGTAACGGAAAAGCTGATGGTAAATATCATATCATAATCTGCAGCTACAGTTCTAAAAACTCATTGGTTTGAGCCGGGATTCAAAGCCACGACCGACAGACGCTTGACCGCTGCATGAACCTTAAACCAATTTGTCTGTCACCTTTTCCCGATTAAAGCGCTAAACCGATTTACATGCAGTTTAGTATGCATATAGTTGTGTGTAAAACAGAAATAAAGTTCAATTAATGTATAAAATGTATCCCAATCACTTATTTTCAAACTTGAACGTCTTACTTAAATATATAAAAAACATCCAAGGCTCAAAGACTAATTAGTTCTTATCACAAAATTACATATTTGTCTGCCGCGATTTGAACTCAGGACAGTCAGCTTCGTAGGCAGGGTTACTAGGATGTGGATGACTTGAATGAGTCGTGGATGTTAATGATTTTTGTCTCTGGGTGTAGCTTGTAGGTGTGGGTAGTCTGTGGTGAATATTGGATTTTTTTGTAAAAAGTTTACAACCTTTGATTTACTCGCTAAACTGACGAAACAAAAACAACAAGCGTCGCTGGTCAGACTCAGACCACGCTCACATGTGCAACTTAAATATAAGTTTTACTAAACTAACTAGAAATTGTAACAATTTTAACTTTCTAATAACATCTGTTTTCGCTTGTTTTTCTTTATATTTAATTTTTATACTTTTTATAACCAGTTAAATTCATAGCCAAGAACTCATTTGTCCTTCTACCGTGATGAATGTAGGTTATTTGTGATGAACACGGGCGTGTATGTGGGTGTAAGGTGTTGTAGCTACAGTAGTCGAGTGGTCAGCCACGCGACGTCACGGGCTCCGGCCGGTTTGTCCACGGGATTTTCAAAAAACTTAAGTAAACCACTTAAAAACGACACATCACTTGATGAAAACCTTAATAATCGCTGTCGCTCCCTTAATATTTACCAGTAGCTTCGTAGTCAAAGAAAATATCTTGAGGAAATTGGTCTCATCGCAATAAGGTCTACTTTCCGCTCTGGGTTGGAAAGTCAAATGGCTGTTGCTTGCGTAAAAATAGCCTACGTCAAATCTTGTGATTGGGTATCAAAGGGGACCCCAGGTTCCTTAAGGATACCTTCTGGGTGAGCTCGCTTCATCGTCGGCCTCATCTTTGCCCCCTGGCTAGAGGCTGGCCAAGACAGTACCATTTTTAATTAAAAAAAACCTACAACTGGGAAATTGCTAGGAGGATGACGATGTGAGTGATTTGTGAGAGTATGAATGTTGCAATGGATAATAGGGTAGTTTCTTCATTTTAAACTTTATATTAAACATATTGCCGTCACATGGATAGTATAAAATGAAATTAACACAAAAAATGAAAATTACGAAATGAAATCAGAATAATAATAATAAAAAAATTGTGCAACAACTATAGTAGTCGATGGTTGGGAAGTCAATCCTGACACCTGTCACCTTCACCTCCATACAGTTTATAACCTAAAAGTCACTGAGAGGTTATAAACTGTATGGACATGACAGGTGTCAGGATTGACTTCCTAACCGCCGACCACTATATGTACTTAAACGCAGTATGTCACTATTAAAATAGCAATGTTCTTGTTTTTCCATATAACGTTAGTACGTGACTCTTGCGTTGTGACGTTATAATTTTCTGTCAATTAATGTAGAGTTTTTAGAGCCCAGGAACACTATTCACCTTTGACCCTCATTTGCGGCTTTAGTTGTGTTTTAATCGTAGTTCCCATACAAACATTTAAATAAAAAACCGGCCAAGAGCGTGTCGGGCCACGCTCAGTGTAGGGTTCCGTAGTTTTCCGTCCGTCACATTAAGTTGACATATTAAGTACAGAAACACAAAACCCTAAAAAGCACGTCATTTCATTGTGATTTTGTAGAAATGACAGGTACAATAAACACCTGTTTATACGGTTAAATTACAAACTTAGTTCAGAAATTATTTTTGTAATTTTTTTCAAAAACTATTTAACCTATCAAGTTCAAAATAATTTTCCTACAAAGTTTTTATAAAGTTCTACTTTTGAGATTTTTTTCATATTTTTAAAACTTATGGTTCAAAAGTTAGAGGGGGGGGACACATTTTTTTTTACTTCTGGAGCGATTATTTCCGAAAATATTAACATTATCAAAAAATGATTTTAGTAAACCCCTATTTATTTTTAAATACCTATCTAACAATATATCACACGTTAGGGTTAAAATGAAAAAAAAATCACTCCCCACTTTACGTATAGGGGAGGTACCCTAATAAAATATTTTTTTCCACTTTTTATTTTACCACTTTGTCGGCGTAATTGATATACATATTAGTACCAAATTTCAGCTTTCTAGTGCTAACGGTCACTGAGATTATCCGCGGACGGACGGACAGACATGGCGAAACTATAAGGGTTCCTAGTTGACTACGGAACCCTAAAAACTGGTTCGAATGGCATGTTTAATTTATTTTTGGAAAAAAGTTATGAACTTACTCTTAGTTATGAACTTGGATGTAAATGGGTGACTTTGGCTGGACATGGCTGTGAATGTGACTGATTTAGGGTGGATATGGGTATATAGATGTACTCTTTGAGTAATAAGAAAGGTAATACAGAGAATACATACCTAGAATAGGTATGGAGCTAATCTGTCCTTTTTTCTTGACGTCTAGATCCAGATCACATTGCGCGGCCGTGGTCACAACTCCAATCGTGAACATCTCCGCAGTGGCCGCTAATAGGGAGTAGATGACTATTGCTAAAAGCCTGTAGTTGTATTTTCCCACGCCTGTAAATTAATTTAATTTTTTTTTTTTTTTTTTTATTAAAAATGGGATTGCTCTTGGCCAGCATCTAGCCAGGGGGCAAAGATGAGGCCGACGATGAAGCGAGCTCACCCAGAAGATGCCTATTCACTCGTGCCTTAAATTTCATTGATCGCCCTTTTAAGATACACTGATGTAATTTATCTTGTGGTTTAATGAATTGTCATTACATTTGATAGTATACAGGGCGTCCCACGGCTATGCCACATGGAGGGAAAGTACCTTGAATATTGTAGATGGAACATTTTACTGAAATAAGACATTATATTAATTAAAAAAAAAAACAATTTAAACTGCATTCATAGATTTTTAAATAATTACATAGTTGAACCGGGAATCGAACCCGCTACACGAGAAAAAAAATACCCTGTAGCTTTATCATGCCGATCGAAAGGCTTCATCATGAGGATTATTTTTTGCTAAAAAAACATAGTGTCAGAAATAAAATGAATGCAGTTTAAATTGTTTTTTAAATTAAAATAAAGTCTTCTTTCAGTAAAATGTTCCATCTACAATGTTCAAGGTACTTTCCCTCCATGTGGCATAGCCGTGGGACGTCCTGTATAGTACCAGTGCTTGAGACAGTCGAGACTTATCCAACACTTGATACTTTCAATGTTACGTAATATTAATAATCGAATACATGAACGACAGGCATCATATTGGGGCATTTATCTTATTGTCTTTTTAATCCTGTGTAAGTGAGACACCCTAAAGTGAATAAATATTAATAGTTTTCATAAGCTTGCTTAACTGTAATATAAGGGAATTTCAAAAAAATTGGGCCATCCAATATTTTTTCTGAATATATTGTATGACGGATTATAACTTATAACTCAAATAATTCTCGTTTTTTTAATTTTAATGGGAAATAATACTTATACACACAACTTGGTCACCCTACCCCACTGTCAACTCTCCATATTATCCATCAAAAAGAGTGGAGTAACCATGTTTTTTTGTGAATTTATATTTTTGTCTACAAAATAAATTCAAAATGAAATGCGTTTGTTTCGTATCACTACAACTTTTTTGAAATGGCTAACAGACCCCGAAATGTATGTATGCACTTTTGAGCTCATTCGATGGAATCAATAACGCTATCGATTCTGGAATAAGAAAATAAGTGTCCCCAAAACATAGTAAATTTTGATGTCAGTTTTGTTACCGCTATACATAAATGTAAGCAAAGTAACATAACTGTTGGGGACACTTTTATTTTTCTAGAATCGATAGCGTCATTGATTCTGAGTCGAATTTGCCCAAAAATTCCCCATTTAAGAACATGAATATTATGCTCAGCCGTAAAATATTTTTTACTTCGTGCAGTTCTGTAATGTCAAAAACAACAAAACACTTTTCAAACAATGCATAAGTACAGAAGTAAAAAAGAAATACTCACCTGTTATTTTCAGAGCGTCTTCAAACAAAACTTTTTCAAATTCATTAATGTCACTGCTTTGTTTAGCATCAGTAACTTTTCCGCATATACTTCCATTATTACTACATTTGTTTTCCATGTTTAAAGGATCATATAGTTATGTTTTGTTATATACCTAGTTTACGAACAGATATTTTTTTCCGGAAAAATATTAAAATTTAAGTTCCACGAGCGGAAATTTGAGGATGACGACTGTTTCCGTGTTCACATTATGTTAATATAATATTTAAACATTTATATACTCCTATCTTGAATAAATATTTTACCTTGATTACGCTCCCATCGTTCGATATGATACCAGATACCTAAGTCATTATTTTAAGGAGAGTGTAGCCTCATAAATTTGGTTTCTCTCGCTCGCTAATTTTTTGTAGGTGGATATGCTGTAGGTAATTATTGCTGCCCATGTACCATCTTGCAGAAAAAGGCTAAAAGGAATTTTTATTTAGGAAGATCAACCCAATGGAACAAGAACCACGAAAATAGGAATTGTCTTTGAGAAGTTTAGAAGCAAATCTTAATTTAAAAAACAGGCTTTTGACATTTAACCTACTGGTTATTAATTAGACACCGAAGGGACAACACCCCCCTCCCCCCCCCCACATATTCAAAAGTTGGATTTGATGAGGTCACTTGAGACTCCAAGACTCTTTGAGAAGGGCAGAAAATGTATTTATTTCACTCCCTTTTACAGTATTGCCAGGATATGAAAGAAATAGGTACAAAATATTACTCGTGTTGCGTGCGTGTAAACAAGAAATGATTCAATAAATTATGTTAGAAAGAATTTATACAACTTCCTACTAAACACTAATAAAACAAAAACTACCTACTTACAGAAAATCAAAAAATAAAAATGCGAAAAAACGTTATAGGGAATTTCTACAGTAAAATTCCTAAACACGTTGATAACAAATACTTATTTCAAACGCATAATAAGCTAAACGATTACATTACATCATGTTTCATAATATTTTATTATGATTACATCATGTATGGGGATTTTTTTTTTTGGCAGTGATAGCATCCTTCATGGGTAATCTATCGCAAAAATAGGTTTACTACTAACATTGCAATGTTAGGATTGTAATTGACCGAGCGAGTGAAGCGTTTCCGTTTAAGCTTTCGAGAAAAAATCTTTCGTATGTCTGTCTCTCTGTCTGTCCGGACGTTCTCCTCTATAGGTCGCATTTCTCAACCAGTTCTCGTGAAATTTTGTAAGAAGGTTCGATAATTATATAGATTTCTTTTGACGAGTCAGTTTTTGTGAATTTTGAAATTTGAAAAAAAAGCGAGGTAAACAGCTCACAGAGCCATATAGTGCTGTAAATTTATAAAGAATGTATATTGTTTAAAAATATATACCTCACTTACCCACCCAGGCAATCTTCAGAATGCAACTGTACTGGGAATAACGCTAGGAGGATGATGACTTCGTCGTAGAATATATATATAGCAGCTGCAGATCAGAATTTGATAACACAGATTTCTAGGAGTTCGATGTTTAATAGTATAAGATGTTTACACAAGGTCTATTTTCTCAAAAGGTTAATTTCTGCTGTAGGATCAGTAATATTTTTACTGTTTACTTTTTACGAAAGAACTAAAGCAAGGTTTGGCATATTAGGGTTCCGTAGCCAAAATGGCTAAAACGGAACCCTTATAGATTCGTCGTCTGTCCGTCCGTCTGTCCGTCCGTCCGTCTGTATGTCACAGCCGATTTACTCGGAGACTATGAGCACTACAATCATGAAATTTGGTAGGAAGATGTATGTTATGAACCTCTTTAGAAATATGATGTGAAATAACGAAAAAAATATTAAACAGAGGGGGTACCCCATACATGTAACAGGGGGTCAATTTTTTTTTCTATGCACATGGGTGTGTTGGCCATTAAAACTGACATAGAGGTTTCTGAAAAACTTTTCCATTTAAGTCAACCGTTGGTGAGAGATTTCTGAAGGGGGGGGCAGGTGGCCCTACTGAGTAATAGAAACAACCGTGTTACGGGACGATCTGTTTAATACTGATCACTCTTACCTCTAATACACGTTTAGCTTATACCTATACTTATAGCTATGTATACCACCATACCACAGATTAGCTGTCAAAGTCCTAAAAAGTATCCCTGCCCTCTAATTTCCAAACTATAAAGTTTAAAATTGTGAAAAAAATTAATATGGTGTACAATTATAAATACTATCAACGATTTTTGATTTGAACAAGATAGTTTTAACGGTTTTTGAGTTATTGCTGAAAAACTGTCTTGCCCAAACAAAAGGGCGTAAGTGCCGTGACTTCCGTATGAAGATACGACCTTTTTTATTTACTGTATTGTATAGTGGTTTTAAATGTAGGAGGTGTCGGTACGGAACCCTTCTCTGTGCGTGACCCAACACGCACTTGGCCGGTTTTTTTACAGAGTTTTATGATTTCGTAGTTACATATTCTCAAACAATGGGCCAGATCATAACATGATATCACTGAACACCTTATCACTTCGTTATCATTATACAGAGGCGAAAACGTGTCTGATATTTGTTTTATAATGTTTTACGATGATAATCTGAAGACCTTATTTAATGAATAGAAAAAGCTTCCAAAACTGTAGGTTTTAATGTGAGTAAAAAATTTTCTTTCTCCGACTATAGGTAAATAAACAAAGTTCTAAGGCTTCGTTTATAGGCACACTGCGTGTTAAGCGGACATGTACCGCGCCCACTTTTTATTTATGGAGATAACACGGAAACAATCATACAAAGTGAAAACAGTGGCAAATAATATAGTAGACAATACATACAGATGTTTCCTTGGATATATCTCACTAAGAACATATTATTATAGTATATTCACATTCAAATGCGCGAAGCGATAATCTTTGCTTAAGCTAAGTTAGAAGGCAATAGGTACATAATAATTGTAGCTGAACTGTTATAATAACATGACTAAGAAATGAACAGGCTAAGCTTTAGATTACTAGGACGACATTAAGATACAGAACTATAGATACATTTTAGTGACAACAGACTTAAACAGGGAGTGGGAGTGCGAGAATAGCTCGACTACATATTCTGTACAAAGGAGCACGCTTTCCAGCATTCGTCCTTATTTTGGGAAGAACAAAAAGGTTTTTGCTTCTAGTTGATTTACGTGGCGCACGGAACTGTATTCTCGCTAAAAGTTGTGGGCAGTTGATGTCGCTGTCGATGACTTGTAAAAATGGTTTAATTTCAGACCCATCCCGATAAATAGGTAGACAGTAAATCCAGCTTCTTAAGAGAAGGTACCGTAAAAACTGTTTTGAATACTCGTAGTAATCGGACTAATGCGACTTTCTGACACTTGGCGGGGCGGGAACGATATGTGTCGTTTTGTTCCTTCACGTAAGCTTGCTGTGTTACGTTTGCGCAGTAGTAATATCATGCCCAGAAGCGCGCCAGTACTGCATTTTTATCACCCCGCTTCTTTGATAATGGAGTAAGTGTATACAAAATATACATATAAATCGATATTCATAAAACAGAAGCCGATTGTGCTTGAGAAATCTCGCTTTATCATGCTCAACAGACATACGTGTATTCTCTTATTACTTGGTTTTGTGACGCCAGTTTTATCAATGAGCAAATTATTTCACGTAAATAGAGTAACTTACGCAACAGCAAATAGAGATACCGTTGACAGTCTGTTCGGTAATCAGGAGGGTTATAGTACAAAGTGTCCCACTTCTCTACCCTAGATAGTGCATAGGTACTACTACTCCCCCTGTGCCAATTAGGCTGTGGTGGTTAGCCGCCACAACCCAATTTGCACAGGGCGAGTAGGATAGGAAATGTTTCGTGTCATGTCAAACAAAACGATACTAGAAAGAAAGAAGATAGAAAAAACATTAATAACGTTTTTAGAAATACATATTTAATTATTAGGATTAATGGAAAAAACAAAAAAACGACTGCTAAAAAAATTCCCACTCAGTATAATGCCACGGCAAACAGCGACGTTGGTTTTCAGTGGAGTCCTGCCTTAAATCTATCGAATGACGACACACCTAACACCCGGTTCATTTACATTTCAACAATCAGAAATAGTCCCTGTACACCCTGGCGGGTGCTGCGGGCAGAGACAGCCATCTGCTTGGTGTTCCCCATGCATATTATAAAATTGTCAAAAGGGGCTATTTTATTTATTCGTATGGCATATTATTACAGTCGTCTTCAATATTTATAGAACTACTTTATTGTTTAAATTCTGAATCCAGTGGATGGCGTCCGCTTCAAGGGTAAACAGATCTGCCGGGTTTAACCTATTTATAAACATACATAAACTTTATACTTAATTGTATTTTCATTAATTCTTATTTTTCCCAGGTCCAAAACCTTTCTTATTAATATTTTATTTATCGTGAACTTGTTTAATATAACTAATTAAAGTGAAACCACACAAAAAAACCTTAGAAAAGCCTTTTTTAAAGTAAATTAATTCGAAAGGCCCTTAACTTAATTGTAAAATAAGTAAAAAGCATTTCTCTTGTCACAAGTCGCTAAAATAAAGTTTTCTTGGCGACATTTTAAGTGCCGGAGTGGTTCGGTTGTATGACGGTTTCAAGTTCAACTTGCCCTAATGGGTAGAAACGTAATATCATGTCTAAGAAAACGAAGAATCAACTTCGTTCTTTTGGTTCTATGGTAAATATTCCAATGTAATGAGAATGGACCGGATTAGGAATGAGTATATAAGGGGAAGCCTGAAAGTTGCGCCCATTGCCGAAAAGCTAAAAGCGAATCGCTTGGCATGGTACGGGCATGTCATAAGGAAGGATGACATCCATGTAACGATAACAGCATATTATGTGTGAATGTGAATGGATGCAAGAGGCGAGGTAGATCAAACAAAAGGTGAATAGCGAGACGATGTGAATAGGAGGAAAGTAAATGACGAGATGACGCGTGACACAGAGGTATGATACATGTGCCAACCCCCACGTGAATTCATTTATTAACATATTAGTACATAGGTAGTTACATACTTGGTCAAAAAAACAACAATACAAAAAAAAATACAGTAATACTAAAGACTAGCTTAAGAGGGCGCAGTACGTGGCAGTACGCTCAGTTCTCCATACAAACGTATTTATGCTCTCATTATAAAACGCCATGCTAGAATAACATGAAACTTTGTATACACAATGGGATCCGGCATATCTAGGTCGGAAATTAGTTTTTGTTGCTAGAAATTGTAAAAGAAAAAAAATACAGCGGTTTTTTGAGTTTTTTACGGCTTGTATGAAAACCTTAATAATCGTTGTACTTTTTCTCCATTATAATTTCAAGCAACAGAAACTAATTTCCGACCTAGATATGCCGGATACCATTGTGTATACAAAGTTTCATATTATTCTAGCATGGCGTTTTAAAATGAGAGCATAAATACGTTTGTATGGAGAACCGAACGTACTGCGCACTCTTAAGCCCAGTCAAAAAGGCCCCCTCGGGTTGTCCCTGGCGCAAAAGTTCCCATCACACTGGCCGTGTTACCACGATGAAAGGCAATGGATAACCTTTGCACCAGGTACGAACCCGCGCGGGCGTCAGACCCCCTATCCCTAATTCGACGTCTCACTTCCCGAATGAAAGTAATGGCCTGTGAACCCCATTCACCAAGTAACCTCAAACGCAAGAGGTACAAAGTAAATAGGTAAAAATAATTAAAAGAATGCATTTATTTCGGATTTCAGGCACAGTTACTGTGTTTCAGGATCCATTGATTGAGAGTACTACAAGAACTTGTACAAACTAAATATGTTAGTACCTAAACTTAAATGTAGGCAGGACCAGTGCCTCAGTAGGCCGTTCTCCCATCTAATGGCGACTACGTTCAGGAGACCGTGGCAGCAGCAAACGGCAAGCGAATGATGATACCCAATGTTTGACGATTTTATACCCTACAAATTACAGATATTAGATATTCATCATATCTCAATACTCAATACTCCATTCTATATTATATGAGCCGAATGACGTCCACTGCTGGACATAGGCCTCCCCCAAAGAGTGCCACAATTACCGATCCAGCAGGCTCCTTCGACCTTTACCAGGTCATTACGCATCACGCCGTGTCAGTTATAGGGTTTAATCGTCTTCAATTCTATTTTTAGTCGTAAGCAGGGTGCGCCCGACGTAATGTGTGAAGCTAATGTCTAAATATACCTTCAGTCTAGTTCGGTGATTATTGCTCCGTAGTACTCCTTTTAGATTTTATTTTTTAAGAACCTGTACTGCGTTAGTGTCCATCACGGTGGTAAATTTGATTATTCTATATTGTATGGTTGAGGAGGAGTAGAGTCACAACGAAATACGCGAATTGTGGGTTGTAGAGCTTCGCTTCGCCTTCGCCTCGCTTCGCTCCAATGAAATGACAATGGATTGGATCAGTACTGGGGCATTTACCTTACTTAACTCAAGCCTATTTAGTATTTTATGCTTCCAGTAATTATCAACATGAGAGCTATAAATATTAGTTAACAATCCCTTGTGTCCTATTGGCTATGTGCGAAGTAGGTGGTGGGGGTAAGCTAGGCGATCGCAGCGCACCACCACCACCATATCAGCCCATAGTAGACGTCCACTGCAGGACATAGGCCTCCCCCACTTTCATGGGGGGTAAATGCCATAATCGCCACGCTTGGCATGCGGGTTGGCGATCGCAGTATATCCACCGCATTCCAGGGATGCTGCTGCCCAACCCCCGGTGGCCTTGGTCGTAGTTTTAGGACATACCCGGGTCATCGCAGCGCACACTATGGCAGAAATGTGTACTTACCGGGGACTTTTGTCAAATTTACTTTCACGTTTCCTATTGGTTTCTTAACGGTTTTCAAAGATTCGTTTCGTTTGTATTTATTTATTTATTTCAATAAAATTTCTAGTAAGGGGTCTTCCTTGATTACTATAAAATAAATAAAATATTCATGTGTCATTATTTGACACCTCTGAGTTTGACATTGTCCCGGGACCCTTGACGTTTGACGTTTCAGACGTGCACATAGCCAATAGTCGGGCAGAATATCGCTTATAAATACAGTTTAACTTTCATTTATAAATGTCTAAGGCCGCGTTTACGTTTTTGCCGTGCGTCCTTGTTTGACAAGTATTGGATTTCCATATATTCTGACATCAGGCGCACAAAACGGCGCGTTGCCATCTCTGCTTGAAATCAGCCATGCCTAAATCTTTTGGCATTCAGATAATTAAAATTTAAGTGATTTATTTCATCGCGATCGCATCAGGAATCCATCCGCAGTGGAACCAAAGTAACCGATATAGCCCTTCGAATCGCTAAACTTAAGTGGCAGTGGACATAGAACCGATGGCTGTTGGGGCGGAAAATTTATCCAGTGGCGACCACGGACTGGAAGGCGCAGCGTGGGTAGGCCCCCCACAAGGTGGACTGATGACCTGGTAAAGGTCGCGGGAGTCCGCTGGATGCAGGTGGCGCAGGATCGGTCATTGTGCCACTCTTTGGGGGAGGCCTATTTCCAGCTGTAGACGTCCTTCGGCTGATGATGATGAATACTTAGCTATGAGATTGTTTCTCTGATTGTAAACGGTTTCTACACTTTTGTTTTGCAATGCTTTGCAAAAAAAAGTGTAAATATATGGCGTTGTGAAAGGGAATGCATGCAATGCAAATGCATTCCCTTTCGCAACGCCATATTATATTTATCTACGTCGTTTATTTATAAACGCAGTCGAAGTTACGTATATAATGTAGGTTTTAAAGTGAAAATTTTACGATTTTGATAGACAAATGGACATGATGAATTGAAATTAAATACCTATTACAAGAGCCCGGAAAATTCGTAACAAAACAAAATATTGTCGCAATGTAGCTAGTGTTAGAAACTTTTATTTATCGGTCATTGTGCCACTCTTTGGGGGAGGCCTATTTCCAGCTGTAGACGTCCTTCGGCTGATGATGATGAATACTTAGCTATGAGATTGTTTCTCTGATTGTAAACGGTTTCTACACTTTTGTTTTGCAATGCTTTGCAAAAAAAAGTGTAAATATATGGCGTTGTGAAAGGGAATGCATGCAATGCAAATGCATTCCCTTTCGCAACGCCATATTATATTTATCTACGTCGTTTATTTATAAACGCAGTCGAAGTTACGTATATAATGTAGGTTTTAAAGTGAAAATTTTACGATTTTGATAGACAAATGGACATGATGAATTGAAATTAAATACCTATTACAAGAGCCCGGAAAATTCGTAACAAAACAAAATATTGTCGCAATGTAGCTAGTGTTAGAAACTTTTATTTATCGATATCGAGTTTTTATATATGCTTAGTTAATTTAAAATATTTATTTATTTAAGTTCCCGTGCAATAACATAATTGGAACATAGTAATTTTTGTGAATTCATTAAAAGAGCAACAGAAGATATCAATTTTACAATGTACTCGGTTAAGCGTGCGCAGTGCCCTTGTCCATGGCGCCTCACGCAGCAGGCCGGTGCGCGCGCGCGGCGCGGCCAGAATATGTGAAGGAAGGGCTAAATTGAGGAATTGTTTGTTTGTTCTTCCACCTAATTCTTAACTATATTTTATCACCTATTACAGACAAAGTGAGAAAAATAACTCCAAAATCTTTATGGCATTGTTATAACATATAATTTCGCCTGGCGTGTGGATAAGTTTTTTCACTGTACCAATAAGGTTCTATACATATTTACAGAACCCTAATAAAAACTGCCCCGCGCTGCGCACAAAATTAGCTTTAACGCAATTTACTCGCGACCAACAATTTTCCACCGGGACAACGATCATTAGTGCTTCAAAGCAATTTGACCTCATTTATTCAACACCAAGTAAAATGGTGTCGTGTAAACTGAAGATTTACGATGAAGTCATTACCTTTTATGGGCCATAATTGATAGAGATAGAATCTTGGGCCCCTGAAATTGCAAGGTAAGGTTGAGAACGTTCGACTGTTAAGACGCGTTTACGAGCGGTTACTTTACGTCCTATCTCCAAGCTGTTCCGTAGACGCATATAGCGTTTTGACTTAACACTGTAGTCGGGAATTCCTGGACTTTTTCCACTGTAAGGCGACTCCCTGATTTGGCGGGGCGGAAGTAGAACGATATCGGAAGGCTGTGAGCTGTCAGTGTTAACGCCTTTCAAGTAACCGCTTCTACTACGTACCTACATTTAAATGAGTACTTCCAGATGGAAGAAGGGCGATATGAATGCAGTACTTACTACGCTATCCTGACAGGTTCCTGTCAAATGAGGAGATCAGTCTTGTCAAAGAAAAAATACCGCACGCGATTCCGTTCCGCCAACTCAGAAAGTCTCCTAAGACGCAATGGTCTTAGGTAGTTCGGTTATACGCCGTTTTTAAGTGAAGTGAAGCCCTTACCTTGCGTATTAATTATGTATTTTATAGGCCGCCGGCATGCAAGCGGTCTTTCATGTTTTACAAATATTTTCTACGTGATTATCGCAAGCATTTAGGGGGATTGTTGCCACGGACCAATATGTACGTGATTTTAATTTTAAATGTTAAACTTTGATTAAAAGTAACTCTTGACTTTAACGTTAATAAATAATTAATAAAATAGGATATAATTTATTGACAAAACTGTGGTCCGATAAAATAGAATAGAGTAAATAATTATTAGAATAGAATATAATTAATTGACAAGAAAAGGACCGGGTATGTCCTAAAACTACGACCAAGACCACCGGGGAATGGGCAGCAGCATTCCTAGAGTGCGGTGGAGATACTGAGATCGCCAACCCGCATGCCAAGCGTGGCGATTATGGCATTTACCCCCCATGAAATTCGGGGAGGCCTATGTCCAGCAGTGCACGTCCTAGGGCTGATATGGTGGACAAAACTGTGTACATTTTTATAAACATACCATTAAACAATAAGTATCAACAGTTTGCCCATTTCAGAGGTACAATAATATTGTGATAAAATCTGAAAGAATTATAAAAAATAATGTAACAATATTCATTATTAACCTACGTAAATATTCAATTAAATCATAAAAATATTGCGCAAAAAGTATTTTAATCAATACTTCAACTTTCTCATTTAAGTCAACCGTGGGGATATTAGCTGTCTAAGTCGTAAAAAGTGTGCCGCCCCTCTCTAATTTCCAACGATTTTTGGTTTGAACAAGATAAGTCTAATAGTTGTTAAGGTATCGCTGAAAAACTGCCGCGCCCCAGCAAAAAGACGTAAGTGCCGTGAGTTTCCTATTATGGAGATACAACTTTTTTTACTTCACTGCATAGGATGGTTTTAAATCTTCATTGTGCGGGGTCTGACACGCACTAGGCCGTTTTTTATGCATAAAATAGCATTGCATGGCATTTTTGACCAGTATCAGCTGATGGTATAGTTAAATGATATTGAGGTCGAGGGTGTTACACGCGCACCTTTAAATATCCATAATATTGTAAGATAGGTAAATATACGTAGTTGTTGTTGTATATTGTCAATATTATCTTGCAATATCTATATTAATAATTTCCTGCAGGGGTACGGTAGACCCGAACGAGACCTGTCTCAAATTGAAGAACGTATAAAAAATAACGATTTCGAGTTGAACATATGTATGCGCAAAATTCGGATTGTCGCGTATTTTACATTAAAAAGTATTAATTTTATGATAAAAGGTCGGCCATATTAAATTCGTTGGTTGACAGCGTCGGGTTGGGTACGTTCGGAAATTGTAACTATGTTTGCGTCCGGTGTGTTTGCCAGGTTGCTGGGCTGCGTTCAGGGTGATGGGCCATCATCGCCCATTGTGTGGATTCGGCTAGCCGCGTCTGCAGCGTTTTTGTTTTTGTAGTTTTCAAGCGTTCTAAACACCTATCAGCCTAGCTAGCACGATAACTTATACCGTCACGTTATATGGGCGAAATGTATTAAAACGTCACATAAAACATAACGTATAATCTATCGTGGTAGCTAGGCTGATTGTCACAACAACCGCCTTCAAAGCGAATGTATGGGGCCTGTTACATGGTTATTATTATCACGTGATACATTCATATCACGATAAGTATCACGTGAATATTGAAGCAGAATCCATACAAACTTTAAAACTGCGATAATATTGACACCCCAGTATTGTGATAATATTAATCGTGTAAAGGACACCACTTGAATGTTTGCCGAGTCTGTCCGCCATCTTAAAACTGCGTCTCTATTTTGTTGTGACAAACTACTAGGTGACTTATGGCTTTAAACGTCTAGCAAAATTCTATCCCTATCTCGCTCTATCTTCTAACTTAGTGGTACTGGGGGTCTACTCCGAAATTCGAAATCCGAACTTCGTATGGTGCCGTCCCTTCACTCATATAGTCTATGACAGGAGAGTGAAAGGGACGGCACCATACGAAGTTAGGATTTTGAATTGGGTACCTTAAGTTTTCTAAAGCGGTCCATATTATATTTTTTATGTGTTAGTAGACACAAAATGAAGTCCAAAACTGCAGCTGATATTATTTTATTACTTGTCGTTTTTTAGAAATATTTTTTTGAATATGTGTTTTGACATACTACGAGTTTGGTTGGATTAATAGAGTTTGTGCCTTAGTCTGTCACAACAAAAAAAATACGTGGAGTTGACAGCTGGCACTGACAGTTGGCAGTTGTCAAATTTAGCCGTCACATCTACGAGTTTGTACGCTGTGCTTCCCTAATTTCTACTGTTCTCCAGTTATTACCATCGAATTCTGCTGACCCTGGATTTTGTAGTATCGATATCTCACGACGACTACCGTATTGCTATTTTACGGAAATAAAAACGACGACTTGTGCACGTATTTTTGCACAACGATACTTTCTGCCCTCGACGACTTGCGCTGCCCTACTGCTTACTTGCTAAACCTAACTTAGCAAGGAAAATGAGTTCCTCAGAAGACTTTGTACGAGCAGACTCCGGAAATTGCCAGACATGGACATGGTGGTTATTTTATTATGGAATATTTAAGGACATATAACACCAAATGCTTTGTTAGAGCGAAAGTTGTCCCTAAACACAAGAAACACACCAAAAAATATACCTATCTCGTACAGTGCATAATAAATGAAATAGACAGCACCATAATAGATACAGAATTTGATGGATGTCCAGCACAAGCAGGAATTTTTAAAGATGTCTTACTTGTTACTTAG
Organism: Notocelia uddmanniana; assembly: GCA_905163555.1. NCBI lineage: Eukaryota > Metazoa > Arthropoda > Insecta > Lepidoptera > Tortricidae > Notocelia > Notocelia uddmanniana. The sequence goes on along the minus strand of LR991058.1, from coordinate 29,074,401 downwards.
TTCTTCGAACTGGCAACTTATCCACCCCTTTATGCAGATTAGTGTCACATTTGTATACATATCACTAAAACAGTTAAAATTCATGTGTGAACTATCACTCCGGGTGACATATGTGGACAAATTTAATATGTGGAGCCTCGCCTGATGGCATGACAAATGATTATATCTTGAGATTAAATGTCCAAGCACTGCAAAAGCCCTGAAATCATATGTAGTTGATAACAAAATACAAGAAAAGTTTAAAGCTCAGTGCCATATTCAGATGTTAGTAAGTGGTTTTAAAAAGTGTTCATTTTGTGTTGCTGATCCAGAATTTGAACAAAAAAAAATTCAAATCCTATGGCTGACCTTCGACTCTGCTTATGTTAACAGCTTAATGATGAAATCGGAAATATTTTGGAAGAATATTATCCCAAAAATTTTGCAAAATGCAAAGTCTTAAGAGTCCGCAATAAGCTCAGTTCTCCATACAAACATAATCTCGCTCTCATTTCAAAATGGCATGCTCGAATAATTTGATACTTTATATACACAAGGGGATCCGGTATATCTACTTTAACGTTAATAAATAATTAATAAAATAGGATATAATTTATTGACAAAACTGTGGTCCGATAAAATAGAATAGAGTAAATAATTATTAGAATAGAATATAATTAATTGACAAGAAAAGGACCGGGTATGTCCTAAAACTACGACCAAGACCACCGGGGAATGGGCAGCAGCATTCCTAGAGTGCGGTGGAGATACTGAGATCGCCAACCCGCATGCCAAGCGTGGCGATTATGGCATTTACCCCCCATGAAATTCGGGGAGGCCTATGTCCAGCAGTGCACGTCCTAGGGCTGATATGGTGGACAAAACTGTGTACATTTTTATAAACATACCATTAAACAATAAGTATCAACAGTTTGCCCATTTCAGAGGTACAATAATATTGTGATAAAATCTGAAAGAATTATAAAAAATAATGTAACAATATTCATTATTAACCTACGTAAATATTCAATTAAATCATAAAAATATTGCGCAAAAAGTATTTAATCAATACTTCAACATTCTCATTTAAGTCAACCGTGGGGATATTAGCTGTCTAAGTCGTAAAAAGTGTGCCGCCCCTCTCTAATTTCCAACGATTTTTGGTTTGAACAAGATAAGTCTAATAGTTGTTAAGGTATCGCTGAAAAACTGCCGCGCCCCAGCAAAAAGACGTATGTGCCGTGAGTGTTTCCTTATTATGGAGATACAACTTTTTTACTTCACTGCATAGGATGGTTTTTAAATCTTCATTGTGCGGGGTCTGACACGCACTAGGCCGTTTTTATGCATAAAATAGCATTGCATGGCATTTTTGACCAGTATCAGCTGATGGTATAGTTAAATGATATTGAGGTCGAGGGTGTTACATGCGCACCTTTAAATATCCATAATATTGTAAGATAGGTAAATATACGTAGTTGTTGTTGTATATTGTCAATATTATCTTGCAATATCTATATTAATAATTTCCTGCAGGGGTACGGTAGACCCGAACGAGACCTGTCTCAAATTGAAGAACGTATAAAAATAACGATTTCGAGTTGAACATATGTATGCGCAAAATTCGGATTGTCGCGTATTTTACATTAAAAAGTATTAATTTTATGATAAAAGGTCGGCCATATTAAATTCGTTGGTTGACAGCGTCGGGTTGGGTACGTTCGGAAATTGTAAACTATGTTTGCGTCCGGTGTGTTTGCCAGGTTGCTGGGCTGCGTTCAGGGTGATGGGCCATCATCGCCCATTGTGTGGATTCGGCTAGCCGCGTCTGCAGCGTTTTGTTTTTGTAGTTTTCAAGCGTTCTAAACACCTATCAGCCTAGCTAGCACGATAACTTATACCGTCACGTTATATGGGCGAAATGTATTAAAACGTCACATAAAACATAACGGTATAATCTATCGTGGTAGCTAGGCTGATTGTCACAACAACCGCCTTCAAAGCGAATGTATGGGGCCTGTTACATGGTTATTATTATCACGTGATACATTCATATCACGATAAGTATCACGTGAATATTGAAGCAGAATCCATACAAATTTTAAAACTGCGATAATATTGACACCCCAGTATTGTGATAATATTAATCGTGTAAAGGACACCACTTGAATGTTTGCCGAGTCTGTCCGCCATCTTAAAACTGCGTCTCTATTTTGTTGTGACAAACTACTAGGTGACTTATGGCTTTTAAACGTCTAGCAAAATTCTATCCCTATCTCGCTCTATCTTCTAACTTAGTGGTACTGGGGGTCTACTCCGAAATTCGAAATCCGAACTTCGTATGGTGCCGTCCCTTTCACTCATATAGTCTATGACAGGAGAGTGAAAGGGACGGCACCATACGAAGTTAGGATTTTGAATTGGGTACCTTAAGTTTTCTAAAGCGGTCCATATTATATTTTTTATTGTTAGTAGACACAAAATGAAGTCCAAAACTGCAGCTGATATTTTTTTATTACTTGTCGTTTTTTAGAAATATTTTTTTGAATATGTGTTTTGACATACTACGAGTTTGGTTGGATTAATAGAGTTTGTGCCTTAGTCTGCCACAACAAAAAAAATACGTGGAGTTGACAGCTGGCACTGACAGTTGGCAGTTGTCAAATTTAGCCGTCACATCTACGAGTTTGTACGCTGTGCTTCCTAATTTCTACTGTTCTCCAGTTATTACCATCGAATTCTGCCTGACCCTGGATTTTGTAGTATCGATATCTCACGACGACTACCGTATTGCTATTTTACGGAAATAAAAACGACGACTTGTGCACGTATTTTTGCACAACGATACTTCTGCCCTCGACGACTTGCGCTGCCCTACTGCTTACTTGCTAAACCTAACTTAGCAAGGAAAATGAGTTCCTCAGAAGACTTTGTACGAGCAGACTCCGGAAATTTGCCAGACATGGACATGGTGGTTATTTTATTATGGAATATTTAAGGACATATAACACCAAATGCTTTGTTAGAGCGAAAGTTGTCCCTAAACACAAGAACACCAAAAAATATTACCTATCTCGTAACAGTGCATATAAATGAAATAGACAGCACCATAATAGATACAGAATTTGATGGATGTCCAGCACAAGCAGGAATTTTTAAAGATGTCTTACTTGTTACTTAGTTCTTCGAACTGGCAACTTATCCACCCCTTTATGCAGATTAGTGTCACATTTGTATACTATATCACTAAAACAGTTAAAATTCATGTGTGAACTATCACTCCGGGTGACATATGTGGACAAATTTAATATGTGGAGCCTCGCCTGATGGCATGACAAATGATTATATCATTGAGATTAAATGTCCAAGCACTGCAAAAGCCCTGAAATCATATGTAGTTGATAACAAAATACAAGAAAAGTTTAAAGCTCAGTGCCATATTCAGATGTTAGTAAGTGGTTTTAAAAAGTGTTCATTTTGTGTTGCTGATCCAGAATTTGAACAAAAAAAAATTCAAATCCTATGGCTGACCTTCGACTCTGCTTATGTTAACAGCTTAATGATGAAATCGGAAATATTTTGGAAGAATATTATCCCAAAAATTTTGCAAAATGCAAAGTCTTAAGAGTCCGCAATAAGCTCAGTTCTCCATACAAACATAATCTCGCTCTCATTTCAAAATGGCATGCTCGAATAATTTGATACTTTATATACACAAGGGGATCCGGTATATCTAGGTAAGGAATTAGTTTCTGTTGCTTGAAATTATAATGGAGAAAAAATATAGTGATTATTAAGGTTTTCATACAAGATCAAAAAAATTAAAAAAACTCGCTGTCTTTTTTTTCCATTCCAATTTCTAGCAACAGAAACTAATTCCTTACCTAGATATACCGGATTGTGTATATAAAGTTTCAAATTATTCGAGCATGCCATTTTAAAATGAGAGCGAAACTATGTTTGTATGAAGAACTGAGCTTACTGCAGACTCTTAAGACTTAGCGGATCCCATTGTGTATACAAAGTTTTATGTTATTTCAGCATGGCATTTTAAAATGAAAACGAAACTACATTTGTACGGAGAATTGAGTTCAATCAAGCGTATGGCGTACTCTTAACAGGTTTTCCATATGTTATTGGACTTATAAAACTGCAAACATCCAATTTTTAATGTATATAATTAATAATTATGCAGGGTGATTTATTCCATGTGCATAAAGTACTTTCAGGAACTGTAAATATGTGTTTTATTACCATTAAACACTCAATAGTAACGAAAGGGAATAGTTGAGTGTGAAATTCAATACAAGTTGATGTACTTAAAAATTATCTATGTTCTTAAGTATATTAAGTTCTCTGTGACATTGCATAATGTGTCTAAAATAAATAAACTGCCAACTAATTTTTATATGATATTTGGATTTTCTGAAACATGTATTTAGATCATTGATAATGATATACATATATTTCAAATAAATTGGAGTCCAAAGCCCTGTTTGATTGATTACCTACTTATTTTATAGGTATAGAGACCTGCCCTGCTAGTATGATAGCTTATACTGTCACGTTTTATGTGACGTTTCAGTACATTTTGACCGTATAACGTGACGGTATAAGCTATCATACTAGCCGGGCTGTTGTTAAGGTTTTAAGGCAATGTCCAGCACTCTACTGTAATAAAACAAGACAGAAAATCATTCTAGTTTTATTTAATTGTCCTGCAAGTTCACCAACCGCATAAATACCGCATGTGGCTGTGGTTTGTTACTGAATGAGGCTTAAAAAACCGGAATTCCCTCACTCTTCGTATTAAACGCTCTACATTTGCGCAGACTGGCGATCACTTGACCAAGCAATACTTCTTTTTTGTTGGGAGTTTCTTTTGATGAGACACTTGGAGGGTGAAGGAGATTCAACTTTCTTTCCTGTAAATGTGCTTCTATTCCTTTAAAGCCCCGGTCGGAAAAAATAACAGCCCCTGGAGGAAGACGGTTAGTGAGTAAGTAGTAAGTTAAGTTGGGATTATCCCTTCTATATTTTTTGCACGATGATACAAAGTATCTCATTTCATCTGCGTAATACTTTCTATCGTGAACTATTGTATTGGAAGTGCTACTTGTACTAGCCATTGTATTACACAAGTGAGAACAGCGGTCGTCGAGGGCAGAAGTATCGTTGTCCAAAAATACTTGCACAAGTCGTCGTGAAGGCATCCGATTCCGTAAAATAGCAATGCGGTGGTCGTCGTGAGATGCAGGTACTACAAAATCCAGGGTCAGGCAGAATTCTTAGGAAGCACAGCGTACAAACTCGTAGATGTGACAGCTATATTTGACAACTGCCAACTGTCAGTGTCAGCTGTCAACTCCACGTATTTTTTTTTGTTGCGGCAGACTAAGGCACAAACTCTATTAATCCAACCAAACTCGTGGTATGTCAAAACACATATTCAAAAAAATATTTCTAAAAAACCACAAGTAATAAAAAAATATCAGCTGCAGTTTTGGACTTCATTTTGTGTCTACTAACAATAAAAAATATAATATGGACCACTTTAGAAAACTTAAGGTACCCAATTAGAGAAATATAATTCAAAATGTAATAAAAACCAGCCAAGTGCGTCGGAGTCGCACACTGAGGGTTCCGTACAACTAAAAAACAAATGTGATTTATCAATATATTGATATTCTTGGTAAAATATACTTCATAATAAACATTATCACCTAATTTCAAGTTCATAGGTCGATGGGAAGTTAAAAAATTATATGTGTGACAGACAACACACGGAATGTTCTTTGACTTTCTTCGACCGTCCGCCGCGCTCGGACTAAAATGCTACCAACCGAAAACTAAATATATATGCCTCTCTGTCGCACTTGCATATTCGAGCGCGGAGAGGGAAATACTTCGTTTTCAGATTGCGGTAGGCCCTCTGGTCTGACGGCTCCTATTCCTGGATGGTGCGCGTATCGGAATGTGAAATACCTTTGGCAAAACGGAACAAGTTGTTAAATAGCTTCCATTCACTGGAGAAAATATTACCAACTGTTATTATTATCACGCGAAACACTGAATATTGAAGCAACATCCATAGAGGCCTGTTACATGGTTATTATTATCACGCGATATACTCAGATCACGATCCGTATCACGTGCAATGAATATTGAAAATAAATCCATACGATTTTGTAAACCACGATAATATTGACACACCAGTATTGTGATAATATTAAGCGTTTAACAGACCCCATACAATTTTAAAAATCGCGATAATATTGACACATAATATTGAGTGTAAAGGGCCCCACTTAATAGAATTAGGCGGAAAATAGAGAGCTGCTACCGCGAAACGAAAACGAACGAACATCGTGTATTTCCCTCTGTGTCACTCGATTTTGCAAGTTCGACAGAGAGGGAGATACACAAACTTCATTTGTTTTCGTTCGCGTTAGCTGCTCTGACTTCGCACCAAAAATACTGACTGGCACATCAATATTTAACAATTGCACATCTGAACTGAATTTTAATGAACGATTAGTATTTTAGCTATACAAATCAGTACTGATTACGATGTCAATTTTTTATGTGCCTTTAAATACTACCCTTATAAAAATGCTTAGGATTAACTTGCAAAGATTTTGCCCGTGACGTCGTCAGCGTAATCTTTTACTCCCTATTCCATATGTTAATCCAGACTACAGACTATATTTCTATACGAAGTTTCATCATAATCCGTTGTTGTAATGTTTTTATTTTATACATTTTTGTACACTATTTCTTTCGTCGTTTGCATAACTGTCACGAATAAATGTTTACTTTATTTCTTTCTTATTTATTTCACCCGAGCGAAGCCGGGCTTTCATCTAGTACAACTATATTACCTAACATTAAAATTTCGGCAAATTAACATAATATATGCAAAGCGAAATTAAGCTCCTGGTGTTGTACTTCGTAAATCTTTATTAATTAAGCATGAAAGTTACCTACTCACGAGTTGGATACTCCAACAAACAGCAAAAGGCACAAACAGTAATTACAAACATAATCAAGTTGTTATACCGGAAAATACTTGGGGGACATCTAGTGCTTTAAAAGATAATGAGCACTGACAGAAACAATATGACTTCGCCAAATGTTGGTGGACGGAGCGACACATAACCTACCTAAATTAGGTTGATTAACCTCTCCACCGCTCCAGTCATCTAGTCGTGACAGCCAATGGAATGCCTCACACGCCACGGTCGTCAATACATGACCATTATGTTCTAGATTGTCAGTTCTGTGGCGTACAGAACACGTCGCTTCGTTTGTTTTGTAACGGTGAAGAGTTTAAAACCAATTATACAAGTTTTTATTTAACAATGTTTTTTGTGTACTTTGTGTCTTGGTATGTATTTTGTATGTGTGATTCGGTCAAATCATGCGATTGAATTTTAAAGTTATATAATCCTCAACCACGCTACGCCTTCCAGCACGTGGTCGCCACTCGAGAACCTTTTTTGCCCCAACGGCCTTTGGTTCTACGTTTCGTTCGGTTATTGTGGCACTCATGAGGGGAAGCCTATCTCCAGCAGTGGACGTCTTTTGGCTGATGTGATGATAATGATGATGATAATCCTCAACGGATTGAGCTGAAATTGGGCATACTTATGTTATGTACACAAGACAATGCATATTATGGTAAACATCAAGCTGATCGGACGATGGAGTGGCCATAGCTACACAAGATAAACTCGTCGTGTTTGGACTCATAGGAACCATATCAACGAGTAGTTAATGACACTGGGAAAAAGGTACAGTCGGCAATAAAAACTTGCATTTCTGACAAAACTCATTGCAGTAAGCCCAGAGGTTTACAGTAATAAGATTTTCAATTGAAACCATGTCTACTAGATCAAATCCTAGTAGGCATGGTTTCAATTTCAATGTGTGAATTGTTGTTTCTTTTCTCTTCTGGACGCAGCCTATGTAGATCAAACACTAACAGTACGCAATGCGTCTTCATGAATTAGACCATAAGTCACACAAGCATACATATATGCCCCTAAAATTACATATAGGTACACTCTGGTCACGTCAGGTTACAGTGATAATATCTGTATCTGGTCTTAATTGGCCATAATTATATTGTAATTTTAAGACTATTGTGAACCTGTCGTGGACGACGAGAAAAGGCATTTGGAAATATTCTATCTGTTTCACCCGTCGCGGGCGCGATAGAGAGACATCGCCGTCGGCCGTTTGGTACAGTACATTTTGCAATATCTTCCACTACTTAAGCCTTTATTAAATAAGACAATGTTGACCTTGATCGATTTCTTAGAACTTTAACGTTTTGCTTTTTTGGTAATTCTTTCTCGTTTATGAAATAATAGCAAAAAAGCAAGAGGAAGTTTTACGGGTCTTACGAACGAATCTATAAGGGTCCATATTTTCAATGGTATACATAATTTCCTACAAATCGAAAAGTTTAAAATTATTATTTAATGATATCTACAACATTTCCAAAAATAATGCAAATCGGTTGAGGATTAAGGAGAGCAAAACGTTGCCACTTTTTTCATGAAAAAATTCTGATACTGTTAAGTGATATTGTATATTGTGAAATAAATAAATCTATCTATTTATGCAGCTACTACCCGGTAAATATTTAGCCAGGGAGTTTCGGGTTGACAAATTGCTCCAAGGCCGAGCGCAGCACGTGCTTATATTACGGAGTTTCATCAAACTTGTCGCCCGTAGAGACCGCTAATATATTTATGAGGCAGGTAACTAGTTGTTACAGAAGAACACTAAAACATTAATGGCGTCTTGCGGTTTACGAGCCCAGCGTCGCAACTTGGTAAACTCGCAACTAATCATATCTTGGGATATTGGACTTTTTTCTTGATGCTTGTGACATGGTTTGATGACGTCACATATGCTGCTCCACTTTGATAACTGTCAAAGTTATCTATCAAAGGCCTGCATGATGATTACGTAACTTTTCGAATTATTATTTAAGATCTGGTTTCGAATTTTGGTTTCGTAAGTGGCCGAAGGGAACGTATGATGGGTAAAACTAACTGTAACTGTGGAAAATGACATTTTGATCTACATTACGCGCGATCGAAAGCGTTATGTAATTATCCCGCTGGTGTCGGTTGGTTTAGCTAGTGATGACGAGCCCGTCGCCATCACTTTGAGGGCCGCTTTTACGCACAACTTAGAGCTACATCGTAGTTGCGTACAAAAAGTCTGCTGCATTTTGCGGGGAGGTGAAGAAATAACATGTACATGCAAAAGATGACTCATAAATGCAATAACAATATATGTCATTACACAGGCACACTTTGAAAAACACTTAACACATTCTCATTTTGATAAAGACATTCTCATTTCGAATGGGACCATAAAACAAAAGACAAACACCGTAATGTGTAACATAATAACGTTGTAATTGACAGATTGAAGTCAGTATTCTGGCTTCGTAAACGTTGGAGTAACTTTAATATTGTTTCCACGACTTTGAGTAGGTACACAATGAGTTTAGTTGGGATGCATAATATAGAAGTTCTGATGGTTAGTTCCAAGCACTTACCTAGTACAATGAAGTGCAAATATATGAATCGAATTAATACTCTCATTTCCAATTGACTGCACCTATAGTATTAGAACAGTATGAGAGTACAGTGGGCAAATAAAATGTGTCAGTAAAGGGATATTCAACGTTAACATACACTACGACCTGTTTAGCCTAGTTGGTAGTGACTCTGCCTCCGAAGCTAGAGGTTCCGGGTTCGAATCCCGGCCAGGGCATTTATTTGTGCATTTTTCACAGATATTTGTTCTTGGGTCTTGGATGTTTTCTATGTATTTAAGTATGTATTTATCTATATAAGTATGTATATCGTCGTCTAGTACCCATAGTACAAGCTTTGCTTAGTTTGGGACTAGGTCGATTTGTGTAAGATTGTCCCCCAATATTACTACACACTACAGGCTGAGTTGGGACCATTTCGTGACATCTTTTTTGTTGTTATTTTATGCTTCTTCCTATTTGTAATTGTCACGAATAAATGATTTTCTATTTTCTATTTCTATTTAAGATTGTGTTTTTTGTGCGGGGGAAAATCCGGACAAGATATATCGGACTTGCACCAACTAAAAACCACATGGTCCTCCTCAACTCATTTCGGAAGCTCTGGGACCTCCTACGGAAAGCACCAGTGCCGCCTATTGTGGCCCAATACGCGTTTTCGATCGCAGCGGCTGTCACGTCATACCATAGACAGCTGTCAATCTTTGACACAGTTAGTCAGTTTCAGGGGCCTTTCAGCTCGAAGAACGAGCTTTTCCAAGGAGATGTAAGTTTTTACTTTAGCCAGCAGATGACACTGTGTGTACTGTTTCACCTGCCTCTCTATCGCACTTGCACATTGTGAGTGACAAAGAAGCACATCTTTCGCGGTTGTACTTCTGTCATGTATACTTTACCTAAAATTCAGATGATGTGTTTACTACCTAAATTTATGGTTCAATATTTTTTTCATGTTTACATTTCGAGCGTTCCAACGTACGCAAAATAATTACATAATTAGGTAATGTACACAAAATTGTGACAACAACATTGTACTAATTTAGCCTCGTCAATTATTCGTGCAAATGGATAGTAGATTCGAGAGCTTATAAAATGCTCCATAGGAAGAGAATAATGTATGTTTTCAACTTCTGCTACCTTACAAATTTCGAGTGAAATTTTATCGATGTGGTGTGTATATAAGCTTATAAAGCTTAAATATTTTACGTAAAACTAAACGTTTGCACGGTACGTTGACATCGCTGTCAATTTAAAAATTCAAATGTCTAATGGCTTTTTTAGGTTAATTGTATCTATATTAATAATTTCGTGCAGGGGTACGGTAGACCCGAACGAGACCTGTCTCAAATTGAAGAACGTATAAAAATAACGATTTTTGAGTTGAACATATGTATCCGCAAAATTCGGATTGTCGCGTATTTTGCATTTAAAAGTGTTAATTTTATGACGAAAGATCGGCCATATTAAATTCTTTGGTTGACAGCGTCGGGTTGGGTACGTTCGGAAATTGTTAACTATGTTTGCGTCCGGTGTGTTGGCCAGGTTGCTGGGCTGCGGTCTGGGTGATGGGCCATCATCGCCCATTGTGTGGATTCGGCTAGCCACGTTTGCAGCGTTTTGTTTTTGTAGTTTTCAAGCGTTCTATACACCTATCAGCCTAGCTAGCACGATAACTTATACCGTCACGTTATATGGGTGAAATGTATTAAAACGTCACCTAAAACGTAACGGTATAATCTATCGTGCTAGCTTGGCTGATTGTCACAACAACCGCCTTCAAAGCGAATGTATTGGGCCTGTTACATGGTTATTAGTATCACGTGATACATTCATATCACGATAAGTATCACGTGAATATTGAAGTAGAATCCATACAAATTTGAAAACTGCTATAATATTGACACCCCAGTATTGTGATAATATTAATCGTGTAAAGGACACCACTTGAATGTTTGCTGAGTTTGTCCGCCATCTTAAAGCTGCGCCTCTATTTTGTTGTGACAAACTACTAGGTGACTTATGGCTTTTAAACGTCTAGCAAAATTCTATCCATATCTCGCTCTATCTTATAACTTAGTGGTACTGGGGGTCTACTCCGAAATTCGAAATCCGAACTTCGTATGGTGCCGTCCCTTTCACTCATATAGTCTATGACAGGAGAGTGTAAAGGACGGCACCATACGAAGTTAGGATTTTGAATTTCGGAGTAGACCCCCAGCTCATGCCGTTCGCCGCGCTCGGACGTTAGAGGCGCCACCGCGAACCGAAAACGAAGTATCTGCCTCTCTCTCGTACATGTATATTCGAACGACAGAGAGGAAGATAGTTCGGTTTTGGTTCGCGGTAGGCCCTCAGGCGTCAACTTTAAAACGAATAGGGTATTTTACTATAAGAGAAATAAAATTCAAAATGTAATAAAAACCAGCCAAGTGCGTCGGGGTCGCACACTGAGGGCTCCTTACAACTAAAAAACAAATGTGATTTATCAATATATTGATATTTTTGGTAAAATATACTTCATAATAAACATTATCTTATCACCTAATTTCAAGTTCATAGGTCGATGGGAAGTTAAAAAATTATATGTGTGACAGACAACACACGGAATGTTCTTTGACTTTCTTCCACCGTCCGCCGCGCTCGGACTAAAGTGCTACCAACCGAAAACTAAATATATATGCCTCTCTGTCGCACTTGCATATTCGAGCGCGGGGAGGGAAATACTTCGTTTTCAGATCGCGGTAGGCCCTCTGGTCTGACGGCTCCTATTCCTGGATGGTGCGCGTATCGGAATGTGAAATACCTTTGGCAAAACGGAACAAGTTGTTAAATAGCTTCCATTAATTAGAGAAAATATTACCAACTTTTATTATTATCACGCGAAACACTGAATATTGAAGCAACATCCATAGAGGCCTGTTACATGGTTATTATTATCACGTGATATACTCATATCACGATCCGTATCACGTGCGATAAATATTGAAGAAAAATCCATACGATTTTGAAAACCACGATAATATTGACACACCAGTATTGTGATAATATTAAGCGTTTAACAGACCCCATACAATTATAAAAATCGCGATTATATTGACACATAATATTGAGTGTAAAGAACCTTACTTAATAGAATTTGGCGGAGAATAGAGAGCTGCTATCGCGAAACGAAAACGAACGAACATCGTGTATGTGATTTTGCAAGTTCGACAGAGAGGGAGATACACGAACTTCATTTGTTTTCGTTCGCGTTAGCAGCTCTGACTTCTCACCAAAAATACTGACTGGCACATCAATATTTAACAAATGCACATCTGAACTGAATTTTAATGAACGATTAGTATTTTAGCTATACAAATCAGTACTGATTACGGTGTCAATTTTTTTATGTGCCTTTAAATACTACCCTTATAAAAATGCTTAGGATTAACTTGCAAAGATACTAGCCTTTGCCCGTGACGTCGTCAGCGTAATCTTTTACTCCCTATTCCATATGTTAATCCAGACAACAGACTATATTTCTATACGAAGTTTTATCATAATCCGTTGTTGTAATGTTTTTATTTTATACATTTTTAGGGTTCCGTAGTCAACTAGGAACCCTTATAGTTTCGCCATGTCTGTCCGTCCGTCTGTCCGTCCGTCCGTCCGCGGATAATCTCAGTGACCGTTAGCACTAGAAAGCTGAAATTTGGTACTAATATGTATATCAATTACGCCGACAAAGTGGTAAAATAAAAAGTGGAAAAAAATATTTTATTAGGATACCTCCCCTATACGTAAAGTGGGGAGTGATTTTTTTTTTTCATTTTAACCCTAACGTGTGATATATTGTTAGATAGGTATTTAAAAATAAATAGGGGTTTACTAAAATCATTTTTTGATAATGTTAATATTTTCGGAAATAATCGCTCCAGAAGTAAAAAAAAATGTGTCCCCCCCCCTCTAACTTTTGAACCATAAGTTTTAAAAATATGAAAAAAATCTCAAAAGTAGAACTTTATAAAAACTTTGTAGGAAAATTATTTTGAACTTGATAGGTTGAATAGTTTTTGAAAAAATTACAAAAACTACGGAACCCTACACTGAGCGTGGCCCGACACGCTCTTGGCCGGTTTTTTGTACACTATTTCTTTCTTCGTTTGCATAACTGTCACGAATAAATGTTTACTTTATTTCTTACTTATTTATTTCACCCGAGCGAAGCCGGGCTTTCATCTAGTATTTATATAATTATGTGCAGTTAATAACTATATATTACGATTAGCTGTTAATAGTAATAGTCTCAGTAAATAATTTCGACCCTACAACGTGACGGTAAAAGCTATCGTGCGGCTAAGCAGAGTGTAATGGATTCATTGAAAACTGAATATCTTCGAATGACAAAGCCGCTCCCTACAAAATATAATATGCCACTTTTTACGTGTTAATTTTGTGTTATTGTTTATAATACTGATAAATTTTGGTGCGATTGCTAATATCGAATGTTTGTAAGTAAAATTGTGTAATAAACGATATTTACTAAGTTACCTATTTTGTTTTATTGTCAGAAGAATGTCATGCCCATTTTATTAAAAATTGTCTGAAATTGATGCAAAGATAGCCAAATAGGTAATGTAACTATTATTTCATTACTTATTTCCTTATTTTTGCATTAAAGTAGTTTCAAAAAGGAACTTGAAATGTATTTTAGTAGTTTGTACCTGCCGCCGAGCGGCCGTGCGGTTAGTTTTGTACTAATAACACAATGGCGCTACAATCTACGTGGAGTATTTCACTGATATCTCTATCTCAGTCTATATATTGTACTTTGTGGTCAGTTTAGAAAATGTTGAATCCCACGCGAGACGCCCGAAATAATGAATCGAGAATAATTGATCTCGTTTTGAATAAGTTGTTATGTAAAATAGTGCGCGTAGTTGCTTCGGGCCGGCTGTCATAAATTTGTTCGAGAAGCGGTCTCCAGATTTGGTGGACATTTGATAATAACGTGTGTGCATGGTGCGAGGTTGGTGGATTATCGATGCTCAAGCTTGCGCCGGAAAATATCGAGAACGCACACCAGTGAGTTGCATAGAACTTGTGTGTTAAGTTAGGTTATGTTAAGATCCACGTACTGTGGATAGTACTAATTCGCCGAAAAACAACATGAGTTAACACCGCCCTATAGTAACACCTCAGTGGGTCCCACCATTTGTTTCCCAGGACGATCTCACCCCGCGCACCTGGTTTACGACTACCTATGTAGTCATCATATCAGCCGGAGGACGTCCACTGTTCGCTGCTGCTTGAATGGTTCTCGTTCGAGTGGCGATCAACGTAACGGAAGGCTTATCCCCCCAACATTTGAAATAATGTGAACACATTCGAAGAGCGCTAATTTTTAGATAAGTTTTACTCAATTCGGTTGGTTTTCATATACCTAGTCGGATTTCATAACAATACTATCAAGTTTCCACTGCTTTGCTAGCAAATACTACAAACTAGCGGCCCTGTGAGCTAAGACATTGCAAAAAAAAATATTTCAAAATTTCCAAAAATTGGTTTGACGAAAAATCTATCGGTTGAGAAATGCGACCTGTAGAGGAGAACATCCGGACAGACATACAAAAGAATTTTTGTCGAAAGCTGAAACGGAGACGCTTCGCTCGCCTTGTTCGCTCGGTCAATTACTCCCGCGATTTGAATTTCGCATTTTTTTTGTAAAAAAGGTTGAGTACTCCAGAACGCTTAATTTTAATTACTCGCATAATGAAAAGTGCTTCTACTGTGTGAAAAGCTTTCTAATCAGTTGGAGACATTACTTAAAAGGAGCTTAAGGCTCAGAACACACGGAGCATTTGAGCATCGCGCCCCGCGGCGGTGCGCGAACCGTGTCAAAGCGCGGAAGCACTAGTAACGTCCAAACGCAAGAGTGACAATCTTACAAAAATCCATGGTCTAAGGCTAAGGAAACAAGGCTAGCTACTTCGGATCGTTACATACGTGACCAAAGCTTACTTCAATGCCAGCCTGTACACACACGAACTCACACTACAACCAACAAGCACCGATAAGCTCAATGCCAGTGATGATGTAGGCTTGTGCCATTCGCACAAAGAATTTTCCCCGGAGTCTTGTATTTGTTTTGTATTATGTATTAGGTATGCAAAAATCGAATCGTAAAATATGATTAATGATCATGACCCCGAAATCATCAATCATTATAAAAAAAAAGACGTCCACTTCTGCACATAGGCCTCCCCCAATTTCATGGGGGGTAAATGCCATAATCGCCACGCTTGGCATGTAAGCACCCAGTTGCCTATTGGCTGGCAGGGGGTGGGGGGAGGCCCATAACTCCAACAAAAATTATAATTTTATAAATTAATATCACGCAAACGGAGAACTTAAAGTCTTAAACAAAAAATATTATTGTAAGGGGAGGTACCTACCCTATTTTTTGGTGTTTTTTTGTATGGTTTATATGGTTTATATGTACTCATGCCCAATTACAGCTGTCTAGCTGTAACGGTTACTGTACGCCGTGAATAGACAGACGGATGGACGGACAAGGATATGGCGAAACTATAAGGGCTCCTTGTATACTATACGGAACCCTAAAAATGAGAAATCGGCGTTGCTCGGCACAACAAAGCCTCGTGTGTTCTGCCTAAGGGCCGTTGTCTCTAACAAGATCTCTTTATAGTCGCAATCAAGAGTCCTATTTTAAAAATCGGTCTATCACCGCTTTAACGGTTTCAATTCTGATCTACGATAATCCAGTCGTCACTTTGATGTCGGCGTTTAATGATTCTTGAAGTTCTACATGTCAGTGTCACTTTGCAAATGAATGTACAAAATTATCTGTTTTTAGAGAAAAAATGATTTCTGATATACTCCAGGAGCGTTTTTCTTATGTAACAAAGGTGACAAACAAGCATACAGGCCACCAGGTGTTAAGACACCGTAGCTTATGGACGCTTGCGACTCCAGAACAATCACAAGCGCGCTGCAGCTCTTTTTCTGATATGATAGATAGAATAACTTTAGATAGAATAGATAGAATAACTTTATTTCGCAATTTTACACTTTATATGATACAGACTAATATATAAGGAGAGCTTAATGCGAAAACGGAGTCCACTCAGCATAATGTCGATCCACAAAAGGTGAAACGACGCTGGTATTATGTGGATCCACATGTGGTGCACTACAGAACTGCACGTCTAAAAATCGCTATGATATACGCACTCCGCGTTACCTACTTAGAGCTATGCACACAAATAATTTGACATGCAAAATAAGCAAACCTACCACACAATATTAATTTTACATACATTTAAATATGACATACAGTATCTATCACACTGAAATTCTAGAGTGCAAAGTAGACTACCAAATATTGATACACTAGTTAGACTTGGAAGGCTATGCTGGATTAACTTGTTTATCAAGTAAATATATTTTTAAGTATTTTTTGAATGTGTTCAAAGTGGAAGCGTTTTTGATGGGAGGTGGGATGTTATTCCAGCATTTCGTGGCCGAATATGTGAAGCTACCACGAAATGAAGCACTTCCGTGTCGAGGACAAATAAGTCGCAGTATCCGTCTAGGACGAGGGTTTGCAAATCGAAGCTTCTGGAAGAGGTACGAAGGTTCTTTATTTTTAATTACACCAAAAAGAAGTGTGGCCAGATGCATAGTCCGACGAGCCTCCATTTTTAATAGTTTCCCCTGGTTCAGAAAGGGAGTGACATGTGCTCGACGAGGAATCGGGAAGCAAAAGCGCGCACAAGCGTTTTGTAAGCGCTGAACTAGCCTTTTTGAACGAGATAGCAAACACTCACCAAATACTGTATCCGCATAACTGAGTTTCGAGAGAATTAGAGAGTCACATAGTTTAACCCGCATATCAACAGTTAGGTGGTTTCTGAATCTATAGAGGACTTTTAGGCGATAAAAACAGTTACGCACAGTTTCTAGGATATGACCCTCAAAATGGAGACCACTATCCATAAGGACCCCAAGATTCCTAGCTTCTGAGACAAATATCAGGTCGTCACCATCTATGGACACCTTCGGATTCGAGGCTATAATCCTGGCCACCCGTTGTTTGGTACCCAAAACCAGAAACTTCGACTTGACAGGGTTTAATACAAGGCCATTAAGTTTGGACCACTGTGCTACTCGGCTCAGGTCTTGATTCAGTCGGACAATGGCTGCATCAGTACTGTTGGAATCAAAACTTATGTAGATCTGTAAGTCGTCTGCGTATAAATGACATTTGCAGTTCCTGATACAGTTGATGATATCAGCACTGTATAAAATGAAAAGGATTGGACCGAGAATCGATCCCTGAGGCACGCCTCTGGTTACCGGGCGAGTATCAGAAACTACAGATGTACCATCAGCGTTAAGCAGCTCGACATACTGAACACGATTACTTAAGTAGCTGGCAAACCATTTGACACAATGGGGCTCGAAACCGTAATAAGAAAGTTTGGAGAGTAACAGCGTGTGGTCTATTGTGTCAAAAGCACGCGAAAAGTCCAGTAAAACGAGTATAGTACCTTCACCGTGGTCTTGAGCAGTAATGATATTGTCTACAACGTCAATTAGAGCAGTGGATGTGCTTCGTCCTTTTCTAAATCCAGATTGGTTTGCAGGCAGGATATTGTTACGCTCGATAAACTCTGTCAACTGCATAGAAACGGCCTTTTCGAGGATTTTTGACACAAGTGGGAGGATACTTATCGGCCTGAGATCATTTAATCCAGTCGGAGAAGATACTTTGGGAATAGGCTTAATAGAAGCTGCTTTCCAGCAATCAGGAAAAGTTCCAGAAGTAATGGATTGGTTTACGATACCCGTCATGAGGGGAAGCGTGTGGGGTAGGGTTAGCAGCAACATGTCAAGTGATATGCCATCGGCTCCCACCGCTTTGGTATTTATAGACCGGATTATCTTAGTGACTACGGATTCTGAGACAGGTTTTAGACCAAAAGTTTCTTCGCAATGTCTATGAAATTCAAGGTAAGTTAGTTGAGATATATTTGTATTTTTGGTACCTGGCACGTCCAGAAAGTGAGCGTGAACGCGTTCAGGGTCTTTAAGGTGATGGGGTAGTTCAAGGTTTTTGTTTTTGAAATTAGCAACGTTTTGTTTAATGTTTACATTGATGACTATACACTCTATATCTGATATATGATGACATTGATGACTATACACTCAAGGGGCTTGCAATGGGTGGAGCGCGTCGCGTTTTAAACCCACCGCTTGCAAACCCCGGGGTGATCAGTCAGGCGAGGGCCGTCGCTGTGCGACCACGTGTGTCGTGTCGTGATCCGCCTCCGCCGCCGACTTGAATTACGACGAACCGCGCGTAAATAACTCCTATTCATAATGTGGATGTCTTTACAGAGAACCAAATACAAACAAGTCACTAATTGTATATAATAAACTTTGTTATTGTAAACGACAATCATATTAATTTCCAATTCAAGTATTTTTTACATTTTATTTTCATATTAATTTTTTATCCTATTTATTCTGTCGTTTATAAACCCGCGACTAAAATGTTAACGAATTATTTGTAGCCTACAAGAGTACCTTATTATGTAAGTAAATGCAGGACATTACCAAATAATTTTGTACCTTTCTAATATAAAAGAACGTATCCTCATAAGAAAACTACGGCACTTACGTCGTTTTGTGTAAGGAGGAGTCTTCCGGTGATAACGTAACCTTTTTGGGCTATACTCAATGGCTATACTGTTCATAATAATCTTCTATAAAAGAGGGTACGAAACTCTAAAAAGAGTATCTTAATAGAACCGTAGGTATACTTTATTAACTTACTTTTTGGGTTACTCACTTACAAATTAAAGTTACAAGAGTTAAATGGAATTTCCGTTCGCGAGGGCAGTTTTATTATTGGTGTTATTCATAATGACACTGACATACCTACATGTGAAGTAATATGTACTTATTAATGTATTCATGAAAATATGATGTATGATATACTCCAAGAGCGTTTTTCTTTTGTAACAAAGGATGGCCATTGGGGCGGAAAGGTTCTCGAGCGGCGACCACTTACCGGAAGGCGTAGCGTGGGCAGGCCCCCACACGGTGGACCGATGACCCGGTAAAGGTCGCTGATGTCCGCTGGATGCGGGTGGCGCAGGACCGGTCATTGTGGAAGTCTTTGGGGGAGGCCTATGTCCAGCAGTGGACGTCTTTCGGCTGACATGATGATGATGATGAATGTATTCATGGAGTGACAACCCCAACGCTACACGTGCCGCCCGTGAATAAATACAAGTTATGCGATAGACAGACATGCAGATAGCGACAAATTCAGAGCCTCCCCTCTCAACAGGAAAGCCTGGCGGTCTTTGGTGTCAGAGGTCAAGTTCCACTTTGGGTCGTCACGCCACAGCGCTAAGTAAGTACTCTCAACAAAGCGCAACCTCGAAAGCTCTGGAGATGGTGGCATTACTTACCACATCAGAATTTATATGCCGAAATCATTTGTTTTTCGTCATTGACAAGCAAATTTAGGAGAAACCAAATTTCAAATTAAAGGTAAAAATTAAAAAATATTGTTCTCCGAGCAGGATTCCGAGTAACACAATCCCTCATACCTAAACTTAGGGGTCTTTTACACGATTAATATCATCATCATCACATTACTGGGATGTCAATATTATCGCGGATTAATAATTGTTTCTAAAGAGCAGGTAGTAGTGTCTATAAGGAGGAGTTACTTCCCCAGTTGAGCTGGCAGTCAATATGTCATACTGCGCGTTCGAAAAGTTACGCATTCATCCTGCAGATTTACGCCACCAGGTCTCTATTTCAACAACCTGATAATTGACTACTTGACAAATAGCATACGTGCCAATTTTCGAAATGATCTTGTGTCGATATGGGACCAATATAACACAAGAAAAGGCGAAGATGAGGGTTAAAATCAGCCCAATGCTGGCGACCGCAACGATGACTCATAGTAATTGGCAGTGTATCATGTCGTCACAAATAGACATTTGCATCAACCGTTGTACTTATGGGATAACGATGATGATGATGTCCTCCCAGACGTGTCCGTCAACTTCCTGACTAAATTATTTAATCGTATGGCGTTTCGTGAAGTAGGAATATTCATTATTTATACAGAATATATTTAAAAAAAGGTGGCTCATATATCCACATCCAGGTTGCACAACCAATCCAAAGCCCCTGGTGTTAAATTATAGAGGTCACCCGGGTCGCCCCGATAACATCTTTTAGGACATCGCTTCACGATATGGTCTATGGTTTGATCTTCAATGCCGCAGTCACACAATGGGCTATCTGTCCATCCCCATTTGTGCATTAGGTAATTGCACCTGGCGTGCCCAGTGCGGATTCTGTTCAGACGGCACCAGTGTTTCCTTGGCAGGGAGAAGCCTGTTGGTTTCTGCGTAGGGTCCAGTGAAGCAGATGGGTATTCCATAGCCGCTTCCAGCCACTCTTTCCTCACTAAATTACTAACTAGGTCGGGAGATTTTTACGAGCATGAGCACAAACGTGACTTGCAAAACCAAATTTGGTTTTGAACGTGCGGCTGCAAGAAGCGAAACACAGTGAAGCCTGTCCTCAGTAGCAGGAGCGTCTAGGCAGTTTTACGGAACTGGCGTTTGGCGTCAAGCTCTTTGAGACGGGCGTTCAGAGTCATTAATAGCCGCACTGAAAGCAGTTCGCCAGTCCGGTTTGCGAGTAGCAAGATCCTCCCATGACCCATTATGATTTGGTCGTGAAATATGTATGCTGCGTTTAGATAATTAGTCAGCCAAGAAATATATTTATTACTTTCAATTCTGTTGGTACTTAGCTATAACTTTTTTCTTACATATAAAGACATATATTTATGTTTTGAATCCGTGAAGTCTCTAGTGAATAGTTAAATCAGTTTGCCTTCTAAACTCCTGATAAAATCAAATTGCAATATTGTTAATGAAATAGATAATAATATATTAAATCACCAGGAACCATACCACGCATCACTCACCATACTTTACACTTTGTACAAATGACATACTTAAATACAAAGGGTGGGTATAATGCCACGCGGGATATCAGTGAACCATAGGAACAAAAAGAAACTGACAAAGGTGGCTGTAAAAATAAAGTATCTACAAATAGTGTTCTCATAAAAAACTCCATACCCCGATACATAGACAGACGTTTTCTCATACTCATAAAAGCACTCCAGGCGACTTCGTCAGTTATTCTTGGTCAGATTATGAAACGTTCTGATGTGGTTTTGCAATACACAAAAACGGACGTATTGGAACTATGTCGCTTAAGAGAAGAGTGTTCATTTTAAAGCCGGTTTTATCTGCACCCTCGCTCTGTCTAACCATGGGCGAAACGATATTTCTATAATTTGTATCGAGATTTTTCTTACGAAATTACTTAGTTTATTAAAAAAGGTAATTATGTACCGGATCCCTTCTTCAACCGGTAAATCGATGCCCACAACTTACTCACTCAAAACCAAGCTTAGTTAGAAAGATATAAAGAAAAGCGTTAAACATACTCATAAGTAATTTCATCATAAAATCCAACCAACTCCGGTGAATACTCCAACAACACTAAACGCATCATGCCCAATAAATCTCATAGTTACAGCACTTGACGAGATTGGATAAGTTTTTACGAGCCTACAAATTGTTTGATTAAGTCGGTAATGACAGTTCTGACGTTTACGGTGATCCCCGCTTAACCCGAGCGCGGCCACTCAATTTGCCAACATTTCTTGTCACGTTTTGACATGTGTGGTAACGCCAGATGGTCGCTTTTGAAATTGAGGCTTGTAAATGAGCCCGTGAACAATTTTAATTAATATATTTGTTACATTTTGATGTCTTATAAATAATCTAAGCGTTTGAATTAATTGGTAAACAATAAATATACTTTTCACCTCAGCGGCTCGAAAATGGCGGTTTTGCTGCTTGAAACCAGTGTGCAAAATGCAATTTTGCTGCGAGTGTGAAACAAACTTACTTTTAAATTTTTCATCGTAGGTTAGTTTAAGTAACTTCATTCTCTCTATCTCTATGCCTTTGCGTTATATGTTGTCGCCGCTGAGGTGAAAAGTTGTAAGTATCACACGAGAGCAAAGATATTTGCATCTCGTGTCTTTGAGTCCCTCGCTACGCTCAAGACTTTTTTTGGTGAGAATTCAATTATAGAATCTTTCA
Organism: Notocelia uddmanniana; assembly: GCA_905163555.1. Taxonomy (NCBI): domain Eukaryota; kingdom Metazoa; phylum Arthropoda; class Insecta; order Lepidoptera; family Tortricidae; genus Notocelia; species Notocelia uddmanniana. The sequence continues at coordinate 29,051,616 of LR991058.1, read as the reverse complement.
CTTGCTCGGGACTCAACATCAACACTCGCAGCAAAAATCTACTTTGCTCTCTTGTTGAACAAATAACTATTTAAACCCAGAGTGATATATTCACGGTTCTTTAAAAAAAGGATGTGCCTTTCAAAGCGGGAGCGCTCAGTTAGCAACCACACAAACCTCGCATACCGTAGGCGGCACGCGGGCACTGCTAGGTCACGAACACAAATTATTACAATTTTGCGAACAATGCGAAATGCAGAACCAAATCAACCTTAATCATAGATCACATTCATAATGGCACTGTTCCTTAGCCCTGTTAGCGATTGTCTGCAACAATGAATCAATTAACCCCAGGTGTGTCAGGTGGCAGGAACTTAGCACACATTAATTACATATTCAGATATCAGCTCGGGAATCTATCGGGAGCGTTCGGGGCCCTGCGGCGCCCGTGTACCGCGTGTGGTATGCGAGGTTAAGCAATGTCGGGAGGGGCAGTCCTTGGGTGGAGTGACCGCTTTGAGTGGTTTGGAAGGCACGTTAAGCCGTTGATCCCGGCTGCTGTCTAGGATAGCAGTCGTTAAGCCAAGTTAGAGGCCTTCGGGCGGCTTGAGAACTTGTATCAGTCAAGTTGCCCACTCATTTGACAAGCCTAATCCCAAGACAAGTTTCCCCCTTGAGTTGGAAGGTCAGATGGCAGTTGCCTCCGTACCCAATATAAATAAATAAATAAATTTTTAAGGGACATTTTTTACACAAATCGAACTAGTCCCACGGTAAGCTCAATAAGGCTTGTGTTATGGGTACTAGACGCCGATATTATATTTAATAGATATATACTTAAATACATAGAAAACATCCAAGTCTCAGGAACAAATGTCTCTGCTCACCACAGAAACAAATGCCCTTACCGGGATTCGAACCCGGAACCTCTAGCTTCGGAGGCAATGGCACTACCAACTAGGCTAAACAGGCCGACAATATATTTTTCACTTAGTGGAGTATGTGGGGTATAAGGATACTACAGCACCACATTATCTTCTCCTTCCTTTTCTTCTTCTTGGAATCGCAAGTGTCTATAGGCTACGGTATATTGTTACCATCAGGCAGACTGTAAGCTTGTTTGCCACCATGGCTGTATCAAAAAACCTTCCCACAGATGTGAGAATCGACTATGGAAAAAGGGAGAGCGTTGTGAACGATGGACTAGTAAACTGTCTTTGTGCAATATACTCGTAGGTTACTAGCCTTGGAATAATATACCGCCGTCTATAAGAAACACAAAATCACTTGACAGTACGCTTGACATTATTCTAGAGTCCATAGGCTATGGTGTCTGCTTACCATCAGGCAGGCCGTCTGCGAGTTTACAATCGTAGTAAGTATATAAATAAAAGTAATTAGTAAATGTAGTGGCACTTAGACTTTGCCCGTGACTATAAACTATAATACAGTTTAGGAATTTCTTCCAGCCCGCGCTAACACAGTTGAATCTGTTTTAATGGAACTTGCATAGTTTTCAACTAGAAGCCTTTACTTTTGCTGTAGTCTTTGTCGTTTGGCGATTAATATTAGAGAACTATTATATAAAATAAGTATGTGTTCAATTTTATTGTCTCATTATTTGTAATAGATAATTAGAGCTGTTTGGCTTGGCTTAGCGTGGCGGGGACACTGCTGTACCCGCAGATTTAATTCATCGTATTGATAAAAATATTAGTTACAAAAGCATTTTCTATGCCCGAAGTTGATTACTTGCCACGTATTTTGTTTCAGTGAGATAGGTATAGCGACTCAAAAGGATGTTACTCGTTAAACTTTGATAAGAACATTTGCATAGAAATTTCCCAGTTGATAATTAAGGTAGAAATTAACAGATAAAGAAGTTATTGTACCTAACGTAAGAATAGCATGAAAATAATAATATTTGTGTATGTATGTGCGTTTTAGTAAATAATAGCTGGAGAGCCCAATAATGTGCCGCTTCATTTTTAGGGTTTCGTACCCAAAGGATAAAAACGGAACCATATTACTCAGATTTCGCTGTGTGTCCGTCCGTCTGTATGTCACCAAGCTGTATCTCAAGAACCGCGATAGTTAGACAGTCGAAATTTTTCACAGATGGTGTATTTCTGTTGCCGCTATAACAACAAATATTAAAAACCGTCAAGTGCTAGGCGGACACCTTGTCGTTTTTATAGATAATGGTACGGAACCCTTCGTGCGCGAGTCCGACTCGCACTTGGCCAGTTTTTTTGGTCTTATTACAGGTCACATCTTGTATAAACAAACGGGCTCCATGATTATATATCGATTTACGTATACGTATGTTTGATGATTGATGAACGTGAATATTTTTTTCCATCAGCCTCGGATGTTTCTTATATTTATAAACGTAAGTTTATTATTATAAACCAGACCAAGGGTTATGAATCTGTTGCATAAACCTCGTGCTCGAAAGGCGATGTACGGTAGATACATGTTCTACATGTGTATATAACTATTTTATATCTTGTGTGATGAAATAAAGTTACTACGGGACACAAAGCTTCCTGACTACAAGTGTTTCCATAGCGTACTTAGTTAAAAGTTATTTAGATCAAAGTTGACATAATAGTTTTAATTTTGTGAAATCTATTATTTTGTTATTGTATTCTTTGCTTATTTATTAATGCTGGCATATTGTTACATTATAAATGATGTATCGTAACGCAGCACTCGGCAATGTTTGCATACTTGCAGGATAAATATATGGAACTGTATTTAAAAAAATACGTATAAGACCTATTCGTACCTGTTCTGTGTTCCAGTATATAAACGATTTGATTCATTGATTGATTGATTATCGCTAACATTTATATCACTGCTGTATCGCTGTGTTTTTCTTAGAACTTGGCCGGACACTGCCGCGACTCTATTCGTCGTTACGACTTGATGTCCCTGGCATTCAATTGGTAAAAACTAACGAAAAAAGAACACTACTGAAGGTCGTTCAAGGCGTCTCCTATTTGTGTTTGGTCACGCACTAGTCCTTATCAAATTCTTTGATCGTTATGTTTGAATTAAGCAGCAGTTTTTATACCCGAGTAATTTGTTATCAGAAAATACTTGAACAGAAACGCGACAAAACAAATATAATTAATTCTGTATTTGCGTGATTTCGAGTTTATTTTATCGTAGATCATTAATTTTATTGTACTAGTTACCCGCGCGGCTCCGCCGCGTCGACGTACTACGAAGAATGCATGAGAAGCCGCGGGATAGAATATAGCCTATCTATATTCTATCCCGTGGCTTCGCTCTCGATTACAAAGTTGATTTAAAAACATTTGTGTTACAGTCAATCATAAAAAAACATATTTGCACCCCGATCCACCGCATAACTGGGCCTTGTACGTGGGCCATGATGGGCTAATGAGATATCAACCTACATGCATTTCTGTAGGGTTCAACTTTGTAGGGTTTGACATCCTCAGACAAACATTGAAAAAAAATAGCAAATTAACCTTTTGAACGCCATACTTTATGAACCACAGTGACACTTACACGCCAACTCATTTTTCATAAGAGATAGAATATAAACCATAGTATCACAGAATAAGTAATAGTACATAGTATATAGTACGAAGGTAATTTTCATATATCATAATACCTATGTTCTCGGCAATTAAAGGTTGTAATTATATTTTTAACCTTTTAAGCGCATTATCTATAGAAATGCATGTAGGTTAATATCGCATTGGATGCCGTCGCCATGACGGATATATTTGTCGTTGTATTGAATCGATGGTGCGCATATACTTCAAATGCGTTGTTGGCGTCGTAAAGGTTAATTAGTGCAAATTGTTTTCTCGTTCGTTTGATCTAAATCCACCAATAAGTAACGTCTACTCCAATGAGAACTTCTTCGCTTATGATCTCTTGATCACCCTACTGGTATGGCAATAGGTGGAAGAGAGACACACTTAGACACAGCGAATCTCTTCTCTTTCAAAATGTTTTGCAGATTATCTATGATTAACTCAGAAACAGTTCTGTAACTCACAACGTAAAGTTTAATTTGGTTTGTCATTGTTTTGGCAGGTATCAATATTAGTCAAGATATACGGAACGTATATTTGAAGCGTCATTGGTTTGTATACCAACTTCTTTGTTTAAACCATGACAATATAATATTGACATAATAGAGCACAATAAAAAAAGTGACACAATACGCATGTCATTTATGTAAACATTACATTTATTTTCTGCTTTATTCGACAGAACTGAACAGGCCCTGTTCACATTATCCGATCCGATATCGGCGTTGGAGCCGACACGGTTATGTATGTATGTATGTATGGCTTTATTGTACATAAAACACGGCAAAATGACAAACAGACAAAAAGTGGAAGTAAAAAGGCTAGCTTATCCCTATATGTATAGAAAACTGCCACAAATATCGAATCCGCTCATTTAAGTTGAACAATTTCTGAACATCTGATCTCTTCTCTCTAATGCACAAATCAGTAAGTTTGAGAGAGACAGATAAGTGATATCTGACAGGTGTTCACCTGTCAGTGCACCTGCTTTCAAATATATTTGTTTATATGCAAATTGTACTGAACTGACGTTTGTGACGTTTTGCATTATATGGGATTTGAAATTTTGGTGTGCTTTTAAGTGGAGACAATTCGTTAGCAGCCGAAAATGATCGTTCTATCTGTCCCGGTCTAATTCATCTTGCTTAACCATAAGGATCCAAAGAGACAACTATAAGAAAAATCGCCTTGCTTAACACTGCGGATCTGTTAGTATTATTAATTACGAAAACTGGTCACTGTTCACATTGCACGACACGATATTGGTCACATTTCCATACATTTGTCGGAGCCGAAACCTTCATCAAATCGGATAATGTGAACAGGGTCTTAAGTTGGGAAATGAATGGGGCCCTTTACACGATTAATATAATGACAAAACTGAGATGTTAATATTATCGCGTTTTTTCAAATAGTTCGTGTTTTGGTTCAATATGCATCAATATTCACGTAAATCGTATGGTGATATGAGTGTGTCACGGGATAATAATCACCGTGTAAAAGGCCCCATGAAATTACCGGATCACTAAAATTTGTATTGTCTTTATAGACCGCAATAATATTGACACCTCAGTATTGTGAAAATAAAAATCGTGTAAAGGGCCACAATAAAAAATAAGTTAAATGTTGACACAAAACGTCAGGCATTCATGTAAACTGTAAATACTTAGACCGAATACACCGAATATTATGTATTGTCTTGTAAACAAATTAGTAATTTTACTTTCGTGTATAGTTAATAATATTGAGTATTTCTCGAGTCAAAAGTTTTTTTTTTTGTAATGCTGTACCAGATATTTCTTACAGGAACATTTTAATTCATATTTGATTTTATGTCATCCGGAATCATACAATAGCCAGTTCCCAAGTCACGTGTTAACCAAGCTAAATTTTGACACCTCGTACAATTCTACCAAGGTAAGCTGACCCGTCGCTTGTATGCGGCGTCATCGAACACGATTTTGAGGCTTATATTTGTCGGGGCATCCAGGATTTTTCGTAAATATCAATTTAAAAAAAAAACCAGGATAAAAATCAAAAAACTAAGACCTTATTGCAAATCTGCAGCATGAGACGAATCCTATGGTATATAATTTATCAAAATCGGTCCATAACTGTAGATCTGATGGGCGTTGTAAGGATCGGCTTCGCGTAATATATATATAGATTTGTGGTTCCTAAGACGACAGAAAACGGTTACCCATATCGAATCTTGCTTAGGGTATTCCACTCGTCCAACATCTTTGTCCAATCTTTGATCAAATTTCTTTGACAGAGGCCCATTTCAGTCATCCAATATCATTGTCCAAGTTTTTTTTTCATGCTTAGCCATATTGATTTAACTGTCATCAGAATCTTTGATCAAATGTCGGGGTCCCATCCAAGTTTGATGAAATCATCCAATTCCTTTGATAAAATGTACAAAGACACACAACACAACAACACAAACAAAAACAACAAACACACACAAACAAACAAACAACAAACAAACACAAACACACACAACAAACAACACACAAACACACACAACAAAGATATTGGATGAGTAGAATACCACCCTTGGTATTCCACTCATCCAATATCTTTGTTCAATCTTTGATCAAAGTTCGTTGACGGAGGCCCATTCCACTTATCCAATATCTTTGTCCAAGTTTTTCTTTTTTTCATGCGTAGCCATATTGATGTAAATGTCATTAGAATCTTTGATCAAAGTAAGTAAGTTAGTAAGTATACTTATTCGCATAAGACAGAGTACAATAGGATCTTATTTATACTTATAATAATTATAATATACAAGAACTATCTATCTCGTCACACGGTGATATTTATGCAAAATTATAGTATAAGTACTTATTTTTTTTAAGAACACAAATGTCGGGGTCCCATCCAAGTTGGATAAAATCATCCAATTTCTTTGATCAAATGTATATTGGACAAAGATTTTGGATGAGAGTAATACCACCCTTAACCTCGAACTTGAAGTATGTAAATGGGGTTATATTATTGTTTAACTCGCTATTTATTTCAGAGTAAAATCATGCTACTAATATGATAGTGCAGATCAATCGATGAATTCAGAACGTAACAAATTTTTATCATTATCTAAATATATAAAAGAAGAAACTGACTGACTGACTGACTGACATATCAACGTACAGCCCAAACCGCTGGTCCTAGAGATTCCAAATTTGGCACGTAGGTTCCTTATAAAGTCTAAGGGTGCCCTAACAAAGGATTTTTCGAAATTCAACCCCTAAGGGGGTGAAATGGGGGTCCGAAGTTTGTATGGGCAAACAAGATTAGCTGGGCTATTTTATTCGAAACTTCACAGGAGTATTTCTAACGATAAATGAGTAAACACGTGTTTCAGGTTTTTTGAAAATGCAACCCCTAAAAGGGGGAAATGTGGTGGCAAATTCTGAAAATCGACTTGGGTATTGTTTTTTTGGTTTATTAGGTCGCTGATAACGAAAAAAACAATGATTTTAAAATCCCACGTGAAAGACGTGAAATACCATCCCCCCTGTTGCGGTGCGAGGGGGATGAAATGTCTAAATATTAATATGGGTGTCGTTTTTATGGTTTTTGGGGACGTTAATTACGAAAATGGCATCGATTTTGAAATGTAATATTGTGGACATGAAAACTTTAGAAAGTTTGTGCCAAATTGCAAGAAATAACCGACTGTCTGAGTGAGTGACATATCAACCCATAGCCCAAATTGCTGGTTCTAGAGATTCCAAATTTAGTACGTAGGTTCCATAGTAGGTCTAGAGGTTTAAAATCGATATCTGAGCGTCTGAGAGGTCCCCTAATACGAATTTGAGGTAAAATTTGGAAAAAAGTGGCGGCCATATTGTTTTTTTTTCATATCCGTCCCGATTTTGTTTAAAATCGATATCTGAGCGTCCGAGAAGTACCCTAATACGAATTCGAGGTAAAATTTAGAAAAAGTGGCGGCCATATTGATTTTCTTTATTTCCGTCTCTATTTCGTTTAAAATCAATATCTGAGTGTCCGAAACTTCTCTTAATACGAATCCGAGGTAAAATTTGTGAAAGTGGCGGCCATATTGATTTACTTTGTTTTCATCCCGATTTCGTTCAAAATCGATATCTGAGCGTCCGAGAGGTCTCTTAATAAGAATCTGAGGTTAAATTTGGCACTCCATACATACCAGGGATTGTAAAAAAAAGTTTATTGTTACTATATAGGCGTGTGGGGTATCTATGTATTGGCTTTTAAAAACGACATAGAGTGAGATCTTAGAGAAGACAAATACGGTTGCCAGTTTTTGTTGCACTTTTAGCACCACCCAGGGGTCACGTGTAGGGTAACGGTGGATACTCCATACGGACGTGGTGCAACTTCGACCCCCCTTTGTCAAGTGAGTGGGCAACATGACTGTTAGAATTTCTCAAGCCGCCCGAAGGCCACTAACTTGGCTTAACGACTGCTGTCGTAGACATCAACCGGGATCAACGGCTTAACATGCTTTCCAAAGCACGAGAGCGCTCAGTTAGTAACCACTAAAAGCGGTCACCCATCCAAGAACTGACCTGCGCCCACATTGCTTAAACTCGCATACCGGACGCGGTAGGCAGGTGCCGCTGGGCCACGAGCGCTCTAAATTCTTTATAGTTTGTGCCAAATTGCAATTCAATCGGTCCAGTATAAGCAACTCGGTTGTAACAGACGGACTGACAGTAAGGAGTGCGAATGGAAGTGAGGCCAAATTTTATTTTTTGATGCGCCAATGGGATCTGGTAAAACCTACCTAATAAATTTTATTTTAGGAAAAATAAATGTTAAACGTGATATTGAATTAGCCGTATTTCTTTACTTCAAAGGACCAGAGATTAAGACCGCTGCTTGGTCGTTTACAGACTTTCTATTGGTGTTACTGTAGTACACAGATACTTTTACTAAGGGCCATTTAAAATATGCTTTTATTTCATCTTCCCTTTCCTCTTCGGGCTCTCGGAAATGTATGATAATAGTTTTCGATCCTTATTTTTGCCAAAATCAAATGAAATTCAACAGTTTGCCGGTTCTCAGAATGTATACTGACTGTCATCTGTTCATCTGTTAATGAATCACAATCACCAAACTTCGTATACCGAAACCCCCAGAATGGAACAAATACTTTTCTGGAAACCGCATCTAAATCGGTTCAGACAAACGCGAGATAATCGTGGACAAACATACATACACACCTACATACGTACATACATACATACATACATACATACGGGTCAAACGGAGAACCTCTTTTTTGTAGACGGTTAAAAATTCCGCTTAGTACGCGGGCGAAGCCGCGGGCAAATGCTAGTTATTTATAAAATTACTAGAGCACCTTGTCGGTACAGCCTGATGCAGTTGTGTGTTGACTATGTGAAAATAATCTTTTTTTTAATTCCATGAGCCCCTCGGTTTCTATGTTCACAAAAATCGGTATACTGGTAGCATGATCGAGTTTTCGCCTTATTTTCAATATCCACCATTCATCCTCTTCGTACTTACTTAGGGTGATATCCCCTAGAGACATACAGAGCTATTGACATCTTGCAAGCTTGATAGCTAGGTATCAAAATGGACTATTAGGAAACACTAGTGTTAAATTTTTTTTTGTGGAGATTGACGAGAGAGATTATATTGTTCTGTGTTCTTTTTTAACAAGTTTTTTTAACGTTCTGATACCTTACACGGCCTATCTATTAAAATTGTGACCCAACTCGCAAACTTTTTCTTTGAATTTCACAAATTAAGTCATTGGCTGTATATCCCTGGGATATCAAAAAAAGTATTCGTGTTAATTTTCCTATTTATCAAAAAAAATAATTCTAACTTGTAATTATATTTTGTTTGACATTATTATCCTTACTTGATTATAAGTTTAAAATTATGTATGAATTCCCGATTGTCATATAAAAGTGCCCCTGTGGCCACTATTTGCAGAAGAAATTTTTTTTATAAAAAAATTTGGCGACAGTCTTAGACAAATCAACTTAGTCCCAAACTAAGCAAAGCTTGTACTATAAGTACTATACGACGATATACATACTTATATAGATAAATACATACGAAACATCCAAGACTTAGGAACAATATTCGTGGTAAGTGCACAAAAATGCCCTGACCGAACGTGCGTCGTGATAATGCCGTGAATTATCTCTGGTGAATATTGCTTAGTAGTAAAGGATAACTTTACTTTTTTAGCCAGTTAGGCTTATATTTTTTAAGGTCGGCAACAATCAGCAAGTAAACCCCTGGAGACGCAGGCGTCCATAGGCTGCGGTGACCGCTTACAATGAGGCGGCCCGTACCGTACGCTAGTTTCCCACTGAAACGGTATTAAAAATAACTTAATGCCCGGCATAAAACGCCTTCACGGTGTAAGCAGTTAATTCTCTTAAAAATACGTCAGCGTGTCGTTTACAGTTCGATACCTTTATCAATGTTATAGGCGCGCTCACCGCTCATCGGTAAGGCTGTCTCATTGTTCAGTACATGACCACATGTGTTTTAGTGTGTGAACATGAAATTTCTGGTGATTGCGTTCGTTGTGATAATGTGCGATTTAACGTGCTCTGCGGTAAGCGGTTGTTTTGTTTATTACTTTAAGACTGTTTGTTAGGCCAGATAATATACTCGTATGCATTTGACGGGGCAGTGTGCGGCGTTTATTCTATCTGAGAGCTTACTGATGTTTTATATATTGATTTATTTATTTATTTCTTACAAATGTAACGATGTGTGTGATGTGTTGACGACCTGTTTAGCCTAGTTGGCTCTGCCTCTGAAGCTAGAGGTCCCGGGTTCGATTCCCAGCCAGGGCATTTATTTGTGCATTTTTCACGGATATTTGTTCTTGGGTCTTGGATGTTTTCTATGTATTTAAGTATGTATTTATCTATATAAGTATGTATATCGTCGTCTAGTACCCAAAGTACAGGCTTTGCTTAGTTTGGGACTAGGTCGATTTGAGTAAGATTGTCCCCCAATATTATTATTATTATTTTATTATTATGTTTACATGGCCTTACAGTTAATCCAAAGCGCCATGAAACTTAAGCTTATAAAATATCTACGTATTCTCTCTGTAGACTTTTTCTCTGTAGACTGTAAATAAAGGCTATGCTCAGTTGAATTTTATTGAGTTCAATACGCGACATGGAAATAAAAATATGTTGAATCGATTGTGTGACCAAAATAAGCTGTTTATTTCAGATTGTACGCGAAAAAAGAAGCGTCGACCACCGTAAGTACTTATAGACGTAGTATACCTACATACATATACCAACAAGTAAGCCTTGTTCAATGTTCATGTAGATTACAATATTTTTTTTAAATAATGCCCTCTGCTTCTCTTAGCAGACGTTGCTTCAATATTTGAGTTTACACGTATACGTAGGCTGCTCTGAAAATTTCGGGGATTCGATACTTAAGGACGTCTTTTTGACATGTGATATACCTTTTTATTTAAACCATGATAATGCCAACTCTCACACTGCTCAGAAAACAAATGACTGTCTGGGCGGTGAAAAGGTTGAATTACTGGACCATCGTCCGTACAGCCCCGACCTAAGTCCTAACGATTTTTTCCCGAAAATCAAGAATCAATTGCGTGGTCAGCGTTTTTAGACCGCGGAAGAAGCAGTCGACGCATATAAAATTGCCATTTTGTCTACCCCCACTTCAGAGTTCAATAACTGTTTTAAAAATTGGTTTCACAGAATGAGAAAGTGCAATTAACATAAAGGAGAATACTTTGAAAAGCAATAAAAGTTCTTTTATTCCATTTATATGCATATTTTTTTCAATTCCCGAAATTTTTAGGGCGGCCTACGTATGAGCGTATTGAGTGTATACGCATACGTCAGAGTGAGCGGAAATTCCACACTTGTAGGGTATTTAGTGTAAGGCGCTTTCCTATATAATTTGGTATTTTGTTATTTACCGTGAGCTTACTGATGTCGTAGTGATTTCCTTACTTGACGAGATACTGTCAGTATTACGTTTGCGCAGTAGTAATATTATGCGCAGAAGCGGGGCGGTACTGCATTCGTATCGCTCCGCTTCGGCGCATCCCGTGCCAGGCAGGAAGCACTCATATAACTGCAGGAGCGCAGTAAAAAGCGGCACTGTCTCGACTGACACTCGATAGTTTTCTCAAACACGATACTTCCTATTAAAGATTCCCATACAATGTGGATTCCACACAACTGCAGTTTACTACATATGTGATTCCACACAGCCGTTGTTTTAAAGCAATCGGGATTTTTCTTATTCGTGGTTCTGTGTGAATATGGGTTCAACACAACTCCAGTTTACTACATACGTAATTCTACACAGCCGTAATTTTAACGCAATCGGGATTCTTCCTACTTATAGGTACGCGATTCTCATACAATATGGATTCCACACGACTTCAGTTTACTACATACGTGATTCCACACAGCCGGTATGCATTTTTTTTATTCCTCCTTTTTGTGGTTCTACACAATATGGGTTCAACGCAACTGCCTTTCACGGCATTCTTTATTCCACTCAGTGTCCTGATGATAGAATAGTACATAAGGCCTGCAATCCTAAAAATTCGTAGCGTGTAATCCCCCCCCCCCCCCCCCTCTTTGGGGTCTATTATCACCAAAATATTTTTATATCCAAGTACGTTTGAAAAAAATATCATTTTTTTATCGCTGCTTTCTGTTAAAGTTCTTGCCTGCATCGAATTCCATTACCAGAGCTGCGTGTAGATTAAAATATACGCGTGCTCATTGATTATCGTTACTTTTAATGATGTCAAACGCGAGTCGATACCATATGTTTTATTACATTAGTTATAATTTTTCAACCAACAATAAGCGTATTATGAGCAGATGTTATACGTTTTGTATCATTTTTAATGTAAAGTGACACCAAATTTCTCTCTAGACATTGTTTCTAAGTGACGGTTTCCGTGTATGTATATAAGATACAGATTCGTGTAATACTCATTAATATTTAAATAAGGTAAGATGGCTTTTGATGTTCGTTAGTAGGAATCATAGAAGAAATAATTAATGCTTAAAAAGTCCAAGTCTAAGTTATCGTCCTTTTTCAGTCTTCATCTGATACCTTATCTCCCAGTAATAATGTTTCTTCAACAGTAATCGATTCTACCAACTTGGGAGCGACCGCAACGTTTGGAGATCGCCAAGTCGAAGAATGTCTGGCTGAAGGGAATCCTCCGTGGAAGTGTTATACAGAGCAAGCCGGCTTCAACCCACATTGGTAGATTAAAAAGATCTGGATAGCTGGAAATATTGTATAACATGTCCTGTCGTCTATAACTTGTAAAATTCATGTTAGGTAGAGTAGATGCTGAGTAGGTTCCTTTTCGCAACTTAGCCTTTGTTGTGTATGTTTTTGTTTACTTTTATTATAGTGCTTATTGTGAATAAATATTTGAATCTTGAATCTTAAAAACAAACATAAAATAAATGACCCCTAGTCTCCATCATCATTATGTATAATCAAGTAATCTTATTACACATTTAAAAGTGCATGTTACAGGATTACAATTGTATATCTAAGTTTAGTAGCCAGTCCCTTGCTGCAGGGGTACGCGCCAATAGTTCTCGCATACCTCCCGTAAAATTTTCTCGACAATGTGGAGGATAGATTGTACTGGCGCACCTCTTTCACTGTCTGCTGGTGTTGATATGGCGCCCGACGACTGCGTTCCAGAGTGACCTTTTTTTAATCGTATGACATTTATTTACGAACCGTGAGATCTTCGAGAAGACAAGTACGGTTGCCAGTTTTTGTTGCACTTTTAGCACCACCCAGGGTTCACGTGTAGGGTAACGGTGAGTACTCCCTACGGACGTGGTGTAACTTCGACCCCCAAGAGAGTGACCTTGATCTTGCGGTGTTAATTATTATCACCTATTGGAACTCTAGTGGGGTCTGTCAGCGGCCTTAGCCTGATTTTGCCACAGATTTTTCCAAACTAAAAGGCTGCGGGTTCTATATCTGGCAGTCTACTAAGACATTGTGTAAGTACATAGAAAACATCCAAGTTTCAGGAACAAATGTTTTTGCTCACCGCAGAAACAAATGCTCTTACCGGGATTCGAACCCGAGACCCCTTGTTTCGTTTATAAATATGTTTAAATTAATAGTGAGTGGAAAACACTGAAGGGGCCTTCAGTTTAATATTGATTTTTAGGCTTTACTTTCAGTTTTATTCATTCATAAACAATAAATGTGATGCACAACTACAAAAATGCTCCTAGAAAAAAATTGAATTAACAATGTCAAGAGAACAAAATATATTATATTGTACGATTTTTCAATAAATAAATAAATTTACAACAATAATTTGATCTGCAGTTGAATGAGCATACAAAATATACATATTCACTTACAGTCAATAAGAAACCAGGAATAATTGTATACATTAAAAGTCATGTTTTTATATTACAAAAAGTATATCCCTGAAATATTACGTTAATGATTTAATAAAAACCTTCTAATACAAATTATTCTAGTTTATTTTTAGGTCTGTGAACGCTGTTTTGCTATGTACATAGATAGCTGTTTTCCCAAAATTCAATACAGTATCGCAAATCAATTCGACCACAGAAAAGTATACTTGCTTAACTTGCTCAAGCGTTTATTACTTTCCTTTAAGTTTTAAGACGTATTATTAGCAAGCTGAGCTGACAAATGTTTGATGGATTTGAATTCTAATTTCCAAACAATAAGTCTATGTAGACTCCTAAAATTTTCAAAGCGTATGATATATAAATACAAGTTTCGTTATATCTATAAAATTTTACAAGGTAAACTAAAAAACAAATTAAACTAACTTAAAAATAATAAAATATTAAGATAAAATTAAATTAAATTATAAAAAGAAAACAGCGTCTAGCTCTCCCTCTTGCAGCATGGATCCCAGGACGCTAGCGGCATTACCACTTTGGATCGCGAGAGCGATCCGTTGGCAGAGGTATCCGCCAGCCCTGCGATCCCCCGATGCGTTGATCAGCCGCGACGACAAAGCCTTGATAAAGCTTTTCATGTCGGCTGACCAGGGACCCAAAGTTTCTACCGCAAAATCGTAATCTTTCATTAAAGATGAGTATTTGCGGCGTTGGGCATGATCAGCCGCAGCGCCGGCCTGAGAGCGGGTACCCTGGATGTGGGACTGAGCGAAAGTATCGACACAGGTGGCGTCCCAAACCAGAGCCTTGCCAAGCCGCCACGGCACCAAAGTGACTCCGTCCGGGCGCTTGCCATCGTCTCTCGCCATACCAGTGGGTTCTGTTATATTTGTAATAATATTTATAAATTAAGAGAATTGTGTTAGGTTAAGTTGGTAGCAAGGGTTTTTGTTGAGTCCTCCTTGTTTTCCCTCGCTTACATATTGGCCTAGTAATCAACGCGGATGTCTTTGTACTTATTAAATAAATCTATAATATAATAATAACAATAATGGGTTGCAGTTGCAATGGGTTCTGCAAAACAATGCATCCCCTACTTTGCAGGGGCATGCAGGGCAGGTACGCTTGAAGTCTTCAATATTTTAGTGTACGGTATTGTCGGGGTGATTGATAATTATGTATAACTATGCCAAATTACCGCTTTCTAGATGTAACGGTTACTGAGATAAGCCACGGACGGGGGACGGACATTGTTTGATACCTAAGTAGTAACTAAACCAGACATATTTTACTGTCATTTTTACGCGAAATGATGTTTGTCTTTAGTTACTTCCCGGCATAGATCTAAGCTGTCAGAATCATTTCCAGACCGAATCTTAACACTGCCTTAAGGCTAATTTTGATTTATTATTAACTGACTTAAGTATTAACAATACTCATTGAACATTCTTATTGATTAATATAATACTTATTGATTGTGAAACAATATTTATTGAACATTTATTGTTTTATATTATAATAGTTAAAAATATATAGGTATATAGCTTTCTCAAAAACTTGAAATATTATAAACTTCAAAGGACTAAAGTAAAATAAAAGAATCCGGGCAGGTAGGTTGCTCAGATTTCTTTAAACCTTTCAGCACTTTCACAACAAGTTACAGAGAGTATATCTAAAATCTTAATAAACGTACTGGGGTGAAATGAAATTTACATTTGTTACGCGCAATCCACCATCACGGGTACCACGTACCGGAAGGTGTAGCGTGGGCAGGCCCCCCACACGGTGGACTGGTAGCCTGGTAAGGGTTGCGAGTGTCTGAATGCGGGTGGTGCCGGACCGGTGTGGTGTGACCATTGTGTTGTGTGTGTTGTGGTGTGTGGGGTCATTGTGGGAAGCCTATGTCCATCAGTGGACGTCTTTCGGCTGATATGATGCTGATGATTATGACGCGCAACCATTCCGACATGTTACGTCTGTAGTCTCGGGAGCGAGCGCGCGATTAATATAAATTTGATTTCAATCCGATACGATTAGTCAGGCACACCCACAGATATCGCGGCTGCACGCCGCCTACCCTCCGCGGTGCGCGTCGTGTCCTCAACTCGACACGCGCCAACTTATAGTGCCAAAGCAATAGGACAACCACCTGACTCACGCTGACAAAAACCTTTCGGCGCGTTCTTTTCCCGAACACATCACCGCGCGTGTTGAACCGCTGACACGGACCTCTGTATTCGACTCGTGCAGAGGTTATAGGGTCATTACTAAGTTTTTGCACCGTCGCATTAATTCATTATAAACCGAACTAGAACGGCTGTATTGACATGGTTGTCGTTCATTTTAAAGTAATCTGTGGAATTATTTGAATGATAACAAGTGCAGTTTATCTATAACCATTTTTTGGTAAGCAATAGCAACCTTGTCAAGCTCGCGCCGGCCTAGTCGACAACAAAATTATCCAATTACCGCATTTGTTACCGAGGGCAAAGCCTGTTGCCAGGTATAGGGTAAATAAATACTTGAGTGGTCATCAGAGCGCATCAACACAGCGAGGACAAAGGCATGTGATGTGATACGTTGACCATTGCAGTGATAAATAGAAAGGGAATTTTGATTGAGGCATATATACTCGTAAGTAGGTATCCTAGTTCACAATCGTACTAATTACGTGCACAAATCATAGTCTTAATTTCGCAAACTTTTCCCCCGTAATTAGTACGATTGTGTGTAGGGTATCGAAGTTTATCATTACATCAAAATTACTTTTTACACAACTGCCAAAAGCGAGTGTATTGTTTTGTGTTCTTCAATTCATAATGTTTATTTTTATACATATTTTTTTATAAGAGTTATTAACGTAAAAATTTAATTTGCAATATATTATATACAGCTAGCTACCTAGGCGCCCTCCCCGCGTGGGGAGGGCGCGAGTCTTAACAGACCGGAGGATGCGTCTCTGCGGCACGGGTATGTATCCGTGAAATCACACCGCTGCAGGCCTCCTTCGAAAAGTGTGGCGTAACTAAAATCAGTATAAACTCTCTTATCTACTTTCTTTAAATCCGCCAACAACTCCAGTAAACACATGCAGTCCCACGGATTCTCTTCGAATCTAAAGATTTTAAGGCTGGCGCGCCGCAGATTGCTAGCGAATTCGGGAGGCAGGTAGGTGATTAAGTTGTTATTAAGGTCCAAAAGTTCAAGCTTGCTGTTGCTGTCAAACATTCGATCTGGTATAAAACTTATATTATTATCATTTAAAAATAACATTTTCAGATCAATCAACGCGCTGAAGGCTTTCGGGTGGACGAACTCTATAGCATTATGATCCAAATCTAGCCTTTGCAACTTCGCGCAAGCCGAGAAGGTTTCAGCGTTATCGATCATTGTCAGTTTGTTCCTGTTCAATTGTAATTCGGTTAAGTTGGGGCACGAGCGCTTGTCGAAGACGGGCAACTTACGCAACTCGTTGCCCTCCAGCCACAGCGTTGTTAATGTAGGAACGTTGTGGAATGCAGCCGGATTTATGTTTTCTATGTTGTTATAGTCTAAGCTAATAAGATACAATTTAGGAAGCCCTTTTAATGAATTTGGGTCAATATCAGTCAAATTGCAACGGTTTATCACCAACACACGGGCGACGTTGTCAGTCGGGTACAGACGGAGTCGCCCCCACCACGTCCCGCGCGCCTCGCACTCCGCTGTAGTGACGTAATCAACGGGCACGTCGGCCGCCGACAGCGCGGCCAGCGCAAGCAGCGTCGCCAGGGCCAGCGGCGTGGACGCCGATCCTGAAACACGCAGTAGAGATTTGTTCAAGGGTAGTAATAAAAGCTCCGAACATAAACTACCCTAATGTAACCTACAAAAAACTAAAACGTACTGACTGAAATACTAACTATGCTAATACTCCATGTGCGAATGAAGATTACTTACAAACTAGTGGCTCTGTGGGCTGTAGACGTCGCAAAGATATATTTTTTTTTTCAAATATCAATATTTCCTAAAAAAAATCGAACCTGCTTACAAAATTTCACGAGAATCGGTTGAGAAATGCGACCTGTAGAGAAGAACATCCGGACAGACAGACTAACGAAAGATTTTTTGTCGAAAGCTGAAACGGCGTCGGCCTCTCTTCGCTCGCTCGTTCAATTAGGGTTCCGTAGTAAACAAGGAACCCTTATTAGTTCTGCCATGTCCGTTTGTCTTCTATAGTAACCTATAACCGCAAAGGTTACATACTTACTGTACTTTGTGTCTTATAATAATAATAATAATAATAATAATAATTCTTTATTAGACAGGCAAGAACCCATAAAAACTAAAATTAAAATTAAAATGACATAAAAAAAAAAACAAATAACACATATACTGCTGGTTGACTAATGTATGTATAGTAATAATAAGAGTCAAGTTTACATAGAAACATTCACAAACACTATACTCGGCCATTCTCAGACCGGTGCAGTTTGCGCCAGTATTTATTAAATTCGTCGCTGTAATCCCTGGCTACTAACGAGGTAATCTCGTTTTTTGATCTTAAAAGTCTCTCCCTGAAGGCAGCAGACCTGGCTCTGAGGATTGCGAAGAAGTCAGGCACTCTCGCGTCGGCAAACATACCCTTCGCACTGCAGAAACGTGGTAATTTCAACAGAATACGAAAGGCGTTGTTGTACTGCACCCTAAGCGCGTTGAACGAGTGCCTGGTGTACCTATTCCAAAGCTGGCATGTATAAAAACATTGACAGAAAGCTTTGAATAGCGTCACCTTTACTTCTCTCGAACAACGCGCAAAGCGCCGAGCCAACATGTTACACCGCACAGCGAGAGCCCTGCGTTCCCTCTCCATATCGGCGTCGTCTTTCAGGTATTCGCCAAGAATGTGCCCCAGGTACTTAAAGCTCTTTACAACCCGAATTGGCGCGCCACTCATGTATACAGTGGGAATTGCCTCCGGACCCTTTCCAGATCTGAAAACGAGCATTTCGGTCTTGAGCACGTTATATTTCAGGCCGTGCATAGTAGCATAACGCTCGCAGATGTTAATTAATTTAACAAGACCGCTTATCGAGGGGCTGAGAAGCACCATATCGTCTGCGTAGCTCAGATTGTTAACACATACGTTACCAATATGGCAACCGACGTTAGAGCGTCTCAGCTCCTCGATAAGGTCATTGACATACAAGTTGAAAAGGTCCGGGGACGTCAAGCCCCCTTGGCGCACTCCACAGTCTAGCCTGTAGTCGCTAGACTGCGAGTCACCCCATTTTACATTATTGGTTTGGTTCTCGTACCAGAAACTCAACAGATTCACAATCTCGGGAGAAGTACCAGTTTTGCGAAGTTTCGCCCACAACATGTCGTAGTTAACTAGGTCGAAAGCGCGGCTGAGATCTAGAAAACATGCGTATACTGATGTATCTCTATTGACATAGTAATTCACAGTATATTTCAAACCTAGTATTGCGGAATCCGTTGAGAGCCCCGCACGAAAACCAAACTGTGCCTGATCTATTTTAAGATTCCTGGTCAACTCGGGTTGCAATAGCCTCTCAAATACTTTTCCAATAATAGTAGCCAAGGAGATAGGCCTGTAATTATTCAGACTAGACAGGTCGCCTGTTTTATTTTTTGTAATGGGAACAACTACCGTTCTCATCATGTCAGGGGGCAGGTAACAGTGAGCCAAGCAGGCGTTGAAAAAATCTGCCAGAACTCGATACAGTTCGTCACTCGCATAGAAAATGTGCTCCACACTGAGTCCATCGTGCCCCGGAGACTTACCACGTTTCATTGCTTTAACCACGTCCGAAACGTGCTTCGATGTAAATGCGGTCTTAAGATCTCGATGAGCCTCCGGAACCGAAGGACCAGGCCCAGGCACAACTCCCACGGCCAAGGGCTTAACCCTGAAGTGAGTGGCGAACATATCGGCTATAAGTTTGGAATCGCTTATATTATTGACTGAGGCAGGCAGCCCCTGTTTATAGTTAAGCGATTTTGTTGCTTTCCAAAATTTTGAAAAATTATTATTGCATCTTGCCAATGTTAAAATATTCATTTTTATTTGCTCTTCATTTCGTTGGCACCATTTTAATTTATTTTTGAAAGCTTTACGACCCCTAGTAGTTAGATTCTGTCGCCGCCACACTCGAGATCAGTTCTACAAGACTGCCAAATCGAGAGGTTTGAACACAAAAGATCTTGAGATAGAAGGTCCAGTCCAGAATATATATTTCAATGACCGACTAACGCGAGAAAATAGGAGTTTTTTTCGTGAATGTAGAATCCAATTCAAAGCGGCTGGCTACAAGTTTTGCTGGACTAAGTGGGGTCAAATCTACGTCAAAAAGCGAGAGGGAAAAGGGGAAGAAGCGAAGGCAATCATCGTTAGATCACATCATCACATCGCAAGTATCCTCGGTAAATCAGCTCCAGTGCCAACCACCTCCAGTATACCTCAGGAATAAATCTAGATCATATTGTTTCACTAACTTTAAGCAAATAATTATAGCACTAGTATTATTAATCCTAGAAAATAATCTCACACATCACACACAGACAAAGTGCCATGACACTAACAAATACTTACACACTTTCATTCTAGACACAGTTAAATGCACAAACTTGATAATTGCTCGATCCTCGCATTATCGGAGGCAAGTTATTTTTTTCAGCAATCCTCAATTCAAAATTTATGACAATGGGTAACACAGACATTTTAACTGATCTTGACTCCCAGGAACCGACTTGCCAAACTGTAGATTTTCCCGAGTCATGTAAAATATATATAAGCAATAAATTTGATCTCAAAGTGCTAACCTTAAACATTAGGAGTTTGCAAAAAAATTTCGATAACTTTTTGGTTATACTGCAGAGACTAAATATCGCTATTGACGTGGTAATCTTAACTGAATGCTGGATACACGATAGCTCAATCATACCTCAAATAGATGCTTATAAGTCGTACCGAACCCACAACTGTACTAATAAAGCAGGAGGAGTAGTCGCTTACATACATAACAAATGGTCGGTGGAAGTAACCGAGCCAAAGATAACTGAAGCTGACTGCCTCATAGTATCAGTGAAAAATAGTTTCTCTGTTGTTGGTATTTACCGCTCTCCATCTTTTGTCGACACCAGTTTCTTCATGAATTCGCTTGCTACCACGATTGCGTCTATTAAGAACTCGCCTTGTAAGATAGTCGCAGGGGATATAAATATTAACACACTGTCTGAAGACTCGTCCCGGCTTACAACTATCGCAAATTATTTTTGCACGCTTGCGGAACTAGATCTTGCCCCAACAGTCAACAATCCTACTCGGGGAGACTCGTGCTTGGATCACATAAACGTGACATCTCGCTTTCATGCAACATCGGTTGTTTGCAAGACAGATGTCTCCGACCATGACGTGGTGATCACGGGAATAAAAACAAAAATAGAAAAACCGGTCCGAAAAAATCGGCAGGCTATAAAAACCGATTTCAAATTAGTAGAGGAAGATCTAAAACAAGTAGACTGGAGCCGCGTCAAGAGCGCAGACACGGTAGTTGAGGCTGCTAAAATGTTTAACGATTTGTTTTTTGATATAGTTCACAAACACACTACCGAAGTCGCAGTAAGTCGTTCAAATTTTGCTATTAAGCCTTGGATGACTCCGGGCCTAATCAGATGCTCCAGGCATAGAGATCTTTTACATGCCAAATGTCGAAATAACCCAAACGATGCCACTCTGAAACAAATTTACAGCCGATACAAAAACTTCCACAATGACCTCCTTAGGAAATTAAAACATAATTATGAGTCTTTACAATTAGAAGAAAGTAAAAATGATCCCAGAAAGCTATGGAATACCATCAAAAATATAACATATACCAATAAGACTAAGAAAATTCCATTGGAACTCACTCGAATAAGGAAATCTGTCGTTGAATCCTTGGATCACTGCAATGATTATTTCTCGAGTGTTGGCAGAACCCTTGCGAGTAGTATTTTAGCAACGTTAAATAAATCTGAAGAAGAGCTAGCACGTAAAACCACTGTTAGTTTATCTCCCGTCCAATCCCTGTTTCTAGACCCTACTAGCGAAGCCGAGGTGGTGTCCATAATAAACGGATTAAAGACTGACAGTGCTTCGGGGCTAGATGGGGTAACAAATCGTCTTATTAAGGCCATAAGGGGTCTGATTGTAGTTCCTCTTACCCATATATTTAATCTCAGCTTGTCAGAAGGAGTGTTTCCCGAAGAATGGAAATCATCAGCTGTCTCACCAATACACAAAGCAGGCGATAAATCCAATCCGAGTAATTATAGACCGATTTCTCTACTTGGTACCTTTTCAAAAATCTTAGAAAAAATTGTAAGCAACCGGTTAATTAGCTTTCTGGATAAAAATAATATTCTATCCGAACAACAGTATGGCTTTCGGGCGAATAAATCGGCTAGTGACGCAGTAGAGCTTATGACTGGGCTTGTTTCTAAACACCTGGATGAAGGCAGAGCTTGCTTGGGAGTGTTCTTGGACCTGTCTAAGGCGTTCGACACCGTGTCTATCCCAATTCTCTTAAGAAAGATGGAGCTCTTAGGAATAAGAGGTGACGCTTTGAGATGGTTTCAGAGCTACCTGACAGGTCGTACACAGAGGCTAAGGGTTGAAAAACATATTAGCAACTCCAGGGAAATTGATTTCGGTGTCCCACAAGGCAGCATTTTGGGCCCAACGCTCTTCATCTTATACGTCAACGATATTGCTAATCTGAGGATTCATCATGCTGACATAATTTGTTACGCTGATGATACTGCTATTATCTTCCATGAAGATACATGGAGTAAGGTGGCTCAGACTGCAAGAGAAGGCATGACGGTTGTGGCTAGCAGCCTTCAACATAATTTGCTGACCCTAAATGTTACCAAATCTAAACTTGTATGCTTTCACAAGTCCAAGGCTTCGGCGCCAACTGGTTTCCCTGATATTAAAATTCATACATGTGGCTCTGGCAATGCTCTAGTCCCGATATGTAATTGTAAGGTTGTTAGCCGTACCACTGCCGTAAAGTACCTTGGTGTCACTTTCGACGAAAAGCTTAACTTTCAACAGCACATAATAGCCACTGCCAATCGAATACGCAAGTTAATCTATGTCTTTAAAAACTTGCGCGACTCGGCTGACAGAAGACTTCTCAGGATGGTATATATCAGCATCTGCCAGTCGGTTTCCTCTTACTGCTTAACGTCTTGGGGCGGAGCAGCTAAGACAACAATTCTACTCCTAGAGAGAGCTCAACGTGCTGTTCTAAAGGTTATCCTTAGGAAACCAGTCTGGTACCCAACAAACCAGGTATATAAGGATATGGACGTTCTAAGTGTGCGGGGTTTGTTCGTTTTGAGCGTAGCGATGAAGGAACATGCACGGATTTTGAAATCTTCCGACCTTACGTACATGCGTCAAAAGCGGAAATTTAAAATTCCCGTGCCTAGTACTAAGACTGCTTTTGCTAAAAGATTTATAGGTTTTCTTCAGCCTTTTGTTTATAATAGGGTAAGCGCGAAACTGTCTTTAAAAGAATGCATAACCAGAGAAACAAGGAAAACAATCCAAAAATGGCTCAGTACGCTGAATTACGAGGATATTGAGGAATTAATAAAAGTTAATAACTGGTCGAAAGTGTTTACCTACTCCTAAACACACACACATACACACACACACACTCACACACACACTCACTTGCGCCAATCTATTGAAGGAATTATCGTAGATAGGTACAATGTAGATTATAAAAATAATAATAATAATTTTATTAATAACATGTTATTTTAGAATCAGGTCAAGCTTAGTAACCTTTTTCCGATCTCATCAGAAATGTTGATTTTTTCCGCGCTGCATGTCTTATGTAAACTCACGCTCGAATTGGTTATCTGCAGGACAGGCCTCGCCTAGTGCAGGAGCCAATGTTCCAATTTTGAATAATGTTCCCCATATGTGGCCAGTAATCTTTGTAAACTTTGAAATATGTACTTGTTTTTGGAAAAATAAACTTATACTTATACTTACTTTTCATTTTCTCGTAATAGATGCCAGACACGGGACTGCCGGCCCCAGCCCAACACTTAAAATGCAGTTTTGCTATCTCATGCGACTCTCTGACATGATGGTTCCACCCAGCGACCTGTCCCCTTCGCACTGCACCGGCCCGAGGACGGTGGCAAGTACTGATGGCCGCAGTCTGTAAAGTAGTTACAATTATATTATATCGGTCATTTAAAATACACTGATATTCATTAAAATTATTACTATCACAGACAATACAATGACTAGTAGATATTATACTTCTAAATGAATTAAAGCACTTTTCACCATATTTATACGACTGATCTAAACACCTGTCTTTCCAATGAATTTGATTTAGATTATTCGGATAGGACTTTTCAACTTTTCTAGTCATCACTGTCATATCTACTTCAATGTGCAGTGGAAAATGGTCAGACCAACACACCTCATTATCAACACGTATACTTTTGATCATGTCACTCGTCGCAGCAGTAGCCACGCAGTGGTCGAGCCACCGGCGCGAGCCACTCGCCTCACACACATACGTGTAGGTATTAGACTGCGCGCCCAGCAAATTCACGTCTGCCCATTCCCACCGTTCTTCCCTGCAGAAATCCTCGAGTTCTCGCCCAAACCGAGAACCCGGGTGTGCATTGTAGTCACCCAAGACAAACGCATTCTCCACGTCACTGTCACTAATAACCGCGCTAATGACTCCTAAACAGTTCGTGAAATTTATAAGGTCCTCACTACAGTTGCTGTCATAAGGCATGTACACACTAAAAACTAGAAATGAACTATCGTTGACCTTTACACGCACAGCTATGATTCTGTCACTGCTACAGTCAACCACAGACACATTATTGAAGACCGACTTCCTCCACATAAGCGCAAGACCTCCGTACGGTCGTCCACGCAGTACACCGGCCGAGGTATCTACTGAAGAGGTTGCGAAGCATCCAAAGTTGTTATCCATTTCGTTTATGAAATGAATGTCGTGAGGCAACAGCCAAGTTTCTTGCAGGGCAATAATAGGCACATAGAATTTCAAACACGAATGCCTAAAAACTGTTCCCACGACAAGCTTTCTTAGTAGTAGAACTAATGTAAACAGCGTAAAAGTAAAAAAAGTAAAAGTAGTTTATTCTTCAAATTAGGCATTACATGCACCTATGAACGTCAATAAACTACCACCGGTTAGAAGAACCGGCGTAAGAAACTCGGCGAGGAGTCATTAAAAAAAATGTAGTAATAAATTGCGAAAATTGGCCTAAACAAATCATTGGATTGTCAAACAAAATAGTTCGCAAAACTTTTTTTTTTCTTTGGGGACAATCTTACACAGATCGACCTAGTCCCAAACTAAGCAAAGCTTACTATGTGTACTAGACGACGATATACATACTTATATATAGCTAAATACATAGAGAACATCCAAGACCCAAGAATAAAATCCGTGCTAAATGCACAAATAATGCCCTGGCTGGGATTCGAACCCGGGACCTCTAGCTTCGGAGGCAGTGTCACTACCAACTAGGCTAAACAGGCCGTCAGGTTTTATTAGTAACCCATTACAGGGCCCCCACGTTTAAAATCCATTTATTTACGTTACAACGTGTCCATCTGTAGGTCACCGACTTACATATTTCTACCAAATTTCAACCCAATCGGTCGTGCAGTTTCATAAAAATTTGGCTGTGACAGACGGACCGGACAGACACATGAGTAATCCTAAAATATAAAGAAAAAAAATGCATTTTCTTTTAAGTACATATATAATACTTACTCTTTTCGGCTTATTATGTTTTTTTTTTATTTGATTGACTTTTGAGTACTTTTGACTAATGGATTCATGGAGTTCTAACACGAGTTTATTATAAACGACTATTCTCAAACTCTTTTTTTTTAAATTAGAAATGGGGTTGCTCTTGGCCAGCATCTAGCCAGGGGGCAAAGATGAGGCCGACGATGAAGCGAGCTCACCCAGAAGATGCCTATTCACTCGTGCCTTAAAAAGGTCCAGGTTATATGAACTCGACGAAAACAACTCAAATGGAAGACCAGCGCTGGCTGCAATGCCAGATGTTGATGTTTGTTTTTTCATGTCACTAATAAATGTTTTTCTTTATTCTATTAATGGCATTTAACAGTTTCGAACTACCGCTAGGGAACACTGAATTATGCATTAAATGTCACTAGACAATCGTCACCCGGTTGGCATAAAATGGATGTTAAACTCACCCCGGTTTTTGAGCTGAGATGTCATTGCAGCCTTCGTTCTTATAAAGAAAAGGATCCAAGTAGAAACTCAGGTTTGCGTATAATGAAGAGAGCTGGCGATGAAAAGTCCCAGCAGGGACTACGCTGCGATAAGAACGAGCTGCGGCGAGGGAGTGACAGTTATAGGCGGTAGTGTGACTACAGTCAACGCAGACAGCGACAGTGAGTCGCGACTGACTTGCGAGGCCTTTTAAAGGCAAGTGCCGTCGCTAACAGAAACCGGTCAAATCCTAAAAACTAGGAGGTAAATCAGATTTGTTCGCCAAAACCAAGCTCGTGTGGCCTTATCACAGTCAGTAACGAAGGTATAGTATCTTTTTTACGAGTTATTAAAAACATGATAACGAAATCTAGACACACGGCACGGTGTCAGTCAAGTTCGCGAAGCAAAAAAGGCTACACACCGGCCGTAGGTTATGTTACATAATCTATTTCGGACCACTTTTGACCTTTTTTGAGCTTTGTAAGACCGACTTTTAATAAAAAAATTAAAAAAAATTGGAGGCACTTTTTATACAAATCGAACTAGTCTCATAGTAAGCTCAATTAGGTTTGTGTTATGGGTACTAGACGACGATATATTTTATAGATATATACTTAAATTCATAAAAAAAAACATCAAGTCTCAGAAACAAATAATTCTGCTCACTACGGAAATAAATACCCTTATCGGGATTCGAACCCGGGAACTCTAGCTTCGGAGGCAATGTCACTATCAACTAGGCTAAACAGGCCGACAAACTGTTTTAACTACCAAAACCTCAATTTTAATAAAAAATCTTACTGTTTACGAGATTTTGTCATCCGTAAATCACTATTTTGACCACTAACAGTCTACTACAGTTAGTCAAACATTATGAGTTAGGTCACCAGGAAGATCTTAAATATCCAACAGCTTTCATGGTATTATACCTAACTTACCGCATAGAAAACTGCCAAGTTAAGGCTCAAAATGCATTAAACCGCAATAAATTGGTTTTACTGTAAACAATCTAGTGCCAGACTTGGCACCTATTCAGACAATCTACGGAACTTGGCATCCATTTAGATCTCAATCCTTTTGCGGTAAAGACGACAACCACGCATCGCATATTGAACTTGGCTGCCATTTTCACATTTATGTTTTTGATGGGATATCATTACTTTTTGTCAAACTTCACCAAATGGTGCTTTTAAAGAGCGAATGCACGAGTTACTATGTAAAATACCCAAATCGCTATAGGTGCACCTCGGTTCCCTCGATTTCTCCAGGACACTATAATTTGATTCTTTCCTGATAACTATGGGAGGACCACCCCTGAAGTATACCGTTTCAAACAAAAAAAGAATTTTCCTAATCGGTAAATAAATGACGATGTCCCGAGGTTACAAGCATAAATACTGATAATAAAACTGAAAAATCACTGTTTTCTGACGTTTTTTGGTGTACACACACAATTACCAATCGGGATGCCAAATTTCAGTCAGTCAGTCAGTCAGTGGTAAAATGCCGTTTTTTGGACTTAAATATCTCAATAACTATTTCACCTATATTTATGAAATCTAGGGTTCTAGTTGTTCTAAAGCAGGGGTTCCCAAACTTTTTTACTTATAGACCACTTTCAAACGTTTACTGGTTCCGGTAGACCCCCTACACCACATTTCTACCGTATTCCCAAAGCCCCAATTTTTTTGACACGCCAACGTAGACCCCCGTCGAGTCTCCTGTGGACCCCTGGGGGTCCACCTGGACCACTTTGGGAACCCCTGTTCTAAAGAATCCTAATACATGTACTGAAGTTCATTATTTTATGTTAAATAGATTTGGAGTTATTGAGGGGTCAAAAGTGGCTCCAAACGGTTCGTTTAAATAGCACACGGCTGCTGTCCGCCAGTTCCTGGGGTGAAATTGGCTGGACACGCTGCCGCGTGTCTAGATATTGGTTTAAACTTGGCACGATAGGTATGGTACGTTGTAAAATTTTACAATGACTCACCCGAGATTTTGAGCTGAGCTGCCATCGTTTTGTGTCAGGAAAATAATTCAGGTAGAAACGGAGGTTCCCGTGTAGTAGTGACGAGAACTGGTGGTGAGAGGTGCTGCGAGTCCGATGCGAGGAAGGAGCAGTCATCGGCGGTAGCAGTTTGACCACAGTCGGTGCAGGCGGTGCAGGGACTCGCGACCAGCTTACGAGGCCTTTTTGCCACCCTCCTTCGGTAACAGAACCGGCCAAATCTTGTATCAATCACCAACTAGGAGACAAATCTCACAGTCCATAACATCAGGTTAGGTAAGGTTATCGTCTTTCACACATTAAAACAAGATAACGAAATGTATACCTACTTACTGATTACTTTTTAGGGTTCCGTACCCGAAGAGTACACACTGGCTGTTTTATTCAATAAGCACGTAAATTATATCTATAAAAATAGCAAGGTTGCATTATGACTTACTTATAACTAACACCTTACATCTCCCACGGAAAAGTGGAATAAAAATGAAGTTACATAATTTGTTTTTTCTTTGTTTTACACTAGTGTAAAATAAAACTTAGTTCTATTTTTATGAACTAACATTGGCTTACCATTAAGAGTCGCCAGTACGCGCGCCCTCGAACGTACCCTCTACTGAAATATTTAGTTTTACGATGGTTAAAAGAAAATGCATCACTTGACGTATTGCCTAGAGTCGTCTCCTCGTCCTTGGCATCTTGAATAGCGTCTTTAAAGAGCCGTAATCGCGGGCCGCAATAATTGTGCTTACTCTACGATTGCGCAATCCATCCGCGAATCTTTTAACCGCTTGTTTTTCATTAAGAAAAGAAAAGAAAAGAAATCGTTTATTCGTGACAAAAAAAACAAGGAATTAACTAAAAACATAACCGATACATATAATTAATTTTATGGTCACAACTCAGCGTGATGCTGGCAGAGCCAGCGCTGATCTTCCGTTGTGACCATTTGGTGAAGACACGGCGCTGTGACGCCATGGTAGCACTCGTATCAACACAAACAAAATTTCGAACAAATAAAATACGTCAGAACCAAGACAAAAAAATAATAAACGAAATTAAACTTAAAGTGTGCCACGCATCCTCATAACGCCGTCGTGCAAACACCGCTTTACACAGCTGTATGCTATCTGTGGCTTTAAATAAACAAAATAATCCAAACTAGGCCTTATCTATGACAGATGTATTGATTGACATTGTCTATTTACTTAACAATACATAATTCTCATCAAAAATTCAGATTTTTTAATACGTTAAATGCATTTGAGTTACCGTCTGATTGCGCGATCGTGAGATCTACAAACATTTTTGTAAATTTTTGTCCAAAGTCATCAATCGAAGAGCCCCCTTGTCTCAAGGTCTGCATTTTATTTTGAATTGCTGTGGCTGATTTTTTAAGTAACAATAGTTTTTTCATATCTGTCACTAGATTTTGGACAGAAGTGTACGACGAGCTTAACTTTAATTTAGCTGTCTGTGTTAGTCTATTTTTCATAGACAAAATTTATGAACTGTAGTTTCGCATCATTTTTCGAAGTTGAGTCGTAGTATTCAATAGAGTCAATTAATTGATTAATTGCAACTACGTCGTCAGTCATGGACGGAATTAATGAAAGCGCTATTTTCAAGTTAAACTCGCCCATTGTGGATACTTTTTTAGACACTGGATTTGAACTGGTATAGGTTTTGCGACAAAAATCCTCTTATTGCTTATACAAACTCCTAATATGCTCACAAAAACTCTGAATATCCAATAAGCTTTGTCCAGTCAGTTTTTTCTCATCAATTTCTACTTTGATTTCTTCACAAATTTCCCGGTGCTGGATACTGGGTCAATCGTTCGTCTTGTTCGCTGAATAAGAAACACCTCGCAGGTCCGCTTTGATGGCAGTGAGTATGAGTCTCGCGAAGATCTCGATTGAAAGACCGGCGGAAGGTTGTATTGCACGATCAAGTCCCTCGACCATGTGTCATGACACTTCTTGTATATTTTATAGCAAGCGTAGAGCACTACGATGACCAATAGCAGCAAATCACTATCATGACAATACTCATCGACGATGATTTTCATTTTGTGGAGATGAGCGTCGTAAGCAGATTGTCCAGCAGCGTTTTGGTTGTTGATAATTTCTTGCTTTTCGACTCTTGAATTGCATATTGTTGTTTTTTTTTTATATTCAACGTACATATGAGTGGTCGGCTATTGTCTGATTAATGTAATTATGTTGGAATGGAAGTAGTATTACAGACTTTACGTAAAAAGACAAGATCTGCGACAGTTGTTTAAAAACATTGACCATGAATTGCCCGAATTAGGAAATACGATTACGGTTATCGTTTTCAAATATACTACGCAGGTAAAGGAAGGTAACAGAAAAACAGTTATGAAAATGAAAACGGAGGGTCATAGATCTTAAGGCGAATGGACTTTTTTACGCAGCAATCAATATATGAATATAAATCTCCATTGCAGACAATAAAATTAGACGGTTCATTTTTTTTCAAAAACCTAACATAGTAAGAATATCTCGAAGAATACCCGCTAGGTACTACCCTTTTAACAGTCTAAGGGATCAAAAATAAAATTTCAAAAACCCATCATAATACCGAACTACCGGTATTAATACCGAAATCCCGAGATTAATAATAATAAATATTAGGGGACAATTTTTACACAAATCGAACTAGTCCCATAGTAAGCTCAATAAGGCTTGTGTTATGGGTACTAGACGACGATATATTTAATAGATACATACTTAAATACATAGAAAACATCCAAGTCTCAGGAACAAATGTCTCTGCTCACCACAGAAACAAATGCCCTTACCGGGATTCGAACCCGGGACCTCTAGCTTCGGAGGCAGTGGCACTACCAACTAGGCTAAACAGGCCGACAAATTGGGATTGATACTCAATACCGGTTTTCAATTCCGGTATTGAGAATGGTCCGGTATTGCATGCCCTAGTTACATGGCTGGGTCAAGGGCCACAGAATAAGATAAAAATAAGGGATACAGAAGGCGGTACTCTTGGACACCGCGCGAATAGTCCGGAGGTTCCTCTCTTTGTCGCCCTAATCACCGGTAGCTTAGGCCCTGCCTCGCTGCCAGCGGCACCCTAGGTTAGGATTTTTATAATGATTTTATGTTTTGTAAATATTGTTTTATATTTAAATTTTTATAGAAATATTGACGCTATGACGCAAAATAAATAAAGAGAGTTTTAATGTCGCTAATTATAAAGGCCCATCTAGCAGAGGGCAAGTCACCGTCTGCCGGAGATAAAAATGGGAGTAAGTTCATTAATAGGTATAATTATTGCCCTAAAGAACCTACTCTTAAATATATTATGAAGATAATAGGTAGATAATAAGATACCATACGAATGCGTATTGTTGAATTTTGACGAAGTTGTTTTTTTGCTTTAAGCAAATTCACAGTAAGAGAAACTATTAATTTAATCCATTGTGTTGACACAGCTGCAGTTTTATATGAAGATTAATTATAAAAGAGTGAAGTACCTTCGGAAAAATGGCATTGTTAACTGGGAGCAACAATGTGGAAGACATTTCTGCTTTTGGCCTGCGCAATTGAATCCTTTGCAATAGTCTCTTGCCAGGGTAAGTTTTTTACCTATCTATAATCATTATGTAGGTCTACATAATGATTATAGGATTGCAATTATGCATCTCATTCCAAAACAATTTAACGAAAAATGTAAGTAGGCGAATGAATGTAGATAAATAAAATTGGGGAGACAAGCTTACACAAATCTAAGTAGCCGTGAAGCTCAATTAAGTGCCAGTTTATTTAAAACACATTTAAATATATTTTTCTACTCATCGACTTTAATTTTCCAACTAAGACTTCAAAAACCTAACTATAATCACATACGTTTTTTCTATGGAACTCATAAGACAAAACTTTCTTTAGTCAACTATAATAAAAATTTACTAATCACGTGACGCCGTTAGTGAACTATAATGAAATTGACCAATCCCGTGTCGCAGTGTTCCGAATGACTAGTTTGCATAATTAATTATGTTTGACCCGTAGAAAAAGTATTGTATTTAATAGTTAATTATCTTTTTTAGTTGAGTACTGCGTTTAGACCACGGGGCTTGCGGGAGTGATCTAAGTATGGTACGAGACTAAAAAGCATACATTAAATAACGATTGCATACAATCCTTACTACATATGAAAATGGCAGCCAGTCTCGCACTTTGTTGCTTATAAATTCTATCTTAAGATGGAACGTTTTCAAATTTTTTCAAACAATATTCGTTCGGACTACGTTTCAATTCTACTGATGTCACGGAATTGAAATTTGTTTGCTTCCGCAGTTTGAAAATCATTGTATGTAATGTAGCGGTTTTGCGGAAAATTATGAAAAACCACCAAATGGTCTCAGTGCCGCCATCTATTAGCAGAACTTCGACAAAAACCCGTGACGTTCCCCCTTAATGTATCTTTACTACAAGGCGTCGAGTACCGCATTTAGACCATATTTTATCAATTTTATTTCTTTATATAATCCGTACCAAACTGCAGCTTTCTAGCATTCACACTCACAGAGCAAGCCCGCAGACAGACAGACAGACAGACGTACAAGGCGAAACTATAAGGGTTCCTAGTTGACTATGGAACCCTAAAAGAAGAGAAAATATAGTTTATAATATCGACCACCACCATAACAGCCCAAGGACGTCCACAGCTTGACATAGGCACAACGGTGGTCTTGGTCGTAGTTTTAGGACATAACCGGGTCAGACCCGGGTTATGGTATATACTACTACTAAAAACGGTCAAACTTACTTGTTAAATAGTTGTTACTACGCGCGACGTGCTGTGAACCCCACAGAAGCTCTTCAGGATGAATGTTGTCGCGGCGGTAGTGCTCTGGACACTGCGCTGCGAAGGGATCGAAGCAACGCGTATTACTTATTGAATGCTCCGTTGTAGGTAACCCATCAACATGTGGAAAATACCAAGTATACTACAACTGCTTCAGTGAATGCAGACCCCTAACATGCTCCGGAATCGGCTTCCCGCTGAACTGCGACGACAAATGTACTCCTGGGTGCGTTTGTAAGGACAACTACGTGCAAGCAGATAACGGCACTTGCATCCCAATACTGGATTGCCCATGTGAGTAAGATGAATAACAACAGAAAATCAAAATAATTAACATTATAAAGAGGTATTTTTTATCCTGTAACGGTGATACATTGGCTTATTTCACGTCAATGACCACTTCTATGTCATCCGGGCAATATTGAGGCAGCCACAGCTTCACGTATTCTTGGTTTTTCTCTAAGTGCTTTTCCATTCGTGAAGTTGTTAATGTTAATAGGAGATAATTATCACGATTCGATGGCTACATGTTGTATGTAGGCAACTCCGTGTGGTTTAATACGAATACTTACTTCTCCAGTGTGACGTAACTTGTCATAACGTCAGCCAGATAATTTTAAACTCCTGCTCACCATGCCTGAGACACTTTTGAACTATACGTATGACCAGTTGACCATATAATATTATTGTACCACAGTGCTAAAGCATAAATCGTCTTTTTACAGCATGCGGTGGCGATAAAAACGCTCAGCGGGGATGTAGTAATTACTGTGGCAATACTTGTTCTACCTACAATAAGCCACTAACATCATGCCCGGTTTTCTGCATGTTTAATGGTTGTGAATGCAGAAACGGTTTTGTCTACGACAATAATTTGAAAGCTTGCGTGAAGCCAGAAGACTGCAGTAAGTATTCAATTATTGTACTGCATACATATTTAAACGAGCTATGTCGGAAAAAAATATTTTTTATTTATTTTAAGATGTGTATTTTTATTACTTTCTTAAGTGACATTAATGTCTATTTATTTTAAAAATTCAATAAAATTGTTTTTTTTTTAATTACGAAAAATATCATTGAACACAATAAATGCAAAAAACAATTAAGTACCTAATTGTAAAAAATATATTATTTCGGATAAATGAAAATATTCCGATTCCTTCAATAATCCATATAAAAACACTCCGTATGTAGCTTGACGTCATACGTCTGTCATATCGGCATCAAAGTTTTGCTCCCCGGTCATGTAATACATTTAATATTCCGACCAAAATAGGCACTTCATTATTCGTTTTGACACAAAAAAATCTGTGGGCGGGAAAGAGCATCCCATATTTAATGTAATCAATAATCATTTCTTAACGGGTGTAAAAGAGGGTGAAAGATTGTATGGGACTGCAAATAATTCTAAGGCGATAACGAGTTCTACGCAGACGAAGTCGTGCGAAAAAGCTAGTCAATTAATAAACTAACAAAATCCAATGACTTAGCCTTTGGTAGTCTATTGTAGCTTCAAAATCATAATAAAGATCATTGTTTTAGCACCAACCTGCCAAGCTAACGAAGAATATTCTTCTTGCACCAACGGTGGCTGTGAAGACAGAAATTGCAGCCAGGTCGGCAAACCAGTGCCTGGCATAAAACTGGACCCTAATTCTTGCATTGAGGGATGCGTCTGCGTAAAAGGGTACTTAAGAGCCTCAAACGGGACTTGTGTACCAAGGGACCAATGTACGAGTAAGTCTTATATTTATGTGCAAATGTTAATTAAAACAAAGTGATTGTTGACAAGAGTTATTGAGGTGAAGGCTGGTCAAGACGTTCATTTGTTTATCTTGTTTGTTATGTTCATTTGTGTCTCAAAATTGGTGTCTCATATACTCATATAAATT
The DNA here is from genome assembly GCA_905163555.1 of Notocelia uddmanniana. Lineage (NCBI taxonomy): Eukaryota > Metazoa > Arthropoda > Insecta > Lepidoptera > Tortricidae > Notocelia > Notocelia uddmanniana. The sequence goes on along the minus strand of LR991058.1, from coordinate 29,016,555 downwards.
ATATTTGTAAAGATAAAATAAAATTTATGAAAATGTACTCTAACAAATGTTAAACTTACGTATTCATTCTCACTACGGGCGATATGTTTCGTACCCGTCAGGAGTTCTTCAGGATGTATGTTCTCACAGCAATATTGATTTGTGCATTGCACCTTGAAGAGATCTATAAGAGGCGCATTTCTCATTAAAATGTTTACCCACTAATATGTGGGAAAAACGAAGTACGAGTATACTAACTGCTCCGGCGGATGCACAGTCCAACAATGCTCCGAAATCGGCTTTCCGCTGAACTGCGACAAGAAGTGCACACCCGGGTGTATGTATGTATGTATTACTTTATTGTACATAAAACACGACAAAACAATAAACAAACAATAATTTTTAAGAAAAAAAAAACCGACTTCCATGGGGGAGGCCGGTGAAAGATTATTATACTTAGATGGTGCACTCTTAGTGTTACGGCCAAGCTGCCGATATAGTAAAAAGACTCCTTTTTTCAAGAGTATATGCATTTATTGCACTTAGTTATATAATATTTTAATTAAAACATTATTTTCTTCATTGACAATTAAATTATTGAAAGAACATTTTTCTTATGACAGTATAAAATCAATATTGAATAGCGACTAATGCTTATGTCAAAGAAACACCGCCGGCCAGCTATCACGTCGTCGTAACGCCGTAAAGAGGCGTTAACATACTCCCCCCCTCGAGGAGGTAGATCCTCGAGGATAAGTCAGTTCCTGGAGGTCGGTTGGGTACACGCCGAGTAGACAGCTCGTGGCTCGTTAGACTGTCTCGATTTCCACAACTCTTGCAGGCTTATATACTGCTGACTGTACAGTTCTGTTGTCTTTTGCTGACAGTACAGTGCAGTTACTTCTCTCTTTATAGGAGCTTCACGCACTCCTGCTGATTTTATCTGAAGACTCGTTGCAGATTAAAGTCTATTCTTGATGACGTAGGCTTTGCACCTAGTACTTCTTGTACCAGTTTATTCATAGTCACTGGTACTTGTTTCTTCAACTTGGATTAGTGTTGAGAATAATTGCTGGTAGTGAGTAAGTAACTCAGTCTTTAGAGTGCTCTGGTGAAAATCTCTCGTGATATTGTCTTCTAGCAGCCACTCAGGTTGCTTTAAAACGTAGAGAATAAGCCGTCGAGAACACGAATTCAATACCCTCATTCGTCAGCCGAAAATGAAGCTATGGGAATCATTACTTAATTAAGAGAGAAATTAGGAAAGGTGGCAAGTCCATTCATTACCCGCACCTACAAACTCGTGCCTCTGCTGTAGTGATCTCATATGCCTTTAGATACACACGACAAGATATAAATGCCGTAAATAGATAAAAGCGTCTGCTAAAAGACTATTCACCAGTTATAAGAGTAGAACCTTTATCGAGACACCAAACTAAAGAGCTAAGCAGATAAGAGTAAACTTGCAGCCGTGTCCCTTAAGGTTTGTCATTACTTTCTTATTTAAAGGTCCTGAATTACCTATGCATAATGGTAAGTTAATTAATTAATATTTTAAGTATATGCATGCGAGCATGACCTAATCACGGATCTCCTATTTAAACTTTGCCACTTAAGGGCTTGCAATTACTGTGTAAATAATACCTGTAATATAGAGGAGAGCTGCAGAGCTGTGCAATGTAAAGTACTCTTTTAAATACTAAGATACACACTAAGAGGACATTATAGAATGACCTAATAATTATATTTCATATAAGTAGTTTAAAGGAAATTAGTATATTTCATATGAGTAGACTAAAACAAGTCATAGGTTTAAATAGATAATATTTACCTATACCTATGCAAATGCTCTACCAACGTCATTAACTGCGAGAGTTAAAGCTTTTTATATATGTACTTTCTCGAAGTCAATGATGCTGTACTTTATTATATTGGCTATGCAACGTCGTGAACCGCGAGAATTAAAGCATTTCAATTAGTATATAACTATATACTTTCTCGTAGCCCACAACGATGCTGTAAATGAATAATTTTACATTTTATTTATTTAATATTAGTGAAAATTAGTATTTCAGTTGTACGATACGAAAAAAAATATACTAAAGCTAAAGGCACCTTAAAGCTTCAACCATGAAACTGATATCATTTAGAGACACGTGACCCCTGCCTTAGTGCATCGCAAACGTCAAATAATATTCAGCGTAAGTGTATTTACATCACTATAATTAAAGCCATGTAAATTAACTTTTAAACGCTGCTAATTAGATTTGTATTTACTATACTATGGCATTTCCTTATACGAAAGTTATTTAAGATGTAAACAGCTGATCCTATTTGACAGCTGTGCTGGAATTGACTTACTCCAATTAAACCCAGCTACGTTCAACTATGAACCTAATCTTTATATTATAGGCGCTATAAAGAACTAATAATATATGTATGTAAATATGCGGTGGCTAGGCCCTACTAGAACTTGTTAATAGGTACGCAGTATGTATATATTCGCTGTAACGTTTTATACATTGAAATTTTATACATTGAAATAAATGACGGTTAATCTTGTGAAATGTAACTGCAAATATTTTGGGAATTGAGAGTTCCGGGGCCTCCCCCCCGTAGGGCCAGCCACCATCCTAGCTACGTTTCTGTCAGGACTGTGTTCTTTTTACCCAATTTAACCTGATTGGAGCCAACTAGGTCCCAGAATATGTCTGAACCTAGTAGTAAATCGACCTCTGCCGGAGAATTAAACTGTGGGTCTGCTAGGGATACATTATTAGGAATAACGTATTGTGTTTTCATCTTTATAGTGAGTACTACATAGCACTTCACTGAAAAACTCGTGAACGAGAATTGTAATGAATTAATATCGAGATCACAGTATTCAATTATAATTAATAAACCTCTATTAATGCCCGAAACCGAGCGATTTACCCCAATCGTTTTATAACAGTCCTCTGTTTGGTCCTTTGACTTAAAAACGAGGAATGACTAGCACTGTCTATTAAAGCGCGTAAAACGTAGTTACTACAATTACTTTTAACTTTCCACTAAAGCAGTGGGAAGCTAAACTTTATCACAATTTGCTGCTGTCACAGTGACAGTTGGATAAAATCGCCGATTTAGGGTCTAGAAGATGATGAAGCTGCTGTCGTCGTACGGACGTTGATGGTGAGTACTGAAAACAGCAGATTCTTTCTCTTCATTTTGTAGCTTGTCAGGCATACGCTTATACAATGACGTACTGTGCTTTAGATTACAACCTGCACCCATTGGCGCGGTTCTGGTATGTAACGTGGCCAGAGCGTAAGCAATTCTTACACAGTTTTTACTGGCTCACGTGCAAGTAACGCTCGTTTACTGCTAGGGAATTAAACTGGGGACAATCTACTAACCTATGATCCTGCCTACAAGACATGTTTAAATATTATGACGATGACGTTACGTCAATAAAAGGTGCCGATGACTGCTTAGAGAATGAGGCAATAAAGGATTCAGTTCGTGGAATAATCTGACGTTTATTATTTTTGCTCGTATCAATCTCAGGTTGACGTTTCTCGTTCCTAGAACTAAACACAGTTTCTAATGCATCATCCCTATTGCGTAGAAATTTATAAAAGTCCTGCAAAGATGGGAAAGTAATGTCACTTCGGAACTCCTCCCGTCTCCTAACTGTGGCACTGTCAAACTTTGACGAGGCAATGTATATTATTAATTTACGTAAACCTTTATCACTCTCTCGATAAAACCTCTATACTGAATAAACACTTTTTAATGTTGATTAGTCAGTTAATACTTATTATCATACCTCTCGCGTCGAAGTGACTAGGCGATAGGATAATCTCAGCTGAGACGGACACAGATTTTATAACTAAATTTGCCTCACCTTCGAGGTATGTATGACTTGAGATAATAGAATTTAAAAATGCCGTCAATATCCTTCTTGTCATGGATCAAAGATAGATAAAGGTCTCTAAATTCTAACCATTTATCAGTCTTTCCATCAAAAGGAAGAAGTCTTAATCGTGGCAGTTCAATAATACTCAAAACTCGGCGCTGGCAACTGCTCTGACTTTAGAACTCGTCCCTTTGGTGGTTTTTATTCTTGAAGGCGGCAATAAACTCCTGTGCCTAAGCCATCAGACTATAAAAGGCATTCTCTGTGTCCTCTCGTTGATTTTGTTAATCGTGAGAGCTATCCATTAATTCCATTTTAGATTGAACTTCCTTAAAAAGGTTAAAAGTTTGAAATAGGGTTCAACGAGTATCATAATCGTCCCTCTCTGGCGTCTGAGATCACTCAACTCAGCCATATTTGTAAGTGCGAGATTATTTTAAACCGTAATGAGTTACACTTGCATATCATTAAAGCGAAGCTACTTCAGTAATAATCCCAGCTATAACATTACGTAGTCAAAACGTAGTTCCAATATAAGTAAATAATTTGTTGATACATACAGTTGACGGGTACCAGCGAGATCCTTATTCTCACCGGCTTAAACTCGCAACGTACTCTTCGCGCAACATCATAAATATATAGAAATCCATCGACTCCAATGAAATCTTGCGTATTCGAATATCACGTCGGGGTCACCAAAACTTGTTACGGCCAAGCTGCCGATATAGTAAAAAGACTCCTTTTTTCAAGAGTATATGCATTTATTGCACTTAGTTATATAATATTTTAATTAAAACATTATTTTCTTCATTGACAATTAAATTATTGAAAGAACATTTTTCTTATGACAGTATAAAATCAATATTGAATAGCGACTAATGCTTATGTCAAAGAAACACCGCCGGCCAGCTATCACGTCGTCGTAACGCCGTAAAGAGGCGTTAACACTTAGATTCCATACAATAAAATAAAAATGGCTATAAGTATGTTTATAATGGTAGAAGACTAAGTACCCTCAATTCCTCATGGAATCATGGAAAAACCTTGCTTGCTTGACAAACAAAACGAAGAGAACAAATCGCCAAACGTGAACTCTGCGTCGTTGAAGAGTTCCGTTCTGATCATCATCAGCAGTTCCACTTCATCAAATGTCACTTTTATGAATGAAAATGCTTGATTAGTTCATGAAAATTATAAAATCACTATTTGTGTGCCTTTCACATTTGAGGAGTTCCCTCGATTCCTAATGGATCCCATCATCAGATCTCGAACATGACAAAAATTAATCGTGAAAATAGAACTTGCGTAACAAACACAGCTAGAAGGACAAATCGCCAAACGTGAACTTTTCGTCGTTGAAGAGTTCTGTTCTGATCATCATCAGCAGTTCCACTTCATCCAATGTCTCATTTTTGGATGCAAATGATTAATTTGTTGATAAAAACACAAAAATCACTATATGTTTGCCTTAAAGATTTGAGAAGTTCCCTCAATTCCTCGTGGATCCCATCATCAGAACTGCGTTTTGAGAAAAACGAGACCAACTTGTATACATATACTTACAATCAAAAAAAGAATTTTCCAAATCGGTTAAGAAATGACGGAGTTATGGAGTAACAAACATTAAAAAAGAAAAAAAAAACACACAACCGAATTGATAACCTCCTCTTTTGAAATCTTGAAGTCGGTTAAAAAGAAGACGTACAAAGGCGAGCTTGGGTGCGTTTGTAAGAACAGCTACTCGTACTTGCATTCCGATATTGGAATGACCATGTGAGTACCACGTATAAATAATACATATGATCAAATAGATATCAGATATGATATTCTATATCGAAAATTAATCCGCTTGTTTGTGTGTGTTCTATCGAATACATTTTGGACAGTGTGCACAGGAATTACATGACTTAGTTCCACCTTCCCCGTTCTGTCACCGGACGTCCAGATGTGGTGAGCTGTTACATCTTTACGTTGTCAGTCTACCATTTATTCGCACTCAGCGATTTGCTTGTTCTTTCCTAATCCGAACAGCTAAGTACTGGAATTTGATGCTGCTGTCTGTATTTCCTGATACATACAATCTGGGTAGCTTCAAGATAAAAGTGAATAAGCTATTTAATAACCGCTATTACTGAATCAGTGAGCAACATCTTAGGCCTTGTCGTCACTTTCCATCAGGTAAGACTAAGGCCAATCGCTGGTCAATTTATCATAAAAAAAAACTTAATTAGCATACGTGAATATCCAACAGGATATTATTTTCGTTAGAATTAGTAGTTTTGGTCGGTATAGGCATATCTCATTTATAATTGTGTAAAAAATATTAACAGCTTTTTCTACGTTATCCGATGAAAGATAATGGTCGTAGTCAACCTTCTGCAATTTATCATTAACCAAGTCTGCTGCAAAAAACGACGAACTGTGCGAGGACAAGGTTTCAAAGAGTGGTGATCATCATTAAATAAATATTTACACAAAATTCCGGGTGATGACTATCTATCGGCACTAAAGGTTCCTTAGATTATAACTTACAAAATATATTTGATATCACCATATCCAATTGTCTATCATTTTTGTTAGGTATACTATTCAATTGATGCCATCCAGTTAAGCTAATGAATGCCGAGAGCTGTGATGTCAAAGATTTACAACTGTTATTCTCCATTATAAAGCTGTTTTTATCATTATCCTTATGTATCCGGGCAGCCTACGTGGTATTAAAATCGCCCATAACCATAAAAAAATAGTCCCGGCAAATGGTGTATACGTATAGGTGTGATACATATTCAAAGAACGAGAGTTTTGATTCCACCTGAAATTTGGTTTGTAGAAAATAACATGTAAATACTTTCAAACTTTTAGAAATAGGACTTTGAGATAAACATTGAAGTAACATCGGCGTCGTGTAAATCTATTACAGAACGAAAGTTTCGTTGCTCCACAAATCGGCGGTGCGCGGCTACGACCGTGCGTGAATTTATACTTTTAGCAATAGTAACACTAAACAGATAGCACTTATAAAATTTGTTGAAAGAATCTTTAGACGTAATATAAAGAATCAGCTAGTTCGCGTTGCGGCAAATCATGACAGTACAATTCCGAAACCAGCCCAACACAATTAGTATTCTTTTTTAGCGGCTCGTTGCTTTGCCTCTTTGAGAAGGTATTTGTTGTAAATAACTGTAGGTGACCAATAAATAGAAAGATAAAGAAAGAAAAATAGACACATGACGTCTTCCTAAATAACCTATACAATGTGTACAACTGCGCTCTGGCGTCAGTCTTGCATGCCTTGCTGCCCTCTCTACCGCGCTTTCAGCCTGTATAATATATAACACTCTTGGCTTGACTTGGCTCGCCCATTGGGCCTTCGGCCCTCAGACAAAAAACACACTCTGTTGGGATGCTCGACCTTCGGCCTCGAGTGCCTTATCACTCAGCTTGGGACCTTCGGCCCTCAGCCTTATATAAAAGACCCCCAGCCTTAGTTAGATAAATAGTTCGTTAAAATGTGACGCTCAGCCTTCAGCTTCGCTTGCTTTGCTGCTCTCCTTCCAGCCTTAGGCCCTTAGGTTCGCATATAAGACACTCGGGGATAGGTAGTGTCACGTATGTCATCGCTCTTCGGGCCTTCAGCCTTTAGTGTTATAAAAGAGCCACGCTTTGTTTTTTTATTTATTTATTTATCCGAACAACATCACAAATTCAAATTTTCATAGCTCCGCCAAACTGGGGGGCAGTTTGTTGGCGAATAGATTAACCCCTTTATCAACTTAACCCATTATACACTACAGTGTAATTAAATTAATCTTAATAGTAATCATTTTTAAGAACTATAGTATAGTGTGATGTTAGTGTATGTATGAATATAAAGATAATATTAATACTTTGCCAGGTTATAAATAAGGAGGGTTTCACATCGGAGTCTCGAAAGCGCAAGCCGCGAAAAAACGACCGACTGACCACACCGAGCAAGGCGCTGTATGTGTCGCGCCTGCATTATTCCGCCATGGTTGATGACATGGCGGAGTATGTTAGCCAGAAGACTGGCAATTCGCTGAGGTTGTTCCAGCTGCGTTCGCGCCACTATGTGCACTTCAGCTCGTTTGTTGTGCGTGTGCCCCGGCTGCTGAAGGATACTATTGCGTGTGCTGACTTCTAGCTGAAGAGTGTCGTATTTCGGCGGTTCCGGGCAAATTGCCGAATTCTACACTGGAGTTGACGACGAGACATTGTTTTGTCGCCAAAATAATATTTTACCCCTTATTCATAAACGTCTATCAAGCCTCTATTAGCTAACAAGCCGCTAAAGTTGGTTTGTCCTTATCTGTCACTTTGACATTTATGTTTGTGAGATAGGGACAAAACAACTTATAGTTAACAGACGTTTGTTAGGTTTTATGAATAAGAGGGTTAGTTAGTTTAGTTTTGAAGCCCCAAATACCTGAATACTATACCTGAGTACTATACAGTATTCAGGTATTTGGGGCTAGCAGTACGCTGTGACCACCTCGAGCCCGGAGAGCTGCTGCACCTAGTATTTATAATATTCAAAGACAGAAGTATACCAAACAATGCGATGACAACAAGATTGAGGCCTGCATCACGGAGTTTAACGCGTCAAAAGGCCAAGGCAGAGTGGAGCGGCTTATACTGTCACTGCCACTGATACTGTGCTGGGTAGTAAGAGTGCAGTGCATAAACTACATACAAGGCACGACCTTGAACAGAGCTGTAGTTGATCACGACACCAAGATTCTTGCCAAAGGCCAGGCCGACGTCGCGACAAGCCGTGTTTAACAAATAGAAGGTCTGGCCATTAGCGTCTTGGATCAGAGAAAGATTCTGATAGATCCTCACGACATAAAGGGAAATTGCATATACCTTTTGACATTGAAAATGTCTTTTCGTTCGCTCCAGTATAGGGTCCCATTTCACGAAATAGTGCGATCCCCTTATATTTCAGAGAGTTGTGAAGGTATGATATTCAAACTAGGCTCAAAAGACGCGTATTTACGAGATGTGTAAGATGCAAAGAGAATTATTTGAGAAAGTCCAGTACGAAAAAAGTTTTGGCCGAAATAGTAAAAAAAAATCAATTTCCTCCGATTTTTTCATTTTGGCACTCGATATTTTGGAAACGAAGAATGATATCAAAATTTTGATCAAAACTCCTCTGGTTTTTTCTCAATTTAGTCGGCTACAATTTGAGCCTAAAACAAAGACGATCGGGTCAAGGGTTTGCGCTGTAGCCTAACCTTTTTGGAAGAAGTCAAAAAGTCAGAACGACTATTAGTAGGTAATATATATTTTTTTTAAATCAGCACAATTGTACAATTGTAGTTAGTTTTAGTTTTATATTTCAAATTGTTTAAATTAAACATGGACCCGGGTATGTCCTAAAACTACGACCAAGACCACCGGGGGATGGGCAACAGCATCCCTGGAGTGCGGTGGAGACACTGCGATCGCCAACCCGCATGCCAAGCGTGGCGATTATGGCAATTACCCCCTATGAAATTGGGGGAGGCCTATGTCCAGCAGTGGACGTCCTAGGGCTGATATGGTGGTGGTGGTAATGACAGATACAAACAGGCCACGGCCCCGAGGTTCCGGTGACCCCCAGTGCCCTGGCTTTGGTAGCGGCCAGGGTACTAGCGGAGTCAGGGGTGCGAAGAATCTCCGGCAAAGATCCGGCTACCACCACCGACGACTCCTAGCCCTGGCAACATATAACACACGAACACTGCGGACCGACGAAAAGATAGCGGAACTGGAGGAAGGATTGAACAAGTTGCGTTGGGATATCGTAGGGTTATCTGAAGTCCGAAGAGAGGGGGAGGACACGATAACCCTGAAGTCCGGCAACTTGCTCTATTTCCGGGAGGGCGACCCACAGTCCCAGGGAGGTGTCGGGTTTATCGTCCACAAATCCATCGTGAACAACGTGGTGAAGATTGAGAGTGTGTCGGCTAGGGTGGCGTACCTTATACTCAGAGTATCCGAGAGGTACTCGTTGACGGTCATACAGGTGTACGCGCCGACCTCGGCACACTCCGACGACGAGGTGGAGGCTATGTATGAGGATATATCAAAAGTCATGCATATTTCCAAAACCTACTTCACCGTCGTGTGATCATCGTCTGGTAAGGGACACATTGAATATATGCGTCAAACTAGAACGCTCTCGACTGATGAAGTCCACGCTCGGTCCAGCAGCAGTCCAAATCCAAAACCCCGAGAGCCGGGACCGGGACCGGGACACCGGGTGGTGAAGACGGAATTACAGCGGAACTCCTGAAGGCGGGTGGAAAACCGGTCCTTAGGGCCCTTCAGAAGTTGTTCAATTCCGTCTTACTGGAAGGGAAAACTCCAAAGGCATGGAACAGAGGTGTGGTGGTCCTGTTCTTCACAAAGGGTGACAACTCCTTACTGAAGAACTACCGACCCATCTCACTTCTGATCCATGTCTATAAGCTGTTTTCAAGAGTCATTACGAACCGTCTCGCACGCAGGCTAGATGACTTCCAGCCTCCCGAACAAGCCGGTTTCCGAAGAGGCTTTAGCACCGTAGACCACATCTATACGCTCCGTCAGGTTATACAGAAGACTGAGGAGTATAACCTGCCCCTCTGTTTAGCGTTCGTGGACTACGAGAAAGCCTTCGATTCGATCGAAACCTGGGCTGTACTACAATCTCTCCAGCGGTGCCAAGTGGACTACCGCTATATCGAAGTGCTGAAGTGTTTGTACGAGAACGCCACTATGTCAGTCCGACTCCAGGACCAGAGCTCGAAGCCTATCCCATTGGAGCGGGGAGTCACGCAAGGAGATGTTATTTCTTCTAAACTGTTCTCCGCTGCACTGAAGGATGTTTCCAAGACTCTGGACTGGAGAAGGCTAGGCATCAACATAACCAAAGTGACCGATATAGCCCTCCGAATTGCTAAACTTAAGTGGCAGTGGGCGGGGCACATAGCACGTAGAACCGATGGCCGTTGGGGCGGAAAGGTTCTTGAGTGGCGACCACGTACCGGAAGGCGTAGCGTGGGCAGGCCCCCCACACGGTGGACCGATGACCTGGTGAAGGTCGCGGGTGTCCGCTGGATGCGGGTGGCGCAGGACCGGTCATTGTGGAAGTCTTTGGGGGAGGCCTATGTCCAGCAGTGGACGTCTTTCGGCTGACATGATGATGATGATGAAATTAAACATGTATTTTTTCTATAATAAATTATTATTAATTATAGTTCGAGACAACAATAGCACATTATTGCAGTGCCCGGGAAATAGCAATTCGTGGATAAGTCAATGATGTTTTGGAAGACCTATATCTTCCAAAACCTTAGCAAATAAAATAGTTGATTGAGATTGCATAAAACAAGCCATTGTATCCGAGACAATTTATCGACCCGAGCCGCAGGCAAGGGTCGATATAAAGTAGAGGATAAAATGAGTTTTATACATGAGTTATACATCTGCTTTTCACTTCGATTGCGAGAAAATTAAACAAATAATCAAGGTTATGATATCATATAATTTATCCTTCTCCTGGGGCCTAGGGTGTCATGTTGAATTCGACTTTGAAATTTCTTGTTATAGTTATAGTCGGAGTTTGGAGGTCGAGTTAATTTGAAGTCGCCGTTATCTTGCGTGAATATTAGTAAAATGGCAAATGCCTTTTTATGTGGTTACCGTAACTTGGCTGCGCTTTAAAAAATTGCCAATTTAATAGGAATTTTGTATGTGAGCTATGTTTATATGTTATATATCAACCAAATTGGCATAACGTTAGCAAATGTAATGCATTTTTTTATTTTGTTGAGTTCATTTTCAATGTAACTTGATGGTCGTGCACGAGATCTGTGAATTTTTATTACCGTGACTGACCGTTTTACTTAAAATTATTTTTCTCCTTTTAGTCCATTTTTAACAGCAGGCGTGATATTTAATTTTTTATTATTATTTTTCTTCGTGTTTTTTAATAATTAATTTTTGGATCCACAGTGTGTCAATTAAAATTAAAATTGAGACGTGATTTTTATTGTTATGCGCAGCGAAAACATGCGGAAAGAATGAGCATTGGGAGGAATGCTATTATAGTTGTGGTGGTAATCAGAGATGTAGCGACATCGGGAAGAAATACAACTGCCCGGCCGAGCAGAAGTGTTACAGTGGATGCAGGTGTAACAAGGGGTACTGGAGAAATAAAGACAACGTTTGCATCCCAGAAAATCAATGCCGTATGTATATTATTGCATACATTTTGGATCATTCTCATATTTAAGCTCACAACTTTCCTGTTAAAATATTTTTCATCATATTTGCTCGTAAAGGGTCTTATGACACGCAAGCTTATAGAGCAGTTACAGCCGATTAATCTCCCGCGGGCGGGAGTTATGATTTTTATAACTTCCGAGGGAGTTATGCGTTTGTGTGTGATCTGATTGACATATTATATTCCTCCCGAGGCACCTTTTATAGCTTATACGTTTTATTTCACAGCAAAACTCTGCGGAGCGAACGAATATTTTGAGAACTGTATCACAGACTGCACAACCCAGTCTTGTTCAGAGTATGGACGGGCGGCCAGGAGCTGCCCCGGGCAAATAATCGGACAATGTCCGAGCGGGTGCCGATGCAAGCCTAAGTACTATAGGAATGGAGCTGGCGTTTGTGTACCGGAAAGCGAATGCCGTAAGTATTTGGATCATCTACTAAGGCTACTTCCTCATTTGGCGGTGGGAGGTCGGTGTTATATAAAGTTGTAGTTCTTTATTGCATCATGTTGTTTACAACGTCTTAATTTCTAATACATAATTGCATTAAAAGTTTCAAACATGAACCCTGCTAGGTGCTGCCATCTCTACGGCTAAACAATACAATACAATATATCCCTAAAAAAAATTCATATTTCTTTTCTATTAGGTACTCTTCGGTTGAATAGTAACATTTTTATTACACGACTGCCAAAAGAAGGAGTGTAATGTTTTCAGCTTGCATGTTTGTATGTATGTGAGTTTCTTTAGGACACCGAAACTACTCAATGCCTCAACCGATTTAGATGTGAGAGGTATCGTTAGAATCCTTACGGCCTCCCGAGTGTCATAGGCTATATGACGTCATAATAAAAACAATATGGCGGAATACATGCGCCATAATGTAACAACTTAAGAAAATAAATCTTACAAACCCATCGAGTGAGAGCTCAAAAGTTTTTAAAGGCGTTTAAAAAAATGTAAACATCATATGTATTTATTATTCTTTAAGAAACTACCACCGTTACAATTATGTTAACTACCTTTTTTACATTGCAGAAGTAACATTGTTATATTATTTAAAAAAAATGTTACATTTGGACACTAGTCTGTCTCCGTATCACACTAGGTTTTATTATTTTCTTCGTACTATAGGTCTACCATCTAATAAAATGGCGCATGTGATGGAAAAGGGCTAAGAGGGGACATCAAAGGGCTACCCTTTGATGTCCCCTCTTAGCCCGGCGGTGGTTCTCTGCCTCCAGCTACCTCCGCGACGTCTCAGTTATCAGTAGACTTTTCGTTTCCTGGAAAAATTGACATGGAGCTCAGTAGATTTTTTCGCCGCAACCTTTGATGTTTTACAGCTCGATGCTATGGACTAAACGAATACTATGAGTACTGCATTAAAGGCTGTTACAACCAAACATGTGACGATATCGGCAAGCAATGCCCCAGCCAACCGGCAGGACAGTGCAAGGCTGGATGCATATGTGCCCACGACTATTGGAGAAATGGCTCTGATGTTTGCGTCTTACAAGAAGCATGCCGTGAGTAGATCTTTTTAACCGACTTCAAAATTTCAAAAGAGGTGGTTATCAATTCGGTTGTATGTTTTTTTTTTTTGTTTTTTTTTTTTTTTTAATGTTTGTTACTCCATAACTCCGTCATTTCTTAACCGATTTGAAAAAAAAATTTTTTGATTGTATGTATATATATTCAAGTTGGTCCCGTTTTTGACAAAAGGCAGTTCTGATGATGGGATCCATGAGGAATTGAGGGAACTCCTCAAATCTTTAAGGCAAACATATAGTGATTTTTGTGTTTTTATCAACAAGTCAAGCATTTGCATCCAAAAATGTGACATTGGATGAAGTGGAACTGCTGATGATGATCAGAACAGAACTCTTCAACGACGAAAAGTTCACGTTTGGCGATTTGTCCTCCTAGCTGTGTTTGTTAAGCAAGTTCTATTTTCACGATTAATTTTTATCATGCTCGAGTTCTGATGATGGGATCCATGAGGAGTTGAGGGAACTCCTCAAATCTTAAAGGCAAACATATAGTGATTTTTGTGTTTTTATCAACAAATCGAGCATTATCATACAAAAATGTGACATTTGATGAAGTGGAACTGCTGATGATGATCAGAACAGAACTCTTCAACGACGAAAAGTTCACGTTTGGCGATTTGTCCTTCTAGCGGTGTTTGTTAAGCAAGTTCTATTTTCACGATTGATTTTTGTCATGCTCGAGTTCTGATGATGGGATCCATTAGGAATCGAGGAAACTCCTCAAATGTGAAAGGCACACAAATAGTGATTTTAGTATTTTCATGAATTAATCAAGCATTTTCATTCATAAAAGTGACATTTGATGAAGTGGAACTGCTGATGATGATCAGAACGGAACTCTTCAACGACGCGTAGTTCACGTTTGGCGATTTGTTCTCTTCGTTTTGTTTGTCAAGCAAGCAAGGTTTTTCCATGATTTCATGAGGAATTGAGGGTACTTAGTCTTCTACCATTATAAACATACTTATAGCCATTTTTGTATTTTATTGTATGGAATCTAAGAGTGTATGTACCATCTAAGATTAATAATCTTTCACCGGACTCCCCCATTGAAGTCGGTTTTTTTTTCTTAAAAATTATTAAGTTATACGCTGGGGATCACTGAATATATAATAAAATAACACTTTGTTCTGTGCAACCAATAATATCGGTTAGCGACTTCACAGTTTACCTAATTATAATTATTATTTTAGAGACATTATTTTTCGGCACTGGCCTAAGTATAAATTGACGGGACGTTAAAGCTAAATATAAATCCACCGTTTGGTATGCTTTTAATAATAGGTACATAAACGAAAGCCCAAGACCCGTTTCAGTACGAGAGTAAATGCATTTCCATATACTTAAAATACTTTTCTAATATGAACCAGACATAAATAAAAAAAAACTAATATTTATAATTTTACACAAATTGATGTAGTCCAATACTAAGCAAAGCTTGTACTATGGGTAGGTACTAGACGACGATATACATACTTATATAGATAAATACATACGAAACATCCAAGACCCAGGAACAAATATCCGTGCTAAATGCACAAATAATGCCCCAGCCGGGATTCGAACCCGGGACCTCTAGCTTCGGAGGCAGTGTCACTACCAACTAGGCTAAACAGGCCGTCAACACATACACGTATGACATATGTCATGACATGTCATGACATATCTGGTTCACATTTAAAAAATACATGACGGCCGATTAAGACCACCGGGGAATGGGCAGCAGCATCCTTGGAGTGCGATGGCGATACTGCGATCGCCAACCCGCATAACAAGCGTGTCGGTTATGGCATTTGATCCCTATGAAGAATACAAACAGGCCAAAGCCCCGAGGTTAGATGCCCTGGTTAAGGTAGCGGCCACGGTACTGGTGGGGTCACCGGCGAAGATCCGGCTACTTCCACCGACGACTCCTGGCCCTAGCATCTTATAACAATTTTACACTGCGGATCGACGAAAAGATATCTAAACTAGAGGAAGGATTGCACATTGCACAAATAATGCCCCAGCCGGGATTCGAACCCGGGACCTCTAGCTTCGGAGGCAGTGTCACTACCAACTAGGCTAAACAGGCCGTCAACACATACACGTATGACATATGTCATGACATGTCATGACATATCTGGTTCACATTTAAAAAATACATGACGGCCGATTAAGACCACCGGGGAATGGGCAGCAGCATACTTGGAGTGCGATGGCGATACTGCGATCGCCAACCCGCATGACAAGCATGTCGGTTATGGCATTTGATCCATATGAAGAATACAAACAGGCCAAAGCCCCAAGGTTAGATGCCCTGGTTAAGGTAGCGGCCACGGTACTGGTGGGGTCACCGGCGAAGATCCGGCTACTTGCACCGACGACTCCTAGCCCTAGCATCTTATAACAATTTTACACTGCGGATCGACGAAAAGATATCTAAACTAGAGGAAGGATTGAGTAAGTTGCGTTGGAATGTCATAGGGTTATCTGAAGTCCGAAGAGAGGGGGAGGACACGATAACCCTAAAGTCTGGCAACTTACTTTTTTCCGGGACGGCTATCAACAGTTCCAGGAGGTGTAGAGGGTTCATCGTCCACAAATCCCTCGTGAGCAACTTCATGAAGACCGCGAGTTTGTCCGCTAGGGTGGCGTATATTCAGTGTATCCTAGAGGTACTCGGGAAAGGTCATACAGGTGCACGCGCCGGCCCCGGCACACTCCGACGACTTTCGTTTCGCTTGCCTAAGTGGAGATGTGGACGAATTTAACAATGGGTTTGTGGAAGCTGTCTATACTCTATAGCACTGGGTTTTAAGTTTCTTAAGGCCCAATGGACCAACACAACCAAAAGGCTCTCTAACTCCACTCAGAGTCTCATGAAGGAAAGGAGTAAATAGTTCATTTACATAAATAACTTGACTTAAAAACAATCATTACTCGTAAACGTGTTGATCATTTGTTATGAAAAATGTAGTTTGCATCAAATCATCATTGTGCTGATATCGGCCAATAATGTATATTTTCAATTACATCAGTAAATAAATCACGCCTTATTGATACCGTTTTGTCAACTCCACACAATTAAATAAAAATGTACCTACTTTGTTTAGGTTTACATCACTTTGAACTTTTATATACTTTCATAATATAGATAAGTTTTCCAACTTTCCTAACTTTTATGGTTTTCTACAAATAGTGACTTTAAAATACAAACCTCCAGTTAATAATCAAAGGACCACGAGGAGTTCGAGATACAATTCATATTTTCCCACAACTTTAATACTCTGATTACTATTAAAATCTGATATCATATATAGAGAAAGAGCTTGTGGACTGCCAAACTCGGATTCTGAAATTGATAGTGACAATGATATGATTATTCCAAATTAAAGGGAAAAATTGAAAAATTTAATGCTCCGAGCAGGATTCGAACCTGCGACATCTGGCATACGCGGCCAATCGCTCTAGCCTCTGAGCTATCGGAACAACCAAGCTCGTCCACGAAATCCTTCAATAGTTCCCTCTTACAACGCCTTACGGAGGCGTACAGCGGCATCTACCGTAGAAGACTTAGGCTTCTATTAACGGCTCCAACGTCTCAAATTACATTGAGAAATCGTCACGTAACTTTGTAAAACGAAAACAACCAAATTTAGATGACCACCTCTTCTTGTTTACCTCTGCTTATATATCGCTAGCTATTGCTCAAATCAATTTAGAACATAGGTTCTGATCTGTATTCTATTTTTATTTTGAATTTGAATACGTATATTCGACCATAGTCTGGTTCGTCATTATTAGTGTCTCGCTTGTTGTCTCTGTACTGTATAATTAACTCTTTTCAATTGTCTCATATACACAGATCTTTTCGTTTGAACATCTAAACCCATATACAAACTAGCCACGGAATACCGATCTATTCGTATTTTCAGTATCGGGTTCCTAGGGCCTTAGGGTGATATTTAGTAAGAAAGAACTAACATACGTTTTCTTACAGGCCCTAAGGAGACTTCAATTACTACTGCGGTGCCTACGACCACTGGTACAAGCGCTAGTGATGGTGGGACAGGACCATAGAATTAGGATGTACAAGAACGACAAAGTCAAAAATCACGCGTTACCAAAAATAATAATATAATTATTATTATTGCGTTTCTCAGAGGTGTGCTTTTTATATTTTTTTAGTAGACCAAAGTAAAAATGTATGAATACGAGGGAATTGTACAAATATCACGACGAGTGTTATACAATTCGATTTTTAGATTCTGAGTTTCCATAACGTAGTATCGGGAAAAAATATAAAATGCACACCTCAGAGAAACTGAATGTTCCCAATATGATTATTAATGTTTATTGATTTCGGGTTCGGTATCCGGCGGGATTGGCTTTGACAGACTAGATAAAACATGTTCGCATATCTATTATTATAAGATTCTTATGTATGTAAATAAAACACTGTATGAAATACTTTTGCATTATTTTATGCAAACATTACAGTTTTGCTTAATTCGCGGCTTACCTTTCACGAGCATATTGCTTCTCTTGCCACAAACTGCTTTCGAAGACTTGGTTTCGTAATCCGAAACCTTCGCCATTTTCATGATCAGATGGCTATAAAAATGGTTTACAATGCTTTAGTAAGGAGAAAGCTGGAGAATTCGTCGATCGTATGGCATCCCTACGTATCGACGTATGCTTACTTCTTGAGAAAGTTCAGAAAGCATTTTTAAGGTACCTTTATAAAAACATATTCGGATTCTACCCGTATCTGTACCCATTAAAATATCTTCTAGGCTCTCTTAGGTACAACTCCTTGGAGGTCAGGCGGAGTAACACACTATTTTGTTTGTAATACACTATTCGCATAGATTAGATATCAGTGCTGACAACTTTTATACAAATGTCTTTCTTATTTAAAATCTCTCAAATAAATTGCGCATTCTAAAACGGCAAATTTTTTTGTAGTTTCTTATCTTTTTATTATTTCAATAAAATTTTCGTTAAAGAAACACATTTTAATTTCATTAAATATATGAAATATAATTTATGCCTCTTCGTCGACATGATGAAGTCGATCTCGGTTTTATTTGCACAGTCCGGACTCATCCAGGTCCACTTCCTGTGCTCACGTTTCTTGAAAAAGGAGTTCATCCTGTGGAGTCCCTTCTTCTCCAAGAAACCAGCCAGCAGTTGGCTCCGATGGTTCCGACTCCCAACTCCAAATTGCCCCACTCTCAACTCATTGCCATCTCTCTTGGCCAGTTTCGCGTTGAAGTCCTCATAACAACGGTGAAGTAGGTTTTGGAACTATATATGGCCTTAGTTACGTGCTTATACAAGCCTCCACCTCGTCTTCGGACTGTGCCGAGATCAGCGCGAGTGCCTGGTGCCTGGTTTACTCTGAGTACGTCAACCTAGCCAACACAATCTCGATCTTCACCACTTTGTTCACGAGGGACTTGTAGACGATGAAGAGATATATTCCCAGGATGTTGCGTGAGGCTATTGAAATCAAGAAATGCCCTCATTTTAATAGAGAGGATGGCTTCTCTTTAGCACCTACTTGAGATCCTGTTATCCATAAGTTCAAGGCATAAGTTTGTAAGACCATAACGACTTATTTTTATAGTGACATAGAGAATTAGTTTTTGAATTTTTTTAGGTTTAATTTGAATTATAGATGTGTAAACTTACCTTAACAGCCGATCTGGCATGTATAACAATGTACATTTCCGTTTAGAAAATTTTGGACGAATGTGGAGAGGAGTCCTACAATACTCTACACTACTCCCAGAGTATGGAGGAGAGCTAAGATGATTTCAGTTATGTTAGTTGTCTTTTTAAAACTATAATATTCATCATTTTATTACAACTGTCTGCTAGTAACTAGTAACTACAAGGACATTTCCCTCCAGTTATAAAAGAGTTTAAGGTAAATCGGGCACTTTTGTATTATTTGTAAGTTGGATCCATTGTATCACTGTGCGGAGCCTGTACCTCTATGGTTAAAATAGGAACATTGTGAGTTTATTCCACGTTTATCCCCATTAAAATCGCTACTTGGTTAATGGAAAATATTAGCAATCATACATCAAAAGCAATTTAATCATTTAGAAAAACAATTAATAGGGAATGGATATTCATCGTGGTATAAAATAATCGCTTATTCGATTTTAGCTACGAGGACTAGTCCTACTCGTAGAATAGAATAGAATAATTATTTAAATGGTATTGATGATGATATTTCGTACATAAGTTTCGTAAAAAACTCCGTGGTACGAGCCCAAATCGGGATTCTAATTCTAATCCAACAGCTTAGCAACTTAATAAAACGTCGAAAACGCTATGCATTTTTCCATGACTTATTTATACCGGTGTCACCGATCGTATTCTTAAACAATATCCAAAAACCAATACCTACATTTATCATTTCCGTTCAGAAGAGTGTGTTAAATTTAAATTCCAGAGTGATTAAGTTATTAGTCGTTCGTACCCTAGATTAATAATTTAAACTTCCCGTTTGGCCGTTGTTTCATAAATCTCCACTTCGCTATATTCTGACCGTTTATTATCTGACTCCAACCAATTTAGCCGGCCCCAGTGAATTTACAGCTACACGCTGTTACAGTTAAAAGTTCGCAGTTTTATATAGGTTGATTGTTTTGTGGGAGTTTTCTTGCTGTGGAACGGGATACCTTGCTTTGAGTTTCCTAGCTGTCAAACATGAATTTTGTTACACAAACCTGCTTGACGTTTATCATTATCTTATTAGCCGAAAGACGTCCACTGATGGACATGGGCCCCCCCTAAAGAGTGCCTCAATGACTGATCCTGCGCCACCTGCATCCAGCGGACTCCTGCGATCTTTACCGGGTCATCAGGCCTCCTTTTGGGGGCGTACCCACGCTGCGCCTTTCGGTATGTGGTCGCCTCTCGAGAACCTTTCCGTCCCAACGGCTGTCGGTTCTACGTGCAATGTGCCCCGCCCACTGCTGCTAAATTTTAGCGATTCGGAGGGCTATGTCGGTTACTATGTCTGCTTTACATATATGGTCAAGTTCTTCAATTTGCGACCCATCCCAAATTAAAATTCTTTGCATTTCTATACAGTTTGACAGGACTGTCAGACTTAAAGGGGTCCCAAATTAAAATACGTGACTGTACTATTATTTACTCTCTGACAAACCCATCAACTAACGTGAACGTGTTTATCGTTCTTACCCACTTCTTACCCGTTGAAAATGTAGTGCTAAAAATTAAATAATTTTTAGCGACACGGTCCGTAGGTGCCTCGGTTCATATGCGTCTTGCGAGACTAAGAGATCTCAAATTAAATATAAATTATTATTTTGACAGGTAAACTAATTCATGATTAAAAATAAATATCTTTATTTTCTCTGAACACATTATATTATTCAGACACAAAAATAAAAATGCAATAAAAGCGTTTGCATGCTCGCCAGTGTACGACGCGTGGAACGTGACTTCGGCGCGGATCCATGATGATCCGATAGAATGCGGTTTCGTGCTCATTTATTGTGTGTTGTGATCCTCTTCAGACACGTTAACAAGTCAAAGTTTTAACACTTGGAGAGTGTAGCATTTCATATATGGATAGGTTTAATAGTGTCTCATTTATACTACGGCGCGGCGGTGGCGAACTATCATGCAGCCAGCCAGATAATAAGCAAACAGCGTAGTCTACGGATGCTTCCGATTCCAGAGCAATCCTTTTGATTTGAGAAATGGGTGTGTTGATAGCTTGAGTCAAATGCAGTTCACTAGTGAGTGTAAACAGAACGCGTTCTCGGAAACTTCGGAAACCATATTTATTCACTATGGAATAAGAATTCGTTTTATCGCCTTGAACAAAAAAGCGTTAACAATTTAGTACAGTTATATAAACCAAAAAACTACAAAACACGTTTTTTGTCTATATTTGACATAAAATAAAATGACATGACTGCACAACCATTGTATAAATTTACTTCCCTTTTGTATTGTTATAAATAAAAGGCAAAAAGAAACTGCTGAAGGCCCATAAATGTACCACCAGCGCTGGATTTGAATATGTCCCTAACTCGTTCTAAGCTGTTTGCCGAGAAGATAATGTAGTGACTTAAATAGAAACTGTATCCAACTAACAAAAATGAAAACTATGTCATCACGAAACATCACATATTCATAAAAATGAACCTCCAGGTCTTTTTTTTTAAATTACTGTTTAGTACACTACATGTACACATATGTATAGTTTGCGATACGACTGTTTGTGTTCTGAATAAATTAAAAAAAAAAAAAACACAAGTATAACAAATTCTAACAGACGAGACAAACTTGTCTTTGGCGTTAATCGACAAACCATTGTCGATCTAAAAGAATTGACCCTTGTGTCAAGTCATGCTGTCACCTCAAAGAAATATGGCGTGTTTTACAATTATGTTCTTAATGCCTTTTTTGGACGTTACGTCTATGGAGTAGTGCTTTTGTCGATGGTATCTCGCCTCTTAAATATGCAGTAGCAATTTTCAGCACCCAAAAACGTCCTTTCACAGCTCGCTTTGAGGATAAAAGGACCCACAAATTGTTTAAAGAACGTCAAATTCTGCAGAACTACCAAAGGAAAAGCGTGGAGAATTGTTACTTGCTTGAATAGAAGATAGAAAGTGGCGTAACTTGGATTAAAAAAACGGTTGTAAGTTTCATAGAATGTATGTTTCCCATAATTTTAATTTCATAGAAAGCATTTCTCACAAATAGTCGCAGTTCTAATCTAACGTAACCTACTTTTCTGGTTTACATGAGTTCTACACAATTACCTAAAACCACAGATAACATAAAGCTTTCTAAAGCGGTGATTGCACGACGGCGTTATAAAGTTGCGTGGCATACTTTAAGTTTCTTTGTATTTGTTTTTTTTTGTAGTGGTTTTGATGTATTTTATATGTTTTGCAATTTTTTTTTATGTTGATGCGAGTGCGATCCTTGGCGTCACGGTGCCGTGTCTTACCGCTGAGTTGCGACCATTTCGTGACAAATTATGTATCGGTATCTGCTTTATGTTGATTAATTGTTTAGTCACGAATAAACGATTTCTTTCTTTCTAAATAATAATAATAATAAATCTTTATTTCGGACATTATATCATACATACTTGTTAGTATTTTGCTTAACCTAGGTATTAGTAGAAAAATCTAAAAGCCTAACTAAAAAGTTAACGGTTTCGGAAAAAAAAGCTTTCAAAGAAATAAATAATTCTGCGAAGAGGCCACCATAAAAACACTGCAAAAGAAGAAGGAATGTATTTAACAAATAGAGTGCACAAAATGCTACTAATAATACTATTTAATAGAAGGGATTCTTTTTGTTTTAGGGCGCGTGCTTGCAACTAATAAATTATTATAATGAATTTATGACCGTATATCATATCATATTATGTCGCCCAAAGGACTGGGTTGGTACTTATTATTAAGTACTGACAACATTTATTATCCTATGTTATCCAGTTTTTTTTATGCCACGGTGGCGTCTTACGGGGCATCCTAGCATACGGATGCTTGAGTCTCTTTATTGAGTTGGGTTTATGCTGGTTTTACGGATGCGATCTGTCGACCAATTTTGTATATTTTCACGAATCACCCCCCAGATAGAATTCAATTGAAATAGGTACAAATATCACTAAAACCACGCCTAAAATTGTATGTGACTCAACACTCATATACATATTCTTAAATAAGTAATTCTTGTATATATATTTCTTTATTTCGTGAATTCGAAACGGCTCTAACATCTTCGATAAAATTTAAAATTCAGGCATTTACTGGCGGTGAAATATTGACCTTGTAGGATTTCTTTTCAATAAAATCCAGGATCCAGTACAATTATTTAATTACTTTCCCAACAATACGACCTCATAACATTTCATTCGGTTTCGTTCCGACAATGTCATGGCGCTGACTCCCATCTGTCATTCTCGCCATTTTTTTTTATTCTTCTTAATTCGTATTCTCCTGAAAACCACGAAAGATGCCAAGCAGAGTATAAATCTAAGAAACAATTGAGAGGGATTATTTTGCGTAGGTATTTATAATACGACAAAGTTCCAAGTTGAATGTCTGTAAGAACATTTTAGAACCCTAAACTCCGGAATAGTTCGTCCGTGCACGGCTCCGATTTATTACCGGGCCATTGCCCCGGATAAGTTTAGTAGAAAATAGTTGTGACAGGACGTAGTATATTTAGAGGTTACAGGAAATATAAATTCATGTACAAGTACATATACTGTATGAAATACAATAAAGGATATGAAAAAGAGTTTAGACCGATTTTGCATTAACCAGTAACGCTGCTAACGAAAATTCTATCAAATTATAGGTGAAAATTGAATTTTTTTGTGCTCGGAACAGGATTTGAACTTGCGATATCTGGCATACGCGACCAATTGCTCTAAACAGTGCGTATAAAAATCCTCGTATATATCCTGTCAGCCTCCTGGCAGTGATCGGGAACAGGATTGATGGTCCTTTTGTGAGGCGCTGGTTGTTGCTTCACGCACCAGTGCCGCATATACGTAATGAGGACATATTAGCATCTAAATAATTATAAATAATTTAGTAAAAATTCTAATTAGGTTGTCAATTTTTAATTAATTTGAATTTACTTATGTATTTTATTTATGATAGTTATTGTGTTTAATACTCCATTTTAACTATAATTTTGTGAAATTTACTAACAAAAAGTAAGCCTTTACTAACAAAAAGTGGATCCCAGTTATCTGAAAATAAATATATATGAATATGAACATTTTAACCATGACTTTTTTAACTTTAATTTTCGTCTTTTAGAATCTCAACAAAAGATAAGTAATAAATTACGAGTATTTTAATATCAGTTTTAACCCATCAAGCTTAAGCATGTTCTCAAGACAATTAACAAGTTGAACGCCCAAATTAAGTTTCGCAATTAGCCCCTTGTTTGAAATCCGTCGCCTGAAATTTTGGGTCTAGGTAGCCAGCGTCTGTGGGAAGTCTAAAACATGCAAACTGCGACGTTTTTTTTACGTATGTGGTATGGTAGGCTTAGTTCATCAACGCACTTGACCATTTTTTTTCTAATTATTATGAGTCAATGTCTGTTTAACCGACAATCTCATTGCTACTAAAGCTACACTTTTTTTTATTATTAAAAATGGGATTGCTCTTGGCCAGCATCTAGCCAGGGGGCAAAGATGAGGCCGACGATGAAGCGAGCTCACCCAGAAGATGCCTATTCACTCGTGCCTTAAAAAGGTCCAGGTTATATGAACTCGGAAATACAGACGCCGAAAACCTTCTTGGAATACTAAATCCTACTTGAGCATTAAGTGAACAAGAATATTCCATCACATGGCTTATGTATCCTATAAAAAAAATTACCCATGGATGTGACGTTGACTATAATTTAAATAAATAATAATAAATATTCGAGGACAGTTTTTTTACACGAATCGAACTAGTCCCATTGGCTTGTGTTATGGCTGCAAGACGACGAATACTCAACATGTAACTGAATTATCGACATGTAAAATGTTATCATTTAAATATTGAAATTGAATATAGGAATAATCCACGTCTCAGGAACAAAGGTTTCTGTTCACTACATAAACAAATACCCTTCCCGGGATTCGAACCCGACCTTTAGTTTCGTAGGCAGTGTCACTACCAACTAGGCTAAACAGGCCAACTATTATTCACATCCTATACTTGCTTACCTATTTTATATAAAAAGGTTTTGATACGGTACTGTCTACACATGGAAAATAATTAATCAGTCAACGTAGGGCGGCTCGTGGTGACCTGTTAGGGAGTAGCGACCCTGCGTCTGCGTATATCTGAGTGCTATTGTGGGAGTGTTCTGTGGAGTGGTTCTTTTGACAGTCCCCCGCCTCTAGATTGCCTTGACCGACTGTCGAGTGTGGAGTCGCTAGAGCTGTTGCTCGGGGGTGGATGTGGTCACCTAAGTGGCGAGTTGGCTGTATGTTTAAAGTGCAGGGCCACCTCTCTACTCCAAGCACTCTAGTACCGGTGTTGCCCTTTGGCCATTTTGTAACGTAGCTATTTTTAAATTTGATTGTGTTTCTGATATGTACTTATCGTTCAAATGCTTTGCAAGAAAACCCTTACAGTATACTTAGCGATGTTTTAGTGTTGATATTATGCATCATTCGTGCCTTAGCACATGTAAAATATAAAATCCTGAATATAAAACAAACAAAACAGTATTTCACGAAATGCTACGCTAACTGTGTCAAGTATGAATTTAATTTTCGTATTCAAAATTTTCAGGATAAACCTTCTTATTGTCTAGGAATATCGTTTTAGAAGTTTATTGCGTTTATATTATAACTACAATTTGGGGGTGGGTTCAGTTTTAAGGATTGGACGGACAGATGCCATTACTCAGAGAAACTCCCAGCATAGCCCTCTCCATTGCCCTTTGAGTTTGAGCCTTCTTACGAGTATGAGGGCCCTAAGCGATCACTTTTCAATGCCATATGTCATCACTGGCAACACACACTAATTAAAAACTCTCGTCTTGAGACACTGCGGAATATTGGATGTGCCGTAGCTTCCCGAACGCTGCCTAGCCAAGACGGATAGAACGGATTAAAATGTTTGCAGAACCTCAATTTTGGTCATACGAGTGTTATCATCGAACTTTCAATAGTTACCTAACTTTTTATCGCGATGGAACAGTGTTCTGAAGAATTATCTTGGAGTACCATAAAATTTCAGTCTATTCAGCCAGTCTAGACGAGACAAAATCTTAATGATACTTACTGTAACAAATTTTGGGATATCTACTGTACAGATCTAGGGCGGTTGATAGGAATGCGAGTTGAGGCTTTTTAACCATCATCCGTGGTGTATTCACAATTTTAGGTCGAGTATCCAGGATTGTACGATTGTAAACGGTGGCCTTGGTTGGCATGC
Organism: Notocelia uddmanniana; assembly: GCA_905163555.1. NCBI lineage: Eukaryota > Metazoa > Arthropoda > Insecta > Lepidoptera > Tortricidae > Notocelia > Notocelia uddmanniana. Next base: position 28,989,893 of record LR991058.1, on the reverse strand, counting down.
GGCTGTCAAGCGGCGGTCGTGGGCTCGAATATCGCCTCCTACTAATGAGTTTTACGGAACTCATGTACGAAATATTATTTAGTATTTACCGCTGGCTCCTTGTTAAAAGAAAATATTGTAAGGAAATTTGCGAAGAAATAGAAAGGTGTGTGTAGTACCCAATCCGCATTGGGTCCGCGTGGGGGTTACTGCCCATTCTCTTAGTCAATGAGCGAAGGCCTGTGCCCTGTAGCAGTGGGACGTATTCAGGCTGATGATGATGATGATGATGATGAGCCAGGATGAAGTATGCAGGTTTCCTTAAATCCTTGTTAGAACCCGAGGTGTGTTCGTATTAACATTAACTATAATCGAAACAAGAACACCTTAAAATACAATAAACAGCTAAAGACGGTCCTTAAACTTTGTACGGAAATTCGAGAACTTCGTTGGAGCGGTCACGTCTCAAGGATAAGAGAGGGTCAAGTGGATAAGTGCATCTTTTACTCAGAATTGGAGGAGGGCAAGCGAAAGCATGGCGGGCAACTCCTTAGGTAAGAGTATAAAGATGTGCTTGAGCACCGCATAAAAAACTGAAACATTGAACCATTCCAGTGGGAGAAACTGGCTGCCAACCGCCCAATATAGAGATCATTTGTAAATCATGCAACTGAACATTTTGAAGCACGTCGACGTACAGAGCTGGACGTCAAACGAGATGAGCTGGAAGGCCGACCACCAGCGGCAACCAGCTACAATTACAGTAATGGTGTGCTCACGTGCCCGTTATATACACGGGTCCTCGTGAATAAGATCGTATATGTAAGCCACATAAGAACACACGAACGCAACCAGCAACGGAGTTCAAGCAGTCGCCGTAGCCGGCAAACGGCTAGGAGAAGTATTTATGGATGTTAAATACAAGAGTACCGGTATTTTTTCCTCATAAGTGTACTTAATGGCGCAGTTCTAAGAATGAAAAAGTACAGTTGAACGGTAAATTCACTTTTTTAAAGTCAGCTAAATAATGAACAGATTGAAATTTTTGCAAAGTTTGCAGGGAAACTTGCGGGCTGTGCCTAGCTTTTAAGGTAAAGATTGGTCGCTCGGTAAATTAGTTGACCGTCCAACTTGCGCGCTGCTTGCAAATTTCAGACGGACTTTAGTCCAATGGCTAAGCGAATTTAATGTTTAATATGTTGGGAATCCCCAACCCACACTATGGCAGCGTGGAGATTACTATTACTGCCCGTTCCTTTTCATCTGTGAGAGGCCTGTGCTCAGCAATGGGGGTGACGATGATTATCGGAATATTTGACTGTTCGATTTTAATACACTGGGTACAGCAAATCAAATCAGCAGTCAAATATGTCAAATAATAGAAATAAAGATATAATTATATAAATGTATTAATTATATTATGGGGCAACCGAGCTTGTTAATCAACTGGCGAAGAGACTGGTCGACGTCACAGGGGACAAGAGGGCTGGCAGCTTCCTCGCACAACGTCTTGGCATCGCCATACAGCGTGGAAATGCTGCCAGCATTCTTGGCACCATGCCGCAGGGACCTGTTTTAGATTTTTATTAGTTTTCCTTTTACTTTTAATAATTTAAGTTATCGGTATCGTTATTGTTATGATATATTGTTTTTTCCAGTGTTACTAGAAGTATAATACATATCATAATAGACAAATCAACCTCTAAAAAAAATTTATATAAATTTAATATTTTGTGCCTACTAACCTACTATAAGGAATAATTGTTACTAACACGTCAAATGGGTCTATGACTTGAAATAAAAACTATTCATTCATCCGCTGTAGGCAGGGAGGGTAACTAAAAAAATCTAGATCAAAGTGGTCATACAGTAGATTGTGCCTTAAGCGAAAAAAAAACATATACATATACGGCGAGGGCGGCAATATTCCTGGGTAAAGCGAAAGATTCAATCGAATAAAGCAGAATGTAGAGCGTAACGAGGCATTCAAGTGTTTACGCTCAAGATGAAAATATTTGTGGTATCGAGTGGCACACTGCTTCTACTAATTGTTTTCCTTAAACAAGGGAAGAAAAGTACAAATTTGAGCCCTCATTTGAGGACAACAATTACTCTTATTTCAGGGATCTCTCCTTAATACAACCTATGTGCCGATATAACCGAACTTGTCTGTATTTGAAATAAAAGTTTTGAACCTATGTCTAGTGTACAGTCAAGGACTTTAATTTGCAACCCCCTTAAGGTTGACAAACCTGTCAAACTGTATTGAAATTATTATTTTTTTGCGAAATGTGTCACAAATTTAAGTACGCGACAAGACTAAATTAGTTACGTACGTGCAATATGTGTTTATGTATATAAATAATCTGAACCATTCGTTTCTGTTTAATAGGTATCAAAGCCATCAAAAATAACTCTATGAAGAAACAAAAATTCAAATTACTTATTTCAACACTGACAATGGCATTACATACATATAGAAAAATTAATACGAAAAATCTACTCCATTTTAAGCCTTCGTGTATTGGAGTACTACCAAATACGGCAAGGTCTATAGACCGCTAACTATGAACATTCGGTGTCCGATAAGGCCAATTTGCTCGAGTCTTCAAGTCAAAATTGGACAATTCATAAAGTCCGCTCACGGAGTCTTATTACTTCATAAAATCAGTATTTTACCTGTTGATTAAAGGACTTATTTAAAGTTTCTAAACTAAGTTTGATTTCATAAACTTTCTAACAAAATTTTACTTTATATCTATGAAATGAGTTTAGACTTTTAATAGTTAAGATAATCATTTATTTATGTACAACGAAAATATATACAAGAATACTTAACCAAAATAATATAAAGAAAATTAAAACTAACTTAAATCTAAAACGGGCCCTTGAGGCATTGTACCGAGGATGCTGGCGGCGTTTCCGCGCTGTATCGCAATGCTGATACGTTGAGCGAGGAAACCGCCAGCTCTTCGGTCACCAGTTACGTCAACCAGACGCTTCGCAATTTCTGCAAATAACTTATGCGCGCTGGGACCCCATGGACCTAGAGTTTCGACCTAGAGTTTTTAATAGTTTATTTCTGGTATATTTTTATTTACAAGCTTTTACTCGTATTTAGTTTCACCTGTCCCGTTGTCTGTAATCAAATCTTACAAGTTAAATTTGGTCCACTTCCCGGTTTCCGATTGAGCTGAAATTTTGCATGCATCTAAATTTTACATAAATCGGATGACAATGCAATATTATTATGACATACAGCTGATCTGATGATGGAGACAGAAGGTGGTCATAGTAATTCATAAACTACACAAGATAAACCCATCGTGTTTGGGCTCATTCGAACCGACTCAACAAGTAGTTTATGATTGTGGAAAAAAGTACATTCGGCAATAAAAGCTTGTACCAAAAATTAAATGTTTGGTACTTATTTAATTAAAATAGGCACTATGGTTTTGTGAGAGCGATTGTTGTTTTAACATTTAGGAAGTGAGTAGAGTGGGGTTGATAGTTAAAAGCTTTCGGGCCGTTTGAAGAGGTCAACTTAGCTTACGAGTAACTTATGTTGTCATAGACAACAAACAGGGACAGCTTAACATGCTCTCGGAATTATGTCTCATTTATGTAACTACTCGAAGCGGGCAAAGTGCTGGAACCTATGAATGAGTGATTCCAATGTAACCTCCATATAACTGACGACCACTTTATCTGGTGGTTAGTGGTAGTGAGCCTGCCTATGAAGCTAATGAGCGGAGCACCTGGATGCCAGCTTGGGCCTTTTCACTCGCTTCAGAGACCTACTGTGCGAATCGTAGACGATCCCAAACTCACAAGTGATATTGAACCATTAAGTAGTAAGCGTTATGCAGTAACTTTGCCTCCTTGTGCGTGTTCTATCGCTTGTATAATGGGCTGTGCTCCGAAGAACTGTTCGACGTGATGCCCACGGCCGCATTCTACCATCGTAATGCTCGCCGTCGGCATGGCATTCATCCTCACACCTTAGAACTTAAATGGTCGCGTACGGTACGGTTTCAGAGGAATTTCCTCTCTCGGACGCTCTGATTGTGGAATGAGCTCCCTGCCAAGGTTTTTCAGAGGGACTACAGTATGGGATTCTTCAAGAAATGAGTGTATACATTTTTAAAGAGTCGGCAACGCGCATGTGACACTCCTGGAGTTGCAGGCGTAGGTTGCGGTGACCGCTTACCATCAGGTGGGCCGTATGGTTGTTTGCCACCGACGTGGTATTAAAAAGTCGAATTTTGGAAAATTAACTCCAAATTAAAAATAAGGTGAAAGTCCTAGTGCTTGACTCTGCCCAATTGTAGACTCTTTCACTCTTAGATCATTACAGATATTTTGACGTCTACCTGGGGAGAGATAATACAATTTAATTAGAACGTTATATAAAAACAGATTAATTACCAAAAATAAAACTAAGTACTTACAATAACATTAAAACTAAAATAAAACTAAATTAAATCTAAAAATGGCCCCCGCGGCATTGTGCCGAAGATACTGGCAGCATTTTCTCTCTTAATAGCCAAGCTAATTCTTTGGCCGAAGCAGGTGCCAGCTCTTCGGTCACCTGTGGCATCAATAAGCCTCTTCGACAATTCTTTGAAGAGGCTTAGAGCCCCAGGACCCCACGGACCCAGAGTCTCGACGCCGAAAGGGGTGAACAAGTATTCGGCGCCAAGACCGCTGTATTTACCGATTTTAACACGTTCGACCGCCTCCGCTGCAGCCGCCGCCCTCGTGGAGGTTCCGTGGAGATGCGACGGGGCTAGTGTATCTACACATGTAGCATCCCACACCAGCACCCGACTCATACTCCACGGAATCCAAGACACGTCCGGTCTCTTACCATCGTTTCTTGACATGCCTGCAGGTTCTAAAATGGCAGGCACGTTGGCTGATGCAAGAGACCGGCGGATGATATCGTTGAGAGCAGCATGTCTGGAGAAGCGGCCTGCGCTTCTCTGGCAGGAAAGTCCGTGGTGCCCTAGCTGGTCCACGTCGCTTCCGCAGGGGCAATCATGTGGGGCGCAGACCGGGGCCCCGAGACGAAGAAAATAATATATATCGTCGACCTTAAATAATAGCATGGTGAAATTAATCTATTCCATAGATGGGATCTAAACCCGTAAACAACATTAAGAACGCCAACTATTCCGCCCTCCATATCCCTATGCCGGGGAACCGAACAAGATGAATACTTTCACTGTTTACGAACACATCCGAATTCGTTCCAAGATGTTGTTTCTTAATTACAAATTCCAAACGATTAGGGTTCTCGGTAGACCACGAAATCTCAATACGCGAGTGAAGCGCTTAATTAAACCATCAATATAAAAGTCTCGTAAGAGCTGCGGTTTGCGCGCCGTAATGTATTACTGTGTTAGATTAAAAGTAAACTGGAAGATCCGTGATCTCTAGAAATATTATTGTTCAGGGTGAAATAAACTATAGTAAAAAGTAATTCTCGTGGACAAACTGATTTTTACTGATGGCAGCCTTTTTCAAAAACTGCACACACACACCGCACATCAAGGAGGTTGTCGTGATAAATTACTTGGTTTTTATCACACTTGCTCGTAAAGGGTCTTATCGTACGCATGCGTATAGAGCAGTTATAGCCGATTTATGGATTTGCATAACGCCCTAGGGAGTTATGAGTTTCTCTGTGATCTAATTGGTTTAAAAAAATCTAGATGGCCGCACTATACAAGAATACTGCTCTGTGATTGGTTGAAATTATGAAGCTGACAAATCTAGTAGGCCGCGAGCTGCAAGAATACTGCTTTGTGATTGGTTGCAATATTGAAGCTGCGCGCTCCTTTCGACGACCATGCAATGCACTGATACTGGAGGTGAAGTTTTCGATTTCATCAATTTTGATTAGTGCTAGAATTATTTATTTCCTCGCAAATGTGATGAAACTCCGCCTTCGGCGTCGGGCTTCTGGTAGTCTCTCGTTCGCAATTTTCCACTTACGCCCCTCGCCAATGTACTATTGTAGAACGCTTTACAGGGTTCAGTAACTTTTACATGTCGGATGCCTTCATGACTACTTAGTTTAAGTCACTTTGTAAATTATTTTTATTAGTTTATAATAGTGATAAGGGGAAGAAAAAGAAGTTTAATAAATGTATTTTTCTGGCTGCTTAAAGCCATTTCGGTAATGGGTTTTCATTTAAGCATATATACATTTTTGAATATTTTTACAGTATCAGCAGATTACGTGCATGTGTCGAAACTTTAAAGAGCCATATGTACTGTAAAACTATGTACGATACACGTGCGAACAGGTAATTCGCAACTCGTGTCGATTTAAAACACTCCCTTCGGTCGTGTTTAAATTTATCACCACTCGTTGCCAATTTCCTGTTCTCTGCACTTGTATCGTAATGTACTATTAAAGGGAGTTTGTTGTCTGCTGCATGGTGGGGCAGAACGAAAACATATGTTTAAAATGGATTACATGATTGGGAAAAATTAAACAATTAAAACAGTTTTACTCTTTATTTTGCCAGTTTGAAACAGATAAGCATTAAAGTCCTTTGTGGGTGACGTTTTCAGGCAACCTGTAATGAAAAATAACGTTAAAATTAAATTATGATAACTCTCTATACCATAAGCCCTTTATTTCGCAATGTACTTAAGTAGGTCTGTAAAGACGGGACATAATTTTTCGAAGCCCTTTGTGCATTTTATGTAGATATTTTTTTCACTCTTCAAGTTGCCATCGGTACTTGTACTCACATTTTTTTGATTTGCGAAGTAAAAAGGGAAGACAGGTTTAGGCTGGGTTGTACCGACTTACGATCACAGACTGATCAACGTTAAATATGGCGCCGGCAGCTGTCATCCCATAGAAACTTGTCAAACTTTCTATACATTGAAATTTTAACGAACACAGCTTACGATTACAGACGGTTTGGTACAACCCAGCCTTAGGCTGGGTTGCACCGACTTACGATCACAGACCGATCAACGTTAAATATGGCGTCGGTAGCTGTCATCCCATAGAAACTTGTCAAACTCTCCATACATTCAAATTTTAACGAACACAGTTACGATTACAGACGGTTTGGTACAACCCAGCCTTAGTCTTGGAAAGAAAACGTTCGTCACTTTTCAACCTTAATAGCATTCAAATAGAGTTGAAAAGTGACGAACCTTTTCATTCTGCAACTGTACAACAAGCGCTTTGATTCGAAAATGAAAATTCTAATGCCACGCAGTCAGCGGCGGTACTGACAGTTTACAATTGTCAGTTTTACGCGTTACAAATATAAAAAAAGGTCCAGCTTAGCATACTTTTCTTTTTAAAATTATTGTATAAACAGCGGAGAAAGGTATAGGCGTTCGAAAAGGTACAATAAAAGCTGAAACTATACCACCCATTCAAGCGATAGTTAAAATGAGAAACAATTTAACACAACAAACAAAACACACAAAAAAGACAACACACATTTTGTCATTCATTTAAGATTGTAATAGCTATTTAAGATACAAGGGTTGTAAAACAAAGAAAGGCCGATATCGCACATGTTTGAGGCCCGAGCCGCAGGCGAGGATCATAAATACGCGAGAGAGGGCTTTCTGTTTTACGACTCGTGTTTTGTACACAATTTTACGTCACCACTTGGGCAAAAAGTGGGGTTTTCCGGACGCGCAGCGTGCGGAAAAACGCGCTTTTTGGCAAGGTGCGGTGTAAAAGTTCATTTCTAGTGTACGGCCGAATTTTAACCATAACCACATCGGTCATCCAAGCGACAGATAAAATGAGAAAACATTTAACACACGACAAGCAAAACACAATAAAAAACCGGCCAAGTGCAAGTCGGACTTGCGCACGAAGGGTTGTATGGGAGCCCCCCTTAATTATAATTATTATTTTGACTTTAGTATTTGGTGTTGTAGCCACAATAAAAAACATAATCTGTGCTAATTCCAACTGTCTAGCTATTACGGTTCTTGAGATCTAGCTCGGTGAGTGCTAGCCATGAAAAAGGGCTAAAATATCACGTTTTTTGTATGGGAGCCCCCCTTAGTTATTATTATTATTTTGTTTTTAGTATTTGTTGTTATAGCGGCAACAGAAATACACAACCTTTGAAAATTTCAACTGTCTAGCTATTACGGTCAGGCCTTGAAATAGCGCTATTTTCGCATATCGTTATGATTCATAACGCTACTTAGTCAATAAAACGCTTTACTAAAAACGATATTTGGCGTACATTTATAGCGGTATCCATTATATCGTTATAATAAAAAAGCAATATACATATAGCGATATTTTGTGAAGCGCTATAATAACGTTATAGGCTATCTCTGTCTCTCACACATTCTCGCTCTTACGCGCGCTGTGACATGCACGTAACGTCAAACTCGAGGACGTCATTTGTCGCCACCGCCACCATCTTAAACGATATTATAATTATAATAATAATAAATAATAAATTGTTGTTTATTTAGGTATGAACCCATTTGTTACAGTATTTCAGACTAAACATTAAACAATTGAAAATATTATATTAATTAAAAATGTTCATTGGAACAATGCCATTATTGGCGCCTTATTTTTACGGTAGCAGGTTGTGTACACCACGTTAACAATGTTGTTCGTCGATTCGCTCACTCTCCCAACAATTAAACTAAACTAACTATAACTATTATAACGTTATTATAACATTATCATATGTTATGATATGAAATATCGTTATGAGGAATATCGATTAGGATTATAACGAAATTTTAAACACTAACGAAATATATCGTTATAATATCGCTTATTTTCATAACGTTTTAAAGGCCTGATTACGGTTCTTGAGATATAGCCTGGTGACAGACGGACGGACGGACAGACAGCGAAGTCTTAGTAATAGGGTCCCGCTTTTACCCTTTGGGTACGGAACCCTAAAAAACACAACATATTATTTATGTAATTCATCTAAGATTACATTTTTCTTGACCGGTGAAACAGTTTATTTCTAGTGTCCGGCCGAAGTTTTTGTTTCGGTTTCGGCCAAAATATGGTGAATATGAAACTGACGCAAATGCCGCAATTCGCTCAGACAATATAACTGTTAGAGACGGACAAATGAAAGACAGGCAACAATAACAGTTTCACTAGGCGTCGTTCTACGTAAATTCAATTTATTTTCTATGACACTGACCTTACAAAAGTCATGTACGCTTTCCTAAACAAACTCGTTCGAAAATAATAGTTTCTTTAAACGACCGTATCCCAAAAGACCCGATTTTCTCATAGCATCTGTTTACCAATATAACGTTTCTCATAGTATTTGTATGCCAAGACATCTGTTTCTAATGACACGCGTATAGCCAAAAGACACATTAAACATAGCATGCGTATGCTGAAAGGTCCGTTCTTATGATCCAGGTACGTCTAAACATCCGTTTCTCAAAGAATTTTTATATTAAAGGTCGAAGATTGCAAGAACACGTGTAAGGAACTTCTGATTTAAAAATAATAATAATAATAAATATTAGGGGACATTTTTTTTACACAAATCGAACTAGTCCCACAGTAAGCTCAATAAGGCTTGTGTTATGGGTACTAGACGACGATATATTTAATAGATATATACTTAAATACATAGAAAACATCCAAGTCTCAGGAACAAATGTTTCTGCTCACCACAGAAACAAATGCCTTTACCGGGAATCGAACCCGGGACCTCTAGCTTCGGAGGCAATGACACTACCAACGAGGCTTAACAGACCGACTTAGACACTTATTTTCAATTATTGGCGTCCACAGGCAAAATACCGTAATAATATGGTAATAGTTTTGACAGCGTATAGCAAAAGGAACGACAGAAATTTTGGAAACGGATATTTTGGGACAGGGATATCAAGCCAATCGTATCTTTTGAGCCTACCTCAAAAGAAATGGAATATTTAGTAAACTGTAGTGACTAGAGCAATCGTTTAGGGATTAGGTCTTTCTGGGACACGGTTATCAAGCCTAAAGTATGTTTGTTTTGGGGAAAACACTTTCTGGGTAACACATTAACCGGGAAACGAATTATTTAAGAGGGGGCATAACGCCAGGAAAAAAGTAGAATTCACCCGCGCGTCCCGCGCCTGGCCCCGCTGTGCGTAAAGGCGATGCGTCTGTTGCTGCCTCGCTCACTCTGCATAGTATATGCCCATCCAGACAGATGAAACATGATTATTTAAGCGACAGTTATGTTTATTTGTTAGGTACAATTGGAAATTAAGAACGTCCATAGACTACGGTGTTAATTAGAAATTAAGAACGTCCATGGACTACGGCGTCAATTGGGCATTAAGATAAGTCTCCCTGACAGCCGCGCGACCGCGTTAGGTATTTGATTGGGATATTGAAGTCTTTATCGATCGTGACGTAAGCGCTGGCAGCCTTTTGCATGTCCTTCCGCAATCCGAACGCCCATATTCTGACGTGTAGCAGCCATATTCTAGGTGAAACGATTGCAACCTCTTTTAAATATGTTATAGTTTTGAAGTCATCAAAAAAGTTATTACTTACGAGTAGGTAAGTAAATTTATAAATGCTTTTAGGAAATGGTACGTACAGACAAACAATCGTTTTTAACTAGCAACCCACCCCGGAATCTAGCGGATTATGCTTATATATATATATATATATACAAAGGTAAATGAAGTATAAGTTAATTGACAAAAGCTAACGCAAAATGACTGTGAAAAATATGACAGTTTGATACAAAATCCGCGCCAGCTTTTATGAATCGACCTATTATATGGCTACAATAAAATCGGCCAAGAGCATATCGGGCCATGCTCAGTGTAGGGTTCCGTTCGGTATATTCCCAATGAACTTGCTTTAAAAAGATCAATAACAAGCAAAAGAGAATACCTTCACAGCGTTTCATACGTCTTTTACTAAGAAGGGAAGACTTTTTACGATAGCTGAAAAACAGCTCAACTGATCATGTCCGCTATAGTTTTCATTCAGTCTTTATTAAATTTTACTTTCATGATTTTTTTCATATTTTTTGGACCCATAGTTCAAAAGTTAGAGGAGGATTCATTTTTTTTTCTCTTGAAAGGAATAGTTCAAAAAATATTCACTTATCAAAAAGTGTTTGATGAAGACCTCTATTTATTTTGAAAGACCTATCCAACAACCCCCCACACCATAGGGTTGAAGCAAAAAAAAAGCGCCCACTTAGTAAAGGCATGAACAGTAGGGTAGACCGGGGACAATAGAAACACGTCATGATTGAAACAAGTCAAATTTCTCGAAAACTATAATACGTACGCGTCTGACGCAACATTCAGAACATGCGGTCGGTCATAATTGAATCCTTGGCCAGAGTGCTCGAGCGCCGGTACGAGACGGGAGTATCTACGAGCCAAGCCAGTTTTTCGCGGTAAAAAGTAAGTATTTGTGCTCTCGTATATTCTCTTATAACTTCGTTTACTCTTGTATTTTGGCTAATCAAATTATTTTGGTGTTATAGTTAGGAATAAACGAATGTTTTTAATGGCCGTTGATCAGCGTTCGAGTTTTTTTATATATAATATTTGTCATTGAAGTGAAAAACGTGGTGTGGGGACGATACTCAGAACATAAAAAAGGGAGAAGTGCCATACTGCTTCATTACAACGAAATCCGATGTCTCCATTATTCCCCCACCGCAGACCACACACACACACTGAACCGTGTAAAAACAAAACCTCGGGCGGAGCCACCGAACCTACGAGAACATGCAAGCAAGCGCTGTGATTGGCTTCGCGCACCCTTCAAAACAGAGCAATATGCGCAGAGGTGGGAACAAACGTTAAAATGAGTTTTATCGACATCGATATTTTAATTATTATGTTAGGATGTTGGTGAATATCGAAATAGTTAGTTTATATAGTGTTATTTTACCATATAGTTGTTTAAATAAAACCAATCGAATAAATACAGTTACATACAGGCAAAAAAAATGCAATGAATGCGATGAATTTAGACCAACAGAAGTATATAAATATAAATACTGGGCTTTTATAAAGCAGTACCTACTTATATATACATTCATGATTATGCTTTCATCAATATTTTTAACCTGTACCGGGCTTGTCCCACTTGCATTTTGGCGCGAAACGACACTGTCTGTAGTAATTTTAATATTATAACTTTATTATTTCTTATGTTGAAATTGCATGCCACCATGCCGAAGTCTGCACACCTGCTTAAGCATTACAATTTTACTAAACAAGTAATACCATTAATAATTTTCCGATTTTAGTTAACGTACGTACGTTTTAACGGACATTATAGCCTCAGTACCGGATTGGCTCATAGTTTCCTGTGTTTATTTATAGAATATGTAAGTATAATATGTAGTTCCGTTAATTCCTTACCTTCAGTTTACTCATCATCAGTTCCAAAACAACATTTCTATTTGGATAAGCATTAGTTGCTAAGTCAACAAAATCTCATCGGAATCTGGGAAGTAATCATCACCAGTTCCTCTTCACCAAATTTGTGGTTTCCGAGAGCAAAGGCATAGTTCACTAAAGAAAATGCCGAAAACACCAAGTGCGTGCCTATCACATCTGAGGAGTACCATTGATTACTCCTTGATGTGATCTTCAGACCTACACCAAATTTATACGCTGCGTGTACTTGTTAAAATATTGTTTTTTAGTGATTTATAAGTAGAAATTCCAATACTTACACGTGGTAAGTGACTCCATTGTTCTTGTAGTTTTTGGTTACACTCCTATTTTTGCAGGTAACGACGGAACAATTCGGCATTTTACAAACATTTCATCGGCACGGCTAAATTGCGACTAAACGGCGGCGGGCAGTGTCATTGCTTTTTGGCCATGTCGCGGCGACACGCGCCACGCCCCCGTTTCATATCTATTCCTTTCTATGATCTGAGGGACGATAGAAACAACTTGCCTGTGGACGATTGAAACGTTTCAATCGTCCTCGTGTTTTAGTCGTCCCCAAAAGTAAGCGACTTCAAAATATAAGGTTCTGTATTCGATGCACATGTTTGTTATATTAATCTTCACATTTATTTGTGTAGTTTTTGGCCTAGTTGATAAATAATGGATGTAAGTTTTTTTGTTTTCAAACACTGCAGTTTTTTTTTTCAAATACTGCAGTTTTTTATTCGGCATTATGTGAACATTTGTTTTAACCGACTTCATAAAAAAGGAGGTTCTCAGTTTGACCCGTATGTTTGTATTTACGTTTGTTTGTCCACAATTAACTCGCGTTCGGTTAAACCGATCTTGATGCGGTTTTTAGAAAATTATTTGTCACATTTTTGAGAAAGTTTTTGTGCATGATATTAACAAATGGTTATTAATAGCTTTCAAAAACAAGGAGGATTTCAAGCTAACATGGTCACTAAGGTTGCTTGTAGGTATACAACACAACAAATGGTTTGTAACTTTTAATGCGACAAAGACACAAGTTTTTAAATCGATTTTTAAAGACTTAGAACAGCCCTTAAAGTTTAGTGAAAAGGGGACTTTACTGTCAGTGCCCCTCTTGTATTCTTTTCTGTGCGCTCGGTATCGGTTTGAAAGACGTGTCGGTACTTGTCGGGGCGTATCAAAGGATTTGTTCTCTCATTGACTCGTGGCGTCGGCTCTGTGCGCTCCCTCACTCGCTGCGCACCCGCTTGAATTCAATCGTGTCGGTCGTCAGTTGGTCATCGAACTTGTGTTTTGTTTGTACGTGCGGAAGGTGCTGATACTGTAATGATCAACCTCATGATGATGAAAGAGAAAAGCCTATTGCAAATACAGACACAGAAAAAGAGACCTCTGTTCCTACGACTAAAAGAAAAATTCCTGCATGCTCTTATTGCGGTTAGACAGGCCACAGAAATCAAGTCAGAAATGGAAAATACTTTTGTAAAAAACTTCATTCTGAATTATCATAAAATGCGTGTTATTAGAGTAAGGTAAATCATCAATAATTGATCACCATTAGGAGTAAGCTAGTAATAGACAATTTATACCAATTCGTGTCCTTAGAGATTTATAGTAACTTAATAATAATAACATGTTTGATTTCTAATAATGATAATAACAAATTTGTATTTTGTAGTAAGTCTTATTCTTAACAATGTCACTAAACATTTTACGTCCGACACTAAGGTCCCTTTTCAAATACGTTAATCATTTAGTGTTTGCCGACCCAAAATTATAGGTTTTTGGTAAGAGTTTAATACTAAAGTGTTCTAAAATTAAAACTATCAAAATCGTTGTTATCAGATGATATCACTAAATATTTTACCACTAACAATAAGGTCCCTTTCAGAAAATATAAAGTGGTTGTACCAACTTTTTACTAAACTTTATCTTGAATTTTGAGACTTAAAAAACTACTTTTTTAATATTTCTTGTATTAATTTGATCTCATTTGGCTATGTTTTAGCGTAGTAGATATATATGTTTGTTGATTTTGACTGTTTAATTAGATTTATAACCACAAAGCTATTTTTGTTAAAATAAATATATTTTTATAATAGACAACGTTGATTCAAATCGAAGTAGTTCTTATTGAGTGTTTAAGTTTATAATATTTACTCCTTCTATAATATGTAATGGAAATACACTATAAATAGGAATCTAAGTAAAAAATTCAGCATTTTTTTTTACTTTATGCACTTTGCCAAGGTAAACTATACGAAAACAGATATACTCGTACAATTACAAAATTGTACTTGAAACCTGAAAGCCCATACAATCTACTCCTCAAATAGCATATTATCTATGTAACTTGCAAGAATAACATACTTCAATTGGGTTTATAAGTTTGAATTCAATTTTCTCATAATCACCTTTTCTGACTTTTGAGTTTCAATTATAAAAAAATATATCTATTAAACCTACATGCATGTTTGATATGGTTCGATAGCTCAGTGTATGTAGATTATGGTGATATACATAACTCAATACCGACAGTAAGGTCCCTTCCCGCTGATAAGGCCACATATTGGTTTGTCGCGTCAGTTTTTGGAAAAAAGTATTTTTCTGCGGGCGGATGTCGATTTCTCCCCCTCTACAGGTCGCATTTATCAACCGATTCTAGTTACATTTTGTAAGTAGGTACGATAATTAAATAGAATTGTTTTTGTCGCCTCAGTTTATGAAAATTATCAAGAACAATTTATATTCTCAATGATTTCGTGTGTTTCTGCTGGCGGATTTCGGTTTCCGCTCCTCATCAGGGCGCATTTTTCCACTGATTCTCGTAAAATATTCTTTCTTTGTTTGTCATGTAAAATTTTGAAAAGTAAAATAAACACACTCACGAGGTCTACACAGCTCACAGAGCTACTAGATTAGTGGTTTTAAATGTGGACTGGTATATGGTAGGTGTCGCTACGGAACCCTTCTTTGTAGGTGATCCGACACGCACTTGGCCGGTTTTTTCTTTTGGAGTGTTTCCGAAAATTTTCACTTTATCAAAAAATGTTTGATGAAGACCTCTATTCATTTTGAAAGACCTATCCAACAACAACCCACACCATAATGTTGAAGCAAAAAAATGTCATCCCCACTTTACGTGTAGGAGAGGTACACATAAATTTTTTTTTTAGATTTTGTTTTACCATTTTGTCAGATTTATTGCTTTATAAATCCATGCCAAATTGCAGTTTTCTAGCACTAACAATCACAGAGCAAAGCCTCGGACAGACAGACGGACAGACAGACAGACAGACGGACATGGCGAAACTACTGGGGTTCCTAGTTGACTACGGAAACCTTACATTTAGTGTAATAATTTGACTTGGAGTAAGACTCATACGTAAGAGAAATTCATCGTCTATATTTGCATATACTACACACAATCGTTTAACCGAGGTTGACTGCCGTGCAATGATAACGTTGTAATTTGAACTGTAAAGTTTGTAACATAAGGTAGATATTAGATTTTTTGTTGAGAAGTTTACATCAAACTTTTACTTGCCATTCATAAACTATAGTGTTGGGTTTTATAAACTCAACGTTTTATTTGGGACACACTCTTGTTGATACTATTATATTTACTTCGCAGTCTTGAGCGCTCCCAACACAGTCCTCTCGTCTCAGTGGAGCGATCGGGACTGGCTCCGCCCGTGAACAGCAACAGCAGATATACTGCGCCGCGCGGAACGCGCGACGGAAGAGACGGTATCGCGCGGAAGAAAAAGGGCTTATGCGCCAAATATGTTTTACCTCAATAACTCAGAAAAATTACAACATTTTGATAAATCGCTAATAACAAAAATTTATTATGTCGAAAGGTATTTTATGTATTTTTTTTACTTCGATAGTATGCAAGGTAACGTCACACAATTGAAATTAGGTGAAAATTAGACATGTTTTGACGATTCTTTTCTATCGAGCCAACTTTAGTTTTTAATGGTTTTGTTCAAAGTCAAAAATAGCAAATATGATCTAGTTTTCGTGTAATTGGTTTTTTGGCATTTAGACTTGATTATGATAGGTAAATATTCAATCTGCGAACTGCAATTTGGCGTGGTACCCCCTCTTAAGAAACTGTAATGACGAACACGGGTATTTTGGGTACAGGTGTTTTAGGAAACGTATAGCATCGTCCAAAGCCTCAAATGTATATGGATGAATGAATGTAGTTTATTCACTATACACATATGGTACATGTACAAGTGTTACAGAGTGATAGTGTGCCTAATACGTTTTGCCATAAATAACGGGCATGTGAAAATTGTTACAATGTAAAATCTAATAGAATTTAATACAATACAAATATATAAAATACATGGAAACAAATATTCGCATAGCTCTGGTGGCCGTTATGGTATGTTTAGTATTAAACCTCTACATGTGATTACTGATAATGTGGTTTTACTGTGACAAACTGGACCACTTATACATGCCTTGGATTCATTAAAAAAGTAATCACCTGTTTTAATTCGGGTTGACTAAGGACCCGCAAAACACGGGTACGCTCTTTACACGTATGTAATACAGAAAACTGTGGTCTGCTCGGAATATCAACCGCCTAATAGGGTCAATCGATGCTAGAGTGTTCATGGTAAAAGCTGTAAGAAAACATAAATTAGTTTCAGATATCGTATTTTAAACTTTGAAATAATACAAACGTGCATTAATTCACGCCCTATTTGGGAACAGATCGTCAAAAGGGAAAGACACTGCTCATGACATTTATATGCATTGTCACTTCTAGCAAATTTAGGTATGAAGATGAATCAAACCGGCCAAGTGGGAGTCGGACTCGCGCATGAAGGGTTCCGTACTAGAAAAAAATGCCAACAACTACTCTAATGTATGAGAGCCCCCCTTAATTATTATTATTATTTTGATTTTAGTATTTGTCGTTGTAGCCACAATAAAAAATACATAATCTGTGCAAATTTCAACTGTCTAGCTATTACGGTTCTTGAGATCTAGCTCGGCGAGTGGTAGCCATGAAAAAGTGCTAAAATATCACATTTTTTGTATGGGAGCCCCCCTTAATTATTATTATTATTATTTTGTTTTTAGTTTTTGCTGTCATAGCGGCAACAGAAATACACAACCTGTGAAAATTTCAACTGTCTAGCTATTACGGTTCTTGATATACAGCCTGGTGACAGACGGACGAACGGACGGACAGCGAAGTCTTAGTAATAGGGTCCCGTTTTTACCCTTTGGGTAAGTTGTTACCCCATCGCCCACAACATACGACTACGAAATACCGTAGTAGCCTTTAGCTATGATTTGAACGTTGAAAAAAATGGAACCGACTTCCTACGATTTACATTCGACATGCATGATGCACTTTACTTGCGTTCGATCGACTGCTGACACTACCAAAAGGTCACATCACGTCACATCATGGTGGGCTTGCACTAGGGATCGGCTCTCAGTCCTTACGTCTTCCTATTAATTAACGCTCTGTCGTCAGAAATACAAGAGGAGGAGCCCTGGTGTATAGCTGTTCGCCGACGATATTATACACTGCACTGTATAAAAAGGATGTCAACCAACTCTCACTTTTATAGTATTAGAAATAATGTTATGTTAAATCAATTTCAAATTGATATTTGTTTATTTATTACGACATATTTAAATATTATGTTCCATTTAATAACGCGACGTAACGTAAAATGGCTTTACGAATAAATAACTTGTGAACTTATGACTTAATAATAATTAAGGGGGGGCTCCCATACAAAAAACGTGATATTTTAGCCCTTTTTCGTGGCTACCACTCGCCGAGCTAGATCTCAAGAACCGTAATAGCTAGACAGTTGAAATTTGCACAGATTAAGTATTTTTATTGTGGCTACAACAACAAATACTAAAATCAAAATAATAATAATAATTAAGGGGGCTCCCATACAACAGAGTAGTTGCCGCTAAAACAACAAATCATCATCATCATCATGTCAGCCGAAAGACGTCCTGGACATAGGCCTCCCCCAAAGACTTCTACAATGACCGGTCCTGCGGCACCCGCATCCAGCGGACACCGGTGACCTTTACCAGGTTACGCCCACGCTACGCCTTCCGGTACGTGGTCGCCACTAATTTAAAATAATTTGACTTAACTGTAATGTTATTATTAGACTATTCTTGTTGGCGAAGACGGGTACGAAGTGCAAAGCAGACTGACTGAATATATCGACCGCGACGTGAAAAACTGAATCAGCACTGAGGGGATGAAATGGCGACAGGTCTTCGGGGACAATTTGTAATGCCTGAATACCCTTCAATTGAAAGGTAACATTTACATAAAAGACCGTAACACACCATCATATATTTTTTATACTACGACAGTGGTAAACAATCTTACGGCCTGCCTGATGGTAAGCAGACACCGTAGCCTATGGACACTTGCGACTCCAGAGGAATCACAAGTACGTTGTCGACCCTTTATTGACTTGGGGGTGCGCTGTGTTGAGAGACCCAAGACCTAATAAGACATGTCGTTATGTATGGTTCGGAATTTTGGGCCTCAAATGACGGATGTAACGAGACAGCATGTTACAGAAATGTGAATGTTGGGATGGATGTGTGGTATGATGAGAATGGATTCGGAATGCTTATATAAAGGGAAGCCTGAAAGTAGTGCCCACTGTCGAAAAACTAAGAGGAGGGATGAAACATAGAAGCGGAAAATTGGCAGGCTTGTAAGACACAACACTCATATCATCACATTCATCACAAGTTCTTGAAGTTTGTTGTTAAGCTGCTATTAGATGGATCCATTGTTGGTGCTAATTGTCGACGGGCCAGCGCCGGACTGGCAGTTTATATCGGTCCAGTAACGCTTAATTCAGCGTCTATGTTCCTGCCAATTGGCAGGTAAATAGATTCACATGGCTCCGGTAGAAGAGCAACTGGATTCGTTTAATAGCGTGCAAATGTTCCTATGAGTTCTAAGCTACATGTACCTATACCACATCCTAATGAAAGTCGTAATGGGAATGCTTCATACAAAATTAGACTAGTTTTATGTTGTCCACCTTATTGGATGTACGTCCCACAGAACATAGTCGTAGTATGTACTCTGAGGTAAAAGAGAAAGGCGTGGTCAGCTCTGAACACTGGTGGGGGAGGCGGTGGGAGGCTGGGTCTTGCATTCCCAACAAATCCTGTAAAAAAGAAGGCATAATCATCGAGACTGCTATGAAACCTGCAAGAGGCTGTGGCGGCAGCCTATGCTTTGATCTGACAACAACGCCTATAAAAGAAGGCAATTGTCAAACGCGAATACTAATGTAAGGGGTGGTGCAGACCGGCAAGTTAATGGTAATACCGTCAGTTTTTGTACGAGTCGACCGTCATTTGTACTTGATCAAATTCTGAAAGCAGTCCCATAGCGTTTATCTCCTAATCGGAATCGGGACTCGTTAGAGTTTTAGACTGGAGTTCAGATTCAAGTAGTTCAAGCTTGCTGTGGTTAGTTCGTCATATCCGCCCTGATCCCTGAAAGAGAACTAAGCGACAACTAGTGCGTTTCACCAAAGTTAAAAACAAGGTCACAACGTAATTTTTGCCTTCGATAAATCAACAGTTCATATTGATGGACGTGTATCCAGAAAGTTCCGTTACGTGAAGCGACGATCTTGGTCTTCTTATGTTCCCTGGATGACTATGAAAAGATGGTCACCAGATATGGGTCTCCCAATACGAACCTTTACAATAAATAAAGAAGAATCACTACCGAAGGAGATAAGAGGATCCGAAGACGCTCACTAACTAGATGGTCTATACTTTATTAGATCAAAGAATATCCTCAACCACACTCCGTCAAGCTGTGAAGGCTACCATGAATCGAGACCGAAGAAGTTGTTAAACCACACTATCCCAGTTACGTCTGGGAGAATCAGGTATAGAAATAATATTAATAATAAATACGAGTTTAAACACCTTTTTTGTAATTAGCTCTACTTTAGGTTTTTTTTTTGTTTTTCTCACCTAGTTTGTCTCTTGCACCCACCTTCGCTATTTTCTGTTTGTCCCCATGGTTGACTGGTAGAGAATGCCTCGAGGCATTAAGTCCGCCATTTGTACCGATTTATTTGTGTAATAAAGTTTAAATAAATAATAATAAATACGATAGAAGGCCAACCACTGATACTGATGAAGGAAATAGATAGTTTTCGGAAACAACAGCATAATATACAACTGTTATTAATGGTAATTTGAACCAACGCTGCGTGGATGGCATGATTTCAGCAACTGCGCGGTTAGTTACTTTATGGCGAATACCCTATTTCACCAACTTGGCAATTGTCACCTTGACTATGACAATTTAACTTATCAATAATGTTCGCTCGATAAGTAAAGGGGTGTTGCTGGTCAAAATCTTTATTTATGTCGCTACGGAAAATTTGCATCGTCGGGTGACATTTTTGCCAAGTTTGTTGATTCTAATTCTAATTATTCACATTAAAGAAAAGTTATCATAAGTGATTTCTTGACATCACTTTATCAGGACTTTAGGTGTGATGATGGATGAAAAAGATAAATTATTTTGATGTCATCGATAGAGTGAGAAAAGTTTTTCTTCGCAGTTTTGTATTGAGTTCATTGACGTAAGATTGAATTTCACATGGCGTGGAAAAGGTTTTTTCACTCTCCCTGCAATTGATATGAAAATGATTCAGTACTGTATAAAGTTAACCACGTCACGCATTAGTTCTGATTACTCAAGTACCAATATGCACCTCATTGGATAAACGCTCCACAGATCATTGTCGTAGCTTTGACTTTTATGTAAAAGAGGAAGGCGCGATCGGCTCTAAATACTTTTGGCTGCGGAGGTGGTAAAGGCAAATTCCTAGTAGACACAACTACACCTGTAAATATAATGCAAAATATTTTGTAACTTCAATAATTTATACCGAAAAAAAACCGACTTCAATTTTGTACTTGCTATGCCACATTTTGTTGTTTCCGTGAGCCAATGCCTGGTTACCTACAGAAAATATAGAAATCGGCATATGCGTGCCTATCAAATTCGAGGAGTTCCCTCGATTCCTCCTAGATCCCATCATCAGACCTTCATCAAATTTATATGGGACCAAAGTCGAGGTACAAAAAAAGAATTATCAAAATTGGCCAACGTGGTCAAGAGTTATGGGGGAACATACATACATAAAAAAACAAGCAAACTTGCAGACGAACTGAGTACCTCCTTCCTTCTATTGAAGTCGGTAAAAAAGTCTATAAGTAACACAATAATGCTGGCTAGTTGAAAAAGTAATGGTACTTCAAAATTTACACATCTACTACTACACTAATACTGGTACTACACTAGTAATGGTACTTTTAAACATCAAAATGTAAAAAAAAAATTAAACTTCATTATAAGTTGATGATAATTTAAAAATATGAATTTTTAAGCAATCAATATATTTTGACGGCCAAGTTTTAAGGCCCTACTTAACCACCTTGACAATTATGACCTGTCAATGACAATTCACCGTACATTTCTGGCTACACAGTCATGTAGATGGTCACTGAACAACACCGTAATCAGGTGAAAACATGTGAAGACAGTGAAATGAGAGCCAGCAAGTGCACTAAGGAAATTCTGCTTTGTTTTTTATGTAGGTATACAAAGAGACCTGTAATATTTTATTCCGAAATAATAGATATATTCATTTTACTTTTGTAAGTATAGGGTAAATACGATGCAGAAGAGTGTAAAATAATATAATTACCGTTAGCCACAGCAGCTTCGGATCCAGTTTCATCAACTTTGATAAACGCTTTCTGGATGGCTTGTGAAACGTAAATGGGCTCTGGTCTTTTTAACATTCCTGACAGTCCGGAGTCATTCTCATTAAATATTTTAGTGATCCCCTCCTGAAACAAAAAATATAGGTTGCAAATTAGATCAATCAATTTAATACAAGATGATTTGTGTTTTCTTTCGCGTCTCAGCGTTTAAAATCCTGCACCACTATAGTTTCTGTTTGGCCCAATGGTTTACTGGTAGAGAATGCCTTAAGGCATTAAGTCCGCCAATTGTCCCTCTTTGTATATGTGCAATAAAGTTTAATTAAATAAATAATAAATAAATTCCAAAAGTATCTACCTCTTTAAGAATGCTTGCTAGATCAGTTGCGGTGTTAATTTCAAAGGGTGGTATGTAAACTTGTACTTTTTGCATTCTCATGCCTCCTAAGACTTTGTTCAAATTTCCTTCGTCCTGCAGTGCCTCAGCAGTTTTCATAATGCCATCTTTCTCATTTGGCAAGACGACAACCATACTGAAATTTTTACTTTTGTAAGGCATCTCAAGGATCTGAAATATAAAAAAAATCCAATAGAAAATGATCAATAGTCCGTTGTTATATTCTCCTACCGAATGATGTTTATAGTTATAGTGTTGACTTTTGTCAATTATTGTAAAAATTCTGTTACATAATTACAAGCTTTATTTAAAAAAAATGTTTTACTTTATTTTGTTTTGGTTCTAAACTTGAAGGCCACTTCACTATAATAACAATGCATTATTACGGTAGTTACCTACCATCAAAGTTATCTAATGATGAAGAATTGGCCATAAACCTCTAAACTGCACATGATAATAAAGCTTAAAATTATTGTATAGATGAATAGTTAATGATTGTTTAACAAATCATCACTTAATCTATTGCCAATAATAAGGTACTATTTTACCTTGCAGTTTAAATCGGAATCTTCACCGTAGTTGAACTGTGCCTCTTGATACATCAGTTTGGTCTTTTTGGTCGTGCCGTCACTCAAGTAGAAATCTGCGTCTTTGGTGTTTGCTTTATTAAAGGAATAAAGCCAATCGCACTAAAACATAAATTTAATAAGCGCCTGTAATTAAACTGTGATTGAAAATAATTCCTCATTATCATTTTTCTCCCTAAAATGTATGAAGTTAATAAGCTTCTTTTATTAAACTGTGATTGAAAATAATTACTCGTTATCATTTTCCATGTTAAGGTTATCATTATTATAATTCTTACGAGTAGTAACATCCTGGATATCTAATAATAATAACATGTATAAGCATACCTCTTAGACCAAAGAGAAATCCATGACTTATTTGGGATAAGCTTCATCAAAGCGAGCATCATGATTGATATAGAAACTTAAACTCAGTGACTGGTCATGACGTTTTCAAAATAAATGATTCTTTTTTAAGTCTATTAATGGCCAATATTTACCTTGAAATAAATTGCATTAACCAATACAAGACGTGTTAATGATGATAAGAAAGAGGGTGCAATTAAATCCTGGATACGATCATTTGTTTTGTTTTCAACCTGAAAATAATAATAAATAATCAGAACCGCTGTTCATTTTTGGTAAAGTTCCGACTAAAGTAAATTTCAAAGCAAGCAGTTATTTTATTTTCCTCTGGAATGATCAAAAAATATTATCTAAGTCTAAGCTAATATTATAGTATAGTACTCTTGATGGAGGCTGGATTATTGGGTTCTTTACATACGAGTATTATTTGAGGAACATTATGCTGGGTGAGTACATCAATTATGCTAATTGATTAGAAAAAAGAAAAAACATTTATTAATGACAAACACAGATACATAAAAGTTTACTAAAATAGGACGAACACTGTTTGTCAGAAAAGGGCCACAGCTCAGCATGAGGCTGGCAAAGCCAGCGCTGTTCTTCCGTTGTGGCCCAGGTTATATTAGGTTATATTGATTTTTACATATAGGTATTCAAAACAATTATTTACCCATGTGTTGATAATATCAGCTGCTTCACTATTCTTACTAAAGTCGAGATCCTGTGCCTCAGCGTGAAAAACGTCTACGGAGTCTTTCTTAAAACTATCACTTAATGGGTATCGTTGGTTAGAGTAGACTTTGGCAGCTGTGGAGAAATTCACACTGGTTTGACCATCAAAAGAGGCAACCAACTCAGGGAACGTAATACGGATCTGCAAATTGGAATTAGTACATGTATTTATTAGTTAAGTAGATACTTTATGAAAAATGGAAATGTGCAAAAATAATAAAATTTGTTTAAACCAAGTTACAAATTTACTGTCAAAAAAACTTGCTTAAGAGGTAAATACTTACAGCTTGCTGATCAGGAAGGTTCAATACGCTCGTCAGTTCTTTTAAACAGTCGCCATCGGCGTACAGCGCCATCTGAGCTAATGGAGTGAACACTGAGTATGGTGATGTGATTATGTTTTGTCCTTGATTGGCTTTCATTCGATCCTAAAACACATTAACACAAGCTTATTTTTTTCTCCAGCCAATGAATAATGTTCCATAAAAATGGTAAGCCGTTGTTCAAAGTGACAGAACTTACGTAAAGGAATTTTCCAGTGAATCTAGTGACACCAGCTTGAAGGTTTTGTAATCCATTTTCAGTGGTGCTACCATTGCTGCCGGTGGATGGTGATTTCTCAGTAGTAGTTGTTTCTATTATCACCGGCGTAGCTGAAGTGGTCGTTTTTATAGGTTCTGAAAAAAAAAGCATTTTATATAGAAAACTCCCGTGAGTTTGAGACATGTTATTTAGTGTGCTAAGAAAACCGCCGCCGCGATAGGTGCTCATGATTAAGCACCGCGAACCGGTCTGAAACATGGCGAGCGATATTCGACCTTAAAGACGTGAGCAACGTGAGTGACCCGTTTCATTATATTTAATATATTTAAAAGAAGCATTACCTATTAAATGTTTGTTGAGCCATTTTTTTGTCACAAGTTAGTTTTTGGGTCATGACATCAGTGCTCTGTGACTTACGCTCCAGAATTATCTATGTTCCAGTTCTTAATCATTGCTACTGGTCTCACGTAACTAAGCTTAGTCCAAATCAACGCTGCACTTAAACTGTATCAATAATGGAGAGTAAAGGAAGGCTGCCGTGCTTAATATCTCTACTACAGCACATACGTATGATAACAATATGTAATATCCAAGGTTCTGCAGTAACGGTGCATTCACTAGATTCAACGCACTATATTCGTTCCGATAAGATCCGAACCATTTTACGTACAGATTTTCGTACCGCGCAAAGTGCGGGAGGCAATCGAAATGAGTCGTCATTCGAATTTTAATGGTGATTGTGGTTGGTCTATGGTGCCCAGTTGGAAAACAATTTCGGGTACTACTTTGTGGCGAATTTGGAGGAGATTTTAGCGTATGACGTTGCCAGTGTTGCGTGTAACTCGAACATTAAACAATAGGTACGCGGCTAGATTCTCGCTGCTGGCGCCATCACTACACTTAGGTGCCTTTTCATGATTTCCTAGGCGGCCAACAGTAGATAGCATCTCATGGGAGCAAAATGGTATATTTACGGCGAGGGCGGTATATTAAATCCTGAATGAAGCGAAAGGTTCTACAACACAGTCCTGAACGTAGCGAGGCATTCTAAAGTAGAATCTTGTGCATAGTGAAGGATTCAAAGGTGTAAGCTCTAATTTGCTCGTTCCGTGTTTTTTCTTGTACATGCATTGTTATTGTAAATTTTAATGTCCTATCAAATCAAATCAAATCAAATCAAAAATTTTATTCTGCAAATAGGCCACAAGAGCACTTTTACAAGTCAACACATGAATTATACAATTAAATAAATTGACAATGATAATTATAATGTTTTCAAAACAGAATTGCAGAACTAAAAAAAAGTAGACAATAATAATAATGATTTTAAAACTATAGTGATTAACAAACTCACAATATTCAATAAAATTAACTTATAATACATTACATATAAAAAAAAATAGTGACCTATATATACGGTCTCTGTCCGAATACACAAAAGTATATACAATAAATTTAATATCTCAGAGATGTATATGGTCTCTGAGCGTCCATTATTCCTAACTCCTTAGAGATGTACATGGTTTCTAAGCGTCTAAATTAAAATAAGTAGTAAATGAAAATAGCACTTAAGTAATTTAATATTCTCAGAGATGTATAAGGTCTCTAAGCGTCAATAACAATAAAATTAATCCAAAACAGGATGATGTCTCTCGTCAATCTCCAATAAAATAACACTAGTATTAAGGTATTAATCATGCCCTTGCAAGCATGAACAGACCGGACTCCACAAACAGCACCCGATCACGAGTATGACGCGTATCTCAGCCATCGCCTCCCTCGACCATTTGTTAGGGAAGGTGGCGACCCGATCAACGACGCCACCGTAAGCAAAGCCTTTTAAGCGAGCATGACATATTCAGGCTGCCGGACATTCATAAATAATATAAAAGATTAAAACAACTGTTCGGCAAGAAACAGCATCATGTTTCATAAAACGCAACGAAAGAGCTGTACAAGGAAATAGGCTAAGTGAAGCATAGATATATATATTTTAACTAACAAGATTATACTATCACTGGCTTAAAAGCATTTTTATCATTTAAGAAATCGTTGACAGCATAATACTCTGCCTGGCTTAGCAAATAACGTTTAATATGAGACTTAAATTTACTCAGTGACAGATTAACTATTTCGGTGGGTATTTTATTATAAAATCGTATACAGTTCCCCACGAACGACGTGCTAACCTTCCGGAGACGACTGGCTTTCACTGCAATCTTGTGTTTACTTCTAGTGTTGTAGTCGTGGATATCACTGTTAAGTTTGAACTCATGAAGATTTTTCCGAACATACATAATATTTTCAAGAATATATTGAGATGCTACAGTAAGAATATTTGCCTCCTTAAATTTTTCTCTGAGGGATTCCCTGGCCTTTAGTTCGTAAATGGAGCGTACAGCTCGTTTCTGTAGCACGAAGATGGTTTGGATGTCTGCCGCTTTTCCCCACAAAAGGATTCCATAGGACATAACACTATGAAAGTAACTATAATACACCAGCCTGGCCGTCTCAACGTTAGTCAACTGTCTAATACGTCTTACTGCATAGGCCGCAGAACTAAGTTTGCCAGCCAGAGTGGCAATATGCGCGTGCCATTGCAGTTTTGAATCTAAGGTGACTCCTAAAAACACTGTTCTCTCTTCAAATTCCAGTTCATCAGACTTTAATTTGATCTTGGAATTGTTTGCCTCCTTGACATTAGGCAGAGTGAATTTGATGCACTTTGTTTTCTTGGAATTTAAGAGTAGATTATTTGCTGTAAATCAGTTCACAACAGTACTTAGTGTCTCATTAATACCGTCGAAGTTTTTCTCTTTGCGGCCTACTTTGAAGATGAGCGACGTATCATCTGCGAATAGCACTATATCATGTTTATCTTTCACAAGGTTTGGTAAATCATTGATATAAACAAGAAACAGAAATGGTCCCAGAATTGATCCTTGAGGAACTCCAAGAGCAACCGTTGTCCCTGCTGATTGAGTCCCGTTGATCACTACCCAACAAGGTCAAGAGCACCGTTTTTGATCCCATAGTGACTTAACTTTCTAATTAAATTCTCGTGATTAACGCAATCAAATGCCTTTGACAGATCTATTTTAAATTTAATTGTATAATCACGCCTAAATATTTGGTTTATAGTGATTATAGTATGCTCCGTCGTTTGATTGGATGCCCCTTTGACGCATGTAAGTGTCACAACAGGTCCGTCGCTTTTTTTTTTTTGGTCGCGTTCAATTTTAGGCAGAGCATACTAGAAATACCGTCACTTTCCGACCATGTTCACATTATCCGATCGATATCGGTGTAGAATCCGACACCGATATAATGTGAACACGCTCTTACTTAGGTCTCACCGGAAGATCAGCGCCGGCTCCCTGAGTCGGCATTTATGCTGAGGCGAGACCCTTTCGTGACGAATTACGATTTTTATTTTATTTTTTTATTGTAAACTAATAAGTATTTTTGGTCACGAATAAATATTTTTATTGTATACTAATTATTTTTGGTCACGAATAAATATTTTATATTTTTCACGAAGGCTGAGTTTGACTGCCTGTCTAAGCTAGGTGCTAAAAATGTTATTATAGGCGCATTACCCTATTCTGCTTCTCCATGTCTTACAGTCATGCGTGTAATCTTAATAAGCTTATATATAAGCTTACGTGCCGTCATAGTGACGTTATATTTTTTGACACTAATAATGCTATTAGTGATTACCGTATTACAACTCACAGACTTGCTAAATAATTAGCATCTTTTATTAATTCCGTTTTCGGAAATCAAAGCTCCCTATCCACCTTGGATAGGACGACGTCTCCAACTGCGGATTTGTCTTTAAACTGACTGTTAGGACAACAGAGAAGCACAATAGTGTAACTTTATTACACCAAAATATTAATCGCTTCACTGGCAAAATACTAGATTTAGAATTATTTACGGAAGAGTTTAATGTAGATGTAGTCTGCTTAACAGAAACTTGGTTAAAGAATCACATGATGAAATTCAATGTTAATAATTACGTATTGGCCAATGGTTTGACTTTTAAGGAACGTAGAGACGTCTCAGGCTGTTCTGTTGATCGTGTTTGCGAGATTGCTTGTGCAGCGATGGATCAGTATCTGATAATTTGCATTTATAAACCACCATCACGTGATTTAACATCTTTTATGGAAATTATGGAGGATGTACACAGGAAAGCAACAAGTGGTAAAAAGTCAGTAGTGGTCTGCGGCGACTTTAATATCGATATTTTATCACAATCAGTTGAAAAAGATAAGTACATCACTCTTTTGAAATCTTTCAATTTTGACTACTTGTTTGAAGTACCTACCAGAGTTACTCCGACCTCGGCCACTTGTATAGATAATATTTGATTAAACAGTTCTCATATAGACAGTAGCATAGTGAATGGAGTTCGTTCGGATCATAAGGCTCAGATGGTCAGGCTACCTTGCGAAGTAAAACATCCAGATCGCGTTATAGAAATAAGACCGCTGAGTAGAAGTAGACTAGAATTACTAAAAACTAATCTATTAGTCGCCATGCCGAACACCCAGGTACAATCAAATGATCCGAATAATCAATTCAAAATGCTTCTGAATACAGTGTGTAACGAATTTAATAAGACTTGTAGTAAAAAGCGTATTAAGATAAATAATAAAATGAGATTTAATGAGTGGGCAACTACCGGAATTCGGAAAAGTAGAGATAACTTATACCAACTTTATGAAAGGAGATCTTGCACCACTGACGAATTTTTCCATCAGTATGTTAGGGATTATTCCAAATTGTTTAAAACAGTGTGCACAAAAGCAAAAGCAATGCACTTGAATAATAAAATTAAGTCCTCAGATAATAAAGCCAAGACAGTCTGGAAAATAATAAACACAGAGACTGGGAAGAGAAATAATAGAGAGTCCACTATTTCTTTGAAAGTAAAGGATAATTTAATAACTGATGCAGTAAAAGTAGCTGATGAATTTAATAATTTCTTTTCTAAAATTCCTATAGTCACTACTCAAAGTTTAGCATCGTCTACCACAAAAGCTGAATCCCTTCTGAATGACAACGTAAAATTAGAATCAATAACTTATTTCAAATTTCATCATGTTTCTCCTCTAGATGTACTGAAGTCCTTTGAAATGTTAAAAATAAAGAGCACTGAGGACTTATGGGGCGTTTCAGTCAAGGTACTGGAATCTATTCTGGAGGTCGTTGCACCAACTCTAGCTCTCATTTTTAATCACTGTATAGACTATGGCATTTTTCCAGACTTAATGAAATGTAGTAAAGTAGTTCCAATTTTCAAATCAGGTCATAGAGATAATCCTTCTGATTATCGTCCAGTTTCTATCCTACCTGCGTTTAGCAAAATATTCGAAAAAATAATGCTTACGCAATTGGTTTCTCACTTTCATTCTCACAACATTCTGCACGCACAACAGTTCGGCTTCACGAAGGGTAGGTCAACTACTGATGCAGGTGCAAGTTTATTAAAATTTATTTTGCAGTCTTGGGAAGAGTCGCACGACGCCATCGGAGTGTTCTGTGACCTTTCGAAGGCTTTTGATTGTGTAGATCATGGTACTTTAATTTGTAAACTTAAGTTTTATGGCATCAGAGGGCACGCATTAGATCTCATGAAGTCATACTTAACACAGAGAAATCAAATGGTAGCGATAAATAAAGCCATTTCGTCAGAGACACTGGTAGAGATGGGAGTACCTCGGGGGTCTATTCTAGGTCCGTTCCTGTTCCTTGTTTATGTAAATGATCTGCCATATATGGTAAGCTGAAGATCAGGCATTGTAATGTTCGCAGACGACACCTCATTATTGTTCAAGGTAAATAGGAGAGATACTGAACTCATTGATATCTGACTGGTTTGCTGCCAATAACTTAGTATTGAACCCGAAAAAAACGAAATGTATTAAACTCTCTCTAGCGAACTCATCAAACAGAAACTTATATACAAATATTAAACTTAATGGTCAAACATTCAGAATTTGTTACTTCTACTGTATTCTTAGGTATTACATTGGACTCAAAATTGCAGTGGGGTTCCCATATAAAAGCAATAGGAAGTAGGTTGAGCTCTGCTGCATTTGCAGTCAGGAGAATAAGGCAGCTTACCAATGTGGCAACGGCACGGTTAGTTTACTTTGCTTATTTTAATAGTATAATTACTTATGGTCTTATCCTATGGAGATCAGCTGCAGATATTGAAACTGTCTTTATTTTGCAAAAAAGGGCTATCCGAGCATTTTATAACTTGGTGTCGCGTGACTCATTAAGAATTTTTTTCGAAGAAATATATATCCTAACCCTGCCGTCACTATACATATTTCAAATAATAATGTATGTTAGGAAGAATTTGGGCAATTACCCAACGAACGCTGATAAACCAATAGCCACGAGAAATACTGGGAAACTGAAAATAACCTTCTATTGACTAGTAAAGGCGAAAAAGTCGTTCTTGGGATATTGTATCAAATTCTACAATAAAATTCCTAAACACATTACTGAACTTAGCAATTCTAAATTCAAATCTGTAGTAAAACAAACACTTATTTCAAGTGCTTATTATAAGATAAACGATTACATCATGGATAGGGATGTTTGGCAGTGATAGCATCCTGCACGGGTAATCTATCCCGAAAATATGTTTTCTATTGTAGCATTGTTATTTCAGTTATTTTGTAGTAGCTGACACTGTAATTTATATTTAACTATACAATGTGTATTGTTTTGAAAAAATGACACCTCGCCGAGTTTCTTACGCCGGTTCTTCTCGTGGCAGAGGTATATTTTTCCGAACCGGTGGTAGTTTATTGACGTTCATAGGTGCATTTAATATGCCTAATTTGAAGGATAAACTACTTTTACTTTTACTTTTAACCGAGTGAAAACTAAAGGATTTATTATTTTTGTCGAGTCAGTTTTTAAAAATATAGTATATGAAAAAAAAGCGATAGAGCCACTACTAGTTATGTTTTTAAACAGCTTTGTGTTATACGTACTGCATGCCTGTGGCGAGACGCATTTTCCAATATTGCCGTCGAATACAAAACCGTCGTTGCAATCGCAGCCTCCGACTTTACAAATTCGGGGGCAGATTGGATGTTTGGCCTTATAAGTGGCACAGGTCTTTCCGCAGTTCACGCCGCAACCAGAATGTGCATTTGGGTCACCACCACATCCTTAAAACATAACAAGATTGTTTTATTTACCGACTTCAATAGAAGTAAGGTACTCAGTTCGTCTGAATGTTTGATTGATCTTTTTTTTGTTTTTTTATTATATTGCCCACCACTCGCCTCAAAAAAATTAGAATTCATCATGGGTAATGGTGTGAAGTTGTATAATAAGCATCCAAGAAACATTATTGATTTATCTATTAATAAATTCAAAAATTATGTAAAGCGTGAACTCATATCTAAAGCATAATTATTATAGCATACACGATTACATGAATGATAAAACACCGTGGGATTAATTGTGACTGAAATATTAATGAGTTAATCATTATGGCATTTGATATTAATATTGTCTTATTACTTTCTTTTGATATTTTGATTTTATTCTAGAAACTGTCTAGATTTCTATTTTGTATACATTTTTTATTATTATTATTTATGTTTTGATGATCCTATTGTGAATTTTACTACATAATACTTTCTTATTTTGACATGTCTACAACAATACAACATTTATTTTAAAGAATAATAATAGCATCAATAAATTACTATAAATAATTCATTAATATATATGTTAATACATGTTATAACTGACGATTCGAAAGTGCTTGTTGCTAGACCTATTTGAATAAAGAATATTTTGACTTTGACTTTATTCCCCGATAACTCTTGACCACGTTGGCCGATTTTGATAATTCTTTTTTTGTTTCAAAGCAGGTACCCCGGTAACAAAGCATTGGCTCATGGAAACCACAAATTGTGGCATAGCAAGTACAAGATTGAAGTCGTTTTTTTAGTATAAATTATTATATTATTTCTTTGACAGCGTTATTCAGCACTTCAAAGTTTATTTTTATTTATTTATTTATTTATTTTATTTGGAGATCCAACAGCTATGACATTACATTAGGCAACAACATATAAATAGAAAGCCAAGTATAGGAACTCAGAGGTAGTGACATAATATCACTAGTAGGTTTTTATGTTACGCACTAACTTAACCACACATGTAAGCAAAAAATTAAAGATTTAAAACAAATTCTGAAAGTGGAGTTCTCACAACTCATGCACTAATTAATTAATACATTGTGTATTAATGAATTAGTGCATGCAAGGTACACAACAAGGATAGTTTAGTAGTATTAAAATACTAACACAACAAAGACCAGCATAAAAATAAGAACATAAGTTTAAACTCGCAAGAAGCCAACACGCTCACTCAAAATACTGCTGCACTATATTACGTCTTACGCTAGCAATTCTACAGTTGAAAATATCAATATCAAGTTTATTAGACAACTCATTTAGGTTACGACTGGCGCGCGTTAAGAAACTATTCTGTCTATATTTGGAAGATGCATTATTAATAGCTATTGGGGGATGATACCTTTTAGAACGAGTGGGAGTTTTGAAGCACAATTTGCTTAGCAACTCAGGGCAGTCGATTACGCCACTGGTAATGTTTACAAAATAGGTTACATCTGCTATTTCGCGTCGTTTTCGTAAAGGGACAAGATGATGCTGCTTGCATATGTTAAGGTACTTAGAAGAACTGTAAGGACATTTTAATTTAAAGCATAGATATTTTATAATTTTTTGGTGTATGCGTTCGATCCTGTCGATATATGTAATATAGCAAGGGTTCCAAACCTGAGAGGCGCACTCCAACTTACTTCTAACATAGGAACAATAAAGCACTTTTACTGTTTTAGCTTGAGTAAAGTGGACAGAATTGCGCATTATAAAACCTAGCGCTTTAAGAGCGCTACTAATAATGTTATTAATGTGATTATCAAAAATCAGTTTAGGATCGTGTATGACACCTAAATATTTCATGAATGGTACTTTCTGAAGGGATTGGCCCTTTATAGCATAAGTAGTAACGATTACATTACGTTGGCGCGTAAAGGTCATTGCAAAACATTTAAAGGGATTCAGATCTAATCTGAGGTCTAAAGAGGTCAGACTGAAGTAGTGCTGAATCATCATTAGATTTTATCTTCAAGAAGACTTTCATATCGTCGGCGAAGCAAAGAAGTTTTGAATACAAGAGTCATTTGTCAATGTCATTAATAAATATATTAAAGAACAATGGCCCAAGTAAGGACCCTTGCGGTACCCCACTAGGAATAGTGACCCACCCAGACATATAGTTATTAACGACCACAGCCTGAGACCTGTTCTCGAGGTATAGAACACTCTGAGAAGGAACGCTGAAAAAGTAAAACTATCGGCCATGCTAGGCTCTTCGCACATTTAATTAAGAACTGTGCCGGCAGCTGATCGGGACCGGCAGACTTGGAGGGGTCTAATTTAAGCAGTATGGTGGTGATGAAATCTGGATCGACCTCAATTGTATTTAAGTTAACGATTGACTCGGTGCTAGGAATATATGGCTGATAAGTGGTCGAATTTGTTGATTGCGAAAAATTGGTAAAAAAGTAATCCGAAAAAGCTTCACAATCGGGCCCTGTATTAACTAACCGATCATCATATTTCAAGCTGCTTGGCAGACCGTGGGAGGTTGAGCGGGACTTGACAAATGACCAAAATTGTTTCGGGTTACTAGTGATATTTTTTTCCGCACAACTCACAAATTAAACTTTAGCCGATGATCACTTAAGCCCACATTCCCACATGGGCAACATGTAATTTTGTGACAGCCATTTCAAAATGTGCCTCTTGAGGCTTGAGGCACATCGCTTTACTAGCAAAATGTCTTAGGATAATCCCAAATGTATAAATGGTTTCACATTAATGTATAGTTCTTTGTCTGAGGAGAACCTCGATGTTAAGAGTCGAAGTGTAATATTAAATCAGCGAATGTGCATCACGATACCTCTCTATCATACTGGCACGCACCTAAACATATTATCACATATATTAAACTTACGCCCGTATACCTTTGATGCAGGCAGAGATCAAAGAATAAAAATCTGTCTTCCATAGACGCTGCTTTGGCTTCGATAATATCCAAACATCACTTACAAGCCCATCGATGGTGGGAACACGTGTTTATATTTAGAAACACTCACCAAGCTTGGGACACTGGTTTTCTGGAACACAGGTTCCGTTATCGGCTCGCAGGTATCCTTGAACACAGACACATCCCTTGGTGCACGACTCAGGGGTCCTGTCTATGCATATCTGCGGTTGTCCAACTTGACTACAGTTTCTGTGGCTGCATCCACCATTGGTGCAAGAGTCGAATTGTTCGTTTAATCCGCATATGGGTGCTAAAATAAAAATATACAACTATTGTTGGCAGTAGTAAATGTCCCCTAATCCTAAATGGGTATGGTACTGTAGCGCATATAAAGATTAGCGCATCATCCTGGTCAAAACGACGGATGGATACTTTCTTTATGACCTAGAAGGCGAACGAGCAGACGAATCCCCTGATGGTAAGTGATTAGCGCCGCCTATGGACACTCGCAACACCAGAGTGGTTATAAGTGCGTTGCCGGCCTTTAAGATGGGAGTACTTTTCTTGAAGGTTTGAAGTTCGTATCGGCCCGGAAATACCGCAGGCTACAGTTCATTCCACAGTCTATCTGTGCGAGGCAGGAAATTTCTAGAGAAACGCACAGTTGAGTTTGCGTTTCAATATCGTAGACGATTTATTGATCGAAGGCGGTATTAGAGATTTACCTAGATTCGATGCGCTATAGCAATATATATTTTTTAAAACAGCTAGTATACGAACTGCATTCCTGTGGCAAGACGCATTTTTCAACATTACTGTCGAACACGAAGCCGTCGTTGCAATCGCAGCCTCCAACTTTGCAGATCGCAGGGCAGAATGCATGTTTGGCCCTATACGTGGTACAGGTCTTTCCGCAGTTCACTCCGCAACCAGAATGTGCATTTAGGTCACCGTTACATCCTAAAATCATAATATGATATAGTATTTTGACTTATGATGTACGTTCGGTATCACGAGTGTAAGGCGTTCAATGCAAAATTATCGTTATTATTTTTTATATAACACTTTAAACTCTCGCGTTTTGTGCACATTCTTAAAATATTCGTATACGGATCTAACACGAAATTTATTTATTTACCCTAATTACCGACGTTTCGACACGGGTTGCACCGGTCATCGCGGCAGACTGACGTCTCAGCAAGTTGTCAACGGAAATATGTTGTGTATCCATATCTTACCTATAATGTTGCGTATCCATATCTCCGTTGACAACTTGCTAAGGCGTCAGTCTGCCGCGACCATGACCGGTGCAACCCGTGTCGAAACGTCGGTGATTAAGGTAAATAACTAAATTTCGTGTTAGACCCGCATACAAATATTTTAAAATTTAGTTTTTATGTCTTTGACAGCGTCTTTCGTCACTGCCATGTTGAAACGGTATAAAACAGAACAGATTGTCTTAGGAGGAAACAGCGTACGAGTACACCTCGATGAAACTCGATGCTAAGAGTACATCCATATATACATACATACATACATGTAATCACGCCTGTTTCCCAGAGGCGTAGGCAGAGATCACGGATTTACTTCGCTACGATCTTAAGATTTTACAATAAAATTCAATTGGCGAAGGAGCATCACATCACTTCTTCCCTATCATACTGCTAATTTATTAAATAGATTGTTGATACATCATATACACGCCCGTACCTTATTGGGGTAGGCAGAGATCAAAGAACGCCAAACTCTTTCGTCCATACACACTTCTTTGGCTTCGATAACATTCAAACATACAAAGTAGTTTATTTAACACGAATAAATTGGTATACAAATGTTATCCATCAGACTCCACACTAGGCTGAGCCTGTATCTTGGACGACTGCGAAAGCGATTAACAATTTTCGACCCATTACACCATTAATTCATGGGTTATAATCCATACCTACTTCATACCTAAAGAAACCCGGGAATAAAGAAAATAAGTCGAAAACAAAAATCCAGAATCTGTCATAAGGATACACAATTATTCATAATAAAAAGTATGTGTAATATTAATATTCATTAGTGTTCCCTTATGCGGTCTTCGTTATGAGGTTTTCCGTTTCCTCGTAGGATAATGATGAATCGTCAAGCCGACACTTGTATGTCAAGGTCCCTCAACAGAAAAATCACTTACAAGCTCGTTGATAGTTGGAACACGTGTTTATATTCAGTAATACTCACCAGGCTTAGGACACTGATCCTGTGGAATACATGTTCCGTTATCGGCTCGCAGGTATCCTTGAACACAGACACATCCCTTGGTGCAAGACTCAGGGGTCCTGTCTATGCATATCTGCGGCTGTCCAACTTGACTACAGTTTCTGTGGCTGCATCCACCATTGGTGCAAGAGTCGAATTGTTCGTTTAATCCGCATATTGGTGCTTAAATAAAGATGAACATTTATCATACGCAGAACGAAAACAAATATATGTCCCCTACTTGTGAACGTGTAATGGTGTCCGATAAATACGCATAGAGCAAGTAAAAGGGGTCATACATGGAGTAATATGTCCTACACGAAACGACGAATTGATAGTGAATATCAATGTCGTATACAATTAATTCATCGAAGGGGAAATCAGAGATTTACTTCGGTTGGTTGCGCTATAGTACTATTTATATTTTAAAACGGCTTTTGTACGTACTGCATTCCTGTGGTAAGACACATTTTCCAATATTATTGTCAAATACAAAACCGTCGTTGCAATCACAGCCTCCGACTTTGCAGATCGCGGGGCAGAATGGGTTTTTGACCCTATAACTGGAACAGGTTTTCCCACAGTTCACGCCGCACCCAGAATGTGCGTTTGGGTCACTGCCACATCCTGAAATCATAAGTTGATTATAATTATCTCTTTATTTTCAATATTATTTGTAGCTTCCTTGTTGTTATGAAGCTGGTCAATTAAACTTTCTTCGTGCATTCAATTATTCGGCTGATCGCGAAAGTAACTGATTTCATGTGAAAACGTTTCCTTGTAAACTTTGATTTCTATTTATATATCTTTGCAATAAATTTCCTTTACGAATATGCCAGTGAAAACATTGAAAGTAGGCAAATATACTACTCATAATAAAAACTAGGATAATAACCTGTTCCATTGGTATTTGTGGCTAATTCACCATTTTGAACACCTGTACACTTGTTTGAAGTAGAGTCTGATGAATTTTGTGCCACACTGTCCAACTCTGCAGACCCGTTGTTGGTATCGTCGTTAGATGTATCTGGAGTAAATGACAAAACTTTGAATCTATACTACCGACTTTTTCATATCTATTTTACAAAGTTAACGAATATTATTGCTTTTTGACTGAATTAGGACTAAGACCAGCTATTTCTAAACCAACCAGACTCAAAACTTGATCATATTTTTGTCCCGACAAAATTGCAGTTTGGTTGGCTTAGTATTATAACAGAACGACATTCCTCAGCCGTATGAAAACCCACGGAAACTTGTCTGTAAGCTTCGGGAAAATCGGGGAAGCTCATTTATTTTCTTGAATTTTCATCATTGATGAAGGTTTTCATGATAAAAGTTAATGGGCTTTAAATTAAGTTTTAATTAGTTCGATTATTAATAATATTAAATATTAATTATAATAATAAATATTAGGGGACAGTTTTTATTTTATTTTTCAAATCGAACTTGTCCCATAGTAAGCTCAATAAGGCTTGTGTTATGGGTACTAGACGATGATATATTTAATAGATATATTATATGTATATATACTTAAATACATAAAAAACATCCAAGTCTCAGGAACAAATGCTTCTGCTCACCACATAAACAAATACCCTTACCGGGATTCGAACCCGGGACCTCTAGCTTCGAAGGCAGTGTCATTACCAACTAGGCTAAACAGGCCGACATTATTTACTATTACTTCATAATATCTTTCAAGTTTTAATATATTTTTATTTTATTTCAGAATATTATATCAATATAATTATTAGAATAGCTTTATTAGCTTATTAGAAATGCTTTATTATATAGAAATGCTTTGTTAGCTTTTAAATGTCAAATATGTTTGCCACATAGACCAAGCAAGCCCATCTAGCGACTCAAAATACGAGATTTTCTCAGGGATCGAAGCTTACGTTACAGACTAGAGGGAACGTACTCGGACCTACACCCCATCCGTGCTCTCTCCAATTCTGTACTCGTTATTCACGAATGGCATCTGGGGTTGTTCGCGGACGACACCGCACTCTTCACGACTCATTGTAAGTACGCTCTAACCGGCGATATCTCCAGGAGGCAATCACCGACCTTGGCCGTTGGTTTAATCTTTGGCGTATCGAAGTCAATCCGGAAAAAAGCACTGCAATAGTCTTCCACCCTTCTGACTGCGTTAGCACAGAAAGGCGGGTGGCTCCGATCCAGATGTTTGACCGGCCTATCCCCGGGGCCAACGAGGTCAAATATCTTGGAGTGACCCTCGACAGGAAACTGACTTTCCGCAGCCACATCTGTAGGCTACGCAACCGTGCGTTGTTCGTGCTAGGAAGGCTTGGTCAACGAGTTTAGTAAAATGTCACTTAGAAATAAGCTGACACTTTACAAAACGTGTGTTCGACCAATCATGTCTTATTCTTGGTCTAACATGTCTTGCCATACCTCGTAAAGACCCACCATGATATAGTATTGTTTGCAGACGATACCTCTCTTATATTCAAAGTCAAACGACAGCAACAACCTAGCAGTGATATAAACAATGCCATTTCTAAAGTAGTTAATTGGTTCAATGTTAACAATTTATTAAGTTTGTCACGACTAACGTTAAGCACAATCAAACAAGTGTCATTGTGAAAGATGAAGAATTGTAACTAGTGGATAGTACAGTTTTTCTTGGTTTAACGTTAGATTCCAAACTCCAATGGGGTCCCCATATTGCTAATCTCTCGAATAGAGTGAGTTCTGCAGCCTTTGCAGTGAGCAAGATCCGCCAATTGACAGACGTGAAGACAGCTCGATTAGTATATTTTAGTTACTTCCACAGTATTATGTCGTATGGTATTTTACTATGGGACAGTGCTTCAGATATTAATACCATTTTTGTTCTGCAGAAGGGGGTATTCGAGCTATATATAAAATGAACCATAGAGACTCACTTAGAGATAAGTTCAAGAACATTAATGTAATGACATTGGATTGCCAATACATCTATGATAATATTGTGTATGTACATAAAAACATTGTAAATTTCAGGAAGAACTGTGACATACATAATATTAATACTCGAAATAAACACAAGCTCGCGGTGCCCACCATTCGCCTCCAAAAAATTAGAAAATCATTCATGGGTAATGGTGTGAAGTTTTATAATAAGCTTCCAAGAAACCTAACTGGATTATCTATAAATAAATTCAAAAATTATGTAAAGCGTAAACTTATATCGAAAGCATATTATAGCACACACGACTACATGAATGATAAAACACCGTGGGATTAATTGTGACTGAAATATTAATGAATTAATCATTATGGCATTAGATATTAATATTATCTTATCATTTTCTTTTGACATATTGATTTTATTCTAGAAACTGTCTAGATTTCTGTTTTTTATACATTTTTTATAATTATTATTACTTATGTTTTGACGATCCTATTGTGAATTTTACTACATAATTATTTCTTATTTTGACATGTCTACAACAATACAATATTTATTGTAAAGAATAATAATAGCATCAATAAATTGCTCTAAATAATTAATTAATATATATGTTAATACATGTTATAACTGACGATTCGAAAGTGCTTGTTGCTAGGCCTATTTGAATAATAGTACATTACTACAGAGGCCGGGACGAAAGGGGTTGCCGGCCGAAGACATATATATAGACGGCCGAGCGAAGCGAGGTCGGATAGGTCTAAGGCAACCCCAAATTTCCCGCCGAGGTATATAGTGCTTTTCTCAAACATGCAATGAAATAAACAACAACAAAAAAACAAAATCGAAGTTTTTTTTTTGCATGTTTGAGAAAAGAATATTTTGAATTGAATTATGCAAGTGTAGCTTTTGCTCACGTACTTATGACATTGCTCAAGCCGTTCAAGTCATTCACAATCGTTTTCTCTGTAGGGCG
This sequence comes from Notocelia uddmanniana, assembly GCA_905163555.1. Lineage (NCBI taxonomy): Eukaryota > Metazoa > Arthropoda > Insecta > Lepidoptera > Tortricidae > Notocelia > Notocelia uddmanniana. The sequence continues at coordinate 28,948,824 of LR991058.1, read as the reverse complement.
ACTGGTGCCCCGTGGTACCAATCGAACCTCAGCTTGCACCACGATATGGGGATTAACACCATGTAATATGGTTTCTTTAAGCAGACTGCCAGGCGTTATTTTGACAACGCTTCTTATCATAGGAATCCGTTAGTTAGAAAGGCTGGTGACTACGTTCCCATCTCTCCCCCCTCACTCGTAACTCGGCGATCACTGATTAGGGGCCGCACGGTCCGGCGTCCTAGGCACACACTTACGGACCCGGACGACGTAATCACAGCGTCCATCGAAAGGTTTACGGCGATGCGTTTACGGCGTCCAACTCAGACACGACGCGGTACACTTAGGCTTTTCCACCGGCGGGGACGTCCACCGCGTGATCGCGACAACACAGACACATATAGTCCCTATTCGTCCCGGTACCGCCGCATACCGGGTAGAGTCAGGCCGACGCAGGTCGGGCCTAGCTGAGTTTCTTGCTGGACTCTTCTCAGCTAGGCTAGGTTTAGTGAACCAGCGACAAAACTCCCAGTAGCTCGATTCCACTCACACCCCAGATTCGGTTAAAACTGGTCAACCAATCTCGCTGGAGTGCAAACTCTTAGAGTATTCCAGTCTTTAAACCGCCCATTCGATCGTGTCGGAGGTTTTCCTCTGGAATTTCCCCAGGCAACTCAGTCAGGTTAAAAAAAGGGGGCTTTGCCTTCATCAGAGCAACGAGCAACAGTGGTTTTGTTTTTCAGGAGTATCATTGTGAGTCGTTTAAAGTGTGGTTTTAGGATATGTGTGAATAATCCTTGCTGATCACATGGATTTCTTTGTCTTTTATTTGACCTACATTTATTGTACATGCTAGTTATTTACCAATTATGGTGGTGGATTTGTGTGTGCTATTTTGATTATTGATATACTTAGGTGTTTTTCTTACAAGCTGGTTATTACCGAATCTTATATTTTAATTAACTATTATGCCTTAATCATACATTATACATTATTTATACCTTTTATACAATGACGGTAGCAAACGGGCTTACATCCTGCCTGATGGTGAGCAGACACAGTTGCCTGAGACGCTTGCAATTCCAGAGGAATCACGGGCGCGTTACCGACTCTTTACTGACTTGAGGATTCGCAGGATATCTTTATAGGATAGGAATGTGATTTTTTATGTTGATTATATTAGCGGATCAGTGTTATTTTAATGTTGCGAGATTTATTCATTCTTTGGTGTGGGTTAGGGCGTATATTTATAATCTTATATGTAGCCTCTGATTTACATTTCGTGATATGCTTATTGTAGTTGTGTTTCGTTTTCTCCCTAAAGTATTTGGATGATGTAGGTGTCTAGTCGTATTTTTATGTTTCTGTTCAATTAGTGTTTAACATTCAATTGATTATTACGAGTACATCTAGTAGATTTCAATGCTATAGTTCGGGCGTTTGGAAGGTATTGCGAAATCAAACATTTTTAACAGAAGGATGGCGTGCCAGCCACATCACTGATATTCAGAAGATTCCATGTGGATATTCAATGACCAGATCCAGGCCACCATAAATCTACTGTTGTGCCATGACAATATGACATCCGTCAAGCATTCATCAAACGCTATTTCCAACTGCGTTCCTGCGCACATTACCATATGTTTATTAGATGTTTTCAGCGCTGCGAACAACTGACTACCAATGAAGACCATCGCAAACTACACCTGTCTGTGCCATGACAATCTGCCATACTTCCAATGCTCAAGCTCAACTTGAGGGAGTTCCTGAACACCATACCATTCTATCTCCTACAAACCTGAGTAGCAATCAACGGTTGTCCTTACCATTGCTGTAAGATGGCCACGAAGATGTGCTGCAACATCGAGCTGGTTGGTCAAGGCTTGAACAACTACATATGGGAATTGTTCCGGCATGATGGCTTTGAAGTATACAGCTGTATACACACAGATGAAGAGATCCTTGAATGGTTTTCTGTTTCGCACAACTTTCTGACTGTATGAGGTAGGTATTTATATTCTCTTGCGATTTAAATGGCATAAATGATGTTATTTTTATAGCAAGTCGAAATGCTATCGTTGCGTTGTGTGATCTGATTTTATTATTCATGTACAACCAATATCTTGAGTGACTAAGTATACTGTAGTGAGTATACTTAAGTATGTATCTTTTGATGAAATTTTGTTTCCAATTGCAAATCTGTCGACTACGTAATTAATATAACGTCAAAGTTTTCATCATAATTCTGATTTTATTATTCAATCTATGGTACTTATTTATGTTCTCTTGCGATTGAAATATGATAAATAATGTTATCTTTATAGCAGGCCTAAAATGCTATAGTTGTGTTGTGTGATCTGATTTTATACTACAACCTTATTTATCTTGATGGAATTTGATTTCCAATTACAGCATAGTCTGACACCTACGTAATTCATATTACGTCAATATTTCAACATAATAACGTCACCCTATATGATACATACATATCTGTACTTGTTTATGTTACGAGTAGATACTGTTCTATTTTTATTTACCAACTGACATATTTTACTAGTAATTTATTTTAGTTGTTGGAACTGGTCGCAATGGATTTTATCCGTAACTATTTCCAACAATGAGCTTGTGCCTGTACCACCTGCGAAGATACTTTGATTGCTCGTGTTAGGTGTTAGGTAGGGAGGGATATACCCAAGTGGATAACTTGATGCGCCCAGCGGGTTAGCATCAGGTTCGTTCGCGAGACTTCTGCCTTAGCATAGTTGCCTCATCTTGCCCAGAAATGGCGTGGTGGTTTATATGACTTATGCATGGTACTTTTTTGAGGTACTGTGGCTTTAAGGTTGCTGTAATCAGCTATTTTACGCTTATAATGTTCTCATATCGTTTAGATTGAGATTTATAACATATTTGGTAAGAAGCCCGATTTTACCTATCATATCCTTCTTTGTAGGAAACATTGATGCTATCTCGACATAGCAAATCTAGTTATAAGATTGTATTAACTATATATTTCACAGGTACTGTAGAGGTTGATACATTATGAGACTGGCTATGTGGAACTAGTACCATAATGTATACAATTCTACATATTTTGAAGATATACATATTTCTACACATTTGATTTTCAGTCGTTAGGTTATGTATAGGTAGATATTAATTTAGTTATAGCGGATATGTGTGTTTCTCATCCATTTGTAGTTTTAGATATTTCGAGAAGCTTAGCTATCATTGGTAATGACTTTTTGAAGATGAACGAGGCTATGGTGGATTATGGTAATACTAGATGAAAGCCCGGCTTCGCTCGGATGAAATAAATAAGAAATAAATAAACAAAACATTTATTTGTGACAGTTATGCAAACGACGAAAGAAATAGTGTACAAAAATATATAAAATAAAAACATTACAACAACGGATTATGATGAAACTTCGAATCGTATAGAAATATAGTCTGTAGTCTGGATTGGGAATAAAAGTATGGAATGGAATTATATGGAATTGGGAGTAAAAGATTACGCAAACGACGTCACGGGCAAAGGCTAGTATCTTTGCAAGTTAATCCTAAGCGTTTTTATAAGGGTAGTATTTAAAGGCACATAAAAAATTTGACACCGTAATCAGTACTGATTTGTATAGCTAAAATACTAATCGTTCATTAAAATTCAATTCAGATGTGCATTGTTAAATATTGATGTGCCAGTCAGTATTTTTGGTCCGAAGTCAGAGCTGCTAACGCGAAAAACAAATGAAGTTCGTGTATCTCCCTCTCTGTCGCACTTGCAAATTCGAGCGACACAGAGGGAAATACACGATGTTCGTTCGTTTTCGTTTCGCGATAGCAGCTCTCTATTCTCCGCCAAATTCTATTTAGTGGGGCCCTTTAAACTCAATATTATCGCGATTTTTAAAATTGTATGGGGTCTGTTAAACGCTTAATACTATCACAATACTGGTGTGTTAATATTGTCAATATTCATTGCACGTGATACGGATCGTGATATGAGTATATTGCGTGATAATAATAACCATGTAACAGGCCCCTATGGATGTTGCTTCAATATTCAGTGTTTCACGTGATAATAATAACAGTTGGTAATATTTTCTCCAATTAATGGAAGCTATTTAACAACTTGTTCCGTTTTGCCAAAGGTATTTCACATTCCGATACGCGCACCATCCAGGAATAGGAGCCGTCAGACCAGAGGGCCTACCACGATCTGAAAACGAAGTATTTCCCTCTCCGCGCTCGAATATGCAAGTGCGACAGAGAGGCATATATATTTAGTTTTTGGTTGGTAGCACCTTAGTCCGAGCGTGGCGGACGGTCGAAGAAAGTCAAAGAACATTCCGTGTGTTGTCTATCACACATATAATTTTTTAGCTTCCCATCGACCTATGAACTTGAAATTAAGTGATAATGTTTATTATGAAGTATATTTTACCAAAAATATCAATATATTGATAAATCACATTTGTTTTTTAGTTGTACGGAACCCTCAGTGTGCGACTCCGACGCACTTGGCTGGTTTTTATTACATTTTGAATTTTATTTCTCATAGTAAAATACCCTATTCGTTTTAAAGTTGACGCCTGAGGGCCTACCGCGAACCAAAAACGAACTATGTTCCTCTCTGTCGTTCGAATATACATGTGCGAGAGAGGCAGATACTTCGTTTTCGGTTCGCAGTAGCGCCTCTAACGTCCGAGCGCGGCGAACGGCATGAGCTGAGGGTCTACTCCGAAATTCAAAATCCTAACTTCGTATGGTGCCGTCCCTTTCACTCTCCTGTCATAGACTATATGAGTGAAAGGGACGGCACCATACGAAGGTCGTATTTCGAATTTCGGAGTAGTCCCCCAGTACCACTAAGTTATAAGATAGAGCGAGATAGGGATAGAATTTTGCTAGACGTTTAAAAGCCATAAGTCACCTAGTAGTTTGTCACAAACAAAATAGAGACGCAGCTTTAAGATGGCGGACAGACTCAACAAACATTCAAGTGGTGTCCTTTACACGATTAATATTATCACAATACTGGGGTGTCAATATTATCGCAGTTTTCAAATTTGTATGGATTCTGCTTTAATATTCACGTGATACTTATCGTGATATGAATCCATGTAACAGGCCCCATACATTCGCTTTGAAGGCGGTTGTTGTGACAATCAGTCTAGCTAGCACGATAGATTATACCGTTACGTTTTATGTGACGTTTTAATACATTTCGCCCATATAATGTTCAGACGGTATAAGTTATCGTGCTAGCTAGGCTGATAGGTGTATAGAACGCTTGAAAACTACAAAAACAAAACGCTGCAGACGCGGCTAGCCGAATCCACACTGAATGATGGCCCATCGCCCAGAACGCAGCCCAGCAACCTGGCCAACATACCGGACGCAAAAATAGTTCACGATTTTCGAACGTAGCCGACACTGTCAACCAACAAATTTACTATAGCAATATAGTCTGTGGGCAATATGGCCGACGTTTTGTCATCAAATTAACACTTTTAAATGCAAAATACGCGACAATCCGAATTTTGCGGATACATATGTTCAACTCAAAAATCGTTATTTTTATACGTTCTTCAATTTGAGACAGGTCTCGTTCGGGTCTACCGTACCCCTGCACGAAATTATTAATATAGATGCGATTAGTGCTGAAAACTAAATTCATAGCGCCGTTTTTAAATAAACTGCAGATTGCTGAGCTAGAAAACGAAAATTCATCCAGTGTAAATAATAAAATGTCAAATGACAATATTTCAGGTGACAACCGAAATGAGGTACGGAGGATGTCATTAACCAGGAAGGATTTATTATTTTTTACGCAAATGGTTGACAAAGGAGGTGAAGACTTTGACATTTGTCGCGAGTTGACTAAATGCCAACAAAGTCAATTAAATGATTTACTAGATAAAAATAAGCATAGATTTGCATTTAATAATAGTCAGTTAGGAACGTATACAGGATGTCCAGTGGATATTATTACAGATGATGAAGTACCCGTTCACCGTGCCCCATACAGAGTGTCCCAGAAACAACGAGAGATAATTGAACAGCAAATAGAAGAAATGTTACGAAACGACGTAATCGAAGAGTCAAGAAATCCTTATGCATCACCGATCGTCATCGTTGAAAAGCCGGATGGCACACCGAGATTTTGTGTGGATTACAGGGCTTTAAACAAAAAGATAAAAGCAGATTCGTATCCCATACCAAGAGTGGACGATCTATTAGCATGCATGGATGGAGCACAATACTTTGTGGACCTTGACATGAATTCAGGGTACTGGCAATTGGCCTTAGGTAAAGGTAAAGAAAAGTTAGCGGTTACGAGTCATTGCGGATTATATTCCTTTAAAAAATTACCGTTCGGTTTACGAGCAAGCCAAGCAGCCTTTCAGCGGGTAATGGACATGGTTTTTGCAGGGTTGAAATATAAAAATCTAATTTTATATGTTGATAATATAGTTGGGTTTGGTAAAACTTTTCAGGAACTCCTTGATGCATTACAAGAAGTGTTTAAAAGATTGCAGGAGGCAAATCTAACGTTGAAAGCCTCAAAATGTAAGTTCGGATACAAATAAATAACTGTACTAGGTCATACAGTATCGGCAGAAGGAATTGGGCCTAATAGAAGTAAAGTTAAGGCAATGCAAGAGGCGAAACCGCCGCAAAATCTAAAGGAATTGAGTGCTGTTGTCGGTATGTTTTCATATTATAGAAAATTCATTAATGGATTTGCAGATATAGCCTTACCACTCACGTCATTGACAAAAAAGAATACTAAATTTAATTGGTCAGAGGAAGCACAACGGTCGTTCGAAGAATTAAAGAAGCGCATTTGTGAGGCACCGATACTAACTCATTTTTCCACGGACCCAAATTATACAACGAGGCTCATTATCGATGCCAGTGGTAAAGCTCTTGGTTCGTGCATCATGCAAGGGAAGGAGGAACTGAGACCTGTTGCTTGTGCTTCTAGAAAGTTGAGTGCAGCAGAAGAAAAATATTCCATATGTGAAAAGGAATGTTTAAGTATAATATGGAGCCTAAAGTATTTTAAAGCGTATTTATGGTGTAAATCATTTCAGGTCATAACAGATCATCGAGCGTTAATTTGGTTGCGGTCAAAACGAGATATGTCCGGCAGATTGGCAAGATGGGCCTTAGCAATACAGCCATGGGACTTCACTATAGTCCATTGTGCAGGAAAGACTAATGTCATTGCAGATTATTTAAGCAGAAATCCATTAAAAGAGGAAGAGCCAGAGGAAACAGAACTCAAAAGAGAAGATGATTTAAATCTTTATATGTTCACAGAATCAGATGTGAAAGAGAAGCAATCACAGGATGAATATTGTACAATGGTGAAGAAAAACTTAGAAGAAAAAGGAAAATATCACAATTTTTTCGTTCAAGACAGAATGCTCTATAGAAAAGTCCGACATCATCAATCATATATAAATGTAATAGTATTGCCGTGTTCTTTGTTTACAGAGGTTATGCAGCAGTTACATGATGACCCATATTCAGGTGGACATTATGGTTTGTATAAAACCTTTAGCAAGCTGCATAAACGCTTCTTCATCCCTGACGCAGAAAAAAGTTACAGTCATCTTGTGACAAATGTCAACAACGTCAAGGTAAATTACATATCGCACCGCTAGTAAATGTTCAATTAAGTGATTTATTTGAAAAAGTAGGAATTGATGCCCTAGGACCCTTCAGGAAATCAAACAATGGAAACAAGTACGTTCTCGCAGCAGTGGAATATACCAGCAAATATCTTATAACAGAACCAGTCCCGAGACTTACCTCAGAAGTAGTAGTGCAATTTATTATGAAACACATTGTTTATAGATTTGGAGGAGTACAGCATCTCATAACGGACAGAGCTACAATCTTCACCGCCAGAAAAGTGCGACGTGCAGTTGAAGAGTTGGGAATAAAACTGACGCACAGTTCGCACGCAGCTGGGAATTTTTTGATGGAAAGACAGTTCCGATCATTGTCAGCGGCACTCTCAAAATACGTCTCCGAAGATCAGCGAAATTGGTGTGCGTACGTCTTACCGACAACTTTTGCCTTGAATTGTAGTGCACAAGCAACAACACGTGAGTCACCCTATTTTGTGTTACATGGTCGTGAGCCGAGACTCAAATGTGAACTATAATTGATTAATTTAATTTGATGTGAATGAGAATGCCGTCTTGCTATGATGACCGTGAAGCAAATTTGCCAACTGGGGCAGAAATGTAACCAGCTAAGCAGTTAGAAAAAAAACAAGCAGTTTAGAAAAAAGAAGACCACTTCGCAGAGATGGGCGCTCGCTGTACTCCATCAACAGAGGGCGAGGAGGCTTCTGTGGGCCTCAGCACGATCATCCTGCATAGTTGTCATCGGATAGGCGCGAATAAAGTTAATTTATTCTTGATGTAATTATTTGATCATATAGATCATGATCAAATTTTGAAACAATCTGCTTGCTGGTTCAGCTCTCAGCCCGTGTTGACTGCCTGTGCTATCTTGGCATTTGCTTCAAGATTGAGTTATAGGGTTAGACAGGTCCTTGCCTACATTCTTCACCCCGGGAAGGAGGGAGAATGTAGAGGTTGATACATTATGAGACTGGCCATGTGGAACTAGTACCATAATGTATACAATTCTACATATTTTGAATATGTTCTGGAATGCCTTTGACAGCATTCCTTGGAAAAACAGTTGGTTTTCCAGTGGATTTCTCATCTGGACTCGATTGGAGTCACACGTGTTATTTAGCTGTATCATAGTTATAAAGTCGTAAAGTATTTCATTACAGCTACAACCCCTAAGATCCCCCAACAGTACCTCAGCAGTACAAGCGAGGCTTTACAATACCCACATTTATCTACTACTACGTTTAACTACTTATATATATGCTACAATAACTTATATTACTCCATTAACTATTTTCTACCATATTTTCTAAACACTTATCTTTTAGATTCTAGTTTGAAATATCTTACGACTACTTCGGATCACTTATACTTGCCTTCATTTAATTTCAAGCCATTTATTGAAGCCTTTACTGATCACACAGCGAAAGAAAGTATTTAAATAGCAGGTTAGATTCTAAACTTGTTCTAGTTTTTATAGCACTGTGTTGATCATTTAGAAATATTTTCTTCTAGTGTTGTTTTATTACTTTTAGTATTCTCATGAGAGTAATAATGTTTTAATTTCGAGTACGCTTAGGTTGCAGGTTTCAAAGTATTGTGTTTATGGTTAGTAATTGTTTATTAATAGGACATTATAGGATACTGTTGTTATTGCTTTAGGCAAGCTTATCCTAATTTTAGTATAGGTTGTAGTATTGTTTAAACATTGTCCGATTCTCAATTGTTTAAACATTTCTCACACCTCAATGAACTATGGTTACTGTGTTATATAACAAGGTCTTAAATATATCACTAGATTATTGTGCCATTAATCATACAATAATTTAACTGCTTAGTTACTTAATTAACTGTAGTATGTTTAGTATTTCTTATGATATTCTAACTAACAAGTTACCTAAAATACTCATATTTTATTTAAATAATTCGTCCGTTATTGAGTGAATTGTATTGGCTTTAGTGGCAACAAGGGTTTTTGTTGTGTCCACTTGTTTTCCCTTGTTTAGGTATTGGCCTAGTAATCAACGCGGATGTCTAATAATGTTCTTCCTAGACTTTATTAGATTAAATAGTCAAAGTTTCAAGTTAAATCACTTTTATGAAATAAATGTTTTGCTTGTTTATTTTCGTTCTCACAACCTCTTTGTTTGATTTATTTTCTTTCCCCATAGTAGGAGCCCTACCATTTAGATCAGAGAAGCTTTAAATGCTTTAGAAATTCAATAAGTATTAGCAGCGTGGGGAAAATCCTGGTTTTTAGATTTTCTGGTAGAGTAAGTATAGGAAATTTTAGTTGGGCTTTCTTTACGTAAACTTTTTTTTAGTTTTCCTTGAATTTCCCCGAGCGGGGGTTGTTACAGTATATAAGACTACTATTACGGATCATAATTTTGTACTTTTTCCAATAGTGACGCAAATGATCAAGGAAGATTTATTTCAAAAATGAACAAGGAACCCATTGTCTCAGAACTACAAGATCTACTACAACTCGTACTTCTGATTCACGGGGATAATTTTCGCTTAGCTTTTTTTGAAGAAAGTGGCTTTCGTTGCCTCAGTTTTCCATCAAGAAGACGGGTTGCTAATACTACGGTATAAACTACATAGAGGGCCAACTACTTAGTTTTGTCTCTGCTGCTGAGATCGTCATTTTTTAAGTTCGAGTGTCAGAAGTATTTGTGTCTATTGAGTCTTGTGCCGTATGGTCTTCTTCCACAGATCCGGGCAAGTTTTCTGTGCCATCGCTAGATGAATCTGATATTAATCACAAGTTGATACAATTTTTTTTAACCTCCAATATATACACGAGACAATCCGTCCACATCCAAAACTTAATAGTGAACACGGATGCTTCCCAGTCAACATTTGTTCCGTTTGGTCTATCATTGACCAAATGGAATAAACGTGTTTCATTGCGCGACCTTAACGAGTACCAAGTGATTAGTACTCGTTAAGGCCGTGCAATGAAAATACCGCGTTCTTTGAAACGAAGTTCTAACGAGATTGGGAAACAATAAACTGATTTTCAGATATAGTGATTCTTGAGACTGTACTTCTATGATTGTTTCTCCGATTATAGTCGCAACATGATTGCTTTAAATCGTCAAATAATCTTTAAACAATGTGATTTCTAAAATCTGGTGCAAGATTCTGGGACCAACCAAAACTGAGGATGGGAAATGAAGACGCAAGAAGAATGAAGGCGCAAGATTCTGGAATCAACCAGAACTGAAGAGGGGAAATGGAGACGCAGATAGAAATAGGAAGCTTGAAGAGCTAATGGCCATGCCGAACATAATGAGTGAAGTCAAGGCAACCCGACTCCACTAGCTCGGCCATTTGGAGAGGATGGGAGACGATCGTTCAGCAAAGAGCGTATGTGGGTCGGCCTAATGGAGAACGTCCGGTTGGTTGTCACACATACCACTGCATTGAGTAAGCCCTCAAAGACTTTGGAGTATCCAATTCGCGTGAGGTGGTAAAGCAGCTAACATACGAGTACAGACAATCTTTGTGTTACAAAAAAAAACCATTCACTCCGTATACAACCTGGGCTTACGTGAATCTCTAAGAGAACTTTTTAAAGAAATTAACATTTTAATTGGAACGTCTCAATACATTTATGAGAATATTTTGAAATAAAAATAAAATTGCCACTAAAAAGTTTGTGTTCACAAAGTACGAGTATACAAGTATTTTTTCCGTCAATGCATTTGTTTTTATAATAAGTTAACTGATGAAATTTCTAATTTACCCTTTCCAGTCCTAAAAATCTACTTGAAAAAATCGTTGATGTCAAAGGTATCTTACAGGGTCTAGGACTATCTAACTGACAGTAGTGCAAACCAGAGACCTAAATGACATTAATATTTAAATCGAAATCGAAATTATAATGTTCGTAAGGAACAATCTTTCTGATTTTAATAGAGTAAATGTGATTGGCAAAACACTCCGCCGCACAGGGCGTTTGAGAACAGTTCCCCGTCGTATGGCACTTTCAGGCAAGAAGCCACGTGTCATTGAGCCTACGTACTACGAGCGACTGCCCGCTGATCTTAAACTTGAACCATCTGACGAAGCATTTTGACGCCGCCTGAAACTCCTTTTATTGGAAAATTCATTATACTCTGTTAAACAGTATATGGATATTAACATGTAAATAATTATTTCTGATATTTTGTATTAAATCAATTTTATTTATATTATTTCTGATATTTGTATTAAATCAATTTTATTTATTTTATCTAATAATATATATTTGTTACGAGAATTAAACATTAAAGTATTTTGTATAGACATTAAGTATTTTTAACTGGCTTGACGATTCCAAATGTATAGGTAAGATGCATTTGTTTTTCTTTTTACTTTTTATCGTGTATTTTTATTCTACCTTTGTTGACATTGCGCTATTATTATCATTATTTTCCTTGTTACGAGTATGACGATCATGATAGCAATTCCTATAATTTTGAGATGTATGCTTTATATTGTAATTTCTTATCATAAAATAAAATAATCTAATCTAATCTATATATATGTATATTTTTATTGTATTATGTCTAGGACATTAGTTAACACATGTTGTCTTGTTGAACTACGCAGTGTAAATATTTTTCCTCTTTTTGTATCCATACCTACTTAGATTTACTTATAATAAGTAGGTTAAGTATTATCATTGTAATAAGCATATTTTTGGAAGGAAATGACTGACTGTCGAGTTTTTTCGGCGTTTCTTCTTGTTCAGAAACGCTAGTAGATTTTGACTTGTAAAAGTGCCATTGCGGCCTACTTGCAAAATAAAAGTTCATTTGTTTCATTCGTGTATTTATTTACTTGTTACTCACCACAATCGCTTTCAGACACGCAAACATTGTTCGCATTCCTGTAAAAATTAGGTTCGCAGCGGCAGCCAGTTTTGCATTCGGTCGTCTCTATGGGGCAGTGGAAGACCTTCCCAATAGTTGCGCAGGTCTGGTTCGAGCAACCACTGATGCACGCATCATAGAACTCATTTTGTCCCGGACATAGGTCGCTATCTTGCGCTGCGAAATAACCCTATTATTAGTAAAACTTAAAAAATTTATAGACTTCCATCGGCTTGCTGGCTATTTTTGGACCGTTTCCCATTCAGGCCTATGTAGCTAACTATCGACAGTAAAGTTACGCTAACCTACATACCTATGGCTCCTATTCCAATAGACACATTAGATATATTTTATAAAAAAATCGGCCAAGTGCTACCTACTCTCTACCCAGACTCTCTCTCTCTACTCTCTCTCTCTCTCTCTCTCTCTCTCTCCCTCTCTCTGGGATCGGGGTAACCCATGATGTGGACTGATTTCTGATTTCCGTAATTTGTATTATTTAATGTAATTTAATTTTTATTTTTATTTGTATTTAACTCATTATTTCAATTTTATAATATTATTAGTAATTGCAAATATGGACTTGTTCTGGAATAAATTATTTTCATTCATTCATTCATTAATTTCATTTCATTCATTCTACCATTGAAATAATTCTTTTTTTCTGATACGGTACGGTTTTAGAGGAATTTTCTCCCGTGGACACTCCGGTTGTAGGATGAGTTATAGTTTAGGGTTACCCGAGGGACTGCAGTATGGAGTTCTTCAAGAAACGAGTGTATACATTCTTAAAGGGTGGGGAACGGACATGTGACACCACGGGAGTTACAGGCGTCCATAGGCTGCGGTGACCGCTTATTATCAGGCGGTCCGTACGTTTGTTCCACCAATGAACATATTTATTTTTAAAGACCTGGGTATCTATTGATATGTGTTAAGCCCTCATTACTTTTAGTAATATTGAATATATAACAATGGTTGACTCGTAGAGAATGCCTTATGGCATTAAGTCCGCCATTTGTACATATTTCGTATATTGTGCAATAAAGTTTAAATAAATAATACCTATTATGGTATATATTTAAGGTATGTAGCGGCGGTGAGGCCATAATACACCTACATTTTAAATTTCATGTTAAGAGTCCGTATATAGCCGTTTGCTGAATTCGCTAAATTTTTGAGGTCATATCTCATTCAATATTCGTTTTCCTAAAGATTTTATTGTATAATATGAAAGATCATTTCAATTCAAATTGAATAAGTGGAAAAGTTGTTTAGATTTAGCTCTCAATTTACTATATTTTGGCTCAGTCCAACAGCTGTTTTCTCAATTTTCGCTCGGAGACGTGTAAAACGAGTTAGATTTAAAGAACTACTTGATTTCAAACCGACATAAAACAATTAAATCTATATTGGATTGATAGTCTTCTTAGGAATAAGTGGAACACATTTTATATGTTACATATTAAATTGTTGAGTAAAACCGTATTTCCATGCAACAACTTTTTAGTAAAAACACACGAAGAATCGCCAGTATTTTTGGCCATTTAGCACATTATTTCAAAAATATAAAACCATAATGAGAAACTCCAGTTTAAGCGCTATTCGTTCATATAAGAATATATGTATATGTAGAAGTAAATTTCGGCATAAAAAATATTTCAAATCACCCTAAAATTCGTAATAAAACACCGTGCACGGCGCTCGATTCGGCAGTCGCCGCCAAGCGGTTCGAGGGAACGGTCACGTCGCTCGTCGATTTCAAGGTCACATAGCTACGGGCGCATGGGCTAGCGGGAATTATAGCGCGATGAGGCAGTATTGATCATTGGGTAAGTAATGCTTTTTGTTACATTTTACTTTTTATATGAAATTGCATTATGCATTTGTACTAATTGATGGAAATATTTTCATTGTACTATTAACATTTTTGACCTCTGTTCCATAGAAGGAGGTTCTTAATTAGTCTTCAGGTTTTATCTATAAGGGCGTATACTTTTTTCACCTATGGTATCCATTAATACGACTCATATAGAATAATAATTTTGATAAATAGTGTTACTAATTAGGTGTAACGATTTTTTTAAATCTGACCGAGCAGCATTGTACGCAGTCCAACTTATTTGGACATATCAAGTTTGTTTACTTTATCTGTTATTACTTTTAGAAACTGTCTTTTTCCCATGATTTTTTTATTTCATAGGAACAATCAGGACTTAGCAACTTGACTTAATTAATTAAGCAAACTAATTTAAATACTGACAAGACGTTAAGCAAACTAATTTAAAGACAACAATACAATGCGTGCTAAATTATTATGTATGAAAAAGAAAGAACTTAATTTCCTAAAGAAATTAATGTAAATAGGTTCCCTAGGTCCAATCTTAATCTCCATTACAATATACGCCCGTATAAAATTTACACACTGTATATACATTAAGCAATAATTCTAAAAGTACGTCATCGAATTTTCATCATCTTCAGTCTATATATACGTCGCACTGCTGGGCAGATACGTCCTCTCATGAATTAGTTGGACTGTTCAGGTTGTTATTTTGCTGTTTCTTAATTTTGGCAGCCGTTTGTAATATTTCCGATTTACAGAATCTTATTCCCATTGCCTTTATCTGTGTGATATAAATTGCTTCCTGCTGTCCTGATGCTACTTTTCTGGCCTTTTTAGTCAGTTCTGGTTTTAACCATATATTTATGCAATTTTACCGAACATCTGATTCGATGACAGGTCCCAACACATATCCGTCAGCAACAATTGGTCATATTTGAAAAATTACTCCAACGGGAGTCTGATTTTATGGGTATCAGCTTTCTTTTTAAAGGCCAAAGCTAAAATCGGCTGCCAGGATAACATCGGTTTTCCTCACAAAAACATGACGGTATTTCTGCTTCTTCTTCTGCACCTTTGATAATAATTTCTGACCACTTGTATAGAACTCACGCTTTTAAAGAGCATATTGTTTTGCGTCTTGTTAGTCATTAATGACCTAATAGTGGTAATATTTGCTGAAGTTGTTTCCTCTTTCAGTTTAGTTGTGGACGTATCTCCATACCTTTTTATCGCCCATCTTTTTCTTGCTCAGATTCTTACTATTCATGTCACTAAAGAAGTATAATATAAAACAATATTTATAAATTGATTGGTTTTATTATTTTAGATGCATGTATGGCGCCTAGGAAGGCAAACCGTTCATTTGGTAAAGTAAAGAGGAAAAAAATAGTTTGTGGTCCTAAAAGATTAAACCCAGACTATAAAGAAATCAGCGCAACGCCGGAACCTGGAAAGGTTAAGGAATTATTCTTATTTATCTGTTGATGAAGCTTATTATACTTTAGACAAATTAAAATAATTATTTTTCTAGGATGTGCAGTATAATGAAAATGTCGAACCCGATAAAGACCAAGGCACCACAGACCAGTAAACATGCCATATCGGGTATGGTGGTGAAGTTTGGCTGGTCAAAAGATGGGGATATTGCTGAGAGGTCCGGACATCTGCCATAACATTGCTTCTACACGTTATCGAGGCAGGCGATGACCATCCAATAGCTATTAACCTTATTCAAGTAAAAATAAAATGTACCTACATTTCTAAATTACCTGGTATTTTATTTCAACACCTACACTAAAACCAAGAAACGAATAAGTCAGGTAAAAACTATTCACCTAGAACTTGATAACCTGGAAACTGAAAACTCTAACAGTAATTCATTATCGACCGAGTGAACGAGAGGTCTCCGTTTCAGCTTGGACAAAAATGCTTTTGTCTGTCTGTCCGGATTTCCGGCTGTTCTCCTCTAGAGATCCCATTTCTCAACCGATTCTCGTGGAATCTGGTGAGCAGGATTGGTATTTTTTTTTTTCGAGTAAGTTTAAAAAAAAAACAAAATGGTGGAGATATGCAAAACTACAGACTCTCGAGGTCTACAGCTCACAGAGCCAAATAAGAAATAATGTAAATAACCTAAGTTTTAAGATGAATAAAGATAAGGGATATAAGGGAAAATCTTAACAAATCGACCTAGTGCCAAACTAAGCAAAACTACTAAATGACTACTAAATACTAATGGGTACTAATCGACGATATACATACTTATACTTATATAGATAAATAAATACTTAAATACATAGAAAACGAATATCCATGACTCAGGAATAAATAAATGCCCATACCGGGATTCAAACCTCAAGCTTCGTAGGCAGGGTCAATACCAACTAGGCTAAAGCGGTCGTCAAACAAGTAAGTACTTAAGGCGAAGGGGTAGGCAAGCTCTTTCCTTACACACTTTGTGCAAGTTTTTCTTCGTTTATGTTTGCGCTATAGTTATTATTTTTGGTCAATATGTTTATTTTTCTGTTAGCTACGACTTGATGTTTATTAGTTTTATTTAATTATTTTTTTTGTATTTTTTTTAAATAAAGCAAAGTTTCAACATCAGGTTCTGCGTATATCCAATATGTACAAGCAAAAAATAAAATAAAATGATGTAGTGCCGAATTAACGAATAAAACTTGCACAACGTTTGTTTGGAGAAGGCCTTGCCCTACCCTTCGCCTTAAATGAATTCTAAATTTGTAGTAATTACATAAATACATTAAAATGAAAGATACAGTTCTAAGTTACCTGACATTTTATTTAAATAACTACATAAACATACAAATATTAAGAACCGAAAAAGTCTGATAAAACGGTTAAAGTAACAACACTACTCTACGCCGACCTAGCCGCCTCGCTCGACCCCCTGCGCTGGCGCGCTAGGAGACGGGTAATAATACCTAGCATCGAACTTTTTCCGGGCCGATACGGACTCTTAATAAACCCTATATTCGTTGAGTAAAATGATTGTTGTATACGGACAGAAAAACGGACATCACTAGTTTTATAAAGATTCCGTTTTTGCCATTTTGGCTACGGAACCCTAAGAAATTATTAAAACTCGCTACATTGATAAAAAGCACATAAGAAAATTTACATTCATAAAAGTATTCTATGCTATAAAAGTAAGCCTGTATGAAAATAATCTTACAAACCCAGTTGCAATCCTTGACGCTCCATGACACTTATACATAACACCCTAAGTTCGTCATTTGCTAATGACATTTAAAACTGTGTAACATTTTGTTGAATGAAACGCTTTACTAAAGTTCAGAAATTGATAAATTTCCTTTATAGCACAACATTAAAAAGCTACTCCGCTATAATGTACTAATAAAGAAAGAAAGAAAGGAAAAAAAAAAACGTTTATTTGTGACAAAACAATGAATTAACAAAAAACAAAGACATACATAATTGCCAAGCCTAATCCCAATAAGGTCTAGTTTCCCCCTCAGGTCGGAAGGTCAGATGGCAGTCGCTTTCGTAAAAACTAGTGCCTACGGCAATTCTTGGGATTAGGTAGCGGACCCCAGGCATCCTTCAGGATGCAACTGTACTGGGAATAACGCTAGGAGGATGATGAGAGACCGACACATAATTAATTTTGTCACGAAATGGTCACAAATCAGTGTGATGCTGACAGAACCGCTGATCTTCCGTTGTGATCATTCGGTAAGATACGGCGTCGTGACGCCATGATCGCACCCGCATCAACATAACTAAAATTGCAAACAAATAAATTACATTAAAACCACGATAAAAAAAACGTTGCATGTTAAATCATTGTGAACGCTTTGATTTGTTTCTAATGGAGTGTTCCCGTGCTTTTGAGACATAGGCCCTAGCTGTTGTTTAAGACAGTTGTATGTTCTTTTGATACAACGACGGTGGCATACAGCGCCTATGGACGATTGCGACTCCAGAAGAGTGTTAACTTGAATATTCGTTGTGTGGGTCTGTTACTACAGGATACAGGATTTATTACTGAGGTAAATTTGATTTTTCTGTGTACAGGAGGAGGAGAGTTACAACGAAATAAGCGCATCGGTGGTTGTGGAGCTTCGCTCCAATAATTAAGATGCCTAGCTTCAACGAGGTCTAGGTTCCTACTCATGTTGGGAGATTAGATTATTAGGAGGTAGTAATCGCAGGGTTAAGATAATTTAAGGAACAGTACTTACCATCGGCAGCAACAACTGTGAGGCTGGCCACACAGGCCAAAAACAAGAACACCTTCCACATCATCGTCCTAAGCGGCGTGTGCGACGTCATCGGAGCTACTTCCCTCTTTTATATCATTCGCATGACATCGTGCACTTGTATCAACAATTAAATTAAATTTTACATTGTTACTATGTATTTGATTTTTAGGTGACTCGATGTAAAATTTTACTTATTTATTTAATCGTATGGCAATACATATTTATTGAAGGCAATCAGAGTACAGCTTTGAGGTTGTTAAGCCAGGCAGATATGTCAGGTGTCAAGGCGTTCAAGTCTTCAGCAGGACCAGGGTAGGAGTGGAGGGGCAGGGCTGGAAGATGTGCTCGGTGGTTTGGTCTTCCTCTCCGCACTCGCAGAGTAGAGAATCCTTCCAACCCCATCTATGTTGGAATACATTACAGCGCCAATGCCCAGTTTGCAACCTGTCTAGCGGGCTGGCTGGCCTGTTTAGCTGGCACCAGTGTTTGCGAGGGAGATTAAATCCTTTTGGTTTTGAGGTCGGATCAGTGAGGGGGCAGCTTTGCCTTCCGTGGCAGTAGCCCATTCAACTATTCTGCACCTCTCTATGATATTAAAACTGGTTAATGTTTGGGGAGTAGCACATGGCAGGTTTCTTGATTTTAAACGGAATGGGGAAGGATAGCAAAATTCTGTATGGGCAGGCAACGCCGGGTTTTTCGTATTTTTCTCAGCTTCTCTCTGCAACTATAGTAATTTCATTAACACGAAATGCTCCAGCAAGCTCCTGGTTCTTTGGTGACGTCTTTCTGAGAGTCGTGATGTCTTTCTTAATTCTTTTTCTCGCTTAGCTCTCGTAAGTTCTACCAATCTAGTGGCTATGGCGTCTGGATTAACCTTCGGACAGTTACCTTTGGTAGCGTGTTTCCCAGTGAGGTTGTTGTTTTCCATGCTTTTCTGCTGGATATTTTGAAGTTCATCCCGTCAAGAGTTGCTTCCAACGTCGCTTTGCGATTCTCATCCAGAGAGGCAAGAAGATCAGCGCCAGTACCAGGGTGTCCTGTACTAAGTAAAAAAATTAACTAAATTCTCTGTAAAATTCATCACTCTTAGAGCTCCATCCCGGAATAAATTCTTTCCTAAAACCTCTGGGTATGTTAATTTTCGCTACCGAGCGGTTAGAAGGTAGTGGACGATCAAGATGCTCTCTAGATACAAACACTTGGTCAGGATTATAATCCTTTCTCCACCTGGCTAAATGGAATGTGCCTTTATCTTTTGCATCAAAAAAAATTACATCATTTCACTGCAAAAATATATAGGGTATAACGGAAGCTGTGAGCTCTCTAATAGAGCATGAGTAACTGACCGACCAGCAAGCACCAAAGAAGGTTGACTTTGTAGCTACTCTTTAATTGCTGGTTGCTTGGTTAGTTATTAGTATGAAATTCAGAATGTAACCATGAAATAGCTTTGCCTGCTTCGCTCGGTCGATTCACCGCCACACGGAATCGTGAAACATGACATAAATGAAATGAAATCATGCCGACACGTGCCAAGCTGGCACTTAATTATATACATAATTTAAGATAACAATATATGATTATAATAGTTTCATAGCAACTCCTTAACTTATAAAATCTTTTATAATTTAAGATTAAAAGCTAAGTTTTCGTCGTAAAATTTATTGTACGAGTATTTTTTTTGCTGAAATAAACAGTTAATTTTTATTTTTTTATGTTTTTGCAAACCGTAAATATGTTACTAAATGACTATAGAAGAAGTTATAAGTGAAATAAAGAAAGTTAATTTATTTTATTTTTTATATTTTTGTCTTTTGCGTTGGAAAATGGACCCGGGTATGTCCTAAAACTACGACCAAGACGAACACGGCATAAAGATACTGCCATTGCGAATCTGCAATATCTGCATGCCAAGCGTGGCGGTTATGGCATTTACTACTACTACTATCACCCGAGGTACGTCCACTGCTGGGCATAGGCCTCCCCCAATTTCATGGGGAGTAAATGCTATAATCGCCACGCTTGGCATGCGGGTTGGCGATCGCAGTATCTCCACCGCATTCCAGGGATGCTGCTCCCGCAGCTGCTGGACCCGGGTATGTCCTAAAACTACGACCAAGACTCCCGGGGGATGGGCAGCAGTATGGCATTTGCCCCCATAAAATTGAGGTAGGTCTAGTCCAGCAGTGTACGTCCTTCAGCTGATATGGTGGTGGTGATGGGTTGAAAAATTTGTACTAACTTCTCTTTGTTGCGGATAAGCGATTCCCCTACAACCGCAAGGATTCGTCACAACCGACTCCAAAAGAGTCGCCATGGTCGTATCAAGGTTGCAAGGGCACACCCAAGTTTCTTCCTCTTTACCACAGTAAATAGGAAGAAACCTGCTTGTCGAAATTAGTGGAATACAGGGCCTATATTTATTATTAATAGGTACATTGATTCTTAAATATTCAAAGAAGAAACTGGCAATATTCATTCAACAAAGCATTTTAATCCTTATTTATTTTACTTTTAGCCCACATTTGTATTGACTTTGACGAAACATAAAAGATAACTTATGTATGAACAACTGTGCGTTTATTAATTAACTTTAATGGAAAAATGCTGATGGCATCCTATATGACGTCTTTTGAAGTTTTGTAATTACTTATTGTATGTCTTTTCCGCTCACGGGACAATGGTGTCCCGGACCTTTGAAAGGCGTGCGCGGAGCCGAAGTACCGAGGTACCAAACGAGTACCACATAGCCAACACTTAGAGGCCCTTTTGACAATTTAATGAAATGCAAGGGGTACACCAAGCGGATACTGTCCCTGTCCGTGTCTAATTACTTATTATTATTAATAATTATTATTACAGGCATTAGTGTCCCACTGCTGGGCAAAGACCACCCTCATTTTGTTCAACGTATCCCTGTCCTGGGCAGTCTCCCACCAGTCTTGATCAAAGACGTCAAGTTCATCTCGCCATCTCCTGCCGAAAGCAGAGATTGTGAAAGATTGTAGCAGACTTTTGGCGAAACCGCTTCTGCATATATTTAACGTGTGTTTGCGCGTTCAATAGCTAAGCCAAATAGTCTCATTCCAGGCCCGATAAGACAAAGAGGTTGGCAGACCAGGTAGAGGAGAAGGTCTATGAAGGAGTACATGAAGGGTAACCTTCCAATATTGTTATAACGAAAACTCAAGCGCTCTGAGTACGGACGTGTGAAGCTGTTTAATGGCTGTACGCGGTGGTACTAAAAACAAACAAAAAAAAAACGAACATGGTGCAGTGTAAGAAATGTAAATTATTTATATCGGTTGCAAAGGACGATGTTATAAAATGTAAAGGTGCGTGTGCTGGGGTTTTCCATAAAAAATGTGCACGGAAGATAGGTCAAAGTGAGCTGTGCGAAGATTGCGAAAAAAAAGGTTCTCCTACAACATCTAGAATCTCCCTGGATGCGAGTAACCTGTCGGTCGAGTCTTTGCTGAAGCAGGTAGACTATAAGTTGGACGTAGTGTTTAAAATTGAGACTCCCAGTTTAGTCTCAATTTTAAACACTACGTCCAACTTATAGTCTACCTGCTTCAGCAAAGACTCGACCGACAGGTTACTCGCATCCAGGGAGATTCTAGATGTTGTAGGAGAACCTTTTTTTTCGCAATCTTCGCACAGCTCACTTTGACCTATCTTCCGTGCACAAAAATGGCGACTTTGATCGATTTTTACTCAGAACGGTACGGCGAATTAGCAGAGTTTAAAGCAAAGGCGGAGAAGAAAATTGAAGCACTAGAGAGGAAGAATGTGCATCTACAAAAGTGTAATGCTGCGTTGGAAGAAAGGGTTGAAATTCTCGAGCAAAAAGAGACGGAGAAACTGGTTGAGCTGGCCTGCGTGGAGGAGATGGAAAATGAAAAATTGGAAGATGTAGTGGAAACTATCGCACATAGCCTAAATCTCAAAACGGAGGATATTGAGCATGTTAAGAGGGTAGGCGCCCCAAACAAGAAGGCGTTAGATACAGGATCAGCCGAGATGCAGCGCCCGCGCCGCGCGCGGCCGATCGTTGTTGCTATGCGCACGAAGGCAGCCCGGGACCAGTGGATAAACCAACGTAAGACACGCCTTACTAATGGTGCAGTTTATGGAAATACTAGCAAACAAAGGATCTATATAAACGAGGAAATGACGAAGTACAAGCGACAACTATTTTGGTCGGCCAGAAGCCAGCTAAAACCCGCTTATAAGTTCGTGTGGTTTCAGAGGTCGAATATATTAGTGAAGAAGAACGAATCAGAAGGTAAAATCTATAAAATAAGAAGCGAACAGGATATTAAATCCGTAATTAAGAACGATAATACTTCAGACGAGTAAAAAACTTACATATACCTACTGCGCCTCGCTATATTGCGTATACACATTACCTGATTATTAATCTGAGTACCAACTCATGAATACTACTGTACTCGATGTTATAGGTGATGATATTGAATACGTTAAATACGACAACACCAGTGAATGGAGTAATAGCATTAAAAACAAACAAAAAGAATTAGATATCATACATTTAAACATAAGGTCTTTGAGGAAGCAGTTTGGAGAGTTTCTTGTGATATTAAAACAATGCGAGGAAAATATAGATATAATTGTACTATCGGAAGTGAACATCAAGCGAGAAGAATTGCCCTTCTATTCAATACCTGGATATTGCCTACATTCAAACACTAGAGAAGAAAGCAGGGGAGGTGGAGTTCTTATATATGCCAAAGAGAGTCTTGATTTTATATGTCATACGAGAGATATCACTGCATCAGAAATGCTGCATGGACAATTAAAGGTTAATGGAAAAACATTACATGTCTTATCCCTATATAGGCCGCCAAGAACTAACAAAATGAAATTTATGGAGGAGTTAAGTTGCCTCCTTAAACAGATTCCGTCAATTGACGACATAATAGTGATTGGTGACATGAACTTGGATCTGCGCGGAGACAGCATGAATACGATTATTTCAAATTATAAAACCATGTTGTGTGGATACGGCCTCCAATGTGCCATACCGACCACCGAGATAACGCGCGAGGCGATAGTAGATGGCAGGCTGCAGTCGTCGTGCATCGATCACGTGTGGGTGCGCGCACGCTGTGCATCGCGCGCCGCGGCACATATGCTCACTTGCAAGCTCTCGGACCATCACCTAATAGGGTTGCGGCTGGACTTCGGTACAAGCGGTACCGACCTGAATAGACCTGCGGCGCGGTATGTACTAAGTAACCGGCGAGTTGAGGAAAAGTTGAAATTAATTAACTGGACCGATCTTTTAGCAAACGATTGCCCTTTGATCATCTATGAAAACTTATGTACTATTTTTAGCAACATCTATGACGATGCTTTAATTGAAGTTAAAAATCAAAAAAGTAAAAGAGAAACGCAACCATGGATTGATAAAAAACTGGAAGGCATGATTGAGCACAGAGACGAATTATTCCGAGCCTGGAAGCGAAACCCTAAAAGTATGACCTTGAGGTTAGAATACACGCGGTATCGAAATAGACTTAACAAAATTATAGACGTTGCTAAAAATAAGTTTAGGCAAAATGCAATAAAAAAATGTGAGGGGGACTTTAGAAAGATATGGGGTAATATAAATAGGTGGTTGGGACGAAACAAGGGTAATGTAGATAGTACGATTACGAAATATTTGGGGAAATCGGATAGTGATCAAAACATTAGTAATCAATTTTCTTATACATTCACACAAGAAATTTTAAATATAAAACATAATTGTAACCACAAATTTTTAAACAGAGAATCCTATGTCAATGCGAGTAATGTGTCCTTTAGGTTCAAGAGGGTTAACTGTAGCGATGTTGAAAAAATTATTGACAAGTTAAGCGTAAGAAAATCGCCAGGAATCGATAAAATTAGAGTCCAAGACATAAAATTTGTTAAAAAAGATATAAGTATAATTTTGGCAAAGTTTGTAAATTTATGTATGTTTAAATTTAAATAAATAAAATAAAATTTGGTTTATTTGCAAGAAAAATTAAGTACATTTACAAATTATCCTGCGGCCCCACACTAGGCTAAGCCTGTATTGTGGTGACCAGATTCGAATTTAAAATAAGTTAATTACCATAAGTTCTAGTATTACTACGGTCAAAAGGAGTATACCCCGATCAGTTAAAAAAATCACTAATTAGACCGATATTTAAACAAGGATGCCACATGAATTACACTAATTACAGGCCAATTGCTATTTTACCGGTAATAAACAAAATAGTAGAAAAAGTTGTATTAGAACAGGTAAGCAATTTTTTAGAGCATCACAATATACTATCACGGGTTCAGCACGGTTTCAGGAGAGGTCGGAGCACCACCACTGCCTTGAATGAGTTTTCGAATTATGTAAATAGCTACCTCGGCGACGGACAACAGGTCATGGTCGTGTTTATTGATTTTAAAAAAGCATTCGACACGCTGGACCATGAACAGCTGCTGCAGGCCATGGACGAATGTGGCATCAGGGGCCCGACAAACCAGTGGTTCCGTGAATACCTAAGGAACAGGACCCTGCGCACTATCATCAATGGGACGGTCGGAGACGAAGCCCACGTCAGCCTCGGGGTGCCGACCGGCTCGGTTTACGGGCCTGTCGGCTATATAATGCATGTGAACAGCGTGTCGAATGTCATCAAAAACTGTAAAGTCGTGATGTACGCGGATGACATGTGCCTGTTGTTCGCCGGCAGGAATGTCACAGATGTGGTGGACAAAGTGCAGGAGGATTTTGAGAACATAACCAGGTGGGCGCATGACAATGGAATAATTCTAAACATCAGTAAAACGAAATGTATGATTCTAAACTCTCCATATAATAAATCAGCGAGAACTATATTGCCTAACGTTGTTAACGTCGTAGGACACTCATATCAATGTTTATATACAAATAAATGTAATTGCACATGTGATAAAATAGAATTAGTTAACGAATTTAGATATTTGGGACTTTTCATTGACAAGCACTTTAACTGGAAATTACACATTAATCAAGTATGCAATAAACTAACTTCTATACTGGGACAGTTCTACCATTTAAATCGAATAGTTAATAGACGTACACTGCACATTGTCTACCATGCACTCGCTGACGCATTGATAAGCTATGGTCTCAGTTGCTATGGACTTACCTTTAAATCGTATTTGGACAGAATAAAGCAACTGCAGTTGAGAATAATCAAATACCTAGTTGATAAAAACACTAAACAAAAGCACAGACATAATTACGATCTACTTTTTTCAACGTGCGGTATTCTTCCCGTGCAATGTAAGGTTGTATATTTGAATGTTTTGTGTAGCTATTATAGTGAAGAATTTAAAGTAAAAAGAATAAGTAAGCGTACTACTAGATCAACTAAAAGAATCAAACTATTGCAACCTTTAGTTAAAAATTACTACGGAAAAAGAACAAGAGAATATATGATTCCAAAGATTTATAATGAGTACCCACTATTGCTTGACGAAAATAAATTAAGAATAGGCAGTTTGAAATTCCAGCTGAAAAACATATTACTAGAGAAGTATAAGATCTCAAATACATAAAACTAAGTCAAAAAAAAAAGTATTAATGTATTCTACATAGTATTAACTAACTAACTATGATGGCTCGATGATCCAAAGGGAACCCTCTGAAACATTACTGCATGTCAAATAATATAATTGTAGTTAAGTACTCCTAAAATTCTGTAAATTAAGACTACTTATTTACCTGCGTCCAGTAATGAACCCTATTTTGACCTAAAATAGGTGGTAGGCTGCGTCAACTGGTGACGATCCGTTCAGCGCAAGCCGAGCGGCGTAGGAATGTTCTCAGCTACTTAGCTAACGATATGTAGTATCAACCATTGCGTCGAAATGGGGTTTATTGCAGGCAGCTGTGTGGTCAATATATTATTACTATTACTATTGTACCTACCTACCTAAGTACAGTTGTTGTTCTAGTTTAATTGAGCGCATCGCCAACAAACTGTTTTGCAGTTTGGCGAAACCTTAACCATAGTACCTACTGTACATCACGTTATCTTAAATAAACTAAAAAAAAGCTTATATAGGCATTAAAAAAAAAAAAAAAAAAAAAAAAAAAACGTGACACGTGCATTCTTCCAATCCTTACCTACGGAGCACAAACTTGGTCTTCGACAAAAGTTCAGAAATCTGCCCTCAAGGTACTAATTTTTTATAAAACGACGACGATAAATCAATGTAATTTATTATTCTTTATTAACACAAAATCATGCAGCGCCAATTTACGTTTGAGTAGCGAGGTGTAATAGTAGATTGTTAACCAAATGTTGAAAGCCACCCATTTCAGAATAGATGTTTCGGTAATCGTCCGGGGTTAAAATTGGTAGTTTTATATATCAGTCATTCATTATTTTCGGAATCAATGATATTCTATAGAATCCATTTTAAAATAGATGGTGTATGAAACATTTGCCGGGAACTGTTGACTGACGTTACAGTGTTTGTGTATGGACCAAATAATATTCTGGAAGGGTATCTGAAGGGGATCTAGAGGCCAATTCTCGGGCCGTTAGAGATGATGTCTATTAGACATATCTCGATAAAAACTGGCGGATGTCGATCGAAAACCTATTTGCGTATTCTCGAAATCTCACAATCGAGATATGTCTACTCCCAGCGTTCGAGATGAAACGAGTGGTCAGTAGCGACCGAGATGGTTTTATCACAAATTTTTTGACATTTGATCTGCAAGTGGCGGTAAATATTGAAAACTTAAGTAGTTGATCGACAGTTTACAGCAGCACAAAAAGAACATATTTGCGAAAAATATGTTAATTCATTTAAATCCTTTAATGGCTAAAGACTTTTAAACATTTTAAATTCGTCCAATGGCGGTGGGCGGAAAATATTGACAGCTCTCAAATATTGCAAGTAGTCTTTGACTCAAAACTGTCAAGTCAAAACAGTTTTTATGCGTTCCATTTCACGTAGTACATTAACGAGTAAATACTCGTAAATATGTTTGAGGTGTTAAATCACCAAAATTATGTATTAGATTATTGAAAAATTAATAATACTTTGGTTTTTGATATATGATATATTTAATTTAGTGGAAAAGCTTATAAAATGATTATTTACTATTCACTCGATTGTAAACTAACACAATCGAAAAAAACGGAACGCTTCTTACAATAGACATTGAGATCGTCGTTCGACATGATCTCGATCGTGCCCTAGAATAAGAAATTTCGCTATGTTCGACATTTTTGTGAATTTTTTCAATAGGCATTGCGTCAATCGAGATCATTTTGAATAGACATTATCTCGAACGGCCCGAGAATTGGCCTCCTGGGTATATTGATTGAAAAAAAGAATGCTTTTTTTTAACTATTATAATCGTTTCGCGTGAGCGTCAGGATGACAGGACCATGATAGATTTTTATGTCGAGAGTAATTCCAAGTTTAAGTACCTTTTTTGTACTATTTGGTACCAGACATCATAAAATTTGTACCTCGCTAAAAATTGTGAGCGTCAGGATGACAGGACCATGATAGATTTTAATATCGAGAGTAATTCCAAGTTTTAGTACCTTTTTTGTACTATTTGGTACCTGAGATCATAAAATTTGTACCTCGCTAAAAATCCAGAAATATTGAAAATAAAGTGGTCAGCCATTCTGACGTCAGGTTGACAGGACCGAGTCTAATTCTCCTAGTTGCAGACGTTATACCGAATCCATCTTTTCGTAATTATTTAGTACCTAATTTGTACCTTAATGCATGATATTCAGTATTTTATAAAACTTACAAAATAAAAGTTACACCAAGAATAAGGTTTGTATGGGCATAGCGCTGCAGTCCGTCGATTTGAACCGGACCTTAAATTTAATTGAAACGTTATGATTTATTGCTATTAAAGTATTATATGCATAATAAGGGTTCTTAAAAGCAGAGTCGCCGTAACAAAACGAGCATAGCGAGTTCTGTTATTAAAGACTCGAGAATTTTAAGAACGAATTAAGTAACGTTGCATATAATATTTTTTCTACGACAAATAAGAAATATCATTTTTCTATTCGAGCATTATAACCTGTCAATTTGAGGACGGACAGCAGTATTAAAACAATAATCTGCTTATACAAATGCAAGTCTATACCATACACGAAATAGACAAGTCATTATATGAATGGAGGGAGATTATTATACAATTGTAGTTTTTTTTATTTAATTTTTAAAAGAGGCACACGTTAATGCCCGCATTCTACCGCCATATCGGTTTTAATTGAAATCAGATTATTTTTCTGTTGTACAAAAGAAATATTGTATGCAACATGCAACGTTATTTAATTAAGTCTTAAAATTCTTTTTTAGATTTATATTTAGATATTTATTCATAAAATTTGGTATTTTACATGTCAATTCTGGAGTCTTTAGTAACAAAACTAGCAACGCTCGTATCATTACGGCGACTCGGCTTTTGGGAACCCTTATTATGCATAATACTGTAAATACTGTAATAGCAATAAATCATAACGTTTCAACTAATTTTAAGGTCCGGTTCAAATCGACGGACTGCAGCGCTATGCCCATACAAACCTTATTCTTGGTGTAACTTTTATTTTGTAAATCTTTATAAAATACTGAATATTATGCATTAAGGTACAAATTAGGTACTAAACAATTACGAAAAGATGGATTCGGTATAACGCCTGCAACTAGGGGAACTAGACTTGGTCCTGTCAACCTGATGTCAGAATGGCTGACCACTTTATTTTCAATATTTCTGAATTTTTAGCGAGGTACAAATTTTATGATGTCTGCAGGTACCAAATAGTACAACAAAAGGTACTAAACCTTGGAATTACTCTCGACATAAAAATCTATCATGGTCCTGTCATCCTGACGCTCACTCTTTTCGCTCATATCCTTCAAATCGCATCCAAGTAGTTGAACTTAGTATGAATAAGATACAAATTAAGAAAGTAAACGTAACCCAATCCATTCCCCAAGGTAGCGTCCTCGGAGTGTTCTTCTTTGGCTTTATATAAATGACGACCACAAAACCTACGACCTTGTAATAAACTCGAAAGGTCACTATCAAAATTAAAAATGGTTCAATCTGGCCCTTTTGCAATGTGTGGAATTTTTTTAATAAAATACCAGAAGTTATTAAAAATGAGCCTAATTATAAAAAAAACTAAGATCCGCTGAAAGCGCTCTTGCTCAAGAGAGGCTATTATTCCACACAAGAATTTTGAACTGAAATCACACAAGAATTTTAAACTGAAATCACACAAGAAAACTTTGCATGCATTTTTTTGTTTACCATTACTTATTCTATATAATTATTTTACGTTAAATTAATTGGTCCTTGATATTGCTTGCTGTAAATATTGACATTCATTCGTGATGATGTAAATTATATTATTCTTAACTAATAAGTGACATTATCCTGTATATTTTTGTAATCCAATATGATTTTAATTATGTAATTAATTCGTAAATAATAACTAAATGTAGCGTTTATCTCTAATAATAATAATATTATTTGCAGGGTTCATGTTTCTGGATATTTTCTGAGACTGTAAAACCATGAAAACAACATGATTAAGCAATAAATTTCAATATAATATTTTAGTTTATTTCCATATTTTTTGTAACACCATGAAAACAACATGATTAAGCAATAAATTTCAATATAATATTTTAGTTTAATTCCATATTTTTTCTACGTCATTATAACTATCAATTTGAGCTTCAAACAGTAATACAATTTACAATACAAATATCTTTACTGCTCTCCAAACAAAATAAATCAACGGTAATAAAATAACAAAGTAATTGGGGCCATTTAA
The DNA here is from genome assembly GCA_905163555.1 of Notocelia uddmanniana. Classification (NCBI taxonomy): domain Eukaryota; kingdom Metazoa; phylum Arthropoda; class Insecta; order Lepidoptera; family Tortricidae; genus Notocelia; species Notocelia uddmanniana. Next base: position 28,918,353 of record LR991058.1, on the reverse strand, counting down.
TTTTTTTTATAAGAGTCTATATTAAAAAAAACGGTCAAGTGCGTGTCGGACCACGCACAAACAAGGGTTCCTTACCGACACCTCCTAACCTAATCTACATTTAAAACCACTATACAATACATTTAATCAAAAAAGGTCGTATCTTCATAGGAAACTTACGGCACTTCTCAAAACCCGTTACACCTATCTTGTTCAAACCAAAAATCGTTGAAAGGATTTACTAATTTACATCATCATGATTTTTTTCAGAATTTCAAACTTTATAGTTTGGAAATTAGAGGGGGGGGGGGGCGACAATAGTGTTAGTAAAGACTTGAGTCTTTGGAGTCTTCATTCCGAAAACTCGACATAGTTTTTTAGACTAATCGAAGCTTGAGTGTTTGTAGAGACTAGAGTCCTCTAAAAATACTCGAGTCTTCTATACAGACTTGAGAGTTTTGTTTACTAAGTGTAATCAAAAGGCTTTTAACTCATTATGATTAGAACTTAACTGTACTTGTATAAACACGTAAGGTTACGCGGCCTACTCACTGAAAAAGGTACCGTAGAAATCAGTTCTTTGAATAGAAACTTCAAAAGTGAGTCTTTGCTATTAGATTCAAGTATTTTGAGGCACGCCTAAAGTAAAAATAATAATAATAATAATATAAAAGACTACCTGTTGCCCGCGACTTCGTCCGCATCTTCGCTCCTATTGGTCGCAGCGTGATGTAATATAGCCTAAAGACTTCTTCGATAAATGGACTATGCAACACAAAAATAATTTTTCAATTCGAACTTGTTCCAGAGATTAGCGCGTTCAAACAAACAAACAAACCCTTCAGCTTTATATTATTAGTATAGATACGATCGTTCGAGTTTTTTCTAAGGCTCGAGTTGTGACTACAGGACTCGATAAGACTCGAAAAAGGACTCGACTCATGACTCCAAATACTCGGACGGAAGTCTTTTAAGCTTGGAGTCTCGTAAGTATGAGTCGAGTTCGAGGCTTATTCGAGGCTCCAAAAACTTGAATTTTTACCAACACTAGGGCGACACACTTTTATCGACTTTGACAGCTAATATCTCGCCAACTGTTAACTTAAATGGAAAGGTTTTTATTAACCTCTATGTGATTTTTGAAGGCCTATCCAAAGATACCCCACACGCCTATGTGCATAGAAAAGAAATCGTATTTTGGATGAATTTATTCAATCAAATGATTGCGAAGCGTCTGGTTGACGTAACTGGTGACCGAAGAGCTGGCGGTTTCTTCGCTCAACGTATCAGCATTGCGATACAGCGAGGAAATGCCGCCAGCATCCTCGGTACAAATGCCTCAAAGGCCCGTTTTATATTTAAGTTAGCTTTAATTTTATTTATATTATTTTGGTTAAGTATTCTTGTATATATTTTCTTTGTACATAAATAAATAATAGTAAAGTAAAGTAAAGTAAAGTAAAATTTTATTAGTAACATCGTTACAGGTCATTGAATTACATTCATTAGGTATTTATATTTATTTTATGATAACATTATTTATAATTTATTCTTGAATAATTAATTCTCTTATATCATAAAATTGTGACTGTAACAGCCATTTTTTAAGCCTATTTTTAAATATTTGTGAGGAAGGTGCATCCCTGATAGAGTCCGGTAACCGGCTATATACTAGAGGACCGAGAACGTAGGCGGATCGTTTAGATTTCGCTAGTTTGTGCGGAACGGGGGCGAAGTGACCCGCGTTCATATTGCTACGCAGACAGTATTTCGTGTTCGCCTGTTTTGTCGCGAACTCTTTGCTGTTTATGTGTGTAAAAACAGCTACTTGTTGGATCAGCAATGATGGCAGCGTGAGTATATTATACTGACTAAAGTACTCGCGAGCAGAGACGTCGTCAGAAACACCTGCTATTGCTCGAACGGCCCGCTTTTGCATCACAAATACCCGGTGCCAGTCCGCCGCTTTAGCCCAGAGCTCGGTGCCATACGAGATAAGAGCGTGCACTGTGGCAAAGTAGCAGCTCCTAACGACGTCCCTTGTCGCAGTACTAGCGAGACGCCTCAAAGCATAGCACGCGCTGCCCAGCCTTGCACACAACTGGTCTATGTGCGCGTCCCAGCGCAGACCACTATCAATCAAGAAACCTAGGAGCTTCGTTTCGGTCACTTGCTTGACAGCGTCATCACTGCCGCACACCTCGAGTGCCCGAGACGGGTGACCATTTAGGTTGATATTCATATAAGAAGTCTTACTTTTGTTGAGGGATAGACCGTTAGCATTGAACCACCTGGCTCAGTTGGCGAAGTGCACTGTTGACGTTTACTTCCAGTTGTTGATGAGATGTGCCGGTGACAACGGCTGTCACGTCGTCAGCATATAAATGCTGCAACCTTTTATGACCTGTGGAAGGTCATTCAAGAGGATGCTGAAAAGGGTATTTGAGAGGCATGAGCCTTGAGGTACCCCAAGTAAACACCTCATCTCCTCGGATCTCACCCGGCCACTATCACCTACGACCACTTGGCATCTATCTGACATAAAAGACATCAGTAACGCTAGCGCCGGACCGCGAACGCCGTAATGTGTTAATTTGTGAGCAATCAGGCGATGGTTGGCGGTATCAAAGGCACGCGAGAGGTCGCAGCACACCACCGCCACCTGTAGCCCGGCCCCCCGCGCGCCCAGCACCTGCCATACTACTTCGCGCACTAAGTCAGTCGTCGAGCGCCCGTGCCGGTATGCATATTGCTTTTCAGAAAGGGTAAGTTGTGGTATCCAAAAAGATAGCAGTCTGTTGTTCAGTCCGACTTCTAGTAGTTTACTAATGGCGGGTACCAGCGATATGGGGCGATACGAGTTCAGGGCTGCTTTGGAGCCTTTACCTTTATATAATGGAGTAACTTTTACCTTTTTAAGATTTTCCGGGATTATGGCTTGACGTATGCAAGTATTATATAACTCCGTAAGTACATACGACAATGCTGGAGCCACGTACCGAAGGATGCTGGCAGATATGTCGTAGATGTCAGTGCTATTTTTGGGAGCGATGTGTATGCGGAGTATGGATTCCACTTCACTAGGTGAGAAATATTTGAATCTTAAGGAGCGATCACATTCGATGATATTAGTCGAGATTGCAGACATCGACTGGTCTGTGTCCGGGGCAGGCGCACCACACTTAGTAGCCTCTGTTATAAATTCCGTATTTAATGCGTCGACTGCAAGTTGCTTTGAGGCAAACAGTAACCCGTGATCGTCCCTCAAATTTTCCGTGTAGTCCACACGTTCCCGATTCCTTCGGCCCAGCTCCTTGTTAATCACTCCCCACATACTTTTACATTTATTCGGGGCGTTCTTTATAAGTTCGCTATAATACTCGGTACGCTTGCGTTTTAACATTATGCTATATTTCGCTGTTAAGCTGCACAGCCAATCGGTAATACTTGTGTCTAGAGGAAATTTCACTTTTAAGTCTGATATATCGTGAATGAGGAGTTTGAGGTTCAATATTTCTGCGTCAACCCAAGGACATTTGTTTACACCTTGATTGGGTGCCTCTTTAGGGAAGCATATTTCAAAATTATAAACGAGTAAGTTTAATAATTTGCTTGATAACAATTGGCAATCTCCGCGGCTCATAGCAACTACCTCCGACCAATTAATCGATTCTAAAGCGGCAAAGAAACATGTTTTCTTGTTGTTATCCATAATACGCCTAGGTATAGGTACATATTGTGCGGGCGACTTGTTTACGAGTGTTATCTTTTGCGCTGAGTGATCGCTCAAATGGGTGGTTATGCAAGCGCTATACACACGGTCAGTACAAACGTTTAAGTATGCATGATCTAATAAAGTTGAACTGCCGTTCTGTATTCGTGTGGGAAAATCAATATGTTGGGTAAAATTTTGGCATTTAATACTTGTATACCTTGAATAAAAACATTGTATAATTGTGAAAACTCTTTATTTTTACTCTTTCTGTCAATACACTGTCACTCGATGGGTTGATTGATGAAACCACAGAAAATAGAAACTCCGTTGAGCAGAATATAAAAAAGAAAACTGTGATCAGCTTTAAAAGTTATTTCTTTAAGCGGTTGGATCGAATCGGTCTCCACAACGGCAGCTGAAATGAAAATAAATTTTACTCAAACCTAATTCAGTGCGAGACGGATATAGCCTGGTCACTTGGCCAACATTTGACAGTGGAATGATCATTAAGATATATTTATTTCTTTAGGGACATAGGGCAGTAGGTAGGTGAAATTTTGTAGTCCAGTACTCATTGCTACGCTTGCTCTACAGCTTCTTCACTAAAGCTTCTCCAGCATTACCTGTATGCGATATTTTTTATTTACCCGACACCACCTACATGTCCTTACTTATTGGTGTACTATCACTATTACATTTGCGCAGTAGCGGCGCCCTGTCATCTGGCCGCTATTGGAAACTCCTACTTACCAGTCAAGGCCATAAAAAGTATGTATGTATGTATGTATTACTTTATTGTACATAAAACACGACAAAACGATAAACAAACAAAAAGTAGACGTACAAAGGCGAGCTTATCCCTTCAAGGGATCTCTTCCAGCTAACCTTTGAGCAAATGAGTTTATTAAAAACAAATGGAGGATGACGATAAACAACCTGTGAATTATGCACCGAACCAAATTTAAAACAAAACAAATTAATTTTGAATACACATAGTTTATAATTGAATACAGAAAATACGATTAAATATCCTATTATTACTTACAGCTCAAGATATAAATGTGTGTGTGAGAGGAAATAGATAATGTTTATATACTACGATAACTACGATAAATAGGTAAATATACGCGTGTAAAAAAAAAGTCTTTTTTATTTAAATAGTTCGGAGTCGGACAGCCATAATCTTTTCAATGTAGCTTTGATGGACGCTACAGATTGGGATTGCCTCACAGACACCAGTAACTCTTTCCACAACTTAACGGCCCGAACAGTGAACGATCTCTTATACGCACGTGACCTATTGAACGGAACGCTCAGAGAGATATTGGCGTTAGAATTTGAACGAAGGCGGTAACCGCTGTTAGATGTCAGAAATCGGAATCTCTCAGTGAGGTAAGGAGGGGAAGCAGGATTGAACAATGCATTGAAAAGCAATGACAGGACGTGCACATCTCTACGACGATGAATCGGAAGCCAGCCGAGTTGTGAACGAAAGTTGGATACATGATCAAACTTTCGCAGACCAAATATATATCGAATGCAGATGTTTTGCAAGCGATATAGCTTAAAAGTAAAAAGTAAAAGTAGTTTATTCTTCAAATTAGGCATATTACATGGCTTGTCAAGCAGCTCCTCTCTAAGGTCGACAAATGCAATGTCACCATAATCAAGAAGTGGCAAAAGAATAGATTGGGCGAGAGTAATTTTGGTTTGAAGAGGAAGGAAATTTTGCAGACGCTCCAAAGAGTGCAACGAAGCAAAAAGCTTCCTACTTATTTCCGATACATGAGGTGACCAGGATAGCGTTTGGTTAATCACTACACCCAGGTTTTTAACAGAAGATGATAAAGGAATGGCCACGTTGTTAAACATAATATCGGGAATCACCAGCTCGGATAGTTTAGACACAAAGTGAGGGCTGCCAATAACAATCGCCTGCGACTTCTTGGCATTCACACTCAAACCATACCGCATCGCCCAGGAGCGAATCGACTCAAGATCACAATTCACTGTGTTAATCAGGGAAGGGAAATCATTCAAGCCAGCCGCCGCATAAATCTCTAAATCATCCGCATAAAGATGATAGTTAGAATTTAAACCCTCCGTAATACCATTAATAAAAATATAAAAAAGAAGTGGAGAAAGAATTTCCCCCTGAGGTACCCCAGCAGAAAGATAACACCACTCAGAGATCCCCCCGTCAACCCTAACGCGCTGCCGCCTGCCAAAAAGATAGTCACGAAACCAGGACAACGCAGTTTGAGACATATTGAGGCCACGGAGGACTCCAAGGAGGATATCGAAATCCACCGTATTGAAGGCGCTACTGAAGTCCAATAATACAAGAGCAGTCAGTTTCTTATGTTCAATATTAAAACGAATGTCGTCGGTGATCTTGACTAAAGCTGTGACAGTGCTATGCCCGGGACGGAAGCCAGATTGGAAGGGATTGAACAAATTGTGCCTGTTGAGGTGCGAAAGGAGGCGACGATTAACAAAGTGTTCAATAATTTTCGACAGGACTGGGAGGATGGAGATAGGACGATACTGTGAAAAGGAAGCGGGATTGGGAATAAGGATTTGGAAAAAGTACTGCTATAACCGCGGACGTTAAAAAAGGTAGCCTCACATTCCATATCTGCAATTCGAGACATTCTTTGTTTTGCCGCCCCAAGTGATTGATGTATCAATTAATTTTCTGATATAATCTAAAATCTATATTATGGATAATAAAGTTGTAGAGGGTCAACTAATCCGTACATTGAAGATATTAGCAAGAAAAAAAAAACAATTGATGCCTTTTAGAATCAATAATAGAAGTATAGGGATGTTTGGTGACACCCTGTTAGATGGCGCTCGGCATAATTTCCTTGCCGGCCAAGTCTATTTCTATAATTTGAAGTATTGTATATAGACACGTTGCTTGCTTGTATGTTGTGCATGTGCCTTTCCAGGACATAACGCCCTAGCAATTAAATGTATTATCATATACTAAACCAAATACATTTGCGTTATTTAGGTACCTGCTGACTTATACGTAGCATGGGACGTTCGCGGCAGGGGCCTTTCAGCTCGAAGTACGATTTTTTCTATGGAAATGTTATTTTAACTTGTTTGTACCAGATGCCACTGGGTGCTATCTCTATCGCACTTGCATATTGAAGTGACAGAGATGCAGCGGTCGTGCGGTTAGTTCTTACTAAATACACAACGGCGCTACGATCTATGTGGAGTATTTCACTGGTATCTCTATCTCAGTATATATATTGTACTTTGTGGCTCGCGGCAAGAATCAAAAATTTTGACCGCTCAACTACAACAACAACTGCTCACATAACAGACTAAATAGGTGGACTAATTCTAACTCTCGGGAAGACTAGCACAACCTTTTTTCTGTTCCCACATTTAGTTCGTTATCTTACAAAAGGCGGCCTTGGGCGCCTCCCTGACAGAAAACAGAAAACGGAAAATTTATTGTATAAAACTGTGTAGTTAGGAAGGTTAGTAGGTACATGTTATGCGTTCCAACAGTTTTTACCCTTTTCGGGCATACAATGATTAAATTCTTAGCCTAGGTATAATACACGCGTTTACGCTTTAGGTACATGGTTATAAAATTCTTTTAAACTGTAAAATACATTTTCGGTCAAGAAAGTTTTTAAGGACCTTTTAAAACAATTTCCTTCCGATTGACTTGGCGAGGCGGGATCGATATATGGTATTTTGTTCTTTGACGTGAGCTTACTGATGTCGTAGAGATTTCCTCACTTGACGAGATACTGTCAGTATTACGTTTGCGCAGTAGTGATATCTCGGGCAGAAGCGGGGCAGTCAGCCAACTCTTTTAAAAGTAGAGGCTGAAGGTGAGCTCGCTTCATCATCGGCCTCATCTTTGCCCCTTAGCTAGATTCTGGCCAAGAGCAATCCCATTTTTACTGCGCAGTTTTCTCATATAAGAAAGTCGCCTTATTGTCATATGGCATTTTCTACCAATCACTCTTAAGGCAAAGCAGAAAAAAATCTGGCGGTGCCTCTAACAAACAAAAAGATATAAGGTGCTCAAAGAGCCGAGTTGTGTCCATGTCATCGCTATTAGACCTGTAAAGGTACGCGTAGACGCGGATGTGGCCACCGCAGTCAACGTCCACCCACAGCACTGACAGAGACCTGTCAGTGCTGTGGGTGGACGTTAGACGTGGACGTACTCGTATAGCAGACACCCTGACAAGCATACATGCATATACCGGCACGTCTCAAGAACTTATGTTCGAGCTTGTATACGGGATAAAGAAGGTATCTCCGTAATGAATAAAGGGGTCGGTTTCGCAGATTGGTGTTCTGCGTCTAAATTTGAGTGAAGTCCCCGTATGTTACAGAAGTCCACTTGTGTGAGGAGGTGCCGCTGAAAACCTATTCCTTTTTGTCCAAATGTTCACTTGATTAGAGCATATTTACACATGCAACTGCTACATTGAGCGTGTCAGTAGTACGAGTACATATTAATAGAGAGAAGGCTTGGAAAGTAGGTGATTGAGCAGAATCATCTAGCATCACGCGAACGAAAATTCGTGGGCACAGGCTAGAAGGAAATAAAACAAAATATGAACGAAAAAAACTTTATTTTGTAAATTTTAAAACCAAAACATTTTAAATCATATGAAGATTCAGCTTGAGGATCTGTAAAAAAAAGATGATTTTAATATTTTAATAATGTTATTGATTTTAACAAGCACGATTGTAAGCGTTGTTCCCAGTCTCAAATATCTTATCTACTAAAGGGAAAATTCTAGAATAATATATCTTTTTTTGATGTCTTTGTCTGTTTTTTTTTTCAAATATAGAGACAGTAAGTAGGGATGCCTTAATTTAATATTGTAAGTTAGTATTAGTAATGCGAAGCGTGAACATTATTACAATACATTAGTAAATGTAAAATATGTACAAATGACACTCAAAGCGCGAGAATTACTGCCAAAAAAACACATATAATCCCTGGCACCAAAGTAGGACCTAAACAGAAGTTAATTTTAAGGTGTTATCAGGCCACATGGTATGCTCGTAATTGTCACGTGATAAAGGACAAGATACAGCATCCGCCAATTTCTATCCAGTGGTGTCAGAAAATGACAGATGCTTTATCTAGTTGTCTACTAACTCATAAAAGAGACAGAGAAGAGGTGGGCCCTCGTATCTTCAGAAATGAAGCATGCACACAGGTGAACTTAGACAACTGCCGCTATCTTGGTTCTACTTTGGTGCGGGGATTATACTGGTAGGTGGAGTGAGGTTACTTTGATTCGAAGAGTGACTTTGGTGAAAACCGTTTTTTTTCTGAATTATTGGTTTTATCTTAGCGTAACCTGTGGCAGTATGAAATTTCTTGCTCTTTACTTGATTAAGGCACCGACTTACAATCACAGACCGATCAACGTTAAATATGGCGCCGGCAGCTGTCATCCCATAGAAGCTTGTCAAACTTTCCATACATTCAAAATTTTAACGAACACAGCTTACAGACGGTTTGGTGCACCCCTGCCTAAATCTGCCTACAGTATATCAAAGTAGCCCCATTTTTTCTTAAAATAACTGAAGTAATAATTTAGCCTTTAACTGTGACAGTGTGGTTCGGTCAAAGTGAAATATACTTTTATTTAGTTTTTAAGGGGCTAAAATAACTATTTCACAAATAACATTTCCGGCCCGTTACACAAATCTAGGAGTTACAATTCCACAAGTAAAACTGTCGTTAGTGGTCTAAAGCAAATCAAACGCCCATTGAGCTCTTATAATACCTATATGGTCGGCGGTTAAGAAGTCAATCCTAACACCTGTCATATCCATACAGTTTATAACTTCAAAGTGGCTTTTAGGTTATAAACTGTATGGAAATGACAGGTGTCAGGATTGACTTCTTAACTCCCGACTACTATAGAGTTATAGACCCAAACTAAATCTGTCAAAATAATACATCACAGTCGAGTCGAAGCGAAATCGTTTATTTTTGCTAAATTGACGTCTACAAAGAGTCTTCGCCTTATAATCTTACCTTTTTATTATTATCTCTTTATTAATTTTCCGTCTCAGGTTAAGTTTATTATTGTTTAGAATTTATTGGAAAAATCTTCATTATCTTAGCGTACATTTTATGAAATGTATTTCAATTCAATTTAAATTATGATTACTTGCTGCGCCCTAACAGGGTTCCTGTACTATTTGTATTTAAAACTGTCTAGACTCGCCCCACTATAAATCCTTGTTATTCGTGACAAGTATGCACATAATTGGAAGTCGAGCTTATACTGGTTCGTCTTAAGACAAATTTTCCGTACTTACGTCACGGGGACATGTATCCGGTTTGACCAAACCATTTCTAAGATTTAATAATTGTAGTTTTACACATCGTGGTATTATTACTAACAAAAGTTATAAGTTGGTAGATTCGTGAAAATGTCTACCAATTTAGCCTAGGTAGTGTTGGTAAAGACTCAAATTTTTGGAGTCTCGAATTCAAGAACTCGACTCATACTTATGGGACTCCAAGCTTAAAAGACTTCCGAGTCTTTTGAGTCATGAGTCGAGTCCTTTTTCGAGTCTTATCGAGTCCTGTAGTTACAACTCGAGCCTTAGAAAAGACTCGAACGGTCGTATCTTTTAAGAATATTTTTTTTACTTTAGGCGTGCCTCAAAATACCTACTTGAATCTAATAGCAAAGACTCGATTTTGAAGTTTCTATCCAAAGAACTGATTTCTACAGTAACCTTATGTGTTTCTAGAAGAACAGTTGAGTTCTAATCATAATGAGTTAAAAACCTTTTGTTTACACTTGGTAAACAAAACACTCAAGTCTCTATAGAAGACTCGAGTTTTTTTAGAGGACTCGAGTCTTTACAGATCACTCAAGCTTCGATTAGTCTGAAAAACTGAGTCGAGTCTTCGGAATGAAGTCTCCAAAGACTCAAGTCTTTACCAACACTAAGCCTAGGTGACCCTGCCTACAAAGCTAATGGTCCTGGGTTCGAATCCTTGTAAAGGTAAACATTTGTATGATGAGCATAATTTTTTGTTTGTGAGTCTTGGAGGTTTTCTACTATTGACATTTATATAATGCTTATTAGCTTCATGAAACGGCCCTCTGCATAGTTATGGTGCGTGAAATATTTAATTTGAATAAAATTGGGTTAGTGTTATTATAGTATTAATTTATAAAAACAAAATCACCTATAAATCCGGATTTACAACCGCACCAGCGAATAAAGGCATATCGTTTAGAATTATGTAGGTAAGAAAACTGACATCTGCTCGGAATATGATTTTTTTAGGTGGTCCGATTGACGCCGATAGCGCTCTAATAACAACAGCTGAAAACAAAAAAAATGCGAAATTGTAACGAAGGCTGAATTTAATATAATATGACTGTGTCAAATCTGTTCTTTAATCAATATAATTATAAAGGGCCTTCATCATAAAAAAAATAGTGGAAGGTGTACGTAAAAAAAAACACAAATCGATGTATAGTTTAGCCGTTTGGCACACGCATACAAGAGGTCAAAACAAAATTTTTGACCCGCAGTTCTTAAAAAAAATCCCTTAGGAGGGGAGTGCTAATTCATTAATCTAATGATTATTGTATGGGGGAAAAAATCAGAAACCCATCGAAATCGTGTCGTGTCGAATCGTGTGTGGTATCATATGAAAGGGCTTTTTGAGGAAATACAAAAATATACTACATGATTACATTTCAGTAATTTTTTTATTAATATAAAAATTATTTTCATAACACCAAGTTTGGGGTCCTCCAGATACGATATGGCGGATTATTTTTTTGTATAATATACCACAAATAATATGTGATACCCTCATATCTAACCTCAAGAAAGCGATTTTGAAAATAATTGCATTTAGTATTTTTTTTTTTCATTATTACCAAGTGACCGGTCTACTTCAGTACCCATTTCTAAAGGAGCAGAACTGTGTTACTCTTTAATATTGAAAAATTAAAAAAAAAAAAACCTAAGAAACTTGCTGATCTATATTTATATGTGTAGTGTGTTTTTTATTATCATCAGTTTCCTGATTCATAATTTGTAGAAAGTAAGCGGGCAAAGAGCACGGCATATCGAGCTACCACTAGTGAGCGAACGAGACAAAAAATTAAGGTATTGTTAGCGTCTTAAACAGACACTTATTTAATCAAACTACTTAAGTGCACCAGAAATATGTAATACATTTATCTATACTAATATTATAAAGCTGAAGAGTTTGTTTGTTTGTTTGAACGCGCTAATCTCAGGAACTACTGGTTCGAATTGAAGAATTATTTTTGTGTTGGATAGTCCATTTATCGAGGAAGGCTTTAGGCTATATAACATCACGCTGCGACCAATAGACCCTATCTGATGATTAGTAACGACAGGGTCTAAATATGGAGTTCACTCTTGCTAATAATAATAATATTTGTTAATCATTAGATAATTATCCATCAAACGCTTTGCCACCCCCACAATATCACACAAGCTTTTATAACAATTTTGCATATAAATTTGGATATGCTAAATCCACCTTCATGGAACTACTACACGTCCGGCGAAGACTGTAGTGTCGTTCATTAGAATGTAATATAAGAAGCTATGGTCGCATTTAAAAATGTATTCCTTGGGTGTAACTGGGTGCAATGACGCGGTTCGCCCCACTATAACAACTGAAAGCATTGAACATACACAATTTTATCACTAAACGCTGATATTGACCTGCTGCGGATCACATATAAAGTTCAGATGGTTTGCAGTTTGTGTAGTTTCATAAGTAAATTGTATTTGTCCATAATCATGTAACGTAAACTATATCAATTACAGTCGACATTCCATTTTTAATAGGAAAGAAAGGTTTATCGTGGTTGAATAAATAATATTGCATGATATTTTATTTAAATAATAAAAAAAAAAGTTTTTCTATTCACATTATATATATTATATCACATTTTACCACCCCCTTTTTCCCTTGGGTGTCGTAAGAGTCGACTATAAGACGCATGTTGAAGTGTGATGTGGGCGATGAGCTAGCAACCTGTCACAGCAATATCACATTTTCTCCATCTATTAACCTGCAATTGCTAAAAGTGGTACTGAACATTATTTTTCAGTGCTCTACATACCCCTTTTGGTAATATAGAGGTGAGTCTATTTATTTTTGTATTGTATGTATGTATTATCTTTCGATTGCCATATTTACTGTCAACATTAGGCCACCCTTTAACGTAGGAGACTTTTTATTTAACATAATTATATTTTTTAAAGTCTGACATGTGAAAACTAGATAGTCTCAAAAAATCACTTATTTTGGTCTTTCCTTAATACATATTACTGTTCAAAGCGATTAGCTTTCATTACAAAAATGCAATTTATTTTCATAGCTATTATGAATACTATGACAACTTACTCGTAAGTCATATTGTTCAAAAACTTCTCAACGGATTGTAATTTTCTTTTATCTTATCGATAATATTATTATGAGGTTTATTAAATTAAAAAAGTGATCATAAAATAGAACAAGTAGTTGTTATTTTCAATAGAACGGAAGAATTAATTACACTTTTTTTCTTTATATTGGGCCGCTATCTTTAACTTTTCATATGGTAGTTTTTCTTTTGATAAGACGTGTTGATACCCAAATTACTAAAATGGGGCCAGCCATTTTAAGTCTACACTTTTAAAAAGAATGCGTCTTCGTTTTGGTATAGGTCCGCCATCTTGAACTCCAGTGGATAACATTTTCATTTCCTCGGAAAAAATCACTCATATTGGTTTTTTGTATTACTAGGTAAAGCGGCTTGCTTCTGCGTAAGTTGTAGTTTAATTTTGCTTACGCCATATAGTATGTAAAGCATTTTGCTCATGGTCTATATATTAGATTTAAAAAAAAATCAGAAACAAAGTTAAAGATAAATTTATGATTAACATATTTTCTATAGAAAGTTTTTGTGTAGCACTTAGTATTTTTGAGTTATAATGAAAACATACCTGGGCGAATTGATAACCTCCTCCTTTTTTTGAAGTCGGTTAAAAATAATAATTATTCGAGCCCTTAAGAGGGTGAAATGGGGGCGGAAGTTTGTATGGAGGTACAATATAAACGAGTTCCACGCGGATGAAGTCACGGGCAAAAGCTAGTATTGTTATAAATAGAAGAATCGCGATGAGCATACACACCCTGATGACACAAACCTACGATGAACAAAAAACACGAAGTGATATACTTTTCCAACAATGACCTTCAATTAACGAACCATCTCAATCGGTTGGGCTCCAACAATGACCTTCAAAAATGATTATGTCCTCCATCAGTATATGATAAAGGAAACCATGGTCTGCTAGGAATATTATTGGCGGCCTTGGAAGAGGTTCTATTGATCCAGCAGCTGCCCCGACAATTGCTGAAAGAACGATTTATATTTGCTCTTTTATCCCTTACTCATGTTCTATTTGCATTCTTATTTTTTGAAAATTAACATTAAAACGCATATACTTTATTTATTTGTCATTAAGAAGTTTATCATTTGCATTTGAAGTTGAATTGTCTTCCTTGGAAAAATAAAGTTCTATAACCAGTATTTTTTACATGTAGATGTACAGTCATGAGCCAGCTGCAGAGAAATCTGACCCCGCTGCATATAAATTTGTATACACGGGGTTCAAGTTTCACTGCAGCTGACTATACATATTAAAAAAAAACTTGACATTATTTGGTGCAAAGAAGATCAATATCGATTCGATTAATCAATTATACGTCTTAAATTTTTACAACGAGTCAATTAGTCCCATAATATTAAAGTCATACCAAATATTCTCGTAATATGATATTACAGGTATGAGCCTACAGGTAGGACTTATTCTCCTAAGGGATTTTTAACCATTTTCAACTGAAATAATGTTGCAATTGTTTGGTACCGCTCGTTTTTTAAACAACAACTGACAACTTAAATAAATTGATTAACCCCGACATTGTTATATCAAAGTAAATAAAAGTTTTTAACATATAAAATTCGCATAAAATCATGGAAGGACAGCTACAGAATCCTACATTGCGCGTGGCCCGACACATTTGAATGTTAAAGAACGTTTTTAAAAAGGAGAATAAAATTGTTTTGCGGACCATTTTTCTGTTTCGATTGCCATATTTATAGATTAACACCCGCATCAAAATCTATTCAATAGTTACCAGTATAATCCAAACTAATATTTAATGCGAAAATAACCCAGTCTACATATTTATTTGGACAGTTGGACATAGAATACCTTTATACTTTTATACAGGCTCGGCCTATTTTGGGATCCAGTGACTATCCCTGTAAATGTGTTCAAATCTAAATAAACATTTTCATTTTATCTCCGAAATCAGGCCCTAAAAGGGTGAACAGGGGGGCGTAAGTTTGTATGGAGGTACTATATAAACGAATTCCACGTGGAGAACCGCTAATTAGCGTATTATAAATAGAAGAGTAAGTATGTTAATGCGATGAGCACACAGACCCTGATGCCTTAAAAGCATGATAAACAAAAACACGAAGTGATATACTTTTCAAATTACCGATTTTAACGAACCATCTCAATCGGTTGGGTTCCAACAATGACCTTCAAAAAATATTATGTCCTTCATCAGGATATAATAAAGGAAACCATAGTCTGCTCTGAATACTTTTGGTAGCCTAGGAGGTCCTACTGCTGTAAAAGTCGCCCCGATTATTGCTGAAAAAACGAACTAAGGTAAACGTCTCTGTCATTGAGCCAATACTTGATAGTGTCAATCTTATGTCATAATATTATTAGATGTTTGTAAAAAAAACAAAATTAAATGTGTATGCTGCCAAAAGGCGACAAGGGCTCTTTTAAGCTTGAAACGCAAGAGCGCGGCGCAGCGTCGTTGCGTGGCGGATGCGGTTTTGCGGTAAAGCGAACGCAGTAGCTCCAAAAAAACCGCGCGGTATTCGGTAGAGAGCGGAGGCGGCATGTGTGACATATGAAGCAAAATCGACAGTTTTGGAAAGATCATAAATGCAAAACCGCTTCAGCCCCGCACCGCGCCGCGCCTGCTTTGTGCGTTTCTAGCTTTACATGTGGTGTTATCAATAGATATGGATATTACACAATACATATAAATAGACAATAGATATGAATAGGTGTTCTGAATAAGGCAACTTCCTGACTTGGCGGGGCGGATTGATGCGTTGTATTTTGTTCTTTGAAGTAAGATTAGTAGTGTTGGTAATATTGGTATTACGTTTGCGCAGTTATCATGCGCAGGAGGGGGGCAGTAACTGTACTCACCAGGCTTCCGCGCATCCCACGCCAGTTAGGAAGTACTCATTTAAATGTCGGGGCGCAGTAAAAAACGGTACAGAATAGACTGACAGTTGACACTGACAACTGACCAAAAAATCAAGAAGTCACCTACAGCAGTTAAAAATTCGGATTTTTACCTTATTTTTATCTCCATAGATATTTTATGATATCAAATTTTAACGCGCTGTTGAAGGCGATTATAAAAATCGAGTAAATGTTGGTGCGCGAATATTCGATATTCATTAGATTTATTGATTTTTGCTGCGTACTTTTACAACATGCTAACGTATACACCTAACATGATTAAATCATAGCAATTACTACTTAACCCACTTTACTAATTTGCCATATGACATGCATAACCATTAACTCGAATCAATCCCTTGAGGTTCGCGAACCATCGAAGTTGCATTTGTGAGCCGTACGTTGCGTTTCTTTGCTTATTGTTGTGTCAATAGGAATATCTTTCTTTACACCACACCTTGCCAAAAAGCGCGTTTTTCCGCACGCTGCGCGTCCGGAAAACCCCACTTTCTGACCAAGTGGTGACGTAAAATTGTGTACAAAACACGGGTCGTAAAACAGAAAGCCCTCTCTCGCATATTTATGACCCTCGCCTGCGGCTCGGGCCTCAAACATCTGCGATATCGGCCTTTCATTGTTTTACAACCCTTGTATCGTAATGTACTATTGTGTCGGTAAACTTTTTATACTTGAAATAGTACCTACATTACACAACTAGGGTGGTAAAGCAAAGAAAGGCTGAGATCTCAGATTTTGCGGCCCGAGCTGTAGGTGAGGGACGTATAATATAAGCGATCGAGGGCTTTATTCATTTTATCCCGTGTTGTGGACATCATTCTATTACAACACTTGGCCAGAAAGCGGCTTTTTCCTTACGCGTAGCGTGCGGTAAAAGCTACTTTTTGGCCAGGTGTGGCATAAATGATATTTTAAATGCAATGCCGATCCATATTATCACAGTGTTCAGCTCTGCTTAGCACTTATTGATTCACCTGACTCGTGACTATGTTCAGCAGTACCTTAGTTAGGTTTTCCAACTGTCCCGCAAAAAATGGGCAGGTCGATTGGATCCTTTAATACGATATAGTAGAGGAAGTTACTGTTAGCTTTAAAGACCAGCGGGTCCATCGGTCTACCGCCCCCAACGCCTACTAAAACTGAAAAAGAAATCTTCACTAGAAGTAAGACGCAAACCTCTGGCCATTTGTGGTTCGACTGCATTCTCCTACTGATCGGACAACATGAACACAACATACAAAATATGAATGACATAAATATTCTCACTGTTCCTGTAATTACTGTTTTATTGTTGTGTTTCACTCATGTACAATAAAGAATTTTACACACATACATATTTTGTATGTTCATGACATACATAATTTTGTATCTTTATAAGTGCATCTTGCTCTCACTCACATGTTTTTAATACGTATTGGTATTGGATAACGCGGCTGGCAAAATGGAAGACCATTTTGGAGGTATTTTTTGTAACTATAATACAACACAAATACTGTTTATGGCACACATCAATAAATAAGATTATTAATACTGAGTACAAAACAAGTGTTACATTTACAGTGCAAATGTTAGGTACTAGGAGTATCTAATGGTTTTGAAGGTTGCATGATCAAGAAACGATTACTATTCCGGTTTTCAAAATTAAATCTACTAAATTTAAAAATAAATAACTTTGTAGTTTAATACTATATATACTCTCAAATATTTGTTTCAAACCGTTCTGTAACGAAGAAGTTCGAAATGATCGACTACTTATTGCCGCGGCTATGCAGATAAATGCTGTTACGCGCTAACATGCTATGTATGCTGTTATGGGCCCTACGGAAGATCAGCGCTGGCTGCAAAGCCTGCATATATGCTGAGTAGGTTCCCTTTCGTAACTACGCCTTTGTTTGTGTGTTATATAATGTTAATATTGTGCTTGTTACGAATAAATTTTTGAATCTGAATCTGAATCTAACTGCTGTTAACCCGAACGGCTTATATAAACTGCTACAACTTTTTTTACTAAACACAATTTCATATTCAATCTAAAGCAAAAAGATTCTAATCGTAGCTTCTGGTTGCTGATAATGGGATCACTTTCAACAAACTATGAATTAATAAAGTTTACGCCCAATAACCACGCCTCCACATTATGTGTTTATAATTTCGAATATCCATACCCATATTAATTGTTTTTCTAAATGATTGAATTGCTTTTGATGTGTGATTGCTAATAGCTTTCCATGAACCGAGTAACGAATTTTATGGGAATAAACTCACAACGTTCGTATTTTAGCCATAAAAGGCCCCGCACAGTGATAAAATGGAGCCAACTCGTAAGTAATACAAAAATGCCCGATTTGCCTTGAACTCTTTTATAACTGGAGGAGGCAAGGGCAATGACCTTGTTGTTACTACGACAGCTGTAATAAAAACATCAACATTATAGTTTTAAATAGACAATTACCATAACTGAAATCATTCTAGGTTTCCCCCATTCTCTCCACTCGTTTCCACATTTTATTTAACTAAGTAAGCATGGAAGTTGTCCTCAAAATTTGCAATATGGCTTTGAGCACGTTGAGAAAGATCGTATCGGTCTTGAGCCCCTAGAAAGTACTATAGGTCGGACGGGTTACTACTTCAGAGAAAGCGAGAGCATAGACCCAGCGCCGTCTGCTACCCTTTGATGCCACTCCTCTTACCAGGCCCGTCACAGGCGCCTTCTCCGTTAAAGGTAGCGTGTATAGCAGGTTTGGACGTTTACAATTGCTTATGAGGGATTCATGGTTTGGCTCAATTTGGGGCGGCTGTGCTGATCCAGAGTCGAGCCACAGAATATTATAAATAGTATTACAGTCATATAGAGACGATGCGTGTGCGTTAGTCTCGAAACTCGAGTATCCAACCAGTATATTTTTTTTGCAATTAATCCCCTCTACTATTCCTTTTTAGTATTTGGTTCGCTTTTCACCTATGTACGATATGCATTACGAGTACTCTACTTCTTGCTCTATGCCAAGTTATACTTAGCGTACGTACCTACTACAAGTTTACAGATTTTAATATTACAAATGTTGCAATAGTTGTATTACATAGAATCGACGTTCAGATAGGGTCACTAGACCGGTTAAGCGACCAACTTCTGTTTGCGAAAACCTGAAGAACTAAGTTTTTTCAATTAAAGATATTAACATTCTTACAGACCCTAAAGAATCAGTGTGTCGTATGCATTTTATTTGTGACTTATTGAATGGAAACCCATTAAAAAACCAGAAAGTAATCTTTCAGTTCATCAACTCTTCGAAGCGGTCGCAAATCGGCAAACTAAATTAGCTGGCATTTAACCGACCTATCGACCTTATCTCTGTTTTGATTCGGATAACAGTAATTAATGCAATTACCATTAGCTGCAGCTGCTTCCGCTCCTTCCTCATTAACTTCGACAAAAGCTTTTTGTATGGCCTCAGTAATGCAAACGGGTTCAGGTTTCTCCAGAAGTCCCTCTAGTCCAGAATTTGCACAGTTAAACCAATCGGTGATGTTGGCCTAAAAATGTAAATAATTATAATATTTTACAAGTCGAAATCTGCATACTGCTGTTGTTTGTGCATTGCCCGTCCAGTGAAACAAATGTAGGATAATGAAGGTAATGGACAATTGATGACAATATTAAAAGCTTCAAAAGAAACATGCACACAATAGTTTTTTGACAGCGTAGCGGTATGAAGCCTCTATAAATGTTGGCCATAAGAGTGACGGAGATGTCTTGTCAAGGACTTAGGTTCTACTGTTGGGCACAAGGGGGCCTGGAGCCTTATTTATGAGGATTGAGATGTATATTTTACTGTTGTTAACTTAAGATTAAATAACATGAATGTCATATCAGAGTTTATGGTGAGATTTATCACTTATAAAATAAGCTTTGTTTATAAGTATTGATATTGCTTTATCTCCTAGCATTACACAAATTATAGGTATAGGGGCGCAATCTGCATGCGGTAATTTCTACTTTACCGTGATCTTACTGATGTCGTCTACCTCATTAAACTTGTCAGTTTAGTAATAATATTGCGCGGAAGCGAGGCCGTATGGATCCAGTACTGAGTTCGTACCACCCCAGTACTGCGCATCTCACACTAGCCCGGAAGCACTCATTTCAATCTAGGGGTGTAAGGAATGTGAACTAACTCGGCTGACAATTGATACTGACAGCTGGCAGTTTACTGATTTAGCACCGGCAAACGTGGAAGTGCACTTCACAAGACTTCTTTATCATTATTGGTCTCTCCCACAATGACCAGTCCTACGCCATCCACATCCAGCAGACTCCCGTGACCTTTGCCAGGTCATCAGTCCTCCTTGTTCTTTCCACCCCAACAGCCATCGGTTTTTCGTGCGAAGTGCCCCGCCCACTGACACTTAAGTTTAGCACAAATCTTACCTTACCTTTTATTACCACCATATCAGCCGAAGGACGTCCACTCCCCCAATAGGCCTTCCCCAATTTCATGGATGTTAATACCTTGGCATGCGGATTGGCGATCGCAGTATCTCCACCGCAGTCCAGGGATGCTGCTGCCCATCCCTCGGTGGATCTAGTCGTAGTTTTAAGACATACCTGGGTCCGGGTTTTAAATTAAAATCAAATTATTGTTACCTTCATCATTAAATCCTTCAAGTCTGTAGTTGTGGTAATTTTGAACCGTGGTAGATACAATTGTACTTTTTGGGGTGCGAAGCTATCGGTGATTTTTTTCCAGTTACTTGAATCTTGCAAGTTCTTGGCCAATTCCAATGTGCCATTTTTTGTGTTTGGTAGTACAATAATCATGGAGCTAGTTTTTCCTTTGTAGTACACTCGAACAGCCTTTAAGAAATACATGTATTAAAATATTGCTATAATATCGAACAAATGAGAAATATACAAATTATTACTTTATTTTTACCCCTAGGTTATCTTTGGTTTATTTTAACCGGTCTAAGTTATCAGGGCCAATTGAAAATCGGATATCGCATGCCGCCTGCAGGATTTTACTTTCTAAAATGGTGGAAAAAGTAAAGTAACTGAACAATAAGTAGTCACCTTTTTACTTCATTAGCTACCAACTTTCAAGGTTTAGGTGGGTTCTTGATGTTTTAAAACAACGTTAGGACGAAAATAATTTCAATGAATGTTGCTTTGCTCTATCAAGAACCCTTTGTTACATCGTCGTACTGTATTATTCTTTATGGCCAAAATTCTACAGCTAACCTCATCATTGAGGCAGATGAACTTCTAATCTGTACCTTTAGGTACTATCGATTATTCTGTGCTACTGGGTAGTTAAAATATTTTTTTCTTTTAATTGTTATCTTGTAATATATTTTGTATATTATTTTAATATAAACACTTATTTTATAACTACACTACCGTCAGAAAGTTTAAGACCAAACATAAAATATGCAAATGATCAACATTGATTGATTATTCATTCAACCTTGATTCATCTGTCCGTAGTACTCTCGACCAATTTTCAAAAGTCCAATCCTTATGAGAAACAGCCCCTTGCAATTTTTTGCCCTTGTTTGGTTTGCGTAATAATTTATGAAAATGAAACTAAAAATTGTGTTTGGTCCTAAACTTTTTGACAGTACTGTATGGGTTTATCTATTAGAATTATTGTCCTGATATTCATTTATACTTTATAACTTAACTAATTACAATCACTTATGTATAGTAGGCTGCAAAAGTGCTTGGATAATCTCACAAACAAAATATTCCTGAGATTGTCAATGCACTTTTACAGCCCTAATGTACTTACCTTGCAGTCAAGTGAAGGGATCTCTCCATAGTCAAGGTCCTTAATCTCCTGATACATCATCATGGTTTTTTTAGTCGTACCGTCGCTTAAGTAGAAATCTTCCTCTTTCGTATCAGTTTTATTAAATTCATACTTCCATTTACCCTTAAACAGACCATTAGAAATGATAGATATAATACTTATTTACACTTTGCTTTATATTTCATAATGTATTTGCTTTTTTACTTTATTTCGATAGGTAACTAAAAGTAAATAAACCAATCCACTCGGACACTCAGCCAATCAAAGTAATCTTTCATAAATGCCATGCAGCCAATGGTTTAAAACCGTATTATGCTTTTGGTTGATTAGCTGAAGCAAGTAAAGTGGTTATTACATCTACGTAGTTATATCTGTCACATTAGTGTACTCATTACCTTGAAATATAAAGCGTTTACTAATACAAGTCTTGTCAGTGCACTAAACATATCTTTTGTCACTAAATCCTGAATACGATTGTTGGTTTTGCTTTCAACCTGAAATAATAACAATGATGAAATTTACATACATAAAAGCAAAGAAATGATTGCCTGTAATAGTTATATTTATTGTCTTAGGGCAAGGTCGCACTGGTAGGGCGATTAGCGATTTTTAATACATCAAGTCGCCCAAATTGTCAAGAAATCGCCGTCGCGGCTCAAATCGCTCATACAGCGGGCCCCCGGCCTTATGTATTGTTTAATATTATCAGTGCGTAACGTCTTCCCACTTTATTTGTCTTCACAGGAAAGGTATTACCTACTCTCAGTCCTTTTCTATCTTGTAAACATATTATCGTTTTGTAAATTACCCAGGCATTGATTGTATCGGCTGCTTCTTGGTTCTTGCTAAAATCAAGCTCTTCCGCTGAAGCATTGAAAACGACAACTGCATCTTTTTTGACGCTATCGCTTAGTTTGTGGTTTATATCAGAATATACTATGGCGGCAGTGGAAATGTTAACGCTGGTTTGGCCCTCATAGGAAGCACCCAGTTTTGGGAATGTGTCCCGAATCTGAAATCAGATGATTTTTATTTAGAAGAGACATTAAATATCTCAAAATATCTAAAAAGTAGACTTAATAAAGAAAAAGCTGAAATCGGGGAATAACAGAACATGGATGAAAAGCAATCAGCATGCGAAACTCAGTAGAAGTCAGTGGCACAAAATGAATCCATCTCAGCATGGCGCTTGCACTTCCACTCTGCACACAGATTCATAGCGCAACGCTCATAGGTGCTCACTGAAACACCCATATGAAAAAGAAAACTCCTACGAGATGAGTGAGTTTTTGCCACTGAAAGTGTTAATGATATAACATGGTGGTACAGTCTGCTGCAAATGTAGTAAAGTTACTCCTAAAAAATTATGTCAGTTTATTTTTTTATACTTACATCTTGTTTATCCTTAAGGTTTAGTACTTTAATGCATTGATCATACGCGGGTCCTTCGGAATACAAACAGAGCTCAGCTATTGGCGTAAATACTGACATAGCCGACATTATAATGTTTTCTGAAGGTGAAGATTTCATGCGATTCTGCAATACAATTAAATTAGTTTAAATTCTTCACTTCGTATTTCGTTTATGTTACATTCAGGTTTTCCCACTGTTATGAAAATCATTCATAATATTAGGTTTATACCGTACTTAGCTAGTGATTGACCGTTTATTTATTTATCAAGAAAATATACAAGAATACTTAACCAGAATAATTAGCTAACATCACAGACCACATCATACCACATACATTCACACATATATACATACACATACACACATACATACACATTATTGCACTATTGTGCTCCCAAGAAACTATTTCCAAGTGGTTTTAATTATTATTAATTATACAAGACATTGTAAAAACATAAACAGCTAACTGCTTCAATTGAAAAAAAGAAGAGTTATTTTTGTAATTTTTTCTTAGCAAATTAGCCGACGTGTATTTTTACTCTACTGGAGTGATAATAACTCTTTATTTTGAAAACACTAAAAACTGATGAACATAATTTAATATATCCCAAAAATATAATTTAAGACCAAAAATGCAACCACTATTGAGTCATAACTTGATGTTACCTCAAAATCAGCATTGACTCCGAATAGAAAAATAAATAAATTATTTTTTGGATACAAGATGCAGATGCTCTAAGAAAGCGTCCTTTTAATTGTTTGCTCTTGTTACAGCGAAACCCTACGTATAATATGGATCCATCATTGACAGAATGTAGGCTGTACTAAATTGTGATCGGAATAATTGGTTCAGATAACATGAGGACGTTTTCTACCGGCAAATTTTTTTTGGAAAGTGGTTTTTGGTCTTTTATTCATTTATTATTAGGTTGGTGATGGAACTTACGTAAAGGCATAATCCAGTAAATGCTGTGATACCATCCAGGATGCCCGTTAGTCCTGTCCCACTACCACTAGTGCTTGTGCCAGTTGTCGTAGGCGGTACCGTAGTAGTAACTGAAGTGTCCGTAGGGCCTGTAAGAAAAAGTGTGTTACTTCTTTCTTACGAAATATCACCCTAAAGGCCTGATGGGTTCCTAGGGTATCAGATGCCCTTGGAACCCGATAGTGAAAATACGAATAGATCGGTATTACGTGGCTAGTTTGGACATGGTTTAAGATTTTCAAACGTAAAGATCTGTGTAATATTAGGCAATTGAAAAGAGTTACTTATTCCGTACAGAGACAACAAGTGAGACATTAATAATGACAAACCAGACTACGATCGAATGTATTCAAATTCAAAATAAAAATACAACACAGTTCAGAACCTATTTTCTGAATTTTTTTGCTATGCTATCGAAGCGATAAGCAGAGGTAAATAAGAAGAGGTGGTCAACTAAATTTAATTGTTATCGTTTTGAAAAGTTACGTACAGTTACGAGCTGGTATGCAAGTTCCGTTTGCGTCCCTGTAGTAGTCTTTGATGCATCTACATTGAGACTTGCAGATAAAACCAGGAATGAATGTTGCACAGTGGTTTGATGGGTTGGTGTAGTTCGAACAATTATCGCCGGGACAAGGCAGTGGGCAAACTTGATACTCTTCGTTGATGCCGCACTTGAATTTTGCTAAAAAAATAAAATAATTTTGAGTCGTCTCAAATATAGTTTATGTAATTACAAATGTTTGACATTACACGCGTTATTGTTCATTTTGTATGTTGAAACATAGTTACGTTGATTGTGGCGAACTGGTTATGTTTGATAATTGATTATACCCCTTTTTTCAGTAGCGGGTTTTGAATACTGTTTAACTTAATTATAAAAGGTGCACGTAAGGTGCACTATAATTTAACAGAATTATCACTGCTTTGGATCTGTTCTTTCATTGTAAGAAACAGACGCGAGTACTTATCCTACTTCTTATATTTTACCCACCACCATATCAGCCCTAGGACGTCCACTGCTGGACATAGGCCTCCCCCAATTTCATGGGGGGTAAATGCCATAATCGCCACGCTTGGCATGCGGGTTGGCGATCGCAGTATCTCCACCGCACTCTAGGAATGCTGCTGCCCATTCCCCGGTGGTCTTGGTCGTAGTTTTAGGAAATACCCGGGTCCCATATTTTACCCGTGTTTACTTAAATACTTGTAGGTATCTTTACTAGCCTAACTGTGATATTAAGCAAGCGATTTTCCTCTAACTTTATAAGTAATTCGTACTGCCAAGATGTGGTATTCCTTGCTTGAATTGGTGTTCCTGGGTAGAAACAATCAAGGATTTCCATTTGGGACTCCCTCCCATGTGGTTGACAATCAAAATGTCAAAGTGTATATTCACAAAGAAAAAAAATGCGAAGTGGAATCCCAAATTAAACCCCCGTTTGGGTCCCGAACGTACAATATAAATATAAATAATAATAAATAAATAAATACTGGGGGACAATCTTACACAAATCGACCTAGTCCAAAACTAAGCAAAGCTTGTACTATGGGTACTAGACGACGATATACATACTTATATAGATAAATATATACTTAAATACATATAGAACATCCAAGACCCAAGAACAAAATCCGTGCTAAATGCACAAATAATGCCCTGGCCGGGATTTGAACCCGGGACCTCTGGCTTCGGAGGCAGTGTCACTAACTAGGCTAAACAGGTCGTCATCATATAGAGGTTTTTAAGTCATGACACGACTAAACATACAACGAGTATTTTCTAGGGTTCCCCTTTGTTAGGCCTAAATACGTTAGCTCTAAATGCTTCATTTGGCCTAATGTTTCATTAGATCTAATGCATTTTTTCTTAAATCTTGGCATGCGTGGATTGCGTGGTATTACCCTAGACTAATATCGCTTACCATCCCGCGAGATAGTGATCAAACGCTAGGCCCTCTCCATTAAAAATAACCACCACCACCACCACCATATCAGCCCTAGGACGTCCACTGCTGGACATAGGCCTCCCCCAATTTTATGGGGGGTAAATGCCATAATCGCCTCGCTTGGCATGCGGGTTGGCGATCGCAGTATCTCCACCGCACTCAAGGAATGCTGCTGCCCATTCCCCGGTGGTCTTGGTCGTAGTTTTAGGACATACCCGGGTCCGGGTAAAAATAATATATCAAAGTAAATAACGTGTTTTGTGCTATGGTACAGGGTAGTATGTAATATTTCTACGATACAAATACGTACTAAAACGCCATCTCAAAGCCTGTGATATCCCTCCCGAGGGCTGGGAGGAGCGTCGATGAGACCGGAATGGCGTAATAGAGTCCGAAAAGGTGTAGCTTCTTTTGAAGAAGCCCGAATCGAACACCTGGACCATAAGCGTTATTTACGGAAGACTCGACCCAAGCCCTCCTAAGAGTATACTTACGATAGTCAGGGTCAGCTGTATTGCACACAGTACGACCGAACATTTAGATCAAAATTCGGTTTTGCGAGCCATGTACGTGCTCATCAGAGGAAGCTGTAAGGGTCGCCGTCGTCGGATACGACGAGGTGGAGGACTATATATGTATGTAATGTTGCTAAATATCTTTATGTTATTGTAAATTAGTATAGAAATAAGATTATCCACACTGCCGCATTGGGGTGACCTGTAAAGATGGTTGTGAGTGTGAGAATATTTTAAAAAATACTTACGGCACTCTGCTATTGGGATACATTTGCCGGTTTTCCGGTCCCGTTTTTTGTTAATGTCGCAATCGCATCTCGGTTTGTCACATGCACCCGGACATGTTTGGGGCGAGTCTTTGGTTTTGGCACAATAGTCCGCATCGCATTTTACAGTTGGACACGATCTCCAAACCTCATCAGCTGGGCAGTCTGATTTGGCTGAAAAGTCAATAAGAACATCATTACACCATCAATTTCAGAATCAGATTTTGGCAGTACCCAAGCTCTTTCTCTATAATTATCAGATTTAAATTGTAACCTGACTATTATGTTGTGAGAAAATATGAAATGTATCTCGAACGCCTCGTGCTCCTTAATTTATAAAAGGGAGGTTTTTTTAAAGTCACTATTTGTAGAAAACCATTAAAGTTTTTTTTAAATTATAGACTGACGATTGGCCTCAGTCTCACCTGATGGAAAGCGATGACAAGGTCTAAGATGTTGCTCACTGATTCAGTAACAGCCTATTCACTCTTGTCTTGAAGACACCCAGATTGTATGTGTCAGGAAATACAGACGGCGGCAGTAAACTCCAGTCCTTAGCTGTGTTACATTAAGAAAGAAGAAGCAAATCGCTTCGTACGAATAATATATAAAATGGTAGGCTGACAACGTAAGGATGCAACCGCTGACCACGTCTGGACGTCCGGTGATGGAATGGGGAGGGCGGAACTAAGTCATGTAATTCCTGCCTCATCTTTGCCCCCTGGCTAGATGCTGGCCAAGAGCAATCCCATTTTTAATAAAAAAAAAAAAACCTGTGCACACTCTCCAAAATGTATCCGATAGAACACAGACAAACAAGCGACTCGACGGCGGTTTTCCAAGCTCTGTAACTTAGATTCAACCACTGGATCATCCTCGAAAAAACTACGAGCACGGCGCTGTATCGAATCCAAAGCCTGTAACTGATACTTGGCGGAACCGTACCAAAGGTGGCAGCAGTACTCCATGCACGACCGAACCTGTGCTTGGTACAAGGAAAGAAGCTGTTTCTGTGTGAATTACCGCCTTACCTTATGCAGGACACCAAGTTTTTTAGCTGCAGTTTTTGCCTTGGATTCGATAGTGGACCCAAAGTTTGAGTAGGAGCTGAGACTTAAACCAATGAGCTCAAGGTGATCGGTCAGTGGTAGGGATACATTCTGGAAAGTAGGAGTCAAGGAAAGTTTGTGGTGAACTCCGTTTCGCAGTGAAAAGGCACGCCTAAGTTTTGGTGGAGTTGAACGCGATCAAATTGGCTTCACCCCAATCGGATACGGCTCTCAAGGTCGCATTTATCCGCTCCACCATATTACCTAATAGAAAACTTATCTGTTTTATTTAAGTATAAAAAAGTTTAAAGTGATGTGTCTAAACAAAGAAGGTACTTTCTCAAATAATTATTGCATAGTGGACTTGTGGAGTTGACAAAATATTAAATTTTGACCGTGTCAATTAGGCCTCATTTTTTACTGATACAATTGCAAATAGACCTTATTGACCGATGTAAATACACACAAGGACGATTTGATGCAAACTACACTTTTCATAACGAATGATCAAATCGTGTGCGAGTAACGATTATTTTCAAGTCAAGTTACTTAAATTAATAAAAAAGATACAGCTGTGTTATATCAAGTGTTTCATATTTTTATTTGCATTATACAATGCTACAGTTTATAATTGTTTGTTCGTTAGCGGTAAGTGGCCTTGGATTCAATAGAACGACTTGGTTTACTCACTGGTGACATTCAGTGGTTGATTTTATATTACAAAGCCTAAGTCACTGTCGTTGAGTTACTGATTTGTCTGTGCGTTTTGAGTTTGCGTGTGTAGAATGTGCAATGTGCACAGGAATTACAGAACTTATTAATTAATTAACCATATTTAATTCTAATTACATACATACATATAATCACGCCTGTTTCTCTCTCTACCTGTCCAAATCATCTTAATATACCTTTCTCAATTTTCGTCACTATATCTTCAGTCACTGCACATCTCCGTTGTATGACGGTGTTTCTCACTCTATCTCTCAAAGTAACGCCACACATACTTCTCAGCGCTCTCATTTTCACTGCATTCAATGGACTCTGATGTTTCTTCTATCACACCCAACTTTCGCTATCATACATTAGTGTACAGCCGCACCTTTTCTGATACTTTCTGGCTGCTCATAAAGGCGTGGAGTGCCCCATTCAATCGATTCCCAGCTATCACTCTCCTTTCAATATCTCCCTCATGCTTACCGTCTCTCGTGAACAAAGTCCCCAAATACACAACTCATCCACTTGCTCAAACTTTTCTCCATCGACCGCAATTTCACAAACTGTCGTACCCTCATTTCTTACAAATACCATAACTTTTGTCTTGCTTACATTCATTTTCGTTCCCTTTCTCGCAAACGATCCGTGCGTGCTGGTGGTCTTCTGTAACTTCTCAGCTGACGACGCTTATAAAACCTGATCATCAGCCTATAGTAGACATTTGAGAAGCACGCTATTCTTTTCCATCTATTCTTATTCATCGTGTTTCAAATCTTGCAAACAACTGTCCATCATAGGTTAAACAGCCACGGCAAGAGAGATGTGTAGCTCTCTCTAACTCCCTTTTTAATGCTAAACCATTAAGTGTAGGACCCGTTTACTCTCACGCAAGCAGTGGAATCTTCGTAGAGAGATTTCAGAGCTTGAACGAGGAGTTAGGGAGCCTTTTGGTTATGTTGGTCCGTTGGGCCTTAAATAACTTTAAATCCAGTGCTATGGACCGCTTCCACAAACCCGTCGATAAATTCATCCACATAGCCAACTAAGCAAGCGAAACGGAAGTCGTCGGAGTGTGCTCAGGTCAGCGCATACACCTGTATGACCTTCAATGAGTACCTCTTGGATAATCTGAATATACGCCACCTTTGCGGCCAACATCTCGATCTTCACCAAGTTGTTCACGACAGATTTGTGAACGATGAACCCTACTCCCTGGGACTGTTCGTCGCAGTCCCGGATAAAGAGCAAGTTGCCAGACTTTAGGGTTATCGCGTCCTCGCGCCGAGTTTCTTACGCCGGTTCTTCTCGTGGCAGAGGTTTATTTTTCCGAACCGGTGGTAGTTTATTGACGTTCATAGGTGCATGTAATATGCCTTATTTGAAGAATAAACTACTTTTACTTTTTTTTACTTTACCTCCCCCTCTCTTCGGGCTTCAGATAACCCTATGACATTCCAACGCAACTTCCTTAATCCTTCCTCTGGTTCCGCTATTGTTTCGTTGCTAAGGCCAGGAGTGGTGGTGGTAGACGGATTTTTGCCGGCGACTTTTAGCACCCCTGACCCCGCTAGTACCCTGGCCGCTACCGTCACCGGAACCTCGGGGCTCTGGCTTGTTTATGTTCTTCATACGCTTAACATGTGGGTTGACGATCGCAGTATCTTCACCGCACTCCGGGAATGCTGCTGACCATTTCCCGGTGGTGTTAGTCGTAGTGTACTTGGACATACCCGGTTGCAATTTTGTGTTTTTTTTTTATTCGAACCAGATACAATTATGTCATGAAATGTGAATAGTTACATGTCTGGTTCATATTAGAAAAGTATCGTAAGTATAAAGAAATTGATTTACACTCTTACTTAAACGGGTCTTGGATTTTCGTTTATGTATCTATTGTTTAAGCATAGCAAACGGTGGATTTAAAATTAGCTTTAATATCCCGTCAATTTAAACTCGGGCCAGTACCGATAAAAAAGTGTCATGTCTCTAAAATAATAATTATGTAAATCGTGAAGTCGCTAACCGATTATATTGGTTACCCAGAAACTACTTATATTTTATTATATCTTCAGTGATCTCCGGTTTATAATTTAAAACGATCTACTTACGGCATCCTTCTCTTGTCACGCAAACATTAGAGGCATTTCTGTAACCTCCCGAGTAACATATGCATCCAGCCTTGCACTGTCCTGCCGGCTGGCTGGGGCATTGCTTGCCGATATCGTCACAGGTTTGGTTGTAACAGCCTTTAATGCAGTACTCATAGTATTCGTTCGGTCCGTAGCATCGAGCTGTAAAATACCAAAGGTTACGCTGAAAAAGTCTACAGAGTTCCATATCAATATTTCCAGGAAACGATGTCTACTGATAACAGTGATAACTGAGACAGCAAGGAGATAACAGGAGGCAAAGACCAATCGTCCGCTACCCTTTGATGTCCCCCTCTTAGCCCTCTCCCGTCACAGGTAGATACCATCTCAATTGGATGGTAGACCTATAGTACCAATATTTTAGTGGGTCATTTAGTTATGAAGAAAATAATAAAATATATTGTTTTACGGAGACAGTTTAGTGTCTAAATGAAACAAACTTTTTTTAACAGTATATCAATGTTACTTCTGTAATGCAAAAAAAGGTAATTTACATAATTTTAGTAGTTATAGTTTCTCAAAGAATATAATAACAGTTAATTTATGAATTATAACAGTGTAGAAAATACTATGACATCAATATTTAACCTTAGACCTCTGACTTGGTGGGGCGCAATCTTTATGCGGCATTTTCCACTTTCCGGAAAGCTTACTGTTGTTGCCTAAATATCCTTCTTATATGTATACTAGCGTTTGCCCGCGGCTTCGCCCGCGTACTAAGCGCAATTTTTAACAGTCTAAAAAAAGAGGTTCTCTGTTTTTACTCGTATGTACGTACGTAGGTATGTATGTTTGTCCACGATTATCTCGCGTTTGGTTGAACCGATTTAGATGCGGTTTCCAGAAAAGTAGTTGTTTAATTTCGGGGTTTTCGGTATACGACGTTTGGTGATTGTGATTCATTAACAGATGAACAGATGAAAAGTCAGTATACATTCTAAGAACCGGCAAACTGTTGAATGCCATTTGATATTGACAAAAATAAAGATCGAAAAGTATCATCATACTTTTCTGAGATGCCCAAGGGGAAAGGGCAGATGAAATAAAAGCATGTCATAAATGGCCCTTAGTAAAAGTATCCGTGCACTACAGTAACACCAATAGAAGGTCTGCTAACGACCAAGCAGCGGTTATTAACTCTGGTCCTTTGAAGTACAGAAATACGGTGGTAAATACTAACGATGCAGAAGGTAAACCATCCAGTAGTGTTCTTAAACACTTGGAACATAACGCACCTGGTCTTCCATAACACAAACGTTCCACGTTTGGATACGCTTGTCATGTTGCTATTTACCTAAAATCAAACTTTGTTGTGAATTTGTCATTGCACGTCATATACGTCTAAGTATTTTGTAGATGCAAACGGTGTTTGTACCGCGAATTCCGTTCGCTTCCAAGTTTGTTTTTTATGAAGTAAATATATCGCCGGGCAAAATAACTGGGAGGAGATTGACAAATAACACACACACACACACACACACACCCACAGGCGGTATGGTAAACTCTTGGGTTTCCGATTCATCGTTTCCCCACTGTTTTATCTTGCAGTTCATTAGGAAAATTACTATGTGGAGTGGAGTTTATATCAAACAGGAAAACTGTAACAGAATAACATGTTCTGTACAGATAACAGCTACTTAGAATCATGTTCTCAAAAATTCAATGCTTTATACTTATTAAAGTACTTAATTATAAACAAAAAAAATTGCCATGTTTGAAGGCGGTAGCAACATAACCACACTTTGAGGTGAACTTAAACGGGAGCACGCCTCATAGAACAGACCGTGGAAGAAACAGTCGTATCGTAGGTCTACTCCGATGAATTTGAGAGTTTGCCCCTGCGACTTATTTGTGGTTATGGCGAAACAGGAAGTCAGGGGTAACTGTAGCCTTTTGTAATCAAAGGGAAAATCATTTGGTATAAATGGAATACGCGATACAAACACTGATTCTCCGTAAGCAGGTCGAAAGAGTCAAACCGATGCTATTTTCGTAATTAATCACCCAAAAAACCATAAAAACGACAACCATTTTAATATTTAGACAATTCAAACCCCCCGTACCCCTACAGGGGAAGATGGTATTACAGTCTTCCACGTTGGATTTAAAATCATTGTTGTTTTCATAATCAGCTACCCGATAAACCATAGAAACGAAACCCATGTCGATTTTCAGAATTTTTTGCACATTTTCCCCATTTAGGGGTTGATTTCTCAAAAAACCTGAAACACGTGTTTACTCATTTATCGTTAGAAATACTCCTGTGAAGTTTCGAATAAAACGGTCTTACTAATCTTGTTTCCCCATACAAACTTCGGACCCCCATTTCACCCCCTTTGGGGTTGAATTTTGAAAAATCCTTTCTTAGTGCTCCCCTAGACCGTAAAAGGAACCTACGTACCAAATTTGGAATCTCTAGGACCAGCGGTTTGGGCTGTGCGTTGATATGTCAGTCAGTCAGTTTCTTCTTTTATATATTTCGAAGATATAATGTCAGTATTACATTTCCACAAACGGTCGATATTCGACAATCACGAAGCATTCTTTATAATTAAGGTATACAGTAAAGAATTTGTAACGATTCAGCTTACATTTGACACTGACAGCTTACTTAGGGTGAGTTGCGCCAACCTACGATTACAGATCGATTAACCTTAAATATGGCGCCGGCAGCTGTCATCCCATACAAACCTGTCAAACGTTCAATACAGTCGGATTTTAACAAACACCGCTTACGATCACAGATGGTGTGGTGCTATCCAGCATTATATCGTACCGACCTCGCACCGCTAAATGGGGAAGTAGCCTTAGATGTTTAAAATACGTACGGCATTCACTTTCCGGTATACAAACGCCAGCTCCATTCCTATAGTACTTAGGCTTGCATCGACACCCGCTCGGACATAGTGAAAGTGGAACTCCTGGGCAACTACTGGCCGGCCTTCCAACCTCGGAACAAGACTGGGTTGCGCAGCCTATGATACATTTCTCAAAATATTCGTTCTCTCCACAGAGTTTTGCTGTGGAATAAAACGTATTAGCTGTAAAAGGTGCCTCGGGAGGAATAATATAATATATTAGGAATACATTTGTTGAACCAGGGCTAAAAATCTTTGAAAGCCATTCATTTCAGACGAGATAATTTTGAGGCTGCAATGGGCGGTTTCACCCGAGTTCAACACTGCTTTTCATTTGTCATACGAGGGAACTAAAACTGCTAAATATTCAAAAAGATTTTCTGAATCAATTTATTCCTATCGAATCCATTTTAAAATCGTTATTTTATGAACCATTTTGGCGGAAAGTTTTCACTGACGTTAACAGTGATTGTGTGTTTTTTTAGGGTTCCGTAGCTAAAATGGCGAAAACTGAAGCCTTATAGATTCGTCATGTCTGATGTCTGTCCGTGCGTCCGTCCGTCCATTCGTTCGTCCGAATGTCTGAGCCGATTTGCTCGAAGATTTAAGCACTACAATTATGAAATTTGGTGGAAATCTGTATTCTATAAACCGCTATAGAAAACGGATTTGAAATAACTAAAGATATTAAATTAAGGGGTGGGGGGGAAAGTAGAGTTTAGGTATCTACCTAGTTGCCAGATAATTTAGTTATTACAACGTAATAATTCCATTTGTAGCTTTTTATTTACTTTTAGACGATAAAAACACAAAAAAAATTAAACTATCAACTATTATTTAGAACTATATTATTTTACATTAAAAGGCACCTACCCAATTTAGTACCGTATGAGTCCAACCCAAAATATGACTTCATAACTTTAGTTATATCGCAGCCTTAACTTTCAATATTTTAACAGTAAATTATGTGAGCCTAAATATGAGTATGATCCAAAAGTATGTATTTAATAATATACATACGGCATTGATTTTCTGGAATGCAAACGTTGTCTTTATTTCTCCAGTACCCCTTGTCACATCTGCATCCACTGTTACACTTCTGCTGGGCCGGACAGCTGTATGACTTCCCGATGTCTTCACATGTCTGATTACCACCACAACTGTAATAGCATTCATCCCAATGCTCATTCTTTCCACATGTTTTCGCTGTGAACAACAAATAAAATATATTCCTTTCTCGGTTTTATTGACCGAGCGAGCGAGGCGTCTGCGTTTCAGCTTTCGACAAAAATCCTTTCGTATGTCTGTCTGGATGTTCTGCTCTACATGTCGCATTTTACAAACCGATTCTCGTGAAATTTTGTGAGCAGGTTTGATAATTATATAGATTATTTTGTCGAATCAGAATTTGTAAATTTTGAAAATTGAAAATTTCTTTTTTCGCTTGTCTGTCCGGATGTTCTCATCTTCAGGTCACATTTTTTCATCAGAAATGTTATATAGAATTATTTTGTCAAGACAGTTTTCGGAAATTTAGAAATTTGAAAAAAATATTCAAAATTTTATCGTTGAAATGAAATGTAATGGAATGATATTTTACTTGCTGAATATGATGAGATACAGTTTTCAAAATATAAATAAATTAAGTACACATTCAGCCGGAATTACGACACCTACGGAGTCACGACCAGCAGTCGTATGATGGTTACCAATTTATCACTTAAATCACTATCGTCATGGCTAAGATATATTTGTTAGGTTCCGACAAGTACGTGAGAGAGACGGGTATTTTATCTACGATGGTAAGTGATATAATGACAACCATCGTACTCAGGCAGGCTTCACAACAGGCGCAACAATAACCAAAAATATTTGCTTGCTGAGCCAAGATGACTGCTACTCAACATCCTTTTTTGAAACTGTAGGTCCGGGGGTCCTAGCGCGCACAAGTTATTTGCAGAAATTGCGAAGCGTCTGGTTGACGTAACTTGTGACCGAAGAGCTGGTGGCTTCCTCGCTCAACGCATCAGCATTGCGATACAGCGAGGAAATGCCGCCAGCATTCGCGGTACAACGTCAAGGGCCTGTTTTAGATTTAAGTTAGTTTTAATTTAATTTTTATTATTTTAGTTAAGTATTTTTGGATATAGTTTCTTTGTGCATATATTAATTATATATTGCTTGTAAAATTGACATTAACAACATTAAATTTACAAATTATTAACAGGGAAAAATAGACGTCGTTGGATTTATATTAGTTATCTCGCGTAGCTTTGCTTCACCGTGAAGCCGCTGTTAAAAATATGAAAATCAGATGCTAATTTACATATTTCCTCGCTCAACGTATCAGCATTGCGATATAGCGAGGAAATGCCGCCAGAATCCTCGGTACAATGCCGCAAGGGCCTGTTTTAGATTTAAGTTAGTTTTAATTTTATACTATGTAGTTTTAATGTTTATATCATTCATTTTTATTTAACCAAATCAAAATCTTAATGGTAATGAAACTAAAGATCTATATCTAATTATATTATTTTATTATATTATTATTATATTATTTTATTATTATATTATTTTGGTTAAGTACTCTTGTATATATTTCCATTGTACAAAAAAACATTAATATTTTCGTATTTGCATATTTTCTAATAAGCACAGTGGTAGACAAAAGGAAATTG
Organism: Notocelia uddmanniana; assembly: GCA_905163555.1. Taxonomy (NCBI): domain Eukaryota; kingdom Metazoa; phylum Arthropoda; class Insecta; order Lepidoptera; family Tortricidae; genus Notocelia; species Notocelia uddmanniana. Next base: position 28,881,894 of record LR991058.1, on the reverse strand, counting down.
GTACTTCAATGCAAATTCATGGTATATTTGTAGAAACAGCGAGTATATTTTACTATTTATTGATTGTGTGTCTTTTCCTGCTAAAAATATATTCAGTGACTAACAGTTTATAATGAAAAAACTTTACTTACGGCATTCTTCTTGCGGAACGCAAACATTGGAACCATTTCTCCAAGTTCCCTCGACACATCTGCATCCAGACTTGCACTGTCCCGCCGGTTCGTTGGGGAAATGGAATATCTTGCCGATATCGTCACAGGTTTGGTTGGAACAGCCTTGAATGCAGTACTCGTAGTATTCGTTCCTTCCATAGCATCGAGCTGTAAAATATCAAAGGTTAGGATGAAAAAGTCCACATAGCCCCTCATCAACATTTACAGGAAACTACAGGGTTACTGAAAATGAATGAAAATGCAAATTTATTGATAGCAATAGTTGAAATTCATCTGTTTAGTTAAGTATAAGTAATTTTAGTGTAATAGTCTCTGCGGGTGGCGCAGGACCGGTCATTGTGGAAGTCTTTAGGGGAGGCCTATGTCCAGCAGTGGACGTCATTCGGCTGACATGATGATGATGATGAATAGTCTTAATTGACAACATAATATTAACAATTGAAAATGCATTATTATGTTTAAATAACATTTATAATTAATCATTATAGGTGCTATAAGGTAAGTGGCATGTCAAAAAATTCATTGTAATTATAGAACATGTTAGTAAAGAGCCACTTGTTTAATCTAGATTTAAAACCGGCGTTGGAAGTTTCATTTTTAACGCATTCCGGGAGGTAGTTAAATATTGATGATAATGATGATCCTAGACAATAGACAGATTTCACTACTCTGTGGTGCTCTGCTGCCAATATATCTGCGTGTTTATTACTACGAAGAGGCTACTTAGAATTGGGGCATGCGAATTCCATATAATTCTGGGCCGGGACTTTTCATATAAGTCTGGGCCGGGACTGCAAACCCTACTTAGAATTAACTGAGATGGCGCGGAAGAAGCGGAGGTAAAGACGCCGCTCCTTACCCGCCCTCTACCCTTTGTAGGTGCCGCCGTCTCAACTAGACGGTAGACCAATGTGTTAACGTTGTTAATCAGTATAGTTATGAAATCATGATTTATAATTATTAATGCATAATTCACGTTTGTATGAAAATATTATGATACGGGGACAGAATAGTGTCCAAATAAAAAAGGGTGCTGTATATCAATGTTACTTCTGCAATGTAAAAACATAATTTACAGTTGTACGTTGTTGTCATAGTGGTTTCTAGTTTCGTGAAAAATATTATAAATATAACAGTGCGAACAAATACCATGACACCAAAATTTAACCTAAAGCTACATTAGCAGGGGTAAGTTCGAGGCACTCGTGTAGGAAACTCTTCACACAATACAGAATAATGACTAACTATTCCCTATACGTGTTTGAGGTAATAATGTTCACGCGTCGAAATATTCACTTATTTAAACGGGCGAATATGCTTGGCAGAATCACCCGTCAAACGGGCCGATTACTGCCTGTGCGGCGGCGACTCGCGCTGCTCGATAACAGCCCGCGCGTATTAGGCCCGTCATTGTATGAGCGCCTTCCCGCCACACTTAAAAACGAAATTTCTGACGACATGTTTGAACGCCAACTAAAGGAACTTTTGTTAATGAAATTATTGTATTCCGTAAAAGAATACAATGAACAGCCGTTTGATATTAATTGATTATTTAAAATTATTATTGTGGATATTTTTTATTTTTAAGTTATTATTATTTTTTCTTACGTTATTATTATTTATATAATTTGTCATTTATGATTGTAATTATATTCTGACATTTTTATAACATTTGACCATATTTGGCAATATTTTTCTATTAATATTTTGACATTTTACATTCCTAGTCGTGTATACAAATTTAACATTGAAATCTTTTTACATAAATTGTGTCATTCATTGTTTCTATTTTCTATTATTGTTTTTTATAATTCTTTTATGACGATCTTTTAGTGAAAACATTTAATTTTTTGAATGTAAAGTACTTTGTAATTTTCTAAAATAAATAAATATATCTAATCTAATCTAATCATTTGGTGGGGCGCAGCCTGTATGCGGCATTTGTTACTTTCCCGACAGCTTACTGATGTTGCCTTAATTTACTTACTTATCGGTAAATAACTGTCAGTATTACATTTGCGCAGTAGTGATTTATTGAATTATTGCATAGAAACGGTTGGTATTGTGAACCCGCCAATCATGTAGAATTCATCTAAATGTAGGTACGCAGTAAAGAATCTGTACAAACACGGCTTACAGTTGACACTGACAGCTTATTTATATCGTACCGACCTCGCACCGCTAAATGGGGAAATAGCCTTAGATGATCAAAATACGTACGGCATTCACTTTCCGGTACACAAACGCCAGCTCCATTCCTATAGTACTTAGGCTTGCATCGGCACCCGCTCGGACATTGTCCGGCTATTTCTAAGGGACAACTCTTGGGCGGCCGTCCATACTCGGCACAAGACTGGTTTGTGCAGCCTAGGATACAGTTCTCAAAATATTCATTTTGTCCACAGGGTTTGGCTGTGGAATGAAACAAATTGGATATACAAGGTGCCTCGGGAGGAAGAGGAAAAAGAAAAATGAATGAAAATGAATAAACTAATATAATATAATTATTTCATGACAATAATATTCTTTAACGCATCACAAATACAAGAGAACATTGTTAAAAGATTTGGCAATATTATCATTGGTAACTACAGCCATCTAAATTAATGATTATTATTTTGATTATTTTTGTAATCTATATTTATCATCTTATCTTATCCCTTCTTGGGCCTGTCCCATCACAGGCGCCGTCTCAATTAGACCAATTTGGTAACTTTTTTAATCAGTATAATTAAGAAATCGTTATTTTTATTTGTTGTCAGTTTTTATTGTATTATTCACCTTTATGTGAAAATATTATGATACGGGGAGAAACTAGTGTCGAAACAAAAAAGGGTACTATATCAATGTTACTTTTACAATGTAACTACGATATCATAGGAAGAAAAACTATTGTATTAAACTACTGTAATTTAATGTATGGATTTTGTCTGCATTAAAGAAATCGAATTGAATGTAAAAAAATAATTTGTACATTGTTGTGTGGTTTCTAGTTTCCTGAAGAATATTATAAATATTGCAGTGTGAACAAATACCATAACACAAAATTTTACCTAAAGCTAATTCGAGATTTGGCGGGGCGCAGCCTGTATGCAGTATTAGTTACTTTCCCGACAGCTTACTGACGTTGCCTAAATTTCCTTACTTATCGGTAAAAAAAAATGTCAGTATTACATTTGCGTTTTATTCCCGCCAATCATGTAGCATTCATTTAAATGTAAGTACACACTACACAGTAAATAATCTGTACCAACACAGCTTACAGTTGACACTGAAAGCTGACAGCTTACTTATATCGTACCGACCTCGCACCGCCAAATGGGGAAATAGCCTTAGATGATCCAAATACGTACGGCATTCACTTTCCGGTACACAAACGCCAGCTCCATTCCTATAGTACTTAGGCTTGCATCGGCACCCGCTCGGACATTGTCCGTCTATTTGCGCAGGGCAACTAATAACAGTCTGTCCATAATCGGCACAAGACTGGTTTGTGCAGCCTTTGATACAGTTTTCAAAATATTCATTTTGTCCACAGGGATTTGCTGTGGAATAAAAGAAATTGGGTATACAAGTTGCCTCGGGAGGAATCCATAGTAAATTGGTTGCACCCGGGTTTGAAAGCGCATCCCACTGCGCACTGACATTTGGAATACGAGGGAAAATTATGCAAAGGGCCAAAAACATTCTCTGATCATTTGAATACTATCAAATCACAACTATACGGACCAATTTTGCGGGAAATGTTGATGACGCTGATGTTGTTTTAGTGATTTTTTGAAATTACTTTTCTTCTATAAAATAGTTTAAACTGATAGACAGTTAATATTGAAATGCTGCGTTAGGCGACTTTCTGACTTGGCGGGGCGGGATCAATATGTCATAGCTATTTTGTTGTTTGACGTAAGCTTACTGATGTGAGATTTCCTCCTTGACGAAATACTGTCAGTATTACGTTTGGGCATTAGTAATAGCATGCGCAGAAGTCGGGGAGTACTGCATTGATATCGGTTGACACTGACTACTGACAGTTTTCTCATATCGTACCGCCTCCGCTTCGATAAATCAGGAAGGCGCCGTTGATGTTAAATTTCCTCACTTCACGAATTACTGTAACTATTACGTTTGCGGAGTACTAGTTTATTTAATCGTATGGCATTTATTTACGAACCGTGAGATCTTCGAGAAGACAAGTACGGTTGCCAGTTTTTTGTTGCACTTTTAGCACCACCCAGGGGTCACGTGTAGGGTAACGGTGGGTACTCCCTACGGACGTGGTGCAACTTCGACACCCCTTCGTCAAGTGAGTGGGCAACTTGACTGCTAGAAATTCTCAAGCCGCCCGAAGGCCTCTAACTTGGCTTAACGACTGCTGTCGTAGACAGCAGCCGGGATCAATGGCTTAACGTGCCTTCCAAAGCATGAGAGCGCTCATTTAGTAACCACTCAAAGCGGTCACCCAACCAAGAACTGACCTGCGCCCACATTGCTTAACCTCGCATACCGCACGCGGCACGCGGGCGCCGCTGGGCCACGAGCACTCTAGGAGTACTAGTACAATGCACAGAAGTGGGGCAGTATTGCATTGATATCGGTTGACACTGACAGCTGACAGTTTTCTCATATCGTACCGCTTCCGCATCGATAAATCAGGAAGGCGCCTTAGTGATGCATAGCGTAGCGGTCTAGACTGAAGTAATTGACAATTCGCGCCATTACGTCGGGCGCACCCTGCTTACGACTACCTAGTTACTTTATCAGGATAGATGCGAACCTAAATATTTGTATAAACTAAATTTATATATGAAAAATACATACGGCATTGATTTTCCGGAATGCATTCGTTGTCTTTGTTTCTCCAGTACCCTTTGTCACATCTGCAACCACTTTTACACTTCACCTGGGCCGGGCAGTTGTAACTCTTCCCGATGTCATCACATGTCTCATTGCCACCACAACTATAATAGCATTCCGCCCAATGCTCATTCTTTCCACATGTTTTCGCTGCGCAAAACACATAAAATATATTTTCACTTCTCAGTTTTGATTAAAAGAAGGAATTACGGTTGAAACTTACTTTGAAGGTCACTATTTGTGACTTGTTTCGTACTACCTTTGGAGTCCGTCATGAGGCTGAGTGTTATCACGGTTGTCAAGCACACAATACTGCCTGCAGCGTAATTCCTTCTTTTCATATTCAAATATTTTATTTCAGACGGTATGACTCATAATATTGGTAGTTAAAATTTAACTTAAAAGCTATGTTAGTACTTACAGTTACTGACGGATACCATAGTAATTCTGACCTGATGTACCCAGTGCCACAATATGGAGCAGTCGAAAAAATGACACCTCGCCGAGTATCTTAGGCCGGTTCTCTTGGCAAAGGTTTATTTTTCCGAACCGGTGGTAGTTTATTGACATTCATTGTTGCAAATAATATGACTTAATTGAAGAATAAATAACTTTAACTTTTTTTTTACTTTTAGTCAAATTGCTCAAACACCTTCAGAATGCCGTTTTGACTCTCCCTAATGCGACCCATCAGTGACGTGATTTTTATTCGCATTATCGCTTGGAAACTATCCGTGTGAGTTTTGGTGAACATTTCCGATGCATTCTGAAGGTGTTGTTGTATTGTACTCGAACAGCACTGTAGGCTCATTTGTTATACCGAATCCACAGACCACTAGAGTAAAATGACGATAGATGTGAACCTAAATATGTGTATGAACTAAATTTATAATGAAAAATACATACGGCATTGATTTTCTGGAATGCAAACGTTGTCTTTGTTTCTCCAGTACCCCTTGTCACATCTGCAACCACTTTTACACTTCACCTGGGCCGGGCAGTTGTAACTCTTCCCAATGTCATCACATGTCTCATTACCACCACAACTATAATAGCATTCCGCCCAATGCTCATTCTTTCCACATGTTTTCGCTGCGCAAAACACATAAAATATATTTTACTTCTCAGTTTTGATTAAAATAAGGAATTGCGGTTAAAACTCACTTAGAAGGTCACTCAAGAGGGGAAGCGGTAGAAGGAGGACCAATTGGCTTGACAATATTAAAAAGTGGACAAACACAAAGGACGTAGCCACACTGGCGAAAATGGCTAAAAATAGAGAAGAAATGGCAGCGGTGGTCGCCGACGTCCGCTAGGACAGGGCAACAAAAAAAGACACTATTGAGATGTTTCGTACTTTGGAGTCCGTCATCACCATTACACAAGTCGTCTGTTATAATGTGGCCCAGGTACTTTGTTGTTCACGCATATAACTATTTTTTTTGCAAATACGGCGCAGTCTCATAAAGAACAGCGCATAGTGTAGTGTTGTGCCCTCATCAAAAATACATACGGCATTCGTTTTCGGGCACGCAGATATTGTTCTTATTCCTGTAGAACCCAGGGCTGCACCTACATCCACTCTTGCATCCTTTTTGATACGGGCAGAAGTACGTCTGGTTGATGCTACCGCAAGTTTGGTTGGAACAACCCTGAATGCAATTCTCAAAATATTCGTTTTGTCCGGTACACTTAGCTGAAAGAAACACTAAATGTTAGCAAACTAAAATACTTAGTGTAGGCGGCGGCGTTTGCTAACCATCAGACATGCCGTTGGCTTTGTTTGTCACCGGAATTGTATTAAAGAAAATATTAGGTATTCTTAAAACGGAATCGTTAAAATCGAGTCATTTAATATCTGATCACTAAATGCTGAACAATTTTTGGCCAAATTTTAGCAGTAATCTTGCATACTTACGGCATTTATCCTTGGGAATGCATTCTCTGGCATAGTTCCGTACGTATCCGTCAATACAGACGCAGTTCGGTTTGCAGGCAGGGT